>OX422209.1:535590308-537013641 GCA_949130495.1 Sambucus nigra
AAAATGCTTACCGGCTAATGCAACAATCATATTAGTATGCGACACTCTCTTGAGAATTCTCACCTCTCACCTAGTGTGCACGTCTTTTGTACTAATGAATCTCATATATCTCTCTAACTTATTCTCCCTAAGTCTCAACACGTGAAATTAAGGTTATGATATTCACTTTAGAAAATCTATCTCTTCAAGATTTAATACGTTATTTAGAATAATTCCGTACCGTTATAACGTTTCCGAATACTTATAGTGAAGTGAAACATTTATTCATTTCTTAACTACTTATACGCACAATATAAAGTTCCCATATAGATATACGTATATATATTAGTTACACATATAATATATATACAAACGGCAGCCCACATAAAATCTATGGTGCAAAGTTTCCATATATAAGTAGATATATATACCCATTGCTCATATAATATATATACATACTATCTGTACCCCACATACAAACTATGGTGCTGGCATAATCTGCTATCAAGTCCCCGTATCACTCGTACTAAGGGAATACTATTTCGGAATCACTCTTGAACTGTATTAACATAAAACACATACAATTGGAGGCAAAGCATAGTTCCCAGTCCTAAGAGGTCAGCACATACCCTCATGTCTCTTAGGACCATCTGACTATCACTCAGATATCCGATAATCAAGGATACCATCTTTTAGGGTACGAGTCGTTATCCCCCATAAAGGCCCAATCGAGATAAGACTGTCTCGACACGGAAACCCCCGTGATAGCAAGTAGCTCGGGTACGATTTTTACACAGAAATAATATATGCACAATCACACCGTCATATATATATATATATATGTATTCACATCCACATTATTAAATTAGGTGCGCTCACGACCCATAATTATAATTATCCGTTATTACACATTTTACTCGATTATCTCGTACAACGGACTCGTTTATTTTATTCTCGTAATTAAGTTATTCTAAACTCACTTCTCGTCTTTCAAAGTATTCTCTTTATCTAAGTACAATTTTAGTAGGCCCTCACTCACCTTCTAATCCAACTTCCTAGACATTTCGATTATTAAATCAACACACGTATGATTTCCTAAGTATGAATATCTTCCCGTTTACCCCTTCATTTCCCCTTCACATTAAAGTCCCACTTATCGGGGTTTATCTTGACCCTACTGGTCATTTTTATGTTCCATTATGTTCTAGCAACCCCAATCAAGGCTTTCTACGCATAAAATCGGATTAAGCTAACACGAGCAAAAATGCAGTTTTCCAGGAGGGGTCGATCGATCGATGAAATGGGGTCGATCAATCGATCTATCGATCAAGCAGTTATGGTGAAATTGCAGAAATCCAGCTACGGAAATCTTACCCCAAACTCATCTAAATCATCATGTTTCAGTCCCAAACTCCCAACCACTTATACTACAAGTGTTGTATACCCATATAAACAATATCCTACGTAAAACATGCGAGTTTTCATCAACTATAACAAAATAAAAGGGTAAAATCTATATAAATCTCAAGAACCCTAATATTTTTCTTTAACTTAGTTTCTTCCATTCTTTTTCCAGATTTTCTATCATTAACACCATGGAAATTCATGATTCAACCTCTACATGTGAAATGGATTTCCAGAATATGATCTTTACCTTTACAACATGTAATTTTTGTCTCCAATTAATGTTTTCTTTCAAGAACACTAATTCTAATCAACCCCAGACTAATATAAAAGAAGCATTAACTTGATTAAAGAAAGATAGATACTTGCCTAAAATTCAAAGTTCTGATTTGTGGAAGAATTTGGTGTGGTTGAGATCCTCGTTGCGCGATCTACCATTTGGCAGTGACGGCAGTGCAACCGGAGGAGTTCTTGGCCTAGAACTCCTTGGAAAGCTTCTCGTCTTCCTATCCAATGGCCGTCATTATTTTTGGTTATGCTAACCCTAGAATACAACACTTACCATCTGATATAACCCTAGCAAATTCGTAGGTTTAATTACCCATAATTACGAAATGTCCAAAACGCCCTACCGGGGTACTAATTAAGCCTAAAAACGCCCCGAGACCCAAACTAAACCCCCGGGTACATTATTTTGACTATCTCGACCCTTGCGGACACTTTGGCGCACTCGAAATGACCATACGGGCAACTTATAATTTATTCACTTTATATAATAATAATTTAGTCCTGACACGATACAGGCGCGTCCCGACTTAATTTTCCATAATTGTCATTTTATTCACACGTGACAATTTTTATAAAATTAATCTCATATATTACTATACTCATCCAGTAATGTTCAACAAATTTCCAATAATTACTAACTCTCGTCACGCTAGTAAATATTTAAAACAACTTTCCGGATTAAAATTAAATTAATTTATCTAAATTTAATTTAATAAATCCCTAAATTTAAAAGCCATAAAAATACGGAGTATTACATACTCCCCCCCTAATAACGGAATTTCGTCCCGAAATTCGGAAAATAAGGCCTACTTGATACAACAATTCTGGATATCTTTTCAGTACGCAAACTATCTACATAGTAAGGCGCTTAATCACTATAGCTCCCGCCTCACAGCAAGTTTGATTAACATTTTCATTGGAGACACTTCACATGGTGTTCCTAACCGACAATATTCGCATAGGTCATGCCTATACATTATAAATTTCCATTATCTCACTATCATTGGGAGGCCGCGCCTCACTACATGACAACTATTCGGATTTATCTATATACAAAACTCCCATTCTGAGAAAAACCATACGAACATTTGACCACTCTTGTTTGCCTAAAACAGTCGTGGAATTCCCCCATAGTTATCGAATTATTTTCGACCGATCCAAAATTCTGATAATCCACTCACCTCTAAACATACGAAAGGAGAATAGTCGAGGTTCTTCCACACCAAAACCTTAATAAGCACCTCGTACGCGACAAACAGGTACGAGTGCTTCTACTGAATACTCCTGAAATCACCGTACCAAGATTCCAAACTTTCCTTCACGTGGCTCCACTAATCTTTAATCACCGTGCGCCTATTCCCTGGCTAGGGGTGATACATCCTACTCGAAACAAAACCTTATCTTCGCTAGTTCCTGAAATCCCATGTCAAAGGTGGGATTCACAAATCTCATCCCGATTCAGGAATTAATACTGTGTCGGACCGCGTACTGGCGCGATCCTTCCTTTCAAAGGAAGCCTGGGGCACGCTAGCTAATATTGTAAACCACCCCAAAGGAATATCGATCACTTCCTTCTTGGGCGACTTAATTCACATGTTCGGATGAAACCTTGATCTTGCCTTGAGTATGGCAACCCATCCAAGAAACTTTACCGACTTTACCGACCTCTTCCAATTACAGGAATTGTCGATATACACAAAATTCTCTGGTTGATCATCCTATCAAATCTAACTCTACCTATGGGTGGTGCATGCAGAGACTACTCACTACATCCCGCTAAACATCGAAGTTTCCTTGAAAAGTCTCACATTAAGTGGCACTTAATACTCCATTTCCTTCATTGGTGTATACTACCATCATCACACTTTGTATGCGCAAGTCGCTCCCACATTTGACTAATTACATCTCTACTCCGAGTGTTCTCCATAATAATTAAATTCTACTCGTCTCAAGGAATATCCCTTTTTAAATGGCTTCCCACAGCCTTCCAACCAAATTCGCGTGTGCTACTCTAATTGCACTCGCCTATATGAATTTTTCGTTCTTCATGCAACGCTCAATCCACTCTAGCACTTCCACCTCGATAAATTAGTCTAACAAACATATATTCCACACGTCTATTACCACGTCCCTTTAACTTGGAAAATTTTAACATCTGCTAACCAGGATGCCCACATATTGTAACACCCCGATCGCACGGGGAGAGCGAACGGCGCGCTACTATTATATAAAAATAAATAAATCCAAAAATTTAAGGAATAGGTCATCCAAATTCCATGACAACAAAAGAGAAACAACTAATCTCAAACTTCTTCAAATAAATACAACAATTTTCCCGAATAGGTACAACAACCAAAATAAATCACTAACTCTCTATTCATCAAAATAAATACAAGTCATCTCTTTTGTATAATAAAAATTATTTCCAGATAATCCACGCTAAAAATCATCCCAACTCTTTATTTACCTTGTGTTCTGAATGCGGTTACAACACTTGGGTACTCTCAATCACCCTAGAAATTGAAATTTTAAATCCTCCTTATCATCGTTCCACCCCTCAACTCCTGGGAATAACTTTAAATTCTTTCTTACCACATAACCGGCTCCACCGGCCTTAAATCATGATTCAACTTCTAACTTATAGATATAATTACCTACCCCTAGTATGACCGAGGTACCGAACTTACGAACTAATGACCAAACATCTCCCTAATTCCAACCTTACGCTAAGTTTCATACGTGGGATGTCTCGCAAAGCGAAATCCAAACAAGGAACCCTCCAATACACTACTACCTAGCATTGTCGGTTATCGAAATCCGTTAGGTCCTCCGTTCATAGCATGTACCCCTTTATTCCGTCTCTTGACAGAAAAGTTACATTTCCTCCCGTAATTACACTTAACAAAGAACATTTCACTAATTTCACTATCGTTCAGTATTGGTTGGTGGTAATTGCATTCCACAAACCTCGAATACATACAATCGAAATTCTCGAAATCCCTTTACCTAATAACAGGGGTATAACTCTTAACTCCCACATATCTAGAGGATATATATAACAATGCACTCTTCCTATACCCAAGTCCTGAGTGCTAAACATAATACTGAGTTAAATATTTTCGCTCAATAGTAAACCCGCTACATACTGAATCATAATGACAAAGTCCATACATACATTGGTATCGAATATCTCGAGCCCACTATCCCCCCCGAAGTCTCTAGGATAGATAATATAAGTGCGAGTCCGACCTTCTTGCAGGTGAAGCCTCGCCAGAACAAAACATGCTACACCAATGCAACCACTCCGATAGCCTTACAATAATTGCCCACTATCATACTAACCATTTCTATAACGTTGTAACAAAGATAATATCATACTCGCATATCACATCACTACAAAGAGTAACCTCAATAAAGTACATAACACTGTTAATATACTCATTCATCCTCCGCGGATAGCACTAAAGAAAAATCCTGCTACACTAAGGAAAAATATTCACATAATAATAATGTTTATGATTATACTCAGTAAACTCGTCTCGCATGCTAATCTAGCAATGAACAAGATATAGTGACTCGCTCATGTCACATAAACACGCCTCATCCTCTGAGGATATAACTTATACTTCCACCTTGCCAATAGTCTTGACTGCACAAATGGTCTCCAGATGTAACACGTCTGCCCAAACCAAACCAAAACTACTTTAATCGTTGTCTTTTACTACGCACCGTATTCTTGTCCCTTTACTCACTTTGAAAAATATTATCGCGTGTGATTTCACTCCCCACAAAATACCTCAACACATAATACACTTATCACCTATCCTACTAACCATGTTAGGATTGTCCTTCTCTCGGACTTTAGTACTGTCTATAATAGTCCTTACTGAATTTACCATCACTTGGTAAGAATTCAACTATCCGAATCATTTAAATGGGTCCCCGGATGTGTATTCACACCCCTTTGTGGTGCTACACCACCACCGTTGTATTCAGTCTTATTCTCGACTAAATTCTTCGATTTTTTTAGCTTCCCACACCAAGGAGCATTATCATCTTTATTAACAAAATACGACATTCTCAACCTCTAAATCGGTCGTCCATCAGAATTTCCTCTTTGAGTGTCATCAACTATTATTACGAGTCGATCTCCCACTTGGAGTCGTTTCCTCCACTTGTATCTACATCTTCCGATACAAAATTCGCTAATGGTTAAGATTCATATTCACAAATGGACCTCTGTCACGTCCTCCTGTGATGAGATCAGGACAACGTTCACTTTTAATCCTGAACATATGATGAAAGAACATACGGTCAACACTGTACCTAAGGTTCTCCTATAGACATAGCATTCCACTTCTAAAATTGGTGGTTGACTCCCATCATTATAACTACGTTCCGACAGCCAAGAAAATTTTCTCTAAATTTTCACTTTCAGTTAGCCACACTCAATCCTATATCTAAACCTTTGGATACTTTACCTCCTTTGGTAAACACACACAATTCCCGCATTTCTAGAATTCCCACTGACAGTTCTCTACACGCTTTGTAACACGTTGGGTGAGTTTACTGTCGCACCTCATTCGACTATAGCAGTTTTTGGAAATCATGGTTGCGCCTTAGTTACCTTTACAGTCTCGGCTTCTCCTGCCTTAATGGAGGCGACCTCGACTATGGTCATCATCCTCGAATACACTTTACAACCTCAACTGAGCCCTGCCTCCTGATGTCTTCTTAACGGTCCTCTTCTGACCTCCGTCATTGCTCGGCACACGCACACATCTGAACAAAATTAGAATTCACTAATGTATATACGTTATAGCAGGAGAACGAAATCTCATAAAAGAAATCGACAATCCTAAACATAGGGCTCAATATCCAACAAAGTAACGTTGAAAGCATAATAAGTCGCATAGATCCTAAAGGACACTAGAACCTGATTCTCTGATACCACCTGTGACGCCCCGCCTAATTAAATACTGGGCGATCAATCCTTTATTAAATTAAAATCAAGGTGAACAGTTGGTTCATTCTTAACATCACTGTCGCAAATTAAAATTTTCAAATTTAAACACCCTGATTAATTAATCTAAGATTCAAAACCATTTAAAATCTTATTTCCAATTTATTAAATTCAATTATAAAACCTTTGACCATTAACATTTTAAGAGTCACACATTAAGTATAAGAATATAAATGAACATTCAAGAGTTTAACCATCAATAACAAATCAAAACTTTAAAACACTAAAGGAAAACATCCTGACAGTAATAAATCCCAAAGAAAAGATACTGAAAGTAAAAGAATTACAGTCTCTGACAAAACGAACTAAATAATGGAAAAGGGTGACATGTGCCCCACTGGATAAAACTGAACTAGAAGTGGAGTCAACAATTAAGTCGTCTAAGCAATGGCCTGCAACTCCCACAAAATCTACAGCATGTTCCATTCAAAGAATCCTAAGCATGACGCCCCTGTGGATGGGCACCTGTAATACATATATATATACACACAAGAGAGCAGAGATAACAGCAAACGGGTCAGAGCCCGATTGTAAGACCGTTTTAATATAGTTTAGCAAGTATTTAAAATGCTTACCGGCTAATGCAACAATCATATTAGTATGCGACACTCTCTTTAGAATTCTCACCTCTCATCTAGTGTGCACATCTACCGTACTAATTAATCTCATATATCTCTCTAACTTATTCTCCATAAGTCTTAACACGTGAAATTAAGGTTATGATATTCCCTTTAGAAAATCTATCTCTTCAAGATTTCTTACGTTATTTAGAATAGTTCCGTACCGTTATAACATTTCTGAATACTTATAGTGAAGTGAAACATTTATTCATTTCTTAACTACCTATATGCACAGTATAAAGTTCCCATATAGATATACGTATATATATATTAGTTACACATATAATATATATACAAACGGCACCCAACATAAAATCTATGGTGCAAAGTTTCCATATATAAGTAGATATATATATATATATATATATATATACCCATTGCTCATATAATATATATACATACTATCTGCACCCCACATACAAACTATGGTGCTGGCATACTCTGTTATCAAGTCCCTGTATCACTCGTACTAAGGGAATACTAGTTCGGAATCACTCTCGAACTGTATTAACACAAAACACATACAATTGGAGGCGAAGCATAGTTCCCAGTCCTAAGAGGTCAGCACATACCCTCACGTCTCTTAGGACCATCTGACTATCACTCAGATATCCTATAATCAAGGATACCATCTTCTAGGGTACGAGTCGTTATCCCCCATAAAGGCCCAATCGAGATAAGACTGTCCCGACGCGGAAACCCCCGTGATAGCAAGTAGCTCGGGTAAGCTTTTTACACAGAAATAATATATGCACAATCACACCGTCATATATATATATATATATATATATATATATATATATATATATATATATATATATATATTCACATCCAAATTATTAAATTAGGGGCGCTCACGTCCCACAATTATAATTATCCATTATTACACATTTTACTCGATTATCTCGTACAACGGACTCGTTTATTTTATTCTCGTAATTAAGTTATTCTAAACTCACTTCTCGTCTTTCGAAGTATTCTCTTTACCTAAGTACAATTTCAGTAGGCCCTCACTCACCTACTAATCCAACTTCCTAGACATTTCAATTATTAAATAAACACACGTATGATTTCCTAAGTATGAATATCTTCCCGTTTACCCCTTTATTTCCCCTTCACATTAAAGTCCCACTTATCGGGGTTTATCTTGACCCTGCTGGTCCTTTTTATGTTCCATTATGTTCTAGCAACCCTAATCAAGGTTTTCTACGCATAAAATTGGATTAAGCTAACACGAGCAAAAATGTAGTTTTCCAGGAGGGGTCGATCGATCGATGAAATGGGGTCGATCGATCGATCGATGCTCTAGGATAGATCGATCGATCAATGCTCTGGGCTCGATCGATCGATCAAGAAGTTATGGAAAAACTGCAGAAACCCAGCTACAGAAATCTTACCCCAAACTCATCCAAATCATCATGTTTCAGTCCCAAACTCCCAACCACTTATACTATAAGGGTTGTATACCCATATAAACAATATCCTACGTAAAACAAGCGAGTTTTCATCAACTATAAAAAAATAAAAGGGTAAAATCTATATAAATCTCAAGAACCCTAATATTTTTCTTTAACTTAGTTTCTTCCATTCTTTTTCCATATTTTCTATCATTAACACCATGGAAATTCGTGATTCGACCTCTACATGTGAAATGGATTTCCAGAATATGATCTTTACCTCTACAACATGTAATTTTTATTTCCAATTAATGTTTTCTTTCAAGAACACTAATTTTAATCAACCCTAGACTAATATAAAAGAAGCATTAACTTGATTAAAGCAAGATAGATACTTTCCTAAAATTCAAAGTTCTGATTAGTGGAAGAATTTGGTGTGGTTGAGATCCTCGTTGCGCGATCTACCATTTGGCGGTGACGGCAGTGCAACCGGAGGAGTTCTTAGCCTAGAACTCCTTGGAAAGCTTCTCCTCTTCCTCTCCAATGGCCGTCAATAGTTTTTGGTTATGCTAACCCTAGAAGACAACACTTACCATCTGATATAACCCTAGAAAATTCGTGGGTTTAATTACCCATAATTACGAAATGTCCAAAACGCCCTCCCAGGGTACTAATTAAGCCTAAAAACGGTCCAAAACCCAAACTAAACCCCAGGTACATTATTTTGACTATCTCGACCCTTGAGGACACTTTGGCTCACTCGAAATGACCATACGGGCAACTTATAATTTATTCACTTTATATAATAATAATTTAGTGTTGACACGACACAGGTGCGTCCCGACTTAATTTTCCATAATTGTCATTTTATTCACCCATGACAATTTTTATAAAATCAATCTCATATATTACTATACTCATCCAGTAACGTTCAACAAATTTCCAATAATTACTAACTCTCATCACGCTAGTAAATATTTAAAATAACTTTCGGGATTAAAATTAAATTAATTTACTCAACTAAATTTAATAAATCCCTAATTTTAAAAGCCATAAAAATAAGGGGTATCACAATTCAGTCTCCTCTCCACAAATATGACACCCCAAATAACCATGTACTACACAACCGGATAATGTCCCATAAGCTGGAAAATCATGAATTTCCCACATCTACATAGCTTTCAGCGTAAACTCTTCTTTTCTAAAAGAGTCAAATGATTGCACACCCTCTTCCCACAACTCAATTATTTTTTCTACCAAAGAACCCAGGTAGACGTCAATGTAATCACTTGGTGCCTTTGGCCCAGGTATCAACAAAGCCATCATCGAAAATTCAGGTCTCATACACTATGAAGGAGGGAGGTTGAGTGGGGCTAGGATCACTGGCCATACACTCTGATTGGTGCTTCGATTTCCAAATGGATTGAAACCATCTGTTGATGTAGCCAAACGAATGTTGCATTGTTCTCGAGCAAAATAGGGATACTCAAAATTCATCCTCCGCCAGGCATTAGAATAAATAGGATGACGCATGATATTACCCCCTACTTATGCCCTAGCATGCCAAGTCATTGCCTCTGCAATCCATGGTACTGTGAAAAATCTCTTTAATCTAGGCCCAACGGGAAAATATTTCAATACCTTTTGAGGCACTTTTGAGCTTGTGCCTTCCTTACTAGTAGATTGGACATATCTAGGTTCATCGCATACTGGACAACGATCGAGATTTTCATACTTCTTTCGGTATAGTATGCAGTCATACACACAAGCATGAATCGATTTATACTTCATTCCCAAACCTTTCAAACTGTTCTTCATAATAGGATAGCTATTTCAAAGTGTATTAACCTTGGGTAATAAGCCCTTCACCCATTTCAGAATTCCCGTCACGCTATTGCCAGACAAACCGTACTGCATTTTCAAACTGTGCAAACCAACCATGGCATGTAAAGTTGTTTGATCTTTCTCACAGCCAGAGTATAATGGTTGGGTCGCCTTAAATTTTAAACTTTGGTAGTCATTGTCAAGTTTTATCGTGTTATGTTCACGAGCACTTGAATCTTCTACATCATCAGTAACCTCATTCTCCTCTGCTTCATAAACTCCGTACGCATCATCAACTAAATCCTCTAACAAATTATGATCTACGTCTATTCTACTTGTTGAAGGTTGTTGTGAAGGTTGGTCAGGGACAAAAGAAACTTTCAATTCACCGTGAAAACTCCAAAATTGATAACTATCTTGCATACCCGATCTTAACAAATGTAGTTCAACTGTTTTCCACTCAAACAACTTACCATTCTTACACCTTGCACACGGACACGGAAACTCTTCATCATTATGACATCTCTTTGCATATTTCACAAATTCGTTAGCACCTCTGCGAAACACATCCCCCATTCTATTAGTCTCACCCATCCACTCTTTGTATTTCGGATATCCCATCACAGCTACCACAACTAAACAACTATTAAAGGTAAACAAAACTTAGATTTATAGTATGTTTTATTTAATTATCCCATCATTTACTTATCCTATTAAAGGGTGAGTGGTCCTATCCCATTCAAGACCGCATTTTTCTGTAATATACTTAACAGCTCATGCACATTGTTACGATCTGAAAAAAATTCGATAGCATATCCCCGTAGTTCTCCAAGTACACGACGTAGATTGGCAGGTCTGAGTGTTATTTCAATTGATCAATTGAAATAATAGTCACACTTGTCAATCTAGTATGTACCCAGAGAACATTAAGATACGACTGCAGAACTTCCTCCAAAAGTAACAACTTTAAGACAATAAGAATATTATATAGAAATTATACAGTCTCAAACTGTCCAAACGGGACAATTCGAGAGATCTCTCATTACAGGGTTAATGACTCTCGAACGGGTCTAAGGGCCATTGAATGCGTACGCATAAGAACTAGAAGGCTAGTATCTATGCGCACTATATTTAATTTCAAGTATGTTTCATTTAATTATCATACTATATATATATTGTTCGATATACAAAGTAATTTTCAAAAAAAGTTGAAAAATCCCACCCCCATATGGACAATAATCCAATGGTCATGCCACTTTTAAAACTAACCAACCAAACATTTACTAATTATTAATTTACTTTCATCTAAAACTGTTTCATTTATTAATTATATTTTAGTGGATGCAATTATAGAATCTATGGATGGATTCAATTTAATCTTACTATGTGAATGTTTTTATCTACAATGAGTTAACCTTGAAACAATATATATTATCTCATAGAATCATCAAAACACGATATTAAGAGAATTACAATGGTACCTTGGCTTACCCCCCCCCCCCCCCCCACCCCCCCCCCCCCCCCCCCCCACACACACACACACAAACAAATTGACAAATTCATGGGTTATTTCCAACATATAAACATCATATACACCTAACAAACATACACAAACATATATTCACGAGTTAGTTTCAACAAAAGTGCAAAAAATTCAAGAGCCCATATATATACAAATACAAAAATAAATAACTTGTGAATTTGTCAATTTGTTTGACAAATTCATGGGTTAATTCAAATACAAAAATAAATTCATGGGTTAATTCAAATACAAAAATACAAATTCATGGGTTAATTCAAATACAAAAATAAATTGACAAATTTATGAGTTATTTCCAAAATATAAACATCATATAAAGATAAAAAAAAACACCACACGTATACATATAACTCGTGAATATACCCCCTACCCCCACCCTGCCCCCCTACCCACCCCCACCCCCACCCTGCCCCACCTCCCTCCACACACCCACCCACCACACATACACACACACACACACACAAACAACAGCCCCCCTGCCCCACCCCCCACACACGCACACACACATACACACGCACATATATACACACACACACATATATATATACACACAAACATATATATAAATGGAAGAGAGAGAGAGAGAGAGAGATAGAGAGAGAGAGAGAGAGAGAGAGAGAGAGAGAGAGAGAGAGAGAGAGAGAGAGAGAGAGAGAGAGAGAGAGAGCAGCGTAGAGAGAGAGATGTGGAAAAAGGAGGGAGGGAACGGCCGGGGGGGAAGAAGGGGTAAGGGTTTTTGCTGCAGAAGTTGTCACGGTCGTATCAAGGTCCTTGACCGAGATAATTATTTAAAGAATTGTCACGGTCATTGACCGTGACAAGTCCGTGTCAAATTTACTTGTCACGGTCGTGTCAAGGTCAATGACCGTGACACAAAACCCTTGTTTTTTATCACGATCAATGATCTTGACAAGGGTGGTCGGCTGAAAGATGACAATTTTCTCATTTTGGTGTAGTGTCATGTGGAGTCCCAAGTGCACATCGAAGGTACCGGCACATCTGAAGATCGGCCTATCTTGGTTATTGAAAAGACTCCTATTGATGTTAAAGCCTTTCCCTCCGATGTCGCTCAATAGGGTGGTTGTCTGTAGCCAATACCCTCTCCATGTAACAAATATTTTTGTACGAAATTTTTGTTGGACAAGCATTTGTAACACTGTTTGTAATATAATGCCTCTTCCTATCTTCTATGTCTGCCTCTTGCATTATTTATCTTGACTCATGATATTTTGAATTTACCATCCCATAAGTCCCCCCCCCCTCGTCTTTCTTGAGGGTCAATGGGGGTTCGTCCCCCCTCGTCTTTCTTGAGGGGTAATGGGGGGGTCGTCCCCACCATTTGCCCTCATCATAGCCGAGGGTGGTTATCACCAACTAAATGATATTTTCAATTAATTCAAGTTCCCCCTCGTCTTTCTTGAGGGGTCATGGTGGGGTCGTCCCCACCATTTGCCCTCATCATAGCCGTGGGTGGTTACCACCAACTAAATGATGTTTTCAATTAATTCAAGTCCCCCCTCGTCTTTCTTGAGGGTTCATGGTGGGGCCGTCCCCACCATTTGCCCTCATCATAGCCGAGGATGGTTACAACAACTAAATGATGTTTTCAATTAATTCAAGTCCCCACTCGTCTTTCTTGAGGGTTTATGGGGGGTCGTCCCCACCATTTTCCCTCATCATAGGTGAGGGTGGTTACCACCAACTAAATGATGTTTTCAATTTTAAGTCCCCCCTCGTCTTTCTTGAGGGTAAATGTGGGGTCGTCCCCACCATTTACCCTCATTATAGCCGAGGGTGGTTACCACCAACTAAATGATGTTTTCAATTTTAAGTCCCCCCTCGTCTTTCTTGAGGGTAAATGTGGGGTCGTCCCCACCATTTACCCTCATTATAGCCGAGGGTGGTTACCACCAACTAAATGATGTTTTCAATTTTAAGTCCCCCCTCGTCTTTCTTGAGGGTAAATGTGGGGTCGTCCCCACCATTTACCCTCATTATAGCCAAGGCTGGTTATCACCAACTAAATGATTTTTTCAATTAAATTTCAAGTCCCCCCTCGTCTTTCTTGAGGGGTTATGGTGGGGTCGTCCCCACCATTTGCCCTCATCATAGCCGAGGGTGGTTACCACCAACTAAATGATGTTTTCAATTAATTCAAGTTCCCCTCAACTTTCTTGAGGGGTCATGGGGGGTCCCCACCATTGGCCCTCATCATAGCCGAGGGTGGTTACCACAAACTAAATGATGTTTTCAATTAATTCAAGTCCCCCCTCGTCTTTCTTGAAGGTGAATGGGGGGTCGTCCCCACCATTTTCCCTCGTCATAGCCGAGGTTGGTTTCCACCAATTAAATGAAGTGTTAACTTTCAAGTCCCCCCTCGTCTTTCTTGAGGGTGAATGGGGGGTCATCCCCACCATTTGCCCTCATCATAGGTGAGGGTGGTTTTACGAAGATAACCCCAATCCTACTAGAATTAACAAACACAAGATGAGGGGTTAATATGACATTCTCATTAACATTTCAAGTGTTCTGTTAGAGCAACACATTCATTACAATTATGGTCCGATAGGACATTACAACCCTACTGATAATATTTCTTCAAATGATCTACATTCCAAGGGTTCGAAAAGGGTTCCCTTCAAGGTTCTCTAGTCTATAGGTTCTGGGGAAAACTTCATCAATTACCCTATATGGTCCATGCCAATTTGGGTGGAGCTTGTTAGGCTTTTGCCAAGTCTTTTTTTAGGACTAGGTCCCCCATGGTGATTGGCCTTTGCTTCACCCTTTGGTTGTAAAACCTGGCGTTCCTTTGCTGATAAACTACTTGCCTTATCTCAGCGTCTTCTCTTCTCTCCTCGATCAAGTCTAGATCAAGTCTACTTTATTCCATATTCTTCTGGGGGTCATACATTTGGACTCTGTGAGTAGAAAACCCAATCTCGGTGGGGATGACGGCTTCGGAGCCATATGCCAGCATGAACGGGGTTTCTCCGATAGGAGTCTTTGTCATCTTCCTGTAGGCCCGCAGTACAGCGTACAACTCCTCAACCCATCTTTCTTTTGCCTCCATGAGTTTTTTCTTGACCCCTTCTAGGATTTTTTTGTTTGTAACTTCAGTTTGCCCATTATCTTGAGGTCAGCCTGGGGACGAGAAGAATTGTTTGACACTGACCCTTTCACAATATTTCTCTAGATATGTATTCTTGAATTGAGTCCCGTTATCCGAGATGAGGGTGTTGGGGAGACCATATCTTCATATAATGTTTTTCCAGATAAATTGGAAGGTCCTCTACTCGGTGATCGTTACCATGGGCTCCGCATTCACCCATTTTGAGAAATAATCAATTGCTAAGATCAAGTATCGATAGTTATTGATTACGAATTGCCATGGGGATGTGATGGAGCTAAGAGGATGATGGGGATGGTGAGGGATGGTGGCAAACTTTTGACATTTATCGCACTTTTTTACGTATGTCGTGGCGTCTTTCACCAGGGTCGGCCACCAATATCCTTGGGTTGCTATCCTCTTTGCTAATGACATGCCCCCAATATGGATTGAACATGACCCCTCGTGCACATCTTGTAAGATGTGTGGGACCTCTGACGGGTGCACATATATGAGCAAGGGGAGCAAAAAACCCTTTTTGTACAAGGTGTCTTCGATGACAGTGAATTTCACGGCTCTGTATCTCAACTTCTTCCTTTCTTGTTTTTCTTCTGGCATCTCCCCCTCTTTAATGTATCTGATTAGAGGGTCCATCCACAAAGCTTCCCTGTTGATGTTTAAGCACAAGCCAAGTGTTCCCTCTTCCTCTTCAATCGTCGGTCGAAGCAAAATTTCCACTGGGACTGTCCTCCTGACATTTGTCCTAGTTGCTGAGGCCAGCCTAGCAAGTGCATCGGCTCGGCCATTATCGAGCCTAGGTATCCTATTCAAATTTACTTCTCTAAAGCTCTTCAATAGCTCTTTTACCCTTTCAAGATATTTGGCCATTCTCTCATCCTTAGCCTCATAGGTTCCTAGTATCTCATTCACCACTAGTCTTGAATCACTATGGACCAAGATCTGGCGGACACTAAGAGACTTAGCCAATGAGAGGCCTACTATCAGGGTCTCATATTCAGACTCATTATTCAAGGATTTAAAGTTAAACCTTAGGGAGTACTTGACATCTATGTCGTTGGGTGCTGATACAATTAAGCCAGCCCCTTTTTCGCTCTCACAAGAAGACCCATCAATAAAGAGGTTCCACATAGCCTGTTCCTCCGAGAAGTTTCCCTTAATGAGGGACCCCTGTCTAAAAAAATATCTCCCCTCTTCATTTTCGGCCACTTTTTCTCTAGCGGTGCTTGTCTCAACCTTTTCTGTGTGTGGGTTAACAATTTTGCCTTACCATGTATCTGTCTTCTCGAGGCTCTCCTCTTCAGTCTCATCATCTTCTCAAGTAAATTCAGCCACGAAATCAGCTAATGCTTTCCCCTTAATGGCAATCCTAGGTTGATATATAATGTTAAACTATCTCAGCTCTATGGCCTAGGCTATTAACCTCCCTGATTTTTTTGGCTTGTGCAAGACCTGCCTGAGAGGAGAGTCGGTAAGGATGACTATAGTATGAGACTGGAAGTACGGCTTCATCTTTCTTGATGCATGGATCAATGAATAGGATAACTTCTCCATCCTTGGTTATCTTTTCTCTGCCCCCTGGAGTGCCTTATTGTTGAAATACACAAGCTTTTGTACCCCGTCCTCTTCTCTTATAATTGTTGCGCTGATGGATGATTCTGAGACGGTTGGGTACACATGTAGTCGTTCACCTTGCACTAGTCATGACAACAACAAGGGAGACCCTAGGTACGACTTCAATTATTTGAAAGCCTGGTTGCACTCTTCGTTCCATTCAAAGGCCTTTCTGAGAATTTTGAAGAATGGTAAACACCTGTCTGTGGCTCTGGACAAGAACCTATTCAAAGCAGCCTCTTGCCCTGTGAGCCTATAAATGTCTTTGATGGTTTTGGGGGTCTTCATATCTATGAGGTCCTTTACCTTTTCAGGATTGGACTCGATGCCTCTTTGGTTGACAACGAACCCCAAGAACTTACCTGCTCCGATCCCGAAGACACATTTGGCTGGATTGAGCTTCATTCGGTACTTGTCCATCGTGTTAAAGGTCCTCATGAGGTCAGCCACATGATCCTCTTCCTTCAAACTCTTGGTCAATATGTCATCTACATATACCTCCATAGACTTCCCAATCTCGTCTTCAAATATTTTGTTCATAAGGTGCTGATACGTTGCCCCCGCATTTTTTAGGTCAAAGGGCATGACCCTATAACAGTATGTCCCCTTATCGGTAATGAAAGCCATTTTTTTTAGTCTTCAGGGCTCATGAAGGTCTAATTGTAACCTAAATAGGCATCCATGAAGCTCATGAGCTCATGACATGCGATAGCGTCTACCATCTGGTCAATGCGGGGGAGAGGGAAACTGTCTTTGGGATAAAATTTATTGAGGTCGGTGAAGTCTACGCACATCCTCCATTTCCCATTGGCCTTAGGGAGTATGACTGTGTTAGATAGCCATTCGGGATAGATGACCTCCCTGATAAACTCTGCATCTTCTAGCTTTTTGACCTCATCCCTAATGACCTCATACTTTTCTCGAGAATAAATCCTCCTCTTTTGCTTCACTGGCTTTGTGCCCTCTACCATGTTGAGTTTATGGCTCATAATTTCGGGGTCGATCCCCGGCATATCTGCATGACTCAATGCAAAGACATTTTGTCTTCTTCTTAGCAGCTTGATGAGGTCTTCTTTTATGCCTGTCTTTAGAGCTTTGCCAATTTGGACGGGTTTTTTCGGCTCATCCTCTTTGAGGATTATGGATTCTACCTCTTCTGTGACTTCTCCTTTTTTTCAATTTTTCCTCATCCCTAGGGTCAAGGGTATCAATATTGTAAGTAGTTATTGCCTTCTTGTGCACCTCTCTTTCTTCAGCGGAGTTGAAGTAACATTCTCGTGTCGTCGTCTGGTCTCCCTGAACTTCCCCTACCTCATAAGGGGTCAGGAATTTTATCATCTGGTGAACTGTGGACAGCACAGCCTTAAATTCTTTGAGGGCCACTCTCCCCAGTATAATGTTATAGGCTGAGAAGACGTGTTTATCCATCATGAAAAACTTGACCCTCTTGGTAATCCATCTCGGCCACTCATCCCCCATCCTTACATCAGCCTTATATACTCCTAGAGAATGAATTTTTTCTCCACTGAAACCAATCAAGGGGTGATGGTAGGGGATGAGCCTGGAACGGCTGAGACCCAAGGCTTTAAAGCACGGCTAAAACATCACATCTGCAGAACTACCCCCATCTACTATGATCCTCGGTACCTCGCACCCGTGTACCCTGGTAGTGATAACGAGGGGGTCATCAAGTGGGGATAAGAGGCCTTTGAAGTCCATTCTTGAGAATCCCACTATCAGAGTATCCATATCTACTTTCTCTCTTTTTTTTTACTTGGCCTCAATAGAGGTTGAAATTACAACATTTGTTACTGCCTTGGCTTCAGCTACATGGGCATTCCTATCTGCGACCTCTGACCCTCCTCCAGCTAGTCCCCGGATATCATCCCCACACCGAGTGAGATCATATTAAGTCTCTTTACAAGGTCGTGGTCGTCTCTCGGTGGGAGGTCGGGGTCGTACTCATCCTCTAAAGGGTCGTCTCTTTACAGGGTCGTGGTAGGGTCGGCCCCTCGGTTTGGAGGATCGTCTCTGCATGTATCACCTATCTTGTTTTTGGGGTCGTCCCCTCGGCCCCTCTTGAAGGCACTCTTATCAACGTATTTTCTTAACTTCCCTTCTTTTAGCATTTTTTCAATTTTATCTTTCAGGGCAAAACACTTGTCTGCCACATGGCCATGGTCTTGGTGAAACTCACACCACATATTTTTGTTCCTCTTGTGAGGGGCTGCCCTCAACTTCTTAGGCAACTTCAAGGATCGTTCACTCTTTATCTCATTCAGAATGTGCTCGCAACTGACCGTCAGTGGGGTATAGTCGACAAATTTGTCATCTTCCAGCCTCTTCTTCCCTTCTTTGTTCCTTTCTGGTACTTACCCCCACTATTGCCTCCTTTTTCATCTTCATATTTTGCATCCATCACCTCTTCGTCGTTCATCACTTTTCCTGCTATCGACAGCAATTCGGTCATCGTCTTTGGGAGGTCTTCGAAAAGCTTCCATAATAGCTTCCCCTTCTGGAGCCCCCAATGAGGTATGTCATGGCTATACTCTCCTCATAGTCTTCGACCTCTAACTTTTCTTTGTTAAATCGGTCTATGTAATCTCTCAGACTCTCGATCTTCCCCTGCTAACATGGAGCAGGTGTGTGGTCTTCTTCTATGGTCTCACTCCAAAGCAAAAGTTATAGATGAACCGGTCTGCTAACTGCTTGAAGTTTTCAATGGAATTCTTTTGAAGGAACATATACCAGACATGCGCAGCCCCAGTTAAAGTGCCAAAAAAGGCACGACATCTCATCTCATCTGAGATAGAATATATGTCTGCCACTGATTGGTACATCTCAATATGATGGACAGGGTTGGTGCTCCCGTCATACCTTGGGGTGACCATAGGTGGCTTAAACTTAGATGGAGTTGGGAAGTCGACTATCTTCACACAAAGGGTGAGCCTATAGAGTATCCTCTCTGAAGAGGGTCCCGACTCTTCAGGATGTCATCAATTTTATCCTCCAGCCTTTAGATCGAGTCATTCTATGACCTCGTAGGGTCGGCTTGGCCGATGTTATCCCCTACCACCTCTTTGAGTTGGACGGAGGGTTCTACTGTGGCGGGCCTGTGTCTACTGTTTACTTCTCCCTAACCGTCATCCCGTCCATGGGGTCAGCCCCCGTGGGTTCGACCATCTGTTGCCTCCCTCTCGAACCTCTCAATACTTCTTAATTTGGACAATTTTTCCCATTTGTCATTTACTGGGCCTAGCCTCTCAAAGGTCGACCCCCTGCTCAGACGATCGAAAGCAGAGCCCCTCGAGTGATCGTCGAGATTTTACCTTTCACAATTCCTTCTGCTATCCTAGATAGGTCGCATAGTATTGTTGGAGACCTCATACGGCTCCCAGCACTCTATGGGGGCCTCTTCCACCTCCAGATCATCATATCTGTCTTCTGGGAAAGGGTTTCCTTGACTCCCCAGGCATAGACATCGGGGTCAGCAACATCCCTCCACTGTTGTGGAGGTGGCAAGTCTTTACGCGGTGCCTGGGGTGGTCCCCTGGTCTCATGTTGCCTTGGAGTTGCTGCCAGAGTGATCATCTCCGGTGAGACCCCTGGTGGTCTTAGTATGTTTTGGCTAAGAGCTATAAATTGCTCCTGCATAATTCGTTGGCTTGCTGCCAAAGACTTCAGGGCGGCCGCTACATCATCCATCACAGACTGAGGTGGTGCCTGACCGGAACTAGGTCTTACTCCACTATCCGGTGGAGGAGGTGGTTAAGGTAGTATCTCTGGTGCCATATGTTTGAGCTATAGAGAGATGACTGATCAAAAGACTGATGAGCTTAAGAACCTTAATGGGTCTCTTTCAATGGTGAAACACCTCCACAAAGGGGGAGAACTGGTTCACCACCAGAGTGCCCGGTGAGGTCAAGCTGTATAAAGGAAAAGATGTCTTCTCGTTCCAACAGATGGCGCCAAACTGATGATGTTGAGATTCAGCACCACCAGATAAGTGATGAGCTCAAACAGTAAAAACGGTGGCAGCTATAAAGATGTATATGTGTGTAAATGTATAGAAGGGGATGAGTATAAGAGGAATAAGACAATGATGTATATTGGTTCAGCCCATTAGGCCTACATCCACTGTGAGTCTGTGATCCACTAAATATGGGAACTAATGGCCTTGAATACAATGCACATAAGCTCACTCTCTCTCTCCTGTGTGTACAAGAAGAGCTTTAGCTAGGGTTGTAATTATCGATCCCTTTACCAGGTTGAAGGTTACAAGTATATATAGGGCTTGGGGGGTGTAGTGTACCCCCCAAGCATGCATAGTGCATGTGAATGATGATCAAGCCAATCCCCTGTTGACACCTGGATGTGCCACTTATAATTAATGATGACATAATATTCCCTCACGTGAGGGGATGATATTATTATAACGGTTTAGGCCACGTGTTGTACGAGTCCCACGCGCACTGTTCCACGCATCTCCCAAATCACGCGCTGTGATGATGTCACCCTCGACTTGTGATGTAAGGCCGCGGGTAAATTTCATATTAGCAGTGAGCCTGGCCTGGTATGGCCTCGTACTATCGTCCCCTTATAGGGTCTTCTGGGCCATGATGAGGGGTCGACCCCTTGAAGGGTCAGCTGGGCCATGATGAGGGTTCGTCCCCTCATAGGTTCGCCTGGGCCATGATGAGGGCTCGGACCCTTGAAGGGTCGTCTGAGCCATGAGGGGTCGGCCCCTTGAAGGGTCGTTTGGGACTCCAAAATGGGTCGGCCCCTTGAAGGGCCATCTGTGGCCGATCCTTCTTATGACGAAGTCGTGGTCATTGGACTCATCTTGGGCCTGAACCCTCGTCTGGGTGGATGACACCATCGGCCTAGTCGAGGCTATATATGGGTATATCAGCATGTGTGATCAAACGAACAATACAATTATATCAATTAAGCATGGATATGATGAATATATGCATATAAACTGTCCAGAAGCAACCCAGTAGTACCAAAACATAATCATATGAACACTAGGTACTAAAAACAGAAGGGAAGCAAAAACTCCAAACATATCGCTCAAACAACATAGCTCTGTCGCTCGTCCGACAAGGGCATGTCGCGAGAAGCGACTTTGCATGAGACAGAGCTATTGCTCAAACGACCTATAGATATCGCTCGAACGAGAAAACCAAAACTTCCCAGAATGCTAAGAAAATCATACAGTTTTTCCCAGTGCAAAAATTTTGTGAAAACAGTACCTGTAAGGGGTAAATAGATCCAAAGCAGTGCTAAAAACAGTAGCGAAACACACAAATGCAACAATTAAATCAGTGTACGCTAAGTCAAAGTGAGACATAACACTAGAAATAATATAACATGATGCATAGCTAGTGTATGAAAAAACATCCAACAAAATCAACCAAACGATCTCACATGGGGTTAATCGCGTGCACGAAGACGAGAGTCGTGAACAATTAGACCATAAGCCTCTAATTCCGATTTCCTGACCCAAATTGATGTGTAACGGAGTGTGGGGGGTTTGGGAATCGGTGTGACTCTCTTTTATGTTTCCTAGGTCCATTCAAAAGCTTATAGGAGAAACGCCTAAGATGAACCTGCCTACCGCAATGTGTGCAAGTGTAAATTAGGTGGTGAGTTTTACCTAAAGGTGGCCTTCTCCTCAGATTCCTAGGTGGTGCTCTCTGAATTTGCCTAGGTGGCTCTCTCCTAATGATCCTAGGAGGTTCTCTCACGATGTTCCTAGGGGTCTCTTTCCTAACAAACTTAGGTGCCTATTTCTTACCAATCCTAAGAGGCTCTCTCACACGTGTGGGAATGGGTGCAACATATTTTTGAAGACCAATCCCACCCCTATCCTTTTTTATCTCAACGGCGCCTAAAATCTTATCAAGTTTTTCAGACATAGACTCCAAATCAAATTTCACTTTACTTTAATCTTTCAATCTCACCTCAAGTTCACCTATCCTATATTCAAGAAAACTCCTAGAGTCTTCAAACTCTAAAAGTTCATTTTTCATAACTTCCACCACACCTCGAAGACTATCTCTCTCACCCTCAACATATCCTAATTTCTCTTTAAGCATCTCCTCACGTGCCCTAAGATCCTTAATTAACGCATCAGTATTATCATTATCTAAAGCACATTTCTTCAATTCACCTTCAAGTTTCAAGTTTAAGTTTTTTATCTTTAAAGATTCAAAATATAAATTATTGTAGGAAACTTGCAACTCACTCAATTCTTCTTCTTCCTCCTCACTCTTTTCACCCTCACTCTCATCACTAATCACACGGATGGGAAGATCTCGCCTAGAACCATAAAAGACTTCTTCTTCCGAATCACTATCACTAAGGGTAAAAACATGAGAAACCGGTTTATTCTATTTCTTCTTTAAATTTGTGGTACACTCATCTAACGTGTGACCAACACCCTCACAACAAGGACACCCCCCAGAGTCGTTTTCAACAGAAGAATTAAAACAAGAGTTCGTGTGAATTTTCCAATTAACCTTTTCAAAAATTTGACATCAAAAATCTTCAAAACCACCAAAACCCATTTTTGTGAAAAATCAGGATCAAAACACAATAACTTAGTGCAACAGGCTCTGATACCAATTTATAGAATCGCTACAGCGGAATAATGCGAACTCAAAAAAAAATCCAATAAATCCTCCCCATAAGAGTAACTTCATAGAGACTCCCTCTACAATAGCATGCAGCTCGCCGGTTGTAAAGTTCTCCCCACAAAGGTAAAGTTTCAACAAACTTGAATCTAGGGTTCCAAAACAATTCACTAAAAGATTGGGATATTTTCTGAATTGAAAACAAAAGGTTTAAAACCTAAAAGAAGAAGACAAAAATCATTTCTGCAGTAGCAGTTTCGTATATTGAAAATATGTAGGTCTTCTTATGAAAAATGGAGTTGGAAAAGCCTATTTATAAAAAAACTTAAGGCGGCTTGTCGTTCGAATGAGATACCATGTCATTCGAACGAGATCTAATGTCTTTCGAACCATAAAATTTGCAAAAAATAAATTTAATTTTTTATTTCAAAAATTCTTCTTTTAATCTTGCAAAAATCATTTTAACGTAAAAGAATGCCTCAACACTTAGAAAATTTTTCAAAACCTCTTTTAAAATTATCCCAACACTTTTCAATGAACTGTAAAGGGACTTAAATACTTTCTCACCAAAATTAACCTTGCAG
Source organism: Sambucus nigra (assembly GCA_949130495.1). Classification (NCBI taxonomy): domain Eukaryota; kingdom Viridiplantae; phylum Streptophyta; class Magnoliopsida; order Dipsacales; family Adoxaceae; genus Sambucus; species Sambucus nigra. The sequence goes on from OX422209.1 coordinate 535,614,344, forward strand.
AGGCTTGAATGTTGAAGATCTTGATATTCGGATCCGTCTTTGATGCTTGAATGTTCTTGAATGCTCTTCGACGGTGTAGCAGTATACGACATACTAAATTGATAACGGACTCATAAAATAATGTCCTTACAAAATCAAAACCATTAAAAAAAATTAATAATAGAAATTATAATGTCAAAAATGAATAAATTAATCCAATGTAAATGCAATTATACATAAAGTAAAAGTGAAAAATAGAAATTATAAGTTATATAATACATAGAGTACACGCATGTTTTTCTAAAGTACACGCACATTGTAATGTCCAAATCAATTATTTGTAAATGCGTGTACTTTATAGTACACGCATTTATATATGTTTACTTTATAAAAGTACACGTATAATACATAAAGTACATGCATATTGAAATAGATTTTTGTCATAACAATATGCATGTACTTTATAAAAATGTGTGTGTACTCTATGTTGATTCATTTCCCAAACAAATAATACATAAATGAACACTTAGTAATGAAATTATAATAATTTCTTCAAATGTGAATGTTCATTTATTTTATTTAAAACTACTGTTATGATGAATGAATTGAACAATAGTAAGAGGAATAAAACTGGTTCTTTACACGTGGACCTGCAATGACCCGTTTTACTACACCCAGAGCAAGTTACTTCTATTATTATGACCTCTCCAACAAATTTTATTCTCTTATTTCTTGGCATCCCTATCGGTCTCTTTGTTAATGGAGGAAGGATTGTTAGATTTTCAGGTAATGGGATCTTTAGGAACATCAAATTAGGATTAGGAATTATATGTGAAGAGTATGATTTCTTGTAGAAAAAAAACTTATAATAATCCTCAGTATAATCATAAATAATTCCACATATCTTCCTTACGGCAGAAACAACATGAGAACATGGAAAGCATCGTAGTTGCCAACTCTTACAAGAGCAAATTCCTTATTCTAAGTCAACCGTGGCCCGTACATTTGAATTAACTTTGAATACATGTGTACTTGAGCGACTAATATTCCAATGTCTACCTTTATTCCAATTTTCAGTCAGTAATTTATCAAAATGAGGACACATCTCCTTTGACCATGTTTCAGATTCAACAAATTTGTTTGCATTGAAATTCATAATCTTGATCCTCATTTTGTCCATCAGATTAATTATCGATAAATGCCTTTCCTCTAGGATGCAAAAGTTGAATGATTATGCAACACTTGATGCCATGTAACCATAACGTTTACCGGTGAAATATGCACAAGACTAATTCTCCGGAGGAAAATTACCAAGAAAATCAGCGACACCAACTCCACCTTCCTTCTTCAAGGCATTAATGTTCTTCTGAAATTCATCAATTGTTATAGCATATGCACAATTAATGAAATCATTAGCGAGCTTCTTTCGGAAGTTCTCACTCCCCCGTATTTTCTTTTTTATATTTCCCTGTAAATGATGTATACAGTAGGAATGTGCAGATATTGGAAAAACCTTATAAACACCTTCAATAAGTCCATTATTTCGATCAAATATGAATGTGATGTTCCGATCTTGATGAGCTATTGCATCATGAAAATTAATGAGAAACCACATCCAATTATCCTATGTCTCTTAATCAACAACTCCATATGCAAGTGGTTAAAGGCCTGAAATTATAATGAAATACATCAGCAAATACAAATTCTATGATGAACTTCGAAAATGGTGCCGCTAGCGCGAACAAATAAACACATAGGCTATACAAGAGAATAAATATATTTGTAGTGATAGGCTACACAAATATAAATTATAAACATATTATGATTGTACTTTAATATATATGGGTCTAATTTAATATTTTATTTGACAATAATAAAGAAAGAACACAAAGTACACGTAAAATATTACAATGTACACACTAAGTGTAAACCGGATGTCACGTATACTTAGTAATGAAATATATGTACTTTGCAATGGTGGCCCCCAAAAAACAAGGAATCCTAAAGTAAACGCATGATATTACAAAGTAAACGTGACATGGAATATAAATTCACGTGTATTATTTTATCTATTGCGTGTACTTTGGGATTCTATTCAAATAACAAAAACAAACCTCAAAGTACACGCATAATAGATAAAGTACATTCACGTGTACTTTACGAATGTCATGCGTGTACTTTATATTCTGTTGAAAGAACATATAAAGGATTCCAAATTAAAGGTATAATATTATCAAGTAAACTTCAATGCTTCACATTTACCATTGTTCCCATTACCTGCAGTTACTGACAAAATAGTCCTACGGTACCTGCTCTTCAAAAAGGCGCCATCAAGAAATAAAGCAGGCCTGCTATACTGAAATCCACCAATGGATCCTGCAAACATTACAAAAATTCTTTTGAATATTTTTCTCTCCGGTTCGAAGTCAAGAATTCAATGTGATCCTGGATTATACTGTAATAAAAGTTCCCTAAAATCATTGATTAATGCATTCGAAACTTTCTCATCAACATGCAACTCAGCAGCAGCGATCTCTTTTCCACGCCATGTATGATGATAATCTATATCAAGACCGTAGTTCTTCTTCATATCTCTAACTACATAAATTGGTCTCAGTAATGGTTTATCCCTTAGCTCATGAACAAGCAATATAGAAATCAATTTGGAGTCCATCATTTTGCTTAATGGACTATGATATAAACCCCTACAAGTATCCTCATCAGCAATGGTTTATCCCTCAGCTCATCAGCAAGAAATGTAGAAACTAATCAGGAGTCCATAATTTTGCTTAATGGACTGTGATACATTCCCCTACAATTCTCAAACTTCTTATATACGATATACACCCCTACAATTCTCAAACTTCTTATGCAGCCCAATCTGGAGTCCATCATTGTTCATACTTGTTATATACTGTTGATAATGAAGCATGAACTCGCCACATACAATTCTCAGTAATCCTTTTAGAACACTATGTTGTCACCCAAGTTTTATCATTATTTAAATATATATACTTGAAACCAACCTCAACAGCATACTTTCGTAACTTATCACGAAACTTAACCACACGTCCTTTGAAACACTGCTCTTCATGACTAATATATGTCTTCTAATCATTGAAGAGATCAATTTTTGACGTACTCAGCTCCACACCTCCAATATAAACATTATTTTCAACTTCACTACTAATATCAATCACAGTGGATGATGATATATAGTCTACCCTTTCTCTACTTGTACCATTGCATTCAACCCTCTCACAGCTTGTATAATTGCATTCAAACATTTCATAAATTCTATACGTGCATTCAACCCGTTAGTGAATTATTGTAGTGGCAAAAGCTGTTGAGTCAAAGACATATATTCAAATAAAATCAGCATTGAGAATCACTTGAAACTGCAACATAGAGTGAACATCTTTATCATAAAGCAACATGAATCGACTTTCATCACCAAAGCCGTATTTCAATGAAAAAGGCCCAGCTTTCAAATCCATAAACCTGCTACATAACTCATTGCATATTAAATCTAATAAGCTGTCCTAAAAAATTTCAATGCAAGCCATATTATCCAAATAATAACACCTAGAAATCCGACAACTTTCCATTATCACCTGCATTCTATTAAAATAGAAAAATGGTTTTATTAAAGTTCAAGTTTAATTAATGCTGCTGGTGTGAACCAACATATACATGGCCAACAAAGACATGACTATGCTATTAAACATGACTCACCAGTAACAAAGTAAATACGCATCAACGTTATGAAGAATTAATATCAAAAAATAAATAAGAATTAATCAATAGAAAATCACGTGTACTTTAGATCAAATTGCGTGTACTTTACTGCAATTTTCTGCTCATGTGTATACAAAGTACTTTAATATTGTAAAACATCAAAACTATTCAATGTCGTTGGCGTGGACCAATAAACACATGCCCATCTAACACATGACAAGTCTATTATGTAATGAGTCGAAAGTAACAAAGTAAATACTCATTAACATTATTTCAAATTAATGTCAAAAGAAAAAATCAGAATTAGTCAAGTCTAAAATTCACGTGTACTTTATATCGAATTGCGTGTACTTTACTACAATGATCATTTGAGGTATATACATGAACAACTTGTATATACATAAAGTAGACACACATTCAAAATATATAAATGCACAACCAGTTACGAAATCAAAACACAAAGTCAAAATATATTCATATAAAATTATAAAAACACACAACCAAATCATTCATTCAATATTCGAGTTAATTTAGCAAATGATTTACACAATTACAATGATTTGATTAAACAAAAAAAATACATCAAGCTATTTTAATTGATCGACATGCGAAATATTTCTTCATAACCTGTATAAACTTGCAAATGATCAAATAAATGCAAATGAAAATCTAGGTTAAACAAAACACAAACGATTGATTTCTTCGAACAAATTGATAACTTTTTCTTTGACAGAACAAAGCTCATTGAACAGAAGTGAAAAGATATCTTAAGATCCTAAGTTATTGGAGAGAACAAATTTGTTTCATAGAATCGGAAGGAAGAAAGAGAAGATCCTAGGTTATTGAAAATGTTGTCAATCGCTGATTAGGTTAATGATAAACAAAATGAATAAAATGTCAGAAAATGTATTTATGTGGACCTAATCGTTTAAAATTTGTTTCACCCGATTAAAAAGTTCAAAATATCCATTTAAGGGACTAGACCGTAAAAACCTATTTTTTTTGTTTTATTATATAAGAAAATATATTTTTCCAAACTCGGCTTGAAAAAGTTTCTCCTCACCTTTCTCTCCCAAACTTCAAACGATCATCCCACGATCATGTCTCGCAACGGTCAATATTTTCTTCCTTGAACAATTCCCCTCCCCCACATTTTCACTTTATCCTTCAAACTTTAAGTTCTTATACCTAATCCCTAAACTTTCAACATGACCTTAAGTAACCCCAACCGTTAACACCGTTAATTTTTTGACAGAGAAAAGGGTCATTTACCAATTTAAAAGAATATTTTGGTATATATATATATATATATAGAGAGAGAGAGAGAGAGAGAAGCCTTCTCTCCAACATACCAAAAAGACAAAATGAGTTAACGAATTGATTTTTTAAAAATAGTAAAAAAATATTATTTTATATTGATTATTTTTCTGAGATAAATACACATACATGGACACCTATCAAAAACAACGCAGCTCAAAGCGACCTTTTCTACTCTTTTAAAAAATCGATCAATATATGTCAATTTTGAAGCACCTTAAAAACTCACATATATTGATTGATTTTTTAAAATAGCAAAAAAATTATTTTGAGTTGAATTTTTTTTAGAGGTGCCCATGGAAGTATATATATCTCAGAAAAATAATCAACTCAAAGAAAATATTTTTTACTATTTTTAAGAAATCAATCCGTTAACTCAGTCTGTTTTTTTTATGTTGGAGAGAAAACCTATATATATATATATATATATATATATATATATATATATATATAAGTTTGTTAAAAAGAAAAAAAAAAGATTTATATTCTCTATCGGAGGGGTTGATGTTTTAGACGGATGGTTGATTGGTTTGACAGAGGATTTTCTTTGTTGTCAAAGGAGATGATGTTTTGCCGAAGGTTTCTTTTATGTTGGAGGGATTGATTTTGGGAGATGATGTTATTTTTTATTTTTCAGATTTTTTGTCCCAAATGTGTTTTTTTTTTCTTTTTTAGATGTATTTTTATCCCAATACTTGATCACGTGTGTCTTTTTTATCCTAGACTTACTTGCTTTTATCCTAGATTTGTCAATTTTAATTTTCCAATCCAAATTTCCAAGATTTTCCCCATATTTTTAAAAAATATTACAGTGCTTTTCAATCTGTCTTTATAATTTTCGCCCTTTTTTTTGCAAATTTTAAAAAATATTTATTCACTTTTCTCAATTTTCTTTAAAAACTTTTATTTTTCGATGTGCTTTATATATATTTGGATTTTTTTAATATTTTCTATAAAATATTATCTATCTATCTATCCATATATATATATATATATATATATATATATGAATGTTTGTTTTATGTGTTTTTACAATTTTTGTATATTTTAAAAAAATTCCAGTATTTTAACTAGATTTTTTTTGGTATTTTCCTAATGTTAATTGGAAATATTTTTTTTAGTGCAAATATGTTTGTTAATTGAAAATTTGTTTTTTTATCTATTAGGAATCTATTTTATTTTTTATTGGAAAAATGTTTTCTTAATTGAAAATCTTTTTTTTAAATATTTTCTATAATTTTTAGACTTTTAAATATTTTTAAATGAACTATTTTGTAGTTTTTATTTATTTAAATTTTTATACTAGTTTTGATCAAATTACTTCCAAAGTGCACACATGACTAAACTTACCGTTTAAAAAGTTAATGGTGCTAGGGATTACTTTAAGTCCTTTTAAAAGTTTAGAAGATTAAGTAAATAAAAGTTCGAATGATGAAGTGACAAGTGAGGTGAAATTCAAATCAATTATAATTAACCCTAAATTTTTTCGACACCTTTCTGTGGTCCGTTGAAGAAGAATTTTCGATCGGCGACTGCGGTGGTGCAACAGATGAGTTTATGGGTTCAGCTACTGGAGCTGGGAATCGATTATTATGATCCTCAATTTTTATTCAAGATTGTTACAGCTCTTGGAGCCCCTATAAAAATTGATTTGCATGCAGGCTCCTTTGACAAAGCGCGTTATGCTAGAATATGCGTAGAATTTGATATCTCTAAACCGCTTCTATCCAAAATCAAAATAGAACCTCTAGTTCAAAATATTTCTTATGAACTAAAGACTTACATATGTTCTTCGCATGGGATGATTGGACATCTTCAATCTTCTTGTGAAATTTCAAACACTCGAATTGTTGGTGATCAAGTTTTGGACACCAGTCTTGCTGTTTATGAGGCAAAATGGTTGGTTATTCAGAAAAGGCTCCAGAGACTTCATTCAGGGAAGAATTTCGGTGAATTCACAGTATCTGGGCAGGCCAGGCAACCTGAGGTCATGTTTAATGGGCATTGGACCAGGGCTCCTATATTGGGTCAGCCCAATACTCATTAGGTTAATTATTCAGATAATGCTCCCCCCACAAGCCCAATGAAAATTGGCAGCCCAAGAATAGATGTAGTCCAGCAGCACAATCCAACTCTTAAGTAAGTACCTCTAATTCGTTTGCTTTTTTAAATCCAAATGAAAAAAGTCCAGCCCATGTTGAAATGAAATCCCACAATTTTTTAAATTCTAATAAAATGGTCGAGGCTGTTAATTTGGTCAAACCTTCTTATCCAAATGTTTTTACCACTTCACCCACGTTACCATCTTCTGGTGGCACTAGACACCTGTCTGTCACTGCTATTACTGTTAAGCACACATGCCCATTACCCACTCAATTGTCTCTATCACACCAACACATGGGAAACCCAAATACAACCTCTCCAATTTTAAGTCCCCACTATAATAAACAACGGTCTTATACTCCCCCTCTAACCTCTTATTCTATTAAATCCCATCCACTTAACCCGACGAGCATTAAAGATTTACCCCTCTTTAATGGCAACAAACGCGCAACCCAACAACACACCCACCCAAACTCTACCAACCCCAACCCAACAAACAATGGAGGATGGACCTTTGAGGAGGGAAACCAATCCATCCCCACCAAACATACGCATACCCTTACAGTTTCAAGCGGGTCAAACACAGATCCCAACCTTCCACCCGAGTTTGAATTTACCACGACCAGAACCATGTCCTCAACCCCAACCCATCTATTTAAACATACTTCCTTTTGCAGGCCAAGGCATCCCCCCAAGCTACAAGAGACCAACTCATAATACAAGGGCAGGAGATCTTTGTGTTTCATCCCTTACACACCCAACCACATGCACTGAACTATCAAATGGGACTTCATATACTGTTAATAAAATTAGAAAGATTTAATGACCAGGTTATACTCGACCATGAACAAATCTTTATGTTCCAAGCAAGGTAGGAACTAAACGTAAGGCTGCATCAGTTCATGCATAACATCCTAAGAAATTTTGCAATGCGTTTGCTACCCGAGACTGCATTGCATGGCTTCGACAATATATTCTCTATCCAATCAATGAAAGTACTCTTATGGAATGTTAGGGGAATAACTAGGAACTAATTTAGGGTTAATTGTATGAATTTTATTAATCAACATACCCCTGACCATATGATTGTTATGGACACTCGTGCTGATCTTATGAATTCTCAAAGGATGGTTAGGATGTTTCCTTTAAATGGTTCTCATATTATCCCTACTATTTCCCTGTCTGGGGGAATGTGGATATTATTGAACACTCAATCCATGACCATCACTGTTGTTTTTTAGACGAAAAGACTTGTGATCCTTCTTGTGTAGATGGCCCCACCCCTTCATCCTCTGATGTTAACACCAGTATATAATTATGCCCATCTTAAGTGCAGGACTCAGGTGTGGGATTTACTTAGAACTCTTACTGTCAATATTACTTTACACTACACTAAAAATAAGAATTCAGCACGATTTAAAACTGTGCCAGATCAAATCTGGCACGGTTTTCAACTGTGACAGAATCAGGTGTTCCAAAATGACCATTTTTTCCTGGCACGGTTTAAAAGTGTGCCAGATTTGACCAAAGCATGAACACTTCTGGCACACTTTTAAACCATGCTAGAATTTGATATTTCTGGCACAGTTTTGCCACAGTTTTGAACTGTGCCAGATTGAGCACATTTTCGTAAAAATTTGGCACAGTTCAAAATCGTGCCAAAATTTGATACACTTTTGGCACAGTTTTGAATTGTGCCAAATTTTTGGATGAAAGAAAAAAAATTAATTATTTGAATACAAGAAAATTCACAAATTGAAAATATTACACGTTGTTGATAAACTAATATACATACAAACTTCAAAATATTACAAGTGTTTAGTAGTTCAAAAACCAAAAAAAAATTGGGTAGAGTTTCCTCTATTTTAGAACATCATAATACATGCTTAATATAAAACCTGCATAATATAAAGCCCGCACGGACACAAAATATAAAAATAAACTTACAAAATCCCGCACGACCATAACACAAAAAAATAGAATCACGAATATTAACGACATTAAATAAATAAATCCCTTGTTGTAAACCATTGACTTCTCCGTGTGTTCCACGTGAATAAATGCTAACTATAAAATGTTATCCTGCAAAAAAAAAAAATAGGATACAAAAAAGAGACGATATTAGTAACCAATGAATTTATAAAAAAAGCTCACTCAAGTTAAAAAATTACATATAGAAGTTGCAATTATTATTATATTCTAATATTGAAAATCGTACGCAAATTATGACCACTTGATCTGTTCCTATGCAAATTATATTCTAGGTTTGGGGGCTGATTTGAGTTTCTACCCTTCAATGGCTTGTTTCTAAGCCTAATCTATATATTTTCAAAGTATCATCATATTCTCAAACCTAGAGGCCCGTGACTACACGGTTAGTTCCTACAAGTTACATTAGTCTCGTTCAGGTGTTCGTGCCTCTTACGGAGCCGTTTGGCGGCTGGTTTTGGTTTTCACCCTCAAACGGCTTGTTTTTAATCCCAATCTAAATATTTTCAAATTATCATCATATTCTCAAATCGAGAGACCCGTAACTACGCGGTCAGTTCCTACAAGTTACATTGATCCCGTGCGAGGTGTTCGTACCTCTAACGGGGCCGTTTGGCAGCTGGTTTGGATTTTCACCCGCACACAGCTTATTTTTAAGCCTAATCTAGATATTTCCAAATTAACATCATATTCTCTAACCGTTAGACCCCGCGACTACACGGTCAGTTCCAATAAGTCATTGGTCCCGTGCGAAGAATTCGTGCCTCTTACGGGACCGCTTGGTGGCTAGTTTGGGTTTTCACCCTTAAACGGCTTTTTTTTAAACCTAATCTAGATATTTCCAAATTATCGTCATATTCTCAAATCGAGAGACCCGCGATTACGCGGTCAGTTCCTATGAGTGACATTGGTCCCGTGCGAGGTGTTATTGCCTCTTACGGTGCCGTTTGGGGGTTGGTTTGGGTTTCCACCCTTCAACGGCTTGTTTCTAAGCCAAATCTAGATATTTCTAAATTATCATCATATTCTCAAATCTGGAGACCCGCGACTACGTGGTCAGTTTCTACAAGTTACATTGGTCCCGTACGAGGTGTTCATGCCTCTTACGGGGCATTTGGCGGCTGGTTTGGGTTTTTACCCTTAAACGACTTATTTTTAAGCCTAATCTAGATATTTCCAAATTATCATCATATTCTCAAACCAGGAGACCCGCTATTACGCAGTCAGTTCCTACAAGTTACATTGGTCCCATGCGAGGTGTTCATGCCTCTTACGGGGCCGTTTGGCGGCTGGTTTGGGTTTTCACCCTCAAACGGCTTGTTTTTAAGTCTAATCTAGATATTTCAAAATTATCGTCATATTCTCAAACCGGGAGACCCGCTTCTATAAGTTACATTGGTCCCGTGCGAGGTGTTATGGCCTCTTACGGGGCCGTTTTGGGTTTGCACCCTTCAATGGCTTATTTCTAAGCATAATCTATATATTTTCAAAGTATCATCATATTCTCAAACCGAGAGGCCCGTGACTATGCGGTTAGTTCCAATAAGTTACATTGGTCTCGTGCGAGTTGTTCGTGCCTCTTACTGGGCCGTTTGGCGACTGGTTTGGGTTTTCAGCCTCAAACGGCTTGTTTTTAAGCCTAATATAGATATTTCCAAATTCTAGTCATATTCTCAAACTGGGAGTCCTGTGACTATGCGATCAGTTCCTACAAGTTACATTGGTCTCGTGCGAGTTGTTCGTGCCTTTTATGAGGTCGTTTGGCAGCTCGTTTAGATTTTTCCCCTTAAACGGCTTGTTTTTAAGCCTAATCTAGATATTTCCAAATTATCATCATATTCTCAAATCAGAAGACCGGCGATTACGCGATCAGTTCGTACATATTACATTGGTTCGTGCGAGGTGTTTGTGCCTCTAACGGGGCCATTTGGCAGCTGGTTTGTGTTTTCACCCTCAAGCGACTTGTTTTTAAGCCTAATCTAGATAGTTCCAAATTATCATCATATTCTCAAATCGGAAGACCCGTGACTACGCGGTCAGTTCCTGCAAGTTACATTGGTCCCGTGCGAGGTGTTATTGCCTCTTACGGGGCCGTTTTGGGGCTAGTTTGGGTTTTCACCTTTCAACGGCTCGTTTTTAAGCCTAATCTAGATATGTTCTAAGTATCATCATATTCTCAAACCGAGAGGCCCGTGACTACGTGGTTAGTTTCTACAAGTTATATTGGTCTCGTGCGAGGTGTTCGTGCCTCTTTCGGGGCCGTTTGGCGGTTAGTTTGAATTTTCATCCTCAAACGGCTTGTTTTTAAGCCTAATCTAAATATTTGCAAATTATCGTCATATTCTCAAATCGGGAGACCCACGACTATGCGGTCAGTTCCTTCAAGTTACATTGGTCTGGTGCGAGGTGTTCGTGCCTCTTACGGCCGTTTGGCGGCTGGTTTGGGTTTTCACCCTCACACGACTTGTTTTTAAGTCTAATCAAGATATTTCCAAATTATCGTCATATTCTCAAATAGGGAGACCCGCGACTACACGGTCTGTTCCTACAAGTTACATTGGTCCCGTGCGAAGTGTTCGTGTTTGGAGGCTAGTTTGGGTTTTCACCCTTAAATGGCTTGATTTTAAGCCTAATCTAGATATTTCTAAATTATCGTCATATTCTCAAATCGGGAGACCCGCGATTACGTGGTCAGTTCCTACGAGTAACATTGGTCCCGTGCGAGGTGTTATTGCCTCTTACGGTGCCATTTGGGGGCTGGTTTGGTATTCCACCCTTCAACGACTTTTTTTAAGTCAAATCTATATATTTTCAAAGTATCATCATATTCTCAAATCAAGAGGCCCATGACTACGTGGTTAGTTCCTATAAGTTACATTGGTCCCGTGCGAGGTGTTCGTGCCTCTTACGGGGCCGTTTGGCGGCTAGTTTGGATTTTCACCCTCAAACGACTTCTTTTTAAGCCTAATCTAGATATTTCCAAATTATCATCATATTCTCAAACTGGGAGACCCTCTACTACGCGGTCAGTTCCTATAAGTTATAGTAGTCTCGTGTGAGGTGTCCGTGCCTCTTATGGAGCTATTTGGCGGCTGGTTTGTGTTTTCACCCTCGCACGACTTATTTTTAAGTTGAATCTAGATATTTCTAAATTATCATCATATTCTCAAATTGGGAGTCCCGTGACTACGCGGTCAGTTTTTACAAGTTACATTGGTCCCGTGCGAGGTGTTCGTCCCTCTTACGGGGTCGTTTGGCTGCTGGTTTGTGTTTTCACCCGTAAACGGCTTATTTTAAAGCTTAATCTAGATATTTCCAAATTATTGTCATATTCTCAAATTGGGAGACCCGCGATTACGCGGTCAGTTCCTACAAGTTACATTGGTCCCGTGTGAGGTGTTCGTACCTCTTACGGGGCCATTTGACAACTGGTTTGGGTTTTCACCCTTAAACGGTTTGTTTTTAAGCCTAATCGAGATATTTTCAAATTATCTCCATATTCTCAAACTGGGAGACCTGTGACTATGCGGTTAGTTCCTACAAGTTACATTGATCATATGCGAGGTGTTATTGCCTCTTACGGTGCTATTTGGGGGCTGGTTTGGGTTTGCACCCTTCAATGGCTTATTTCTAAAATTAATCTATATATTTTCAAAGTATCGTCATATTCTCAAACTGAGAGGCCGTGACTACGCGATTAGTTTCTATAAGTTACATTAGTCCCGTGCGAGCTGTTCGTGCCTCTTACGGTGCCGTTTGGCTGCTGGTTTGGGTTTTCACCCTCAAACGACTTGTTTTTAAGCCTAATCTAGATATTTCCAGATTATAGTCATATTCTCAAATCGGGAGACCCACGACTACGTGGTCAGTTCCTACAAGTTACACTGGTCCCATGCGAGTTGTTCGTACCTCTTACGGGGTCGTTTGGCGGCTGATTTGGGTTTTTCCCTTTAAACGGCTTATTTTTAAGCCTAATCTAGATATTTCCAAATTATCATAATATTCTCAAATCAGGAGCCCCGCGATTACGCGGTCAATTCATACAAGTTACATTGATCCCGTGCGAGGTGTCCGTGTCTCTTACGGGTCCGTTTGGCTGCTTGTTTGGGTTTTCACCCTCGAACGACTTATTTTTAAGCCTAATCTAGATAGTTCCAAATTATCATCATACTCTCAAACCAGGAGACCCGCGACTATGTGATCAATTCCTACAAGTTACATTGGTCCTGTGCGAGGTGTTATTACCTCTTACGGGGCTGTTTGGGGTCTGGTTTGGGTTTTTACCCTTCCACGACTTGTTTCTAAGCCTAATCTAGATATTTTCAAAGTATCATCATATTCTCAAACCGAGAGACCTGTGACTACGCGGTTAGTTTTTACAAGTTATATTGATGTCATGCGAGGTGTTTGTGCCTCTTACGGGGTCGTTTGGCTTCTGGTTTGGATTTTCACCATCAAACGACTTATTTTTAAGCCTCTTACCTTTGATTGATCTATGTGTATATAGCATACCGTTGGACCCCCAAGTGTATTTTATATAAGTGAGACGATTCAGAGAGAGCTAATGAGTTTGAGTTCATGAGGTTTAGAAGCTAAATTGCATGAGCATTAGAGTAGCTAGGATTTGATACGAGTGAGACAAAGACTCGATGGTTCTTACATACCAATTATATAAATGGGACCAATGTCACAGCAATACGAAGTAAATTGGACAGTAACGAATACAAATTCATTCAATGTCGTAGCAATATGAATTCATTCAACGAATACAAATTGGACCAATGTCGCAGTAAGCAGCTTAACTGTTATATATAACGGTTATATATAACAACTCCTGTTATATATAATAACTGTTATATATAACAGTTGTTATAGATAACTATTATATATTACAGGAGTTGCCATATATAACAGTTATATATAACTATTATATATAACAATTGTTATATATAACAACTGTTATGCATTGTTTATACTAAAATGGATAGAGTAATAATTTTACTAAGATGGCATGTCAACCATACCTTTGTTCAGATCATGATCAGAGAGAACTTCCAAAACAATATCAAGGCTGAAGTTTCAAACCAAGAATAGAATCATTAACTTTATTTTATAGTTTCAGAGTAACCGTAAAACAAAATTGTTCATTTCATGTAAAATAAAAAGATAGCAATCAATTCTCGAAGAAAAATATAGCAATCTGTATAAAACTTTGAACCCTTTTAGGTGCCAAAAAGTTTCTACCCCATTTCCCAACAACATATCAATGAAAGAATACGCTCATTTGCTTATTCCAAAAAAAATAATGAATAAATGATTGTCATCGTGTGAAGAGGAATAGGGAATTTTAAAAAGTATGAAAAAACTATCACATAAAAACACTAGAATAAGAGAACAAGATAATAGATATCATACCTCATAATGGTACATAGTTGCAGATTCAAGAAACTTGTCATAAGCATATAGCACCTCCTTTATGTACGGATAAAAACTACCCTGTAAGAGTCACACATCTTCTCAATGTCAAGAATGGGAAGGATAAGTCCCTCAATGAGTACATCACAAAGTTTATTAAGGATAATCTTTAGGGAACTTACTATGACAAGAAGAAAGCGATAACATTTAAATGTATAAATTCAATTTTTATTGCAATTGTAGAAAGCATGGATGTAAAGAAAATGACCAGTCACAATGAAAGGTTAGGTTAGCACACTATTTATGGACTGAGTCAAGTGTAGTTTGGACATAAACATAAAAAGATGAGAGTGGCATAAGAGAAATATGTACACAATCATCCCTAAAATGACAAATCAAGTTTAATTCTGGCCTTTAAATCATCACGAGAATCACTTTTTTTTATCAGAAAACGCAGCGATGGAATTCAATCCAACTTACACCATAAAGAGATAAATAGTTATATGAAACTATAAATAAAACATAGAATATTGGTGTTTTAGAGAGAGAAAGAGATCAACGAGGACTTCTAATAGCATCCACAAATACCCTGCTGAGTGATGGAAAACGAAACTGCTGTTGTTCTTTAATCCTCGTCTTCTTGGACAATGGCTCAGAATAATTTGAACTCTCACACCTAAAAGATACATCAATTACCCTACTTGGGATGCCGGGAATCTCTTCGTACTTGCACTTATGAAGGTTATTTTTACCATTCAAACATGCATTCGATATCTCTAAGATGAGTTGGTAGCAATCGTTAACGTTTTCCTTGGTTGGTTTAATAACACCCTGAAGTTGGTTTTCATATTCAATGGGATTAAAAGGCTCAACTTGGTGTATAGCACGAAGCATTGTAGTAGGGGCCATTACAGAAGGAGGGTAACGTACAAATCTTGAATCGAAAACTGCACAGAGAAGAAGACCTTCACATCGCGTGAAAATCTTGACACTTAACAATAAAAATAAATAGAAAATCAGTTTTAACATCTAATTAGCGTATGCCAAAACTACTGTCTGAATTAACATAAGCGGTATAGGAGTAAGTTTTCAAGCACACCTCATTACATTCATAAAGGAACATACTAGTATTCATCTATATAATGTATTAACACCTTGTAATATGATTACAAGCACACGAGTTACAGAAAATCTGGTTTTAATGTTATTCAAACATGCCATTGAACTATATTGAGATTTAAGGAATATTATAAGGTTTTTGAGGGAATTATAGAGAAAGACAATGTTACCTGGGCCTCAATGATTGCTGGTTTTGCAGAACACGGCTATGCATATCAAGCCATTAAGTTGTTCAGAGAGATGTTGTTCGAAGAAGCCATCCCTGATGAAACGACCTTAATACCTCTGTTAGCTGCGTGCTCTGCTCTTCAGTCATTGAAAATTGGTAAGGAAATTCATGGTTATGCTCTTCGTCGAAACGATGATGAGCAGACAGTTTTGGGTGGTGCACTAGTGAATATGTACTCTAAATGCCACACTCTATCTATGGCGAGGAAGGTTTTTGACATGATGCCTGTAAAAGATCAGGTATCATGCTCTTCTTTGGTTTCATGGTATGCCCAAAGTGCCTACATTGAAGACGCCCTTCCCTTGTTCGATGAAATTATGGTCTCTAAGATAGAGATTAAATCCTTCACCATATCCTATGTTCTCGGGGCTATTACGCGCGTAAATAAATTAGGCATTGGTACCCAAATTCAAGAGCTTATAAAAAAGGGCTTAGAATTAGAAGTTGTTGTGGGTAGTTCTCTTGTCATAATGTATTCAAAATGTGGAAGCATTGATGAGTGTTACAAAGCATTCCAGGAGATTGGGAAGCCTAACCTGGTTAGTTGGACGGCCATGATTGTGAGCTATGCTCAACATGGTAAAGGCATAGAGGCTTTAAAGTTTATGAGATGATGAATAAATCAGGAATAAAGCTTGATTCAGTGACTTTTATTGCTATTTTATTTGCCTGTAGCCATAATGGTTTAGTTGAAGAAGGATATTTTCATCGAAATTCAATGCTCAAAGATTACGGGATTGAGCCTAGTTACAGACATTATGCATGTATGGTAGATCTTCTTAGTCGATACGGAAGATTGGAAGAGGTTGAGAGGTTTATTAATAACATGCCTATTTAGCCTAATGCTTTGGTATGGGGGACACTGCTCGCTTCTTGCAAAGTGCATGGTGATGTTCATCTTGGAAAGCTAGCAGCCGAAAAGGTTATTGAGTTGGAGACATGTGAGGCTAGAGTTTATGTCTCACTATCTAACAGTTGGGATGATGTAGGCCGTGTTCAGCTTCATATCCTGTGGTAGGATTGTAGGAAAATATTTGATGACTTTAATAGTTTTATTCCCTCATTAGTCCCTCATTTTGAAGTCCCAAGCTCAGGTTTCATCCTCATAGAGATTTTATAAAAATAATACTTGAGCTATATTAGTGTTGAGATAAATATATGGAAACAATACTGTATGTATAACATTATAATGATTTGCATTTTGACCTCATTATTTTAATTTATCAATATGCTCCGCAGGTAGATAATTTGATTATGCATTGCCTGTTTGCAAAATAATTGCCCCCCCCCCCCATGTTCTAGAGTAAATGAGGAAGTTAACTGAAGGGAGATTCATTAAATTAGAATATTTACTATGTTATACCTGAAGGAAACAGAGAATCGGATTAATCTTGCAAAGCAAAAGATAGTTACCTTCTTAGGCTTATGGATGCCATGTCTCCTTTGCAAACATGTAAGTCCTCAAGGCTTAAACTGAATTATTTTTATATTTTGGTTAATTTCTTCCGCTTCTTTTTTATTTTATATGGAGCAGATGGTGTGTAGTAACTTGGATTATAACTTTGAAGGTTGTTATAAACATGGTGCTTTGTTCCTCTACTTGAAGAGTGGTGAAGAAAGACAAAATTTAAGTGTTTAGGGGTGAAGAAAGAAAAATTTTAAGTGTTTAGGGTTTGTTTTTGGAACTAAAATTGAAACAGAGTAATTTAATGAGAATCTAAGATGCCTAAAGATCAAAGTGATAGAGTTCTGCAACCACTTTTTTGGAGTTCAACTGTACAACATCAAAACACACATTTTGTCATTGTGGATTATCTAAAAGCTTCATTTACAATATTTTACATCGATGATCTTTTCATGTACTAAACATTATATAGTGAAATAAATTGAACATAAAATCATTTGTCATATATAAAATAATTGAAATCATGAAGATAATGAATAATGAAATTGACTAAAAGCATATATTCCCAAACCCTAATTCCAATAAATTATTAACAACAGACAAAACGTAGATACAGATAATCAAATCAACCAAACCCCAACTCATTCAACCCAAATCAACCAAACCCTAAATCCAAGGCATACATACACATAATCATATCCAAGCAATACATAGACATTTACATGTTTCAATTAAGAGTCTGGCTGAAATCTTCTCATTCTGATTTAATTGATTCACGAGTTTGTTAAAGGTTACTTGAGTAGAAGAAGATGGTTGTGATGATAGAATCTAGAAGAAACCATGGACATCAGTTGAACTGAAATGCCGACATGATGAGAATAAAGGAGGAGATTAAAATGCCGACTCGAGCTAAAGTAGAGTGAGATCTCGAAGATCTCCTTTTGGGACATAAAAGGGTTTAGAAAATAATGAGCGGGGATGAGAGGAAAATGGCTCCAAAATGAAAAGTCATGAATTTTAGTATTTTGTTTATTACTTAAAATTATGTAAAATTTGAGACGGTTTTGGCACACTTTAATACTGTGCCAAATTTTAGCATGGTTTTAAACTCTGCCGGATTGGAAATAACCCGTGCTAAAATCTGGCACAGTTTTAAACTGTGCCAGATTATCCTTGTCCAAGCGTGCCAGATTAGTATTTTTGGTGTAGTGTTACCTTGGCTGGTTTTAGGAGATTTTAATTCTATCTTACTTCCGTCTGAAAAAATTGGGGGTCTGCCTTTTCAAATTTATAATACGAAACCTTTTAGAGCTTGTATTGAAGCTTGTGGTTTAGGGTACTTAGGGTTTAATGTCCCCACACACACTTGGATAATATACAAGGACTTCTTAACCATATTCGGAAAAGACTAGATAGGTGTTTGTCTAACGATCTCTAGAATTTAGCATTCCCCTCTACTAGGGTTTTTTATTTATCTAATTCCTCCTCTGATCATTATCATCTTCTTTTAGACTCTCATCCCATAATAAATTTTAGATCTTATCGGACTATTTATGACCATGCTTGGGGTTCTGAGGAATCATATAAAAATTTAATTAAAAAATGTTCCACTCCTAGAATCCGAGAAAATGGGTTTTAATTTGTTCAAAAAGCTAAATACCTTATGCTTCAATCTAAAATATGGAAAAAGATTTTGTTGGGGAATTCTCAAATAATGATAACCCAACTTCAGGCACAACTCTCTACTGTCAAGACTATTATGGACTATAATTTGAACTCTAAATTACTTCAAAAGGAGAACTATCTGGAAAAAAAATTGGGGGATTTCCTTTGGCGTGAAAATCTTTTTTGGTAATAGAAGACTAAGCAAAACTGGTTAAAATATAGGGATTCTAACACTAGATATTTTCATTCTGTTGTGAATCATAGAAAGAATAAGAATCGAGTTTTGGCTTTAACTAATGAAAAAGAATGAATGGTTAACTTCTCAAGCTGATATTGAGCTTGAAATTAAAACTTACTTTTGTGATATTTTTAATTCTTCTAATCCTAATCTCGGTCATATTAGTTTGGACCATTGTCCTCCTCAACTTGATCATGAGGACTTAGAATTTCTTAACAATCCAATTACTGATATGGAAATTCAGCAAGTTATTTGGAATATGCCTAACCACAAATCGCTTGGCCCGGATGGTCTCACGGCGGAATTTTTTGAAGACCATTGGGACGTAGTTGGGTTCTCTATTATCAATGTGGTGCAATCGTTTTTCCAAAGTGGGTATATGCTTAAAGAGCTTAATAAGACTTTTCTTGTTTTTATCCCTAAAATCTACAATCCTACTAAAACTTCTCATTTTAGGCCGATGAGTCTTTGCAATGTGGTCTACAAAGCAATATCCACTTTAATGATTAATAGAATTAGGTCGTTCTTTGAAAAAATTGTCTCTCCTTTTCAAAATGCTTTTGTGCCTGGGAGATATATTCAAGATAATATTTTGATCACTCATGAGATGCTCCATACTATGAGGGGATCTAAATCTAAAATTGGTAGTTTGGCTCTTAAGCTCGACCTTTCTAAAGCTTGTGATAAATTAGAATAGCCTTTTATTAAATGGATGTTGCTCCAGCATGGATCCCTCGAATATTGGATTACTAGAATTATGTCATGTATTATGACCCCTTGTTATGCCACAATTATTAATGATCAAACTAGGATCTATTTCAACTCATCTAGAGGTATTCGACAGGGGGATTCTTTTTCTCCATACTTGTTTATTCTTGCGTTTGATGTGTTTATTCGCAGTCTCAATAAAGCCAATATGGATAATAATATTAATTCTACTAGGGCTTCAAAATTTGGTCCGATTATCCCTATCTTAGCTTTTGCGGATGATTGTATTATATTTTTAAAGGGAAATTTTAAAAGTGTCAAGAATATGCATAATTTACTCAATAATTTTTGCTCGATTTCAGGTCAAAGTCTTAATTGGGAAAAATTCGCTATCCTATTCTGTCCTAAATTTGAAAAACCTAATAAGCGAAAAATTAAACAACTTCTTCATATCCCTAAATTCTTTGCGAAAGAAAAATACTTAGGGATGCCCCTTATTAATGGGAGAATTACCAAGAATATGTTTCAGGATTTGATTATTAATTTAGATAAAAAAAGTTAACATTTGGTACAATAAATTTCTCTCGTATTCAAGTCGTATACTTATTATTAATTCCGTATCTGCTTCTATGCCGGTGTATGATATGCCTTCGTTCCAACTTCCAACAACCTTAATTGATGAATTTTCACTTAAAATTAAAAAGTTTTTTTTGGAGGGCGGCGAACCCTTCTTCTCGGAAAAAAGCTACTATTCCCTGACACTGTATGGTGATTCCGAAATATATGGGAGGCCTAGGAAATGAAATTATGCACACTTTGAATAAAGCATTTATGCTCAAATTAGGTTGGAAACTGTTAACTAATCCGCATACTTTGTCGGGTCAGGTTATGGCTAACAAATACTTTTATAAAGATACTTTTTTCAACACTAAAATTAAGACAAAAAACTCCTGGGCATGGAGTAATATTTATAAAGGATTGTCGTATCTTAAAGAGGGAGTGCAATGGTCATTACATGAGGGCAATGTGAGCTTTTGGAATAATAATTGGTGTTCGAATAATTCATTGAAATCTTTTTTTTTTTAAATTAAGACTTTATTAGGATAAAGATGAAGAAATGCCCTTCATCGGTGGCTTACACAGACGAAAATGAAAACTTTTAGAATAATATAACACGAAGCGTGTAAAAAGTAAATGAAACCTTGAAAATAAATTTCGGACCTACGATATCTTGAACGTGGTTTCCTGCGGACGACATTCCATTTGTTATGATTTAAAGTAGAGTTTACGTCGTTCGAGTCAGTATTGGGGATTTCCACATATAAATCAATGCCGCGATTATCGTGAATTTGAACACTACTAGGATTAACTTCTTCACTTTTATTGTCTTCATCAAAAAATGAAGACTCAATAAGGCCATTGCGCAAAACTATTGTATCCCCTTTTAACACGATGGAATCATGTTGGATTAAATGTTGAAATTTTTTGTTTGCATTTGCTTCATCACTCGAAATAATTCTGTTCTTTTTCAAAAACCATATCCGATTAGGAGATAATCCTTCATGAATCTCAACATGAACGTCCGTAGCTGTTACAATTTCTCCAATCCTTTTTTCAAAATGGGGAGTGACCATATTAGTTACCAAAGATACAGGAACCCGTTGATAAGTATTTTCTGGGACTTTCATAATTTTTGGATCACTACCAATTTGAATGGTCAAATCAGTTGAATGATTTCGATGTAACCTAGATATATCAGTCGTTTTTTTTAGTGATCTGACGCAGTTGAAGTTCCTTGCAATTAACTGCGGACTTATCTCTTAAATTGTTCAGTGGCTTATCCAACGGTGGAAAATTGGTTGAGCAATTTAATTTTCACGTGTTCTTATCTCTTAAAATATGAGGAGACTGATTTTACATCTTAATAATTGTGATAATAGCCTAAGGGTCTCCCAATTTCGAATTCCAAGGACGGATGAGTGGAATATTTCTAAACTCTTACAAAATATCCCTGATCGACTTATTCCCACTATTACTGGTATACCATGTCATAACTCGGGTTTTAAAGATATTGCGTTTTGCATCCAAATAAAACTAGTCTTTTTAACATCAAATCAACCTATAATTGTTTAATTGAGTAAACTTATGATATTAGTATACCTTTATTACCTTGTTTCCAAGTTTGGAAATTAAACTGTACTATTAAAGTTAAAATATTTTACTGGTTCTCAGCGCATCAAGCGTTACCTAATACTGACGTTTTATATGCCAAGCATATTACGGTTACTGATAAATGTAACTTATGCAATCAAGTGGATTCTAATGTCCACTTCCTCACTGACTGCCAGAACATAATTGGTGTTGTGAAGGGATTTTTGTTACTGCCTCCGGATCCACGGTACCATTTCCTTCTTCACCATGATAATCCAGATGATAACATTACAAAGTGCTTTAATTTCCCACAAAATCTTTTTGGTTGTTGGAGGTTATGGAATATGCGTAATGCTACGCTCTTTAATAATCGTCCACCTCATTTATCTCTGTTATCTCACCAAGGGAGGATTGTTATAATTTTGTAGGTTCATTAAAAATAACATTTGCACTATTGAGACTAAACAGTTGATACGTATTAGGTGGAACCCCTCTAATAAAACCATTTATAAACTTAACACTAATGGGTCATCCCAAACAACAACTAAGTCTGCTGGTATTGGAGGTGTTCTTCAAGATGATAACGGTACTTTTCGGTGGGGTTATGCGAGGAATATTGGTTTAACACTAATGCGATGGCTGAAATTTGGGCTACTAAAGAGGGATTAAAAATTGCTACTAGCCATGTTATTTGTAGTATTCACATTGAGACAGATTCTATTTCGACGTTTCAATTGTTTTGCAGGGCGCAATGTTTCAGTCACCATATTCAGGAGCTACTCCAGGACTACCATAGTCAGGCTCGCAAGTTTTAGGAAGTTTGGATCCCTTTTTGTTGCATGGAGGCCAACGGAGTGGCGGACATCTTGGCTAAGACTGGAAATATTAATAGATATATGAATGTAGTTTTTTGTAACCCGCCTTAATCTATCCACAAACCTCTTTTGGATGATATTGTAGGTACTTTGTGTAGTAGGTATGTGGATAAACCAATGCTTTGTAATCCCGTACTGATATAATCTAGTGTTTCACTTTTTTAAAGAAAAAACTATTTTTTTCTTTACTTGTATTCTATAGATTTACCATTATATGCCACATCGTTTTGAAGACCCGATAGTGTGAAATTGATCTGAGGGAGAACAATTAGTATGCTAAACCCTCGTAGTTAATTCATTCTACTCGGTCCATAATTAATTGTTTCATTTGAAAGTTAAATATTGTGAAAAACATATTTTTTTAGTTTCACCACGCTAAAAATTATGAATATTTTGAATGCAAAATAATCTATTAAGTCATTGGTATCTCAGGGGTATAACTAGTAAGAGTAACTTTGTAATCTCATTTTATATGTATATACTATTTTAGATACACCTTTAGTAATTTGAGACAAACTTAAAATGAAATCATCACAATTAATTGTTGTTTACCGGATTACGAAAAATTAATATATATATCACTAAATAAGTAAACAGTAATTAAAATTAATTAATTACTACAGAACAGTAAAGGGAGATAAGAAGAACATACAGTTTGTGATTGAAACAATCACTTGTAGAGTTTTGACCGAGTCGAAAGTTGAACTATCTCTCCTTAAGACAGAATACGCCCCCGCTACGGTGCTGACGGAAAGTTCAATGGGCGTCTGCCTCCCAGGATGAAACGGTCAACGACTGTTGCAAGAAGCACTTCAGTGCAACAGTCCCACGAACCAACAATGACAAATTTCTCTAAGTAGTGAAGGGCTGCAACTCATGGCTTTTCCCATAACAGATGTGACTGTTTGAACAGTTGCATCTCTCTAATAAAACAACTTAACGTTTTAATTAATTAATTAAAAAACGACAGCGTTTTTTAAATAATTAAAAAATGACAGTGTTTTTAAATAATTAATTAATGCGAAAAATAATTAATTTGTAATTAATCCAAATTTTTTGGTTCAGAAAATAAATTTTAAAGCCCAAATGTCAATCAAAATTTGTCCACAAAATTTAGTAGTTGCTCAAGCAAGACCCGGACCGGCCGGACGAACGGCGGTGGCCGGCTTGGGCTTGGGCCGGCTTGGCCACAAAAATTATGACTTGCATAGTGCAGGCCATCTCCCCTTCAAAGAGTTGGGATAGTCCATGGCATCCAAGCGTTAGTCCCATAACTTGGGTATATTAACTCCAATCATTTCTACCACTTTTTCAATGTGGGACAAACTCACTAACTTTGTTACTTCATCTAGCTTAAACTCAAATGGGTCACTTTAAGTCCAAATTTTTCATTCATTACTTCACTATTTTAAACAAGTGAGTATACCAAATTAATCTCCTTCCTACAAAGAACACGTTGATATTAAGACATGTCACTTTTAACATATGTGTCTTGATTAAAATTGACTCTAAAATTTAACCAAATACGCTGACATTTCATAAAATATACAACATTAATTTGCACCTGTACGAGTAAATTATTTTACTCCCCATTTCAAGTGAAAGATAAATATTCATTAAAAGTTTATTAGAGGCGAGGAAAGGAAAAACACTTTTAAGAAATTTTATATGTGAAATCCATATATGAGTTTATGCAAATGGTGGAGGTTGCGCAAGGGTTTTGTTCTTCATTTTACCATAGTTAGCTACTGCTATCTAGCTAATATGTTCTAGTTAACAAGCCTGGACATACGTTTGACGGATTTTCAAAACTGAGATTAAGTAATCATAGCAATAGCTAACTAGCTTGTGTTAGCATGCATATCAGTAAATACTGAATAATGCAAATAAAAATATTTCACAGCAATATATTGGAATCCAATCCCTTATAATTCTTGTGGTTGTGTTGCTGATAATATCATAGTTGTCCTAACAAGTTACGTCTGCATCGGATCATTGAATACTTGCAAGTACACACACACGAACACACACACACACACATATATATATATATATATACACACGTATATATATATCATGAAAAATAATTCTAAGCGATGACATTCATTCTTCTGTCCCATTCAGTCACTACTAGACATTAATACAATTGTTGATGGATAACGCTGAATACCATTCGGTCACTGATTACAATGTTATATATATATATATATATATATATATATATATATATATATATATATATAACATATTTAAATATCATGAACTCATATAAAAAATATATCTCAAAATTATTTTTTTTACTATTTAAAAAAAAAGGTATGTTGCTAGATATGTTGCTTGGAGGGATGTGCCTGACTCATAGAGAGAGAGTTAGGCTCTCCAACATACCTCATTAAACATACCTACGAACATATCTATTTTTTT
The DNA here is from genome assembly GCA_949130495.1 of Sambucus nigra. Taxonomy (NCBI): domain Eukaryota; kingdom Viridiplantae; phylum Streptophyta; class Magnoliopsida; order Dipsacales; family Adoxaceae; genus Sambucus; species Sambucus nigra. Next base: position 535,639,699 of record OX422209.1, read on the forward strand.
AAAATAGTAAAAAAAATAATTTCAACTTAATATTTTTCATATAAGTTCATGATAGTATAATGTGCTCCTGTAAAAAAACTCAGAACAAAATAATGTGTTTTGATATTTTTAAAAAAAATTGGCAGTTTTAAAGGGTAAAAAATGACTGTTTTTTTAACTATTTTTTAAAAATATCAAAATACATTATTTTGTTCTGATTTTTTTCATAGGGCGACATTTAAATATCATAAACCCATATAAAAAATATCATCTCAAACTTATTTTTTTTTACTATTTTAAAAAAAAGATATGTTGCTAGGTATGTTGGAGAGCCTCTCTCTCTCTCTCTCTCTCTCTTTATATATATATATATATATATATATATATATATATGGTTTGCCTTCATTAAAAACCCTAGCTAGCTGCTTCAATCGACATCTTCTGGCTTTAATTTAGCTACGAAACTCAGATTTAATTTCCAGCTGCCCATGAATACTTTTCGTGGTCGATTATCTTTGCAATTTATAGTTAGAACATTCTGTGGGGCAAGTTCTGTTTCAGAACAACTCAGGTTTCTCTTCCACTTGTGCGTGTGAGTGGTGAGAATAGACCTAAACTACTTGTCGCAAATTCGGTTTTTAAAACTCTCTTTAATTCTGAAATACATAATAGACTCCTCTTAAAATTACTGACATGAAAACGATTTGGGTTATCAGATAATAAACAAATTCCAATTATTTTAACAGTTTCGTAAGTATTTTTTTCGAGAAATTTTGACTTTCTTTTGTACAAGAGTCCTGCATTATCACTTATAAGTGTCATTGGAGGGGTCTTTTCTCCACCTATTCATCAAATATTTTTCTTTAAAAAAAAAAGAAGTTCTAATAAAAGGCCACTAAATATTGAGTAGCTTGATTTTTTTAAATATTTTTAGCGTGTTTATGAGTTTGTTGATCCTAACTCAACATAAATCAACTTTGTTTGAATTTGATCGATTTATTTTACAAAGCAAGCCCGTTAGCCCAATAAGTTACTTTGGGTCATCCTACAGGGTGTTTTAGCCCATCTCACTGATTTTCGACGGCCTACTGTCATTTAAATTGCTTAAAATTCATAATCATGTATTTGCAATTGATTTCAGTGATTATTACTCGTTTTTGTCTCAAAATAACAGACTTATTTTTTTTTCTAGTTCCCCTCGATTTTTTTTAAATTAATATATAAAATTATATGCGAGATTCCTATGTCAATCATCCCATTAGTACAATGAAATACCAATGATTTAAGTTTTGAATTTAACAAATAATCTTATTTCTTATAAGGATAAATTTAGAAAATATGTTTTTCTTCTTAAAATGTTTGAATCCCAAATAGGAACTCTTAACTTGGACGGAACCATATAGGGAATATTTTTTTTCCACTTTCATATGTTTGTTTACCTGACTCAGGTTTATTATTATTTACTCATATCATTCCCAGTTTTTATTTTCACATTTAGTTTTTGGAGGAACGACGAAAGAGCAAAATAACCTTAAGAACGCAAACACTCCCTACTTGCATCTAGACTACACTGTTTATGCTTAACATGAGAAATTGTAAACCACCTCATCAGGGGCGGATCCACCCCAGGACGAAGCGGGGCGGCCGCCCCACTTCAGTTTGTTAAAAAAAAAAAAAAATTAGGGGTTTTTTGGTAAAGAATTAAACTTGAAAGTTTCTTGTAATTATTTTTAAAGTTCAGGGGAAATTTTGTAATAAACAAAAAATAAAAACCTAACTTAAGTTAAGTTTGACAGCTAATCGATCTCTCGGAACCAAACAAAAGCTAAACCTAGAAAAAAAAACTTCGCTCTCTCTCTCGTCCTCCACTCCACCGCCGCTCTCTCTTCTCTTCTCTCCACCACCGGACTCCACGGTATCGGAGTCTCTCTTCTCTCTCCACCTCCCAAGCTCCGCCCGCCCCTGTCTGCAACTCCGCCACTAGGCGCCGCCACCCCTGCCTGCTAGGCTGCAGCGTAGTCTGCTGTCCTCCTCCACCACACCACCACACCCAGGTATATTTCAATTAATATGAAATTAATATATGTTTATATGTGTAAATTAATATCTGTTTATTGAAATTTATATGAAATTATTTATACTAAAATGAAATTAAATTTATTTTGTGTATATTTGTTTATATGTGTAAATTAATATAAACTTTTATGTAAATTTATATGTTGTTTATAAGTAAATTTATATGTGTCAATTTATATAAATTTTTATGTTAATTTATATGCTTTTTATATGAAATTAAATTTATATGTGAAATTAAATTAAATTTGTAAATATAGGGAATCAATGGAGAAATTTTTTAAACGAAAAAGAGGAGACAACGCACCAATCGTATCCGAAGCTAAGGTTCAATCATCTCCCACTCCAATTAGTGTTGAAAATGAATATTATGCCCCAAAAAATAAAAACAATCCAAAAAATGCCCGAAAAACTCGAAATAACACCCAAAAAAATCGTCTCGGGGGCTCCCGCCCCCGAACCCCCAGCAACTATCGAAACTTTCGCCCCAGTTCACATAAAATCCTGGATCCGCCACTGCACCTCGTAGTATATTGAAGTTAAATATTGAAGCATCGTATCAAAAAATGATTGATAATGGATAGAGTGACCTCATGATCTTATATTTGGCGGTATAATATATTCACAACACTCTTCTTCACGTGTGACGTGAATTTAACCTAACACGTGAACATGTTTATATTTGAAGTGTTGGGTCATGTATAGTCTTCTTTGATACCATGTTATATAGTGGAACATCAAGTTCAGTGATGAATTTAAAAAATGAAAATTTATTTATTATACTTGCATTTTAATAAGATGTTTTTAATAAAATTATAGAACTTTCTCCCCTCAAATTCTTTTGAAAATATTAACAGTCGTTCCCAATGAAAATAAAGAATTACTTGATATATCTATATAAATTTATAATCAAAAGTCGATGTTTATTGCTAAATTTACAATTGTTAAACGTATATATATATACAAAGAACATCTATGTATATACATTTAAAAAATTTACTTTTGTACTAAAAATATTAGTAGTTAACTACAAAAATTGGCTACTGTTCGCGCATTTCGCCCAATGTCCAAACCAGTTGACAATGGGTTAAATTTCTCATAATGTTAAATTTTGTGTTGCAAGACTTTAATTTTCCCATACCAAACTTTATATTCTCCAAAAATCAATTCAATTCTCACAAAACTAATAATTTAGGGATTTAAGTACAACTAGGGTGTATTTTAGGATGCCTTGGAATTTATCCTTTATTGTACATTCTAAAACAAGAGTTAGATATGAAAATGTGTTTGTAATTTTATCATTAATTAAATTATTTTAATTTTTTAGAAAACTTACATTCAAATAATCAATACATATATACTTAACTTTTAATTCTCTCCATCTCGTAAATAGGGTCATCCCTAAGGGGGAGGCTTCAAGGTCCAGAGTTTTGAGTGTTTTAAAGACATGATTATGTTTCAAAAATGACATCAAACCATAAAAAAGGGCATAATAAATGATAAAATGACACCTGAAGTTATTTTTTGTTTTTAATATTTTATGGCATTTCCTAAGAAAAACTTCAAAAACTCGTGTTTTTTCTAGGGGCACTTTTGATCAAATATATATTTCCATTTTAGAAATTTGTCCGGTGTCCCCAAAATCTAGGGGTTGGCCATACTTTCAATTTAAAAGTTATTTTTAACTATGTTGTATAAACATATATTAGTTTGAATGTGATCATAAATACAGTATACATATATTTGGAATTCTCATTTTGAGATATCCTAAGTAAGAAAATGTGGCGCTCAATATGAAGAATGAAAATGGTTGACACATACATTTCTTCAACCATAATCGATGTTAGTATAAATCTCAAAATAATTTTTATGAATAAGTAATATTTAGTTCCTAAATAATTATTGTATCTAATGCTTAATCTAATTTATTTGTAAAAAATTATAAAATGTCCAATATTTATATTAATTGTGCCAAGATGGACACCTTACGTGACAGTGCACATTAGCACTAGCTGTCACATCAGCAACGACGATGACATTGTCAACATGTTATGGCAACTTTCTGTTAACTTTCTTGGTGAGATCCTGGAAAAATATTAACGTTATAGTGTCACATCATTATCGATACTTATGAGATATTACCATGCCGGTTGTACAATGTGTACAATTAACGTCATTATTTCAAGAGTTAATGTTAAAATAGGGACTAAAAATATTTTTAAATATAGATTAAATAATGAATAATTTGAAAAAAAAAAGTATGATCAATATTTTAAATGCCTAATTTTCATTGAAACAAAGAATTGTTTTAAGGAAAGAAAATCCTGCACAATAATTACGCCCAATGAAGGTGTTCATTTTAGATGAGGTTCATATTTAGTGAGTATGACTTTCGATTAAATATGACCATAAGGCAACAGATTTCAAAATTTGTCAAGAAAAAATTATTATGCCCACTTCCAAAGTAAAAATGATGTAATATTTGAAATTATTAATAAAACATGAAATAAATCTCAGAAGATACATGTTTATTTATTTTGTTAAACAAAATATTTTGTATGACATGTGTACAACAAGAATTTTAAAATGTTAATTATGCCAATAAGTTCATTCATTGCCGTACCCATTAAGGCTGATTTTAGCCATTCATTACTTCATGGAAGCAATCAACATAGATAATATATTTTAAAATACTAATTATACCATTAAGTATGTTCTCCGAATGTCCATGATTTTTAGGTGTCGATTTTGTATAGGATCTATTTGAGTTGGTATCAAAATCATTTTTACTCACATCCGACTTGTTAAGTTTTTGTGTTTGTCATGTCCTATCTTATTGAATTCGAATTACGTTTGAATCGTATTTAAATAGTAATTTAACGAATTGTCTCGTATATTTACACCAAATGATTGAATCTAAATTCTTAAATCGATTAAAAATTCGTCTGAATCGTATGATATTATCAAATCAACGTACAATTTGTCATCCGAAATGATTTTACTCCGAAACATTAATACGAGTCCATAAAGATTTGATGCCGAGTTGAACATGGGTCCTACTCTCCAAAACCATACATGGTATATAGAGCATCGACGTGGCAGGATTGATGAAAATTGAAGATAAATGTGGCAGCAATGTGAGAAAATTCTGACAACCAGAACCAGGCAAAGAAGTCTGCTCCCAGATATGATAAATGGGACCCCAGCGGTATCTCCCGTATTGATGCGACACATCAGACATCAACGACACCGCACGTCTAATCCTTTTTATACTTCATCTCACCACCAAATCACATATCTTAGGCTTTCACTGCACTAATAATATGTCAAACACACATTAATCAATATTTGATCATGTAGGAAAGTGAAAGGACAAAATCACCTCAAACTTGGACCATTTTTCATTAATTATTTGTAAGGCCAAAGCCAGTTTAATTTTTTGAATTTTGTTACAATGACCTATTTTAGAAAACTTTTCGTAATGTCTAGGGAATATTTGAAGCAAAATGCATAATTGAAGAGAGTTTTTTGCATTAAAAAAATTCAAGGCTTATCACTTGGATTTTTTTTCCAAACCTTATTCTATTTAAAATGTTTGAAAATTGTATTTTTAGCATGTTACTTAGTCTAACTATTTAATGATTGTCTGATTACACATACAATAATTCTAGGGCGATTCACCGATTCGATTCATTTTGTGCGATTCATAGACGTTTCGTGATTCGTTTTTCGGGTCCATATGGGGTCCACTAATTATCACCTCAAAAACAAAATAATGCAGACATGAAACGTTAGTGAGGCACACAAAATGAGTCATATTCGTGAGTTGGCCTAAAATTACTCTTACACATATCATATTCCCCTTTGGTTTTCCTCGGTCTTAATAGTATGGTGAACGTTCCATCAAATTTATAACAAGTGACGAAATTTTGAAATAAATTTATTTCTCTATACAAATTGGTTTTAAAATACAATATATGCTTGTGAGAAAATGACTCGAATCCCTTTGAGTGTTTTTTCTAGGGAGTTATAAATACGAAGCTTGGACCATTCTCACGGTCCCCTCTATCATTAAAACATGGATACTTTAAATATTTTTTTTGATGTGTCATGCAAGAAAATATTCTATATAACTATTGTATGGATGATTTTATATCACAAATTAAGGAGAACTCAATCAATTATTAGAAAATTATAAAGGATAAGCTCGAAGACAGGTACCAATAAATATTTTTTAAATTTATAAATACGATTGTTTTCATTATTTTCTAGTGCAATGCAAAATTGTTTGATCAAATTGCCCGTGTTATGTTTGGATGTCCAAATGCTCCTCATGGTTGTTCGAATAATATATGCCAAATTGTACTCTTTACAACCATTCCTACGACCGTATTTAGGGATTTTAAGTGATGTATATGTATTTTATAGAGAAGAAATGCTTTGCATGTAATCTTCAAGAAGAGTGATGTAGTTTGTTATTGTGAAACATTTTCTTATTTTCCAAAAAAAAAAAAAATCAATTTGTTAATATACATAAGTTAAGTTTTTCAATCCCATACAATTTCATAAATCTGGTAAAATGTCTTTTGGGAGCGAGAAAGATGGGATTGGTGGGGTGGAAATGTATTTAAGGCACACGAACTGGTCCAATACATCTGAAGACATCGAGGGGTGCAGAATGTTGCAAAAAATATAAATAAATATAGTGGACCTTTTACTAGTGGTCCTGACCAGACATGTTTACAGATGAATAAGTGTTTCACAAGGGAATGCCCACGGATTTAATGCACAAACACGGTGCCACCTTTTCCTTTCCCACATTGACACCTCCTACTTTGTCCCATTCTCTTCTTTGTTTGTTTCATTTCATGGGTTGCTTCCTTTGTGTACTCATGCTGTTTGGGATCACTTTATTGCCCATACCATCCAACTTTTGTAATTATCATTCTCTCGCGGTTCAATCAAACTAAACCCTTTACTTGATGGTAATACAACATTTTACTATCACTCATTAATTAAACGCAAATACAAAATAAAACTTAGTGGATTTGATATAATCTCGACGAATTTTCTTAAGTATAGCGAGACAATTCGTTAAAAAATGTTTAAATTGGAAGCTTTAGCTTTTCTCATATGTAGCTATTTTCATTTTTGCTTTATGAAATGATGAAAAGATTTAAAAATAAGGTTCGGTAGTATGGTGTCCCCTTTTAATGCAGTCACATTGTTGTAATGTAGCCGTGAATTTTTGTGTAATGTAAACATGAATTTTCGTAATGTTTTCAAAATCTTTTGAAATATAACATGGATTTTTGTAACATACATTTGAATTGTTATAATCTAAACATGTCAGGCTTGTTTATATGATAGCATAAAACGTATGATGGAGCTTAGTTCTGAAAATATGTTGATCCATTATATAATAAGAAATGTTATTAGCTAGGGACTGAATTCTTAAACTCCCTAAAATAATTTGTGGCTTGAATAGCAAATATATGTTATCCACCATACAAAAATGACTTTAAATTACATGGCACATTTTAAAAAGGATTTTATTGTAAGCCGCTTATTTGACTGAAGCGAACATTCAAATTTTTAGGGCTAAGAACATCCGTTTCGAAGTCAATGTAACGACTTTTAAGGATTATCAACAACTTTTAACACCTTAAATATGATATCAATATGTCTTGACACTAATTCGACTAAACTCAATTATAAATGGACCAAACATTAAATTGGTAAAGAATGTAATATGATAATGATAATACATTGCCATATACCAAAACTAACTGAAAGAGTTCTAAAGTAAACAATTACCACAAACTAGGGGTGGTCATAGGCCCGAGGCCCGCCAAGCCCGCCCAGCCCGCCCAATAAAAAAATAGGGTTTGGGTAAGGTGAATAGGCCCGCAGAGCGGGCCTGGCAAAATTTTATAGGCCCGATTTTTTTTCGGGCGGGCTTGGGCATGAGTTCTTAAGCCCGATGAGGCCCGGCCCGGCCCGAGGCCCGAAAATATATATATATATATATATATATATGGGGAGGGGGAACTTTTATAAATATAAAAAACGTATACCAAGTCTTTTCATGTAGAGTGAAAAACTTTATATATGCACTTTGTAATACATGGAGTTTAAAACAGATTTTTAATTAAAAAAATTGGTCTTTAATAAAAAAATAGGTATTTTAATTTATAAAAAAATCTTTTAATTAACATAACAAGACCCGATCGGGGGGGCATGGGTAAAGAGCCTTCAAATCTGGGCGGGCTTGGGATTACATAATAAGGCCCGATCTGGGCTCGAGCGGGCTTAGGATAGCACTTAATTTTTCAAGCCCGGCCCGAGCGCGCCCGGACCTGCCCAGGCCCGGCCCACGGCCACCCCTACCACAAACTCTATTCCTAAATAGTCAGTACTTATTGAAAATTTTCTGAAAAAGCGCTGTGATGTTGATTTATTATATGAAAAATATTTGGGACACTCTTGATTGAAACTTAAAAGGGGACTTTACACAAAGGTCTCATTTGTCGGGTCAACAAGCTTATAAGTCCTATTGATTTTCCAACAATCTCATAGGTCCTATTCCAACTGTTTAGGGAATTTTTTCATAATTTTACCCTTTTAAAACCAATCATCCGTAACTTTCTTGAGGAAGTTACATTAGTGGTTGGACTTTTTTGTTAATCTTTAAATGATCATAACTTTTTATTCACAAATCCGTTTTTCGCAAAATTACTATTTTTGAAATCTGTTCGACGAGATCTATCAAACAAGATTCATGAAGGCTATAAAATTCCAAAGGAAAAAATTTATACAAACAGTAAACTTTACTGTATGCACTAGAATATGAAATAGTTTTATATATGTGACATTTCACAAACAGACGGTAACATTTATTGTGGTAATAATACACAGTATATATATATACTGTCATATATATATATATATATCTGGTGGATCCAAACCATTTTTTTCAAAATTACCTTATATTTGAAGTTTCGCGCTAGCTGTATCCAATCTTTACCACCATTATTGGAGCTTCAACGACCTTCGTCAGAGCACCGATTTGGGGTGAGTAAGGGTGACATGTGGTGCCGCTGGCGCCGACCTTTGAAAATAAGGGACTTTTGAATAAAGGCATTTTGGATCCATCGAAGTATCATGGAGTGTTGTTGGCGCGGAGCTTTGAAAATAAAATTGGATAAATGGGATCGGGATCATCTGGAGTGCCAATTTGGGGTGAATAGGGGTGGCATAGAACTTTAAAAATAGGAGCATATTAGATATATATATATATATATACACACACACACACACATGGTAGATTCAAACCACCATTTTTTTCTAAATTACCATATTTTTAAATATTTACGCTAGCGACATTCAATCCCCACCACTACCTACCCTCATTGTCGGAGCTTCAACGACTTTCATCAAACCTATGATTTGGGTTGGTAGTAGTGGCATAGAATGCCGCTGGCGCGGACCTCTGAAATTAAGAGAATATTAGATAAATGGGGTTTGGATCCATCAGAGCTCCGATTTAGGGTGAGTATGGGTGGCATTGAGTTAGGTTTATATTTATAACATTTTCACAAGCATTAACATTTACTGTGTTCATATAACACAGTATATATATATATATATATCCTAACCTCTTTTTTTATATTATGTTATTTTTAACGGTCCGCGCCAGCGGCATCCAATCCCCACCACCACCCACCCCATTTATCGGAGCTTCAACAACCTTCATCAGAGCTCTGATTTCAGGTAGCATGGGATGCCGATGTAACATTTTCACAAACAGTAACATTTATTATTTATGAAAATATTACAGATATAAACATAATCCAATGCTACCCCTACTCACCTCAAACTAGAGCGCCGGTGTATTCAAACCCCATTTATCCAATATTCTCTTATTTCCTAAGGTCCGCGCCACCGGCACTCCATGTCACCCCAAATCAGAAGTTTGATGAAGGTTGTTAGAGCTCCGACAATTGGGGTTGGTGGTGGTCGGGATTAGATACCGCTAGCGCGGGCCGTTAAAAATAAGACAATATCAGAAAAAAGAGGTTTGGATCTACCGTGTATATATATATATATATATATACACACTGTGTTATAACACAGTAAATGTTAACGTTTGTAAAAATGTTATAGATATAAACCTAACCCAATGTCAACCCTACTCACCCCAAATCGGAGAGCCAGTGAATCCAAACTCCATTTATCTAATATTCTCTTAATTTCAGATGTCCGCGCCAGCGGCACCCGATGCCACTATTACCCACCCAAATTATAGCTCTGATGAAAGTCGTTGAAACTTCGACAATGGGGGCGGGTAGTGGTGGGGATTAAATGTCGCTAGCGTTAACCTTTAAAAGTATGGTAATTTAGAAAAAAGAGGTTTAGATTTACCGTGTGTGTGTGTGTATATATATATATATATATATATATATATATATATATATATATATATATATATATATATATATATATATATATATATATTGTGTAATATTAACTCAGTAAATGTTACTGTTTGTGAAAATGTTATATATATAAAACTATTTCATAAATATATTATCACAGTAATTGTTATTGTTTGTGAAAATGTCACAAATATAAAACTATTTCATTTTCTGGTGTATACAATAAAATTTAATATCTATGATATTTTTACAAACTATATATATATATATATATATATATATATATATATATCCAATATGCTCCTATTTTTAAAGTTCTGTGTCACCCCTATTCACCCCAAATTGGCACTCCAAATAATCCCGATCCCATTTATCCAATCTTATTTTCAAAGATCCGCGCCAGCGGCACCCCATGATACTCCGGTGGATCCAAAACGCATTTATTCAAAAGTCTCTTATTTTCAAAGGTCAGCGCCAGCGGCACCACATGCCACCCTTACCCACCCCAAATCGGAGCTCTGACGAAGGTCGTTGAAGCTCCAACAATGGTGGTAAGGATTGGATGTCGTTAGCGCGAACCTTTAAATATAAGGTATTTTTGAAAAAAGAGGGTTTCGATCCACTATATATATATATATATATATATATATATATATATATATATATATATATACTGTGTAGTATTACCACAGTAAATGTTACTGTCTGTTTGTGAAAATGTCACATATATAAAACTATTTCATATTCTAATGCATACAGTAAAGTTTACTGTTTGTTTAAATTTTTTTATTTGGAATTTTATAGTGTTCATGAATCTTGTTTGATAGATCTCGTCGAGCAGATTTGAAGTATAGTAATTTTGCGAAAAACGGATTTGTGAATCAAAAGTTATGATTATTTAAAGATTAAAAAAAAAGTCCAACCACTTATGTAACTTCCTAAAGGAAGTTACGAATGATTAGTTATAAAAGGGTAAAATTGTGAAAAAATTTCCTAAAAAGTTGGAATAGGACCTATGAGATTATTGAAAAGTCAATAGGATTTATTAGCATATTGACCCGACAAATGGGAGCTAAATATAATTATCTTGGAGCTCATGTTGACATGTCGTGTTATTATTGATTGGTCCCTTATAAATATGGATCAACACCAGTGGTACTAATCAATCGTGACACGTTATGTCAGCGAGTCACGATTTTGAGTCTCAATTCTAAGTTGGTTATTGAAGCACTCTTATTATATTGTTAAAGTTAAAGTGCATATTAATCCCAACACTGCACCGACTTCTTCAAGAAGCACAAAAAAAGGTTTTGGTCCTAATGTCTCTTCTATAGTAGCCGCACAGCTTGCATGTAATACCATCTTTAGTTTAGAAAAGATGATTGCTATATGTCATGAGTAAGAGAATATTAATGCCGCGTTGAATTATTTTAAGTACATATATTTGTGTTATGATAAGGAGAGTATGAAATGGGTTTTAAATTTTTTAATATATATATATTGAATTAATTGTTTACATCTAATCCTCCGAAAACTTGAAAGGACAAGAGTCTCGTGCACTGAATTTATCATTTTAGGAGTTTAAACAAATAATTAAATTAATTAATAGTAAAATTTATTGATCGAGTAATGTTAATCACCTTTTGTTGATCAAATGGGTTGGGAGCCTACAATTTCTTTTATATTTGGTGAGTGTTAACACTTTTTACATCTAAAACCATGATTACTTGCGTCTATAATTACAATACTTCTATCCGTTGGCAAACATAATAGAAGCCTGCAAGGATCTGGTAAAAGATTTAAAGATAAAAATCATTCATATCTCAAGAGCTAATAATATCACGATTGACTGCATGATGAAAGTTACGAGAGGATTGGAGGAAAACGAAATTGAGGAGGAGGGTTTCTTCTTTGTTTAACTTTGTGTTTGCCTAGTTCGGTTTTTTTTGTTTACTTCCTGTTTTCTACCAAAAAAAAAACAACGCTTGAAACATAAACTTATGACCATATTTAGAGACTGCTGGTTGATTTCTAAAAGTGAAAATATAAGGACAAAGATAAGAACAAACTTTTCAGAGAAATTTAAGTAAGATGGTCGTGTGAGACAGATACCACACGTACATTTGAGATAACGCTAGACTAAGAATCAAAACTAAACTTTAAGTTTGATTTTATAGATCAGTATTTTTTTCTTATTATTATTATGTAAAAATAGAGTCCTTTTCAGTACGTTTCGTGTACTTCCTTACCCTCCTTTTCAATTATGTAAAATTATCTTTAAGCACACCTTTCACAAATGGAAAGAATTGTATTGTAGACTATATAACAAATTAAAAATTGTAAAAATGAATGATGCTATTAAAGATTGTAAAAGAATAATTTTAGGTCCATACACGAAATTGAGACATTTGCTACGACACATTGATATATCACATTCGTATTGACTCTTATTTAGACACTACCATTGTGGGACTTGTGTGGAGCCTAATCACGAATCAATACGAAAACAACACGTCAGCGTGTGATACCAAATATATTAATGGCTAATTGTAAAACCCATTTACGCATATTAGGCCTCCTTTCTACAAAAAATATTCAGTTGTGTGGGTGTTATTTTATATAGCTAATAAAAGTTCAGTTTTTATTAAATTTTAAATGAGCTGAACTACAAGTGTTGGTGCATATATATATACAAGGGCATGGCAATAAATTTATCACTGTGAAAAAACTCAACCCATAATAATTCACTTTTTTTTTAAAAAAAACACCTTTAAAAAAAAGAAAAAAAGTTTAAAAATAGTTTAAAATATATATATTTAAAAAATAATACAATATATATATATATATATATATATATATATATATATATATATATTTATTTATTAACGAAATTTTTTTTTAGCATGGCATCTCATGCATGAGTATGAAATGTCAAAAATATCATATATAAAAAGTAAAAATATCGTACATACAAAAATTAAAATACTTTTACAAAAATCATTACATCATATTATATTGATATAGTTACTCAGATGCCACTGGCATTATGCAAAAGCTATATGAATTTTTTGCCCAAATGTCGCAGATTATAGAAACGTGTTATAATATTTTGGAAGTATATTTAGCATGCAATTCAACTTACGAAATCGCTAAAACTAGGGGTGGAAGCGGTACGGGTTTTTACCGTACCGTACCGTTTTGGTCCGGAAAAAAATGGTTTTGGTTTCATATATTAAAATACCAGAAACCAGAAACCAGTCTTACCGAAATCGAAATTACCGCAAAAAAGTTGGTTGGTTTTGGTTTTAATATTTAAAAAACCGATTTACCGAAATTACCGTACCGAATTTTATGAAACCAGACAAAACCGTGCCGAAATTACCATACCGTACCGAATTTACCGAAACCAGGAAAAATCGTACCAAAATTACCGTGCCGTACCGAATTTATCAAAATTACCGTACCGAATTTACCAAAACCAGAAAAAAGTTGGTTTGGGTTTTAATATTTAAAAAAGTTGGTTGGTTTTGTTTTTTGTTTTTGGGGACTTTTAGTGTTGTTTACCGAAACATAAAAAACCGAAATCAGAAACCAGAAAAAAACAGAATTTACCGAAACCAGAAAAAACCAGAAGAAACCAGAATTTACCGAAACCAGAAAAAAACCGAAATTACCGAAAAAACCGAAATACCAGGGGTTTGGTTTTGGTATTGATTTTGGTGTACCGGGTGGTAAACTGGTACTGTTTGATTTTACCCTCTAGAGTTTAATTTTGATATTAGTATCTACTATTTACCCATCAAACCGTACCGCTTACCCCTAGCTAAAACTCATTGAAGTAACTAGGCGTTCTTTGACCACTGTAATCACAGCTTTAGTAGTATATTTGTTTAGTATTTCAGTATTGATACTTTTTGTGAGTTTATTTTGAGCACCGATTGCCATCTTCATTATGGGTTGGAAAAATTGAGTAATACATTAGACTATGATTAGTGCTTTGACCACTTTAATTGCCAGGTAAAAAAATGTAATATTCTAAATTGCAAGGGCCCGCTAAAACAATGGTTCTTTATTGTTTGGGTTTCGACGCATTGATTTTGCTGCCCTGCTAACAAAATAAAAAAAAGGAGTAAAACAAATGATATCGAAACTACACAAAAATCAATTAAAATGAACATTTTGTTTTGTGGATTGACAATTCAAGCATGGCAAAATTTTGATAAAAATGACTCGAAATGTAAGTTAAAAAATTAATTTTTACCAATCACTTGGAGCAACAACAGTGCCAAACTCATAAATATCATTAAGTTAAGATTTAAAAAATAAAAATCCTGTGTACCACAAATGATAAACATCCACTTCAGAAGTAGATAGTGAAACCTTGCCGACTAGCAAATGACAGCATAGCTAGTTATGATTCCATTTGATGAGTCATGTCATATCCAAACCTAGAAAATTTAGTGGCCAAGAACAAAATGAGAATAGAGCCATATCTCATAATTTGTTTTGCATCGCTATCTCTTTTGTTGTCACTCGGTAAAGCCCTATTCAAAACTATAGCTCAATCGTAATTTTGTTTACAGCTTTCGTTGCCATGGTCATTGGTCATACACCACATATTATCTATAGCTTTAAAGGATTCGTCGCTGTAGTTATCAATGCTTGTTGTTTGAACAATAATGATAAAATAAACAGTGTGATCCCATGTACAGCAAAGCAAGTCGAACCTTCGTACAGAAATTCGTTCGATTCCTTTATTGCAAAGTCATGAAGTTTCTTTTGGTTCAAAGCCAAGCACAAGTCTCGATACCACTGTTTGCTATTGTCTACGTTAGGCAACTTTTAATGTATTTGGTTTATTTGCTCATAAGATTGTACGATAACATTTACAAGAAGCATCTTTTCATTTTTCTTTTAGGGTTAGTTTAATTCGTAAATTTATTATGATAAATGTCAAATCAGTAAATAAATATAATATTTATTTACTTTTTGATTCGTTTGATTCATAAATTTATCTACAACTCATTTGTTTATGTATAACCCCTCTAATGCATGAAAAGTGAGCAAAATTTGTTTTGCTATTTGAGGAAGAATTATTTGCCAAATAATTTGTCACTTCTTATAAGTGCTTTTTTTATATTTTTATGCTAAAATATTTTAAAAATTATTTTACAAACTGTTTTATAAAACTGTTTTAAATAAAAAACTGTTTTATAAAAAGTGTTTTTAAATTGTTTTAAAAAATGTTTAAAAAAATATTTTTTAAAACTGTTTTATTCAAAAATATTTTATAAAAACTGTTTTTGAAATGTTAAAATAAAACTATTTTAAAAACTGTTTTAAAAACTGTTATAAGTAAAAAAAAAATACTGTTTTATAAAAATTGTTACAAAAATGTTTTTAAAATGTTTTTGAACTGTCAAAAAACTGTTTTAAAAACAATTTAAAAATGATTTTAAAAAATGTTTTATAAAACTGCTTTATTAAAAACTTGTTTTAAAACTATTAAAAACACTATTTTAAAAGGTTTAAAAATTGTTTGAATAATTTAAAAATTGTTTCGAATATTGTAAAAATTATTTTAAAAAATTGTTTTATCAAAATTAAAAAAAATCTTTTAGAAATGTTTTAAAAATTGTTTAAAAACTTTTTATAAAATATTTAAATAAACTAACTGGATTGACTTTAATTTCGCCTAATTGTTGTTTGATAGCTTCGTGTGAAAAAACTAATAAAATTTGACAGGACAAATTTTACCCATGAAAAATTCTGTCATCTTCACTTTTGCCCACTTTTAAATCAAACGGACCCTTAATTTTTTTTTTGGGGGGGGGGGAAATAGTTTTGTAAGGGAATTTTGGATACACCACTCAAATTATGCATCTTAGAGCATCCTTAGTGGGGGGAGAGGGACGAAAGTTATATCTACAAATTCTAAAGGGATCTTGCCTTTTCTGATCGGTATTGTTGATTAAAAAATTAGATTATATCTAATTATTTAATCACAGATAAATAAAATGAGACGAAGAGCTTTTAAAGTGGTTCAGCCTTATAAGAATGGCCTACGTCCACTGTTTCTGTTATTGCTGACTATTTGGAAATTCTCGATTACAAGTTTTCTCAAGAAATTCCCGTCCCCTAACAATGCGGATAATACAATGTATTTATAGTCCTAAGGCTGCAATGTGAAAGGGTAATACATTCAATGCCCCTTAAGCGTATACATTTGTATGATAATAAGCATTTAATGCGCAGTCAAACTGTTGGTTTATCCTGCTATTAATGCTTTGTTCGAGGTGCAGCTCAGATCGCCTAAGCTGCTCGGACCGCCTAAGTTCCTCGGTACTCAAAAGTTCCTCGGTGCTCAAAAGTTCCTCAGAGAGTTCTTGTAGGTCGGAGCGTCTGAGTTGATCGGGGAAGCAGAGTTCCTCGTTGCAGAATGGTTCCTCGGAGTCAAGGTGTTGTTCGTAAGTGTTTGTCGTTGCCACGTAGATTGCCACGTGTCTTCACCCAATTGGGCCATTTCAGCAGACTAAATTTGGTATCAATAGAAACCCCCAATGTTTCATAGTTCGAAATTTGAGGAGTGTGGAACATTCTTTCTCAAAATATGGCGGTTTTAAATGGTCATCCTGAAATTTATGAGTATTTTCTTTTATATTTATTTCTTCTTCCAAATTCGTAGAATCGGTCTTCTTTGAATTTTTCTAACCGCTTCGATTTCCGCGCCCCTTTTGTCTGTTTAGCCGCCGGTAACGTAACCGGCTCTTTTTGTAATCATTACTTTTACCCATCCCAAGGCAAAGTATTTAAACGTCGCAGAAAATCCCATCGTCTTCTACTTTTTCAAATTTATCTCTTTGAGTTTTCCATTCTCTCTCTCTCTCTCTCTCCTGTGTGTCCATCTCTTCCATCGTTTGTTGTCAACAGACTCATCCCTTTCCTGTAAGATTTTCTTCTTTCTCTTTGATTTCCTTCTTTCATCATGGTTTATCCTGTAGAATCGATTAATAAGTTTCGCTCTGATTTCTCTATTCCCTCATGGGTTATTTTGGAAGAGCTTTCTAAGCCTTCAGACTATTTTCGTTTGGCTGAGGGACATTGGTTCCCCAGTCTCTTTGTTGCTGAGTGTGGCTTTTCTATTCCCCCAAACCCTCTATGTCTGGAATTCTGTCAATACTTTGACGTAGTTCCTGCAAGAATATCTCCCAATACGTGGAGAATAGTTAACGGTGTTTATAGATTAAATCAAATTCATGGAACCCGTATAGGAATTCCTGAAATCATGTTTTGTTATAGATGGGCTGTGGGTGATAATACTTTTTATTTAAAAACTAGGTTTTTAAATAGAGCTTTAGTAGTTAATCTCCCAGATGCCAATAGGGACTACTTTGAGCATGGGGTTGTTATGAAGAATTAGCAACACCCTCCATTAACTGGAGATGATGTTTACCAGGGTCCCAGATGTCCTCCCTATGGCAATGGGATAAGTTGTTTTTATTTTATTTTATTTTCAAAATTATGCTTCCTTTATGTTTGATAAAATGTGCCACTGATATTTTAATTTTGATTTATTTGCAGTTGATAGCAAAAGAAAATCTCCAAAAGAGGCAGACGTTAATATAAGGCATTTAAAACTTATCTGGAGTTTACATCAGACTGTTGTCGACGAGCATATTAGGTCAGCTTCATATTTGCTTCAGTACAAGAGTTACACCTCCTCTTTTACTGCTCGTTCGGTGATAAGCGATGCAGAACCAATACCAGCCTCTACAAGTTCTTCACCTGAGTCACATATTCCTTTGAGTGAAAGGATGAAGAAAAGAAGACCTCCTACCCTTTTTGAGAAACCTGCCTCTGGTGCTGGAGAGGAAAAAAGAAGTAAGCTTGATGTCCCAGGATAAGGGACAAAGAAAATTGATGCACCTCCCTCGGCTTCTCCTGTGAAGGTGGTCGAGAAGCCCCCGGTGGCCCCGAGCAAGGCTACTGCTCCAGGCGAGGTGATTGTCATTTCTCCGACTAAGACTACAACGTTAGTCGAGAAAGTTGATGCTCCTCTGAGGAGGCTGAAGAAAAGCTCCTCTGTCAATTTGGCTGAATCCATATCTCAGCCCCCGACTAGTGGTGTTCCCACTTTTGTTCCCCGAGCTCTGCTATGAGCTCGGTGAAGACTTGGATCATTCCCGAGATCCAAGGTATTGAAGAAAACCTTTCTCGGGACACGGTTACCACATTAGCAGCTCGTCACATTGCTTCCATAAGTCCTATAATCTTAAATTTTCATTCTTTCCTTTTTGTATCTGTGCACTAACTTGCTTTCGTTTTCTTTTCACAGTTAGTGAGCATTTTTAATATAATTTTGAAGAAAGATGAAGCTATTAAAGCTTTAAGCTCCTCGTCTGGTGTAGAGGAAGCTTTGGTAGGCCTAGCGCAGTCTCTGAAAGATTCTCGTCAGAAATATGATGATGATAAGGCAATTTGGGAGAAAAAGCTTACTTCGACTAAGCAGGAGAAGGCTTAGGTTATTGAGGTCTCCAAGGGGTTGGAGAAAAAAATGAATGACTTGGAGAAGAAGAATAAAGAGCTCGAAGGGAAGCTCAAAATTGTTGGGGAGCTTAAAAATAAGCTCAAGGCTACTGAGGAGGAGTTGGGTCAACTTCGGGAAGTAAGTCGTCAGAAGGAGGAAGTTGAAAATAAACTGAAGGCTGCTGACAATCTTCTTTCCAAGAAGCTTTCCTCGGAGAAGACAAAGAGGAAATTGGCTGTGAAGAAATCTTTCAGCGCTGATTGGGATAAAGGGTGGAACAAAGGTTTGGCTGCCATGATGTCGTAAGTGGAAGATGGCAGCCTCAAATACTTTAGAGATGGGTGGGTCACTGCTTTGTAGGAGATGAAGGTTGATGAAAATTCTGAACTCTTTCAGCGACACATCCCTGGTCCCCCCTCCAACTCCTGAAGAAGAAGAGGACGAAGCTGCCTCTGAGGAATCTTCCATGGTGATGGGAGATCAAATTTCTCATTCCCCATCTATCCAGCCGACTGGCGAGGAACTTCAACTACCTGCTACTTCCTCGAGCAACCTCCAGCACTTCCCGAGCAACCCTATGCTCCATCCGAGGAACCTACCTCCTCGTCCCAGCCTCCCGAGAAAGTTTTGGGAGACAAGGAAAAGGTGTAGAGTTGTTCGGATGTCTCTCTATTTTGTTTTTCTTTGTCAAATGTAACTTCTGAACATGTAACTCTGAACTTTGTACTTCTGAACTTTGTGATGTAATAAAATTTAAACTTTTGCTTATGTATACTGTTGATTCTCTTCTTCATGCTCTGTTTGTACTCTTATTGATTATAATTTTTTCTTCCTCTACTAGTTTCTGGCCAGGATGGAATTATTGTCTGCTCATGATACAAAGCTATTACATCAATGCAATGAATATAATAAATCCGGTCATACAGACATGAGTGCAGCTCAAATCACTGACATCCTCGGTCAAGGTGCTTCAGAGCAAGCAATTGAAGTCTATCAGTATTTGAAGTGCCTACTCGATCGTGAAGTGGCTAACAATGTAGCATACTATGATATGATTGAGGATCTCCAAGGTACTATAGAAGAACTTCAGCAAAAATATAAGGAATCTACTTCCCTTTTGCACGAGAGGTACGAGAAGAAGTATCAGCAAATTTGTGCCGATAAGGGATATGATAAACGGTTTGCTGCTTACGACGTGCGGGAGAGAACGTTGAAGGCTGAGGTCGAAGAGCACAGATAAATAGCCGAGTTATTAGAGCAAGAAAATAATAACCTGCAAAGAGAGGTGTCTCAGTTGAAGTCTGCAGCTTCCACCTCAAATGCTTTGATCCTAGTGACTAACGAGGGATTCTCTTTATTAGAGGTAAAAAATGCCAACCTGAGGGATGAATTTGAAACCTTGAAGAGGTCTGGCCCTTCTACGTTTGCTCGAGGACGAGCAAAAGCTCCTAAGGGACGAGCAAGAGATGCTCGAATTCCCGTCGAGGAACAGAGGACTCAATCTGCTCTAGAGAACCAGGCCTTCCAACTGATGGGAAAGAACCAGGCATTGGCTGAGATGTCTAAGAAGATCAGGGATCTGGAAGAGCATCTTTTTGACCAGAAGTCTGTCTTGGAGAATAAAGAACTCTTTATCAAAAATATCCACGAGCAGCTGGAAAGATTGACATATCGATTCCACAATCAACCCAGATAATTATGGATGGCTGGCTACAACGAGGCTCTCTACCATTTGGATGATCGTATCCAAAATGCAAATAATGAGGATTACAAACAGGGGTGGTTGAATGCCTTAGGTGTGCTGCAACTGGAACAGGGTCATTACCTGTGGGATTACCATAATCCTGGGTTGCTCGACCTACCAGTGCCACCATTCAAGCTTGATATGAGTTGGATCCCTGCTCGGGCCATCCCTCGGTGTCTGATTTCCAAATACCTCGGTGATTACAATCTCCATTCCAATGTCGAGATATATCGTCCCGAGCATCTACTAGATCGACCATCTGTGATGAATATCAGGATTCTTGAAGATCTTAACTTCATAAATTCCCCTCATGCTTTAAATGATCCACCTGCTGGCGAGGAACCTGTTTCAAAATTAGAGGGCAAGAAACCAATAGAATAGGAATCTTAATGTAATAAATTTGTATTTCATTCTTGATGTATTTTGTTCTAAATTTAATGAAATAATTTTATTTACAAATCTTGACTGCCATTGTCTTGTAATTATAAAACACTTTACATCTGTGCATGTATATCTGTTAAAAAGATAACAACATTGTGTTATTTGTCGATCAACTGGAGTTTGTTAAAACTTATTGTCGATTATCTTGAATTTGTGGTAATCATTTAATGACTAACCAAAATTGATGATATTTTGTTTCGCGACCAACTTGGTAGTAATTTAAAAAGTCCCGAGTATTAAAAATTTTGCTCGATCACTTTCTCGTACTCATAAAATATTTTCGACCAACCAAGGTCGGTAAATTTTTCTTCTCGACCAACTACAGTTAGTGGATTTTTATACCCGATCAACCATAGTTGGTGAATTTTTCTTACCGACCAATCTTTGGCACTTCTTTGGAATAGTTTTACTTCCCGACCAACCTTAGTTGGCATTTTCAGGAATAGATTTACTTCCTAACCAATCGAGTTGGCATTTTTAGGAATAGATTTACTTCCAAACCAACCGAGTTGGAATTTTTAGGAATAGATTTACTTCCTAACCAATCGAGTTGGCATTTTTAGGAATATATTTACTTCCTAACCAACCAAGTTGGCATTTTTAGGAATAGATTTACTTCCCGACCAACCTTAGTTGGCGTTATCGAGAATAGATTTGAGTAGTCCGAGTATTGCTAAGTAGTGTGTAGCACTAGTATTCCGCAAAAAATTTCCAATAAAAGGAAAGAACTGTGCAGAACATTGTCACTTTATTCATACTGATGAAACTGCATTACATGAGAATTTACATTACTGATAATATTTGCGCAGGTGTTCTGCATTCCATGCGTTCTTAAACTCATCCCCCTCTAAAGTTTCTATTTTGTATGTCCCTGGTAGAACAACTTCCTTAACTCGGTAGGGTCCATGCCAGTTTGCTTCCAGTTTGTTGTGCTTTTGAATCACCTTCTTTAGCACATAATCTCCTTCTTTCAAGTCGCACTTCTTCACTCTCTTGTTGTAGAACAAAGCTGTTCGTTGCTGGTAAGCAGCATTTTTAATGGCTGCTTCTTCCCTAACCTCCTCGAGCATGTCCAAGTATAACCTTCTCATTAAATCGATGACAGGGGAATTGAAATTCAATATTCTGTGTGTTGGAAGACCCAATTCGGCGGGTATAACAGCTTCACTTCCAAATGCTAGCATATATGGAGATTCCTCTGTTGCTGCTCGGGGAGAAGTTCGGTAAGCCCATAACACTGATTGTAGCTCGTTGATCCAGTTTGCTTTCGCATCGTTCAGTCTTTTTTTCAAACCATTCAGCAGCGTTCTGTTTGTCACTTCGGTTTGTCCATTGCTTTGAGGATGGCCTGGTGCCGAGTGGATCTTCAAGATATTTGACTGATGACAATAGGCAGCGAACTCCTCGTTGTCAAATTGTATTCCATAGTCTGTGATGAAGCCATGAGGAAGACCATATCGATAAATGATGTTCTTCCAAATAAATTGGTACACCTTGTCGTACGTCATATCAATGAGAGGCTCAGCCTCAACCCATTTAGTAAATAATCCACAGCGACCACGGGATACTTAAATCTTCCCGTGGTCGTCGGCAGTGACCCGACCAAATCTATTCCCCATATGGCAAATGGCCAAGGGGAAGTAATGGGTGTCAATAACGCTTGGGGAGTTCTTCGGATGGAGGAGAAGCGCTGACACTTGTCACATTTCTTAGCATAGGCTATGCAATCATCCCTCATCGTCGGCCAATAGTATCCTTGAGTCATCATTCTTTGCAAAAGTGTCCGACTTGCTACATGGGCTCCACAAGACCCTTCATGGACCTCTTCAATTAAATCTTTCACCTCGATTGGATGCACACATCTTTGTAAACCTGCTATAATTCCTCGTCTGTATAGAATACCATTAGTCAGTACATAACGAGCAGCCTTAAACGTTTCTTGGCTGCAAGTTTGTCAGTTGGTAATTCCCCTTTCTTAATATATGCCCTGATGGGATCCATCCATGATGACCCTAAATCGAGGGTATTAAAGTTTATCGTCAGATCTTCATCTATACTCCGACCATCTAAAACTTCAATTGGGATTGTTCTTCGCAGCTCGGTACGAGTAGCTGATGCTAATTGAGCTAAGGCGTCTGCTCTTACATTCTTCATTCTTGGTATACTGGCCAGCTGAATAGCGATAAATTTCGACACCAATTCCTTTGCCTTTGCATGATATCTGATCATTAATTCTCCTTTAACTGCATATACTCCCATCATTTGGTTTATGACCAATTGCGAGTCACTGAAAATAATAACTTGTTCTGCCCCCATGGTTTTTGCTAAACTAAGACCTGCAATCATAGCTTCATATTCAGCCTCATTATTGAAATCTTTGAATTGGAAGCGTAGGGCGTATTCCATGTCGACCTCGTTCGGACTGTTCAAAACTATCCCTACACCAGATCCTGTAGTGCAGGATTAACCATCCACATACAGACTCCATATAGGTAACTCGTCTTCAAATTTCTGATCTGATAGAGTTCCTCGGTGAAAAATTTATTGCTTTCTATCACCATCTCCTGATATTTCTTGCTGTTCGTCGATCATCTTTTCTTGCCCTTTTACCAACCTAAGCTGGTCTGGGCTTGAATTTGATGATCCTGTAACATCTACTTGCCCTTTTACCAAGCTACATTGGTCTGGGATTGCATTTGATGATCCTGTAACATCCACAAGTTGATCAGCGAGCAACTTTTGCTCCTCGGGAGTATCAGGATAGGTGAACTCTGCTATAAAATCTGCTACCGCTTGCCCTTTTAGCGATGATCTGGGTTCATAAACTATATCATATTCACCAAGTTCTATTGCCCAGCACATCAATCTTACTTATTTTTCTAGTTTATGAAGGGCTTGTCTAAATGGCATATCAGTATATACTACTATGGTATGAGCCTGGAAGTATGGCTTCATTCTTCTACTTGCCTCGATCAATGCTAATGCCAATTTTTCCAGCCTTAGATATCTGATCTTTGCTCCTCGAAAGGCCTTACTTGTGTAGTAGATTGGTTTTTGCACTACATTCTCCATTCTTATCAATGCCGAACTAACTGTATTCTCGAACACTGCCAGATACAAGTATAATTTTTCTCCCATCACTGGCCTGGATAACAGTGGAGGTGCTCCCAAATATTTCTTCAAGTCTTGGAAAGCCTTCTCACATTCATCATTCCACTCAAAATTTTTTCGGAGCGTCTTGAAAAATGGGAGACATCGATCAGTTGCTCGCGATACAAATCTGTTGAGTGCTGCTACTCGTCCTGTAAGACTTTGCACCTCTTTCTTCGTCATTGGGGATCACAGCCCTAACAGAGCTTTGATCTTTTCAGGGTTAGCTTCAATGCCTCGCTGATTGACAATGTATCTGAGAAACATGCCTTCTCGTACTCCAAATGTGCACTTAGTCGGGTTCAACTTCATTTGATATTTATCTAGTTGATCAAAGGTCTGGCCTAAGTCAACTAAATGATCAGCAACTTTCTTGCTCTTTGTCAGCATATCGTCAACATAGACTTCCATATTGCAACTGATTTGTTCTGCAAACACTTTGTTCATCAACCGTTGATATGTTGCACCTGTATTTTTCAAACCAAAAGGCATAACATTATAACAATAAGTTCCCTAGGGGTAATGAAAGAAGTACTCTCCCTGTCTTCAGGTTTTATTTTAATCTGCTTGTAACCAGAATAAGCATCCATGAAGCTCAGCAGCTCGTGTCCCGAGGTAGCATCCACTAGTTGATCAATTCGGGGCAGCGAAAAGTGATCCTTTGGGCATGCTTTGTTGAGGTAGGTGAAGTCTACACACATCCTCCATTTGTTGTTCTTCTTTTTCACCATCACCACATTTGCTAACCAGTCTGGATGTTTAACATCTTCAATAAAGCAAGCTTTCTGGAGCTTCTTGACTTCCTCCTGTATAGTTTGATTCTTCTCGGGACTGAATACTCTTCTTCTCTGCTTCACAGGTTTGATCTCCTTATTCACATTGAGTTCGTGACATAAGAAATTTGGGTCTATCCCCGGCATATCCTCATGACTCCACGCAAAATTTTGCTTTCTGCTTCTTAGGAAAGTTATCAATTTCTGCTTTAGTGAGGCTTCCAATGACGAACCTACTTGAGTAGTTCGTTCACGGTGCTCGTTGTTCAGGATGATGTTTTCAGTAGCTTCCACCACTTGACCCTTTACGAGTTGTAACTCATCTCTAGGATCCAATGTTTCAATCTCTGCACCTTCATCCACTTGATAGGTAGTAGTCTTTTTCCTTGATTCCTCCATTTCCTCTTGTTCGGCGGATGAATAATAGCATTCCCGAGCTACTTTCTGATCACCTTTCACAACTCCTACTCTAAAATTTGTTGGAAATTTTAGGTATTGATGTACCGTAGATGGTACAGCCTCGAACTTCTTCAATCCTACTCTTCGCATGATGATATTGTATGATGATTGAATATTCTTATCCCTCACGAAGAAGCGTATTCTTTCTGTCCGACAAGAAGGCCACGTACCAATGAATATATCCAATTTGATTGTCCCAAGTGGAAATACTTTCTCACCAGCAAAATCGAGGAGGGGTCTATGATAAGGCTTCAGTTGAGATAGCTTTAGATTTAAACGGTCGAAGCACGAGTAGAACATGATGTGTGTCGAGCTACCATTTTCTACTAGTACTCTTGAAATCATTACCTCCTTCATCCTCATTTTGGTCACCAATGGGTCATCATGAGGATATAGAACACCTGCGAGGTCGTTCTTTGAGAAACCAATGACCAATTTCTCTTTGTTCACCTTTCTCGAGCGATCCTCCTCAGCTAGATTTATTCGTTGAATCTATGGGCAAGATTGAGCCTCACATAGGTAAACTTTTCTCTTGGCAGTAAGGTCTCCTCCTCCTGTATCTCCACCTATAATAACATTACAGTCAAACGACCCAAAGCGTATTGAAAATACCTCACGTTCTGGCTATCTTGGTCTCTTGGGAAGATTGGGGTCGTCTTCTGGATCAACTTCATGGTCTCTTTTCTTGTTCTCCTCTGCTCGACAAGGAGATCTAGACCTCTCTCTTGTTCGGTCGTTGTTCCTTCTATCATTCCTCCGATCAACATACTTTGCCAATTTTTCTCGTCTCATGAGTGTTTCAATCTCATTCTGAAGAGCTATGTAATTTTTGGTCATATGGCCATGATCTTTGTGAAACTCGCAATCTTTTGCTTTATTTCTCCTGTCTGGGTATGCCTTCATTTTCTCTGGCCAGTTTAATTCCTCATTGTTCTTGATTTCTTCTAGAACATGGTTGAGGTCTTTCTTTAAAGGAGTATAATTATCAAATTTCTTCAATACTTCCCATGACGACCTTGTTCTTGAGTGTTTGTCACCTTCCACCTTGGTTTCTTTGGCATCCATATTCTTCTTCGCAGCCATAACCTCCTCGACATTCATAATCTTGGCCGCTTTTCCCATCAGATCTGACATAGTTCTAGGTGGATCTTTGGCCAAAGTGTAGTATAACTTATTGAGCAGTAGTCCACTCATCAAGGCGATAATCCCTATCTTTTCCTCATAATCAATGACTTCGAGCTTCTCGTTATTAAAATGAGTTATATAATCTTTGGTACTTTCACTAGCTTTTTGTCTAACACTTAACAAATGCGCTACTCGTTTAACTGGCTTTGCCCCAAAACAGAAATTCCTAATGAATAACTCGACCAGTTGAAAGAAAGTTGAGATCTTACCCCGAGGAAGGTTATTATACCATATTTGAGCAGATCCGGTAAGAGTTCTCGAGAATGCTCTGCATCTCATCTCATCTGGAACAACATAGATGTTGGCTGCAGCTTGGTATTATTCTATATAAAGGACAGGATCGGTCTTTCCATCATATCTGGGGGTCACAACAGGTGCTTTGAACTTTGATGGTGTTGGAAAATCTACAATGGCCTGGACAAAAGGTGTTCCTCGAACAAAAGTTCATTATAGAGGGTTCTTAGCCTTAGTCATTTCCCCTAATCTATCCTCCAGCCTCTGAATAGAGATTTTCCACACATTGTTTCCTTCCTCGGGCCTATTGGTTCGAGCAACTGATCACGTTGATGTGGCTTCCAGGGATCTATCTTGATGAGCAGCTGGTCGCGACTGGGCAGATCCTTCCCTTAAGTCTGATGGTCGTCGAAAACTCCTCGATGCGGCTCTAGGAGGACTTTTTCTCCTCCTAGGACCTAATCGATCAAAAGGGGATACTCTGCTTAATCTTTCTAGTGCACTGGTCCTTTCTAGAGAGAGAGTGATACGTTGTTCAGTATCTGTGGCTCGTACCGACGAAGTTCGTCCAGGTTGATAAGAAAAATCTTCAGACTCCTCAGTACGATATGAATCGGTACGCCTAGTACGCGAAGAAGGTAAACGGGTATTTCTTTGATTACTTCACGATTCTGAGTAGGTTGGTGCACCGCCATGGGGGGTTCATATGAGTTGTCGCATCGTTTCTTGTATGACTGTCTGGCCCTGGGCCAGATTTGTCATTATTCCAGCCAGATCTGGAATATTGGCCGGAGCAGATGGATTTGGAGGGCTTCCAGCGTTTCGATTGTTGGGTTCTGGAATATCAGCCATTTTTGATGAATTGTTTTTGATGAAAAATGATATTACCAGTCGTTTCCCACAAATGGCGCCAATCTGTTGATGTAAAAAATTAGATTATATCTAATTATTTAATCACATATAAATAAAATGAGACGAAGAATTTTTAAAGTGGTTTAGTCTTATAAGAATGGCCTACGTCCACTGTTTCTATTATTACTGACTATTTGGGAATTCTCGATTACAAGTTTTCTCAAGAAATTCCCATCCCCTAACAATGAGGATAATACAATGTATTTATAGCCCTAAGTCTGTAATGTGAAAGGGTAATACATTCAATGCCCCTTAAGCGTATACATCTGTATGATAATAAGCATTTAATGAGCAGTCAAACTGTTGGTTTATCCTGCTATTAATGCTTTGTTCGAGGTGCAGCTCGGACCGCTTAAGCTGCTCGGACCGCCTAAGTTCCTCGGTGCTCAAAAGTTCCTCGGTACTCAAAAGTTACTCGGAGAGTTCTTGTAGGTCGGAGCGTCTGAGTTGATTGGGGAAACAGAGTTCCTCGTTGCAGGATGGTTCCTCGGAGTCAAGGTGTTGTTCGTAAGTGTTTTTCGTTGCCACGTAGATTTGCCACGCGTCTTCACCTAATTGAGCCATGTCTGCAGACTAAATTTGGTATCAACAGGTATGTTCTCACAATGGTGAGTAAAATAAATTTGATAATAATATTCTAACGAGGAAGTTTTGTTCGTAGGAAATAAAGGAAAGTTTTCTTACGAACAACGTTTGTTCGTAAGAATTGTTACGAACACATGTAGTTCGTAAGAATCTAAATATATAATAAAAATTAATTATTTATGGAAACTAAATGCTTCTTACGAACTTCATTTATTCGTAGGAATTCCTAGGAACAAATAAAGTTTGTAGGAAACATTTACAAATTCAGTAACCGTTCCGTAAATTTGGAGAACCACTACCATTTGTCATGCAAATTTTATAGACTCAAGCCCACCACAGCAGACGTTTCAGTTCGTAAATTTACTGATTCGTGTGGCTTTTAGCTCCACCATTGTGGATGATCTTACTTCTATATTGACAAACATTCACGACAAACATTCACATCAGTTTCTTCACTTTTTATAATATACATGAGCGAGCTTACTTAGAGTACGGAATATACTTCTTTCGAGTAGAATTAAGGGTGTGCAAAAAAACCGACCGAACCGAACCGATCCGAACCGAATCAAAACTGGCGTTTTGTTTTAGCCTGGTCCGGTTTGCGGTTTAAGGATTTAAAAAACCGACAATATCAGTTCGGTTGGCGGTTTAGACAAAGAAAAAATCGATTCGAACCGAACCAAACCGACATCAATATTTATATTAACAAACCCTTAAATATCATTTATTTTTATATCCAAAAACCATTAACCAACCTCCAAAACCGAAAACCAACCTACAAAAAATCGACCAATAATGAAAATCAATTAAAACCGAAACGAACCGAAACTGATGTGAACCAAAATCGACGGTTTTTTTCATCGTCGGTTCGGTTTCGGTCTGATTTTTTTCAAAATCGAACCGATCGGTTCGGTCTCAATTGTGGTCCAAAACCGAACCGAACCGACCCGTACACACCCCTAAGTAGAATATGTTGGGACCATTTGAATATGGTAACACAATTTCCCCAATTATGTTGCACTAATGGAAGATTTTTTTTTTTTACACCTTAAATCTTTCTCCACTGTTCAACAACAGAATATGGAATATACTTCTCCCGCCCTGGCGCCTATCAACTTTATTAATAATCTACACCGAAATATTAATTTAGATTTCATCATTTCAAAGATGCATTCCAGGCCTTGTTAGAAGAAATTGCATTCACAGGCCTACTCGGAAAAAAAAAGAGAATTAAAAACATTTTTGTCTTCTATAGTGGGATAGACTCCATCAAATCCGTGATATTTTAATTTTCTCAATCAAGCCCTCAAAATATCATATTGTTTCAATTTCGTCTAAATTTTAACGAAATGTTAACTCCTTTAATGGAATTGGCACGTGTCACTCATGTGAGTGACTTAATTGAGACTGAACCAAACTACAGGGAGAGGTTTATAAAAAAATCCTAACTAACGTTATTTTTTATGCCATTTTCTTCTATTTTTCTTGTTTTAAATATGATAATATTTTTTAAATTAAATTATAATTTGAATAGTTTTTTTTTTAAATTTAAACTCATATTTTTAATTAATTAGTATCTCTCTACCAATATGAATCTTAAATTTTAATAATTGTAATAATGATAATCATTCCTAATCATAATAACAATAATAACACATATGACGATGTCACATGTATAATTTTATTAACATTTATGCTTGTAAAACATGTGCATGTAATGTTTATGGTACTAAAGTAATTTTATAATTTAAAAAAATAGGAAAAAAAGTTAATTTTTTAAATTAATAAAGGGTATAATTAAATTATTAAAGGGACTAATTGAAAAAATAATGAACCAATACTCAAGCATATAATATAATTTATTCTCATATTTAATAAAAAAAAGATAGGATGATTCGAAATTTCTCCATATTTCTCATTTAAATTGTCTATTACTCTATCACCTTGTTAAAAAGTTGAGAAAAGCATTTTCAAACTCTCATTAAGAACCATTAAGGACCGTTAAAAATAATAATGATAGATAATGGACATTTATTAGTAAATAAATCAAAAAATAATTTAAGTAATGGACATGTATCTGTAAATAATTCAAAAAATAATTTAGGCAATGGACATTTATTAGTAAATATAAGTGTTGTGGGTTAAAATATTCATCCACGTGGATTAATGATATAGAGACACGTGTCCTCATAAACATCCACCTCACAACTCCATATATACTTGGTCGGCTTCAGAGATACTTGCTCGACCAACCACCGACCACAACCAAGAAGGTGAACCATCAAGAAAAGGAAAGGTCACACACATGGGGGCTATCAACAATCATTCCACATGTGTATTTGAAGATCAATAGTCTCATTTATTGTATATGAGTGTAAATGTTTGAATATATAAAGGCATTACATCCCTTGGTCTCCTAACCACTATAAATACATTATCTCCCTTAGCTCAAGGGAGGGACAAGTCAGTACGAATAGTACCAATTTTTATGTAACTACTCCCCAACTGTAATAACACAATCGTGGATGTTGGCTTTTTCCTTAGCCGAACCACACTAAAAAAATTTGGTGTCCTGCTTGAATTGCTTAATCTTTATATATATACTAGCATATGGTAACACCCCGCCTAATTAAATACCGGTAATCAGTCCTTTATTAAATTAAAATCAAGGTGAACGGTTTGTTCATTCTCAACATCACTGTCGCAAAATAAATATTTCCAATTTAACAACCCTAAATAATTAAGCTAAGTGCCAAAACAATTTAAAGTCTTATTTTTATTTTATTAATTTCCCATACGAAATCCTTTTTAATAACCAACAGTTTAAGAATCACATAAATGCTAAGGATGACAATTAACACACAAGAATTTAAACCATCTAGATAAACC
The DNA here is from genome assembly GCA_949130495.1 of Sambucus nigra. Classification (NCBI taxonomy): domain Eukaryota; kingdom Viridiplantae; phylum Streptophyta; class Magnoliopsida; order Dipsacales; family Adoxaceae; genus Sambucus; species Sambucus nigra. Next base: position 535,671,088 of record OX422209.1, read on the forward strand.
AAACCAAGTTTAAGAACCATAAATAAAATCATCTTGACAATAGTTAATTCCCAAAGAGTACTGAATACTGAAAATATAAATAAATATAAATCTCTAACAAATCCAAACGGAATAGGAAAACGGGCGATACATGCCCTAACTAAGCAGAACTAAATCAAGAACATAATCAATGACGAGGTTGTTTAAAGCAAGGGCCTGCAACTTCCACATAAGTTGCAGCACGTCCAATCCAAAGAACCTATGCATGACGCCCCTGTGGCTGAGCACCTGTAATACATACATATATATACAAGAGAGAGAAGTAACTGAAAATAGGTTAGAGCCAGAGTTTAAAAAAGTTTAAAATAGTTTAGTAAGTATTTAAAATGCTTACTGACTAATGTGACAACCATGTTAGTATGCGACACTCTCTTGAGAATCCTCGCCTCTCATCTAGTGTGCATGCCTACCGTAATACTGATGTCATAAGTCTATCTAACTTATTTTCCATAAAGTTTTATCCTGAGAAGTGCTAAGGCTTTGATATTTAGTTTTAGAAAATTAATCTCTTCCATTTTATTACGTTACTTAGAACAATCCAATATCGTTACAAAATTCATAAACACTTGTTATAAAGCTGAGCATTTGTTCATTACTTAATTACTTATACACACAGTAGAAAGTCTCCATATAAGTATATATATATATATATATATATATATATATATATATATATATATATATATATATATATATATATATATATGTGTGTGTGTGTGTGTGTGTGTGTGTGTGTGTGTGTGTCACTCATATAATATATATATATATAGTGTGTGTGTGTGTGTGTGTGTCACTCATAATATATATATATATATATATATATATATATATATATATATATATATATATATATATATATATATATATATATACTATCAGCACCCCACATAAAATCGATGGTGCTGGCATACTCTGCTATCAAGTACCCGTATCTCTCGTACTAAGGAAAATACTAGTTCGAAATCACTCTCGAAATGTATTAACACAATACACATACAAATGGAGGTGAAGTATAGTTCCAAGTCACTAAGAGGTTAGCACATACCCTAACTTCTCTTAGGACCATCTGACTATCTTTTTCAGATAGATTGTATCTAGGATACTATCTTCTAGGGTACGAGTCAATATCCCCCATAAAAGGTCCAATCGAGATAAGACTGTCCCCGTGCGAAAACCTCCGTGATAGCAAGTAGCTCGGGTATGATTATACATAGATACATAATACTTAATATATGAATAGTCACATAGTCATATACATAGATATTCATATTTTTCCAAATTAGGTTCGCCCACGACCCATAATCATTATTATTCATTATTAGCACAAATTTTACTCAATTATCTCGCATAACGGATTCGTCTCTTTTATTCTCATTTACAATTTATTTCATACTTAAATCTTATCTCTCGAAGTATTCTCTCTCACTAAGTATAATTTCAGTAGGTATACCCTCACTTACCTTCTGGTCTAAATCTTTCACGAGTTTCAATTCTTTAGTGAACGTAAGCACAATTTCCAATGTATGAATAACTCCCCGTTAACCCATAATTTCATCCCATATTAAATTTCACTCAACGGATTCTACTTAGACCCTACTGATCCTCTTCATAACCCATTATACTCTATAAATAATAATCAAGGGTTCCTACGTATTTTAACCAGAGTAAATAAAAAGGGAAAAAATATACAGTTTTCCACGAGGGATCGATCGATCGAGGAAAGGGGTCGATCGATTGATCATCGATCGATCGATGCTCTTGGTCGATCGATCGATCAAGCAGTTCTTGCCCATAATCTGCAAATTCGACCTACGGGTTTCATCCAAAAAATTTCTCCAGAACGCCATTAATGATCCCCCAAACTCCCAAACAAGATTACTACTTGTTATATATACCTATATACATGATTTCCTACATGAAACATGTACAAATTCATCAAAAGGAATGAATTAATGGGGTAAATTAACCTAATTTTCAAGAACCCTAATTTTTCATGAAACTTCAATTCATCTAATTCTTTTTCCAGTACTTCTAAAGCCATATAATTTCATGGGTAATCCTCTACATATGATTGAGATGTTCAGAATATATCTACTTCCTCTACAACATGTGATTTAAAGTCTCTAAGTTATCAAATTCTTCCATAAAACATGCTTTTATCAATCCTAATCTAACATGGGTGAAACATTAACTAAAAACAAAGCAAGATAGATACTTTCCTGGAATTCAATGGTTTGATTTGTTAATGAAAAAGATATGGTTGCGTTCCTCGTCGTGCGATCTACGTTTTGGTGGTGGTGGCGGTGCAATCGAGTGAGTTCTAGGCCTTGGATTAATTGGAAAGCTCTCCACCTTCTTCTCTAATGGCCGTTCTTAAGTTCTGTGATTAATAACCCTAGAAGACAACTCCTAATGGCTGATATATCTTAGGGAATTCGTGGGTTTAATTATCCAAAAATACAAAATGTCTATGATACCCTCTCGAGAAGTCAATTAGGCCTAAAAATAGCCCGAGACCCCAACTAAACCCCCGATTACACTTTTCGATTATCTCGAACCTTTCGGACACTTTGACGCACTCGAAATGACCTTACAGGAGACTTATAATTTATTCACTTTTATAATAATAATTTAGTCCCGACCCGACACAGACGCATCCCGACTTAAAGTTTTATAATTGCTATTTTATTCACTCGTGACAATTTTAATAAAATCAATCTTATATATTACTTTACTCATCTAGTAATATTCAACAAATTCCCAATAATTACTAACTCTTGTCACGCTAGTAAATATTAAAAATAAATTTCCGAAATAATATTATATTAATATATCAAATTAAATTTAATAAATCATCAAATTTAAAAGACATAAAAATATTAGGTATTTAATACCTCCCCCCTAATAACGAAATTTCGTTCCGAAATTCAAAAAATACGGCATACCTGGTAAAAATAGGTCTGGATATTTTTCGCGCATATCTGCCTCGCGCTCCCAAGTGGATTCCTCCACATTATGATGCTCCCACTGGACCCGTAAAAGTGGAACTACCTTCGACCTCAATTTACTCTCGCTATGGTCTAGAATAGCCACTGGTCTCTTCTCATAAGAAATATAAAGCTGTAAGTCAACCTCCTCTATCGCGATGTGAGTCTGGGCTATATTATCCCGAAGATGTCGTCTCAACGACGAGATGTGGAATGCATCATGAATACGGTGCAAGTGTTCTAGCAACCCCAATCTGTATAACACCAGGACAATTCTCTCCATAATGGGAAATAGGCCCACGTACCTCGGAGCCAGCTTCCCCTTATTCCTGAACCTCATTACTCCTTTCATAGGAGATACACGCAGTAATACTTGGTCCCCCACGCGAAACTCTCGAAAGGATCGCTTCTTATCGACATAGCTCTTCTGTCAATCCTGGGCTACCCGAATGCGACTCCTGATAAGCTCAATCCTAGCTAAATTCTCCTGAATCACCTATGGTCCGAGCATCTTGTTGTCCCCCACCTCTAGCCAACAAGCGGGAGAACGACAAGGCCTGCCATGCAATGCCTCAAATGGGGCAATGTCGATCGTGAACTGATAGGAGTTATTATAAGCAAACTCCACCAGTGGAAGATAAGGCTCCCAACTTCCTCCAAAATCAATGACACACATGCGTAGCATATCCTCCAACATCTTATTGGTACGCTCTGTTTGTCCATCTATTTGTGGGTGGTAAGTTGAACTCAATCTCAACTCTGTACCCATGGCCTCCTAAAAGATCTCCTAAAAGCGCGACACGAAAATCTTATCTCTATCAGACACAATATCTAGGGGCACCCCATGTAGCCTAACAATCTCGGCTATGAATAACTGTGCATACTGGCTCGGGGTGTACTTTGTCCATACAGGTAGAAAATGAGCTACCTTGGTCAACCGATCCACTATAACCCATATGGAATCGTGACCCCGTTGTGATGTAGGCAACCCAGTAATGAAGTTCATGGAAATATTTTCCCTTTCCACGTAGGTATCTCCAACATCTGAAGTAAACTTGGCGGTCTATCTTTACCATCTGACAGGTAGAACATTTGGACACGAACTCAGTAATGTCCTTCTTCATCCCACTCTATCAGTACTGCCTCCTCATAACCTAGTACATTTTATCCCCTTCGGGATGTACCACGAATCGAAACTCTTGCAATTGTGTCATCACTGCATAACGTAAGTCTTCTCCTTATGGGACCACCAATCTCCCATTAAATATCAAACCCCCATCAGAGCTCACTGAATAGGATTCAGCACCCTCTGCTAAGAGTCGTACAATCTGCTCCTGGCAAAACGTATCCGTTGCCTGTGCCTATATCACCCTCATGACAATCTCGGGTGTGATTGACATAACCGATATAAAGGAATGGGCTACCGCATCCTGGAGACCCAATTATTTCCACTTCGCTCTCCATACTTCCACTACGTCACCTTCCAGTCTACGGCTTAACGCATCAGCAACTACGTTAGCCTTCCCCGTATGGTACTGTATCTCGAACCGGTAGTCTTTCACAAACTCTAACCATCTGCGCTGATGCATGTTTAACTCTCGCTGATTGAACAAGTATTGCAGTGACTTATGGTCTGTGAACAAGTGGAACTTTTCCCCTAATAAGTAATATCTCCAAATTCGTAATGCAAATACGACCGCTGCTAACTCCAGGTCATGGGTGGGGTAATTCTTTTCGTGAGGCTTAAGCTTATGGGAGGAAAAAGCTATAGCCTGTTCCTTCTGCTGAATTACTCCTCCGAGTCCCCTTAAAGAGGCGTTAGTGTACACCAGGTACTCCACTCTTGGCTTGAGCAAAGAAAGAACTGGTGCCGAAGTTAACTTATCTTTCAGCTCATCCAAAGCCAATTGACAAGCATCATCCCAAACATACGGTACTCCCTTGTGAGTCAGATTCATCAACGGACCAGCTATCTTCAAAAAGCCTCGGATGAACCTCTTGTAGTACCTGAATAATCCCAAGAAACTACGTACCTCTGTCGGTGTCGTGGATTGTCCCAACTCCCTCACTGTCGACACTTTGCTTGGGTCAATTGATATCCCCAATTCCAACACAACATGCCCCAAAAATTTTACTTCTCGTAGCCAAAATCCACACTTCTCATACTTTGCATACTGTTGATGCTCTCATAGAGTCTGAAGAACCTGTCTCAAGTGCTCGGCATGATCCTCCTCATTCTTTGAGTAAATCAGGATGTCATCTATGAAAACGATGATAAACTGATCCAAGAACTCTCTGAACACTCGGTTCATCAAATCCATGAATATGGCTGGAGCATTTGTCAGCCCAAATGGCATGACTCTGAATTCATAGGATCCATATCTTATCAAGAAAGAAGTCTTCGACACATCCTGCTCCGTAATTCATAGCTGATGATATCTCGACCTCAAATCTATCTTCGAAAAGAAGGCTTCCCATCTCAGCTGGTCGAAAAGGTCATCGATTCGGGGCAACGGATATTTATTCTGTATCGTGACCTTGTTCAACTCTCGGTAATCCACGCATAACCTTAGTGAACCATCTCTCTTATTTATAAACAACACCGGAGCACCCCAAGGCAAGGTGCTCCTACGAATGAAACCCTCGCCTAACAGCTGCTCTATCTGGTCCCATAACTCCCTCATCTCCACTGGAGCCATATGGTACGGTGCACGTACTATCGGCCGAGTGCTCGGCATCAAGTCTATGACAAAATATATCTCTAGACTAGGGGGTAGGCCCAATATCTCCAGAAATACATCCGAAAAATGACGAACGACTGGAATTGAATCCATAGGAATCACAATCTCCTTAGAAGTATCCTCCTCTATGTAATACAGATGGGTAGAAGATCCCCCCTCTGGGCGAGGCATCGTCACCAAAAACATCTCCTACCCCAGAATGGAAAAGATAATACTCCCACCGAAACAATCTATAATGGCTTTGTACACAACGAGCCAATCTATGCCAATAATGACATCGTGCTCATGCATATCTAACACTAGCATGTCTACAGGTAAAATCAAGCTACAAATCTCTATACCTACACCCCAAAGTCAGCTCCAAAAAATTCTTCTTCTTCATAGCAACTTCCAAAGTCGAGTTAGTATCCATTTGCTCAGCTATCTTTATCTTCTGCTCGACTGCCTTCACCTTCTCTTTGGCCTAATCTAAATGCTCCTGCCACTTTTTTATTCCCTCACCTGGGTTTCCTTAGTGGCATCAAGGGATTCTTTTAAGACTTTGAAAGCTTCCTTTTTATAAGCTGAGAATGACCTCAGTTGGTCATTCCTTATTAACAACTGATCATAATTGACCAAAAATTACAAAACGGTATAACAACAAGGTAAGTATTATATATAAAAAGGAAAATGGAAAGTAATGAAGTCAAGTATATGGTTACCAAAGAAAGATTTTGATTATCCCTTTCCAGTAATCGGGCCCTAGATAGAGGAGTTGCTACGGACTTATCCGTAGAAAGAACTCCTGAGTTAATCAGCCCCTAGACAAACCAGGGTTCACTGTTATAGAAGTAGATTTAGTAGCAACCTGGTTGACTTGGGTTTTCTATACCAACTACTGTTGAGAATCAAGACCTCTCTTCAATCTCTTGAATTGAGATTCGGTAGTCCTTAATTCTTCAATAATGACAACCACTAGCCTTTTTGAACCACCTTCACTAGTAGTGGATTTCATGGGTGGGGGAGAGAATGTTCCAAACATCAAGTTGGTAATATTTATCTTTCTTATGTCCTCTGTAGATGAAGTGGGGATGGTAGTACTATCAAAATATTCAAAAGAGGATGATGTTCCTCCAAGTGAAAACACTTTATCTGCCCCGAGGGATTCTAAAACTACAGCCGAGGAGGTTGAAGCTTGTTCTTCTTCTTCAAGATTAATGGGGACTTAGAGTATATCTTCTATAGGTAGGGCAACAAAAGAAGTAATTGAACTATTGTACCCCAATAGAATGGACGGCAATCTAGGATGCTCTTCTCATATTCTTTGATGAATCAACCAAAGAAATTTTAATTCTTCAAATTTGATTATGAGTTACAAGGACACTTCTTTTTCTTTTTCTCTATAGAGAAACCTAAGTAAACATTGCTAATAGGAATATTATCAAATAGTTAGTAAGCATAAAAGAAAAAGAACATCAAATTGATGGCCTACCTATGCCACGACCTTCCTGGGGGAATTTGGGACCAGTATATTCAACCCCCTCAGAATGGTGGGCATGTTTCCAATTCTTGACTACCACTCCATAATCCCAATAGTCTTTATTGGAATCAGGCAGGTTGACTACTAAATTAGTATTAGCTTGTCCGATCTTCAGGTAATATATGTTATCTCATATGCTTCCTCATTTATAACAGTACATTAATTTAGTGATCCTTATGTGGGTTCCATAAAGTTCATTCAGGAAATTAACCCCATTCACCACTTACCAAGTGCTTGCGGCTATTCTAGCAAGGACTACGTCAAAATATTGGCAGATCTCAAGAAATAATGGGTTAGGAGGGAAAGGTATTCTATATTTTGCTATAAATAGTGTGGGAATCCAACGACCCTTATCTAAAGACTGGGCATCTAAGGGTCCGTCCAATATTTCCAAAGATACCCACCTGGGAATTTTTCTTCTTTCTCTAAACTCTTATAAAGAGCCTTCATCAGCAATATACACCATTTTTATGAAAGTAACAAAGCAAAAGAATGGAAAAGAAATGAGTCTTATAGATTTCTCTAAAATAGGAGAAGACTCTCAATGACGACAAAGAAAGATTGAAGGCTAGAAGAAAATATTTAACTTAGAAGGTTCAAGGGAAAGAGAAATAGTGGGAAAACTTAGTCCTTTTATAGATACTACAGATTCACCTCGAAGATTGTGAGGGAAAATGATTAATTGAACCAATAATTGAACTGTTAACGACTGCATGTATCTCATAAAGGCAAAAAGACCAGCATACCCTTTGTCGACTCATTATTTTTCAAACTATTCACAAAAATGCCACTGTACTAGCATATGGAAAACGTACAAGTACTGAAGGTCGACAGCCGACCTACATAATGTTTTGGCACCGAGCAACTTTTTAGAGTAAATACTCTGTCCTTTCACGAAATCATCAAGCATGGAGTATTAAGGGCTTTTGTTGTGGGTTAAAATATTCATACATGTCAACCAATGAGATAGGAACACTTGTCCTCATTAACATCCATGTCACAACTCCACATATACTTGGTCATTGATAAGCACCCAAAACTGTACAATTTATACCCCGAATAGATGTACTTTAGTTGCTAATTCTCGGTAATACGGGTCTTATGTTCTTAATTGTTCAATATGTAGGCTTAATTGCAGTTGCGGTGTCAAAAGCGATAAATCAAGACAATTTGCAGTTAAATAGAGTTAAATACCCTTGTCCCGTATCCTAGCGTACCCAAATCGAGCTTAAACCTAGCCTAAACCCTCTGTGTGTTTAGTTTGTGTCCTTTTTAATATTTTTTAGATTTTTAGTTTGTGTCATTTTTTTATTTTTAGGATTTAGTTTTGATTTATTTAGTATTTTCTAGGTTTTATTTTCTATTTTCTATTTATTAGGATTAGTTTTATTTTATTTTGGTTTTTATTAATTTTTAATTTTATTTTATTTTATTTTATTAGGGTCAGTTTTTAGGAATTTAGTTTTATTAGATTTTTTTTAGGACTTTTGTTTTTAAGTTTAATAGGTTTTTAATTTTTAATTTTATATATTTTTATTTTTAGAATTAAGAATTTATTTATTTAGTTCTTTTTGTTTTATTAGATTTTATTTTTTATTTTTATTTTGTTAGTTGAGTCTTTTTATTATTTTAGTTAGGTACAAATTAAACACGCACACACCAAAACAAATCCAACTTAAACAATCACTCACACCTTATCCTACACCCTCTCCCACACCCTAACAAGCCTACACTCACCTACACCCTATCCTCACCCCACTCATCTTCTTCCCCCAAACACCCACTTTCTCTCCCATCTATCCTCACCAACCATTAACAAACACAAAACTCCATAAATCTCATCTTCCAACAGCTTAACCCATCCCTCTAAACCACCTTAAACACTACCCCTCCGGTCGCAACCCCTGCGCCGGAGCTCCGGCCTCTCTCCCTTCGTCGGTCGACCCAGACAGCAGCCCCGCTGCTAAATCCGACCTCCACCTCGGCCTCTCCTTCCATTCACCATACACTTCGATCGCCTCACCACGCCGGAACCCACTTCAAAACCCGACGACCTGATTCCCAAACCAAAGCTTTGAGCCATTTCATCCGGATTCAAACCCCGATCCATCTCCCAAATCAAAAACCAAATCAGCAACCCAAACCCATGACCCTCTCCAATCCTTTACCCACATTCAAATCCAAAACCCACTTCATATTTAACACACCATATACCCATTTCCAAAGCCATGGACCTACACGATTTCACCTGCCATTTTCCAAAGCAAATCCCAAAGCCAAAATACCCGTGTGCCTAAAATCAGTTAATACCTTTTACCCCTTTTTTCCTATTCTTTACCCAAACTACCCTTAAACCATCCATATCTGATATTTATTCCCCCATTTCCCACTTGTCCCCACACCTCACACAATCTATGCACAATTGTGCATTCTCTCCATATTACCCTCACCCATATATCCTCATACCTCACACCCCTCATGTGCACATCCTTATTTTTCCAAATTACCCCCTAGCTTCATGCCTTGTATAAAAGGAAGAAGAAAACTCAAATAGAAAAAAGAAGCTTTTGGGAGAAAATAATAGAGAGAGAAAATTGTAGAGAGAATTAGATTGAAAAACACCATTATAATTTTTTAGTAGTTTAGTTTTTTTTCCCATGAATTGAGTGTTGTAATTAATTGAGATGACTAAAGAATTGAAGAATTAATACAATTGAAGGCAATTTTGGTTTGATTACTCCTCTCTAATTTTCATTTTATGCTTTTATTTGATTCTAATTTTTATTGGATGATGATTATGGAGGGCTAATCACCTCATTCAAGGGGTGATTGAAACCCTCATGAATCCAAATCAAATTAGTTGTTAATTTTAATTTTGATAATTTCCTTTGAGTTGTATATTTGATCCCCACTTTATTTTCACATTGAGAAATGGAAAATCAACCTTGAGATAGGTATGAAAGTTTAATTAATATTTGATCAAGTGATTTAAGCTAGAGATAGACCTATCATTTGGTTTTAATATTAATCTAATTTTCATCTACTCTTGATTTCATTAATTTCTTTCAATTTAAAATTAGTTGGACAAATTAATCCTAGGGAATGATTTGTTTGATTAATTTTAATTCAATTAGAGTAGTGCTTGTGGGAACTAAATTTGCTTTTCTAAAAGAGTATTTAATTAATTCACTAGTTTAATGAGAATTAACTTTTGAATTAATTAAATATTTTGGAAATTAATGAAATTAAAGTAATACAAGTTTAGTTTATTTGGGGAATTGAGGGTTGATTTCTCTTCCCTTGAATATTTTTCTCTCATTTAGTTACACTCTCACTCATTTCTATCACTCACTAGTATTTTTGTCACACTTTATTTTAGTTTGATAACCCTTATTTTTGTTATTAGTCTTAGTCATATTCACTCATCCTCAAAACTTGTTTTAATATTGAAAAAACATAAAAAAATAGAAAAATATAAAACAGAAAAAAAAATAATTAGAAAAAGTGACTTGCACAAATTTTTCTCTTATGTGTTTCATCCTTGAAGTTGGTTCCATCGACGACATACATACAAGATCAAGTAAAAATCAAATGGCGCCGTTGCTGCTTTGAGGAGTTCGAGGCACTCGAGAAGGAATTGTGCTTGTCATTCATTTAGTTCATATTTTTTATTTTTTTTATTACTTTTCATTTTCCTAGAAGTTGTGTATTAGGACCTTATTATTATATATTGGCTTGTATTGCGGTGCTTGGAGACACCAATATTTTTTTTTCATTTTTATTTTTGCATTAAAATTGTAATAAAAGAAGATAAGCGTGATAGGGAAACGGGACAAGATAGAGAGAGGGCGTTCATTGACGAGGATTTAGAAGCCTCTCTACCTTGGGTCGGTAGGACTCCCGGGGACGACTGAGATAGGCGTGATCTCCCCCCGGTCGACTCAACATATTCGGCATCCCGCGACCTAAAAACTGTGGGAGGTACATTTCTTATACCCTCGCGCCCTCTTGTTAGCGAGTCATATCTTGTGTGCTCCTCCGTGCTCTTGTGTGGATTTAATTCTTGCATTTAATTTTGAATGGAATGATGAATTAAATTGACTAAGACCTACACCCGGTCACTCACGAGAAGGGATTTCATCACCCAACTCAATCACTCATCCTTTGTGTGCTACCCTAGCCATCACTAATTTAAAATCAATCAACTAGATAGCCCCATAGGATACGGTGTTCGTAGGCACCCTTTTGATCATTTTGACTTGTAGGATAACCCGTAGAGTCCTCTCCACTAGGCAAACCCTCGAACGGTTCGCTTTGCGGCACAAAAGTGTCCAGGGAAAGTAGGTTTTAAGTGCGGCCACCCAGTAAAACGGGTATGTGCTGTCCCCAGCGTTGTACCGGCCGATTGTTTCGTCGTAGTATCCTTGTGGAGAATCTCTGTGGCTAGCCTCTTGGCATCTTGTGAATAAAGTAGGAACACACATTTTGCAAAAGGCAGTCACTCATATAAATTCCGTGCTTTTTATCGCCCGCGGATTTTATTAAAATTTGACTACCCCTCTCATTAATTTTCAAGATAAAAATTGGTTATGTGCTAGTAGGGATTTTACTTTACTTGTGTGTGTCCAATTCCTTTTTTTGGTAGTCTATTTTAGTGAATTCGTCCAAATTCTTAGAGTCCAAATTTTCCCCCACCCTTGTTTCTTCCATCAAAAATCCAAAAATATTTTCTTTTCTTATTTTTATAAAAAACTCAAAAACTCAAAAATATTTTCTTCTTCTTTTCTCCTAAAAACAAAACTCCAAAAATATTTTCTTTTCAAAAACTAAATTAAAAAAAAAAAAAGAATCCCTATTTGCATGTCCACGTGGAACCGAGTTAATCGTCGATTAATTCGTTCACGTAGTCTTTCTCCCGTCTCGTCCACCTTAGGAGAACCAAGTGTTCCCATTACTTCTTCCATTCCACCGATCACTTTGAGTTGTCCCCGACTTGACATCTCTAATCCCATCATTCATCCACCCACCATGGCTGAAGAGCGTGCCTTAAGGGACTATTTTGCCCCGATAACGGCTACCCCACCATCTTGCATTGTTCTTCCACCCACCCCGGCGGATCAATTCAAAATTCGCCCGGCGACCATTTCTATGTTGCCCAATTTCCATGGTCTTGAGCGTGAGTCTCCATACACTCACTTGCGAAAATTTCTCACGGTTTGCGCTACTTTCAAAAATCAAAACTTAGATGAAGAAAATGTTCGTCTTCTCTTGTTTCCATTTTCTCTCCATGATAAAGCATCCATGTGGCTATATTCCTTGTCACCGGATTCTATCCATACGTGGGAACAACTTGTGAAGAAATTCATGTCTAAATTTTATCCCATAAGTAAGACCAATGAGGTTCGCCAAGCCATCCAAGATTTTCGCCAAAAGCCCACCGAGAAATTTTGTGAAGCATGGGGCCGTTTTCAATATTATATCAATAGTTGCCCACGTCATGGTCTCGAGAAGAGTCGCCTTGTCCATAGTTTTTACAATGGTCTCATTCTTTCCACTCGCACCATGATTGAGTCCATGCACAAAGGCAAATTCATGCACTTAACTCCCACTGCCGCCTACAATTTTCTACTTGAATTAGGCGATGACTCCCAAGATTGGGAAGGCACCAATGAATTTTCGTGATCCGAACCACCAAGAGTAGGTAGCACTTATGAGGTTAAAAATGATCCCGATTTTAAATCCTTGCTCCATGGCTTACACACTTTGACTAAGACTGTTGATGCTCTTAGTTGTTCTCTTTCTAAACAAGTGATGAATGTCAACGAGTCTAGTCCTTCTTGCCATGTCTGTTTAAGTCAAGATCATTTGTCTCATTTGTGCCCCCTTATTCAAGATTATCCCGAACCCACTCTAGCCCAAGAATGTGCCTTTGATACCACTCGAAAACCCGCACCACCGTCGTTTACTTACAATCCGAATAATAGGAACCATCCCTATTTTTCTTATAAGTAAGACAATCACCTTGCTCCATCACAACCACAACAACATGTTGGTGGTCTACCAAGGTTTCATCAAAACCCGCAAAGGCAACATTGCCCTCCTATCCAACATCACCATGCTCCTTACCACCAACAAAACCATCCATCATCATTTGTCCCCCAAGGAGGACCGTCCCACCCCAATCATCAAATTGTCCCTGTCCCACCTCTGTCCTATGAGTATTCCCAGCCGCTTAGTTCTAACTGAGAGTTGGTCCCCCAACCCCGTTATGACCCTCCACCTCCTTCATCCACCTCCTCTATTGAGAATCTTCTCACTCAATTTATCACGACTCAACAACAAACCATCCAAGTACAGACTCAAGTCATCCAATGGCTTGAGCAACCTCTTAATCAGTTTGAGTCTGCGCGAGAGAAGGGTCATTTTTCGAGTCAACCCATTCCTAACCCTAAGGGGAATGGAAAGGAGTCGGCTTACGAGGTTGGATCCCCTTTCACTCCACCCACATACCAAGCGGACATGAAAGCGGTGAGTACTCTACGATCCGGTAAACAGGTTGACAATGGTGTTGATGCTCCCTGTGATGTTCCCATCCCACCCACCCCGATTTTCCCATTAGAACCACTCCCTAAGGTCCCACCTTCCCGTAAATCCACTGACAAGAATGCTTCCAAACCTACTGAGGCCACCACTGCTTTTGTCCCTAGAGCCCCCTTCCCTCATAGGTTGGCCCCAACAAAGAAAGCTCAACAATTTGATGAAATCAAGCAAGTTTTTCAGAATGTTCACATAAACATTCCATTCCTCACCGCGATCCAACAAGTTCCTTCTTATGCAAAATTCTTGAAGGACTTGTGCACTGTCAAGCGACGGACGAATGTTCCTCGTGATGCCTTTGTCACTGAACAAGCCACGTCCCTCATTCATGAGAATGGTATTGTGAAATATAAAGACCTTGGTCGTCCCACTGTCTCTTGCATTTTAGGAGATCAGTTAGCTACTAGGGCTTTGCTTGATCTTGGAGCGAGTGTGAATTTTCTACCTTACTCTCTCTACCTTGAGTTAGGTTTACAAAACATGAAACCTACACGGGTTACTCTTCAACTTGCAGACCGTTCTGTGAAAGTGCCTAAAGGAATTGTTGAAGATGTTTTGGTGAAAGTGTCTGACTTTTACTACCCTGTGGATTTCATCATCCTCGACACTCCTACTCCCGACCCAACTAATATTCCTATCATTTTGGGTCGCCCCTTTTTGAAAACTGCCAATGCCATCATCAATTGTCGAGATGGGTCAATGAATCTTTCTTTTGGCAACATGACCGTCGAAGTCAATAGTTTTCACCTCATGCAACAACCGGCCGATGTTGACTCCATTGATGAGGTATGCATGATTGACTCCTTAGTCCAAGAGATGTTGGATACCACCTACCCAGATGATCCTATCCATCAATGTTTGGATCACTTTGGGTCCGACTTTGATATTGATTCTTCCATCTCCGAGGTCAATGCCTTGTTAGATTCTACACTACGGCGCCAAAAACTTTGCACGACTCAGAATGTGTCTCTAAAGTGCGTACTCTCTAGGCTCAAGTGCAAGCCTGTCGCTCAAGTAATAATCCGATAAGTCGGGTATCGATCCTCAGGGAAAAAGGACAATGGAGTTGTGACGACGGGACAAGACGGAGGAATCTTAACTTCGACTCTAAGAAGAAAAGGACAAATTGATTTGGTTTTTTTGGAATTGATTAAGCTAACTGCAATTATGAAATTTTGATGAAAAATGCAACTAACTAAAGTACCTAAATTATGAATAAAAAATTGAATCAAATCTTTTTAAACTTAAATGGTGAGAAAACAGGACGGGAATGCAATCCCCCAACCCTAGTGTAGTGCAGTAACAACATCAATCATAAATTTATCCGATTAATCAGACCCAGAATTTAGGACTCCCAAGCATTATGTATACGAGGTTCAAGCCCGCGTCATACCTAATCTGAGGATGAGTAAATCGGTATCGCGGTAATTGCACTCAAATTGTACTCTAAATCATCATGAGTACCCAAAGGTAAACGAGATATAAAGATCCACAATTATTATGTAATTATGCGATACGATCAAAATCAATCGTTAAATTCATCGGATGAACGTTATGCACATGCACTAACACATCAGGTTGGGTTCATGCATCCCAACCTTTAAACCCTAACCGGACATGTTAAACTGACTAACGCATGAAATAGTAACGTTGCATGTGGAATAATTCATGATGAAACTAGATTGAAGCATGTAAATATGTATTATGAACGCAACAATAAGTTGAATCGAATACAGAAAATAAACATGCGAGAATAATGACAAGAATTCTGAACTTTGAATTAAAACTTGGAAAACAAACCCATAATGATTAAATCTTGAAGCAATTAATTCCCTTGATGTTCCTAGATGTTCTTCTCTTTTTCTATCTATCAAAAACTGACTAAAACTATCCCTAATGGCTGCCCCTAGGTTGTTGCCTACGTTCCCTACTATTTTTGAGAGTTTTAACCTAAAAGGAGTCTTGGGAACCAATCAGATTTGGGGAGAAAATTCGCGCATCAGGGACCCCGAACCGGTTCGGATGTACCCCGAACCGGTTCACCCCCCAAACCGATTCGGCCTGGTTTCGCGAATGTGTGCTGGCCTGGAGTGCTACACTTATATTTTTTTCTTGCTTTCTTTTCTTCCTTTCTTGGATTTTTCTTCAACTTCAACTGGGCATAACTCATCAACCGTAGCTCGGATTTGGGTGCCGTTTCTTCTAGTGTTCTCGTTGTTCCGAGATCTTCAACTTTCCCATTGGCTTCTCCTTCTGGATCGGGCTGCAAAATTACTAAATTTCCCTTGAACTTGCCTTCTTAGCTTCTCTAGCATTGTCTTGCTTCCTCTTTTGCACTGTTTGCATAATAAACCTGTAAAACCAATAAAAGAAGCACGAAACATGAAATAATCGCCAACGAAGGTTAGTAGCATAAATGTGCATCAAATCTATATATGTTACATCACTCGGGTTCACAAATATACTGAAATTAGGGGACTAAATATACAATATTTATGCCCAAGCAGGGTCCGACTTTGATATTGATTCTTCCATCTCCGAGGTCAATGCCTTGTTAGATTCTACACTACTGCTGGAGACTTCCACTTGGGTTGCTCCATTTGAGCCTCTACTTGTCGATACTCTTCTTTCTGTGGATGACCCAGTCAACTCGTGTCCCGATACTCTCCCGTGTCGAGATCATGTAAAATATTCATACATGTCAACCAATGAGATAGGAACACTTGTCCTCATTAACATCCATGTCACAACTCCATATATACTTGGTCATCTTTCGAGATACTTGGCCGACCACAAACCAGGAAGATGGACATCAAGAAAAGAAAAGGTCGTACACAAGGGGGTATCCATAGTCATTCCACATGTGCATTTGAAGATCAATAGTCTCATTTATTGCATACGGGTGTAAATGCTTGAATATATAAAGGAATTCCATACCTTGGTCTCCTAACCACTCCAAATACATTATCTTCCTTAGCTCAAGGATTAGACATGTCAGGACGAACAAGATGGTGCTATGTTTTATGTAACTACTAGTTGTAAACCTGCGCGATGCATGAGCGAGACGCAATGTGAGGAACATAAGAAATAAAAAAACACGAATAAAAAGTTTATATTAATTATATATTTTTTACCACCATCTTTGAGACATTATTCAAACAATACATGAATAATATGAAGTTAATAAAGTGGTCTACATATCCTTTTGTCTCTATTTAGTTAAAAATTATATCAATTGTTATATAACAACATTATAATGGGTTAGGTGAAGAATATGGGATATTATAACCTAACATGACTAAAACATGAATATAATTCATTTAATGATATTCAAAGCCAAAATTAAATAATCAAAGAAAACTAAAATATTTTACATATAAATTGGACCTAATGTGCTAAATAATCCTAGTTTGAGAAATAATATTAATATCAAAACAGAACCTTAGTATTATTAAGTTGAAGATGAGACACCTTTACGTTGTAAAAAATCTAATGGAAAAAATAATTAACTAACAGAACAAAAGACCAATAAATAACTCTGATCCACCATTAAAACACAATGATATCCTCCAGTTTTATATGTGTGCTAATAAAATCCTATAGATAAACACACTAATATTCACAATGATGCAACTCATCACATCTAATATATCTAAAGAAATTATTTAAATAGCAAAATATTGCAACAAAATTATGTTTGAAATTACCCTGCGCTGTTGTTATAAGTGCAATGAACACAAAACTATTGGAAGCTTTGTATTGGAAAGGTGTACCAATTTTTGACATGGGTAGCCATATAAGCACAATAGATGTTAAATTGTGTTCACTAACATTTCACAAAATGGGAAGAGAAAATGTTATCCTGATAGATTCCATCCTACCTTTTAGCTATGAGCGATTGATGTGTGAAACATACATGGTTTGATTAAAGGTACCTTTCATACAAATCAAATCAGATTAAAAATCAAACTCACAATGAAAATACACAAAGAAAATTGAAAATTGAAAAACCTGAAGCAAAGATAAGAAAACGTTAAAAGAGGATATAGATTCACCCCAAATTTAGTATTAAACTAGATGTGAAAATTTAATATTAGATTAGATGTGAAAACTTAATAAACGCAAAACCCATCAAATCAGTCTCAATATCTGAAGCAAACTCATTGTCAGAAAACCATGGAAAACTTGAGCATTCTGATAGTGAAAGGGCAATGAGAGAGAGCTTTGTTTAAGAACACAAAAGATTTATTTGAGGAAATGAAAGGATGAATTAGTTTAGGCTTTGAGAAGTCTCTCTTTATTTATGTGGAGAGAGAAAGAGGGGTTGTTGGTTTTCACATAGTAGATGGAGAAATAAGAGAAGATGCGGTCATTTAGTCTCTAGAGTGACAAAGAAGCAACTACATGGGTTTAACAGAGTAAATGAAGAGAGAGGTTGGATACCCAGTACCACGTGGATAGCTTGTTTGATCCCAAGAAATAAATAGATGCAGTGCATTTTAGAATATATATAGATTCCCCAACTACAATAACACAACCATGGATGTAGGCCTTTTCCTTAGCCAAACCACGTTAAAAACTTGTGTTGTCCTACTTGAATCACTTTACATATAAAACTTGAATCACTTTACATATAAAACTTTACATATAAAACTTTACATATAAAACTTTTGTTGTCCTACTTGAATCACGTTAAAAACTATATATATATATGTAGAAGATTCAAGTGCTCGTGAAGATAATACGATAAAACTTGATGATGACTAAGTTTAAAATTTAAGGCGACCCAACCGTTATACTCTGGCTATGAGAAAGATCAAATAACTTTACATGCCATGGTTGGTTTGCACAGTTTGAAGACGCAGTACGGTTTATCTGGCAATAGTAGTGTGGATGACTTGGCTGCTCCTACTGAATATCAATCCATTTTTTATGATAACTCGAATTTGAAACAATTTTTCAATTTGTAATAAATATTCTAATTTGTACCGAAACATCCATTTTTAATGCTTTTAATTGATTTTCACTTTATCATTTTCACTCTTGTGTAGTGTGCGTGTGTGGAGAGGAGATTAATACATAAATATTCCAACTACATCTAATTTTTGTTTATACTAATCCATGAATATACGTTTCTTACCTTTAATAGGTGATTAGTACATAGTTATTTGGTGTGTCCTATTTGTGGAGAGGAGACTGAATCTCTTCGTCTATCCGAACACTAAGAAATGTCATAATCCTATGGAGTGATGCTCTACAAATTCCTCCCAACTATTGTGTAGCTAAACATCACCAGTTGAAGTTGTCAATTCCACCACTTGGAACCTCTAGCAAAACATGGGAAAATATGGAAGGTGGAATTGACAACTTCAACTGGTGATTTTTGGCTACACAACGGTTGGAAGGAATTTGCAGAGCATAACTCCATAGGATTATGGCATTTCTTAGTGTTCAGATATGAAGGGAATTATATTTAACACGATTTTCCGGGGTACATTAGTTGGAAGGAGGTGACATACGGGCTCAAGTTAGTTGTTTGGGTGGCACTACAGGTAATGTATTTATATTTATATTTATATTTATATTTCGATTTCGATTTCAAGTTAGCGGATACTAATTTTACTTTATTTTATTTAAGGGGGCAGGGAGTGGCCTTGGGGGTAGGTCACATAGGCTCGATACTTATGTGGCTCTTCGGACGAGAAGGGAAGGATAAGGAGGTGTCCCCGAGCGTCGGTACAAAATCTCTTTTCCAGCTAAATAGTTTGTAGATTTGAGATAATTGATGGTGATGTTGTTTCTTCTTAAATAGTTTCTATTTTGAATGTATATTTTCATTATCTCTAGCTTATTTGGATATATGACGTTTGAACAGGTACAACGTTGCTATAACAGGTACAAATATACTGCTGGGTAGTGGCAGTGGCCATACTGCCCAGCAAATTTTTTTTAAATTCTGCCCAGAATTGTCACGGTCAATGACCGTGATAATTTTTTAAAAAGGGGTCAAGGCTTTGTCAAGGTTATTAATCGTGCCTAAACGTGTCATGGTCAGGGACCGTGACATGATCGTGACAATTCTAACGAACTTGTCACGGTCAATGACCGTGACACGTCTGTGATAAAAAAAATTGGCTCGCCCCGAATTGTCACGGTCATTGACCTTGACAAGTTGAACTTGTCAAGGTCAATGATCGTGATAATTAGGAAGATTTGGTGTAGTGGGACATATATGTTATTAACCTTTTTAAAATAGGCTTGAATTTTTTAAAAGAACGCAACCATGAATTCAACTAGTGATAAATAATTAAAGATCTTGCATTCATTTGTTGTATACAAATATCTTTTTACTCAAAATTAAATAACACGAAACTCCACACAAAAAGAGGCATACACATAAACTATCAATTATCACTTACGTTAATCTAATATAATTTGGGACAAAAATGCGATGGGAGGATTTAAATGGGGTAAGGAAAAAATTAAACTGTGTATGTCTAAAAATGCCACAATAAGTCATATATTGGGGGTGGGGGGTGAACTATTCTCGATGCATGCTCAAACCATTCAAATTTTAATTTAGAACTAGAAAATGGATTTTGACTCGTTGGATCTAATGAGGAAAACGATATGAAGTTATTTAAATTTATTAAAGTATATTAGGAACCTGAGATAATCAACTCACACGCAATTTTCACCTTAAGTCAATTTTCACAATTAACTAGGTGACTTTGCATAATACGTTTCAATTTCATAGTTCAATGATCATAAAACATTTGATCTTGGGTTAATTAATACATGAGGTGTTTGATCACTAAGAATAAAATCAAATTTATGAGTAACAACCCTACCTTGATATAAAAAAACTTAGGATACATGCTCTATTATATTAGATTTGAAAAGATAATTTTACAATGTGCAAATGCATAACTCTTATATTTGAGACACTTTATATGAAATTTATTTTAATAATTTAAGTTTCCTCCATCTTGAATACAGGTTGGATCTGAAACTCCACTATGATCGAGAAAATCTCGTATTTTTTAAGTAACACAATATGTTGAGAACCTTCTCCAATAAACAAATCAAGTCCATATTTTCTATCTTAGCAATGAAACAATCACGTCTATAAGTGATTATTGATAGAGGTTGGTGGATTTAAAAAGTAATTCTCATGTAAAGACCTCATAATTGAGTCATTGATCAAGTATAGATTAAGATAGTTCTCTCAATCAAGGTAGGTTAGAGAAATTGCACAAGAGAAAAGCCTCTCAAATTGAACTCACATGACAGAAGTCCCCACCAATGGATTTTGAAATTCGATCCCGACATATTTTATATAAGTTGGAACAAAATGTAGGGCCATGCGCATGGATGGAATCTTCTAGGTGCATTTAAGGCATATATTACTGGATATGAACTAGCTAAGTCTCCAATTATGTTTGCGCTTATAAAGCTGTGCTCACCATTGTGTTTTGGCATTCCAAAATCAGTTTTGTGAAATGATTTAAAATGTAACCTTGTGGTTTTGAAAATTTTAAGCATTTGTCAACTATGTTTGAATTAACTAAGAACATGATTTTAACACTAAAATGTGCGTATGTGCAAAGTCATGGATGTGAATAAATTACTTAGTCAACATAAAGGATATTTTTCAAAGTTGTACATGGGCCAAAGTTCGTAGGGTGTTTAATCAATGATGTAGTATGAGGTTTGAACAAAATTAACATAAGATTTAGGCAACTATCAAAATCCAGTATCAATTTGAAATCAAGCTATGTGCTCGACTTATGCAAGACTTAATTGTTTTTCTAGGGTGTAGCCAATAACTACTTAAAAATCAATCATGTTTTTAGTCTCCCCCTTAGTTTATTACATGGAAAAACCAAAAATTAAAAAATACAAACAAGATAAAGTCATAATCCATCTTATACACACCTCCAAAGTCAATAATGTGCGTATAATAAATCAGATTTATAAATAAATTCATACCTTTTGTGTATTCCTTTTGAATATGATAATAAAATGAGGAAACAAAGAAAAAATCTCCCCATAAGTCATATATCAAAACATGTACAAGTACAAAGTACCTGTAAAGAAGCTTCCCCTATACTAGGTTTCTCTCCCTTTTGACACGAAATAGTCAAAAACAAGGTAGAAAAATCACCGTAGATAATAAATGCTAGGTATATAGTCCCAACATAAAGATAGCAAGGTATGATAAAATTCGCAATCAAGATCAAATAATATAGGGTTTTTCCTAGGGTTTGCATGGCTACTGCCAATAATTTTCACCAAGATCTCAACATTCCTCTCAATCCAAAGCCACTTGACCTTACCACCAATAATAATCCATGGAAAAAATCATTTGGGAGTGTTCTTACATCATACCCTCTCAAAGAACTACCTCTTAAACCTCCTTATTCTTTCAATGGTGAACCTGTTGTTCATTTCTCCATTGAAGACATGCAAACTCTTAATGAACCTTTCAAGAAGGCAATCGTTGGTAAGTTATCACATGGTAGGACATCCATGGAAACCATTAAAAAGTATTTTCTTCCTTTCTCTCTTAAACGTGGGATTATTGGATTTCAAAAATGTTCTCATATGTTTAAACTGCGAGGAATATTTTGTTAGACTTGGTATAAAAATTAGTGGTTTATTGAAAAATACCTTATGAGGACCTTTAAGTGCACACCCTTATTTAGGGTTGATGTGGAAAGCTTTGTTACACTAGTTGGGATCAATTTCCTAAACCTCCCCCATACAATTTTTATTAAGTCTTATTTATATTCTATTGCTTAATTGATTGTAAATCCCCTCAAAATGGATGCTTTTTGGCCTTTATTAGTAGACCTGGTTTGGCTAAGGTTTGTGTGGATATAGATCTTCTAAATGATAAACCTAATAGGATCTGGATTAGTTATGGGGATATAGGTTTTCATAAAGAGGTTACCTACAAAGCCATCCCAAGTTACTTGAAGTGTTGCATGAAGAAATGCGATAACATTAATGAATGTATCTTTAAGAACACTCCTAAGAAGAAGAAATATTATGGTATAACAATCAAGAAGAACCAAAATAATTGGTTTATCATCAAATCAAATAAACAAATACTATCAGTTAATATTACTTCTCAATACAATTCATCATTACCCTTTCTCCAAGCTATCAAAGCCATAAACAAGAACATAGAGGTTCCTAACCATAATCTCATCACCATCAATGAAGAGTATCCATTAAAGCACTGTGAGATTCAATATTAAGACTTGGAAGGTTGGCAAAGCCAAAATTGTAGTATACTTGGAGAAGATCAAGAACTATGAGGTGTCAAGTGAAGATGTTGAAATTATTGACAAGTGTAGCCCATCACCAAGATCCACAAACATGCCAAATTATGATGTTCATATTTCCCATGACAAATACAATCCCTTAGACTCTGTGCCTAGAGAAAAAAGATAAGTCCCTATGCATGAATAACTTGAGATGTTTTCAACTTTTTTTTTTATCAAAAGTGGAGAAATATAAAGTTGATAAATTAAAGGCCAATAAAAAGTTTCGCACTCCCAATGTTCCACCTGTTGCCTACCCATCAATCAATTACTCAAACCCTATCCCTAGTAAAAAGTATGTTCCTTAAGATCCTATCTTTAGAAGAATTACTAGTGTATCACAAGTTAAACTCTTTAAATTATTGTCCTCCCTCTCAATGATTAGTTTTCTATGTTGGAATATGAGGGGAGGTATGCTAATAAACCCTATAATATAAGAATTAAGAAATCGAAGAGACTGCATAACTTTCCAGATGTTGCTTTGCTAGAGAAAAACGTTGACCATGATTCCATTAAAAAAATATCGACTAAAGTGGAATTCTAAGGGGTTCCACTATAATATTTCTTCCAAAATTTGGTTTCTTTGGAGGTTTGACCTTAAAGTGGAATTTCTTTTGAATGAGGACCAATTATTATCTCTCAAAATTGAGCACCAATCCTTAAAGTCTCATGTTATCATTTCTATTATTTATTCTAGGTTCACAAGAATTGATAGACTTCCTTTATGAGTCTCTCTTAAAGATCCTTACACTCAATTCTTAAACCTTCCTCAGATGATAGTTATTGATTTTAATGTGGTTAGTAAGCATGCTAAAAAAATAGTGGCAATTTGACTGATTATTACACTATTCAAGATTTTATTGATCTTATTTGCTCATGTGGATTTATTGACTTGGGGTTTGCTAGATCAAAAATATACTTGGTGCAATAATAGAGATGATGAAAGTCTGATTTTTGTAAGGTTGGATATAACTTTGGTTAAGAGCAAATAGTATGAGTTGTTTAGAAGATCTAATATTGGAAACTTGAATAAGAACTATTCACATCATAATCCTCTTCTTATCTCTGTCAAATTAACTACTGAATCTAGTCCAAACCTTTAAACTTCCAAAAAATGTGGTGTTCTCACCAATAAATTTATGATGTGATTCATAACTCTAGGAAATACCCCATTGATGCCGCCTCTATGAAAGTATTTACTAAGAAGCTTCAGAGGTTTAAGACTATGTTGAATGTTTGGAATAAGAATACTTGTAAATATATTTTTCAAAATGTCGAAGAACTTGAAGATGATTTGTTGGCTAAAGAAATTCAATAAGAGCATACCCCTACCATTGATAATAGGATGAAGATAAATGAGGGGAAAGCCAAGATGAATATCTTTAAAGAACGCAAAGATTTTTTAGCAACAAAATCTAATATTAAGGGGCTCAAATAAGGTTATTTAATAAAAAAAATTATCCACTCCACTATTAAATCCAAAATAAGAAGGCTTACGATCCATAAAATTCAGAGTTTTGATCTTCAATGGATGGAATCCCAAAAAGATTTTGAGCAAACCTTCATTAACCATTTACAACCATACATTTCTTTTTTAGCCTAGTTTTAGTGATATTGATCTTTTAAAGGTGACTCCACATATTAACCTCTGAATTAAACCAGTCTCTCACAGATTTCCTAGATGAAGATGAAATTTTGAGTGATATTTTATTTTTGATGGTGTGCTTGGCCTTGATGGATTTGGTGGATGATTTTACTCGTTTAGAGAAATTATCAAGCATGATCTAACTAGAGCTATTCACATATTTTTCTGCTAGTTTAGAGATTGATATCATCTGGTCTAATACCTATATTACTCTCATTCCTAAAACTGACCATTTCACTCTTTATTCTAGCTCCAGGCCTATAAATTTATGTAACTTATCATTTAAGATCATTTCAAAGCTCCTAAATCGTATACTCAAGACCATTTTACCTTCTTTAATCCCTCCAACTCAAAGTAGTTTTATTATGTGAAGGAGCATCACTGATAACATCATTTTGGCTTAAGAGTTAGCTACTGACTTTCGGAGGAAATGTCATGGTTCTAATCTGATTTTGAAGTTGATATAGAGAAAGACTATGGTAGGATTTCTTAGATGTTCCTAATTTTCGTTTTAAGAAGATTGGTTTCTGTGAGTGCTTTATTAATATAATGTGAAGCATTTTGTCAAATAACTGGTTTTCCATGCTAGTCAATGACCATATAGTTGGCTTCTTTAAATCGGCTAGACGTTGAAAACAAGTTATAAAGACAAATTTCTGATATAGTCAATTCATATACATTTGGAATTATTCTTTGTTTGGAAATAACCTTTTAGTCCTCGATTAGGACATGAGTATGTTTACCTTTCAATCCTATGATGTATTTGATTGAATACGTAGCATCCAAGATATCATGTTCCCATTATCATATCAAGTTTCATGCCTTGCATTCATTTTTATGTTATGTCAATCTCTCAATATGAATTGTAAATATTTTGATCCTTGGAGATTTAAATATTGGGTGTTGGTTTTATAAAAATGGGTTTAAAATGTTTTTTAAATATTTTCAACATTTATGATATCATTCAAACGATCCATTCGATCTTGTTAGAACTAATTCAATGAAATTCTAATGACTGGATTTTAATCTTACACTGGTTTCTCATTCAAAATATCGTTTGATGTCTAGTTTTAACGAAATCGGTGGATTCATTCGAACGAGACTTCAGATCTTATTCCAAGGACCTGACGAACTTTTTATAATTTCAAGATTTACATAAAGTTTTTCATCTCTATCTCATTTTTGGAAAACCTATTTAATTCGCATGGATAGGTTGTCTGAGGTTTTGCCCATTCTGGGTTTTTCTCGTACATCAGAGTGTTGTGTGGATTGATTTACTTCATCATGCTATCACCTATATGTATGATTTAGAATAAATGTAAAATTAATTAATCTATTTCAACACAACAATCAGTTTGAAATTGGTGCAAGTTTAATTTCGGTTCATTTGTTTGAGTTAAATTGTATTTGAAAAATAAAAAATATTTTTATGTTTTTTACCATCTCCATATTAGAACCCTTTAGTGTAGTAAGTTTTCATTTTAAAGTGGTTTCAGAGATTAAGCATGAATCCTGTATTATTTTATAAGTAGGGTCGATCGCCTTCTAAGACACCAATATTTAATAGATCTAATTACATGTACTGGAAAGTGATATTGAAATCAACACTTAAGTCGATAAATGAGCATGAATGACAAGCGGTTATTAGGGGGAGGACCCCACCCATGACTTTATTAGATGAAGTTATTATGCTTAAACCCATAGAAAGCTGGAGTAAGGATGAGCATAAGTTTTGTAATTATAACTCACGTGGTTTAAATGCATTGTTTTGTGTAATCACCTCAAGGGAGTTATGTCGTATTATGACATGTGATTTATCTAAAGAGGATTGGGATATACTCCCATTCAACCATAAGGGGACTACTGTTGTGAAATCTTTCAAACTCCAAAACCTCATCATTTAGTTTCGAAAAATTACGATGGAGGAGAATGAATCCTTAATGAGTTCTATGATAGGCTGTCTGTTATTGTGAACTCGCCGTTTAACTTGGGAGAGAGAATACATAAAATCCGAGAAAGTAAGAAAATATTAAGATTTTTACTCCAATGATTCAATTCAAAAGTTAATGTTTTAAATTCCTTGGGTACTTTAGACTCCGCAAAAGTCAAAGACCTTGTGGGTGATCTTTAAACTAATGAGATTAACATGTTTTCCTTCAAAAAGAAGAAGAAGAATAAGGGCATTGCTTTGAAATCTCGAAAGGATGAAAAATGTGTTTCAGATGATGAGTATGACATCGATTCTAATGATATGGCCATATTTTCAAAGAATTTTAAAAAAATCCCAAATTTGATAAACATTCGAAAGATGAAAAGAAGCTTGAGAAAATAAATTTTAAGAAGGCTGCAAAATTGTAATGATAATTTTAAGAGGAATGAGTTGAATATTTGATTGGGTGTCCGGGTTATGTACATAGGTCAACTGAATGTCCCAGTAAGCTAAGGAAGGGGGAAATAAACCAACTGTATATAATGCTACCATAAGTGACAGTGAACCATAAGAAAAATCCAATCCCCCATTGACCGCAACTACACTGCTTTCATGCTAGTCACGTGAGCCTTAATGAAAATTCTTTTGATGGAGATGATTTTGTGCATGATACTTCCATGGGCAAGTGTGCATTCCAAGTGAGTGGTGGTGAAGAAGAAGAAGAAGAAGAAGAAGAAGAAGAAGAAGAAGAAGAAGAAGAAGAAGAAGAAGAAAAAGAAAAAGAAAAAGAGGAAGATGAGGAGGATGAGGAGAGTGAACTTCAAGTTGCCTTCCGAGAGTTATATGAAAAATGGTGAAGTTGAAAAAGGAAACCTTGTAGTTAAAATATAATTTGAAAGAACATTCCATAGGGAATGATGAGATTAAATTGATTAATGAAATTAGGGCACGTGAGAATATTCTTTTAGATAAGCTAGAACATGTTTAAGGAGAGAGATATCACCTTCCTGATTTGGTGGAAATTCAAAGAAGGACTCCTTCGAGTTTGAAGAGTGTCGTCATTTAGTTGAGTCTAGGAGAGTGGTGTTATAGGAGAGATTAAAACATTTAAGTCATGCCAAATTTGATTTATAGGTCGAAAAATTGGATAAAATATTAGGGACCGTTCGAATTAAAGATAAAACTTGTGGGATTAGCTTGAATGATCCCAATGATTCCTCTAATAAAGCCAAAACCATGAATGTTATAGAGTTAACCATTAGTAGGGACATTAGAAAAGGTCAACCCTCAGGTAACACTCCTCGCCATATCTACACACGTGCACATTACAGTAACAAATGTCATCTTAGGCATTTTTGTTTCGATCTTTAAAAAGGTACTAGGAAGTATAAATCTAGTGTCACCAAGGTTTCCCAAACCCAAGAACATCACCTTAAACCTATGTGGATTAGGAAACTCGATTTAGTGGCGTTAAATGTTAGACTTATTGATTCTCACATGCTATCACACTATTCTTACCATGCAATATATTATGAGTGATTGTGGTTGCATGTTTTTTATACACTAGCTTTTATGCTTCATAATACATGTTATTCCTAGTCGTATGATGTTTTATTCTTTTGTATATTTTCTTTTTTTGGGATCTTATTGAGAAAAATAGAAAAAGGTTTTGTTTGTCTTTTGATTTTGTTTTTCTTTTGGTGTCTACAAACGTTTAAACTCAAAAAGATTTTTGGTTTATGTTTAGTTTAGTTTTACACATTTTGTGTGAGATATTGGTGTTTAAATACACTTCATTCCATTTTCATGTGGCTAGGATATTATATTATGGTTTATAATTCTTAGGATTGTTCTCAATCATGATCGCATGAAGTTGTTCAAACTTAATTAACTTGATGGATTCACTTTGTATATGCCACCAAACACACATGCATGAGCTCGTTTGGATTTAAACGTCATATGTTACATGAGATAATAATGTGTTCGCCTAAAAATCTTGTCATATACATATACATTTGACTTTAGCGGGGTTTTTCATGAAAGAACCATCGCCCATGGGTTTGCTGATATTTATTGAGAATTTGAGTGTGCACGCGAAAGTTCCTTTGGAAGGAGAAATCTCCTTTACATGAAAGGCCACCATTTTCAAGAGCCTAAAAATTAAGAGGA
Source organism: Sambucus nigra (assembly GCA_949130495.1). Lineage (NCBI taxonomy): Eukaryota > Viridiplantae > Streptophyta > Magnoliopsida > Dipsacales > Adoxaceae > Sambucus > Sambucus nigra. The sequence continues at coordinate 535,700,047 of OX422209.1, forward strand.
AAAATAAATAATAAAAATTTCCAATTCCAAAGTTGTTTACATTGATTCTTCAATTAAATTGGTAACTTCAAAATTAGAGGAAAAAAAAGATTGAATATCAAATTTTAGGGTGTCATAAGTTGAAGATCAATAGGTTTTCACAATAAGTCCTAGTTAATTCATGTTTTATGCTATTGATTTGCGAATCATTAATATTTTCTAGACCGGTGTACATTGTGCTTGTTTTTCCATTTTGAGTTCACGTTATCTGCAACTATGAGGCAAAATCTTTTTTTGATAAAGTTAATGCGGTTAATTATAACTCAGACATTTTTGAATGACTGGGTCATAATTCTTTTGTTTTTAGTTCGCACCTCTTCACTTCGTTTATCACATCTTGTTTAGGCACATTGATACTATGCTAGTATGTAAAGCTTATGTGTTTTGTGTCGTTTTGTGGTGTTTACACACACACACACACACACACACACATACACACACACACACACACACACACACATATATAATATATATATACACGCTTATGCGTCTTTCTTACATTTGGCTTGTTTATATATATGGTATCTTTTATTATGAGTCCATGTGCTTGCATTTAATCCATCTATGTCATATTTTCATCTTAGTTTCAAGTGGTTTAATTGGTCTACTATATTATCACATTGATATTTTTTGTTGCTTTGATTGGTATCCTACGCGTTCTTGTGTATTCATGTTGGTATCATTTTTCATCAAAATTGGTGTTCATTGATCATTGTTTGGATTATTTATGCTTGTGTTGCCGTGTTATTTGTCATTTCATGTTTCACTACATATCATTGCATGATGTACATTTTTTCCTATATACCTACCCTTGTTTCATTTTGGGGAAGATTTGGTTATATTGTGTAGAAATTAGTTTATCATTCACATCTATTCTTTGTTTATTCCTGAATAAAAGGGGAGAGAAACAGTAACTCAATCTTTATAGTTCCGGGGGGGGGGGGGGGGATATTTTCCTTAGGGGGAGACGTCCTAGGTAGATATTTTTAGACAGAGGGGGATGGTTTATCGTATTCACATTTATATTGTTATATTCTTTTTTTGGATTTGAAGTGTACAAGTTTAAGTGTACAAGTTTGTAACGATGCAACAAAGTGTACACACGATCAAAGCTACTCAACGTTTATGTCTACCGAGCGTTTATACTTTTTTCTTTTAGGGTTAGGGATTGAGTCTTTTAGAATGATAATGTCCCCTAGTTATTTGTTTTGTATTTTGTCCCAGAATAGCCAAAAGGGAAAATTTGTATGGATAAATTTCCGATAGAGTCAATCTGTATGTATTTTTACTTATTTCGTGTTTGGAAAAAAAAACTTTAAATCATAGGTTAGGAGTTGAGTGTGTTTAACTTTCAAGCCTATGATGTGTTTGATTAAATACGTAGTCTCCAAGTATTATGTTCCCACTATCATGTCTTTTTTGTGCCTTGTTTTCGTCTTCATATTCTGAAGATCTCTCAAGTATGAATGATAAATATTTTGATCCTTGGAGATTTTAATATTGGGTGTTGGTTTTTATAAAAATGGTTTTAAAATGTTTTAAACTATTTTTAAATGTTTTTTTAGAAAATTTGCTAAGCCATTAGATCGATATTCATGATGTCGTTCGAACGAGCCATTGGATCTCGTTAGAAATTATCCAATGAACCTCAAACGACTTGATTTTAAGCTTACACTGGTTTCTCATTTGAAATCTCATTTGTTGTATAGTTCAAACGAACTCTATGGAGTCGTTCAAACGAACCTTCTGGCCTCTTTCGAAAAACTTGACGAACATTTTAAAATTTGGGATTTACTTAAAGTTTTTCATCTCTATCTCGTTTTGAAAAAACCGCTTATAAATAGGAATGGGTAGCAACAGTTTTATTAGAGACTTTTTCATTGATTTTGAGTTCCCAAACTCTTCCAAAAATCTCTCTGTGTTTACCCAAATTGTTTTAGACCCAAGTTTTATCACCAATATGATTTGAGATCTAGTTTATGGTCATCTAGATTTATTCTCTTCATCTTGTTTAGAATCATTTCGTACGGTAGACTTCATATTTGTTCTTTATAAATAGTGGAGTTCGTGTTGTGGTGTTTCAGTGAAGAAGCGATGGATGTTGTGTTCCCATCTATAGATAATTATTGATCTTTTCGGTGGATATCGAGGTATGTGTGGACTCACACGTTCTGATAGATGCACAGGTGAACTTATGCGAGTCGTTGTGCGTAACTTAATGGAACAAAGAGCGTCAAGGCTTGTGAGGAAATTGAATCTATGTTGTAAGTTGACTTTTGTGTCCTTTACAATTCCATACATAGTGGATTTGTGTGGATGGGTTGTCCGAAGTTTTCTCTATTGGTCTGGCAGTGAGAATTGTCGAACGAATCATGCCTTCAAGCGTGCACCTAGAAAGGTAGTGAGAATGTGTGATCCTATGGATTGATTCGTATTTTAGGCCAACCACACACAAATTCAATTTTACCAAAATTTATCTTTGAAAGAGGATGCAAATTATTCAAATTATCCATAAAATTCAAATTTTTAACGATCACCAGTTTTTAGAAGAATTCGAGATTCTATGGATTGATTCATATTTTAGGATAACCACTCAAAAATTTAATTTTACCAAATTTTATTATGGAATTAATTAAGTGCGTGTGAAAATATGTGGTCCAAAATAAATAAAGCAAAGAAAGAAGGAAAATATGCGAAGCAGTAAGAAAAAATCCCTAAAAGGCAAAACCTTTTATTCTGCACTATAGAGAATTCGACAGGCACAATCGACTTATAGATAACTTAGAATGGCTAAGTGTAATTCACAGAGTCTTTAATTCTTCTATAGAATACGATCCAGTCTAGAGTAATTCACATGAAGCGGTCTTCTCTCGGTATCCATCGATCAACCTTCTTCTTCTTTAATGATAGAACCTTAGTTCCACAAGTCAGCGGTAGAGATGGACTTTACAAGGTTTTATGAAAGGTGTATTGAAACTAGGGTTTCATAAATCTCATAAATCACATATGTGGATGTATGATTTGTAAAATCGAAAGTGGTTTTGATAAACCAAAAATGAGAAACGTTGGAATATGTATGTGAAAATTATTTTTGTTAAAGTTCTTAAGAAATTTTGAACAAACCAGGTTTTTATATCAAAAAGATGAATTTCGAGGCAGTGGGGTTGTTTGAATGAAATTAGACATCGTTCGAACGAAAACAACAGTTTCGTTTAAATGAAATGTCGTTTCATTCTAATGAAACCCACTTTTCATTCGAACAACCTTCTAAAGAGCTTTGAATGAAATTCTCTCTCAATACAGGGATGTCTCATTTGAATGTCATTTAAAGTTGGTTCAAGCAAAATCATATATCTCATTCGAAGAAGATCCAATCTCGTTTGAACGATACCCCCCCCCCCCCCCAAAAAAAAAAATTATATTTAAAATCTTGTTATAAAAAAGTCTTTGAAGTTAAACATCCCAAAATATGATTTATAGAAATTCATAAAAAACACAAGTTTTATACCTCCATAAAGTGTCACTGATGATACCAGAAATGAAACTCGATCACTAACGTATCTTCGAATGAACTTGGAGATAATGCAGATGTTCCTTCTGAGATACCGATTTGTAACGGGATACGCTAAAACTAATAAAAAGTCTAAACAATGAGCAATTATAAAATATTGCTATTATAAGTCTCCCTATTTGGCTATTCTGGTACAAAACAAAACTGAAAATCAAACTACAATAAAAACCTCTAAGATAATGAAACCCAATGTCCTCCAAACCCTAGAGGCAGAATGACATATGAACTTTGTCTACAAATGAACTTGTTCTTCCCTTGACTAGCTTTGTCTTCATCTTGTGTATTCCATGAGATATTCATCAAAGCGGAAGAGACCTACACACATGAAACAAGAAATACCATAACGCATACAAGTTTTAAAGAAAAAATAAAACTCACCTCAATTTTTTCTCCCCCTTTTTGTTTATAATTAATTATGAATAACAAGAATCACATGAAGAATCAAAGATTATATTACAAAGAAAATCAATAATGCATGTGTAATGATAGTCCCACAAGGAATATGTTCTCTACCTACTATTTTTTAAGGTTTCAAAATTTTTGAGTAAAAAGAATACATATAGATACAAAAACCCATAGTCACCATGGAATAACACTAAAATATCTTAATCGTTGAAACGGAATGTAATTATGTGAACAGTTTCCATAGGCAAATCAACATAAACATTCATAACATAGGTGCACGGAAAGAACTCAATTTCTACCTTAAGTGCAAAAATGTCAAACTTAAATGAAATTGACTCGACTTATTCAATATGCTATGAATTTTAAAATTTATTAAAATAATAATGCCAAACTATTTAATATTTTTCAAGAAAGTCCGTTGTACAAACCCATTGACCTTCTTCTTTATAACTCCCCCAACTCATATATAAGAATTCACTCTTAAATATTATGAAGAAATCATAATGCTCATATATAGAGAAGCATCAATGAATATAAACTAAATGGCCTTAGCACTTCTATTTTTGCGTGCCATTAATATTTTTAGACTCTTTTTACAAATGGCGTCTTTTAATTCAAAGAATATTTTGTTCTTTCATAGCCCCTTTCCATTGCTTAACATTTAATGATATTTTTCAGGAAAAAAAATTCGGACAATGGTTCGTTATTAAGTAGAATTAAGATGAGAACATCATACTCGACATATGACAAGTAAGTACAACATTATAAAATTACATGTACGTGTGCAATAAAGATGACAAAGAGTCTAACATGTAGAGAGTAATCATCAATGAGCAAGGTAATGATATCCACAAATTATTAAGCACACTAACGAAACAAAGTCATATCTTGAAGCACTATGAAAGAGTCACGTGAATGGATAGAATATAGGGGTGACCGAAATATCTTAAATTTTCATCCATATACGGTGAAAAATTGAAAATACAAAAATATTTTTGTCTTTTTCAAAAAAAATTATCAAAATAAAATCATTTTGACTTTTTCTTAAAAACCGAAATCTTTTTGGAATTTTCTAAATTTTTTCATAAAAACAAAACTCTTTTTGGAATTTTTCAAAATATATCAAAAAGAAAAACGTATGAATACAATATAAATACAATCTTGCAATAAGGATATAAGATACGAACATGATAATCAACCTCAATCATTAGGCCCGGAGGAGTTCTCAAAAGGAAAAGCCATCCAATGAAATTCCTCCATCAAATATTATGAAGTTTTAACTAAATACTCTACTTGCTCTCGAAAACTCTCAAAATATCTATGATGATGTTCATGAGCATGTGGAGTAACACATGTGGGATTACATAAGGGAACATGTGTAGCTTAAAACAAAACTATCTAAGGTGACCTCTTCATTTGCAACTGGAACAAACATACATGGGCTTGGGTCCACATTCCTTAAAATGTCTAGGAAGAGCTTTCTTAGGTGGGTTAGGTCGCCTTGGGGGGGGGGGGGGGGGTTAGGTTAAGGCCCATAAAGATCCATCATAAATTGGGGAATCAGCTCAGATGGTGGATGTGAAGTGGATGCACCGTCATAAGCTATTCCTTGCCCCTTAACGTTACCTAATGCGGTACGGAGTAACATCTTACCGAACTTCCTAGATGTGTACTCTAAAGTAACCGTGACCTCTTAGGAATGTTCAAGATCAATCTCAAGTTAGTAATGGGCTTCAAGTTTCTCATGAGTCTCCAATGAAGCTTGAAGATCACTCGTAAGACTCACTACGGTGTTGGTGAAATTGTTATTCTCCCTACCTATAACAATCAACTGCTCACACAAAGAAACTTTTACCTTCTCGAGTTGACTCATTGATGGCTCACATTCTCTCGAAACGTTCACCTCCTTCTCTAAGTGAAACACCCTAAGAGACAAATTTTTATTTGAGCTTTTTACTTTTTAAAGTCTTGGTGTAATGATCACTAAAGGATTTTTGAAGTCCACCTTCTCCCCCACTCAAATTCTCATCCTCACTATCACTCTCTCCAGAATGATTTGAAAAATCATTGAGGCTCTCACGTTTATAAATGTCCTCACTGGCATGGGACGAACTAGAAGTACTCATGTGACTTTACATGAATGCATTGAAGTTTCGTTCATGTGGTGATTCATCCTCAAAATCCACCGACTCGGCGTCAATATCACTAATAGTGGCTTTGTGTTCTACTTTCTTACCTTTTCCCTTAAGCCTAGTGGCACACTTGTGGTATTTATGTCCCTTGACCTCACACTTATATCATCTTATCTCATGTTCTCACACACATTCTTGCCCCTATTTTTCTCAAAAATCTTTTCTTTAGAAGAATTTTCTTCTTTATATTTTTTTGCATAAAGGGATAAATCATCCATGTCAAAATCAAATTCATACTTAGGATCACAAACTTTTTCCTTTTTCTTTTTAGACTGAGCCTTTAAATCAATACCTATTTCCTTTTTCTTAATAGTTTTAGGCAACATATATATTTCATAAGTTTTAAGGTCTCCTTTAAGTTCTTCTAACCTAAGAGTATCTAATATTCCCAATTATTTCAGGACAGTGACTCTAGGGATAAAAAGGGTTGGCAAGGATCTCAAAATATTGTTAACATCTCCCTTCTCAGGAATTTTCTGACATAAATTAAAACTAGAATTGACTATGCCTAATAAACGTACATAAAACTCATTGAAAAACTTAAAGTCTAGCATGTTAATAGTCTCAAACTATGTGGTGAGGTTTTAAAGTGTAACACCCCGCCTAATTAAATACCGGGTGGCCAGTCCCATACCAAATTAAAACAGAATATACAGTTGGTTCATTCTTAGCATCACTGTCGAAAACATTTACAACTCACTCAATACTCAATTAAGCTGGTGTTAAAAACTTTCCAAATTTTAATTTAACAAAATCCATTTCCAGTTTAAGAATAACACAACACATTTTATTCTACAACACTGATAACCAAATAGATAACACAAAAGAATTTAGATGCAATTGGAATAAACATTCCCAAATATTATTAATCCTTTACAGTAATCCCAACGATGTTAAATGTATTAAAAGACACGAATACAATAGTATTTGACCCCGATAGAAAAGAGATAACTGAATCCTTTGGGCGACATGCCCTAACTAAGAATACTGTGAATCAAAAAGATGATAGGCGTCTAAGAAAAACTCCATAGCCTGTCAAAAATCCGCTAAGGTTGGCGTCCCTGCTGCTGGACACCTGATATAGGAGATACAATAGAAAAGAAAATATGCAAGGAAACGGGTCAGAGCCCGATTGTGTAAATGATTTTTAAAACAACAAGTATTTAACAAGTGCAATAAAGAATTTATTATGTACATGTTAGATCCAACTCTCCCTTGCTATTCTCACCTCTCAACTAGAGTGCACACTTAACATTTCCAATTAACCTCCTAGTTAATGGTTCCTCTTTTCCAATTTCCATATTATAATTCCATTCCCATATCATAATCCCCATATGTCCCATACCATACGTCACATTATTATTCATTTACATTTCTCCTTTATATGAATCGTTTCTCATTAACATGAATCATTTCTCATTAATATAAATTAAGTTGTTCAATTCTATAAGAATAAACATTCATTAACTAAATTCCATTATCTTTCTCTATTCACCGTTATCTACAATTATCACCGTAGATAGATTTAACAACAATATATATCCATTCATTCCTTTAATTCATTATATATATATTCATATATAATACGGCACCCCGAGTCACAGCTGCGGTGCAATGCATTACTCTGCTATCAAGTCCCATCATCGCAGGTTGCCGAATAGGGGACTAAAGGTTCGGTAAAGATTCCTCGAACCATGAACAACACCACAAACATTAGAGGAGAACATAGTTCTCATATCCATGGGTCACGCACATACCTATGTACCCACAGTCAGCGGACTTATCAACTCCCCGATAAGTCTTTCATAGACCTATGTTCTCGAGCGACAAATCAGAGATCCCATGGATTCATCAGGATATGACTGCCCTCACGCGCAAACCTCCCGTCGATAGCAAGTAAGCTAGGTATGTCATACATATAATCATAAATCAATCAAATAGGCATTATCATACCTATAATAATATACTATCAACAAGGTACTCACATTAACCTTAGATTATTCCCTTACGTAGCATTATACCTCTTTAAATCCCACGTATTAAAATATCATATCTTACTTCATAATTTAATTATCCTTGCATCCTATAACATCTCTACACTCCCGACGTCGTTAAGGTTCATGCGCGGAGCGTCTCGCAAAGCGAAATCCAGACAAGGAACCCCTCCAATACACTACAACTTAACTTTGTCGACCGAGGAGGTTCGTCAACTTCAAATACGCGATCAGGATAACCTCATACCCTCTTTCAACCAAATGTGTTCTAAACTCCCATCTCTATCCAGGAGCCATACTACCAAGTGCTTGTATTACACTCAGTCCTTGCGCAATCAATAATGAGCTTAAACTCAGTCCTTGATGTTCAAATTGTAACCCTAAGGCTACCCTCACTTATATTAAATCTGCCCTACTGGACCTATCCTTAATCCTCATATATACCAATTAGAATCCAACACGTGAATCTAGCAACCGAAATATCTTTCAATTTAATTATCATCTTTATAATCAATTAAATCCCAATCACATTAATTCAAATCTTATCAAGGGTCTACTGATATTTTTTAAGTCTCATAATATCCAATTAATAATCACCAAAGATCTATCAAAGTTTTGGGATAAGAATCAACATTAAAAAGAAGCAACTTTAGGAATTCTGGGGAGGTCGATCGATCGAAGGCAGGGGGTCGATCGATCGATCCCTCAGGTCACATCCTGGTTTTTCTGCATTTCAGCAACTACGAGTTTCACCATTTTTATTCATTTTATTCTTCATATTAAACTCCAAAATGAGTTATAATTATTACTACATTATATATCCACATATATGAACTATTTCCAGTACTCTAAACATCTTAAAATCATCAAGGGATTGGATTAAAAAGCATGTTTATCTCCTTATTTCCAGAAAATTATCAACATATCATCTTCAAGAACACATCAATGGTTTTCATCATTTCTACATCAGATTCATGACTATTTCTTGGATTATTATCAACCTACAACATGAGTTTAAATCCTATATCATTTCAGTTTCCAAAAATCCATTTAATCACTCCATTATTTCTTCCAAACATGAATAATCTTCTCTTTTCGTAACTATTCTAACATGGACAATATACGAACTTAAATTGCCATTATCAAACACTTGCCTTTACTGAAGGTCTGATCCTTTGGTGTAGTATATCTCAGTTGGTTGTCCCTTCTCCGATCAACCTCCGGTGGTGGTTGGTGGTGGTGAACCTTGGTTCTTGTTCTTCTCCTTCCCAAGTAGGCTTTTCCCTTCCCAAGCACCCTTTCACTCTCTCTAGGAAGATGACTTCTCTAATTTGTGAAGAGGAGATGTATAACCCACGTACACTTAATCTATCCATACTTATAATCAGACAAAACCCGAAATCACTATTCACCCCCTAGAAAAATGACCAAAATGCCTTTTGGGGTTGTCCTTTCATTTCCAAATGACCCAAGACTCAAAATTAACATCCAAATAGACTTTTCTGACTATTTCAAACCTTCCGAACGCAACGACACAGTCAAAATGACTATAAGGTCGATAGAAAATAAATTTCCTTTTTAATTTAATAAATTAGTCCCGACACGTTCCATACCGCGTCTGACTAAAAATCCAATTTACCGAGAAATTATATCATACCGTCATGTCAATGACATCACATTCATATATTACCTAAATATCTTTAAGTAATATTCAGAATCATCCATTTTAATATCCACAATCCGGATAAAACCCAAATGAATTAATTAATAATAAAATCCAACTAATACATTAATTTAAAATATAACCCATTTTAAAAGTCATTAAAATTACGAGGTATTACATAAAGCTTAGATGATTTCCCATCATTGTTCCTCTCATGAGTGAGATGGATGGTATCCCAAGCTTCCTTAGTCGTGGTGCACGTCATGATGCGATAAAACTCGTAAGGGGTGACGGCTCCAGAAATAGCACTTAAGCCGTAAGAGTTATAAGTACTCCATTTAAATTTATCCTCCGTCTAAGCAGTGATAGGTTTAAGACTTTCGACATTGTCTTTGGTCACTGTGGGTGGTGTCCACCCTCTTTCACATACAAGCCAGACTCTTTCATAAATGGCTTTTAAAGCAGATCTCATCCTAGCTTTCTAGTATGCATAATTTAACCCGTCAAAATTAGGATGCATATTATGCAAATTATCCATAAAATCCTAATTTTTAACGATCACGAATTTTTAAAAAATTGATGTCAATTTTTTTTATAAAAAGGATCACACAATATTTTAATGCAACCGACTTTGATACCAATCTTAGAATTTGAGATTATATGGATTGATTCATATTTTAGGATAACCATGTAAAACTTAAATTTTACCAAATTTTATCCTTGAATTAATTAAGTGTGCAAGAAAATACGTGGTCCAAAATAAATGAAGCAAAGCAAGCAGGCAAACACGCGAAGAAGTCAGGAAAAATCCCTAAAAGGGTAAAACGTTTTATGCTGCACCCTAGAGAATTTGACAGACATAATCGACATATAAACTACTTAGAACGACTAAGTATAATGCTCAGAGTCTTAAATTCTTTTATAGAATACGACCCAGTCTAGTCCCATCTCCAAGAAGCAGTTTTCCCTTGGTATCCACTGATTAACCTTCTTCGTCTTTAGCAGTAGGACCTCGGTTCCACAAGTTAGTAGTAAAAACAGACTTTACAAGGTTTTATGCAAGGTGTATGGAAACTAGGGTTTCATAAATCTCATAAATCACATATGGGGATGTATGATTTGTAAAACAAAAAGTCATTTTGATAAATAAAAAATGAGAAACTTTGGAATAGGTATTAAAAAATCGTTTTCGCTAAAGTTCTTAAGAAATTATGAAAAAAGATGTTTTATATAAAAAAAAACATGAATTTCATGACGTCGGGGTCATTCGAATGAAATTAGACCTCGTTCAAATGAAAATAATTGTTTCATTGAAACGAGATGCTGTTTCATTCTAACGAAACCCACTTTTCATTCGAACAACCTTTTAACGAGCTTCAAATGAGAATTCTCTGTCAAGGAAGGGATGTCTTGTTTGAATGTCATTTGAAGTTGAATCAAATGAAATGACACATCACATTCGAACGAGATCTCTAGCTTTAGTGAGAGCCCAAAAAAAATCTTTTTAAAATCCTTTTATCAAAAAGCCTTGATTTTAAAGGTAAACATCCCAAAATATGATATATAGGAATCCATTAAAAATCACAAGTTTTATACCTCCATAAAAGGCCACTGATGAATCCAGAAATGAAGCTCGATCACTAACGTATCTGCGAATGAACTTGGAAATAATGTGGATGTTCGATTTGAGATGTCGTTTTGTAACGGGATATGCCAAAACTGATAAAAAGCCTAATCTATGAGAAATTTTAAAATATTTCTCTTATATATAGGTCGTCTATTGAGCCAACTTTGGCTCAACCGTACCACCCAGGGTGTGAGCCACCCCAGAAGCAGGCTATTACAGTGAACGACAGGAGTAGTATGGAGGCGAGAAGTAAGGTAGTAGATAAGATAGAAGAAGGGCCGAGACTCCTAGTGGAGCAGAGGATATAATTGTTGGTTGTCCTCGTATATAGGCGTGTTGTATGGATTGATTCATTTTATCCTTATATTACCTAGATGCATTCTTTAGGATAAAGACAAAATTGGTTAATATGTTTTAACATAATAATCGGTTTAAATTTGTCAAGTTTAATTTGGGTTAATTTGTTTCAGTTAAATTATATTTGTAAAATAAAAAAAAAAAATGGTTTATGTGTTTTTACCATCTCTATATTAGAACCTGTTAGTGTAGTAAGTTTTCAATTTCTCAAGGTGATCCTCTCTTACCTATCCTCATTATTATAGCAACTGAGTGTTTAAGTAGGGGGCTTAAACATCTTATCTCTTGAAACAAGATCAAAACTTTCAGTCATCCCTTTAGTTAGAATTTAGTTTCGCATTTGAGCTATGGTGATGACATCATTATCTTCATAAATGGTTCTAAGAGAAGAACCTCAAATTTGATGAGTTTTTTTAAGAAGCGTGGAGATTGCTCTGGGCAGAAGATCAACAAGCTTAAATGAAGATTTACTGAAAAACAAGCAAACTCAACCGAGTAGAAGAATTACTATTGCAAACAACATTAGGTTTCCTTATAAGTTCCTACCCATCAAATATTTGGGTTCTCCCCTATTTAAAAGTAGAAGGAAAATTGCATATTTCTCTGAAATGATTAATAATATTAGAAATAGATTTGTTGGTTGGGGCCTTAAATCTCTATCTCATGGTGGCAGGCTCATTATAATCAACTATGTTCTATCTTCAATTATTATTTCCCCAGTTCTAACCCACAATCCTCCAAAAGCTATTGTCAATAGAATTCACGATCTATTTTGTAATTTCTTGTGGGGTTCCTAAAATAGTGATGCCTCTAAACACCAATGGTTGAACTGGGAGGATCTTTTCTTTCCTCATGATGAACGATGTTTAAATATTAGAAAAAAATTAATGGTGTTATAAAGGATGGAAACATGAAGTTGATGTGGTCCATTTCCTCTTTACATGGAATTTGGGCATCTTTTATTAAGCAAAAATATATGAATAAATTTTATATGGTACCTGGGTTCCCATTAAATCAAGAAGATTAGGTCTATTAAGAATTAAATTTACGGTTTAATCCTTAAAAGATATGATGCTTGTGTCTAGACTCCTTCTAATGATGTAAACTTGTCCGTTAGATATGATTTTGATATATGCAGGACTCACATACCTATTTCCTTCAGTTGGAAGTCTCTATGGAATAGCAACTTCCCTTTTAAGCTTACTATATTCACTTGGAAACTTATTCACAATGCGTTCCTCTAGATTATGAAATTTATAATTCTAACATCGAGTTAACCTCTAGATGGAAATATTACTCCTCAAATACTGAAAACCATTTAGCATACATTTCTTTCTATCCCTCTAGCTACTGGAATTTGGAACAATCCTATCATTATATGCTCATATCCTGGTGGCTTAGAAAGCATAAACCCTCCTATATACAATTCCTTATTTCCATTTTCCCATTATCATTTTTTGGGAAATCTGAAAGTCAAGGAATGCGTGTAATTTCGATGGGATTAAGATGAAGCCTGGTTTGATTATTAATAATGCCCAAGATCTCATGTGTAGGATATCCTCTTACATCATTTTGATACCAAATTAAGATAGGAAGATAAATTATTATACCAATATTTTAAGTTGAAATTGAACTAAAATGTTTGAAAGTCATCATCCTTAAGTGGATTTAAACTCATTTAAAATGAATGTGGATTGTTCATCTAGAGGGAATCTTAGGGTTAATGGTTGTGGGGGTATAATTGGAGACCACAAATGTGATTTCATTGTAACTTTTACCAACCTTTTTATGAAGTTAATATTTTTAACTTGATGATTGAATCAAATTATCAGGATTTAGTAAATATGGTTTTCAATAGGCGGAATTATCCATAGACATTAAAGAAGACCATTGATTACTCTGGATTTGTTTTGATTTAGAAAACATTTAAGTTTAACCACATATGGAGACAAGGTACTTTAGTTACAGCAAGTTTGCCTTTTCAAGCTACTTCTCATTCCCATTCCATTACATATTCAAGATTTGATGGCCTTCCAAAGATATCTAAAGGCTTGTTAGAACTAAACAAGATTGATTTAACCTCCTTAAGATTCATTTCTTGATGTTTCTTTATATTCTGGTGTTGTTTCTTAATCATCGTTTAATTTTTACCTCTTGTTTTTTTAATTTTAAGTTGATCAATTGTAATAAACATGGTTATAAATCTATAAATTTTAGGCTTTCCATGAGTAGGCTTATTGGCTTAACAACCTACTCCTTTCTTTATTTTTCATAGAGCTTGTAAAAGTCACCTATGAGAGGCTCTTTATCCTATATACTTTAATAATATTAGTAGAGATAATGTCCCTCTTCCTTGTAAATATCTAGGATAATACCTGTAACACCCCGCCTAATTAAATACCGAGTGGCCAGTCCCATACCAAATTAAAACAGAATATACAGTTGGCTCATTTTTAGCATCACTATCGAAAATATTTACAACTCACCCAATACCCAATTAAGCTGGTGTTAAAAACTTTCCAAATTTTAATTTCAACAAAATCCATTTTTAGTTTACGAATAACACAACACATATTAATCTACAACATTAATAATCGAACAACTAATACAAAAGAATTTAAATGCAATTGGAATAAACATTCCCAAATAATTAACCAATACAGTAATCCCAACAATAATAAATGTATTAAAATGACACGAGTACAAGAGTATTTTGACTCCTATAGAAAAGAGAAAACTGAATTCCTTTGGGCGACATGCCCTAACAAAAAGAATACTATGAATCAAATGAAGATAGGCGTCTAAGCAATACTCATAGCTCCATATCTCATCATAATCCACTAAGGTTGGCGTCCCTGCTGCTGGACACCTGATATATAAGGTACAATAGAAAAGCGAATATGCAAGGATACGGGTCAGAGCCCGATGTGAAAATGATTTTTAAAACAGCAAGTATTTAACAAGTGCAATAAAGCATTTATTAAGCACATGTTAGTATCCAACTCTCACTTGCTACTCTCACCTCTCATCTAGAGTGCACGCTTAACGTTTCCTATTAACCTCCTAGTTAATGGTTCCTCCTAACAAATTTCCATAATATGATTCCATCCCATATCATAACCCCGTACGTCCCATACCATACATAGTATAATCATTCTTATACGTTTCTCCTTTATATGAATCGTTTCTCATTAATATGAATTAAGCTCTTCAATAAATATTCATTAACTTATTTCAATTCTTTTCTCAATTCACCGTTATCTACAATTATCACACAATATACCATTTAACCACTATATACACATAAATTTAATACATTATATATATACATATATAATACGGCACCCCGAGGCACAACTGCAGTGCATTGCATTACTCTGCTATCATGGGTCCCAATATCGCTGGTCGCCGAATAGGGGACTAAAGTTCGGTAAGGATTCCTCAAACCACAAACAACAACACAAAAATTGGAGGCAAACATAGTTCTCGTATCCGTGGGTCACGCACATACCTACGTTCCCAGAGTCAGCGGACTTATCAACTCCCCGATAAGTCTTTCATAGACCTATGTTCTCGAGAGACAAATCAAAGATCCCATGGATTCATCAGGATATGACTGTCCCCACGCGCAAGCCTCCCATCCATAGCAAGTAAGCTAGGTATGTCATACACATAAATCATCAATCAATCAAATATGCATTATCATACCTATAATATAATATCAACAAGGTACACACATTACCCAAAGATAATTCCCATACGTAGCATTATATCTCTTTAAATCCTACGCATTAAAATATTTTGACTTTACTTCTCTAATTTTATAATTCAGAGTCTCACTCATTACTCAAGGTTTAAATAAGTTTCTCCTCAATATATTTATTCAGTAAGAAAATCACTAATATCCTACTGGTCCATCTCATCTTATCTCTCGAATTAGTACGAATTAAACTCTCCTTTAATTAGGGTTATAACCGATTATTTCTAATCTCTTATAAACACATCTTCTATCAACTAGGATTGAATACCATCATTACATGGATCATAGTCTATAGTGTTTCATTCACACTATATGACTTATCAACAAAATCAACATTCTCCCATCCTATAACATCTCTCCACTCCCGAGTCGTTAAGGTTCATGCGAGGAGCGTCTCGCAAAGTGAAATCCAAACAAGGAACCCCTCCAATATACTACTACTTAACTTTGTCGATCGTGGAGGTCCGTCAACTTCAAATACGCAACCGAGATAAGATCATCCCCTCTTTCAACCAAATGTGGTCTGAACTCCGATCTCTATTTAGGAGCCATACCAGTAAGCGCTTGTACTACACTCAGTCCTTGCGCAATCAATAATGGGCTTAAACTCAGTCTTTGATGTTCAAATTGTAACCCTAAGGCTACCCAGGTGTTATATTAAATTTCCCCTACTGGACCTATCCTTAATACTCATGCATACAAATTAGAATCCAACACATGAATCTAGCAACCAAATTTTTTTTAATTATCATAATTCTAATCAATTAAATCCCAATCAACTCAATTCAATTCTTAACTAGGGCTTACTGAACCTTCCTAAGTCCCATTATATCCAATTAATAATCACCAAAGATTTAGAAAAGGTTTATAATACGAACAAGCATTAAAAAGAAACAACTTCAAGGATTCTGGGGAGGTCAATCGATCGAAGGCAGTGGGTCGATTGATCGATCGCCCAGATAACAACCCAGTTTTCTACATTTCTTCTACTACGGGTTTCATCACTTTTGATCATTCAAACCTTCTTATTAACTACCCAAATTCCTTATAAACCTTACTACATGATATAGAAATATATGTGACTGATTTCTAATGCTCTAAACATCCTAGAATCATCAAGAGTTTGAAATAAAAGCATATGCTTATCCTCTTTTTCTAGAAAATTATATACATGATATCTTCAAGAACACAATAATGATTTTCAGAATTTCTTCAACATATTGACGAATATTTCGTGGATTACTAACTACCTACAACATGAGTTTGATTCCTATATATTTCCAAATTCCAGAAATCCATTAACAACTCTATCTTTTCATCTTCCAAATATGTAAAATCTCATTTTTATAACTATCCTAACATGGACAATATACAAACTTAGATTGAAATTATCAAACACTTGCCTCTAATTAAGGTCTGATCCTTTGGGGTTGTATATCACAGGTGGTTCTCCCCTTTCTCCGGTCACTTTCGGTGGTGGTTGGTGGTGGTGACTTTTGGCCTATGGTTCTCCTCCTTCGCAAGTAAACTTCTCGTCTTCCAAGAAACCTTAAACTCTCTCTAAGAAGATGACCTATCAATATTATGTAGAAGAGATGAATGAACATACGTAAAACTAATCTCCAAATACTTATAATAAGACAAAATCCGAAATCACTATTCATCCCCTTGTAAAAATGATCAAAATGCCCTTTTGGGTTGTCTTTTCATTTCCAAATGACCCGAGACCCAAAACCAACATCCAAATAGACTTTCCTGACTATTTCAACCCTTCCGGATGCAACGACGCACTCGAAATGACTATAAGGTTGATGTAAAAATAAGTGCCCTTTTTAATTTAACAAATTAGTCCCGACACGTCCCATACCGCGTCCGACTAAAAATTCAAATTACTGAATTAATAACTCACAGCAATATCAATAACATCACATTCATGTATTACCTATAATCATTAATTTTGATATCCACAATTCGGATAAAACCCAAATGAATTAATTTATAATAAAATCCAATTAATCCATTAATTTAAAATATAACCCATTTTAAAAGTCATTAAAATTATGGGGTATTACATACTTCCCCCCTTATAATAGAATTTCATCCCGAAATTCGGAAAGATAAATCATACTGGTAAGGTCAACTCTGAGTATAAATTCCACATCGCAAGTAATCTTTGTCGTACCGCCCATACAATACGTTATCAAAAATCCCCATTGATGTTATACGCCAAGTCTCACCATATAGTTCCAACTAAATCAAATTTAAACTTTACGCAATCTTCCCTATACCATCCTCATGACAAAGTTTGGAAAAAATGATCCTGACTTATTAAATAAATAAATCCTGAAGTCACAACTACTTACTATTTCACAATTATGAAAAATACTACAATCTAACCATCCAGGGCCCCCATACACCCTATCGTATATCTTTCATTATAATATGGATATGATTACCCGCATAATACTCTGATTTATCGCAAAAGTTATAAACTCATATCCTAAAGACCTGACTTATTTCGACTCCCAATGTTTATTAGTTTCATGCGTGGGGTGTCTCGCAAGCGAAATCCAAATAAGGAACCCCCCTGATACACTACTACCTAAAGTAGTCGGTCATTGAAACTCCTCAGGTCCTTAGTCAATAGTTTATAACCTCTTTACAGGTTTTATCGATTTCAAATACAAGTTTACTCATCCGCTCTCTTATTAAAGACAAGATGTTGGCTATACGCTCTCATATACCACAAATCAATCCACGTCGATAGTCACATCATAATCGGACATGCCTAAAGTAAATAATTTCGTGATAAAAATCAGACCCACGTGATGACATGAAAAATATAGGTGTACCACAACCCCTCGGTGAGTCTATGTAAATAACAGTGCTATAGGCTAAGTTTAGCAACCCTTTAGCCCATACAATATTAATCGCTACAAAAAAATCAATATACGCCTCATAATTCCTTAGATAGAAAACATACCCTCATTCGCGGGTGGTGGTTATTGACTCCCACTATTATGACTTTGCTTCGATGAGTCAAGAAAATTTTTACCCCAAATTTTCAGTTCTAGTTCACCACACTCCACTATATTCCCAAGCCTTTGAATATATTGCCTTCGTTAGGTAACACACACAATTCCCGCATTTCAAGAACTTCTACTGATGACTCTCCTCAATTTTTCATAATAGGGGTGACCTTGACGATGGTCATCATACTCGAACATACTTCATAAGCACTTAAGTACGATCTCCGTTATCCATCCAATGACCCTCATCTGCCATACTTCTTGTACGAATCCATCTGAATGCAAATAAGATTCACTAATACATACGTAATATTACCAAAGAAATCAACAATCCTAAACATAGGGCTTTACATCAAAGAATGCTAAGCTAAAAACACATTAAGCCGTACAGACCCTAAAGGACACTAGAACCTGATGCTCTGATACCACCTGTAACACCCCGCCTAATTAAATATCGGGTGACCAGTCCCATACAAAATTAAAACAGAATATATAGTTGTCTCATTCTTAGCATCACTGTCGAAAACATTTACAACTCACCCAATACCCAATTAAGCTGGTGTTAAAAACTTTCCCAATTTTAATTTCAACAAAAATCCATTTTTAGTTTACAAATAACACAACACATATTATTCTACAACACTAAGAACCGAACAACTAATATAAAAGAATTTAAATGCAATTGGAATAAACATTCCCAAAAAATTAACCAATTCAGTAATCCCAACAATAATAAATTTATTAAACACGAGTACAAGAGTATTTTGACTCAAATAAAAAAGAGATAATTGAATTCCTTTGGGCAACATGCCCTAACTAAAAGAATACTGTGAATCAAATGAAGATAGGCGTCTAAGCAATACTCCATAGATCCATAGCTCATCATAGTCCACTAAGGTTGGCGTTTTTGCCGCTGGACACCTGATATAGAAGGTACAATAGTGTAATACCCCGTATTTTTGTGATATTTATTTATGGGATTAATTGAATTAAATGGGTAATAATTGAGAATTAATCCGGATAAAATACTAACGAGATGTGAGTTGGTATTTGATTATAATGTGTAAATATGGCAATATATGAATATTGAAAATATTGAAATTGTCGCGAGATTGAAATACGGTAATTTGGGAAATTTTGTTGGGATGGGTGTGACAGTCGCGCATCAAGAATATAATTATTATAATTAAAAAGTAAATTTTATTTTTATTAACCGTATGGTAGTTTTGAGTGCGCCAACGTGTCCGGAAGGGTCAAAATAGTCAGAAAACACTAGCCGGGGGTTTAGTTTGGGTCCCGGGGCATTTTCGGGCCATACCGGCAACTAAAAAGGGTATTTTGGTAATTTTGAAATTTTGGGAATAATAACCAACGAATTTTGTTACTTAATATCAGGTTATTTTGTAACCCACTAAGCCATTACCAACACTTAACTAATTTGAGGGCTACGGGAGTTATAGGAAGAAGTGGGAGAGAAGTTAGAAGAGGTTCCCAAAGAGAAAACCACCATCTTCAACCTTGGGAGGAAATCCATAGAGAAAGGGGAGAATCAACCCATTCACCAACACCAAATTCAGAGAACTATCTAAGTCAAGTAGTTTAATTTCGTTAATTTCAAGCGAATGCTTCTTCCATGCTTAGCAAATTGATATATGTGCATTGTATTGGGAGATTTATAAAAACCCATGAAATTGGAGTTATAAATTCAGATATTGATATAGGTTTGCATGTAGAATTATTATTGGGTGATTAGACTAAAAGAATTACTAATTTTTATGTTACAAAAATGGACTTATTTATGGAAATTGATGACTTTAAATTTCTAGGGTTCATGTTCATAAGATTTGGGAAAAATTGAGGAGTTATGATAATTAGAAGATGTTTAGAAGGATTTGACCCTATATAAATGTTGAGTTATGTCCTACGAATGTTTAGTGATGATTAGAAACCTTAAAATACTGTTGGGACGACTTTTAGATGAGATTAGAGGTGAAGAAAATTGGGAAAAATGTAGTAGGAGAATTCTGGGCTCGAACTGTCACCTCGTTAGAAGACCTGCCCAGGTCGTTCGAACGAGCTCGTTCGAACGAGCTTCTAACGAGTTTGACTTCTAACGAGGGGGGTGTTCGTTCGATGCCTTTCGTTCGAATGAGATCTCGTTAGATGCCCACTTCGTTCGAACGAGAGTTCTAACGAGTTGACAGATTGGCCTTTTTGGCCCGGTTTGATTTCTAGTGTCCCGTAACCTTGTTTAATTGTAGAGATAACATTACCTTGATGACTAATTGATATAGTTGGGATATTCGGGATATATTGAGGAGTAAAATATATAAGAATGATTTGAACCAAATGGTAATTGTGGGTTAGGACGCGAATAACTAATTACGACGTGAGGATAATGGATGATGCGTATATATAAACCGGGGACACGTGTATTGATATAAGAATGAGAAGTATACCACTAATAAATTATGGTAATTACTAAGATGTGTTCATGCTTAGTATATGTATTTGATTTTATGTGTATGATATGCCTACCATACTTGCTATCACGGGAGGTTTACGTTCGCTTAGGGCCATCTAATCTCTGTGTGCCCGGATTTAGATTGGTACCTCGAGGACATAGTTCAAGAGAATGACTTATTTGTGAGTTAATACGTCAGCTGACTATGGAGCGCAGGTATGTACGTGACCCATGGATATGTTGAATTATGTTCGCCTCCATTTTTGTGTGTTGTGCTTATTCTAACAATTCCTGAGAGATTCGGAATTTGTAATCCTTATGTACATGATGTACCGGGATGGATAGCAGAGTATGTGTGCACTACAGCTTAGCCTCTGGGTGCTTATATTGTATATTTATGATGTGAATAATATACGTTTAAATGAAAAGGAATTGTTATGTTTAATTGCGAGTATGATTGTAGTAACTTCTTGATAAAGATAAAAAGGAATAACCTGCTGTGAAATGGTAACGCTGATAATTGAGAATCCGAGTTTAAGTAAAGCTATCTATTTAAGTGATAACATTGGGAATTTATATTGGGAATTGAGTAGGAAGGTTAGAACTTATGTCGGTTTAGTTAAATATGAGAATCACTTGAATGGGTACGGTACGTTAGGAGTGCACAATTAGTCGAGAGGTGAGTATTTCATGTGAGAGCACGCCCTAACATGTATTTTGCATTCATTGTTTTAATGATACTAAAGCACTTGTTGTTTTTAAAATACTCTCCACTTTCGGGCTCTGACCCGTTTGCTTTCAAATCTACTTTTTGTAAAAACCTTTTTGGGTGCCCAGCCACAAGGACACCATGCATAGGAATTCTATTCAGGTGACGAGCTGTAGCTGTTGTGGAAGTTACAGGGCCTTGATATTAGACGCCTCATTTTCTAGTCTTGACTCCATATTCAGTTCCATTATTTGTAGGGCATGTCGCCCATTTCTATTAGAGATATTTTATATTTCTGTTATTCAGATTGTGGATTGTTATTAATTCAGGATTCAGACTTGTTTTATTATTTCAGTTGTGGGATTGTTGTGAGGAGTATTTCCTCCAGACTTATTATTATTTGTTGGTTATTCTATTTCTTTTTTATGGTGAATGGTTACGTTACTCTTTCATAATTCTTTTATTTCATGTTAATCAGATTTAATATAAAATTTGACAACTTACTTTTTAAATACTAGGTGGTTAGTAATTATTAAATGTTTTCGACAGTGATGCTATTAACTGAACCAACTTGGCATTTTGAATTAATTTAATAAAGGAGTAGCTGCCCGGTATTTAATTAGTCGGGGTGTCACAGGTGGTATCAGAGCATCAGGTTCTAGTGTCATTTAGGATTTGTACGGCTTATTATGTTTCCGCTGAGCTTTCTTTGATGTAGAGCCCTATATTTTAGGACAGTTGTATTCTTTTATCTATGCTTCGCTCTTTAGCTATTTTGGGTTTATAACTGCGAACTTATAGACCTTACTCTTATTTCAGATGCCTCCACGATGTGCACCACGGGTTCCTAGGGATGCACAGCTAGAGCCCCAGCCAGCACTAGTATAGGGCACCATGAATGCCGCTGAGGTTGCATCCATTGTAGCCCAAGCGGTAAATGCCGCTCTAGCAGTTGCACATCAGGCACCACCCCAGGCGCCAGTAGCCGCGCCAGTTCAGGCACATGCATTCCCGTCTGCTTGGGAACGTGTACATGATGCTTTTCAGAAAGTGCACCCGCCGGAGTTCGCAGGTAGCTCCGATGTTGTGGTATCTAGTCAGTGGAGGAAGGATATTCAGAGGCACCTGAGGATGTATGAGTGCACCGATGTTCAAAAACAGATACTAGCTACTTTCAAGCTAGTAGGTTCTGCATTGCAGTGGTGGGAGTCCATTACCACCGCAGGGGAGAGGGACACTCTCACTTTACAGGAGTTTTGGGTGCGGTTCGATCGCAAATATTTTTCGTCAGCTGTTCATACGGAGATGAGAAGGAAATTGATGAACCTCAAGCAGGAGGGAAGAACTGTGGCCGAGTATGAGGCCGAATTCACTAACTTACTGAACATTGTTCCGGATGAGATACCGACGGAAGAGAAGACGATTCAACAGTTCACAGATGGATTGACTTGGAGGATCCGTCAGCATTTGTTAGGGAATCTCTCTTTAGCCACTTACTCTGATGTGGTTAACGTTGCACTGCTACACTGTCAGGATCATCGCTTTCACATGTCTGAGAGCAAGAGATCAGGGGAGTCCAGTCATCAGGGCAGGACTGGGGGAAATGGTGCCAGCGGGGCACATTCTGCTCAGGGACAGTACAGGAAGGGTGACCTGGGTTCCCAACAGGGGGATCCTAAGAGATTCAGATCTGGGGGATTCAGAAGCGGGCATGGAGGTTTTAGGCAGGGCCATCAGGGTCCGAACGGCCATCAGGGCCAGCAGGGTCAGAATTGTTAACAACAATTTCAGTAGGGCCAGCAAGGCCAGGGCAGAAATGGTAACGGTCACCAGGGTCGTGGTGAGCAGGGGAAGTGGGAGGGGAAACTTCCAAGGGAAGTGTTTCATTTGTGGTAAGATTGGCCACAAACGACAGGATTGTCCTGATAGGGGTAGGGCCCCACAGCAGCAGCAGCAGGGTGCTCGACACGAGCCGCAGAGGCCTATGTTTCCCGCTGCCCTCCCGGCACCGCCACAGATGGCAGCATTACCACCCATTCCAGCGGTCCCAGTTCAGCAGGGGCAGCTTCAGTATGGGAGAGTATATCAGCTTCAGCAGGCCGCAGCCCCACTGGATCCACCGACCATTGAGGGTATGTTCTCTATTCAGGGGACTATGGGGCGCATTTTATTTGACACGGGGACTACACACTGTTTCATTGCTATGAGATTTTCACGCACCATTGGGTTGTTAGACACCACCGAGAGTATGGTTACTTGTGTAGATTCGCCGTTGAGTAGGGGTTCCGTGATTTCCCTTGTATGTAGAGGCGTGGGTATAGAGATCAGAAGATTTACTCTACCCGCGGATATGTTAGATTTAGAGATGACCGAGTATGATGCCATTATTGGTATGGATTGGCTAGTTGCGTACCGAGCCATGATTGACTGTTTTAGTAGGAGAATTATCTTTGCCATTCCCGGGCAGGAGATGTTTTTAGTGGCGATGCCTCGTCATGAGGGAGGATCGTCCACTCATTTGTACTATATAGAGGAGGAGACCTATAAGGAAGCGGTGATACAACTTGATTCGATTCCGGTTGTTCGAGAGTTTGCCGATGTATTTCAGGATATACCTGGATTACCTCCGAGTAGAGAGATAGATTTTATGATCGACTTGACGTCGGGCACTAGGCCTATTGCCCGCGCACCTTATCGTATAGCTCCAGCTGAGATGAGAGAGTTACGGGATCAGATTGAGCAGTTGTTTGGTCAAGGATTTATCCGAAAGAGTACCTCACCGTGGGGTGCCCCTATGTTGTTCGTTAAGAAGAGGGATGGATCGTTGAGGTTGTGTGTGGATTACCGGTAGTTGAATAAGGTCACGATACGGAATAAGTATCCGTTGCCCCGAATCGATGACTTATTCGACCAGCTGAGAGGAGCTTCTTTATTCTCAAAGATTGATTTGCGATTGGGATACCATCAGTTGCGTATCAGGGAGGAGGACGTCTCAAAGACTGCTTTCTTAACGAGATATGGTTCCTACGAGTTTCGGGTTATGCCTTTTGGTTTGACCAACGCTCCAGCCGTGTTTATGGACTTGATGAATAGGGTGTTTAGAGAGTTCCTAGACCAGTTCGTCATTGTTTTCATTGATGACATTTTGGTTTACTCCCAGACAGACGAGGAGCATTCCGAGCATTTGAGGCAGGTTTTGCAGACGCCACGTTAGAACGAGATGTATGCAAAATATGAGAAGTGCAGGTTTTGGTTGAAGGAGGTTCAGTTTTTGGGACATATTATTTTGGACCGGGGGATATCTGTTGATCCGGGGAAGGTATTCGCGGTGAGGGAGTGGGGATAGCCCACGACACCGACTGATATCCGTAGTTTCTTGGGCTTAGCAGGATACTACAGGAGGTTCATTCGGGGTTTCTCAAAGATAGCGGGTCCTTTGACACATCTGACTCGTAAGGGTGTGCCGTTCATTTGGAGTGATGCCTGTCAGTTGACATTCGATGAGTTAAAAGACAAGTTGAATTCAGCACCTGTGTTAGCATTGCCGAGATCGGGAGTTGATTATCTAGTTTACACCGATGCGTCCTTACAAGGACTTGGAGGTGTATTGCAGCAGGAGAGTCAGGCCATAGCTTATGCTTCCCGTAAGCTTAAACGTCATGAGAAGAATTACCCCACTCATGATTTGGAGTTAGTTGCAGTTGTATTTGCCCTACAGATTTGGAGACATTATCTTTTGGGGGAGAAGTTTCGATTGTTCACGGACCACAAGTCCCTACAATACCTATTCACGCAGAAGGAGCTGAATATGCGGCAGCGAAGGTGGCTTGAATTTGTTAAGGATTATCAGTTTGATATCCAATATCACCCAGGAAAGGCTAACATAGTAGTAGACGCGTTGAGACGTAGACCAGTAGATGAGGTGGCAGGGGTGTGGAAGGCAAAGTGGAAAGAGTTGGGACACCAGGATGCAGTGGCCCGATCGTTCATGTCTGTGATGACTGTTACACCGCAGATTGTCACGAAGGTGGTAAAGGCACATGGAAATGACTCGTTATGTCAGGAGCAGGTAGTTCGATTACTAGCAGAGGGAGCCGATTCCTATACCATTAGCTCAGATGGGGGATTACGCTTCAATGGGAGACTGGTAGTTCCGAAAGGGGAGGAATTGCGACACGAGGTGATGGCAGAGTCGTACGGCTCACGGTTCATGGTACATCCCGATGGGGACAAAATGTACCAAGATATGAGACTACAGTATTGGTGGAGCGGGATGAAGAAAGATATCGCCGTTTTTGTTTTCAAATGGGCCACTTGTCAGCTGGTAAAAGTGGATCATCAGAGACCGGCAGGACTTCTACAGCCATTAGAGGTCCCGATGTGGATGTGGGAGAGCATCTCCATGGATTTTATTACGGGGTTACCCACGCCGCAGAGGGGTCACGACTCCATTTGGGTAATTGTGGACAGGTTGACCAAAGTTGCTCATTTTATACCCGTAAGTAAAGACTACACTACGGGACAGTATGCCTAGCTTTTTATTGCAAAAATAGTGAGACTTCACTGTGTGCCCCTAAATATCGTGTCCGACCGAGACAAGATATTTGTTTTACGGTTTTGGGAGAGTTTTCAGGAGGCCATGGGAACGGATTTGCGGTTGAGTATGACATATCACCCGCAGACCGATGGGCAAACCGAACATACAAATCAGATGTTGGAGGACATGTTGCGTATGTGCATCATTTATTTTGGGGGTGGATGGGAGCAGTATCTTCCACTGGTGGAGTTTGCTTACAACAACACCTACCAGTTCACCATTGGCATGGCTCCATTTGAGGCATTGTACGGTAGACCTTGTCGTTCCCCAGCATGTTGGTTGGAGGTGGGGGACAACAAACTACTTGGGCCAGAAGTGATTCAGGATACTTCGGTGAGGATATAATTGATACGGAGTCGCATTCGGGTAGCTCAGGATCGGCAGAAGAGCTACGCTGATGCGAAGAGATTCTTCAGGGAGTTCCAAGTGGGGGACCAATTTTTACTCAGAGTATCTCCTATGAAGGGGATTATGCGATTTGGGAAGAAGGGGAAGTTGGCACCGAGATATGTGGGGCCATTTCCTATCATCGAGCGGATTGGGTCTGTTGCATATAGACTTGGGTTACCGGAGCATTTGCAGAGGATTCATGATGTGTTTCATATTTCCTCGCTAAGGAAATATCTTAGAGACGCTTTGGATCATTCTCACATTGCTTTGGAGGACATCGATCTCCAGCTCGATAGCTCCTACGAGGAGGGGCCGATTGCTATTTTGGACCGAAGTGAGCAGAAACTGCGGTCAAAGATAGTTCCGTTAGTACGTGTTCCGTGGCGGCATCATAATGCCGAGGAGTCCACATGGGAGCGCGAGGATGAGATGCGCGAACGTTATCCAGAGTTGTTTTTACCAGGTACTTTCTAGTTTCGAATTTCGGGACGAAATTCTGTTATTAGGGGGGAAGTATGTAATACCCCGTATTTTTGTGATATTTATTTATGGGATTAATTGAATTAAATGGGTATTAATTGAGAATTAATCCCGATAAAATACTAACAAGATGTGAGTTGGTATTTGATTATAATGTGTAAATATGGCAATATATGAATATTGAAAATATTGAAATTGTCGCGAGATTGAAATACGGCAATTTGGGAAATTTTTTTGGGACGGGTGTGACGGTCGCGCGTTAGGAATTTAATTATTATAATTAAAAAGTAAATTTTATTTTTATTAACCGTATGGTCATTTTGAGTGCGCCAACGTGTCCAGAAGGGTCGAAATAGTCAGAAAACACTAGCCGGGGGTTTAGTTTGGCTCCCGGGGCATTTTCGGGCCATACCGGCAACTAAAAAGGGTATTTCGGTAATTTTGAAATTTTGGGAATAATAACCAACGAATTTTGGGACTTAATATTAGGTTATTTTGTAACCCACTAAGCCATTACCAACACTTAACTAATTTGAGGGCTACGGGAGTTATAGGAAGAAGTGGGAGAGAAGTTAGAAGAGGTTCCCAAAGAGAAAATCACCATCTTCAACCTTCGGAGGAAATCCATAGAGAAAGGGGAGAATCAACCCATTCACCAACACCAAATTCAGAGAACTATCTAAGGCAAGTGGTTTAATTTCGTTAATTTCAAGCGAATACTTCTTCCATGCTTAGAAACTTGATATATATGCATTGTATTGGGAGATTTATAAAACCCCATGAAATTGGAGTTATAAATTCAGATATTGATATAGGTTTGCATGTAGAATTGTTATTGGGTGATTAGACTAAAAGAATTGCTAATTTTTATGTTACAAAAACGGACTTATTTATGGAAATTGATGACTTTAAATTTCTAGGGTTCATGTTCATAAGATTTGGGAAAAATTGGGGAGTTGTGATAATTAGAAGATGTTTAGAACCCTATATAAATGTTGAGTTATGACCTACGAATGTTTAGTGATGATTAGAAACCTTAAAATACTGTTGGGATGACTTTTAGATGAGATTAGAGGTGAAGAAAATTGGGAAAAACGTAGTAGGAGAATTCTGGGCTCGAACTATCGCCTCGTTAGAAGACCTGCCAAGGTCGTTCGAACGAGCTCGTTCGAACGAGCTTCTAACGAGTTTGATTTCTAACGAGGGGGATGTTCGTTCGATGCCTTTCGTTCGAACGATATCTCTTTAGATGCCCACTTCGTTCGAACGAACTATCGTTCGAACGACCTCGTTCGAACGAGACTTCTAACGAGTTGACAGATTGGCCTTTTTGGCCTGGTTTGATTTCTAGTGTCCCGTAACCTTGTTTAATTATAGAGATAACATTACCTTGATGACTAATTGATATAGTTGGGATATTCGAGATATATTGAGGAGTAAAATATAGAAGAATGATTTGAACCAAATGGTAATTGTGGGTTAGGACGCGAATAACTAATTACGACGTGAGGATAATGGATGATGTGTATATATAAATCGGGGACACGTGTATTGGTATAAGAATGAGAAGTATACCACTAATAAATTATGGTAATTACTAAGATGTGTGCATGCTTAGTATATGTATATGATTTTATGTGTATGACATACCTACCATACTTGCTATCACGGGAGGTTTACGTTCGCTTAGGGCCATCTAATCTCTGTGTGCCCGGATTTAGATTGGTACCTCGAGGACATAGTTCAAGAGAATGACTTATTTGTGAGTTAATAAGTCAGCTGACTATGGAGCGCAGGTATGTACGTGACCCATGGATATGTTGAATTATGTTCGCCTCCATTTTTGTGTGTTGTGCTTATTCTAACAATTCCTGAGAGATTCGGAATTTGTAATCCTTATGTACATGATGTACCGGGATGGATAGCAGAGTATGTGTGCACCACAGCTTAGCCTCGGGGTGCTTATATTGTATATTTATGATGTGAATAATATACGGTTAAATGAAAAGGAATTGTTATGTTTAATTGCGAGTATGATTGTAGTAACTTCTTGATAAAGATAAAAAGGAATAACCTGCTGTGAAATGGTAACGCTGATAATTGAGAATCCGAGTTTAAGTAAAGCTATCTATTTAAGTGATAACATTGGGAATTTATATTGGGAATTGAGTAGGAAGGTTAGAACTTATGTCGGTTTAGTTAGATATGAGAATCACTTGAATGGGTACGGTACGTTAGGAGTGCACAATTAGTCGAGAGGTGAGTATTTCATGTGAGAGCACGTCCTAACATGTATTTTTCATTCATTGTTTTAATGATATTAAAGCACTTGCTGTTTTTAAAATACTCTCCACTTTCGGGCTCTGACACGTTTGCTTTCAAATTTACTTTTTGTAAAAACCTTTGTAGGTTCCCAGCCACAAGGACACCATGCATAGGAATTCTATTCAGGTGACGAGCTATAGCTGTTGTGGAAGTTACAGGGCCTTGATATTAGACGCCTCATTTTCTAGTCTTGACTCCATATTCAGTTCCATCATTTGTAGGGCATGTCGCCCATTTCTATTAGAGATATTTTATATTTATGTTATTCAGATTGTGGATTGTAATTAATTCAGGATTCAGACTTGTTTTATTATTTTAGTTGTGGGATTGTTGTGAGGAGTATTTCCTCCAGACTTATTATTATTTGTTGGTGATTCTATTTCTTCTTTATGGTGAATGGTTAAGTTACTCTTTCATAATTCTTTTATTGCATGTTAATCAGATTTAATATAAAATTTGACAACTTACTTTTTAAATACTATGTGGTTAGTAATTATTAAATGTTTTCGACAGTGATGCTATTAACTGAACCAACTTGGCATTTTGAATTAATTTAATAATGGAGTAGCTACCCGGAATTTATTTAGTCGGGGTGTCACAAATAGAAAAGAGAATATGCAAGGAAACGGGTAAGAGCCCGATGTGAAAATGATTTTGAAAACAACAAGTATTTAACAAGTGCAATAAAGCATTTATTATGTACATGTTAGTATCCAACTCTCACTTGCTATTCTCACCTCTCATCTAAAGTGCACGTTTAACGTTTTCTATTAACCTCCTAGTTAATGGTTCCTCTTCACAAATTTCCATAATATGATTACATCCTATATCATAACCCCGTATGTCCCATACCATACGTAGTATAATCATTCTTATGTGTTTCTCCTTTATATGAATTAAGCTCTTCAATAAATATTCATTAACTTATTTTAATTCTTTTCTCAATTCACCGTTATCTACAATTATCACACAGTATATCATTTAACCACAATATACGCATACATTTAATACATTATATATATACATATATAATACGGCACCCCGAGGCACAGTTGCAGTGCATTGCATTACTCTGCTATCATGGGTCCCAATATCGTTGGTCGCCGAATAGGGGACTAAAGTTCGGTAAGGATTCCTCAAACCACAAACAACAACACAAAAATTGGAGGCGAATATAGCTCTCGCATCCACGGGTCACGCACATACCTACGTTCCCAGAGTCAGCGGACTTATCAACTGCCCAATAAGTCTTTCATAGACTAATGTTCTCGAGCGATAAATCAAAGATCCCATGGACTCATCAGGATATGACTGCCCTCACGCGCAAACCTCCCATCGATAGCAAGTAAGCTAGGTATGTCATACACATAAATCATCAATCAATCAAATATGCATTATCATACCTATAATATAATATCAACAAGGTACACACATTACCCAAAGATAATTCCCATACGTAGCATTATATCTCTTTAAATCCTACGCATTAAAATATTATGACTTTACTTCTCTAATTTTATAATTCAGAGTCTCACTCATTACTCAAGGTTTAAATAAGTTTCTCCTCAATATATTTATTCAGTAAGAAAATCACTAATATCCTACTGGTCCATCTCATCTTATCTCTCGAATTAGTACGAATTAAACTCTCCTTTAATTAGGGTTATAACCGATTATTTCTAATCTCTTATAAACACATCTTCTATCAACTAGGATTGAATACCATCATTACATGGATCATAGTCTATAGTGTTTCATTCACACTATATGACTTATCAACAAAATCAACATTCTCCCATCCTATAACATCTCTCCACTCCCGAGTCGTTAAGGTTCATGCGAGGAGCGTCTCGCAAAGTGAAATCCAAACAAGGAACCCCTCCAATATACTACTACTTAACTTTGTCGATCGTGGAGGTCCGTCAACTTCAAATACGCAACCGAGATAAGATCATCCCCTCTTTCAACCAAATGTGGTCTGAACTCCGATCTCTATTTAGGAGCCATACCAGTAAGCGCTTGTACTACACTCAGTCCTTGCGCAATCAATAATGAGCTTAAACTCAGTCCTTGATGTTCAAGTTGTAACCTTAAGGCTACCCAGGTGTTATATTAAATTTCCCCTATTGGACCTATCCTTAATCCTCATGCATACAAATTAGAATCCAACACATGAATCTAGCCACCGAAATTTCTTTCAATTATCATAATTCAAATAAATTAAATCCCAATAAAATCAATTCAATTCTTAACTATGGCTTACAGAACCTTCCTAAGTCCCATTATATCCAATTAATAATCACCAAAGATTTAGAAAAGGTTTGGAATACGAACAAGCATTAAAAAGAAACAACTTCAAGGATTCTGGGGAGGTCGATCGATTGAAGGCAGGGGTCGATCGATCGATCGCCCAGATAACAACCCAGTTTTCTGCATTTCTTCTACTACGGGTTTCATCACTTTTTATCATTAAAACCTTCATATTAACTACCCAAATTCCTTATAAACCTTACTACATGGTATAGCAACATATGTGAATGATTTCTAATGCTCTAAACATACTAGAATCATCAAGAGTTTGAATTAAAAGCATAAGTTTATCCTCTTTTTCCAGAAAATTATATACATGATATCATCAAGAACACAACAATGATTTTCAGAATTGCTTCAACATATTGATGGATATTTCGTGGATTACTAACTACCTACAACATGAGTTTGATTCCTATATATTTTCAGATTCCATAAATCCTTTAGCAACTCTATCTTTTCATCTTCCAAACATGTAAAATCTCATTTTTATAACTATCCTAACATGGACAATATACAAACTTAGATTGCAATTATCAAACACTTACCTCTATTGAAGGTCTGATCGTTTGAGGTTGTATATCACAGGTGGTTCTCCCTTTTCTCCGACCACTTCCGGTGGTGGTTGGTGGTGGTGACCTTTCGCCTTTGGTTCTCCTCCATCCCAAGTAAACTTCTCTTCTTCCAAGCAACCTTTCACTCTCTCTAAGAAGATGAGCTCTCAATATTATGTAGAAAAGATGAATGAACCTACGTACAACTAATCTCCAAATACTTATAATAATACAAAATCCGAAATCACTATTCATCCTCCTTGAAAAAATGACCAAAATGCCTTTTTGGGTTGTGTTTTTATTTCCAAATGACCCGAGACCCAAAACCAACATCCAAATAGACTTTTCTGACTATTTCAACCTTTCCGAATGCAACGACGCACTCAAAATGACTATAAGGTTGATGTAAAAATAAGTTCCCTTTTTACTTTAACAAATTAGTCCCGATACGTCCCAAACCGCGTCCGACTAAAAATTCAAATTACTGAATTAATAACTCACAGCAATATCAATAACATCACATTCATGTATTACCTAAATATCTTTAAGTAATATGCGTAATCATTCATTTTAATATCCGCAATTCGGATAAAATCCAAATGAATTAATTTATAATAAAATCCAATTAATCCATTAATTTAAAATATAACCCATTTTAAAAGTCGTTAAAATTGTGGGGTATTACAATACCAAGATGTGACACCCCACCTAATTAAATACCGGGTGACCAGTCATTTGTTAATTAATTCAGAATATCCACTTGGTTCAAATTATGCATCACTGTCAAAAACTTTATAAATAAAACTAACCACCTAATATTTAAGAAAAGTTGATGTCAGAATTTTATCTTTTCAATTAAAATAACACCAAGTAATGAAATAGTTACACATTCACCATTTAACCAATCTCTTAAGAAATGAAATAATAGACATAATATAAAGGAGCTGGAGTAAACACATCCAGTCAAAATCCAATAAAGTAATCCAACTAAATAAAACCAACAACTGCGAAGAGTAAGGAATTAAATTTCAAATATCTGAATATATAAATAAGAAGGGACGACATGTCCAACTGATGCAAATAACTCAAAAGTAAGGAATAATAGACTCAGAGGTGTCTACTACCAAAGTCATGTAGCCTCCACAGCAGCTACAACTCGTCAAATGAATGGAATTCTTAAACCTGGTGTCCTTGTGACTGAGCACCTAAAATAAGTTGACAAGAAAGGAGATTTGCAGAAAACGGGTCAGAGCCCGAGTTGTAAACAGTTTAAAAATCAGCAAGTTCTTAAAATGATTTATTAGCACATATATTTATCATGTTAAATTATCGAACTCACTTGGGAATGCTCACCTCTCATTTAGTGTGCACGCCTAGTGAATATTCAAAATCCCGCTCATGATATTCCCATACTACTAGTTCTTCCTATCTAATAACCCATCATAGTCCGATACGATCCCCGATTATTTCCCTCGCAATGTATAATAAATATAATCAATCCCACTTTAGCATAAATAAACATTTTCAGTTTAATACAATTAAGTGTCCTCTACTTAATTCATTTCGGATTTTATTATAAATTTTACCTACTAAATTCACACAATAGATATCAACATAAGTATATACATATATTCACTCTATCTCATATATATATATATATATATATATACACACACACACACACACACACACACACACACACACACACACACACACAATATTGCACCTCGAGACACAGTTGCGGTGCCTGCATACTCTGCTATCATGTCCCGTTGCATCGCTCATTTGCATAAAGGACTAAAGATTCAGTCTCTCGCAAACCATCAAAACAAAACACATGTATTGGAGGCGAACATAGTCCCAAGCTGATGGGCTACGCACATACCTACGCACCCATACAACCGTCATCACTATCGTTCTTACAGATTGTCTGTACCTAGGTTCTGTGTTCCAGTGATACCAATAAATATCCCACCTGAAGGCTTCGTAAGGCATGATTGTCCACAACGCGCATCCTCCGCTCGATAGCGAGAAGCGTAGGTATGTATACACATAATAGTTCAATCAATAAGTATACACACAACTTATTATATTCATTAGGTGTTCACGCACCCTAGTTCCTGAATTTATATGTAGTATAATCGACCCTACTACCCATAATACTTTAATTGTACGATTTACCTCTCTACTGTATGTACTCTTTAAGGCTCTCTCATTCCAACCCATTCCCTTAGTGGTTACACAATTTCTCTCACTACTATAACAAGAAAAAAAGCTACTCTAGGATAGCGTAGGTCGTAATCTCCCACTTAAAGGAACTTAGAAGGGTTCTTAACTCACTTGGATAAGAATTGGAGTTTCTGAACTCTTGTTAGAAGTCTAGGATTCTCATTCGAATGAGGTCGTTCGAACGAGTTTCTCACTTTGAACGAACTCTAAAATTTTGTTGGAATTCTCGTTCGAATGAGGTCGTTCGAACGACTTGGGCAGGTCTTCGAACGAGAATTCAGGGTTCGTCCCTGTCTTCCAAAAGTTTCATTTTTCCAATTTGTTCAACATAAAATTACTTCAAAACTCATCCAAATTCACATTTAACAACTCTAATCGATATCCCCTAGTATTAAAAAGACTTCCCATCTATTTTCAACATCAAATCCTTAAGATTTTAACATGAATTACAATAATTTACCCAAAGCTTCAATGAGCCCTAGTTTATCATAAACTCCATTAACAACAACATAAGCCCATGTTTAATTTCGTGAAATCACATATAAAACTCAGATTTAATATACCGAGAACATGGTTATTCAACTACATGCAACCCTATACTCCCAAATTAAATAGTTATGCCCAATTCAGTCTCAATTTCATAGAATTTTAGTTATCTCATCAACTAATGTTAACATGAATCATATATGCTCAATAATATAGCAAGATAAACACTTGCCTCTTTGTGACCCTCTGAATCGTTGGACGAAATTGATATAGGGATGATCCTCTCCTCACGATCTACGCGTTGATGTGATTTCTGGTGGAAGAACTTGAATCTTTGGCCCAAATCACCTATGTATTCTTCTCCCTTTTTAGTTCTCTCCTTCTCTCTCACGTAGGTTGGAAACTGATAACTTCTTCTAACCCACGTACAACCCTTATTTAATTCCTAATTTTTGTTCATTATAATTCCTAAAAAGTCCAAAAGATCAAAATACCCCTCCGGGGTGTCATT
The DNA here is from genome assembly GCA_949130495.1 of Sambucus nigra. Lineage (NCBI taxonomy): Eukaryota > Viridiplantae > Streptophyta > Magnoliopsida > Dipsacales > Adoxaceae > Sambucus > Sambucus nigra. Next base: position 535,735,739 of record OX422209.1, read on the forward strand.
TTGTGCTAAAATGCCCCGGAATCCAAATGAAACACTCGAGTAGTGTTTTCTGACTCTTTCGACCCTTCCGGACACATTGGCAAGCTCAAAATGGCCATACGAGTTACTTAAAAATAAATTATCCTTTTTAGCTCAATAAAGTAATACTGACATGAATCACACGTGACTCACACGCATGTCCCAACTAAGTGTATTGTAACTGCCATATATTTCACTCCCAGTCAAAATAATATTCTCATATTCATATATTACTTTACTCGCTAAGTAATATTCCACGTAATTATTTTTGATAAATACTAACTCTCGTCACGCTAGTAACTATTACAATTAAATCCGGATTAACTATAAATTAAATTTTCTCCATTTAAATCAATTAACCCAAATTCCATAATTAAAATAAAATTCCACAAAAATACGGGGTATTACATACTTCCCCCCTAATAAAAGAATTTCGTCTCGAAATTCAGAAAAAGGCTAAATCAAGGTATACCTGGTGGAAATAACTCTGGATACTTTTCCCGTATGTCATCCTCACGCTCCCAGGTAGACTCCTCTACATTATGATGCCGTCACTGCACTCGTATTAACGACACTATCTTTGACCTCAACTTCCTCTCACTACGGTCTAGAATGGTAACAGGTCCCTCCTCGTAGGACCTATCGGGTTGTAGATCAATTTCTTCTAAGGTAATATGGGTGTGGGCAAAATCATCCCAAAGATATCTTCGCAGTGATGAAATGTGGAACACATTATGAATCCTATGCAAGTGCTCCGATAATCCAAGTCGATAAGCTACTGGCCCAATCTGCTCAATAATAGGGAATGACCCCACATACCTCGACGCCAATTTCCCTTTCTACCCGAACTGCATTACCCCCTTCATAGGAGATACTTACAACAACACCTGATCCCTAACACTAAACTCTCTGAAAAATATTTTGGCATTGGCGTAGCTCTTCTACCGGTCCTGAGCAACCCGAATGCGACTCCGTATCAACTCAACCTTAGCCAAGGTGCCCCGAATCACATACGGCCCAAGTAATTTGTTGTCCCCCACTTCAAGACAACATGTTGGAGAACGACAGGGTTGGCCATACAATGCCTCAAATGGATCTATGCCGATTGTAAAATGGTAGGAGTTACTGTAGGCAAACTCCACTAGTGGGATGTACTGATCCCATCCCCCTCCAAAATCTAGGACACACATCTGCTACATGTCCTCCAACATCTGATTTGTCCGCTCTGTCTACCCGTCTGTCTGCGGGTGATAGGCCGAACCCAATCGTAACTCCGTACCCATGGCCTACTGGAAACTCTTCCAAAACTTGGACACAAAAATCTTGTCCCAATCGGACACAATATCAAGAGGCACCCCATGAAGTCTCACTTTCTCAGCAATGAAAATATGAGCATACTGCCCCATAGTATAGTCTGTTCGTGCTGGCAGAAAATGAGCTACTTTGGTCAACCGATCCACAGTCACTCATATGGAATCGTGACCTCTATGCAATGTAGGTAGCCCCGTAATGAAATCAATGGAAATGCTCTCCCAGTTCCATATAGGGATCTTTAACGGCTGTAGTAGTCCTCCCGATCTCTGATGGTCTGTCTTCACCAATTGACAAGTGGCACACCTCGAAATAAACTCGGCGATGTCCTTCTTCATTCCACTCCATCAAAACTGTCGCTTCATATCCTGGTACATCTTATCCCCTCCGGGATGTATCGCAAATCATGAACCATGCGACTCTGTGATCACTGCATGCCGCAACTCCTCCCCCTCTGGGACTACTAGTTTGACATTAAAGCGTAAACCCCCATTTGAGCTAACGGAGACAGATTCTGCTCCCTCGGCTAGAAGCTGGATAATCTGATCCTGTCAGAAGGAATCCAAATACCCATCACTTCACAATAGATATAAGGAGTGTTGATTCCAAAAATTATCTATCTGCATGGACCAATGAAAAATGGAAACCCATTCTCCTACGTAGCAATATTCATAGTAATTACTTACATGATCAGCTCACGAGATAGCTGGTTAGCCAAACAATCAACCAAACTAAAGAATATTAATCATCAAGTATATCAAAATTCATTTATGTGGAGTCACCAATAATCATTGTACCTGTGAATATCAACAGTTATATTGAAGATCAACAGTTATATTTATTAAATATATATGTAAATACTTAAATATATAAATGCATTTAATATCTTGAACTCCTAACCACTATAAATATATGATCTTCCCTCTCTCAAAGGGAAAATTCAATCATTCACATCACAACATAATGTGTTATTTTGGTAATTCCCAAGGATTTGGAGGATTTTGGTGCTTCTTTTTTGATAGATCTATCACCGTCCATCAAAACCAAACTCCGACGACCAGGCCTTGGAGAGACAACTGTGCAATTTCAATTAATCCCCCTAATTTTAACGAAACTAGGGCACGAATTCTAGATATTGAACAGAGCATCAAAAAAATTTCTGGGTTTCTTTTCGGTCATCTCCGACCTTCCACTTTCCTCATCGAACAACCCCAAATGGGTATTCAACTAAGGTACAAGGACCAAGCACTCATCTTGACATACAAGGACGGAGAACTCATCTTACCGAGAGGCACTTGCTGAATGATACAATTTTGTCTCGTAAAATCTAAATCCCACCTACATGAACCTTGTCAATCAGCAACCATGGAGACTTTCCAAATCCCAAAACATAACATCCCCAACCACTGTGAGACGACCATCATTGGGTCTGCAGAAAAAGACAAAATGCGGACAACTGGTCGTCCGCACCTATTAGTGGTCGGCAGTTCTCCTCTAGCTACTGGTTGACAATTCTCCTCTAGCTTCGGGTCATCGATTGTTTTACCCAATTGTCTCCCCAACCATCAGGCAACAATAACAGAGTATTTTTAGCATAACATGTACACAAGTTTGGAATTTACCGATCACCTATTACTGGTTGGTGGTGGCGACCATAACACGAACGAGCAACTTTCTTCGAACAAAAAAAAAAGCTAATTTGTATCTTTTCTAGTGTGCTTTCTCTCAGGAGGAAGTTATGGGACAAGTGGGTTTTGAATAGGGCCGGAAATGTTTGACTTGCTAACTTGTTTACGGTAATAACTTGATTTGACTTAAAAATAACACGATTATTTTGAGTATATTTAAGAGTACTCAAATAAAAATCAACAAAATTTAAAAATAACACGATTAATCCAAATTTTCACCCCTAGTTTTGAACCACTTAATAGCTTTTGTGAGGAAAAAGTCACGAATTACTACTTTATCCCAACCCAAAATTTCTCGGGCAAATTTATGCTTTGCTTGACCTCATAATTTTTATTATTGAATATGGTCGTTGACAAGTGTTTGATATTGGAATCAGCACTCCCTATGTGTGTTAATAAACATAGAAAAAATTTCATTGGAGCGCTTGTGTTTCACACCTATTTAACTTTATTACATCACACAATTTGATATTTAAAGTATTTTGGTTTACCTCCCTATACTTTATATTTCACAACTTTATGTTGAGATAATTGTAATTATGACTTCCATTTGGTACATATTTGATAAAAACTTTCTCAATTATCACGTATTCGGCATATAACTAATTGCATGTTTTGAAATTTTCATTGCCCAATGTTAGAGTGGATACATATAATAGCCCAATAAATTAGTCTCATGATAATTTCTTTTCGATTTAGCCTCAACAGATAGTTGAGTAACTTACTAACTCCCAGAGGTATAAGATTCAGTCCCAAAAAATACTCGACCACAATCTTAAGCTCCTGAAAATATTATTAATTCTTCGGCAAAAGCTCGACATGGATCGCTATCTATATTTTCTCAAATGGTTATGCATAGTCAAAATTTATCTCACAGAAGATCGACAAAATATTTATTTAGTCTCGAAGATATCTACCACACGAGTTGTATGTAATATTCAATGAATAATTGATCGGATAATCCTTATCTATAGCCAGTCAGGACAAATGGTCGGCATAGTCGATTAAATATCGACATTACATTACATTTATTATTGATATTCAAACCTAATGAATGGTGTGGAAATCTATTTTTCTCTAATAATGTAGGATCATTCGGTCCCCTCATGCATTATTTACATGCCCACTTTCATTATTTATCTGAATTTCTCACTAGCTTCAACACATATTCGATGCAAATATATATATATATATATATATATATATATATATATATATATATATATATATATATATATATATATATATATATATATATATATATATATCATGTGAATCATCACAACTTAGCCCCAATGGACTGTTGGGCATCATCATTATTATTTGATTCAACCTCGGCTAATGACGACATGTTCATCAGTTAGTCAAGATTATGTTTATTATTGCGATTCAATTCAGATTCTTGGGAAAGATTATTATTTGATCTCCTTATTTCAATTTCTCTATATAATCGACATTATTACTACACCAAAAATCGAAAATGGTCACGAAAAATGGGTCATGGCCAAGAGTCATGACCGGCTGGTCGCGACCCAAAGCCGTGACTACATGCAAAATGAGCGTGACCAATTCCAAGACCCAGTATGATCATAAATCGATTTGTAGGTGGTCATGACCTTTAACCATGACTCTCAAGTTCACAGCTGCTAATCGTGACCCAGCCTTGACCATTATGGCACCAAGTTTCCCACCAGATGGGGTCATGGATGGGGTCACGGCTCATTGCCCTGACCAAGCATAGAAATACACACCACTATAGTCATGACTTAGGACTGTGACGATTCTTAGGAGTGAGCCACGACTTTCGACCATGACTATGGTCTTGTTTCCATGTTGATGTGTTAAAAATAAAGGGGTAAAATCATAGGGTCACGGCCCTAAGTCGTGACCATGGTCTTTATACTTTAAAAATAGAGAACAGGTTTTCATTTCCCTCGAAAACTTCTAAACACTTATTTCCCTCCCTCTCTCCAACGATTTCCCTCCCTCTCTCCGGCGATTTCATTTCACTCAATCTCAATCTCTCTCATTCTCTCAATTTCAAAGGTAATCCAAACCCTTGTTATTTCATTGTATGTATTTCCAAAACCTTGTTATTTATTTTCACTATGTGCATGTAATTTTGTGTGTGTGTGTATTTCTGTGTGTATACATGTGTGTATTTTTATGTTTGTGTGTGTGTGTATAATCTCAAACTCTTAATAATTATTTCATTGTGTGCGTGTATTTTCAAAACCCTTGTTATTTATTTCATTATGTGTGTATTTCTATGTGTGTGTGCGTGTGTGTGCGTGTATACGCGTGTGTATTTTTTTGTGTGTGTATACGTGTGTGTATTGTCTACTTAGCTGTGTATAAATTGTCATTGTGTGTATTCTGCCTGTATTCTAGAAAAGAAATACATATATATGATTAATGTTGGTTTAAGTTTCAAACTAGGAATTTTTTTAATTTAATGGATATTGTTTGTTTAATTTTCAAACTAGGGCAAATTTTAATTAAATGGATATTATTGGTTTAAGTTTGGGGATGAAATAATAAAAAATATCTCCCCATTAAAAAAATACAGGACCATTAAAAAAAATACTAAACGTAAGGGTTAATTTTAGGGATTGTTGGCTTAAATGTCAAAAGTAGGTTTTCAAAACATAATAAATTAACGGTTGATGATTCATTAGAGACATTATTGATAGGAATTATATCCACGCCCTCGTACACAATAACTAGTTAATGATTCATTAGAGACATTATTTATAAAAATCATATTCACGCCCTCGTTCATTATTCTCAAGAAAATGAGTCACGGTGATAATCAATTTTGTTGAGTAGAGTGAAAGGTTCAGGGGACTCAACATTACAAGGTGGCCTCTTTGGAAGATTAGGGGTTTGACAACCCTCATTAAGCTCAATGAGGGTTGTGAAACTCTTAATCTTCCAAAGAGGCCACCTTGTAATGTTGAGTTCCTTGCACCTTGAAATTAGTCCCTTACAAACATTACCGCTCACTCTACTCAACAAAATTGAACTCTGTCATCTAAATCAGTAATGGGAATACTTGTTATAGTTGTAAAAAGTCTGGGATTCAGGGAGACTACATGGCTTCGCTGGTCCAAAGTTTGTCCAGACAAAACTCTAAAGACCGTTCAGAGCACGATTCTAGTGTTACCGTGCCATAACTGTTCAGATTTTCTTACCAAACATGACTTTTGATGGTGAAAACCAAAATCACCTCCCAAACAACCCCTTGAGAGGTGTAAAAACTTCTTATGGGATCAATTTAACTCGTAGGAATCGACCGTGTGGCCACGGTACCCCTAGTTCCAGAAAATAACGATAATTTGAGAAAATCCACACTTATGCTTGAAAATGTTTCGTTAGAGGGAGAAACCCCTTAGCGCCCCCCAAGAGGCCCCTTTAGGGGAGCGATCACCGTACACGTGACCAATGTAACTCACAGGAACCGATCGCGTGGTCACAGGACCCATGGTTTGAGAATATGAGATTAATTTGAGAAAATCCACACTTAGGCTTGAAAACGTGACGTTAAAGGGGAACCCCTTAACGCCCCCCAAGCGACCCTTTTAGGTGATCGATCACCACGCATGGGTTGAACATAGCTAGTAGGAGCTGATCGCGTGGTCACAGGACCCCCAGTTTGAGATCGTTGCGCAAAACAAAGAATATCCACACTTAGGATTGAAAACATGCCGTCGGGGGACGAAACCCCTTAGCACCACAAAGTGGCCTTATGAGCGGTGCCAACACCTCGTACGGGACCAACGTAGCTCTCACGAGCCGATCGTGTGGTCACGGGACTCCTGGTTTGAGAGCATGGCCCAAAATAGAGAATATCTAGACTTAGGCTTGAAAACGTGCCGTTAGGGGGGCGAAACCCACTAGTGCCCCCCAAATGGCCCCGTGAGCCAACACCTCGCACGGGACTAATATAGCCCGCACGAGCTAATCGCGTGGTCACAGGACCCCCGGTTTGAGAGCACGACCCAAAATAGAGAATATTCACACTTAAGCTTGAAAACGTCTCGTCGGGGGGGGGGGGGAAACCCCTTAGCGCCCCTCAAACGGCCCCGTGAGCAGCACCAACACCTCGCACGGGACCAACATAGCCTGCACGAGCCGACCACATAGTCACGGGACCCCCGATTTGAGAGCACCATCCAAAACATTTAATATCCACACTTAGCCTTGAAAACGTTTCGTCGGTGGGTGAAACCCCTTATCGCCCCCCCCCCCCCAAACGGCCCTATGAGCAGTACCAACACCTCGCAACGAGACCAACGTAGACCACACGAGCTGACCGCATGGTCATGAGACCCCCGATTTGAAAGCACGAACCAAAACAGAGAATATCCACACTTAGGTTAGAAAACGTGCTGTCAGGGGGCGATAGCCCTTAGCGCCCCCCCCCCAAGCGGCCCCGTGAGCAGTGCCAACACTTCGCACGGGACCAACGTATCCTGCACGAGTCGATTGCATGGTCACGGGACCCCCAGTTTGAGATCACGACCCAAAACAGAGAATATCCACACTTAGGCTTGGAAACGTGTCGTTGGGGGGGGGGGGGGGGAAGAACCCTTTAGCGCCCCCCAAATGGTCCCGTGAGTGGTGCTAACACCTCGCAAGGGATCAACATAGCCCGCACGAACGAACCGCGTCATCACGAGACCCACAGTTTAAGAGAATAACCTATATTTTTGAATGCCTACATGGGTCCCGTGACTGCATGATCACGAGACCCCTCGATTTGAGAGCACGAGACCCCCGATTTGAGAGCACAGGACCCCCTCGAGGTCACATAAGGAGCCTCCCGATTCGAGGATTTTTTTATTATTAAAATTGGTCATGGCCTAAAGCCGTGACAATATTTAATGCACAGTAAGTATAGTCATGGACAATAGATGTGGCAATATCATATATACAGTAAGTTTGGTCATGGCCTTAAGACGTGACAAAGATGGATCGCACAAAGAACTGGTCACGGTTCAAAGCCGTGACCGTATGGTCTTCAATCGTGAAGTGGTCATGGATTTGGGCCGTGACCACGCATACAATTAGGGTCAGGGCTATGGGCCGTGACCACATCTGTGACTATGGGGAATCCATGACCACTGAAATTGGTCATGCCCGATTTGGTCACGGACTAAATCCGCGACCCACCCTTCCTGGTTACGGATAAAGTCCGTGACCATTAACCCAGTTTTGGTGTGTATATCATAACAAATTCCCGACGAATAATATTATTATCATTAAATCTTCTCCTCATAAGCTTGGCCGGGGGGCTCCATAGCTATGTTGACCTAATTCACTGCAACTTTTGAACCACTAAAATTGGTTCAAAACAAACCTCTTCCCTCGAATAGGAATTGATTACATTCCTTAGAAAGAGGAAGAGCGTGTTTACTTGGAGCCAAGAGGTAGAAAAGGTACCGAAACACAGATTATAGAAGATGTCAAATATCCAGACTGGTCGACTAACGTAACGATGGTTAAAAAGAAGAACAATAGATGATGTATGTTTGTAGTCCCCGAGAAGAAAAAATTAGCCACCTGACTTCATCGCAGAGTTCACATATAAAGAAATGCAAATTAATTTAAGTTTGCCTGTCAAGCATTATTTTTAGGAAGAGATCTTAGCTCAAAAGCAAGCTGAGACTGTTGCCGACCACATTCACAAATATTACCAGTAGTTTTGCCATAGTATAATCTAGTATTCAGTTAATGATATCATTTATTAGCCAAGAGCTGTAGCTGAATTCATCGTAGAGTGCACATATGTAGAGTTCAAATAGGTAGAAGAACTAGACAATCTAATTTTTTCTGTCGAGCATACTTCTTCGGAAGAGATCTTATCTCAAAAGCAAACTGAGACTGTTGTCGATTACTTTCACAAGTATTATTAGTAGTTTGGAATTAAATTTAGTTCAAATGAAATTCTATTTTTCTTCTATTTCTAATTTCTTTTCATGTTTTTTTTCGGAGCATGGTGCTATCACCAAAGAATTATTTTTTAATCCAAAACTTTTCCATCTCTAGAAAAGTTCACTTTTCAAACTTTTCCAACATCATAAAAGTTCATTTTTAGTTCATCTTTTAAACTTAAGAATACTTTAAAACTTCGTGTATGATTTCGTCTTTGATAAACCAAGAATAAGAAGTTAGTAAAACATCGTATATAAACACAAGAAGTTTTGCCTGATTTGGTTAAACACGGGAATACATATATATATTCCTAATACACTTGGTCGCCACAGATGACTAGTACACATCTTAGAACGATAAAACTATTTACAGTTTTACCTAAGATCATTAGTAGTATCCAAGGACGTACAAACAGATTCAACCATAAATAAAAAACTTATCATTTAAGCAGGTTAAGTAGTCGACAAGCTAATTAAATAATCTTCAAAAAAATTATGTAGTTGCCAATACGATTATCACTAACCATAAGCTCGACTAAATGACAAGGATAGAAACCAAAACCATAACATCATTACATTTCAAGAAGTACTGGTTACTAGCAAAAACATAATGGCTTATAGAGATCTAAAAGGAACAATAAAGTTTGAAAAATGGCGATGGAAAGCAAGCGACAACATACCTTGAGAACAAGAAAAGATACAGTTCAGAAGATTTGGGTAAGAGAAACAAAGGGAAATTACACATTCCCGATACACTTGGTCGCCACTGATAATTAATGTTACAACTTAGATCAACAAAACTATTTACAGTTTTATCTAAGAACAACATTAGTAGAATCTAAAGCATTACTATCATTCAATATTAAGAAAGTTATTTAATCACTGATCTAACTAACTAGTCTACATAGACTACCCAGTCCGCAAGATGATTAAAACTAATCACAAGCTTAAATACAGGCTAACTAATTATTCCAACACTAATGGCTTCGGGATGATAGTACGTAAGTAGAAACAGTCATTACAAGGAAATAACAAAGATCTTAGGAGTCATTTCATGGGGCATTTTCTCCTCGTCCTTATCCATCCTAGCAAGGGAGACATCAAGGGCAAAGAAACCAGAGTACCTTTGGGCGAGTCACAGTTTTTCAAACTATCCACAAGAACGCCGCCCAGTGAAATATTTTACAAAGACCAGTAAGTTGGACACCGACATTCTGAAAGGCCGAGAAAGTGTTCAAATCTCATACTTCATCCTTTAAACAAAGGAGCACTGGGGACTTTTGTTAAATTGATCATTACACATGGATTAATGATGGAAGAACACCTATCATTTGCTGCTAAGAAATTCCAAGTGGCATATTATGGAAAGTAGATTTGATGACATCAAATGGTACTAGTTGGACCAACACCATCAGGACACTAGTCCTCCCAAGTAGACACCTCACCACTTCATCAGTACTTGATCCAAGAAGAAGAAGGGTAAAATGCATAGGAATTATCGAGAGACACTTCACACGGATTTTAGAAGGACAATAATCTCATTCATTATGTACGGGCATCGGGAAACTTTTCAGAATAAATACTCCTTACTTTTGATCAATCATCAAGTATGGAGCATTGGGGGCTTTTGTTGATTCAAAAAATTATCCATCTATATGGACCAATGGGAAATGAATAACCATTCTCCTATGTGGCAATATTCATAGTAATTACTTACATGGTCGGCTCCTGAGATAGTCCAAACGAAAGAATATGAACCATCAAGTATATTAAAAGCCATTTATGTGGAGTCACCAACAGTTATTGTACCCGTGAATATCATTAGTTATATTGAAGATCAATAGTTATATTTATTGTATACAGATGTAAATGCCTGAGTATATAAAGGAATTTTATCTCTTGGACTTCTATCACTATAAATACATGATCTCCCCTAACTCAAAGGGGGAATTCAATCATTCACATCAAACCATAATGTGATATATTATAACCACCAGAAATAAAACAAATGTGGACATAGGCTTTCCTTACAGCCGAATCACTTTACAAATCTTCATCTCTTGTGTGTTTATTTACATAGCATATCATATTTTATATGTGGTTAGAAATCTGGATCTAGTCCATTTTTTGACATCAACAAGGATCGTCAAAGACAAATGGAATTCATAAAACATACACACCATTACTATGCTAGAAACAAAATGAAGACATGAATATAACGATAACTATGTACTAAAAATAATCTCAATATCGTCATCATATAAAAAAGCACTAGCATTATCTGCATAATCATAATTTAAAGAATCATCATCATCAACCTCAATAGTAACAGCATCATCAAATCCATTTTTATGTTTGTGAGGGTTGAAATAACTATCATCATCATCATCTTCATCATCATCATCATCATCATCATCATCATCATCATCATCATCATCATCATCATCATCATCATCATCATCATCATCATCATATTAGGGATAGGTAAGTGGAGGATGATGGTATCAAGCATCCCAAAGACTCGCGTCAAGTTCTGATTAGGACAAGGTAATTACAAACCACAAATAGAATAATAAATGGAAAATAACTTCCTGAACCTAATCGTGAGACCTGCAACAACAGAGATTCTGACCCTCTTCCTATTCCTAGTCATCTGTTATGATTTCGAAAAGCCTCCTCACCTTAATATAGGGGATCCATCCAAATAGATAAGGGTGGTTAGGGCTTTCTCAATAGCCTCATCATCTTGCCGATCAAGATAAATGGGAAGTAGACCTATAAAGGCTATAACCATCTTCTTTCTTTATGTATATGCACCTTTGTTTCATTTAGAAGAATGCCATTCTAATCGATAAGGATCTACGTACATAATTTATATATTTTCTTTGGTTTTTGGCTTTATTTTGGAACTTAACAAAACTCAAGTGCATGTGTTTTTTGAGTAATTAGTTTGTACTGAATATTTAAATATTATAATATGCATTGTGAATTGACTTTAACAGATTAGACAATAAATTTTACACACAACATTTGGTAAATGTAAAATAGTTTTTTTTTTAATTTCCTAAATTATTTCAAGTTTAAAGGGACGACATGAAAACATTTTTGAGAAAGACATTAAAAATTTATTATTATTTAATTTTTTTAGAATCTTATTGTTCCTATGTAAAAAAATATTTTTGTACGTTCCTCGTATATACCATTGTCCTATGAGATTCGAAATTTGAGCAGAATTTCTTGTACGAGGTTCAATTTGTACAAGATTAAGGTTGTACAAATGTTTTTCATACGAGATTCCCTCGCGCAAAAATGTTTTTATATAAGGAATATCGTATGAATATTCTCCTTTATACAAGAACCATCTCATTTGTACGGTGTCTGAATTGTGAGAAACGTGAGTTTAAGCTCTATGTTTTTCACCAGCATATAAGTAAGGTCATAAATCATATTCTTTAGTTGAAGCCCATTTTTTTTTATCAAAAACATACCTAGATTATGAGATATTTCATATGAGGTTAGGATATACAATCCCATCCTTTATCCGAGATAGATTTTCCTATAAATCCTTCATCTTTCACACCAAATTATTTTTAACAAAGTGCTTTGTATGAGATGATCACGTTTCTGCTAAGATCGATGGATATCAAGACCCGAGGGTTGTGAAAGTTTTCACAAAGCTGCAATAGATAAAAATTGATTTCTAATATGGGCATAGGTAGAAATTTCATAATGGTCGATAAAATTTATGGATGAAACTTGAGTCATATATAAGTCGTGTTTATTTTTTTTAAACTCCACTAAACATTAAACATTACTACAAAATTTTAGGTTGGCGGCGCGATAGTGGCTTTCTTCCATGGGGCTACATTCCAAATAATTGTGTTTATGTGTGCCTTCCTTTTATATTTCTTCCATAGTTAGTTTTGAATCACATCTAAAATTCGATCAAAATGATTTTATGGGGGGAATTTTTTTTAGAATCAAGTGAATTGGTTTGTGTTGCAAAGAAAAATGTGAAAAAAAATTGATTATGACTTATTTTGGGGGCGTTGTGAATCTCTGAACTAATAATTAACTCGTGTAAACTTACTCGACATAGATGGCCTAGGAATTTCCAAATGATTAATAATGAACTCTCAGATTGCACTTTATACGGATGTTTAACGGAGATACACTAATCAAAGTTATTTTCAAATTTTAATAGTGATAAAAGTAAGGAGAACACCCAAAAGGTCTATGTGATAAAATTTACCAACTAGGTTACATAAAATTTTATCTTCAATATTAGGTGATGAATCTAACTATAGAAGAGTTAAATCAATCACATAACAATAAATATACAACGAAAAACCCAGTAATGATAAAAATCCTCGGGCCTAAATGAATGAGAAATGCGTTATGGTAGAGATTTAGAAATACAAAAAATAACTTATAATCACACAAAGCACTAAGTGACTATGTAATCATTCACATGATATCTATCGTAAAAAGCACCAAAATGGAGTTTGCTACATATTCCCAACCGATTTTGGCCTTGACTAATGTCTTTAAATATTTTTTTGCTCTTAAAACCGTTTATAAAGTATAATCAGCTCTTTTTCTTCAATGGAACAAGTGAGAATCCACCAATGTTTAGGTACCACTTTCTTGGATGTGAGTTTTCCTAAAGGTTTTCAAAGTGTTTAAATTGTTGTGGATTCATAAAAAAACTCAGATTATATATTTTTAGATATTTTGAAAAGTATGTCAAGAACAAATATATAAATTTGTTTTCTCAATATTAAAGGTAGATGTTTGTAAGGTTCAATACGAATTTTGATCAAATTTTGAAAAAAAAACATATTGAGAATATAAATTGAAAGGTGAAGAAGAAACACAAAAATCACTATTCTCTCTAGAGTTTTTATCTATAAAACCTTTATCTTTTAAATATCCTCTTGACCCTTCCCAATAACTCTTTTAAACATTTCTTTCAATTTTTTCTCTTAGAGTTTTGAGAAAGATAATGGTAATGTGTTAAACACACTCCACATATAATGTGAACTCTTCCATTATGAGGATGATATAAGGGAACAATTGGAAGGAGTGACTTCATAACACAATATAGACACTTAAGTACCAAGAGATATGTCTTCAACAAAGTTTTTCACGTTTCATAATGTAAACGCTAAATATGTTTTAAAAGAAATATTTTCCAAGCAAAGTTCTCGGTCAACATCCAATAATGGATTTTACACATATTCGAACAAGTAGTACAGGAGGTCACAAAGGACCAGAGGCTATTTAGAAAAAATGTCTCGGTTGGGGCGTGACCAACAAAAGTCCTCCTTTGTTGATGTGATCAAGCCCACGAAATGCACTAGATATGTAAAGTAAGATAGAGCAATGATTTTTTCAGCCTAAAAAAATATTTATATGATTAAGGTAGGTGGTAAAATCATTTTGAGATTGGTTATAAACAAATAGAGCTGAACAGTAAATGAAAATAACAGAAGCACATAAGAAAATGTATATATGGTTCGACAATATGCCGATGTCCATAAGGTATTTTTATTTTTTCTTATTAATAAGTTTGCAAGAATAAGAATTAAATGCGCCTTCTCCCAGGGGCGAGGGTTAAATTTGTAAAGAGCATAAGAATGACGAGTCATGCATGACTCTAGGACTACTGGATGTCGTTGCGATATGATCGAGCAGATCCTATCATGAGATAATCTCTGATCGGACTCTGCCTCATTATTCTCTTTAAGATATGATACTTTATTTGAGCTTCTGAAAAGGTGTTAATCAATCCAATTTTTTTTCAGATTGTCCGAATAATTCCCCCATCATGGTTCCTAAATATTTATAACCCAAAAATGGGTGGAAAGGTTAGATCGCCCATGGAAGTATGTAATACCCCGTATTTTTATGCTTTCTAAATTTGGGGATTTATTAAATTTAATGTGAGATATTAATTTAATATAAATCCGGAAATTAATTATATTTTTTTTATAATTACTAACGTGACGAGAGTTAGTAATCATTTTGGAAATTTGTTGAATATTACTAATGAGTAAAGTAATATATGATATTGGTTCTATTAATTGTCACGAGTGAATAAAATGATAATTTTGGAAATTTAAGTCGGGACGCGCTTGTGTCGTGTCGGGACTAAATATCGATTAATAAAAGTGAATAAATTATAAGTCACCCGTATGATCATTTCGAGTCCTCCAAAGTGTTCAGAAGGGTCTAGATAGTTAAAATAATGTACCCGAAGGTTTAGTTTCGGTCTCGGGGCGTTTTTAGGCCTAATTATCACCCCGGGAGGGCATTTTGGACATTTTACCTTTTTAGGCTTGAAAACCCACGAAAATCTTAGAGTTATATCAGATGCTTAGGGTTGACTTCTAGGGTTAACTCAACCAAAAATAAGAAACGACCATTGGATAAGGAAGGAGAGAGCTTGCCCAAGAGTTCTAGGTCGAAAACTCCTCCGTTTGCACCGCCGTCGCCGCCAAACGATAGACCACGTCACAAGGATCACAACCACACTGATTTCAGCCGCAAATCAGAAACAAAAATTCCCAGGCAAGTATTTATCTTGCTTAATTTCGTTAATGCTTCATTCATGTTAGTTTAGGATTGATTATGATGAGTTTCTATAAAAGAAAACCCATGTTGGAGATTAAAAATTGCATGTTGTAGTGATATAAATGATAATCTGGAAATCCCCTTCACATGTAGAGGTTGAACCACGGATTTATGATGGATTAGAAGTAGAAATTCTGGAAAAAAATTGATTTGAATTAAGTTAAAGAAAATTTTAGGGTTCATGAGAATTGTATAAATTTTGGTACTTTAATCCCTGATTCTTGATGAAAACTCACATGCCTTACGTTGAATATTGTCCATTTGGGTTTAGAACGTTTGTGTTATAAATTTCTGGGAGTTTGGGAGTTAAAAATTTGGATTTGGATGATGTTGGATGATAGAACTCGTAACTGATTTTCTGCAGATGTCGCCATACCTACTTGATCGATCGATCGATCATAGAGCATCGATCGATCGATGGTTCGATCGATCGAACACCTTCCCTCGATCGATCGACCCCTCCTGGCAGACTTATAATTCCCCTTCTAAATAGATGAATTCAATTTAAATGAGTAATAATCTTTGGACATCCTTATTAAAATATTTTGGGAAGTAGAGAAGACCAGTAGGACTTATTAAAAATATGAAACCTTTAATGTAAGATGAGATTCACATTTTCGGGGATGTTTACATATAAGGGACGATGGAACTATGTATTAATGGAGTAGACGCGCCAGGTAGTTACGTTCGAAAATAAATGAGTGCCTACTGAAATTATACTTGGGAGTATAGAAATTTATGACTATCACTTGATAAGTGGGGATAATCCGACAAATTAAATTAAGAGATGAACCGTTATACGTGATAACTAAATAATGAGAAATAAAGATAAATATCATAATTATGAGTTATGAGATGTACCTAAATTTGATATGGTAATAGTAGTATATTTATATGACTGTGTTTATGCATATACTATATACGTGTGAAAATCGTACCCGCGCTACTTGATATCCCTGAGGTTATCGCGCTGGGACAGTCTTATCTCGATGAGCCTTTATGGGGGATATTGACTCGTACCCTAGAAGATAGAAATCCTTTTGTACAGGCTATCGAATCGATAGTTCAGACGGTCCTAAGAGACGTGAGGGCATGTGCTGACCTCTTAGAGACTTGGAATCTATGCTTCACCTCAATATTGTTTGTGTTTGTGTTAATACAGTTCGAGAGTGATTCCGAACTTGTATTTCCCTTAGTACGAGTGATACGGGGACTGGATAGCAGAGTATGCCCGCACCATAATTATTATGTGGGGTGACGTTAGAATATATATATTATATGAGTATTTAATAATGTATTTAATTTTGAAATTTGGGAACTACCTACTGTGTTCATGGTAAGTAAGAATGGAATAACTAATTCAAGTTGGGAATAAGTGTTTGAAAAGTATAATGTGTTACTGAGAAACTTTATTACTAAATAAGGTTAAATGAGAACTTTGTTATTAAATGAATTTTAAACCTCTTAAATAAATGAATTTGTCAATTTAATCTTACGAGAAACCTAAGATAAGATAAGTTAAACCGTTGGGAAGGTTAGTGCGATAGGCGTGCACATTAGAAGAGAGGTGATAATTTCTCAAGGGAGTGCCGCACTAATATGTGGTTTCATTGGCCAGTAAACATTTTAAATACTTGCTAAACAAATTTTAAATCATTTACACTATCGGTTTTTCTTTTTCTCTTGTATATATATGTATATATTACAGGTGCCCAGCCACAGGGGCGTCTTACATAGGATCCTTTGGAAGGAACGCGCTGCAGCTTAGGTGGGAGTTGCAGGCCTTTTGTTTAGACGACCTCATTTGTTGATTCCACTTCTAGCACTATTTATTCAGTTGGACATGTATCGCCCTTTTCCATTATTCAGTTGTTTTATTGGATATTGTAATTCATTTATTTTTCCAGTATTTGCACTCTGGGATTTATTATTGTCAGGATGTTTTCCTTTAAGTTTTAATGTTGGAATCAATTGGTTGAATGATTAATTAATTGGATTATATGTTCCAGGATAGTTGTTGTGTGATTATTTAACTATGAATTATGTAAAGTTTTAAATGTTGGTTTATAAAATAAAATTTGGGAAAGAAATGTCTAAAATGGTTTTGACACTTAGCTTAATTATTTAGGGTGTTTAATTGGAAAAGTTATTTTTATGACAGTGATGCTAAGAATGAACCAACTGTTCACCTTGATTATAATTTAATAAAGGACTGATCACCCGGTATTTAATTAGGCGGGGTGTCACAAAAGTCAACTCTAGTCAATAGTGATTATTGATCTCTTATTGAGGATGAGGTTAAAGAACACTAAAAATTGTAATATTTTATAAGAAAAAATTCGTTTTGGTAAAAACAACGTGAAAATACCAAAAGACAGACCCGTCTGCTAGCCGCCACTTTGGGCCCTGTTTTAAATTATGAGTTGTGTTGGAAGCTTGACTAAATAGTTCAAATCTTCTATCTACTACCATTTTTCACTCTTATCTCCCCTATTCAAGACGTTAAGGCTTATCTACACTCTTTTATCTCCATTTTGCACTTTTTTTTAAACTTTAATGCATCACTAATTTTCGATTTTAGACTTTAATATAACTGTATATATTTATTAGATTTTAATACATATTTTGTCCCTAAATGTGAAAATTTCACCATTAAAAGCGATATTTGGTGATATTTAGCGACAAAAATGTAATTTAGCGATGTAATATAATAAAGTCTAATAAACTGATAAAGTTGTATTAAAGTTAAAAAAAACATAATTTTTACTCTATTATTTATTAAGACAGTGGAAAGATAAATGGGGAAGGTTCTATGAAAATTTCAGTAGAGTTTCCTTTGTTTTTTTAGTAATCCAAAATGATATGACATGTTTAACTAACAGAAATATAAAGACCAATTCGGGCATTCTCTATCAACAACAATACAAAGCCCAGGTCGGGCATTCAACACCATAAACAACAACAATATGAATCCCACCATAGGCATTCACTATCAATAATAACAATATAAATACCACCCTACACATCCATTATCAACAATAACAAAATAAAGACCACCATGGGCATTCACAATTAACAATAATATAAAGTTCACCACGGCCATCACAATTAAACATTTGCATGATCTCAAAGTTAATTTTTACTTTGTTCTTTATTAAGACAGGGGAGAGAGAAATGGGGAAGGGTTTTTAAATTTTCTGATAGAATTTATTTTTTTCTTAATAATAAAAAATTAAACATGATATGTTTAACCAACAACAACAATATAAATCTCAATGCGGGCATTAACCATTAACAACAATATAAATCCCACCCCGAGCATTCATCATCATCAACGACAACAACACTATAAATCTCACCTCGACCGTTCAATAACAACATAATATCCTTGACATCATATTTTTTAGTATTTTGATAATATTAGTTTGATTTTTTGTTATATTTTCATATACAATATTTTGATTCTCTATATTCAACATTCTTAACATCGACACAAAGTAATTAATTAGATTGAAGAAAAAAAAGTTACCTGACTTTCTTCATTTCGCTCTCGTACCCTGACACCTTTGCCAATAATACTTGCATCCGCTCATCTTTTTTTTTTTTTGCCTATTTCTCTTTTTACGTACAGCTTAGACTCTAACTCACTAATATGTTTATTTGATCCTGGCTTAGTAAGGTTGAAAAAGTTTGTGGGGTGACTCCTTGCCCTTTACCCCTAACATAAATGGGATGCTAATATGTCCCTAATGCCAAAATTAGGATGTCTGAGGTTCCTTCGGTGACCAAGCTCCTAGCTTTAACCTAACCCTGACTGTTTAGCACATCAAGAAAAAAAATCAATCAAGTGAAGATATATAACATGTAAAATAATTCAGTCAGATGTATTTAATGTTGAATATTTATGTAAACAAACTCATAAATGGAAATTCACAATTTTATCCGCTATTTCTTTCATATCTTCATCACCAAATCGCTCATTTTTTATCTTGACAACCTTTTTGTTCACAGATAATCCCTATCGTCCTCCTCAAACTTATCGCATGCCTCTTTCTGTTAACATATTAAATACAAAAACTGGGTGAACTTAGAATGTGTAGTTTAATTCATAAATATTAATTTTTGTCAACTAAGAAAAATAAGTACATACAAGGTTTTCGATAGTCACAATTTCCTTTCTTATTCGATGGTTATATATATTTCCCCCCCAACTTTAAACTTGTACTGTGCTTAGCACCTTATCAGGACATAAACAGTTTCATAAGCATGAACAACTTATATAAATAACTTAGAATAATATATAATTTTAGCCCTTTGCTATATACCTTGAACTCCTTTGACATTCTCACTCTTATTAATTCATCCCAATCCTCTTGTTCAATATATTTTTTACACATATTTGGCCGATGTTTGAGTTGATCAGTTTTATCTCTAAATGGTATGATGTAAAGCATAGTCAAATCTACTTCAAAATTCTTCCACTAAGCTGAAATATTAGATAGCACTTGTCTCTTTGTTTTAGGATCCGTATCAAATTTAGACTATGAATTAAAGACAAAAATAAATTAGAAAATACAAGATAAAAGTATTTTATATATGAAACACATGGGAGAAAAAAAACTTACTTGAAAAGCCCTCCATAAATTTTATTTCAAATGAACAAACACTTTCTTCCAAGTTCCATAACGTATTGGAATCATCGTCTTAACAATGTCGTGTTCCTACATTTCGTCCACGCTTACAATGTAATTACAACCAAACTTGAATATTAGTATAAATCAGCAGCTAAAAATAATACATATGGAAAATAGTGAAAAGAACACATATTTTTGCTTATTTAATAACAAAAAAGTGGCATTTGAATGCTAAAACGAAAAATATAAAGCACTCGATGCGTGATTCTGAAATATAGATAAACAATAATACTTATATTGTATATTTCAGTGTGCAACAACTAACTAATCTCTGTTGGGACTGATTTTGAAATTTTATCATCTAGAATTGATGAAGTTAGTACTTAATTTCCTTTAGTATTAATATGCTAATTAACTATAAACCATGTTTGAGTCCTTCGTGAAAAAAGCATTCAAGCTTGGCGCTTGTTACAAGATCCGTCACTGCCCCAAAAGAAATTGCCGAAAGCCGCTTCCAAGTCGTGAACCACAGAGTCTGGGGGTCTAACGCTGCAAATAAGTGGAAGGCCATGAACTGAGCAATAAACTTGATAACGACGAGCTTACCAATGGGAGATAACATCCGACAACACCACATATAAAGCTTATTTTAGATGTTAGTACTGAAAGGAGAAAACAGTGCCCTTTTTTAACCGAAATATAATGGAACTCAGAAGTAGGTGATAAGAAGGCGTTTTTGGGTGAAACTAGTAGTTCTAGATATAATAGAGCATCTACAAGTAGGGGCTTTATCTGAGATGACGAATCAACTTTTGGATTGATTTACCACTTGACCCGAATTTGCTTCGTAAAGGGATAAAAACTTCATAAGATAAATAAGAGAAGATTTAACACCGTTGATGAAAATCAGAATATCATCGACAAAGGATAAGAAACTAATAATCGGACTCCTGGGGGGCATGGAAAAATGTTTCACGGTACCCTGAATCATAAATTTATCAATATATCTATTCAAAACTTCTTTATCAAGGATAAAGAGGGCCGGGGAGATGGGATCACCTTGGCGGATTCATGTTGTGGATTTAAAGAATCAATGGGGCTTCCCATTAACCAGAGTGGAAAACCAAGAGTTAGATATTTCAATCCAAATCAAATCAATCCACCCCTCACAGAAACCAAAATCCCTTAAGACATGATAAGAAAACTCCACGAAAGTCGATCGTATGCTTTGGACATATCAAGTTTAATGAGGAAGTTACTCCTATGGACCTTTTTATGAAATCTATATATGATCTCTTGGGCAAGGAGAATGCTTTCATGGATAGAAACCCCTTGATAAAGCCAGTTTGGTTTAGGGAAATGATAATGGGAAGAATTGACTTCAATCAATTGGCCAGAATCTTTGTAATAACTTTATTGAGAAGTTGCACAGACTAATGGGCCTAAAATCTGCGGTCCTAACAGGAATGAGCACAAGGTTCCTACTAGTCCAACTTTTTGGCATTTCAGCACCCAAGAAGAAGGAAGTTATAGCTCGACAAAAGTCCTCTCTAATAATATCCTAACATGATTTGTGAAAAACACCATTATAGTCGTCCGGACCAGCGGAGCTAGAAGCTTCCATACTAAATAAAATCTCTTTGACCTCTTCCAAAGTGGGGTAGACCGTCAACATCTCGTTTATCTTTGCTGAAATCAATTGCGGAATCATATTAAAAAAATTAACATCAACAATCTCATCCCCCGAGGTGAGTAGGTCTTTAAAAAAATAGAGAGTGCCCTTGATGACATGTACATCAGAGGACCAAGCCCCATGTGCCATCTCTCAATCTGAAAATATAAAGTCTATTGATGTTTTTCTTGGCCAAAGAGTGGTAAAATTTAGTAATAGAATCCCCTTCACAAATCCATTTTACCCTATATTTTTTATACCAAAAGGATTCCTCTTTAGCAAGCTTCTGTTGCATCGAAGCCTTAGCATTTCTCCAATCCCTAAAGGGTACTTTCAAGAAGTCTGATT
Organism: Sambucus nigra; assembly: GCA_949130495.1. Classification (NCBI taxonomy): domain Eukaryota; kingdom Viridiplantae; phylum Streptophyta; class Magnoliopsida; order Dipsacales; family Adoxaceae; genus Sambucus; species Sambucus nigra. Next base: position 535,757,982 of record OX422209.1, read on the forward strand.
GCAAGGTAAACTCGACTTGAAGGAATATATCTTCTGATTGACTAACTGATTGAAAAACCCTCTTGAAAACATCGATATTCCACCTCCTGAGCGCATCCTTTACCGCTTTGAGTTTCTTGGAAAAAACATGCATAGGCTGTAATACCCCGTATTTTTATGCTATATTAATTTGGGGATTTATTAAATTTAATGTGAATTAATTATTTAATAAAAATCCAAAAATTAATTATGTTAAAATTATTAACGTGATGAGAATTAGTAATTATGGGAAAATTTGTTGAATATTACTAATGAGCAAAGTAATATATAATAGTGGTCATATTAAATGTCACGAGTGAATAAAATGACAATTTTAGAAATTTGAGTCGGGACGCGCCTGTGTCGCGTCGGGACTAAATATTGATAAATAAAATTAAATATTTTATAAGTTGTTCATATGGTCGTTTTGAGTGCGCCAACGAGTCCAGAAGGGTCGAAATAGTCCGAAAAGTATAACCGGGGGTTTGATTTGGGCCTCGGGGTGTTTTTAGGCCTAATTAGTACCCCGGGAGGGCATTTTAGTCATTTTGTATTTTTGGGTAATTAAACCCACGAAAATTAAAGGGGTTATATCAGATGTTTAGGTTATCTCCTAGGGTTAGATAACTCAAAACACTAGAACGGCCATTGGAGATGAGAGGAGAGGGCTCTCAAGGCATTCCAAGGCTCAAAACTCACCCGTTTGCACCGCCGCCACCGCCAACGCGTAGATCGCGAGACGGGGAACGCAACCGCACCAAATTCAACACCAAACCAGATTTATGAAAATCCCAGGCAAGTGTTTATCTTGCTTATTTCGTTGATGCATCTTTCATATTGGTTTAGGAATGATTAGGATGATTCATATGGATGAAAAACCCGATTTGAGTTAGGAAATTTCATGTAGTTATAAATTAAATGAAAATTCTGGAAACCCTTTGTCATGTAGAGGAATAAATCACGAATTTATGATGTTGTAGATGAATAAAATTCTGGAAAAGATGGATTAGGACTATGTTAATGAAATTCTAGGGTTCTTGAGGATTTATATGAATTTGGGGCTTGTTAATCCATGCTTATTAATGGAAATTTTCATGCTTTACGTAAAAGTTGTATGGAATGGATTTATATAATTAGTAGTATAATTTTCTGGACATTTGGGTATGGAAAGTTAGGATTTGGATGAAGTTTTGTGAGAAAACCCGTAACTGCAAAACTGCAGAATTCGCCATACCTTCTTGATCGATCGATCGAGCCAAGAGCTTCGATCGATCAAAGGTTCGATCGATCGAGCCCCTAACCTCGTTCGATCGACCCCTCCTGGCAGACTTAAGTTCCCCTTTTAAAATTGTTGAATTGATTCGAAATGAAGAAAACTCCTTAGACATCCTTGTTAAAATAATTTGGGAGATAATGATGACCAGTAAGGTTCATTAATGAATAAGAGACCTTTAATGTAAGGAAAAATATATATTTTTGGGATATTTTGCGTAAGGGACAATGTAAGTATACATTAAAGGGGAGAGACACGTAAGAGAGAGTTACGTTGGAACATAAATGGATACCTACTGAATTGTACATTTGGAAGAATAGAGTCTATGAGGGTTACGTAGTAAGTTGGAAAAACCCTTCGAATTAAAATTAGAAACGAACCATTATACTTGATAAATAATAATGGGAAAATAAGGATAAATGTTGTGAATGTGGGTTATGGGATAAACCTAAATTGATATAATAAAAGTGGTGTATTTATATGATTGTGTATGCATATATTATATACTTGTGAAAATCATGCCCGCGCTACTTGCTATCCCTGAGGTTACCGTGCTGGGACAGTCTTATCTCGTGTGCCTTATGGGGGATATTGACTCGTACCCTAGAAGATAGAAATCCTAGGTACAAGCTATCAAATCGGTAGTCACGGTCCTAAGAGACGTGAGGGTATGTACTGACCTCTTGGACTTGGAAATTATGCTTCGCCTCAATATTGTTTGTGTATGTATTTATACAGTTCGAGAGTGATTCCGAACTTGTATTCCCTTTAGTATGATTGATACGGGGATTGGATAGCAGAGTATGCCCGCACCATAATTTTTATGTGGGGTGCTGTTAGAATATATATATTATACGAGTATTTAATATATATATGAACTTCTGAAATATGGGAAACTGCCTACTGTGTTATGGTAAGTAAGACATGTATAATGACTCAAATTGGAAATACTTGTTTTGAAAAGTATAATATGATATTGAAAAATTTTATGAATCAATAAAGTTAAAATGAGCGTTTTGTACTAAATGAAATTATCCTTTTAAACCATGATGTTGTTAAATCTTAAATATTGAGAGTCACCTAAGATAAGTTAAATCCTTGGGGAAAGCTAGTGTGATATATGATGAGATAAACCATTGGTAAGGTTAATGCGATAGGAGTTCACATTAGAAGAGAGGTGAGAATTTCTCAAGAGAGTGTCGCACTAATATGTTGTTGCATTGGCCTGTATCAATTTAAATACTTGCTGAACGAATTTTTAGATCATATACACTATCGGGCTCTGACCCATTTCTATTCCTTTTTTTCTCTTGTATATATATGTATATATTATAGGTTCCCAGCCACAGGGGCGTCTTGTTTAGGATCCCTTGGAAGGAACGTGCTGCAGCTTAGGTGGGAGTTGCATGCCACTTGCTTAGACGGTTTCATTTACTTGATTCCACTTCTATCATTCTCCTTATTGGGCATGTGTAGCCCTTTCCACTATTTATCTGTTTTATTGGAACATTTGTATTTCAGTTATTTCTAGTACTGTTACTTTGGGATTTATTCAACATGTATGTTTTACTTTAAGTTTTAAATGCTGGGATTTAGTTGTTGAATGTTTAAATTAACTTGGATTATATGTTCCAGGATTATTGTGGTGTGATTCTTTAAATATTGAATTGTTGTAGATAATTAAATCTTTATTTTCAAAATAAAATTTGGAAAGTAATGTTTAAAAATGGTTTTGACACTTAGCTTAATTAAATAGGGTGTTAAATTTGGAAATGTTATTTTTACGATAGTGATGGTAAGAATGAACCAACTGTTCACCTTGATTTTAATTTAATAAAGGAGTGATCCCCCAGTATTTAATTAGGCGGGGTGTCACAAGTGGTATCAGAGCATCAGGTTCTATTGTCCATAGGATCTGTACGGCTTATTTTCGCTTTCAGCTTAACGTTTTTGCTATAGAGACCTATTTTTAGGATTGTTGTATTTCTGCTTTTACGTTTACGTCTTCAGCCATTTGGGATTTGATAATGACTGTAGACTAATAAACTTCTTCACGTTTCAGATGTCTCCGAGACGTGCACCGAAGGATAGGCGTGCCCATGCCGAGAAGCCAGCAGCTCCGGCACAAGGCACTATGAATGCTACTGAAGTAGCCGCCATTGTTGCTCAGGCGGTGAATGCCGCGCTAGCGGTGGTTCAGCAGGCTCCACCCTAGATTCAGGCAGTGGCGCCAGTACCAGCACAAATTCCATCTGCATGGGAGAGGGTTAGGGATGCTTTTCAGAAGGCGCATCCCCCTAAGTTCTCTGGTAGCTCAGATATCGTCACAGTCAGCCAATGGAAGAAAGACATCCAGCGGCATCTTCGTATGTATGAGTGCACCGACGTGCAAAGGCAGTTATTGGCTTCCTTTAAGCTGGTGGGGTCCGCTTTGCAGTGGTGGGAGTCCACTACCACCTTGGAGGAGAGGGACACGATCCCTATTCAGTCGTTCTGGGAGCGATTTGACCGCAAGTACTTTCCACCCGCCGTGCAGACTGAGATGAGGCGGAAATTACTGAATTTTGAAACAGGAGAACTCTACCATTGCTGAGTATGAGGAGGAGTTCACGAGACTTCTCACCATAGTGCCAGATGAGGCACCTGCTGAGAGTAAGAAAATTTTGTTGTTTGTGGACGGGTTAGCTTGGAGGATCCGTCAGCATATTATAGGGAATCTATCTCTGAGTACTTTCACTGATGTACTCAATGCTACGTTACTACATTTCCAGGATCACCGCTTCCATCTGCAAGGAAGCAAGAGAGCAGGAGAGTATAGCCAGCATGGCAGGACCGGGGGTAGTAGTGCTAGTGGGGCACCATCTCATGGACAGACTCGTCAGCACGACCAGAGTTCCCATCAGGGGGACCCTGCTAAGCGATTCCATTCAGGTGATTCTAGATAGGGATTTGGGAGTTATAGGCAGGGCCAGCCTAATCAACAGGGCCAACAGCGTGCTAATCAGGGCCAACAGTGCCAGTGGCGAGGAGGTAACGGCCAACAGGGCCGTGGTCAGCAGGGTCAGAGGGGAGGTAACTTCAGAGGTCGGTGTTTTGTATGCGGCAAGCATGGTCATAAGCGCCAGGATTGCCCAGAGGGTAATAGGGCCTCACAACAGCAGGGTGCCCGTAATGAGCCATATAGACCACTTTTTACACCTGCCCTCCCAGCTCCAGTCAGGTGCCAACCCTACCAGCCATTCCAGCAGCTCCAGTGTAGCAGGGGCAGTTACAGTACGGACGTGTCTATAACGTCCACCAGGCAGCATCTCCACAGGCACCACCCGCGATTGAGGGTATGTTTCCTATCCATGGTACTATGGGTCGGGTTTTGTTTTATACTGGGGCGACGCATTGTTTTATAGCCACGCATTTTTTGAAGGCCTTAGGGTTGTTAGCCACAGCAGAGAGCACAGTGACGTGTGTAGACTCACCACTGGGGAGTGGGTCGCTTATCTTCTTTATATGCTGGGGAGTGGGGGTAGATATTGGTAGTTTGGTATTACCTGCAGACATGTTAGTCTTAGATATGCATGAGCATGATGTTATTATCGGTATGGATTGGCTCGCAGCTTATAGAGCCATGATTGATTGCTTCGGTGGGAGCATTATTTTTGCCATTCCGGGGCAAGAGATGTTTGTAGTGGCGATGCCTCGCCCAGAGGGAGGCTCGACCACTCATTTGTATTATATAGAGGAGGATACCTCTAAGGAGGTTGTGATTCTGTTAGACTCGATTCCAGTTGTTCATGAGTATTCCGATGTGTTTCAGGAGATACCAGGGCTACCCCCCAGTCGAGAGATAGACTTTGTCATAGACTTATTACCGGATACTAGACCGATAGCACCCGCTCCATACCGTATGGCTCCGGCGGAGATGCGAGAGTTACGAGATCAGATAGAGAAGCTGTTAGGTCAGGTCTTTATTTGCAGGAGTACCTCACTTTGGGGAGCTCCAGTCTTATTTGTGAAGAAGAGAGATGGTTCACTGAGGTTATGTGTGGACTACCGGGAGTTGAACAAGGTCACGATACGGAATAAGTATCCATTGCCTCGAATCGATGATCTGTTCGACCAGATGAGGGGAGAAACTTTCTTTTCAAAGATAGATCTGAGGTCGGGGTACAGCTACGTATTAGGGAGTAGGATGTTTCAAAGACTGCCTTCTTGACGAGATATGGGTCTTATGAGTTCAGAGTGATGCCATTCGGCCTCACAAATGCTCCAGCCGTGTTCATGGACTTAATGAACCGAGTATTCAGAGAGTTCTTAGATCAGTTTGTCATCGTCTTCATAGATGATATTTTGATATATTCACACTCCGAGGAGGAGCATGCCGAGCACTTGAGGCAGGTTCTTCAGACTTTACGAGAGCATCAGTTGTATGCTAAGTACGAGAAGTGTGGATTCTGATTGCGAGAAGTACAGTTCTTGGGGCATGTTGTTTCTGAGCAGGGGATAGCAGTCAACCCGAGTAAAGTGTCAGCGGTGAGGGAGTGGGGACAGCCCACGACATCAAGGGAAGTGAGGAGTTTCTTGGGGTTATCCGGATACTACAGGAGATTCATTCGGGGATTCTCCAAAATAGCGGGTCCATTGACGAACCTGACTCGCAAAGGGGTACCATATGTTTGGGATGATGCTTGTCAATTGGCTTTCGACGAGCTGAAAGACAAGATTACTTCAGCACTAGTCCTTGCTTTACCGAAGCCGGGTGTGGAGTACCTGGTTTATATCGATGCCTCTTTACGGAGACTTGGGGAAGTACTTCAACAGGAAGAGAAGGCTATAACTTTTGCCTCCCATAAGCTTAAGCCGCATGAGAAGAATTACCCCACACACGACCTGGAGTTAGCAGCGGTCGTTTTTGCACTGCGGATATGGAGACACTAATTATTGGGGGAGAAGTTCCGTTTGTTCACAGACCACAAGTCACTGCAGTACCTATTCACTCAGCGATAGCTGAATATGCGTCAGCGCAGATGGTTAGAGTTTGTGAAGGACTATCAGTTCGACATACAGTATCATCCGGGGAAAGACAATGTAGTTGCTGATGCGTTGAGCCGTAGACCGGTAAATGAGGTAGTGGACGTTTGGAAAGTGAAGTGGAAGGAGTTGGGTCACCAGGACGCAGTAGCCCGTTCCTTCATATCTGTTATGACAGTCACACTCGAGATTATTACGAGGGTGATACAGGCACAGACCGCAGACCCGTTTTGCCAGGAGCAGATTGTATGACTTTTAGCTGAAGGTGCTGAGTCCTATTCTGTTAGTTCTGACATGGGTTTGAGGTTTAATGGGAGGTTAGTGGTTCCAGAAGGGGCAGAATTGCGTCATGCAGTGATAACCCAATCTCACGGGTCCCGATTTGCGGTACATCCTGGAGGAGATAAGATCTACCAGGATATGAGGAGGCAATACTGGTGGAGTGGGATGAAGAAGGACATTGCTGAGTTCGTGTCCAAGTGTTCTACCTACCAGCTGGTGAAGGTGGACCATCAGAAACCGTCAGGATTTCTTCAGCCATTGGAAGTACCCGCGTGGAAGTGGGAGAGTATTTCCATGGACTTTATTACAGGGTTTCCTATATCACAGCGGGGCCACGACTCTATCTGGGTGATTGTAGACCGCTTGAGCAAGGTGGATCATTTTCTGTCGGTGCGGACAGATTATACCACGGGTCAGTATGCTCAGTTGTTCATTTCTGAGATTGTCAGATTACATGGGGTGCCCCTGAATATTGTGTCAGATAGAGACAATATTTTCGTGTCACGTTTCTGGGAAAGCTTTCAGGAGGCTATGGGTACTGAGTTGAGGTTGAGTTCATCTTATCACCCACAGACAGATGGACAAACAGAGCGTACTAATCAGATGTTAGAGGATATGCTACATATGTGTGTTCTTGATTTTGGAGGAGGTTGGGAGCCACATCTTCCACTGGTAGAGTTTTCTTATAATAACTCTTATCAGTTTACAATTGGTATGGCTCCATTTGAGGCTTTGTATAGCAGGCCTTGTCGTTCTCCAACTTGTTGGCTCGAGGTGGGGGATAACAAGTTTCTAGGACCAGAGGTAATTCAGGAAACCTCCGTGAGGATTGAGATGATTAGGAGTCGCATTCGAGTAGCCCAGGACATGCAGAAGAGCTACGCCGATGCGAAACGGTTCTTCCGGGAGTTTAATGTGGGGGACCAAGTGTTACTGCGTGTATCTCCTATGAAAGGAGTGATGAGGTTCGAGAAGAAAGGGAAATTGTCCCCGAGGTACGTGGGACCATTTCCAATTATAGAGAGGATTGGGCCGGTAGCATACATATTGGTACTACCAGAGCATTTACATCGCATTCACGATGTATTCCACATCTCATCGTTGATACGGTATCTTCGGGATGATATGGCCCATACTCACATCGCGATAGATGAGATAGACTTACAGCCTGACAGCTCTTACGAGGAGAGACCGATGGCTATCCTAGACTATAGTGAGAGGAGATTGAGGTCGAAGATAGTTCCACTTGTACGGGTCCAGTGGGAGCATCATAACCTGGAGGAATCCACTTGGGAGCGCGAGGCCGATATGCGCGAGAGATATCCAGATTTGTTCTTACCAGGTATGCCTTATTTTCTGAATTTCGGGACGAAATTCCGTTATTAGGTGGAAGTATGTAATATCCCGTATTTTTATGTTATATTAATTTGGGGATTTATTAAATTTAATGTGAATTAATTATTTAATAAAACTCCGAAAATTAATTATGTTATAATTATTAACGTGATGAGAGTTAGTAATTATGGGAAAATTTGTTGAATATTACTAATGAGCAAAGTAATATATAATAGTGGTCATATTAAATGTCATGAGTGAATAAAATGATAATTTTAGAAATTTGAGTCGGGACGCGCCCGTGTAGCGTCGGGAATAAATATTGATAAATAAAAGTAAATATTTAATAAGTTGTTCGTATGGTCGTTTTGAGTGCGCCAACGCGTTCGTAAGGGTCGACATAGTCCGAAAAGTATACCCGGGGGTTTGATTTGGGTCTCGGGGCGTTTTTAGGCCTAATTAGTACCCCGGGAGGGCATTTTAGTCATTTTGTATTTTTGGGTAATTAAACCCACGAAAATTAAAGGGGTTATATCAGATGTTTAGGTTATCTCCTAGGGTTAGATAACTCAAAACACTAGAACGTCCATTGGAGAGGAGAGGAGAGAGCTCTCAAGGCATTCCAAGGCTCAAAACTCACCCGTTTGCACCGCCACCACCGCCAACGCGTAGATCGCGAGACGGGGAATGCAACCACACCAAATTCAACACCAAACCAGATTTCTGAAAATCCCAGGCAAGTGTTTATCTTGCTTATTTCGTTGATGCATCTTTCATATTGGTTTAGGAATGATTAGGATGATTCATATGGATGAAAAACTCGATTTGAGTTAGGAAATTTCATGTAGTTATGACTTAAATGAAAATTCTGGAAACCCTTTGTCATGTAGAGGAATAAATCACGAATTTATGATGTTGTAGATGAATAAAATTATGGAAAAGATGGATTAGGACTATGTTAATGAAATTCTAGGGTTCTTGAGGTTTTATATGAATTTGGGGCTTGTTAATCCATGCTTATTAATGGAAATTTTCATGCTTTACGTAAAAGTTGTATGGAATGGATTTATATAATTAGTAGTATAATTTTCTGGACGTTTGGGTTTGGAAAGGTAGGATTTGGATGAAGTTTTGTGAGAACACCCGTAACTGCAAAACTGCAGAATTCGCCATACCTGCTTGATCGATCGATTGAGCCAAGAGCTTCGATCGATCAAAGGTCTTGGCTCGATCGAGCCCCTAACCTCGATCGATCGACCCCTCCTGGCAGACTTAAGTTCCTCTTTTAAAATTGTTGAATTAATTCGAAATGAAGAAAACTCCTTAGACATCCTTGTTAAAATAATTTGGGAGATAATGATGACCAGTAAGGTTCATTAATGAGTAAGAGACCTTTAATGTAAGGCGAAATCTATATTTTTGGGATATTTTGCATAAGGGACAATGTAAGTATACATTAAAGGGGAGAGACACTTAAGAGAGAGTTACGTTGGAACATAAATGGATACCTACTGAATTGTACATTTGGAAGAATAGAGTCCATGAGGGTTACGTAATAAGTTGGAAAAACCCTTCGATTTAAAGTTAGAAACGAACCATTATACTTGATAAAAAATAATGGGAAAATAAGGATAAATGTTGTGAATGTGGGTTATGGGATAAACCTAAATTGATATAATAAAAGTGGTATATTTATATGATTGTGTATGCATATATTATATACTTGTGAAAATTATGCCCGCGCTACTTGCTATCCCTGAGGTTACCGCGCTGGGACAGTCTTATTTCGTGTGCCTTATGGAGGGTATTGACTCGTACCCTAGAAGATAGAAATCCTAGGTACAGGCTATCGAATCGGTAGTCACGGTCCTAAGAGACGTGAGGGTATGTACTGACCTATTGGACTTGGAAACTATGCTTCGCCTCAATATTGTTTGTGTATGTATTTATACAGTTCGAGAGTGATTCCGAAATTGTATTCCCTTTAGTATGATTGATATGGGTATTGGATAGCAGAGTATGCCCGCACCATAATTTTTATGTGGGGTGCTGTTAGAATATATATATATTATACGAGTATTTAATATATATATGAACTTCTGAAATATGGGAAACTGCCTACTGTGTTATGGTAAGTAAGACATGTATAATGACTCAAATTGGAAATACTTGTTTTGAAAAGTATAATTTGATATTGAAAAACTTTATGAATCAATAAAGTTAAAATAAGCGTTTTGTACCAAATGAAATTATCCTTTTAAACCATGATGTTGCTTAATCTTAAATCTTGAGAGTCACCTAAGATAAGTTAAATCCTTGGGGAAAGATAGTGTGATATATGATGAGATAAACCATTGGGAAGGTTAGTGCGATAGGAGTTCACATTAGAAGAGAGGTGAGAATTTTTCAAGAGAGTGTCGCACTAATATGTTGTTGCATTGGCCTGTATCAATTTAAATACTTGCTAAACGAATTTTTAAATCATATACACTATCGGGCTCTGACCCGTTTCTATTCCTCTTTTTCTCTTGTATATATATGTATATATTACAGGTGCCCAGCCACAGGGGTTTCTTGTTTAGGATCCCTTGGAAGGAACGTGGTGCAGCTTAGGTGGGAGTTGCAGGCCACTTGCTTAGACGATTTCATTTACTTGATTCCACTTCTATCATTCTCCTTATTGGGCATGTGTCGCCCTTTCCACTATTTATCTGTTTTATTGGGATATTTGTATTTCAGTTATTTCTAGTACTGTTACTTTGGGATTTATTCAGCATGTATGTTTTACTTTAAGTTTTAAATGCTGGGATTTAGTTGTTGAATGTTTAAATAAACTTGGATTATATGTTCCAGGATTATTGTGGTGTGATTCTTTAAATATTGAATTATTGTAGATAATTAAATCTTTATTTTCAAAACAAAATTTGGAAAGTAATGTTTAAAAATGGTTTTGACACTTAGCTTAATTAAATAAGGTGTTAAATTTGGAAAAGTTATTTTTACGACAGTGATGCTAAGAATGAACCAACTGTTCACCTTGATTTTAATTTAATAAAGGAGTGATCGCCCGGTATTTAATTAGGCGGGGTGTCACATAGGCATACCACATATTACGATGTTCCAGGTCTGCCTCACCAAATCAGAGAAAGTGTGGTGATGAACCCCCATCTTTAGAAATTTGAATTGACATGGGCCTTGATCATTTGAGAGGGCCATCAAAAAAATACGGGGGTAATGATCCGAATTTAGTCTGCATAGGTCGTCCACTTTAGTAATTTGAAAAGTATTGTTCTAGTGGACATTACAGAAGATTCTATCTAGTCTTTACCAAATTCTTTGGTTACCTTTTTCTAATGTTACACTAAGTGTATAAGGAACCCGTGAACTTAACCTCAACTAGGCTAGCGAGAACAATAGACATTTTGAATTCGTCCGCTACCCCATGATTTTCGAAATTGGGTTAATTCCCTGCATTGAACACTAAATACATTCTTCAGACTGAAACATTTTATCATATTCGTAAACATTAGTCTTATACAGAGGAAATAAAAGAAGCAGCTCTAGAAAGGTACAATAAAGCGAAAGGAACTGCACCGAAAAGATTGGTTTCAAGGTCTGATGATTTCACCATGTTCATTTGGGAACCTTCTATAAACAAACAACCCCAAACTCATATGACATGTCGTCAATAGCTTGTGAACCATGTTTACTTTTATCCTGATGGGCAATGGACTGCAAACACCTCATTTGACAAGTCGGTAAAGTTATGGAATGGCATTACGGGCAAATTTGTTGGTACTTTCTGGGGCCATGTTGGGCCTGTTTATCAGATAAGTTGGTCCACTGAAAATAAGCTTATTTAAAGTGGTAGCAAGGACTTAACACTGAATGTTTGGGATATTCGGACACAAAAGTTAAAACAAGACCTTCTAGGACACACAAATGCAGTATTTACGATTTATTAGAGTCCTGATGGTGAGAAGGTAGCATCTGGTGGTAGGGATAGAGTTCTCAAGCTATGGATAATCTAGAACATTATCACCTATTAAGAACAATGTAATTTATACGATAGACGAAATTGCAATTTGCACACACAATTATAAAGGGAAGTTCTATAAGTGGTAAGGGGAGAACATATTTCCTCTTGGATAATTGATATTATTGGTATGTAATTTTCTACATATTTTGAGGACAAATAATTTATCGACTGCACTATTACCAAAAAAAAAAAAACTTTAGCATCAAGATGAAAAGTATCCCGAATAACACTAACCTCTTCAAGTAAAGAAATAATATGAAATTCCAAATTTCAAACCAAGTTCCCCTACCAAAAATAATCCTAGGGTCAATAAAGTGAATGATATGGCCATAGTTATAGAATTTGATGAGTCATGACTTTAACTTCAGAAGGAATGAATCATTAGTATTTTGACAAAATGAGAAGTTTTATCAAGAAATCAGTTCAATATATGGGAAATAAAGTGAGCGTTCATTCTAATAATAATGAGCATTAATCATAAGTTCTAAATTTAAAGTTTTAGTCAGTACTCAATTTCCTTTTCTATTAATATGCTAATGAACTAGAAGTACTTAATGAAAAAACATTGAAGCTAAGATATATATCATGAAATGGGTATTATTTCCAAAAGAGAAAGTAGAACTGACTTCCATAAATATCAACTTTGTCCTAAAACAATTTAAAATGCTCAATTCATTTTAAAAAGTTTAAAAGAAAACACGCTAACAGGGAAATATTTCCAAACTACTTTAACTCTTAACAATCCGAAAATCTGATATGACATCATCATAAAAATTAAATGTGAACATAGATAATGATGTCGATAAGCACATGCACAAGTTAAATGTTAATATAAAATGAGGCCACACGCCCTCACATAGACCATTAAATTTGTAAAGTTATTTTTATTTTATCCAAAGAGAGAAAAGAATAAGTCATAAAATTTGTTTTTCCTTTTAGTGAAATATAATATTAATGGTATTGGTTACATATTAAAGCCATCTCCAATGGGAGAGGCCAAGAAAATGTAAGTTTATATTTTTTTACTAACATTTTATGAGGCGTGTACACAGTGAGATAGGCTTACATTGACGTGGCTTGGAGCGGGGACCACCTTAGATTGGCGACTATCATCCATCCAAGGGATGGACGAACGATTAACAGCCGTCCAGTTTCCTACTGTTTAAATCTGCCCATTAAAAACTAACCAGATTTTTTTCCCTTTAATATAGAAGGGTGGACGGACGAGAGGTAGCCATCCCACAGTCTCGATGGGCGACTGTTAGTCATCCAATTGTGGGGCCCAACTTTACACAATGTGTAGAGACAATATAATCTTACACTCCCGTTACATTTTCTCTCACTCAAAAATGTACTTTCTTCTATCCATTGTGGACCAAAACAATGGATATTTTCACATCTACATCTCCCATTAGAGATGACCTAAGAGAACTTCACTTGAGCTTGTATAAAATTTCATAACCTCTTCATTAATACACAACAGTATGAGCAAGAGCTTAAGTGAATATTCAACAACTCCTTCAAAGGACAAAAAAGACGAACTGTAGAATATCTTTTGGCGTAAAAATTCCATATATCTATTTAGGATTAAATACCAACTCAAGCATAGACCACCACAAAATTCTATTGTTTCATCACTAAACTGGGCCTGACCAGAAACCAACCTTCATTTACCTTATGTGTCATTAAAAATGTACACATTACACATAAAGATGATAGTTTCTAGTTAAGTCATAAAAACCAAAATCCTAGCATATGAATTACCAAATCATATAAGAAAATGATGTACATAAGGCTATTGCCATACCTGGTTTCCAACTACAGTCTTCTTCAAGATATAAATGTTTATGTGAGTGAGGGGCTAGTAGGAATTCGATGAATGGGAGGTTCAGAAACCGTAAGGGGAACTAAGAGTGTGAAAGATTTGAGTGCTCATTTGATTTGAGCTTTTGTGCTAATGGTAACGCATAATAGATAAAGCAGAAGAAGGAGAAAAGAAGTTTCTAAATTCATGTCAAGAGGGTAAAAGCTATATATCAATTCATTTCCTAAAGCTCAAAATTTACGTGTCAATTTACCAATTTAGAATTATAAAAATACTAAAAAGGCGCAATCATATGAGCACCGATGCAAAAAATGCAATCATATGAGCACCGCGATATTATAGAGTGATGTTTTGATAGAGGTTTTTCCAATTGCAAAGAAAAGTGAGTGTGATAACGGAGCGAGTTAAGAAATTTGGCAGATAATTATAATCTCCCTTGGCTGATGGGTGGAACTTAAACATTTCCCTTCATGAACATGAAATTTTTTATGTAAATGAGATTGATAGAGGTGGTGTGATGGACTTAAAAGATACTCTCACTAACTGTAGTTTAATTAATACTGGATTTCAAGGGCAATACTTTAACTTGGACTAATGGATCTACCTAGGGCAGATTTGATAAAACATGTTTAAATCCTTTATGGTCCATTGAAACCAAATGTATATGTCTTTACACACACACACACACACACAACGATATATATATATATATATATCTGTCTGCCTGTGGTCATTTCTCATACATTTACATCTCAGATATCTAACCAGAAATTTTCAAATTGGAGACTTATAGAACCATCTCGGTAGTCCCGTGGTTCACAAATAATTTAACTCTCAATTAGTGCAGAGATTAATTAGAAATATAAAATGGATAGGGATGGAAATACTAAAATTGAGTAGAGAGATAGGGATAAGGGTATCTTTAAGCCAAACTAAATATCTCCAGTTTTGGGGTGAGAAAAAAGTTAAAATTGTAAATAGAGGGAAAATTTTTTAGCACCACCAAAAGTTGCTTCTATATTTTTCGAAAACGTAATTATTTTCACGACACCTATTGTTAGTCGTGAATATAGGTTCCACAACTAATTACAAAAGTATATTGTCAAAAATTTTACAACAGCTACTTAAGTGTCATTTTAAAAGTTTTCATGACTTCTCATTTCATATGTCGTGATATGTACTTGGAGGAATTTATCTATGACATACGTCAACAATGTGTCGCCCAAATATTTTTGACAAAACCTATATACTAAGCATTGTAAAACTTAAACTTGCATTAAATTTTGATATGCACATTCCATGTTCCATACCCAATCACATTGTTAACGCACTCCAAGAAATTTCAATATTTTCAAGTTGTCATATCAATCAATAACATTAGGGGTTTTAATAGTGGCTGATAGAGTTGATTCACGTCAAAAGCACGGGTAGAATTCATGCCAATAATATCAAGATTCATTATAGCTCTATAAAAAAAACTCACTTTTCTTAACATCCCCAAAATAGAACAGACAAAAATAAGAATGCAAAATTACTTTGCGACCATGGATACGTTGCAATTAGAAATTACAACTAACCGGTGCACACATGAAGCCCGTGCGTCGTGTATTTGACACATATATGAAATAATATTTTTGATAGAAAATAAATGAAATAAATGTAAACAATTCATGCATTAAATTTATTATGTATTAAATATGTACATGAAAAACTAAATTTAACTACACAAAATCATTTGAATGATATGAAAATTTACAAAGCAGTCGAAGATTAACGTGAAACAACTAAATTGAACCATGATTTCTTAAAATCAAATAGAACTACAATAAAAAATTACAAACGATAACTAAAAATGTTAAATATGAAACAGTAAATTTAAAGTGAATTTTATATTCATTGAAGCATTTTATCAAGAATACACTTTGCATCTATACAAACTCAATACTTGATTAATATATGGTTTACAGCAAAATGGTCAAACCATAAATAGAATCCGAATCATAAATAATCAACCAACAAAACTCTTACATGGGAATAAATCAATACAAAAAGTTATAGTTGTTGTTAATGAGTAATAATGTAAGGTGTTGAGTTTAGACAATATTTAGATGAAACTATATGAAGAAAAGAAATCTATCCACCGAAACATAGTAAATTGACTTACCAAATAAGCGACGAACAGGGGCGGTGACGAGAGGGGTGGCTGGGTGAAAACGTAAAGGGAGGAGATGGCAGCAACCTTAGGCGTGATAATTATTACAGCAAGAAGGGTAGTTGGGTAGAAATCGTGGTGTTTTAGTAGTGATATCCTTACTATTAGGAACTATTTGAGGGTAGTGGGTTTAGAGTTTGAAGTTTTTTGGGTTTCTCTCAAGAAAGGAATTGTTTCCCGCCTATATATTTTTTGTTATTTTTTTTATTAAAAAGGGTCATAAATAATTAAATAAATAAATAAAATATAATATTAGTTTTGTAAATTATATTTAATATTACTCTATATAGAGTACCGTCGTGAAAAATAAATATATTGTATGACAGTTAAAGTATTACTATCATTATATGTTACATTAATATAACCCTTAAAATTAGAGGGTCATATAAATTACAAAGTTATGTCCCTCAAATGCAAAAACGTTTATAATTGTGAAACTTTAGTATTTATTATGACGGTTTAATAGAAGCGATTGTAACATTGAATTCTAAAATCGACATAAAAGGTGTTTTTCTAGTAGTGAAGCCATTTAATATACTTGAGTGTACGTGAATTGCCTCATATTATACCTCGTGGGGACGAGACGTGTGAGAGAGAACTCGATATACTCGACGTATGTGAACGAGTTCCCTCCTATATACCTCCTGTCATGAATTCGGTCAAGCGGTACAATGCATGGGAAACCTTTCGATATACGTCGAAGGTACGAGGCCAATGGAAGGTGAGAATCATCTCACTTAGGTTAATTGTGCCCTGCAGGACCGACACCCATCACGAAGTGAATCCCAATTACGGGAAAAAAATTTGGTCAATATTGTCATGCTCTGGTGATTTAGTGTGCAAAATACATGAGTCTTGAAAAATATCTTACGGAGATTTTTTATTTGCACGATGCTAAGAAAGGGGAGTACTAACAGTTTGAGGGAGAATATACAAATATCATGAAAAGTAAAGCTAGCACAGCGAATGAAGACTATACTAATAATGGTGATAGAGAAGCATGTGAATATACAAGTGAGTGAGATGTGTACATAATGAAAAGTGACATGGGAATAGTATAAGTGAAAAATAATGTGAATATATACAAGTGAAAGTGTGTGCTAGTGACTAGGCATGGATTATCTACAATTGGTGACACCCTGCCTAATTAATTACCGGGTGATCAGTCCTTAATTAATTAATTTCAAAATATCAAGTTGGTTTAGATAATGCAGCACTGTCGAAAGACTCAAATTTTAATTTAATAAAAACTAACCACCTAATATTTAAAGGTTGGTGTCAAAATTTTATCTTGTTATTAGCTAATATCATTAAAGGGAATTATTTAATCATCACCATACATCACAATAGCATAAGCAAAGAACTAACTGAATTAATAAATATAGCTGCTGGAGAAAACACTCCCAGTCTTAAACTCATATAATAATCCAATAACATGAAATCAAAGTCTGACAATAGAATAAAAAACTCTAAATCTATGAATGTAAATTAGGAGGGACGACATGTCCAACTGAAGTAAATAACTGATAGACAAGGAGAAATAGGCTGAGAAGCGTCTACTAGCAATGTCTTGTAGGTTCCACAATAACTACAGCTCGTCAAATGAATGGAATCTCCTGAGTCTGGTGTCCCTGTGGCTAAGAACCTAAAATAATAGAACAAGAAAAGAGATTTCCAGAAAAACGGGTAAGAGCCCGAGTAGAAAATAGTTTAAATATATCAAGTTCTTAAATTGGTTAATTAACACAAATATTATTCATGATAACTTAGCATACTCACTTGGGATGCTCACCTCTCATCTAATGTGCACACCTAACGATCCTAACTACCCATACTAGTCACGATACTCTGCCCGACTATATGTTGTATAACCACTATGCCGAATAAAATATCTAAATAACTCGAAGCCAATATATTTCTATTATTTAGGAATAGATTTATAGATACTTTAACTCATTCTCATAGCATTCTTAATTCTCAACTAGTGACCCAATAAGTATATACTTAAATAAAGTAGCCAACATGAAACACAGAATATGAACTCAGTATCCATATATAAAATCTCACATGTATACATACAAATATATATATCAACACTACACCCATGGTTAAGAAGGTGCTAGGTATACTCGGCTATCTAGTCCGATTAAAATGCTCACGCATAAAGGACAACAGGTTAAATCTCTCAAGAACTAATAAAACATATACACATATCGGAGGTGAACATAGTTCCAAGCTGATGGGCTACGCACATACCTATGCACCCATACGACCGTCACCACTATCATTGTCATAGATAACCCGTACCTAGGTTCCATGCTCTAGTGGTACAACTCAAAATCCCCCAAAGGCACACAAGATATGGTCGTCCATAACGCGCTAACCCTCGTTTGATAGCCAGTAGCTAGGTATGTCATACACATAATATTCCAAGTAATAAGCATGCACACAACTTATACAACTTAATAGGCGTTCACGCATCCCAATTACCATAATATGTAAGTAATATTATTATTTCTACCCTCTCCGTAGATCATATATATATATGTATATACTCTCTTGAACCTAACTCTTTTCGATCCTATGAACTTTTTACATCCCGAGAATAATCACACTCCCATTCACGTAGGTTATTTCTCTCACTTGGATAACCCTATGATGCGTTTTAACCTAACCGAACTCAAAAAGTGTATTCTAAAATCTCGTTAAAAGTCAAGGGATTCTCGTTCGAACGAGCTCGTTCGAATGAAGTTCTCACTTTGAACTAACTCAACATCTCGTTAGAAGGGTCTTTGGAATTCTCATTGGAAGTCTCGTTCGAACGAGGTCGTTCGAACGACCTGGGCATACTTCGAACGAGAAATCCGAACTGGCCTTGTTCTTCCCAGAAATTGATTTTTCCCAACATTCCAAACCTCAAACTCAATCCTGATTTCGTCCAACATCAATTTAGATGGTTCTAAACTATCCCTAATCATTATGGGGCACATTCAAACACAAATTAGTGTTCAAATCTTTATGTTTTCAAAAGGGAAACCAATAATTTCTAAAAGCTCTAAGAATTCTCATATAACGAACCTAGCACTTTAATTATTTAAACCATTAATTTAATTCATGATTTGCACATAAAATCACTGGATTTAATAGTCTATCAGTGAGGTAAATCCTCTACTTGCAACCAATCACTAAAATCTAATGTTCCTTTACGATTAAACTTAAAGAAACCCAAATTTTATCGTATTATGTCTAAATCATCAATAGAGTTTAATAGGAACCATATATGCTAAATAAAATAGCAAGATAAACACTTGCCTTGGAATGAACTTCTGATTCTTGGGTTGAATTTAGTATGTGGTTGATCCTCTCGTCGCTATCTACACTTTGGTCATTCTTGATGGGAAATCTTGAGTTCTTGGCTTAGTTATCCTAGGGGGTCTTCTTCCTCCTTGGTTCTCTCTCTCTCTCTCTCTCTCTCTCTCTCTCTCGTAGGTTAAAACTGACGGTAAACTTTAACCCATATTTATTTTAATTAAAACCTATTTTTTGTCCATTTAATTCCCCAAAAATCCCAAAAGGCCAAAATACCCCCTCGGGGTGTCGTTTTGGGATAAAATGCCCCGAACTCGAAATAAAACATCCGAGTAGTGTTTTCTGACTATTTTGACCCTTTCGAACACACTAGTGCACTCAAAATAGTCAGTCGAGTTATATAAAAATAATTTTCCTTTTTAACCCCCAAATATATAATAGTGACGTGACTCATACACGCATCCCAAATAATTATATCTTCACTACTGTGTATCTCGTCCCCGGCCATATTATTATTTTTGAAACAATATTACATTACTGACTATGTAATGTTCAACATAGTTATTACTCAACATGATTTAAACATAATCATTTTCGATAACTACTAACTCTCGTTATGCTAGTAATTATTACCATTAAGTCGGATTAATTATAAATTGATTTTTATCTCTTAAATTAATTAATCAAAATTTCCATAATTTCATAATAAAATAAATATGCGTAAAAATACGGGGTATTACATACTTCCCCCTAATAACAGAATTTCATCCCGAAGTGAAGAAATATACGTGGCAAGAATAACTCTGAGTAACGTTCACGCATGTGAACCTCGTGCTCCCAGGTAGAATCCTCGACATTATGGTACCTCCACTGAAAACGGACTAGTGGTACTATCTTTGACCTCAACTTCCCCTCGATACGGTATAGGATAGCAACTGACCCCTCCTCGTAGGAGCTATCAGGATGTAAGTCGATCTCCTCCAACGCAATGTGAGTATGGGCCAAATCATCTCGAAGATATCTCCTCAACGAAGAGATATGGAATAGGTCATGAACCCTATGCAAGTGCTCCGATAACCCAAGTCTATAAGCAACTTGCCCAATCCTCTTGATAATAGGGAATGGCCCTACATACCTTGGCGCCAATTTTCCCTTCTTCCCAAAATGCATAACTCCCTTTATAGGAGACACCCAAAGTAACACCTGGTCCCCCACATTAAACTCCCGAAAATACCGCTTGGCATCGGCGTAGCTCTTTTATCGATCCTGAGAAACCCAAATTCGGTTCCGTATCAACTCTATCTTTGCCGAGGTATCCTGAATCACCTCAGAACCAAGTAAATTGTTGTCCCCCACCTCTAACCAACATGCTAGGGAATGACAAGGTCTATCGTATAATGCCTCGAATGGGGCCATACCGGTAGTAAACTAGTAGGAGTTGTTATACGCAAACTCCACGAATGGAAGGTATTGCTCCCAGCCTGTGCCAAAATCAATGATGCACATACGCAACATGTCCTCTAACATCTGATTTGTCCGCTTGGTCTGTCCGTCTGTCTGCGAGTGATAGGTTGTACTCAGTCACAACTCTGTACCCATCGCCTCCTAGAAACTCTCCCAAAATTGAGACACAAACACCTTATCTCTATCAGACACGATATTGAGAGGCACCCGTGAAGCCTCACTATCCCTGCTATGAAAATTTGGGCGTATTGTCCCGTGGTGTAATCCATCTGGGCTAGCAGAAAATGGGCTACTTTGGTCAACCAATCCACTATCACTCATATCGAATCGTGACCCCTCTGTGATATAGGTAATCTTATGATGAAGTCTATGGAAATTCTCTCCCATTTCCACATAGGGACCTCTAATGGCTATAGAAGTACCTCTGATCTCTGATGGTCCACCTTTACTAGCTGACAAGCGGCACATTTCAAGACGAACTCGGCAATATCCTTCTTCATCCCGCTTCACTAGTACTGTCTCCGCAGATCCTGGTACATCTTATCCCCATTGGTATGTACCATAAATCATGAACCGTCCGACTCTGTCATCACCTCGTGTTGTAAGTCTTCTCCCTTAGGAACAACCAACCTTCCATCAAAATGTAAACCCCCATCTAAAACCACAGTATAAGACTCGACCCCCTCTGCTTGAAGCTGCACTATTTGACTCTAGCAGAAAGGATCAACTGCCCGAGCCTGTACTACTCTCATAATAATATAGGGCATAACTGTCATCACAAACATGAACGATCGAGACACCGCATCATGGTCTCCTAAATTCTTCCATTTTTCTTTGCACACCTCATCCACCTCACCTACTGGTCTAGGACTCAATGCTTCTGCTACCACGTTAGCCTTCCCTGGGTGGTATTGGATATCAAATTAAAAGTCCTTCACAAACTCAAGCCACCGATGTTGATGAATATTTAACTCCTTCCGCGTGAAGAGGTACTGGAGTGACTTGTTATTCGTGAACAAATGAAATTTCTCCCCCAGGAGGTAATGTCTCCAAATCTGAATTGCAAACACGACCGCTGCTAACTCCAAGTCGAGGGTGGGGTAATTCCTCTCGTGAGGCTTAAACATACGGGAGGCATAAGCTATAGCCTGATTCTCCTGCTAAAGTACACCCCCAGTCCTAATAAGGACACATCAGTGTAGACTAGATACTGGTCGAATAAGTCATCGATTCGAGACAACGGATATTTGTTCCGTATCGTGACTTTATTCAACTCTCGATAATCGACACATAACCTTAACGATTAATCCCTCTACTTAACGAATAGTACGGGAGAAGACCACAACGAAGTACTCCTATGGATAAACCCCCTCCCTAACAACTGCTAAATTTGGTCACGTAACTCCCTCATCTCTGCTAGAGCCATATGATAAGGTGTGCGGGCTATCGGCCGAGTGCCCGATGCTAAATCAATGACGAAGTCTATCTATCTACTCGGTGGTACCCCCAAAATCTCCTGATATACATCGGTAAACTCTGGAACAATAGGATTCGAGTCAAGTGGTACCACCACCTCCCTAAATGTCTCCTCCTCTACGTAGTGTAAATGTGCGGACGATCCTCCTTTAGAGCGAGGCATCACCACCAGGAACATCTCCTGACCGGGTATGTAAAAAAATATACTCCTACTAAAACAATCAATCATGGCCTTATACCTGTTAAGCCAATCCATACCTATAATCGCGTCATACTCGGACATATCCAATACGAGCATGTCAGCGGGGAAGATAAACCTCCCAATCTCTATACCCACTCCTCGATAAATAAAAGAAATTATGAAACCTCTACTCAATGGCGAATCCACACAAGTAACTGTACTCTCTTATGTATCAAATAATCCTATAGTACGTGCAAACCCCATGGAAATAAAATAATGTGTGGCCCCGTGTCAAATAAAATGCGCCCCAAAGTCCCCTGGATAGAAAACATACCCTCAATCACGGGTGGGTCCTGCGGAACTGTGGCCTAGTTATAGACTTGTCCGTACTGAAGCTACCCTTGCTGAACTGGGACGAATGGAATGGGTGGAAGTTCTTGTATCTATGGGCGTGCTTGGAGTGCTGCAAGAAATAGCGATCTCTAGGGCTCCTGGCGAGCACCCTACTGCTGATGGACTCTACCCTTCTGAGGGCAGTCTTGAAATTTGTGGCCAGTGTTTCCACAAGTGAAACATCTCCTTGGGAAGGGTCCTCCCCTCTATCCCTGCATTCCCCGGCCCTGATGGCCATTACCACCCCTACCTTGGCCATGTTGGCTTTGTTGAACCTGCTAAACCTACTGCTGGCCCTGATGGCCGTGATGACCCTACTATCTATGTCTAAAGCATCCCTGCCCATGTCTAAAATGTCCTGACCTAAATGTCTTAGGATCCCCCTAGTGGGAACCCTGATCATGATTTCTATGATGACCTTGAACTGCCTATGCCCCACTAGCACCATTTCCTCCTTTCTTGCTCTGTTGGATGGACTCTTATACTTTCTTAACCTCTGTCAGATAAAGACCATGATCCTAGTAGTGGAGTAGTGATGCATTAACCACGTCCGAATCGGTGGACAAAGAGAGATTTCCTTTCAAATGCTGGAAGATCATCCATTTCAACCCATCCATAATAAGTTGAATCTTCTTCTCCTCAGTCGGTATCTCATCCGGTACAATGTTCAGAAGGTTGATAAACTTTGCCTCATATTACACCACGGTCTTTCCCTCCTGCTTTAAGATCACCAACTTCAGTCTCATCTCTATCTGGATGGCCGATGAAAATATTTGAGGTGGAACAACACCTAAAACTCACGAATCGTTAGTGTGTCTCTCTCCTCAGTGGTGGTATTAAACTCCCACCACTGCGGTGATGCTCTCACTAACTTAAACGTGTCCAGTATTTGACTCTGCATCTCCATGCACTCATGCATCTTCAAATACCTCTGGATGTACTTCTTCCATTGGCTCGCTATCACCACATGATCTCCCTATAAACTCCGGAGGATGCACCTTTTGGAAGGCATCTTTAACACGTTCCCAAGCAGACGAGAAAGGCATGGGCTTGAACTGGATCCACCACCGGTGCCTGAGGCAGTTCCTTCTGCACAACTGCCAATGCCACATTTATCGCCTGAGCTACAATGGCGGAAACTTTAGTGGCATTCATCACACCCTGAGCTGGTGTAGGTTAAGGCTCGGAATCGGCATCCCTGGGAACTCTTTGTGCACGTCTAGGAGGCATCTGAAAGGAGAAAAACATTTCATAAGTCTAGAGTTATTATCTCAAAATAGATGAAGAACGTGAAATGCATAAAGAGTACAACAATCCTAAAATATAGGGATCTATATCAAAGGACGCTATGCGAAAATATAATAAGCCATACAGATCCTAAGGACACTAGAACCTGATGCTCTGATACAACCTGGGACTCCCCGTCTAATTAATTACGGGGTGATCAGTCCTTAATTAATTAATTGCAGAATATCAAGTTGGTTCACATAATGCATCACGGTCGAAAGACTTATATTTTAACTAATAAAAACTAACCACCTAATATTTAAAGAGGTTGGTGTCAAAATTTTATCTTGTTATTAGCTAATATCATTAAAGGGAAATATTTAATCATCACCATACATCACAATAGCATAAGGAAAGAACTAACTAAATTAATAAATGAAGCTGTTGGAGCAAACGCTCCCAATCTCAAACTCATACAATAATCCAATAATATGAAATCAAAGTCTAACAATACAATAAAGTAACTATAAATCTCTGAATGTAAAATAGGAGGGCGACATGTCCAACTGAAGAAAATAACTGATAGATGAGGAGAAATAGGCTTAGAAGCATCTACTAGAAATGTCATGTAGCTTCCACATCAGCTACAACTCGACAAATAAATGAAATATCTTAAGCTTGGTGTCCTTGTGGCTAAGCACCTAAAATAATAGAACAAGAAAAGAGATTTACAGAAAAACGGGTCAGAGCCCGAGTAGAAAATAGTTTGAATATATCAAGTGCTTAAATTGTTTAATTAGCTCAAATATTATTCATGTTAACTTAGCGTACTCACTTGGGATGCTCACCTCTCATTTAATGTGCACACCTAGCGAGACTAACTACCCATACTAGTCTCGATACTCTGCCCGACTATATATAGTATAACCACTATGCCGGATAAAATATCTAAATAATCCGAAGCCAATATATTTCTATTATTTTGGAATAGATTTAAATTTTCTTTAACTCATTCTCATAGCATTCTTAATTCTCAACTGGTGACCAATAAGTATATACTTAAATAAAGTAGCCAATATGAAACATAGTATAGGAACTCCGTATCCATATATAAAATCTCACTATGTATACATACAAATATATATATTAAGACTACCCATGGTTAAGAAACTCCTGGTGCTAGGGATACTCGGCTATCTAGTTCCATTGCAACGCTCACGCATAAAGGACAACATGTTCAATCTCTCAAGAACCAATAAAACATATACAAATATTGGAGGGGAACACAGTTCCAAGCTGATGGGCTACGCACATACTTACACACCCGTAGGATTGTCACCACTATCGCTCTCGCAGATAGCCCGTACCTAGGTTTCATGCTCTAGTGGTACGACTCAAAATCCCCCGAAGGCACACAATATAGGGTCGTCCACAATGTGCTAACCCCTGTTCGATAGCTAGTAGCTAGGTATGTCATACACATAATACTCCAAGTAATAAGCATGCACACAACTTATACAACTTAATAAGCATTCATGCAATCCAATTACCATAATACGTAAGTAGTATTAATATTTCTACCGTGTCCGTACATGATATATATATGTATATACTCTCTTGAACCTGAATTTCCTCAGTTCTATGAAATTTCTACACCTCGAGAATAATCACACTCCCAATTCAATATTAACTCGGACTTTAGGTCCCTAATCATTCATGTAGGTTATTTCTCTCACTTGGATAACCCTAGGATGCTTTTAAACCAAACCGGACTCAAAAAGTGTATTATGAAATCTCGTTAGGAGTCAAGGGATTCTCGTTCTAACGAGGTCGTTCGAGCGAAGTTCTCACTTCGAACGAACTCAACGTCTTATTAGAAGGGTCGTTGGAAGTCTCGTTCGAACGAGGTCATTCGAACGACCTGGACAGACTTTGAACGAGAAATCCGAACTGGCCCTGTTCTTCCCCAAAATCGATTTTTTTCCAACATTCCAAACCTCAAACTCAATCATAATTCGTCCAATATCAATTTATATGGTGCTAAACTATCCCTAATTATTATGGGGCACATTCTAACCCAAATTAGTGTTCAAATCTGTAAGTTTTCAAAAGGGAAACCAAAAATTTCTAAAATCTCTAAGAATTCTCATATAACGAACCAAACACTTTAATTATTCAAACTATTAATGTAATTTGTGATTTGCGCATAAAATCTCCCGATTTAACAGTCTACAAGTGGGCTAAATCCTCTACATGCAAACCATCACTAAAATCTAATGTTCCTTTACGATTAAACCTAATGAAACCCAAATTTCATCATATTATGTCTAAATCATCAACATAGTTTAACAGGAAAAATATATGCTAACTAAAATAGCAAGATAAAAACTTGAATTAGAATGGACTTCTGATTCTTGGGTTGAATTTGGTATGTGGTTGATTCTCTCGTCACGATCTACACTTTGGTGTAATTCTTGGTGGGAAATCTTGAGTTCTTGGCTTAGTTCTCCTATGGGGTCTTCTTCCTCCTTGGTTCTCTCTCTCTCTCTCTTTCACGTAGGTTGAAACTGACAGTAACCTCTAACCCACATTGCTTTTAAATAAAACCTAATTTTTGTCCATTTAATTCCCCAAAAATCCCAAAATCCCAAAATATCCCTCCGGGTTGTCGTTTTGGGCTAAAATGCCCCGAACTCCAAATAAAACACCTAGCTAGTAATTTCTGACCATTTCGGACACACTGGTGCACTCAAAATAGTCATTTGAGTTATATAAAAATAATTTATCTTTTTAACTCGCAAATGTTTAATAGTGACGTGACCCATATGCACGCCCCAAATAATTATATCTTAACTGTCGTGTATCTCGTCCCCGGCCATATTATTATTTTCGAAACAATATTATGTTACTCACTACGTAATGTTCAACATAGTTATTACTCAACATGATTTCAACATAATCATTTTCGATAACTACTAACTCTCGTCACGCTAGTAATTATTACCATTAAGTAGGATTAATTATAAATTGTTTTTTCTCTCTTAAATTAATTAATCCAAATTTTCATAATTTCATAATAAAATAAATATGCGTAAAAATACGGGGTATTACATAAGTGAGAATGAAGATATATACAAGTAAGAAAATTAAAGGTGTGTGGTAGTGAAGCTAAGCATGAACAATCTACAAGTAGTGTAAGTAAAGATGAGACTATTTACAAGTGTGAGTGTGTGAAGTGAGCACGAAAAATATATACAAGTGGATATAAGGTGAATCATAGTGAGCACGTATGAGTGTGTGAAGAATGATATATACATGAGAAGAAAGCATGGTAGAGAAAAACATGAGATAAAGTACACAAGAAGTAAGAAAAAAACTAAAGGGATCATACAGGTGGGAGCATATGTACACATGTAGAAAGGCAGTGGGTAAAAAAATTACATCCATGTAGCAAAGAGAGTCAAGTACTCTAGAAATCCCCAGTAGAGTCACCACTGTGGCCATCCGTGTTAGATTCCTTCGATACGGGCTCGAGCCTCGACGACGGGATGAGGGGAGGAAGAAGGAATAAGGAAGGGAGAAGGTTGCCTCCCTCTCTCCTTTACCTTTTTAAGCCTTGCACATGTGGGGATTTTAGCTTATGGAAATCCTCTTTTCTCCACTTGTGGACATCTTCGCGGTTCAACTTCAAATATAAAATTGGTTGTCATCAAATGGGGTAACACGAAAAGATAGAGTTGCTAATCGATTTTGCTCAAAATATGCAAAAGAATGTCGCCGCCTTAAGATAATGACAACAAGGTTAAACTGATGCATGAAAAACCACATGATTCGTAGGGTTCGAGGACTAAGTTACGAAATGGGAAGGTGTTAGGCACTAATTCCCCATTTTTCAGTCTCTCGTGGGTTGTGTTAGTATTCTCTTTTTTCTCCGTGATGTGTGTGTACATGTGTGTAATATAAAAAATGGGAGAATGAAATTATTCGACTCGTGTCACGGAATGGATGGAGTGGACCCATCCATAGGAGTGTACCCAAAAATAATAATGTACATTAGATATGAGTGTTTGTGGAATCACAAATCACTAAGAAAGAAAAAATATGAATGTCAGACGAGACACAAGTTTATCGGAGTCCAAGACTCATAAAAAATAGATATAATATAATATAGAAGATATGAAATGAAAGGGGAGGAATCAAATCTCAGGATTGGTCAAAGAATCCTACGTAACCCAAGGGGCATCAAAGTCTATGTAGTTTGAAAATAGCACAAGGGTGTGGTTCAACCCATAAATCCAAATGTAGGACTCCACTTATGTGTGTTTGGAGGGAAGTGTGTTTAAATGTGAAAATGTGAGAAAATGAAAGTCTTAGTTTTGGAATTTATAAATAAACCCTCCTTTTGTCTTTTTTGGATTTTTATGAAAATAAGTTATGTGGAATACTACTAATAAAAGGTGAAGATTATCTGATGTGAGATAATGAAACAAAACCAGAGGATGAGAATAAAGTGGATAATAGAACTTAAATGAATACAACTAGAAAAGAGTGAGGGATGGACCTCCTTGATTGATCTTTGTTGCTGAATTTAGAATGTATATAGGTTGGTTTTCGTAGCGATATGAGGGTAATATGGTAGGATGAGGTAGGTATCTAAGTGATGTAAGGAAGTGAGGTGGGACAATGTTGGAAAATGGACGTTTTTGGAAAAGGGGAGGCTTTGAATTCAAGGAGAATATTTGTTGACTACTAAAAGGAACCTCTTTCCAAGGGTGAGGTCATGGCCCTTTTATAGTGTAATTTAGGGTTGAGGGGGTATCGATCTTCATGGCCTGGGTCCTGCCTATCGACATAGGGTTTGCATTTCTAGGCAAGGAAAATTACACCCTGCCAATAGGCAGAGTGTCTGGGGTGCCTATGGACAGTCGAGAATGGACTTTTCAAAATAATAGGCATGAAATGAAAACCGTAATCAAAATTGTGAATGGATGGCACCGTTAGATACTGAATTCAGAGCCCTTCAAGAATCCTTTTAGCCACTCCCGAGTCTAAGAGTTGAATGAAGTAAAATGGGGCTCGAAAGTGCCTCATGGTCTTTAAACGGGAGGTTTCACAGGAAGATGGATTGGTCATCTGAACTGTGAGGTCGATTTATGCACAAAACAAACCATTGTAAAGGGAATTCAGATCCCTTTGAGATTTTATGTAGGTTCGCTCAGTTTGGAGAGTTGTCCAAGGTCAAACGTGGCCCAAAAGTGCCCAGTGGGTCGTTCATTTGAATTGTGAGGCCGATTTATGCTCATGATGGATAATTCAAAAGGGGATTTAGATCCCTTAGAGGTTCCATTGAGTTTTGCTCAAGTTGGAGAGCTGATTAGATTCAAACAAAGCCGAGGAACGCCCGATGGCCTCTAGATCAGAACTCAAAATGGTCATTCTTGTGGACCGTGAGGCCGATTCGTGCATGAGACCCGCCGTTTGAAAGGGTATTCAGAGCCCTTTGAGGTTTCAATTAGTTTTGCTCAAGGTGTTTAGTTGACCAAAGTCAACTAGGGTTTTAAGGCACCAAATGGCCTCCTAATCAATACTCGGAGTATGACCCAGGGTTTACAGTGAGTGGATAAGTGTTTGGAACCTAAGGAGGTACTTAGGGGGTTCCTAAGATGGGTTGTCTATAGCAGTCATTAGTGTGCGAGAATGATAGGGATGATGTTTTATGCTTGCGTGCCTCTGGAAAGAATCACATTTTTTTACACAAGCATGTGTATATTTGGCCAAGGTTAGACATAAGTACCGTTGTACTTATATAAGACTCCTACGGGAGATGCCATAGAATATAGTCTAATTCTGATAGATGAATTCACCTCAAAAGTGGGAGAAAAAAAACCTATTTTATATAGACCATCTCCAAAAATTATAAATTTCATATCTCTAAACTTGGTCTTTTTGGCTTCACACGTTAATTCTTGTAAATTTCCATCTTTCATGTAACCTTTTATTAGGTCCATCCATGATGGACCAAGGTTGAGATTGAAAATTCCTAACTCCTCCTCATCTTCTCGTACAATACTGTGTTCTGCTAATATTTCAATTGGCACCACTTTATAAAGTTCGATCCTTGTTACTGAAGCTAGTCTTGCCAAGGCATCTTCGCATGCACTTTCTATGCATGTTACTCTCTTTACTTTGGCCTTATAAAACCGAATAATGGGATCTTTCACCCTGGATAGATACTTGGCCATCTTATCTATCTTTGACTCATATTCTCCAAATATATGTCTAATAAAGAGATACGAGTCGCTATGAGCCTAAATTTATTTAACTCCGATTGATAGTGCAAGGTTGAGTCCTATAATAAGAGTTTTATACTGTACCTCATTGTTGGAGGTTGAGAAATTAAATCGGAGTGCATAGTTGATGTAGCTTTCATCTTGGGCCGAAAGTATGACCCCTGCTCCACTTCTTGCTCTGCATGAAGATCCATCAACACGTAGCTTCCAAACTAGGATTTTTGGTGAAAATGGATCACATTATTCTTAAGAAACTTTCTTTCCTTTTTATATAGTGGAATAAGTAATGGATAAGACCAAACCCTCAGAAGCCTAACCTTAAGAAGGTGCATTTAATAAAGGGATTACACTTAGAGGTTAACCCTTGAGAGGATCCCCAAATGAAGGAGACTAGCCCTCAGAGGTCAAATCTTGTAGAGGTGCATCTAATGAAAGGGTTCAAACCCTTTACCCCCGAAAAAGGAGCTGAACCCATAAAGGTCGAATCTTGAGAGGGTTCTCCTCAAAGAGGAGATGAACCCTCAGAATTATAACCTTTCTTAGTTTAAATTGGGTCTTCCCATGTAAACTCTCTGACAAAATCATCCAAGGATTTCCCTTTGATTGTTATGTGGGGTTAAAAATAAATATTGTATATTCCAAGTTCAATAGATAAAGCCATTAGTCGACAAGACTTATCTGGTTTATGAATTATTTATTTCAGAGGTTGATCCATCAAAACAATAATTAAATGGGATTAGAAGTATGGTTGCATCTTCCGTGTTGTGTGGATTAGAGAAAAGGATAACATTTAGATCCTTCGGTATTATCTCTTTGCTCGTTCAAATTCCTTGTATAATAAATGGGTTTATGTACCCCCTTTTTTAGTCGGACAATGGCCGAACAAACTTTTAATTCTAATACAGCAAGATACAAGTATAGCTTTTCTTCGTATAACGAACGAAATAATAAGGGATCATAGCCTATGTACATCTTATGTTCTTGAAATGATTTTTCACATTATTCATCCCACTCCATAATGAAAGAGATTGATTTTCTCAATGTCTTGAAAAATGGCAAACACTAATCAGTTGATCTAGAGACAAACCTATTTAGCGTTATAACACATCATATTTTTCTCTGGACTTCCTTCATGGTTCTTTGTGACTTCATCTCAATCAGAGCCTCATTTTCTGCTGGATTACCCTCTATTCCTCTCTAGTTCGTGATAGAGCCTAGGAACTTTCTTGACCCCGTGCTAAAAATGCACTTGATCGAGTTCATCTTCATTTCGTGCTTCTCCATCATGCCAAAGATTTTGGTAATGTCTTTCACATGATACCTATCCTTTAGAATCTTTGTCAATATGTCATCAATACAAATTTCTATCATCTGGATGATCTTACCTTCAAACATTTTATTCACCAACCGTTAATATGTGACCTCAATATTCTTCAGGCCAAATGCCTTGATTCATAGCAATGCGTATCCTTACCAGTGATGAATAGGGATTTCTCAGCATCATCCTCATTCATAAATATTTTCTTGTATCCACTGTATGCATCCATGAATATCATGACCTCATAACCGGATGTGGCATCTACTATCTTATCTATTCAAGGTAGAGGAAGTAATCCTTCGAGCATGCCTTGTTTAGGTTGGTGCCGTTGATATACATAAGCCACTTACTATTCAACGTTGGTATGGGCTCTTCATTAGACAACCAAGATGGATATTTGACTTCCTTTATGAAACTTGTAGTAAACAACTTCTTTACTTCTTGAATTATTTGATATCTTTCAGGAGAAAACTGTCAATTTTTTCTTAACCTCCTTGGTTGCGGGATCAACATCTAAGTGATGGCATATACGTTTAGGATCAATCCTGGGTATTAAAAATGCATTGAAAAGGTTGAGGGTTATATGGATAGTTTGTGAAGTAGGTCAAACACATACAAAACCATTTTTTACCAAATTTTATCTTGATTATATTTAAGTGAGCATTTAAGATAATATGTATAACCAATATTCTAACCAAATAGGAAGAAGAAGAAGTAGAGAAAAAAAATCCCTCTTGGGCAAAGCCTATATTCGGTATTGTTTAAGATATGATAGATACATAATAACTTACAGACTACTTAGAGATCCACTTAGTATAATGCGGTAATGGTATTCAAATATTCAACAGATACATCACAGTCCAACATCGTCCATAGTAATCAGCACTAACCTCGATATCCATTAATCACCCTCAGGAATTCATAATTTCTTTCTTCTTCAGCAGTAGAGCCTCAAATCCATAAATCATCAATAGAAAATGATCTCTACAAGGGTTTAAATCTCATATTGTGTTCTTCTTGGCTTGTCAAAGTAATCCTAAAAGATCTAAGGGGTTTGGATGAAATATGTGAAGAGTTTGATCATAAGAAGAACTCTTAAAAGACTTGAAAACAAATGCATCCCTACATCTCTATTTATAGGGAAAGAGGTTACAAAGGGTTAAAGACAAATGATTGAATTTAATTTAGGATAAAAAAAACACTTACTCATTCGAACGAACTGCCACCTTGCTCGAATGAAGTACATGTTTTCGTTCGAACAGGATCCAACAATACTTCAAATGACATTCCAGAGTTGACCAAAAAGGTGACCCTATAGATTTCATTCGAACGACCTGTAGAAACTCGTTCTAATAAACAAGTGATATTTTCAAGAAACTTTAAAAAATCATTTTGTAAAAACAAACTCTTTGAAAAGACCCTTGAATAATTTAAGTTTACCAAAACCACCTTATAAAACTTATCGGGAATCGTAAAGACACTCGATCTTCGATTCTAGCAAATGATCACTAGTTCTTTTTCTCTTTAAAGACTTGAGAACTTTCATAAGGGTGCAGTAGGGTGTAATGGGATAAGCCATATAAAAAGAAAGAATGATCAATAATAAATTTTGCTCTTATAAATCTCCATCTTTGGCTATTCCGGTACAAAACACAAACCGAAGAAAAATTAACCCCTAAGGCTAATATAACTAGTGCCCTAACAAACCAATAAAGTAAAAAGAATAAAATGATTTATCTTCAACTAAAAGTCTCCATCTTCTATGGTCCATGAAATCATCGTCAAGGTGCAATCGGTCTACAAACGTGAAGAAAAAAAATACTGTGATGCATATAAGAGTTTAAAGCAAAAAAAAACTCCCCCTCAATTAATTCCCCCCGTTTTCTTGAATAATAGACAAAGGGAAGAAACTAATCATGAATTATTAGCATCACCCAAATCCAAATTAAATGACATCACAAAGATAATCAATAAAGTGTATGTGATGAATTTTCAAAAGGCAACCAATTATTTTCTAAAATATTTTAATTTTCTCAAATATAAAGAGTAAACAAAAGTATACGAGTATAAAAGGTACATCTAAGTAAAAATACATCACACTACGTAATACCACAAAAATATTCGAATCATTAAAGAGAAAGGAAATTATGTGGACATTTTCAACGGGCAAATCAACATAGGCATATGTAACAAAGCTGGACGAAGTCGTGAGATATTTCTAAAGAAAGAGATTAATTTCAACCTTAGGAATAAGAGTGTTGAACAAAATCAAATTAACTCAACTTGTGCAAAATTCCATGAATTTAAATTCTTCTCAAATCAATAACAACACATTATTTAATGTTTTGTTGGAAAGTCTGTTGTGAAAGCCCATTGATCTTATTTATAACACCCTCAAAATCTCACATATTTAAGAATTCACTCTCAAAATTTGGAAGATATCTTAACGTTCATGTATGTGAATCATCAATGAAATACAAATGGCCTATCGCTTCTGTTTTTATGTGACGTTAATCGTTCAGGCTCTTGTCACTAGTGGCTTTTAACGCAAATAGAATGTTCTCTTTCGTAGCCTATTTCCATTGCTTTAAATAAAATAATTTTTTCGAGACTAGAAATTCGGGCAATGGTTCTTACAAGATCAAATTATCTCTAGTACATTTGGTTTATTATTAAACACTATCAAGATGAGAACAACGTATTTGACATATGACAAGTAAGTGCAAGGTTTAAAAAGTTTGCGCATGTGTGCAGCAAAGGTGATAAAAAATCTATCATGAAGAAAGTAATCAGCAATGAACAAAAAAAATGCTAGCCACGCATTATTACACACACTAAAGAAATGGACCCATGTATCAAAGCACCATGAAAAAATAAAATGAATGGATGGAATGTAGGGGTGATTAGAACATCTTAAATGCACATCCATATATGTTGAAAAATAAAAATACTTTTGTCGTTTTTAAAATTTTTATCAAAAATAAATCTTTTTGAAAATTTTACACTTTTTCTTAAAAGAAAAGAAAATATTTTTTTGTATTTTTCAATATTTTTCAATTAAAACAAACATGGAAATAAATAGAAATACAATCTGGCAATAGGGACAAAAAGGTAGCAGCATGATAATCACCATATACTAAATAAAAGTCATAACCTCAATCACTAGGCCAAGAGGACTTCTCAAAAAGAGTAAACATCATTTGAAATTCCTACATCAAATATTGAGAAGTCTTGACTAAAAACTCTACCTTATTTTGAAAACTAGAAAAATATCAATGATAGTATGTGGGAACATGTGGAGTAAGACGTGTCAGGGGCTCGTGTGGAAGCACGTGAATGAGAATCAATATGTTCAATATTTTGTGCGTCCAAACAATTTCCAAATCCAAATAGATGAATATTTAACGCATCAGGTTTTGGGAACTATAGGGACACTAGATTTCAAATTCCTATGGTCTTTTCTAAAATCATAGCAAAAATGCATAAGGTGAACTTTCCTACCACAATGTATGTAGGTGTAGACATGACGAGGAATGTGACTTTTAGATTGACCTTTATAACACTTTTGGATGTGGTTGACCCTCCAAAACAAACAATGATATTGCATTTAGCAACGGAATTACTGGAATTAAGAAAGCTATTACCTTCTCTACCAATTCTACTCAAGTCTCGTAGATTATTTATTTGCCTCAAAATTCTAGACTCAAACAAAGAATTCCTTAAAATTCTTGTTTGAAGAAAAGAATTAGACTCTTCAAGCTTTAAGAACTCGTTCTTTAAATTTTCAATCATTCTAAGAAGGTTATCTTTCTCCTCCTTAATGCAATGGAACTTATCCATAAGAGTCTTTCGTGTTCCCTCAAATCATTAATTAGTTTATCATTATTCTCAATGTCATGAACATTAACCGTATACATTTTTTATTCTTCTAACTCTATCTCTTAAAATCGGACTATATCCTCACTCTATTTCCTAGACACTTCTAAATTTTAAAATCATGGCCTATTTTTATGAGCATCTCATGAATGTTATCTCTTCGAGTTTGAACATTTAGAAAAATTCAAATATGAGCTTTAAAATGAGAATTTTCTTTTTTTAATAATTTTAATTATTTTTGCAAACTTCAAATTCACACGAGATAATGTTTCAACATGGTTATAAAGCTTATTATACTCATATCGAATGTCGGAGTCATTGTCATCGCTAAATACATTAGGAAACTTATTACAATGATGACTCATCGAGAGAAAACAAACAAACAAACAAAAAAAAGATAAAGAGACAAAAAACAGACCACCCTAAACAAGGATCTACATGATAACTTAGTGTGCCTGCTCTGATACCAATTTGAAAATGTAGGGGTAATATAGATAGTCTGTATAGTAGGTCACACATAAAAAAGTCCTTTTTTACCCAATTTTATTTCATTAGATTTAAATAAGCATGCAAGATAAATTCTAAACCAAACAAGAAGAATAAGAAATATAGTAGAAATCCCTTTCGGGCTAAATTTATATTCATCAATGTTTAAGATATGACATATGCGTAATGACTTAAAGACTACTTTGGGATCCAAAAAATAAAAGGCGATAATGGTCTTTAAATCTTCAATATATACGACACAGTCCAACACTATCCACATCAAGTAGCTATAGCCTTGGTATCCACCAATCAACCTCAAGAATTTATAATTTCTTTCTTTTTTAGTAGTAGAGAATAATATAAACAAGGGTTTAGAACTCAGATTGTGTCTTCTTGGTTTGGCAAAGTGATCCTAAAATATCAAAGAAGTTTGGATGAAAAATTTGAAGAGTTTAATTTAAAAAAGAACTCTTAAAAGTTTTGAAAACAAATGCATCCCCCCATCTCTATTTATTGGGAAAGAGGATAAAAAGGGATAAAGATAAAAGATTGCATTTGATTTGGGATAAAAAATAAAAACACGCATACTCATTCGAACAAACTTCCACCTCCTTCGAATGAAGTACCTTCTTTCGTTCGAATAGGATCCAACGAAACTTCGAACAACATTATGGAGCCGACTTAACAGGAAATGCTTCAGAATTCATTCGAACGACTTAAACCAGTTCTAATGACCTGTAAAAACTCGTTCTAACAAACAAGAGGGATTATTAAAAACTTTTAAATATAATTTTTAAATATTTTTGAAATGATTTTGTAAAAATAAATTCTTTGAAAAGACTCCTAAATAATTTAAGTTTACCAAAACAACCTCATAAAACTTGTCGAGAACCGTAGAGATGCTCGATCTTCGATTCTAGCAAATGAGCACTATTTATTATTCTTTTTGAATACTTGAGAGCTTTCACGAAGGTTCACTGTGGTGTAATAGGATAAGCTAAACAAAAATAAAGAATGAGCCATCAAAAAATTTACCCTTACAAATCTCCCCCCCCCCTTTGGCTATTCGGGTACAAAACACAAATTGAGGCGAAATTGACCCCTAAGACTAATACAACTAATGACCTCCCAAAATAAGAAAGGAAAAAATAATAAAAGTATTTTTCGTCAACTGAAAGACATCAACTTGTGTGGTCCATGAAATCATTATCAAGGCGGAATCGACCTACACAAATGAAGAAAATAATATTGTGATGCATACGAGAGTTTAAAGAAAAGAAAAACTCCCCCTCAATTTGTTCTCCCCTTTTTTTTCCACAATAGACGAAGGGTAAGAAACTAAGCATGAATTATTAGCATCACCTGAATCCAAAAAAAATAACATCATAAAGATAATCAATGAACCACATGTGATGAATTTCCAAAAGGCAACGAACTATTTTTGATTTTTTTTAAATTTTCTCAAGTATAAAAAGTATATAAAAGTATATGTGTATAAAAGGTACATCTAAGTCCAATTATATCACGCCATGCAATAACACTAAAATATCTGAATCTAGGAAGTATGATGAAATAGGGTGAACATGTGTCCACTAGCAAATCAACATAGGCATACCTAACAAAGTTTCATGAAGTCATGAGATAATTCTAAAGAAAGATCTCAATTACAACCTGTAAGGACAAATTTCCAATCGAGTCAGTTTGTTTATAATTGGCATAATTATGGAAAAACGTTTGAGTCATAGGATGGACTTTGAGTTTGTAATCCCATGAGCATCTGACGTTATTTCATGAAGACATTGCGGTAAATCTTCGAAGAGTGCATATTTTAAGTCGTGTTTATTGATTACGCATGAAAAGTGCGAGCATGTATGGTGCGCAGTCATTGTTTTGGTCTCACCACGATAATACAAACAAACCTAAATTACGGCTACACTTGCAAGGCAAGCACATCGGTAAGTCGGGTATCGAAAATCCACAGGGACAAGTTACTAGAATTTAATTGATTTAGTTCTCCAAAATAAAAGTGTAAAAGATGAATTACAAACTAAAAGAAAAGATGCATGAAAGGGAAATATTAATCTAGGCAAGTGCATTGAAACTAGACTAACAAAGCGAGTAAAACTATAGGTTGCGTCGAATATCCCTCACCCGAGTTAATTTGTATAAAATGGATATATGGGTGGACGAGTTATTACAAATGCATCTCGTTTCGACAGTTAATTGAATCAAGGGTTGTCACGCCCCTAAATTCTCATAAAAGCGTAATAAGATTTTGGCGTCAATAAATATCCCAAAAATTGTGCGCGAAAGGTCGTAAGCATGATACATACATGATATGCCCTGTCAAATATCCTAGGCATAATAACTAGGACAACGCACCCGAAATAGACCCGTAAAGACCATCACCAAAGCCAAGCAACGCGTCAACTCGAGTGAGTTCAATTCAAACACAACCTAATTTAATTTAGCTAGAAAGCATTGTAAAAATGCGATAAATAAACGCGATAAAGCTACCTAGAAAGCAAGTAAAGAAAGCATGTGAATCTAATTAACAAAGCATGGAAATTAAACTAGAAATCAAGAATAAAGGAAATGTAAGCTATATTAATGGAGAGAAAGATGAAAGTACAATCTTACAAAGCCAAATGTTGTCAAACCATATGAGGAAGAAGAAAAGAGCTCTCAACTCCCAAACCCTAACCTAAAATCTATCCTAAACTAGTTATATCTGATCATTACAACAAAAAACCTATTTATAGTAAGTGGGAAAAGAAATAGAAAAGAAAAGATAAAAAAAATAAAAGGAAAAATATCTCCTGGAAACAGGGGATCGATCGATTGACCCCTTTGGTCGATCGATCGATGATGAACAAAATATCCCACTCTCGAGTAGTATCGATCAATTGACTCATTTGTTCGATCGATCAATCAAGCAGGGGTGAGCCAAGGTAGCTTACTGCATTCCCTTTTCTCCTCCTCTTTTGGTTTCATTATTTTTCGTTCCGCTGAAACTCCCATAACTTCTTCATACGGACTCGGAATCGCGCACCGTTCGTGACCACGCGAAGATTGGGAGGAGAGATACAACTTATGTGTAGATTTTAGGCCCTGTGCCCAAGAAGTGAAAATACTAAAATTCCCTTGAACTTTCGATCGTATATGGAAAATCGAGCGAAACGCGTCCGAACTTCACACTTAGCATCCAAATACCTATAAAAGCTCAATTAACCCCTGCAAAACATGTTAACGTAGAAATCCGAGGTTGTCTGGTTAACGCGTATAAATATAGGGAATAAGATACCAGAGGGGGATAAAATGCGTAGGTTCGGAGGATGAAATACGCAATATTTGTGTATCATCACACCCTCTAACTTACACATTGCTAGTCCCTAGCAATGAAATAAGATGCAACAAGAACTACAAGAAAACCAAAAATAGGGATAGGTACAAAAGTATGGTATAAAAGCAGAAGGCCACTTTCGCGGGCGATTCGATTGCATTTAGCGTATGAAGTAAGCCGTTAAACCCCTAGGTCACCCTAGTGGACGAGTGTTGTATCGTGAGGGTTTTTAGGGATCGTACCCACCAAC
Organism: Sambucus nigra; assembly: GCA_949130495.1. Taxonomy (NCBI): domain Eukaryota; kingdom Viridiplantae; phylum Streptophyta; class Magnoliopsida; order Dipsacales; family Adoxaceae; genus Sambucus; species Sambucus nigra. The sequence continues at coordinate 535,797,604 of OX422209.1, forward strand.
ATGATATGGTTTCCTCAAAATCTTCCCAACCCAACATATGACAAGACCAACAATAGCGAAAAGGATTTCATACGCATTATTAGCAAAGTTAATGAATTCAAAAAAAAGTTCGAATCATTGACATTATAGAATGCACCTCATAGAATTGAAACCTTAAAATGTGGGAGGGGGAGCGAGCACATGCAAATTGTGATTTGGCAAAAACTTATATAAATCGGATAAACATTAGAGCAAGCATACATTTAATCCTCACAGGAATTACACTCATCAAATGAAATTCACTCGAAACAAGGAGGTAGCACATGGCATGCGGGCATAAAGAGTAAATGTAAATGGAAACTAGGCCGCACACATGTCACAAATGAAGAACATTATATATAAAATGAAAAACCATAATCTCAATGAAAGGATACTGCACACTAAAAGAGGCGAAATGAATTTTCAAAGATTATCAAAACTATTATGACTTTTAAATTACATCAACCTAAGATCACATATAACTTTAATAGGGTTGTAATGTAGGTTGGGCTAGGGTTCGAAATGAAGGAATGTATATACGGATTCAAAGTGTTCAGAATGAAAACTCGGGATAATGGGAAAATGCGGGCAATATAAAAAATGGAAAATAAGTTCCAAAATGGCATTAGATATATCATCGAGGAGAGTAATAAAAGCTTATTGAACTATATACACAACATTTACAACTTTCTCTTTCTTTTTTTTTCTTCTTTTTCTCATGTTTTCTTTTGTTTTCTTTTGCTTTTTGCTTTCTCTTTTTCTTCACTTTTTTCACATCTCTCTTTTCCTTTACTTATCACACTCTCATATGCCTAAATTGCAACCGACATCACAAAAGCATCATTCAATCCCAAGTAAAAGTTCCAAACAAAGTTATGGAAAGTGTATGTATGGTTTATAACTCCAATGCGAAGTTGGTTATGGGATTTGGGTTGTGAAACGAAAGGCTAATATTTAGGATCAAGGGGGTTAATGAGGGTAAACATATAAGAGTGAGGTCAAGGCTAATATGGGTGATATAGCAAAGAATGCCTATGATCATTTCCAAAAGTTTACGCAATTCTCGAATCAAAATAATATTGAAAATCATGCTCAAGTAACACATTTCAAGTATGAACTCCATTAATGAACAATCAAATGAAAGAATAGTGAGATTACCAATGAATTCAACGTTTTCAATGAGAAAAGAATAGTGTATACACTCACAAACGATGAAAGGTACAAAACTTACTCGGTGTAACTATATACAATGCAACAAAAAATTACATAATTTAATTTAGCTAGAAAGCATTGTAAAAATGCGATAAAGCTACCTAGAAAGCAAGTAAATAAAGCATGTGAATCTAATTAATAAAGCATGGAAATTAAACTAGAAAGTAAGAATAATGGAAATGCAAGCTATATTAATGGAGAGGAAGATGAAAGTACAATCTTACAAACCCAAATGTTGTCACACCATATGAGGAAGAAGAAAAGAGCTCAAAACTCCCAAAACCTATCCTAAAATCTATCCTAAACTAGTTATATCTGATTATTACAAGAAAAAACCTATTTACAGTAAGTGGGAAAAGAAATAGAAAAGAAAAGAGAAAATAAAATAAAAGGCAAAATATCTCCTGGAAACAGGGGATCGATCGATCGACCCCTTTGATCGGTCGATCGATGATGAACAAATATACCACTATCGAGAAGGATCGATCGATTGACCCCTTTGGTCGATCGATCGATCAAGCAGGGGTGAGCCAAGGCAGCCTACTACATTTCCTTTTCTCCTCCTCTTTTGGTTTCATTATTTTTCCTTTCGCTGAAACTCTCGTAACTTCTTCATGCGGACTCGAAATCGCGTACCGTTCATGGCCACGCGAAGCCTGCGAGGAAGGATAAAACTTCCATGTAGATTTTAGGCCAGTGCCCAAGCAGTGAAAAGACTAAAATGCCCTTTAACGTGCGATCGCATACGAAAATTGAACGGAATGCGTCTGAACTTCACACTTAGCATCCAAATACTTATAAAGGCTCAATTAACCCCTACAAAACATGTTAACATAGAAATTCGAGGTTGTCTATTAACGAGCATAAATATAGGGAATAAGATACTCGAGGGTGTTAAAATGCGTAGGTTCGGAGGATGAAATGCATAATATTTGCGTATCATCATTTATTGTGCCACATGTGTCTTCATATACCGAGGACCTCGTAGGTATGAACGTATATTGTTTTATGAGTTCTTGGAATATTTTATAAGGGTATTCTGTTTTTAAAACTGATTGGAACTTAATTTTTTTTGAAAATATGTTTTACGAGTTTACTGTAGGCGGACTTTTACAAAATGTTTCAGTCATTCAAACAATATGTCCATGTCATTCAAACAACATCTTGAGGTCATTCGGTCCCTAGTTTCGAACGAGCTTCAAAATAAGCTTACTATTTTGTATTTTCTGAGGTCGTTAAAAGCGAGATTGAATCTAGTTTGAACGACATCAATAAATCGTTCGAATGATGCGCCGCCTTAGTTTTTTCTATAAAAGGTTTTTCACACCCTATTTTTATTTTTACAGACAAAATTTTGATGAAAATGAAAAGCATAGCTATTTTAAAAGATCCAACTCCAAAAGTTTCACCCTTTTTTTACAAGATCCAAGATTCGTAAATCATATATTATGAAATCTTATTTGGTCACCTTATTTATTTCTTCTATCACAAAAAGAGCTTGTTTTTATACGGTGGACTCCGTACGTGCCGATTGGGGTGAAAAAGCGGTGGACTCCAATTTTTAAATCATAGATGGTTGTTGAGATGCATCAGTGGATACCGAGACACACGTGGACTCGTGTGTTATGCACCTAGCATAGGTGGACTCATGTGCTACACTGTGGAGGAGTAGTTGAAGATGGAAGAGCATCAATACTTGTGGTGTATCAAGTCATTGTATATGTCTACTGTCTATTCTTTTTAAAACCATATCATAGTGATTGTCTAGCTGGGCCATCCGTTTTTTTTCCTTTGTGGTTTTCTCGTACATTGGCATGTTCTTGTGTGTTTGATTTATTTAATTTATCTGCTATCACCTTGATGCATGTTTTGCGTTAAAAGATAAAATTTGGTAAATCGATTTTTATAAGAAAAGTTTGATAAGTGCAAAGTTTTTTTGATAAATTTAATTCAATCATTAAAATTGGAAAAACTTAAACTATTGAACTTTTTTGTGTTTGGAACCATCCTTGTATTATGTGCATTTATAAATTGGTATCAGAGCTGACTTTGGGAATAAGCGATGGACTCCGATTTTTGAATTGTGGATGGTTGTCGAGCTGCATCGGTGGATACCGAGACACACGTAGACTCATGTGTTGTGGACCTAGCATAAGTGGACTCATGCATTGCATGGTGGAGGAGTGGTTAAAGATAGAAGAGCGTCAAAACTTGTGGGTGATCGGGACATTATGTAAGTCTATTGTCTATTCTTTGTAAACTCATATCATAGTGATTGTGTAGTTGGGTCGTCCGATGTTTTTTTCCCTTTATGGTTTCCTCATACATCGGCGGATTATTGTGTGTTTGATTTTTTTAATTTATTTGCTATCACCTGGATGCATGTTTAGTGTTAAAAGATAAAATATAAATCGATTTTCACAAGACAAGTTTGATAGGTGCAATGTTTAATTGGGTAATTTTAGTTCAATCATTAAAATTGGAAAAACTTAAAATATTGAACTCGTATGAGTTTGAAACCACCCTTGGATTATTTATATTTACAAATTGGTACACTACACCAAAATGGTTAAATTGTCACCCTTTTAGCGGCTAGCCTTGTCACGGTCATTGACCGTGACAAAAAACACGCATTTTTATCATGGTCATTGACCGTGACAAGGTCGTGACAAAGTCTTGTCACGATCATTGACCGTGACAATCTTATTAAGTTGTCACGATCATTGACCGTGACATGTTCGTGACAATTTTGTCAGTAAAACCCCCCCCCTCTTCTTCTTTTTCCCACCGATTTTGTTCCCTCCATTTCTCTCTCTCTCTCTAGCGGTTTCTCTCTCTCTCTCTCTACAACTTTGGTATGTTTTCTCTCTCTATTTCTCCTCCATTTACGTATATGTGTGTGTAAATGTGTGTGTGTGGGGTGTATAAATGTGTGTGTGTGTGTGTGGGGGGGTGTGGAGGCAGAAGGGCTAGGGGAAGGGGAGGGGGGTGTATGTGTGTGTGTATATATATGAGTGTGTGTGTGTGCATGTGGTGGGTAGGGGTAGGGGGGGGGGGGGAGGAGTAGTGAGGGGCGTGTATATATGCGTGTTTTTTTTAATTAAATTTTTATTGGTTTATTAGATATTGCCCCTCATATTGTAGTGCCCCTTGTAAAAGAATTGATTGATTTAATATTGATTGATTGTTATTTTTTTTTTGTAAATTAATAATTAGTGTCCCTTTCATATGCAACTAGGATTGCCCCTCATTGTAAATTAATAAATTAATAATTATATACTTTAATTGTTAGTTTAATTGATGAAAAGAATTAATTGAGTAGATGAATTAGAAGGAGTACGGGATACACATTTGTTATTGCCATTGCGGTTGGATTATAGTGGATTGATATTGGGTTGGTTAATTTTCAAAGTTTCATGACCACTGGATTATTGTCCATATGGGGGTAGAATTTTTCAACTTTGTTTGAAAATTACTTTGTATAACGAACAATATATATATAGTATGATAATTAAATGAAACATACTTGAAATTACATATGGTGTGCATAGATACTAGCATTCTAGTTATGCGTACGCATTCAATAGCCCTTAGACCCATTCGAGAGTCATTACCCCTATAATGAGATCTATTGAATTGTCCCGTTTGGACAGTTTGGGACTGCATAATTTATGTATAATAATATTCTTAGGGGCTTAAAGTTGTTACTTTTGGAGGAAGTTATGCAGTCGTATCCTAATGTTCTCTGGGTACATCCTAGATTGACAAGTCTGACTGTTATTTCAATTGATCAATTGAAATAACACTCACACTTGCCAATCTACGTCGTGTACCTGGAGAACTATATGGATATGCTGCCAATTTTTTCTCAAATCATTACAATGTGCATGAGCTGTTAGGTATATTACAGAAAAATGCACTCTTGAATGGGATAGGACCACTCACCCTTTAGAGGCGATGAAGGAAATATAAATTTATATTATAAATTGAATTTGAATTTGAAATTTAAAAATCGAATATAAATAAGACATAATTAAATGAAACATACTATATATCTAAGTTTGGTTTAAACTAATCCATGAATATACGCTTCTTACCTTTAATAGGTGATTAGTTGTGGTAGCTGTGATGGTATATTCGAGATAGAAAGAGTGGATGGGTGAGACAAATAGAATGGGGGATGTGTTTCGCAGAGGTGCTAATGAATTTGTGAAACACACAAAGAGAAGTCATAATGATGAAGAGTTTCCGTGTTCGTGTTCTAGGTGTAAGAATGGTAAGGTGTTTAAGTGGAAAACAGTTGAACTACATTTGTTAAGATCGGGTATGCAAGATAGTTATCGATTTTTGAGTTTTCACGATGAATTAAAAGTTCCTTTTGTCCCCGAACAACCTTCACAGCAACCTTCAACAAGTAGGATAGATGTAGAAGGGGATGACGTAGATCATAATATGTTAGAGGATTTAGTTGATGATGAATACGAAGTTTATGAAGCGGAGGAGAATGAGGTTACTGATGATGCATAAGGTTCAAGTTCTCGTGATAATATCACGATAAACCTTGACGATGACTACAAAAGTTTAAACTTTAAGGCGACCCAACCGTTATACTCTGGTTGTGAGAAAGATGAAACAACTTTACATGACATGATTGGTTTGCACAGTTTGAAGACGCAGTATGCTTTGTCTGGCAATAGCGTGATAGGAATTATGATATGGGTGAAGGGGTTACTACCCAGGGAGAATACTCTTCCAAATAGCGAAGGCAATGACTTTACAACTAATCTAATTAAATTATCTATATTCTAAGATATTAAAGACGGGTGATGGGAGATCAAGGCTTGCTCATCTAGCCACTAGACCCTTGTTCATGGCGTAAGAGTACAAAAAGTATCGATTAAATGGTTACCTGTTCGGCACAAAAGTGTACGAGAAAAGTACAAATGTATAGAACTCGGGCATTTCATAAAAGGTTATTACTTTCTTTCGAGCGAGCGCAAAAGATAAAAACCTCGTTGAAGCTGAAATGACTTAATATGGTGTAATTCAAAATCTATTTGAATTAGATTATATAAGATTTAAAGAGATTATGAGTAAGAGTTGAGGATAAAAATGCTTGTAAAGTTGATCCTGTCACCAATTTGATCATGGTTGACTTGTCCAAGGTTAAGAGCAACGACCACGTGAGTTATGAGCCATTTGTTAGTGCATTTAAAAAGGTTAACCAAGTGTTTTACTCGGAGTATATCAATAACGTGTCGTGGTCAATTGTCATACACGTGCCAAAACGTCTAAATTGTAGTGTGGATGCCTTGGCTGCTCCTATCGAATATCAATCCATTTTTTATGATAACCCGAATTTGAAACAATTTTTCAATTTGTAATAAATATTCCAATTTGTACTTTATCAATCCATTTTTAATTCTTTTAATTGATTTGCACTTTATCATTTTCACTCTTGTGTAGTGTGCATGTGTGGGGGCAGTAGGGCTGGGGGTGGGGATGTTTCGGATTTTTAGTAATTGTATATATTTTCATGTCTTCTTCTAATTCATTTTGATTTGTACTAATAACAATATTTTTTTACAGCAAATGTCTCCTTCAAGTATTAAGGCGAGGATGATGATGCTGATTATGATGATGTGGTATGTGCTTGGTGGTAGCGGAGGTGAGGAGGGCTCCTCAGCCCATAGGCTCCCCAAATATGGCAAATTGGGGATGGCCATCGAGAACAAGACGGGGATATTAGCGAGATGCCTCAAGCTGGTAAAGACGATAATCGGGCCGGGGTACACTAGTTGGAAGGAGGTGTCAAATGAACACAAGTTAGCTATTTGGGTGGCACTACATGTAATGAATTTATATTTATATTTATATGAATATTTCAATTTCAATTTTGATTTCGATTTCGATTTCGATTTCTATTTCATTTTATATTTATATTTATTCACAACTAACATTGTATTTGTTGGATAGGAACAATTCAGCCTGGATCCAAAGCTATGCGATTCCATCTTGGAGCAGTTGAGGGGATAACACAAGACGTGGAAGAAAAATATGCGGACTCGATACTTTGAGAAGACCCGAGATTTCGTTATCTGAATGCGTGAATCCGTTTCGCCGAAGGAGCCGATTTCTTTGGCACAATGGCAAAAGTTCATTGACAATGAGATCGGGGAGCGACAATTGATATCTTGCCAATCGGGGAGGGGAAATCGGGAAAAAAATACGGACGTGCACTACTCCTGTCGGACGTCTGACGCCGAGGTGGAGCATACGGTGATGGTAAGATTTAATTTTTCTATAACTACATAAATATATTATTCTCCATTATTTTACTTTGTGGGGTCGATACCAATTTTACTTTATTATATTTCAGGGTACGTGGAGTGGCCCTGGGGGTAGGCCACATAGGCTCGATACTTATGTGGCTATTCAGACGAAGAAGGGGAAGGATAAGGAGGTGTCCCCGAGCATCGCGGCCACGATTGTAAGTAATCCTACAGTTTACTTTTTGTTAGTTACGTTATAATTTTCTTATTTACTTATTTTACTAATCATGTGCTTTTTTTCATTTCAGGCAAAGCTTAAGGAAGTGCATGAGTCGCAGTCTGATGCCGACAAGGCATCTTTGTCCATAGACGCACCCAGCCAAGTGTTTGACGCTGATCACAAGGGGAGGAGGTGGCCAAATCTAAGATCATCGAATTGGAGATGAGTGACACCGGATTGGCTCAAACGGTGGACTCGCATGACGCGAAGCTGTCCTGTTTGGAGGTGACGGTCGAAGATATGTTCTCATTCATGAAGAGTTCGTTGGGCAGAAACCGTAAGGGGAAAGGGAAAGAGAAGGTGGCGGAGGAGGAGGTGCAGGACGAGGAGGAGGTGTAGGATGATGAGGATGTGGACCTCGCTGCTTCATCACCGACAAGTGCGGACTTTGATGATCCACTACCATATTTGGCTCCCTTAAATCGACCGATGTCGACACTTGGTTGGCTGAGCATGTTTTTACTGGACATATTTGATGTCCAGCGGATAAGGCGGGGGCGGAGGGATCCAAATACCATCCGGGGTATGCCAGTTCATGAACGTTTGCTTCAAGACATCGAGTCCAAGGTGCTCGTCACGCATGTGATACCCGGGAAGGAGAACTCCCCCTTATGGTTGCGCGAACAATGCGGCACGATGTATATTGCTAGGTGTGTCAATTTTTATATCGTGTGGCCTACTCACCTCCTGAGAGCTAACCTTACCCCAGACATGTAGTAACATTATTTGAATTGAATTGTTTTAAGTTGTTACATTTGAATTATATTTGGATTATATCGTGATGCATATTATTTTGAATGTATATTTTCATTATCTCTATTTCATTTAGATATATGATGTTTGAACCGATACAACTCTACTGTAACGGGTACAAATATACTGCTGGGAAGTGGTAGTGTCCATACTACCCAACAGATTTTTTTTAATTCTTTCCAAAATTGTCATGGTCATTATCCGTGACAAATAAAATTGGTCACAGACTTGGCACAGTCAATGATCGTGACAATTTCATAAAGAGTGTCACGGTTTATGACCATGACAAAACTTATCAAGGTCATAGACCGTGACGTGATCGTGACAATTCTAATGAACTTGTCACGGTCAATGACCGTGACAAGTCCGTGACAACAAAAGTCGTCACCCCCAGAATTTTCCCGGTCATTGACCTTGACAAGTCCAACTTGTCAAGGTCAATGACCGTGACAATTTGACAGATTTGGTGTAGTGGTATCAGAGCTTTTAGCTCGGGTTTTCAACATTTTTCACAACCTTAGGTGTAATAATATTGAACAAAATAAAATTCACTCGTCTTATGAAAAATTCCATGAATTTAAATTCTTCTCAAATCAATAATACCACACTATTTAATATTTTTCAAGAAAGTCCATTGTGAAAACCCATTGATCTTATTCTTTATAATACACTCAAAATCTCATGTATTTAAGAATTCACTCTCAAATTTGAAGATATCGCAATGCTCTTGTATGGCGAAGCATCAATGAAGTAAAAATGGGCTTGTCACTTATATTTTTGGTACCATTAATATTTTAGGCTCTTGTCAATGGTGTCTTTTAACACAAAGAGAATGTTCTCTTAAATAGCCCTTTTCCGTTGCTTTAAATAAAAATAATTTTTCAAAAAGAAGTCCGGGCAATGGTTCTGACAGGCACAACTTATCTCTGGTACATTTGGTTCATTATTAAACACTATTGAGATGAGAACGTCGTATTCGATATATCAAAAGTAAGTACAATGTTCAAAAAGTTCGTACATGTGTGCAATAAATGTGATAAAAGTCTAGCATCAAGAAAGTAATCATTAAGGAACAAAAAATACATTATTTAGAACACAGGAGAAATGAACTAATGGATCAGAACATCATTAAAAAGTCATATGAATGGATGGAATGTGGAGATAATTTGAACATCTTAAATGCATACCCATAAATGGTGAAAAGAAAAATTACAAAACTATTTTTGTATTTTACAAATTTTTTATCAAAAATAAAATCTTTTTAAAAATTTTCATACTTTTTAAGAGAAAAGAAAATCTTTTTGAATTTTTCAAGACTTTTCAAGAAAAATAAACATATAAATACACAAAAATATAATCTAGCAATAGGGACAAAATATAGCAACATGATAATCACCCTATACTCGATAAATGTTCAACATTCAATCATTAGGTCAAGAGGGGTTCTTAAAAGTAGTAGGCATCCTTTGAAATTCCTTCATCAAACATTGAGAATTTGTGACTAAAAACTCTACTTGCTCTAAAAAATAAGTAAAACAATTATGATCGTGAGTGGGTGCATATGAAGTAACACGTGTGGGGGCTCGTTTGAGAACACATGTGTTAGAATCAACATGCCTAACATTTCGTACCTCCAAAATCGATTTCCTAGCCCAAATAAATGGATATTTTATACGTCACGTTTTGGGAGCCATGGGGACAATAGACTTCGATGAGGAATGGAAACTTTGGATTGACCTTTTTTAACACCCTGAAATGTGGTTGACCTTGTAAAACGTCTTGTCTTTAGCAATGGAAGTATTATAATCAAGGAAACTAGTACCATATCCACGTTAGATCATCTTTTAGCCTCAAAATTCTAGACTCAAACAAAGAATTAGACTCTACAAGTTTTAGGGACTCCGTCTTTAAATTTTCAATAATTCCTAAAAGGTTATCTTGCTCCCTCTCAATGAAAGCAACCTTAGACCTAAGAGTCTACTTGCAAGACCTCAAACATTAATCAATTTATCATCACAACACCAAAATGGTCAAATTGGCACCCTTCAATCGGCTAGCCTTGCCACGGTCAATGACCGTGACAAAAAAACCCACATTTTTATCACGGTCATTGACCGTGATAAGGTCGTGACAAAGGGTTTTCACGGTCATAGACCGTGATTAAATTATCACAAGTACAATTGTCACGGATTTGTCACGTTCATTGACCGTGAGAAGCCATATAAACTTGTCATGGTCAAAGACCGTGACATTTTTGTGACAACTTTCGTAGTAAAAAAACCCTCCCTCTTCTTTTTTCCCACCGTTTTCTATTCCCTCCATTTCTCTCTCTCTCTAAGCGATTGCTCTCTGTCTCTCTCTCTCTCTCTCTCTCTCTCTCTACGATTTTAGTACGATTTCTCTCTTTATTTCTCTTCCATTTGTGTATATGTTGTGTATATATGTGTGTGTGTAAATGTGCATGTGTGTGTGTGTGGTGTATATATGCGTAAGGGGGAGGGGGAGGGGGTGTATATGCGCGCGCGCACGCTCTTGAGTATATATATGCCCCCGCGCACGAGTGTGTGTGTATATATGCATGTGTGTGTGTGTGTGTGTATGTGTGTGCTTGCGTGTGTGTGGTGGGCAGTGCTAGTGGGGGGGAGAGGGCGGGGATGAAGGGTGGGCAGGGGTGGGGCTATATGTGTGTGTGTGTGTGTGTGTGTATGTGCGTGTGTGTGTGTGTATGTGTGGTTGTGTGTGTGGTGGGGGGCAGGGGGTCGGGGGGGCTTGTTAATTTTTTAGTTAATTAATAATTAGTGCCCCTTTCTTATGTTAGTTGGACTGCCCCTCATTGTAAATTAGTAAATTAATAATTGTATACTTTAATTGTTAGTTTACTTAATGAAAAGAATTAATTGAGTAGATGAATTAGAAGGAATACGGGATACACATTTGTTGTTGCTATTGTGGTTTAATTATAGTGGACCGATGTTCGGTTGGTTAATTTTAGAAGTGGCATGATCACTGGATTATTGTCCATATGGGGATGGGATTTTTTAACTTTTTTTTACGATTACTTTTTATCACGAACAATATATATATAAATAGTATGATAATTCCATGAAACATACTTGAAATTACATATATTACGCATAGATACTAGACTTCTAGTTCTTATGCGTATGCATTCAATAGCCCTTAGACCCGTTCGAGAGTCACTATCCCTGTAATTAGATCTCTCGAATTGTTCTATTTGGACAGTTTGAGACTGCATAATTTCTGTCTAATAATATTCTTAATGGATTAAAGTTGTTACTTTTGGAGGATGTTCTGTAGTCATATCCTAATAAGGTGCTTTTAGTCGTTTCAGGCAAAGGTTAAGGAAGTGCATGAGTTGCAGTTCGATGACAACACGTCATCTTTGTCCATGGATACACTCATCCAAGTGCTTAGCACTGATCACAAGGGAAGGACAAGGGGGTGAGCTCGCGGGCCAAATCAAGGATCATCGGATTGGACATGAGCAACACCGGGTTGTCTCGAACGATGGACTCTCATAATGCAAAGTTGTCCCATTTGGAAACGAAGGTCCAAGATATGTTATCATTCATGAAGCATTCATTGGGAGGAAATTGTAAGGGGAAACGGAAGGAGAAGGAGAAGGTGGTGGAGGAGGACGAGGATGTGGACCTCGCTGCTTCATCGCTTACACGTGCAGACTCATATGATCCAGTTCCCAATTTTTCTCCCTTCGACCGACTGATGATGACACTTGGTTGGCCGAGCGTGTTTATACATGACATATTTGATGGCCAGCGGATAGGGCAGGGGTTGAGGGACCCGAATGTCGTCCAGGGTATGCCAGTTCATGGACGTGCGCTTCAAGACAATGATGCCAAGGTGCTCGCCAAATATATGATACCCGAGAAGGAGAACTCTCCATTGTGGTTGCGCGAACAATGCGACACGATGAACATTCAAGTGTGTATCAATTCGGATATCGTGTGGCCTCTCAGACCTACCCTAGAAATGTAGTGACATTATTTGAATTGATTTTTTTTAATTTGTTATATATGAATTATATTTGGATTATATCGCTATGCATATTGTTTTGAATGTATATTTGCATGATGCATATTGTTTTTAATGTATATTTGCATTATCTCTATTTTATTTGGATATATGATGTTTGAACAGGTACAACGTTGCTATAACATGTATAAATATACTGCTGGGCAGTGGCAGTGGCCATACTGCCTAGTAGATGTTTTTCCAATTCTACCCAGAATTGTAACGATCATTGACCGTGACAAGTCTGTGACAAGTCTAATGAACTTATCATAGTCATTGACTGTGATAAGTTCATGACGATAAATGTGGTCACCCCCAAACTTGTCATAGTCATTGACCTTGACAAGTTAGACTTTTCACAGTCAGTGACTGTGATAATTCGACAGATTTGATGTAGTGCATTATTCTCAATGGCACAAAGATTAACCCTAAAAAACGGACTCTATCCCCACTCTCTTTCTTAAAAACTTCTAAAATCTTAAAATCACGGCTTATGTCTAGGAGCTTCTCATGAATGATATATCTTTGAGTTTGAACCTTTCGCAAAAATTCAAATGTAGCTTTAAAAGGAGAATTTAATTTTTCAAGAATTTTAATTCTTTTTGAAAACTTTAAATTCACAAGAGATAATGTTTAAGAACAATTATGAAGCTTATTAATTTCATCTCGAATATCAAAGTCATCGTGATCGCTAAACGCATGGGATTACTTATCACAATGATCACTCAACGAGAGAAAATAAATAAACACGGGAGAGAGATAAAAAAACAGACCACCCTAAATAACACAGAATAAGGACATACACGATAACTTAGTGTGCTCGCTCTGATACCAATTTGAAAATGCAGGGGTTATATGGATAGTTCGTATAGTAAGTCACACACACAAAAAAATCATTTTTCCAAATTTTATCTTAATTAAATTAATGTGAGAATGCAAGATAAATTTTGAAGCTGATATCCAAACCAAACAAGATGAAGAAGAAGAAGAAGAAGTAGAGGAAAAAATCCCTTTCACACAAAACCTATATTCAGCACTGTTTAAGATATGACAGACACATTACAACTTACGGACTTTCTAGAGATCCACTATGTATTACACGATAACGGTCTTCAAATCTTTAATAGATACGACACAGTCTATGATTAGGCATAAATTCTTCCAAATTTATTCCTTTAATTTAGTAACTTTTAGCACCTCGAACAACGTAACCGATTTGATTTTATCTATTAATCTTGCTACTAACTTATTCTAATGAGTATCCCGAGTTTCTGGTAGTTTGTACTAATTTTACACGTATTTGATGTCACTAAAGAAAAAAAGAAACCAGAAGAATAGAGAAAGAAAAGAAGGAAAGTCAAAGGGGCAAAGTTGTATTTTTACCCAAAATTTGGATGAGGCATCTAAGAAAATTTGAAGATATTAAGTTCACGAGTACATAGGAAGAAACAGAACCTCAATCGGAGTCCCGGTGCGAAAGTTATGAACAGTCAAAGATAGAAGAAAAAGTCAAAGAAAAACCAGACCGATTCGGATCGGATCGATCCGAAATGCAAAGTTCCAATGAACCCCAAATCGAAGACGGATCGAAGCTGAGAGAAATTAAACGAACTGATCCGTACCGGATCGATCCGGTAAGAAATTGAAAGAACTGATCCGGATCCAAGCAGAACCGAACAGAAAGAGGACCGGACCGATCCGACTGTCGAAGTTTTGTTTTCTTACTCTTCCTCCAATGCACAATCCTGCTTAAGCTAAAACTCTTGGAGTCTTGTAGGGTATTTAAACTCGATTTATTATCAATTTAGGGAGCGAAAAAATCATCTGTTTTTTCCCTTTACAGTAAAAACCCTAGTTTAAAGATTTATTACACTTTTAATTCCAAGATAGAAGTTTGTTCAGATTTCTATGATTACAAGTAATTTTAGTTGATGCTTTTAGTGCGTTGGTAAGTTATTTGATTACTTTCTTCTGTCTAATATTCCTTCTACATCATTTTTCAATTGTCCTTTAGTTTAATCATGGTTTCCTGCAATTCAACAATAGTTTTTATTAATTTCATCATGTTAGGCTAGGTTTTTAATGGTCGGGATGCACGAAATCAACCTGATGTGGTAGTTGAATGTATATAAAATTAATCCTCTAAATTTAATGATTTGATTACGACCATATTGCGCAGAAACACGATAATTGTAGATCTTTGGATCTCGTTTGCTTCAGGCTAATTGGGATGCTTCAGAATGCAATTCAAGTGTCACTATCGTAATACCGATTTACTCGTACTCTGATTAAGTATGGTGCGGTCTTGAACCTCATATACGTAATGCTGGGGAATACTAAATTCTGGGTCTAATTAATCATTTAAATTTACGATTAGTTTTATACCATCAATACACTAGGGTTGAGGGATTGTATCCCCGTCCTATTTTCTTCATCATATAGTTCGAGTTTTAAATCATTCATCGTTAGTATTTTAGGTAATTTGGAATAGTTGTATTTCTTTCATATTTTCAAAATTGCATTTAGTTGTAGCCAATTCTCAAAACAAATCATCTTTTCCTTTCTTTTTAGAGTCAGAGTTAGAATTATTTCATTTGTCCAACGTCATTACAATTCCATTGTCCTATTTCCCTGAGCATCGATACCCGACTTATCGGATTATTACTTGAGCTACGGGCTTGCACTTGAGCCTATAGAGTACGCATTTCTGAGACACATTCTTAGTCGCATCAGTCTATCACCATCCACATCAAGCAGCTATTGCCTCAGTATCCACCAATTAACCTCAGGAATTTTCAATGCCTTTCTTCTTCAATAGTAGATATTCGAATCCATAAATCAACAGTAGAGAATAATCACTACAAGGGTTTAGAACTCAGGCTGTGTTATTCTTGGTTTTCAATAGTGATCCTAAAAGATCCAAGGGGTTTAGATGAAAAATTTGAAGAGTTTGATCATAAAAAGAATGCTTAAAAGGATTGAAAATAAATTCATCCCCACATCTCTTTTTGTTATAGAAAAAAGGTTACAAAAGGGATAAATATAAAAGATTGCATCTGATTTGGGATAAAAAAAATAAAAACATGCGTACTTGTTCAAACAAACTGCCACCTAGTTTCAACGAAATACCTGCTTTTGTTCGAATATGATCTAATGACACTTCGAACAACATTACAGATATTCCCAAAAAGGTGACGCTTCAGAACTCGTTTGAACGATATGGACTCATTCTAATGACCTGTAGAAACTCGATTTAACAAATAAGTGAGATTTAAAAAAAAATATTAAAAATCATTTCAAACATTTAAAAAAAACTCTTTGAATAGACCCCTGAATAATTTAAGTTTACCAAAACCTACTTATAAAACTTTTCAAGAACCATAGAGATGCCCGATCTTCGATTCTAGAAAATTATCACTAGTTCTTCTTCTCTTTTAAGACTTGAGAACTTTCTTAAAGGTGAAGTGGGGTCTAATGGGATAATACAAATAAAAAAAAAATGAGCAATCATAAATTCTCCTCTCACACATATGTATTTGTACAAACATGCAAATACGACATTTTCTTTCTCAGGAGTTTCACCAATTTGACCTTGACACTGGGTTTCAAGGATGAGGCAATTTGTAATGTTTTTTCGGGTTCTTTTCATCAAAAACCACTTATTCTACCTCATCGACTGCCTCATCCTTTGTCAATTTCTTCTTGTCCCCGGGGTCGAGAGTGTCAATGTTGTACCAAGTGGTCTTGTGCTTTTAATATTCACTCTATTTAGCTGTTGCTAAGTAGAATTCTCTTATATCAACTTGATCTCGACATACCTCTCCTACCCCAAAATGAGTAGGAAAGTTCCTAATCTGATGAATTGTAAAAGGAATAACTTCAAACTATTTGAGGGTCATTCGTTCCAAGATGATGTTGTAGGTCAATATAACATATTGTTCCATCATAAAGAAGTTTAATTTCTTTGTCAGGAAAGTGAGGATCGATATTGGCTATGACGACGTCTTTTCTTGTAGCTGGTGCATTCATAAATTTTTTCCCGTTTCATTCTTCCATGAACCGCTGAAAGTGAAAAGAAGTTCATAAAAATTGAAATGAATAATTTAAAATAACTCTTCAAATTAACTAGATATTATCTCTCGAACTTGAATTCGGAATCGCTATTCGAAATATTCGTGAAACACTAGATTTGTTATCTAATGTCTGCTTTTGTGAAAGAAGACCAATTAAAATGTAGGGTTTCTTCAAACAATAAGGGGCTTGCAAACATCCAATCTATAATACCAAATGAGAAAGCCTTCTTTCTACTAAAGTCGATGAGGGGTTGGTGATAAGGCTTTCGCATCTTCACATTTAAGTTCAAACCTCTAAAATAATCCTTATCTCGACTAATGGATCATCATGTGGGTATTGGATGTTTTAGATTTCCATCATTGAAAAGATTACGATCAGCTCATAGATGTTAACCTTCTTAGGGTGATTTTTTTTCCTCTTTTTCTATTATATGATTTATTTCCATTCAATAAACATCTACTTTTGCTTTTCCCACATATGCCTTCCAGTCGATCAGTTCAATTCCTCCACCAGCTACTCCTTCTGAAATCATCATCATGCTAAGTTAAATCATGTATAGGTTTGCCTTTAGATCTTGGTATTTTTGGGCAACTCACCGTCTTCGTGGATGGCTCTACTATCTGATTCCTCATCTTTATGTTTTTACCATCATTTTTGTTTGCTTTATCTCGAGCAGGAGATCCTTAATACTTTTTTCTCACAAGAACGATCGTGATGATCCAAAACCTATTCAACTAAACCTTTTTGATAAGTTTATCGATCTCATTCTTTAGAGCGTAACAATCATCAGTGTCATAGCCATGATCTTTATGAATTTCACAATACTTTTTCTTATTTCTTTTGTTAGGTGGGGACTTCAATTTCCCTAATAATTTTATCTCTTCATCATCTTCGATCTCATATAAAATGTGGTGTATCTATGTAGTGAGGGTGTTTTACTCGCGAACGTGCCTTTTGACTTATTACACCTTATCAGTATCCTTACTCAAAAAAGACTTTCCAGACCCATATTTTTTAAACTCTCCTTTATTAGACGTCATTGCTTCTTCAACTGCGATAAACTTTCCAGTCTCAACCAAAATTTCATTCATTGTAGTAGGAGGGTCTTATAAAAGTTCCCAGTATAGTTGTCTATATTGGATCCCATTCATGATGGCTTTCATGGAAATCTTTTCATCATAATAAAAAAGTTCAATCTTTTCCTTATTGAAACTGGAAATGAGGTATCTAAGAGCCTCCCCTTTCTTTTGTCTAAAGTTAAGGTGGTGGGTTACCCTCATAGCTGGTTTCAAGTTGAAGAAAAAAATATAAATGAATGTTTCGACCAGTTCTTTAAAGCTTCTGATATGACTCTTAGGAAAAATTGTCAGCTACACATGTGTTGCCCCCATGAGGGTGCTCAAGAATGCCCTTAACCTCATTCCATTTGGTACTAAATAAATATCATGCAGTAGACTGATAGATTTCAACATTATGAAAAGGGTTACTACTCACATCACACTTCCATGTTACCACCATGGGTTTAATCTTCACTGGTGTGGGATAGATTATAATTTTTTGGATGAAGTAAGACACCTCCGTGTATCCCCTTTCAAAGGGGTTCATATTTTTTTATCCGATCTCCGAACTTATTCTTCAACCTTTGAATTAAGATCTTCGAAGGCCTTTCTCTTTTAGGATTATTAACACCTGAATCTTCTTTCATTGATACTCATATGCTCCTATTCAATAATGTGTGTTAAAATTTCCTAATTCTAACATAGGTCGAACCCCTTGGGGCTAATGTTCCCTATGCCCCTGGATATTTGCCCCATGTTGAATTGGCTTTGAGTAGGAGGAGACACTCTTTGTCTGATAAATGCATTTGCCCTGTGTTAACAGGGATGTTTAGTCCAAGTTCCCCTTATAGTATTAAGGATAGAAGAGGTTCTTCCTAGTTTATAAAATTGATCATAGCTTCTTGCTTGTGATTCAACCTCAAACTCCTCTTTATTTCCTTCGCTTCATTTATGGGATGTTCTCCCTTGTACCCTATTTTCAACTTTTGGGACTCTACCATGTTCTTTCCTTTCAACCTCAATGGTTCGATCTTCCTTGATGCATTCAACATTTCCTGTGTTGGGTTTCTTCTTCCTCTCACCGTTAAAGTTTCACCTTTTGAGGTTCTTCTAGCAATTGTTTGTGTTATAGTCATCTTTTGAGACAACATTTTTTCTTGATTTTCAATCATTATCCTCATATCTTCGGTGAGCTCTGCCATGTCCGAAAGCAGTCCGCTTCCCTAGGCATTCATTCTACCTGGAGGTGGTTGCGAAGGAAATTCTGATGACATTTCAAATGACAATTCAACCAAATGAATTTACCTAAAAAACGCTGGATAAGAGGGTGAATAGAAAAATTTTGGATCTAACTTTCTGACTTAAAGTTCTACCCAGTAATTCCCAGATCTGATGAACAAACACAAATGAAGATAAGTTGATTGAATTTTAAGATCAATCCCCCCAAATTATGAAGGTGAACAATATTTTCCACCCGAAATTGCAATTAATTTGTGAAGAAATTCATAGAGTACAAATGAACTAAGTTGAAGATGAATAAGGGTGAACTCTTAACTGAAGTCTTCAAATAATAGATTTAGATCCGATCTAAGTTAGATCTGTGCCTATGACTAGGTTATGAACGAGTCCACCTATGAAAACCAGTTGATTTAATTAGTTGGTTCCCATAAATGGCGCCAAACTGATATTACACAAATTAGTAAAAACTCAGTTAAAATAAAGATAACTTAATGTGTTATGCAGTTTAGTAAATTCTAGGTATAAACGTGAATAATAAAAGTAAAGATAAATTAAGAATAACATAATAACAAAGGAATTTAGAGTGGTTAAGCCCATTTATCCCTACATCTACTATAGAGGAACTCATTCTCCACTAATCGCTAAAGTGTTTTACAAGTCAAAAGTACATTCTCTCTTCATTGTATTTTTAGAGAGTTTCAGTAAAATCAAAGGACTTATGGAACAAGGTACAATAGTTGTGTATTTATGGGTGATTGGGGTGAAGTGTGAACCCCAAGTCACATGGAGAAATATTGGTGAATCTTCACCACTAGATAAGTGCCATTTGTCCCTCTAGAAGCAATATAAAGAGTGTAATTATTCCTCAAAATTGATTGATCATCACGTGTATCAACTTGCATAGCCCTCGAATGACAAAAATACTCTTTTTGATGAATTCTACACTTCCATAACTTTCTATCTGATTTTGGCCAACCATTCTGAGGCTGATCCTTTAGAGGCTAACCCTAAGAGGCGAAGCCATTTATGCCGAGGGGTAAAATATTCATAGTCTTCTGGATAAATCATATCTAGAATCATCAATCAAGAATTTTGATTTTGAAAATAGGAAATGGCCATGAGCTTCCAAAGCTTAAAAAAAATTCATTTTATTCTTTTACATAAATAATCTCATTGAAAATTTTGGTTTTCTCATTTCAAAGCTTTTCATATTTTCTAATAAAATATCCTTTTCAATGGGGAATGTTGGTGGATTTTCACCACTAGATGAGTGCCATTTGCCCGTCTAGTAGTTATAGGAAGAGTTGATTATTCCTCGCATGTGCATGATCATCACGTGCATCAACATGCATAGACTCGGGATGATGAAAATGCCACTTTTGATGAATTCCACACGTTCATAAGTTTCTATCTAATTTTGGCCGCCCCTGCTGAGGTTGCCTTTTGAGGCTAACTCTAAGAGTCTGACCCATTTAAGCCGAGGGGAAGAATATTCATATTCCAATGGAGATATCATATATAGAATCATCAATCAATAACTTTGATTTCAAAAGTAGGAAATGACCATGAGCTTGTAAAACTTAAAAAAAAATCATTTCTTTCTTTTACAAAAGAATCTCTTCGAAAATTTTGGTTTTCTCATTTTTAAAGGTTTCCATATTTTTTTAATAAAATATCATTTTCAATGGACAACTAGGAAAAGTTGCGCTCTTCAATCTTCTTAACTACTTTTTCTTCTTTAAATCTTTTCTAACTTAGAATATAGAATAACGTTGATTTTTAATAATTGTTTGGATTCTATAAAATATTTTTCATAAGAAGTTTGGACATCATCATCTTAACTAATATTGTTACTACTACTAACATAAACCTCTTCAATGATAGAAATAAAGTGATTTACAAATTTAGACGGGGTCACAAGTGCAGCGAAAACATGACTTTTGTCAACAGGTTTATCATCAAATATCATTTTAAACTCCATTTTCACACAAAACGAGCTCTTCCTCTAGGTGGTTGAATCGAATAAAAAGAGGATTAGCTTTGGTACCAAATTAGACTGTATTTTATGCAGATGTGCAATGAAGTTACACCAATTAAAGTTATCTTTAAAGTAAATAGCACACCCCTAAAGGTTAATGCGATAAATGTTTACCAATTAGATTATCCAAATTTTAACTTAAATATTCGATGGGGAATTTTAATGCGAAAAGGTAAAGAAATCCCACAACACTATATGTAAAAGAAAATCCCACTACCAAGAAAAAAACATCGAGCTGGAATAAAGGGAAAATGTACAATGATATATATTTACAAATACGAAAAAATGACTTTCAATTACATAAAACTCTTGCTGACTATACCCCCTTTTATAACATATCTTCCGTACAAAGCACTATTAGTTGAATTATGCTACACATCCACGATCAGTTTTGTCCTCAGTTTATGTTTTTGCCTCTCAGTATGTTCTTTTAGTTATAAAAAAACTTTAGTCATTCACTTGGAAGTGAAAAGCCCCAAATTCTTAGGTATTATTTTTTCTATATTCTCTAAAGTCTCTCAAGACCAAATAACTAAATATATATTCTCAATAATAATGATAGAATCTTTTTAAGTTTCAATAAGACTTTTGATAAGAGTTTGAAAATAAAATATCAAAAATACAAAGAGATAAGTGAAGAAAAATCAAAAATAAATTTTCTCTATATAGTTTTTAGCCCAGAAAATTTATCTCCTAATCTTTTTAACCATTTTGAATAAAAATTTTAAACAGTTCTTTTAAATTTTTCTCATAAAGTTTTGGACAACGATGATGGGAATAAGGTAAACACATTCCATAAAGAATGTGAACTCCTTATTTGTTAGGAATATACAAGACAACAAATGGGAGATTTAACCACTGTTTTAACTGCCACGTGTTGTATATGAGAATTTCCTGTAAGGGCAAATTTTCAATTGAGTCAATTTGTATGTAATTGGCATTAGTGCCAAGTTTGTCTTCACGTTTAATCGAAGATCTCGGATGTATGAATGCGCATTAATTATGACTCCTTGAAGTTTTTTTAGGGTGTTGTTTTTTGATTTTTTGTTTGGAACTATTTTTTATTATTTTTAAAGAAAAATTATTTTGGTTTTATCTTGTTTTAACTAAAATAAGGATCATTAGAATGAAATCTTAGTTTCATTCGAATGACTTGATGTTTCGTTCAAGTGACATTCTGAACTCGTTAGAACGCCTATCAAACGAATATTAAACGAGATTCCTTTGTCAAGGTTATTACACCTCGTTAGAAGCTCCTTAGAAGCTGGTTCAAATGAGATTACATAATCATTCTAACGAAATGCAATTCTTGTTAGAATGATTTTTATTTCCATTTAATGAGTCGTCAACTCGAAATTCGGGTAGTCAATATTTAAGCTTTGTGGACTCTGAATTTTTAAGAACTTTTGGAGAAAATGATTTTCTACCTATTTATAAAAGTTTTAACCCTAAGTTTCACCATATATGTTTAAAGATCCAAGAGTTATAATTATTATAATTTAACATCTTGATATTGGGCACTAAATTTTTTTTCTTTCATCTGGAGAGAACTTTTTTCGTGCGGTGGACACCGTGTGTGCTATATATGATGTTTAATGATTGCAAAGCCTTATCGGTGGATACTGAGACGTGTGTGGACTCGTACATAGTGGCAGTTGGCGTAGGTGGATTCCTGCAATGCACTAGGAGGGGAGGTCAAAGATTGAAGAGCGTCAAGTCTTGTGGGGGATCAATTCTTGTGCAAGTCTACTTTCATATTTTTGTAATTTCGTATTATAGTTAACTATTTGGTTGGATTGTTCAATAATTTTTTCCTTTGTGGTTTTACTCATACACCGATGTCTTTGGGGGTTTATTTATTTACTTTAACTATAATCACCTTAGATGCACGCTTTAGAGTAAAACGATAAAATTTGGTAAATTAGTTTTCCACAACAAAGATTTAAAATCGGTACTAAGTTTAATGGGGTTAATTTTGTTTAAAGTTTCAATCTTTAAAATCTGAAAAATATTAAAATTATTGGACTTGTGTTTATTTGGACCATGACCCAATTGTAACCCAGTTAGTGAAATTTTTTGCTATAATTTAGTCAAGATGAGCGTCACAGTTCAGGACAATGACCAAATCGTGATATATATTAGGGAAACATAGTCACGGTTAGGAATTGTGACCCTAACTTTAATAGATTTTTAATTCAAAATGATCATGGATCTATTGTCCCGATTTAGGACCATGACCAAGTGTGGGTGGAAAAATGAGTGAGGTTGGGAACCTTGGCCATACAGAGGGAACCGTAACAAAATTAATGGTTACCGTAGGTCTCACAGTCCAAATCTGTGTCCCCTTAGGGTTTTATTTCCTTTCACCGGCCTCTCTCTCTCTCTCTCTCTCTCTCTCTCTATTACTCCATCTCTCATCGGCACTCACAATAAAGCTCTCTCCCTCTCTCTCTCTCTCTATATATATATATATATATATATATATATATATATATATATATATGTGGTGGGGGGGTCTTTGTGTGTGTTTTTATATGTGTGTATTTATATATTTTTTTGTGTGTGTGTGCTTGTGTTAGATTAAATTAGGGTTTATGTGTGTGTGTGTGTGCGTGTATATATATATATATATATATATATGTGTGTGTGTGTGTGTGTGTGTGTGTGTGTTAGAAATATTTAGGGTTCATTAAAATTAAGTATAATTATGAAATTCGACACATTTAGTTGTGTAATTTTTGTACATTTGTTTCTTATTTATACCCAATTAGATATATTGAAATCTAAAACCATAAATGTGATATGGTTGAGGGTATAATCGTACGCTGTTGTCGTAATTTGATACGGTAGCATAACTTCACATGTTTGGACATTTCATAAGCATTAGAAAAGTAACTTTGTAATTAATTATACCTTTGATAAGTTATGTTAGACTTTGGGTATGGGATTCGATGATTATGAGTAGACATAAACTCATACACATATATACATATATACGCACATTCATTTATATATAGACACACACACACACACATACACATACATGCACACAAATAGATACACATACTTTAACACAATTGCACATATATATACACACACACGCACTTACACTCACACAAATAAATACTAAAACTAAAGAGAAAATGATTCGTGATAAAATGAATATATAGATACATAATTTTCTATACATACACGAAGTACCTCATATGCACACACACACACACACACATACACACACAGATATATATATATATATATATACAGGCTCCTGTGCACACTAAGTTTGCACAGTGCTAATGCACACCAAATTTTTTAAAGCAGTAAAAAAATATTTTTGGGTTGATTTTTTTATGTGATATTTAAACATTTCAAAGGACTCATGTAAAAAAAATCAGGTAAAAAAAACTTTTTTTGCTGTTTTTAAAAAATCGGTCAAACTTTCGCAGCTTTTAAAGTGCTTAAAAGCAGTGAAAGTTTGACCGATTTTTTAAAAATAGCAAAAGAGCTTTTTTTTAGCTAATTGTTTTTTCATGGGTCCATTGAAATGTTTAAATATCACAAAAAAAATCCACACAAAAATATTTTTTTACTATTTTAAAAAAATAATGTGCAAACTTAGTGTGCACAAGAGCCTCTGTGTGTGTGTGTGTGTGCTTTAACACATATATACATATATACATGCATTCATGCACATATATACACATATACTCACACGTGAACATATATACACATATACGCACACATATAAGACATAAACGTATATATAATGGCTACAGTTTCTAACTAAATGAAAGTTTTGATTAATATGAGATACATAAATTACATGTTTAGAATAGATTAATTTGGTAAAATTTTATATTGAATAATATGTTAACACATTTTCTTCTCTTTCCATGTGCGCATGAAATTGGAGAATAATTATTGAAGCTCAACTGATTTTAGGTTCTTTCTTTATTCAGGTAATTTGAATTACATTTTCTTTTACGTAACGTAGTCTTATGTATAGTTATAACTTGTTGGTTAACTCTTGTGGCCTTGTTCACCCCTTCCTTAAGTGTTTGTTGTTTGGGTGAATACAAATTGATGGAAGGACTTGCACATTTAGTGGTCACATAGTAATTAAAGGATTAGTTTAATTAAACTGAAATTAAATTGGACTTCTTAATAATATGCAAATGGATATTAATGCATATATATGTTTGGTTAACTATTGTGGTCATGTTCACCCCTTCCTTATGTGGTTGTTGTTTGGGTGAACAAAATTGGTGGAAGAGCTTGCACATTTAGTGGACACATTGATTTTAGGTCTTGTAATTATACCGCACTAAAACTTCTTTTATTAGTACACGCCATATATAAGGAAATCCTATTTACAAGAATGAGAATAGAAAAATTGAACACTTTTAATTACCTTACAAACAATGGAGTTGATCTCTCACAAGCGTACCAATTTGATCGTATTCAGTTTTCATTTCTAGAATCCTAGGATGAGGATGTAGAGATTCACTTCATAACCCTTATAGGGCACTGACGTTCATGACACTAATAGAATAGGCATAAAAGTATTCATCCATTACGAATACAACTCGGTAAAGAAAACATTCACCCAGATTGTGATGTCTCTCGACATATCAACATTAAAAGCGAGCTTGTAAGTAAGCTGAAGAAGAAAGGATTTTGAATTCCTATCACAGATATTTATATTTAATTATAGATACGCTTTCACCTAGTTGGTCGCATAAAAAATTTCATAATTTTTTTAAAACTAATACCAATGGATAGAAATCAGACAGAACGATCATGTTTTAAAAGCTATTGAAATATATATATATATATATATATATATATATATATATATATATATATATATATATATATATATATATACAATTGTAATCATGGATATAATACATTCATTGCTATTTTTTTAATTGTAGATAATTTCGAACAAGAACATAGATAATCAACCAAATAATGGAACACCTCTAACTCAATCCACTCATACACCATAACCTCAATTCTCCTAATGTGGAGGTCGAAAACACTCCACTTCACAACAGGTTCGGTGTACTACTCCATCTACTAGGTCTCTGAGTCATCAAACTCAATAAACCCTTATTAATCTAACACCCCCACCTCCCTCCACCGAGGAATCTCAAGAAAATGGTAAGAAGCCCACTCGGTTCACTAATTTTGGGAAACTTACCGGTAAGAAAAATGACGCTTAGATTTTTAAAGACCGTTGTTTCTCTCTCAGAAAGATGACTATGGGTGTCAAAGGCATGACAACTGGAAGAAGGTTCACCCTTCCATAAAGGATGGAATGTTGGATAAACTTTGTAAGAGTTTTACATTCCCACCCAGTTCGAAGATAAAGGTTCTTTCCCAAGTAAGTGAACGTATGAAAACTTACCAAAAGAACCTTCAGAAGATTTTTTTACTAAAAGAGGCATCAGGTTATGATAATTTAGGGTTAAAAGACAAAATTCCCCAAAATATTAAAATGCTTGTTGACCAATAGAACAACTTATTGGAGAAATAGGTTAGAGAGGAAAAACTATCCCAGAGGGGTAAAAAAAACATGGTAAAAAAATTTATGTCCACAAACTTGGGGAAAAATAATTTGATAATTTAGAGGATGAATAGGTGGACAGGACTAAGGGGACTTTGCAAGAAGGTAAAGCCCTTAATTGGGTAAACTTTTATGTACATGCTCAGCCGAATAAAGGGACCATAAATTCCCATACAATTTGGCTCTGACTCTAGTGAGTTTTAATTTACTCATCATATATATACATGATATAATAAAATAATGTTGAAATCATAGTCCTAAATATAATATTATGCTACACGAAATGATAGAAGACACGACGAATAGTTAGTCCGAGTGCAACCCCTATGATATTGAATCAGATGACCTATCCAAGGTATTTGGGATGGACAAAGGGGGGGGGGGGGGGACAAGAGCTATGGGCTCACATATTCCAAGTACCAATTTATAACACGCTGCACTTCTCTTGGACGATATGTCTTCGGTGAATAGTCTCTTATCAATCCAAGTGGAAGAATAGGCCAGGACCAAAGGAAAAGTTTTATAGAAGAAGAAGAACATGGGTGATGTTGCCAATACCTTGGGAATGCTAACGAATGAAATTAAGGGGTTAGACCAATTGATTAGTCAATAACATACTTTCCCCTCCTAAATTCTCCTTTAAACATTCCCATTTTCCTATGTCTCGAGGTTTCCCTTCCTAAGTGTCTCCTCCTATAACATTCCGCTCCCAAGTGCCTCCTCCTTTAGCATTTTGTTGATCATTGTCCTCAATCCATAATGAGTATAAAAAGGAGTATTATAGAAGAGAATTATCTAATAGAAGGTTCGTTGGCACATGCACGTTAGTTCCAATGAATGTTGAAACACCAATCCACGGTCGCCCTTTGGAGATGCGTGAGACTCAGATATTGGTTGATGAAATATAATAGGGTTACAAAGAGGAGCGTGTGCATGTTGACTCCAGTGAGGGTCCTATGATAAAATCATATCAAGAATGTTATATTATATGGATAGTTTATTTATTGGCTAGGATTAGTCGATGAATAATGTTTTATTTTGGAGCAAGTTTGAAATGTTTTAATTATGTGGGACATTTGTTGACATCATAAGGTAATTTAATTTTAATGTTTTGTGGTTTAATGACATCTTAATTTGTATGGCTTTATTTCATATTTATTGAATGCTCGGGTTGAATGAATTTGAACAAATTTGATTGAATTATAAACTAAGAGT
The DNA here is from genome assembly GCA_949130495.1 of Sambucus nigra. Taxonomy (NCBI): domain Eukaryota; kingdom Viridiplantae; phylum Streptophyta; class Magnoliopsida; order Dipsacales; family Adoxaceae; genus Sambucus; species Sambucus nigra. The sequence continues at coordinate 535,825,388 of OX422209.1, forward strand.
TCTTGTATGCAACATGACCTTCGTTTCAACCTATTTATATAGGTGAATTGAATTTTGAATACTATTTCAACGATTTTATGCAATACAAAGAGTGGATGGAAAAGAGTAATAAATTCTCTGATAATCATGTAAAGGTCATTCGTGAATTAATTAAATATGCAAATAAAAATCTTAACACTGACAAGATTCCATGTTCCTACACCCTTTGTATGAATGAAAAATTTAAGTCTCTCGAAGACGTTGAGATGTATTTACTAAAGTGTGTATGTCACAAGACTATAATATATGGACATTCCGTGGGAAAAGAATGTACTATATGTTTTGGAAGAATTACTGGTACCCGACTGCATAAAGGAATTCCAATGGGTGAAAGTGGTGAATGATTCGCCAGCACATCATCCTTTAACCGACCTAATTGAGCATGATTACAAAGTCCCCCACCATGAAATCCCCTTGGCTATGGATACGAATAATGTGTGTTAGGACCAAGTCAATGGACAAGTTGATGCTGAATTACCCAAATATTGGGAATACATATGATTAAAAGGCGACGCGGGTAGAACTTTGTATAAAATTTACGAAAAAGGTCACTTGGTATTACATGCAATGATTTGTTTTCATAAATTAAATAGTCAGTTAAGTTTATCGGGCAACAACATAACCAAAATTCTAAACTGAGCAATAAACATTCTCCCGAAAGAAAATATGCTATCAGATAGTTATCTCACCATAAAGAAGGTCTTGATGGGTTTAGGTTTGATGTATAAATATATTCATGCATGTAAGAATTATTGCATATTATACCATAACATACACGAACTGAAGAATGAGTGTCTTGTATGTAATGAGCCAAGATATACGATTTATGAGAGTGGAAAAAATAAACCAAAAAAATTTCGCTAGTTTCACAAAAGTTATTAAAGTATTTTTCCCTCAGGCCACAATTAAAAATATTTCTCATTGTGTACTGGATAGAAGAGGACATGACATGGAACATTCGAGTCGAGGTGGGATAGAATTGCATTCGTTATTACTTTGATTAACCCATATGGAAACTTTCAAATGCATGACACCCTATATTTACAAAAGAAGTGTGCAATGTCCGTCTTGGATTATCAACTGACGGGTTTAACCTTTTTTGTAATTTAAGCATTAATTAGAGTTATTGAGGCACCTTTTGGTATCCCTTCAATACTGCGCATGAGAAAAGAGTTCACATTATTTTTGTATGCGGTAATTTCCTACATGTAGTGATATTCAATGCGCACATGACAAGCAATAGTGATAATGACTGTAAATAAGGGAAACACATAAACAACATTATTTATACATGGTTTGTCAATGTGAGTGCATCCAAGGGGTGTTAGCATTTGTTCTTTATTGTGCAAGATCTCAGGTCTGCAAAGTCTTAGTATGTCTAGACATTACAATTGTGCTTGCCCCTCTCACATGGGGCCATTTTACATTTATAAGGTGGCTCACGAGACTTTACCCCTAGAAGCTTGAATTTATCCTTAATCGTGATCAATCATTACCAGTTATTAAGATGAATTATTTCTCTCTCTCTCTCTCTCTCTCTCTCACACACACACACACACACACACGCACACACACTCACACTCTTTATTAATTATAGGCGCACATGTCCTGAGCGCACGTGGAGGATCATGTGCATTTCTTAACCCCACAATTTATGTTATTGATATCAGGGCTAAAGGCGCCTGACAACTATATTGATATTTTTTAGCCCGATTAATCAACTTGAAGAGTTATGGGACGAAGGAGTGAGGGCATTTGACGGTCATAAGGATGAAGAGTTCACACTTAAAATGATGGTGTTATGGAAAATCCATGATTCTCTTGCCCATAAGAACTTATCCAGTTGCAATGTCCATGATTATTATAGACGCCCCATCTGTGGGAACGAAACTGAATCCACCTGGCTACATCATAGTAGCAAGATAAGTTATGTTGATCATCATATATTTGTTTTGAGCAGTCACCCTTATAGAAATGAAAAATATAACTTTTTACCTGTCGGTCATGAGCATAGGATAAAACCTACTTGACTTTATGGTTATCAAATTGAGGCTAATGCGGAGGTTGTGACTCAGGAGAATAAGTTTACTCGTAAATACCATTAATTTGTAGGATAGAAGCATAAAGTTAAGGAGGATTTGAAATATCATAGTAAAATAAAGGCATTATTCAGACAATCAATCTTTTTTAACTTTACATATTGGAAAGAGCTCCGTGAAAGTCATGTAATTGAATTAATGCACACGGAAAAGATTTTCGCAGAACATATTAGAGGAACATGTTTGTGTGGATATCATTGAAAAGATAGAAAGATAGCGCATTGTGATCTAAAAGAGATGAAAAAACATGACTAAGAATTGATCCTACAATAGGAAGAAATCCCATCCCGACGAGTTCTTTCACTTTGACTAGTAGTGAGCAAAAGATCCTCCAAGACACGTTGTTCGACTCGAAGACTCTTAATGGCTATTCTGCTAATTTTTAGGGGTTGTAAACTACCAAACAAATGACTAGAAAAAGTACAAGTCTCACGAATGACATCATCATTTAATTAATCCATATGATATTTAGGCGTTGCTTTTTTCGAGCATAAAGATCTCTGTGGGGAAATTATGCAAATTAATTTTTACTTCACCATACTTTGTGAACTAGTGATAAATAAAAATCACATTAAAGGTTTGAAATAAACATTATCCAAGCCAATTTTTTGTATTAGAGAAATATTTTCCTTCATCGTTCATTGGCATCAGTGTCCACTTGGTTGTGCATCTATGTGATGTTATGTGTGCCCATCAGGTATCGCTAGATGTATCCTTTGGGGCACTTAATGAAAACCTTCCAAGATTTCATTAAGAATACATGGTAAATTGGAGCATCAATTGCGGTAGAATGCGTAACAGAAGAATAATATCTACATGCTCGGGAACATATACCGAAATAAGGGCTTAAGGGGTTCAATACTTGTGGATAAAGAGTGATCAAGGAACCTGAGGAGTTTGAGGATGAATTTTCTTTCAAGAGCCATAAAGAGGTGAGAATCACCAATCAACAATACGAGAAAGTAGGTCGTTATGTCTTCGAATCGCTAGATGAATTAAAGATTGGAGAGAGTAAGTAGCTATAAATGTAACTTATTTTATTTTATGGCTTGCATTATCTATATTACCATATAAAACCTACAATTTATGAACATGTTTCGAAAATATGAGAGTAATATTTCCCGAAATTAGAAGATAAATTGCATGACGAATTATTTTAGGGCATGAGTATCAAAAGAGGTAATTGTCACATCTTCTCTTGTGATTACTTATGTATATGTTGTAAAACATGCCAAAATAAAAATTTATTAATGAATGCATATTTCAAAAAGAGGTGATTTATCTTCATGTCTTGCACACCTATTCAAATGTCCCAATTTTCGAAGGAGTTAAAAAAATTCCATGTCAACGGTTTGATTTCATCTCAGACCCATGAAAGGAAAAAAATGTTGACGCAAAATAATGGAATATTAATTTTTGCCTTAAATTTTTTTGTGGTTAGCAAAAGGGAAGCATATATGGTTGACCTATTATATGATTTTCTAACAAATACTGGAACAAAATTACTTAGATTTAAAAGATGTCGTCTTATATTGTGATCGAATAAAGGTGGAGGACATTATGAATGATTGTAAAGTTGATCATGCCTCAAAACTTATCATGGTAGATTTATCTAAGATGAAGAGTAAAGATCGCAAGGTCCATGAAACTTTTATTTATGACTTTTAAAAAGTGAAGAAGGCATTCTACTTGAATTTCATAAATGACAAAATTTGGTTTGTTGTTATGCATGCACCAAACGGCATAACTACTCAAGCAGATGCATTAAAGGCCCTTATAGAGTTATAGTCTGCTCTTGATGATAACCCTAATTTGAAGGATCTTTTAATTGATTAGACGAAGATTGACTTTGGAAACATTATTTTGTTATCATTTAATTAACCCATATATGACAATCCTATTTGTATCATATGCATTGAAACAACCCGTATTTATTTACATTCATGCATCTTGTTCTTATATATTTAGTTCTCGTACACTTGCTTCCTCATCGCTCACCTTTTGTGATTTTTCTTTTGATATTATTTAGTTTTGAATGCAACGCTAGTAACAAACTGCTAATCTGAGATAACCACACAAATGGTCACGATTTCTATTGATGTTCGCTCTTTGTGTGGTTTCATTGATTGGTGGTTTGTGATATGTGATGTTCACCGAAATACAAGGCATTAAAGTCTCTTATTGGTAATACTAATCTCATTTTATAATATCTTTATATCAAGAATCCTATTTTTATTTCGTGTGAGTTATAACACCCCGTGTTTTTATCATTCAAAATTTAATTAATTTTGGCATTTTTAAATTACACTCATATAGTAATTTAACTAAAATTAGAATATTGCGTATTTATTAAATATTAATTGGGATAGATTAAGATTAATATTTATGTGTTAAATTTACTAAGTGTGTATAGTAAACAAAATAAGGTGAATTGTTATTACGTCATAGTGAGTGAGAACGACGAGATTTTTTTATAGTATCTCAACCGGGGCTTGTGATTAGCTTATTTCAAGGTTGAGATAGAAAATTTATCTAGAGTGAATCAGATGAAAATTTCGAGTTCACAGTTAGATCCGAATGGGCCAAGATAGGCAGAATTGAGTATCCGGAGGTAGTATTTGGGTTCCGAGCCTTTTAAGACTAGCCCGGACTCATGTAGGGGTACTTGGGTCATTTAAAAATAGACTAAAAACCTAATTTCGGGATCAATGGGTTAAAATATAAAGGTTAGGTGTGTTAGGCAGCCCTACCAATAGTTTCAAACCCTACAAGGGAGAAGGAAAAGAAGATAAAGTAGAGAGAAAGCTAGGGAGGCTAATTGAGAGGAAAGCTCAAGGGATTCTAGCATCGAATCATCACACACAAGAGAGATCACACACTACAATGATTACAAGGAAAGTAATTAACTTTCAATAAATTAAATTAAGGTGATTCATGCTCATATCATGGTACGTGTAGATGTAAATGAATTTTAGGAGGGATCTCATACGTAAAAAGGGTTTGGGAATTAATTATTTAAATTGAAATTGTATGATGAATATAATGAAATTGAATTATGAATAGAGGTGTATTCAATCTAATCTTGCTGGAAAATCAGATTCATATTAATATGATTGTTGGTAATTTTGAAACATAAATTGGGATCGTGAATAAATTTTCTTCCTATGAATCCATTTGGTGAATTAAAATGAGATTAATTGATGATTTATTGATACTGAACGATTGGGTGTTGTTAAGATTAGTTTAAAAACCATTCGCAGAACTTATGTATATATTAACGGATGATTGGTATCATAATAATAGGTTTGGGGTGGCAATTTGCAGAAGAAACCCATAGGTTCGACTATCAGGTACATTGAACCAGTTCGGGGGTGCATTCGAATCGGTTCCGAAGTTTAGGAAATTCGAGATGGACCATTTTAATGCATGGTTTTAAATCGTGGGATTTTATTTTGAGATTATAATTCCATAAAAGGAAGACATATTTATTTAAGTAATTCAACATGGTTATATTAACTAGGAGCAAGTAAGAAATTAAAATTTGGGTTTATTTAATTAATTGGAGAATTAATTGGCGAGTGAAATTTTTATTAATGAATTGACTGGGATAAATTTGAGAATATTTGATATACGGATTGGTTGGGAAGTCTATGCAAATATATTGTTTACTAAGTTAAAAACAAAATGTTATAGATCAAGTAAACTCCGATAATAAACTCCTTGAACAAAACTCTTTTTGAAATATAACACAAGATGTGTTTTTGACAGGTTCTGAATATGTATTCTGGATTTGTTAGTTTGATTACATTAGGTCTTTTAAAATTAAAACCCACTACTAAGTCTTAAATGATAAACCATTAACATAAGCAATTAAGAACATTCAAGCAAATGAACACATGATTTTTAATGTGGTAAAACCCTAAAGTAAGGGAAACATCCACTGCCCCCTCTACGGAGAAAAACAAAAAATCCACTAGAAACAATCACAACACAAGTTACACCACTAAGAATGCAAATCAAGATCCTAAATCTAAGGAAAGAAAATATACCTACACGAGTTATTCTACTCCCAAAGGCTTCTGACTTGATTTGGATCTCCTTCCAGCAGCTTCCTTACTTTGTCCTTGTTCAATGATTGTAGTAGCTCTAATAACACCAAGTTTCTAAAAAAGAACAACATATCTATATGTTCGTGTGAGAGTCTAGGTGTTCGTGATGTGCACTAAATGCAGATTATGCAACTCACCCTCTCAAGATAGTTACACATACAAAATCCTATAAATCATCAACTTCTATATGACATGCAAATTCTGATTCAACTTATTTTGAAAAATAAACTTCTTATCAAGGTCAGATATGAAAACAATCTTGCTATTCAAAAAGATCCAAGATCCTATATGTCTCAACCTTATTTGTTTACCAATTTATTTCACAAAATATGAAATATAAACTGGGAGACATAATCGCTTCTAGATCTGATAAACTTGAAAGAATCAGAAATCTTTTTAAAAAAAATTGAAATCAAAGAACTATATTTTTGAAAATAAATGAGACATATAAAGATCCAAGAGATAAACACCTAGAAAAAGGTCATGTGATTTTCTCTTTGGGAAACCTCAAAATTTCTACTACGAAATTTGAGTTTTTCCTAGAGATAGGTTCTAAAAGAGAAATCTGGTTTGAAGAAGTCTTCAAACAGCAAATAGCCTGACACCTTAATTCTCGCAGCAACCATAGATCTGACTTTCAAATATTAGGTTTTCTGGTATTTGAAATGGAAGGTTTAGTTATGTGGTATTTGGGAGAAAACACTTAGGGTATGATCTTTGGAGGGACTAGGGTTTTCTCTCTTCTCGCTTTTTTTTTTTATCTCTTCTCTCTAGTTTTCTTTCTTTAAAAAATGAGACGAAATAAAAAACTTCTCAAATGCTAACCCATGGACTCCTTTTATAATACATGTAGAAGGATCGATAAGGTTGAACCAAATCAAGGGATGCGATTCACTCGATTGTTGGGCTTCGCATCTAACGGTTATGAACATGTAGTGACTAAACTAACGCTTATTGGTTCCATCTGGTATCACATGGATTCTGATGGAACGCATGCCGATCATAGATAAAAGTGATCTAAGGGAGGCAATTCACTCTTTTCTTCAATACACAAAAGAAACACAAATCTAAACGATATAAAGGCAACATGTGTATCAGTTAAAAATCCTTGTTTTAAGTTTTCTAAAAATACTAATTGGACCCCTAAAATTCTCTAGCGCTTTTGGTTTCTACCCTGAATATTTTTTTAGTAAAAATAATATTTACGTTTTAACCCCAAACATTTAAAATCACATAATAATTAATTTAGAAAAAATATTTTCAATGTTTAAAAAATGTTTTAAGTGAATTAAAAATGTTAAAAAATTCCTAAAAAATAATATGACCCTTGTGCACACATAATATCAATAATATGCAGTGTAAGTATCCTAAAGTGGTCATAAGGTAGATATAATGTGTCACCCCACCTAATTAAATATCGGGTGATCAATTCTTTATTAAATTAAATCAAAGTGTCCGGTTGATTCGTTCTTAGCATCACTGTCGAAAATAATTTTTCTTTATTAATCACCTAATAAATAATTAAGCTAAGTGTCAAAACATTTGATTTTATTAATTTAGACATATTGTTGTGATTTGATATGAAACCATTTTCATGAACACAGTTGATAATATTAAACCAAACCATCCAAAATAAATATTCAAGCTAGATTAAAAATCCAAATAATAAATCCCGATCGTGGGACAAGGAAATAAATAAAACAATTCCAACCCTAGCTAAATCCTGAAATGATAAAGAGTACAAGTTTCTCTCTGAACAAAAATGAGAAATGGAAACGGGCGACACATGCCCTGTCTGAGAATAACTAAATAGAAGACTGGAAAGGCAAGAATGGAGTAGTCTACTGCAAGGAACTGTAACTCCCAAGATAACTGTAGCACGTTAATGATAAAAATATCTAGGCCTGACACCCCTGTGACTGGACACCTGTAATATATATATATATATATACACACACAAGAGGAAGAAAAGATAACAAGAAACAAGTCAGAGCCCAAGTATAAAACAACTTTAAAATAATTTAGCAGGTATTTAAAAATGCTTACTAGTTGATATTACATACATGTTAGTACCTCGACACTCCCTTGAGAATTCTCACCTCTCAACTAGTGTACACACCTAGCAAACTACCAAATTAACCTAGTTAAATCTAACCCAGTTAACTAGTCTAACCAAACCTTCATTCACCAAGCATAATACAAGTGATAACCTAACCATAGATTTTATCTGATGACCCTTTTATTAGGATTATTTTAAGCTAATTATGTTCATCTCAATACAAACTTAAGTACTCAACCACTTAATTCATGTAATAACAATTATTCAATTTTATCTACTTATAAGCATAGTAGATTAATCATAAGTACATATATTTATCACTCATAATATATATACTACTAAGGTACCCCACATAAATCTATGGTGTTGGCATACTTTGCTATCAAGTCCCCGTATCTCTCTTACAAAAAGGAAAAATACTAGTTCAAAATCACTCTCGAACTGTATTAAGACAAAGCACACATATTGGAGGTGAAGCGTAGTTCCAAGTCACTAAGAGGTCAACACATACCCTCACGTCTCTTAGGATCGTCTGACTATCACTCTCAGATTACATATGACTGATATCCATCCTAACATAGTTTCTACTCCAAATTTGCAATAAAAATCTTCCAAAAAACATTTTATTTTCCTGAAGACATGAGAGAATTAATTCCTACACTATCATGGATGTATTATCAACTAAAGAACAACAAGTTAGATACTTTCCTGGAAATCAAGGTCTGGTCCGACGGTTTGAGTGGTATAGGAACGTTTCCTTTCTCCCGGTCTGCGCGTTGGTGGTGGAATTGATGAGAACGGTGTAGGGTTGGTGGCTCTCCTCCTTGGAAGCCTTCTCTCTTCTCTCTCCCTTAGCCTCTCTGCAACTCTAATGTTTCTAACGCTAGAGGACTCTAACTCTCATCATATATAACATTCCAATTTTCGTCCGTAATTAAGGCCTAAAATGGGTAATTACCAAAATGCCCTCACGGGTTACCGGTTAGGCCTAAAAACGTCCCGAGACCCAAACTAAATCCCCGGGTACACTTTTTTGGCTATCTCGACCCTTCCGGACACATTTACGTACTCGAAATAACCATACAGGCAAATTATAATTTATTTACGTTTTATTCCATTGATTTAGTCCCGACACGATACATGCGCATCCCGACTTTATTTCTTTTATTGTCGTATTATTCACTCGCGACAATCTAATAGATTCAATGTCATATATTACTTTAATCATCTAGTAATATTCAAAATAATTCTTACCAATAATTACTAACTCTCATCACGCTAGTAAATATTTAATTTAAAATTCGGATTAATATTAAATTAATTTATCCCAATTGAACTTAATTAATTCCATAATTAAATGCCATAAAAATACGAGGATATACATACTCCCCCTAATAACAAAATTTCGTCCCAAAATTCAAAAAATAAGGCATAAATGGTAAAAACAATTTCGGATACGTTTCGCGCATATCTGCCTCGTGCTCCCAAGTGGACTCCTCTACATTATAATCCTCCCACTCGACCCGTACAAGTGGGACTACCATTTTCCTCAATTTCCTCTCGCTATGGTCTAGGATAGCCACTGGTCTCTCCTCATAAGAATTATCGGGATGCAAATCAATCGCATCTATCGCAATATGAGTACGGACCAAATCATCCCGAAGATACTGCCTCAACGACAAAATGTGGAACACATCATGAATACGGTGCAAGTGCTCTGGCAAGCCATGTCTGTTTTCTATCGGTCCAATTCTTTCAATAATGGGAAATGGTCCTACATACGCCGAAGCCAATTTCCCTTTCTTCCCGAACCTCATTACTCCCTTCATAGGAGACACTCGCAGTAGTACTTGGTCTCCCATGCGAAACTCCCTGAAAAATCGCTTCGCATCAGCGTAGCTTTTCTGCCTGTCCTGGGCTACACGAATGCGACTCTTGATCAACTCAATCCTGGCTGACATCTCTTGAATTACCCATGGCCCAAGTAGCTTGTTGTCCCCCACCTATAGCCAACAAGTGGGAGAATGACAAGGTCTTCCATAAAACACCTCAAAAGGGGCCATGCCGGTCGTAAACTGGTAGGAGTTGTTATAAGTGAACTCCACCAAAGGAAGGTACTGCTCCCATCCTCCTCCAAAATTAAGGATACACATGCGTAGCATATCCTCCAGCATCTGATTCGTACGCTCAGTCTGCTCATCTATCAACGGGTGATACGCCGTACTCAAGCGCAGCTCGGTACCCATAGGCTCCTGAAAGCTCTCCCAGAAGTGTGACACAAAAACCTTATCTCTATTAGACATTATATCTTGGGGCACCCCAAGAAATCTCACTATCTCATCAATAAATAATTGGGCGTATTGTCCTGTAGTGTAGTCTGTTCGCACTGACAGAAAATGCGCTACCTTGGTCAAACAATCCACCACTACCCAAATAGAATCGTGACCCCATTGTGATGTAGGCATCCCAATGATAAAATATATGGAAATGATCTCCTATTTCCACATAGGTATCTCCAGCGGCTGAAGTAATCCTGGCGGTCCCTAGTGGTTCACCTTTACTAGCTGATAGGGGGAAAACTTGGACATGAACTCCATGATGTACTTATTCATCCCACTCCACCAGTATTACCGCCTCATATCTTGGTACATTTTATCCCCTCTGGGATGTACCGTAAATCTGGATTCGTGTGACTGCGTCATCACTGCATAACATAAATATTCTCCCATTGGGACCACCAATATCCCATTAAACTGTAAACTGCCATATGAACTTACTGAATAGGACTGAGCACCCGCACCCTCAGCTAGGAGTCGAACAATCTGATCCTGACAAAATTTATCATTTGCTTATGCCTGGATCACCCACGTAACAATCTTTGGGGTGACCATCATAACGGATCTAAAGGATTGGGCCACTGTGTCCTGGTGTCCCAACTCTTTCCACTTCTACTTCCACCACCTCACTTACCGGCCTACGTCTTAACGCATCAGCAACCACGTTAGCTTTCCCCAGATGATACTATATCTCGAACTGATAGTCTTTCACAAACTCTAACCACCTGCGCTGACGCATGTCAACTCCCGCTGTGTGAACAAGTATTGCAGTGACTTGTGGTCTATGAACAAGTAGAATTTCTCCCCCAACAAGTAGTATATCCAAATCCTCAAGTCAAATATGACTATCGCTAGCACCAAGTCGTGGGTGGGGTAATGTAACAACCCTCACTTTTGAGAACCTATTTTACATTTATTTACTATGTGAAGTAATTACATATAAAATGTTGGAATGTGGAGTAAGTATTAATATAATGATGAAAAGTTAATATTTACTAAAATGTTGCATATTTACCTTATGTGTAGGTAAATACCACCATGTTGTGTTTTATTGTGTCATAAGATTTAAAAGTGACATTATGGTTTAAAATGAGACCGAAACTTAAAATGAATTATAAAATTTCCAAATGATAATTTGAAGGGCGTAGTTAGTCCCAAAATGTGCGAGATAGTCGAAATAAGTGCCATATTATATTTCAATGTTTCGGTCACTTTTGACTGATTTTAACTTAAATGCGTATTTGTGAGTCACTTTAATGTGGTACCAACCATTTAAGTTGGGGAATTTGACTTAAGACACGATTTAAGTCTCCCAACCTTTCTCCATTCCTTCCATTACACACTACAAGCCCTAGAGAAAGAGAGAGAGAGAGAGAGAGAGAGAGAGAGAGAGAGAGAGAGAGGTGGAGAAAGTAGAGAAATTGAAGAGTTTGTTTGGATTCGTCACTACCGGAAGGAAGACACGAGTCTACAATCCCAAGGAAAGTTTTTACTTGCTAATATATGATTTATGGTGGATAATTTGTATGATAGTTGTGTATTTGGGATATTTGGGTAAATATTAGGTTTGGATACCTATTTTGGTATTTAAATTATTAGATCTTAGTTTGGTAGGATTTCTAGGAATTTTAGTGTGTTTGTTGAGGTTTGGAAATATTGTTGGTATATTGTACTTGGGGGTTATGGGGAGAAAGGCGAAGGTTGAAATTTTACCTTGGATTTAGCTTGGTGGAAGATGAAAATGGTCTAGGTCTGCTATGACCGGTCGACCGCGGTCCCTTGACCGGTCGACCGGGCCTTCGAGGGAGGGCACACTGCTTTACCACAAAGGCATAGTTTTGGTGTGCGGTCGACCGCGGTCCTATGACCGATCGATTGGACCTTCCGAACTAATCTTTCTTCTTTTCTTCGTAGGTAAAATTTTGAGACGCGGTTGACCGCGATCTCAGGACCGGTCGACCGGTCCCCTCTTTTTTCACCCTCAATCCTTATTTGTTTTCTAGTTCTTTTCTTCTGATAGGGACTTAGGAACCTTCTTGAATGAAATAAACTTAGAGTCCTAGAGTTTTAGTTGAGTTGAGTCATTACCCTATGTTAGGAATGGGTTAAAGGGGGCTTGTTCTTGAGGTGTACCAATTTGAGATTAGGTCATTTCTTTCCCTTAGTACATTATTAGGAGTTTAGGAGTTATAAGCCCATACTTGGAGACTTTAGGGGCTCATTTGAGGTATATAAAACCTTGGGACTTGTGTAATTATTGTGGTCACTTGGAGGTTAATTCGAGAATTAAAATATGATGAATATTAATGAAAATATTCAAGGATTATGGTTTCAGATATAATGAAACACACATATGATTATTGGAAATGAAATTTTGATTTAAATGGTAAATGTTAATTTACTTAAACACACCTCTCTAAATGCTATCATAAGGGAATCTCGCGCATGAGGTGCTGTCCCCTGACTAGTGAATTCAGGGAGACTATAGCCCTCGGCCATATGCGGTTTTGTTATATGTTTTATTCTGCGCTAGTGAGGTAATTTCTAGTGTGGTTATGACTCACTCGTAGGCATATGGCCACTTCCCGACGTGCGTTAGGTCCCCAGGTTGTCTTATTCGATAGGCCCTGGAAGATGATAGTCATTTAGGGGCGCGCCCTGTGGGGAAACTCGGAGGGGCGGTCTTAGAATCGTTATATGTATATGAATATAACCGTTCTAAATCAAGTGGGACTTGATATATGTAAATTGCGATAAAAATGTATGATGGTAATTATATTCCTGTTAAGGAATGAGAATTGCAATGAAATGATGAATAATGATGGAGATTTTCAATTAATGAGGTTAGTTATAATTCCTTGCATAATTTAATAAAAAGTTATGATCATCTAAATTGACTTTTCTTTTATACTTTGTGATTAGGTTGTTAGAGTCTCATCTTCATCATTCATGATTAACTATTCATATCTATCATGCTTCTTATTAATGTAATTCCCCGTATTTCTGACGATTTGAATAATTATGTGATTAATTAATATTATGGGAATAAGTATGCGATTAATTATTGTTGTTAAATTAATTAAATTAAAATGTGAGAAATTAATTTGTTATTAATTTGGATTTAAATAATTATTAACTAGCATTCCAAGGGTTAATACTTATTGTTGTGAACTATTGAATATTACTATGTGATATGTAATATGGAATTATGATATTTGATAAATTGTCGGAAGTGAGAAATATGGCAGTTTGGTAATATAAGTCTGACGCGCGTGTGAGTCGTGTCGGGACTAATTGATTGAGATAAAAAGGGAATTTATTTTATTAACTCTTATGGTCATTTCGAGTGCGCCATTGAGTCCGGGAGGTTTGAGATAGTCAAAATAGTATACCCAGGTGTTTAGTTTGGGTTCCGGGGCGATTTTAGGCCTAACTGGCACCCCGAGAGGGCATTTTGGTAAATTGTACTTTTGGGCTAAATTAATGGACGAAAATTAAGATTAATTATATCAGCCAAGGAAAGTCCATTAGGGTTAAGAAGTGACAGGAAGTTAGAACAGCCATTGAGGGTGTGAGGGAGAACCAAATTCCAAGAGAGAAGACTCATTTGGCATCACCTTGCATAACCGTGACCACCAACGCGTAGATCGAGAAGAGAGGAACGCGTATATACCAACATCACCAATGAATCAGACTGTCTTATGTGAGGCAAGTGTTTATTACTTGATTTTTTTAGCAATAATCATGCTCATGTTAGTATAGGTGGATTTAATCATGATTTATATGTTAATTGGGTGAAAATTGGAGATTTAAATTATGATTAAGGATTGGTTTAATTAGTGGTTGGAATTCCTTCATGTATGTAGAGGATTAATCACGAAATTTGATTATATATTGATGAACGAATCTGGGTTGATTAGGTTCTTGAATAGGAATTTTGAAAACTAGGGTTCATGTGAATTAATTTGGGGGTTTTATGAAAGTATGATGATTAATGACGATTAAGGATCCTAAGATGATAGAAATGATCTATAACCTGTTAGGGGTTGATGGATATTGATGATCAGTTGTTGGGAATTGAATCTTAGAGGTTTTTAGGTTCAAAAATGGTGAAAAACGTTGAAGTTTAGTGAAGAAGTCGAACAGTGCAATCTCGCGCGAAGTCGTTCGAGCGAGATGGCATCTCGCGCAAATACGCTCGATCGACACGTGTAAGTCGTTCAAATGACAACCCTTCTGGTTCGAACAACAGAGGGAATTTTTGGGCATTTATCTCAAAGTCTATTTTTGAGTTTGCCAGTTTATTGGAGTGAGAGAAATTGCCAAATAGTAAATTTAAATAAGATGTAATTTCGGGAAAGTATGTGAGAATAAATACTTTAATTATTTTGGTATAGAGAGAGAGTATACCTTAGAGATTACGAGAGAGATAGTAATCAAAATATTTATACTATACGTACAGATGAGATTAAAATACGTATGAAGAGTATATATGTAGGTTGGTGAAATACCTATAATTTATAATAGGATGTGTGTATGCCTATTATGTGATATTATTGTAAGAGCACTAATGGGTGATAACCCGGGGGTGCAAGAACCTTATAGTTAAGAGCACTAATGAGTGATAACTCGGGGGTGCAGAAACTCTATTGATAAGTGTACTAATGGGTGATAACCCATGGGTATAAAGATGATTATTGTTAGGTGCACTAATGGGTGGTAACCCGGGGGTGCTGAATTATTATTGATAGTTGCATTAATGGGTGCTAAACCGGGGATGCAATATTCTATTGTAGGCGCACTAATGGGTGATAACCCGGGGGTGGTGAATTATTATTGATAGGTGCATTAATGGGTGCTAACCCGTGGATGCAATATTCTATTGTAGGCACACTAATGGGTGATAACCCGGGGGTGCTGAATTATTATTGATAGGTGCATTAATGGGTGCTAGCCCGAGGATGCATGATTTTATGTATATGTGCACTAATGGGTCTTAGCCGGGGGTGCAGGATTAGTATATATATATGTATAGGGATGATGTGACTATATATATATATATATATATATATATGGACTTGTGAATATTGCTATTGTGTGAATTTAGTAAACTTGGTAATAATAATAAATCATTACATTGCACCAAGCGGTCTTAACCTAAGGGTGCAGGATTAGTGTATATATTTAGGGATGATGAGACTATATATATGTATGAGTGTACTTGGGTAACTTTCTACTTTATGAGACTAGTAGATAAAAATGAAAATGAGAAGCATAATAATCTTAGTGAATAAAAGATTAACCATTCAAACGGTAAATAATAAAATTTAGTATGTGATATAAACTATCTGAATAGCGTATTGTATAGGCGATATGGGAATACTACTTGTGAGCATAGATAGTATTAGTATGATTTCTGACTAGTTAGACTGAGAGGTATAACTAGGGGGAGATTATATGTACGTTAGGAGTACACAATAGACGAGAGGTGAGAAACTCATGTGAGAGTTCGATAAGTAACATGCGTATAAGACTTATTTTAAGAACCAGTTTTAAATACTTGCTAAATCATTTTTACACATCGGGCTCTGACCCGTTTCTTGTATCTCTTCTCTCTTTTGCTGTATATATGTATTATATCAGGTGCTCAGCCACATGAGTATCACATTTAAAGATTTGGATTGCTTGACGTGCTGCAGCTGTTGTGGAAGCTATAGGTCCTTGCAGTAGACGCATCTATCTTTTCCATTCAGTTTTATCTCGACTTCTTGTTTAGGTCATATGTCTCCCACTTCTAGTTCTTTCATCAGAGATATTGTATTCAGTTTATTATATGGTTTGTAGTTTTATACTGGGAGGTTTTATCCAGTCTTATTTATTTCAGTACTTGATTCATGTTCAATATTTATTTACATTCCTATGTGTGGTGAATGGTTTATATTTTAAGATGGAAAGAAAGGGATTTACTTGGTTTTATTAAAATTGGAAATGTTTTGACACCTAGCTTAATTTGATATTACGTGATTAATATGTTAAATTTTTTTTCGACAGTGATGCTGAGAATGAACCAACTGAATATCCTGTTTTAAATTGATAGAGGACTGATCACCCTATATTTAATTGGGCGGGGTGTGACAATTCATCTGGGAATCATATATAAACTGGGCCCTGACCCGTTCATTTTCCTTATTGTTCATGAATTTGTATCCGCTCAGGTGGTCCGCCGCAAGGGCGCCCGTGTTGATATTCCTACTCCTATACTTTTGTGGAGCTGTAAGATTTTGCGGATATTAGAGGATGTTTTGTTAGACGTCTTAAATTTTGTATTCTAGATACGATCGGGTCTTTCACTCGGGCGTGTGGCCCAAACTTTTGTAACTGTTTAATGAATGTATTATGCAATTTATTGAACTGTTGTAATATGTTGTATGTAACTGTCGACCGACAGCATATTCGGTCCTGTTATTGTATAGTTATAGTGGTTGTAATATAAGCTCTTTTGGAATTCCACTTTCTCTTCATATTGGGTTGTTTAAATTATTTTCTTAACTTATCATAAACAAAATTGTTGGCAACCCGTTTTCTGAATTATTGGGTGATTTTCCCGTATACTCTTTATTTTGATGTTGATGCTGAGAATGATTCCGTCCATGATTCTGTTATATTGGAGTATCGAGCTGGCCATCCCTTATTTCGAATTGCGAGTTGTCACAGATAGTATCAGATCATCAGGTTCTAGAGTCTTTAGGATCTATGCGGACTTATCATGTTCTACCGTAACATTATTTGATATAGATCCTATTGTTAGGACTGCTTTGTTACTTGTGTTTGCGATCTTCTGCAAGATAGATTATTTTTAATAGTATTCTAACTCTATTGTGTCTTCATCTCAGATGTCGCCTAAGAGAGGTCGCCCAGCGAGACCTAATATAGCAGTATAAGGGGATGATGGTCCTCCACCGTCGCCACAAGGAACAATCAATGCTGTTGATGTAGCAAACATCGTGGCTCAAGCGGTCAACGCAGTGATGACTGCAGTGGTACAGCAAATTCCACAAGCCCAACAATGAGTGCAGGATGCACAAGCTCCTATGGGACCTTCTTCGTGGTAGAGATTTATAGAGTCCTTTTGAAAGGAACATCCCACGAAATTTAATGGAGGTTCCGATGTTATTAGAGAAAATCAATGGAAGAAAGATATGCAACGCCATCTACGAATGGTGGAATGTAGTGAGGAGAAGAAAGATGTCCTTGCTACTTTCAAGCTTGTAGGATCTGCGTTACATTGGTGGGAGTCAATGACTACACCAAAACAGAGAGATACCATGACTATCACTGATTTCTGGGTCTTGTTTGACAAAAACTACTTTCCTCCCGCAGTTCAGAGGGAGATGAGAAGGAGACTTCAGGATGTGGTACAGGGAGAATAGTCCATTGCAGAATATGAAGAGAAGTTAACACGGTTAGCAAGTTTTGTACCGGATGAGGTGACTCCGGAAGAGAGGAAGGTTTCGAAGTTCATGGTAGGTTTGAACTGAAGGATTCGACAACATTTGCTGGGTAATCCATCTTTGCAAACTTTTGGTGAGGTAATGAATTGCGGTATTGCTTCATTGCCAAGAGCATCGGTTGTACATGTAGAGTAGCAATAAAGCTACCGTACTGGGGCAAGCGGGAAAGCCTGGAGGTAGTGGGAATGGAGGAGGAGCTTTTCCCTTGACCCAATCTTTGGGTAATAAGCAATGATAAAGGGATCCCCAACAAGGGGATTTGTCAAAAAGGCAACGTTCTAGTGGGTGGGTGGTAATAATAATTGTCACGGTCAGGGTGCCCCACAACAAACAGGTCGGGGTGGTCAAGGAGGTAGGGGCCATCAGGGCCAAGGTGCTAACCAATTTAGAAAACCCCGGGGCTGAAATGCAGAGAATATGGTGGGACGGTGCTTCCAATGCGGAGAGGCGGGTCACTACAAGAAGGAGTGTCCTCAGTTTTTTGGGGGACAACCTCCTAGGGCTCCACAGTAGCCATACGTTCAGTTTCTGCCACAGGCACCAAATTCGGTTGTCCCTCCACAACAAAGTCAGCTGCAGTATGGGAGAGTTTATCGTATCCAGGATACTATGCTTCCTCCGGCTCCACTGGCACCGCCAGCTATTGAAAGGTAGTTTCCTTATTGAAGGGCATATGGGTCGCATTTTGTTTGTTACGGGTGCAACACATTTATTCATTTCTATAAGTTTTTCTCAGACCACTGAGTTGATAAAATCTGCTGAGAGTACCTTCACTAGTGTCGAGCCCTCTATGGGTGATGGTTCACTCATTTCCCTTATTTTTAAACTAATAGGAATTTCTCTTGGTAATTTGTGCTGTGAGGCCGATTTACTCGTCCTGGACATGGTCGGGGTATGATGTGATATTGGGTATGGATTGACTAGTGAAGAATCATGGGATAGTTAATTGTTACGGGAAGAGTATAGTCTTTGCCGTTCCGGGACAAGAAATGTTCTTGGTGGTTATGCCTCCTTTAGAAGGAGGTACTAGTACTTATTTGTATTGTATCGCAGAGGAGACTTCTCGGTATATAGTTATTCACTTGGATTATATTCTGGTTGTTAGAGATTTTGAGGATGTTTTCCGGGAAATACCGGGTTTGCCTCCGAGTCGGAAGATTGAGTTTGTGATTGATATAACGCCGGGAACTCGACCGATTGCGAGAGCTCCTTATCGTATGGATCCTGTTGAAATGAGGGAGTCGAGAGATCAAATCCAGTAGTTATTGGAACATGGATTCATTAGGTATAGTACGTCGCCTTGGGGTGCTCCGGTGTTGTTTGTGAAGAAAAGGCACGATTCTCTTCGGTTATGCGTTGACTATAGAGAGTTGAATAAAGTCACCATCCAGAACAAATATCCTTTGCCTCGTATCGATGACTTGTTTGATCAACTTAGGGGAGCGTCGTACTTCTCTAAAATTGATTTGAGGATGGGGTATCACTAGTTGAGGATACGGGAGCAGGATGAATCCAATACCGCTTTTCTGACGAGGTATGGATCTTATGATTTTTTTGTTATTCCCTTTGGGCTAACCAATGCTCCCGCAGTATTTATGGATCTCATGAATAGGGTATTTCAGGATTTCCTAGACCAATTTGTTATTGTATTCATCGATGACATCTTAGTCTATTCTCGAACGGAATCTGATCATGCTATTCATTTGAAATTGGTCCTACAAAGGTTGAGGGATCACCAATTGTATGCTAAGTTCGAGAAGTGTGGATTTTGGTTGCAGGAGGTACAGTTTTTGGGTCATATTGTGACATCCCAGGATATATCGGTGGATCCAAGTAAGGTGGTTACGGTGAGAGAGTGGGGTCAACCCACGACACCTACCGAGATTCGTAGTTTTCTGGGTTTGGTGGGTTATTACCGCCGGTTTATCAAGGGTTTCTCTAAAATTGCTACCCTTTGATAAATTTGACCCGAAAAGGGGTGATATTTGTTTAGGATAACTCTTGTCAGGATGCTTTTGATGAGCTCAAAGATAGATTGACTTCGGCTCCAGTCCTTGCATTGCCAAAGCCGGGGTTGGAATATCTAGTCTTCACCGATCTATCTCCACAAGGATTAGGAGGTGTGATTTAGCAAGAGCGATGAGCTATTGCTTATGCTTCTCGCAAGCTAAAGCCCCATGAAAGAAACTATTCGATGCATGACTTAGAACTTTCCGCAGTCGTCTTTTCCTTGAAGATTTGGTGACATTATCTCTTAGGGGAGAAATTTAGTCTTTTCATGGACCATAAATCGCTGCAATATTTATTTTCACAGAAAGATTTGAATATGCGACAACGCCGATGGTTGGAGTTCATGAAAGATTATCAATTTGATATCCATTATCATCAGGGCAAGGAAAATGTAGTAGCGGATGCTTTGAGCAGAAAGCCCGAGGGAGAGTTAGCTGATGTATGGAAAGCTAAATGGAAAGAGCTCAGTCAGGAGGATGCTATGGCGAGAGCGTTCATGTCGGTGATGACCGTTACTCCAAAAATGCAAGAGTAGTAGAAGCCCAAGGAAGGGATAAGGTTTGTCAGTACCATATATGCCGATTACTGTCCTAGGGAGCGGAATCTTACTCGATAAGTTCCGAGGGTGGATTACGCTTCCATGGAAGACTCATTGTCCCGGAGGAGGGGGATTTGAGATGGGTGGTGATGGCAGAATCTCATGGGTCGAAATTCGTGGTAAATCCTGGAGGGGACAAGATGTATCAAGACATACGCCGTCAGTATTGGTGGCCAGGCATGAAGATGGATATTTCTGAGTTTGTGTCCCAATTCACTACTTGTCAATTGGTCAAAATCGATCATCAGCGACCGACATGTTTGTTGATCTCGTTGGAGATTCCGGTGTGGAAGTGGGAGAGCCTATCGATGGACTTTATTACCGGCTTGACAAGGTCACAGAGTGGTTATGATTCTATTTGGGTGATTGTCGACCACTTGACTAAGTCGTCACACTTCCTACCCGTGCGTATTGACTATGACACTGCTCGTTATGCCCGCTTATTCATCGCGGAGATTGTCAGACTCCATGGGGTGCCCTTAAATATCATTTTCGATCGAGACAAGATTTTTGTTTCCCACTTTTGGCAAAGTTTCCAAGAGGCTATGGGGACCGAATTGAAGTTAAGCACTTCTTATCATCCTCAAACAGATGGCCAGACGGAAAGAGTCAACCAAATGTTAGAGGATATGCTTCGTATGTGTATGCTTGATTTCAAAGGCGGTTGGGAACAATATCTCCCTTTAGTATAATTTGCTTATAATAACTCATTCGGAAGGCATATGGAATTGGAGATTGGGGACCAAGTCTTGGTGCGAGTGTCACCCATGAAAGGTATAAAGTGTTCCGGGAAGAAAGGAAAGCTGGCGCCGCGTTTTGTTGGACCTTTTCTAGTTTTTGCAAAGGTGGGTCCAGTGGCGTATCAACTTGCCTTAACGGAACCTTTGCATCAAATTCATGATATGTTCCATGTTTCCTCTTTGAAGAAGTATAAAATGTGCGAAGGTGCCCTTTATCATATCCCTTTTGAGGATATTGACTTGCAACCTGACGTTTCATATTAAGAACAACTGGTTGCTATTCTAGAGCATGGGGAGCGTAGGTTGAGGTCTCGAGTGGTGCCCTTGGTGCGAGTCCAATGGAGTCATCACAACGCTAGAGAATCAACATGGGAACGTGAGGATGATAGGCGGGAAAAGTATTTGCATCTCTTTATACGAGGTACGCCTGAATTTTGGGGGCAAAATTCCCTCATAAGGGGGTAGTATGTAACAACCCTCGCTTTTGAGAGCCTATTTTATATTCATTTACTACGTGAAGTAATTATATATAACATGTTGGAATGTGTAGTAAGTATTAATTTAATGAAGGAAAGTTAATATTTATTAAAATGTTGCATATTTACCTTAAATGTGGGTAAATATCACCATGTGGTGTTTTATTGTGTCATAAGAATTAAAATGACATTATGGTTTAAAATGAGACCAAAACTTAAAATGAGTTATAAAATTTTCAAATGATAATTTGGAGGGTGTGGTTAGTTCCGGGAGGTGCGAGATAGTCAAAATGTGTGCCATATTGTATTTTGAGGTTTTGGGCACTTTTGACTGGTTTTAGTATATTGCGTATTGGAAATCATTTTTATGTGGTATTAACCACTTAAGTTTGGAAACTTTAGACTAATGCCACGTTTTAGTCTTGTTAAGCCTTTTATTTCTCTTAAGCTCAATTTGTTAACCTAGAGTGAGAGAGGAAGAGAACTTTGTGGAGAAAGAGAGAGATTGAAGATTTGTGGATTAATCTTGCATTCATCTTCATCAAATACGAATTTCAAAGCTTGAGGCAAGTTTTCTACTTGCTATTATATGGTTTAAGTTGAATAATTAGTGTTGATAGTTGTGGTTTAATTATGGTTTAAGAATGTTAGGTTTTTGTTGGATTTATGGATTTTAAACCCTTGGAGGTTGGTTTGGATGATCAATGATGTAAATGATGGTAGTTAGAAGCATTTATGAGGTATTAGTTACAATTAATGATATTGGTTTGATTGGATTTGAGTTTGGGGTAATTTTTGGAGTCCAAGACTCCATAGCCAAACTTAGCAAATTCGGAGGGGCGAATCGATTCTGCCCTGGGGCGAATCGATTCACTTAGGGGCAGTTTTCCAGGTCTGGGTACCCGAATCGATTCGGGTTAATAGCCGAATCGATTCGGCATTTACAGAAAGTTGGGTTTGTCACCCGAATCGATTCGCTTTTCAGGGCGAATCGATTCGGACCCTGCAGTTTTGAGTTGGTCTTGTTCCAACTCAATTTTTATTCTTTTCTTTAGGCTTAGGACCTAGGAACCTTCTCGAATGAAGTAAACTTAGAGTCCTAGAGTTGTAGTTGAGTTTGGTCGTTACCCTAGAGTTGAATGGGTTTACTTGGGGTTCATTCCATGGGTACAAAAAGTGATGTTTAGGCATTACTTTTCATTTCGTAAATTTATAGGAATTTCGAGTTATAAGCCCATACTTGGAGACTTTAGGGGCTTATTTGAGGTATATAAAACCTTGGGATTTGGAGAATCATTATGATCACTTGGAGATTAATTCGGGACTTAAAACGTGATGAATATTAATGAGAATATTCAATGATTATGGTTTCAGATATAATGAAACAAATATGATTAATGGAAATGAAAATGGGATTTCAAATGGTAAATGTTAATTTACTTAAACACACCTCTCTAAATTCTATCATAAGGGAAGCTTGCGCATGAGGTGATGTCCCCTGACTAGTGAATGCAGGGAGACTATAGTCCTCGGACATATGCAGGTTTGTTATATGTTTTATTCTGCGCTAGTGAGGTAATTCTGGGTGTGGTTATAACTCACTCGTAGGCATATGGCCACTTCCCAACGTGCGTTAGGTGCCCAGGCTGCCTTGTTTGATAGGCCCCTGGAAGATGATAGTTATTTAGGGGCGCGCCCAGTGGGAAAACTCGGAGGGGCGAT
Source organism: Sambucus nigra (assembly GCA_949130495.1). NCBI lineage: Eukaryota > Viridiplantae > Streptophyta > Magnoliopsida > Dipsacales > Adoxaceae > Sambucus > Sambucus nigra. The sequence continues at coordinate 535,849,087 of OX422209.1, forward strand.
CTTAGAATCGTTATATGTATAAGAATATGACCATTCTAATTCAAGTGGGACTTGAGATATCTAAAATGCCATATGAAAAGATGATGGTATTATATTCCTGTTAAGGAATGGAAATTGGAATAAAGTGGTAAATAATGATGGAGGCTTTTAAAATTATGATGTCTAATTATATTCTCTTGCATAATTTAATAAAAGACATAATCATTTAAACTGTTTTATTATGCTTTGTGATTAGGTTGTTAGATTCTCATCTTTATCATTCATAATTAACTGTTCATATCTATCATGCTTCTTATTCATTTGGGAATCATATAAAAATCGGGCCCTGACCCGTTCATTTTCCATGTCGTGTATGTTATTGTATCCGCTCAGGTGCTCCGTCGCAAGGGCGCCCGTGTTGATATTCCTACTCCTATGCTTTTGCGGAGCTGTAAGATTTTGCAGGTATTACAGGATGTTTTGTTAGACATCCTCATTTTTTGTATTCTAGTTATGATCGGGTATTTCACTCGGGCGTGTGGCCCAACTTTTTAACTGTTTAATTAATGTATTATGTAAATTATTAAACTATTATGATACGATGTATGTAACTGTTGACCGACAGAATATTCGGTCCTATATTGTATCGTTGTTAGCGATGTCATATATAGCAGCTCTTTTGGAATTCCACTTTCTCTTTATATTTGGGTTGTTTAAATTTTTTTCTTTTACTTGCAATTAAACTAAATAAAATTATAAATTTTTGGCAACCCGTTTTCTGAATTCTTGGGTGGTTTTCCCGTATACTCATTTGGAGCAACAGACTGATTATTGTGGAAAAGTTGAGCTATTGGTTTAGGAAAGTTTCTGGGAGCCTTTCTCTTAAATGAACTCTTAGTTTTGGTCTTTCTATTCCTGTAGTTAGAGTTCTTGTCAGGTTGTCTTGGAAGGACATAATGGTTACGATTTTGCCTAGAATAGTTAAAGTTCTTGTAAACAGGAGTATTGTACACAGGGGTGTTTAGACGCCTAGCATAACAACCTTCAAAAGAATGACCATAAACGTCACAGTAGGAGCAATATTGATTGCTTGAGGGATGTACTTCCTTAGGAAAACTTCTAAAGATGGGTTTAATAGCATTCTGTTCAGAAGTCCAATTCCTAGGAGGTAGAGTTTTAAAGGTATATTCAGCCTTTCTGATCAAAGGACAGACGTATTTAGTCTCAAGTGTACTGTCAGCCTTAGAATAACTAGACTCTCCAATGTCTTTCTGTTGTTCCTTTTGATCAAATTCTTTTTTAATAAAATGAAAATCTGGACATGTTTCGATTGGTCTTTTGCCCCCAGACACAAACTTAATAGGATCAAAATTTTTAGTTTGTGGTTTATTTTTAGGGCAGAATCCAATACCGGCTCTATCATCAGAATTGGTCTTGGAGTCAACAACAAAGTCAGTGAAACAATTTGAATTGTTTTTTAACTTAGAAATTTTTCTGAAAACAGTTGCTGTGTTTGTTTTTGCTTCCTCCAGTTCTAATAATGTTCCCTTGTATTTCATTTCCAGGGTCTCATTAGTTTTGGTCAACTCTTTTAATTTTTGATCAAAATTTTCAATCTCAGATTGATGTGTCAGACACTGGTTAGTGTACTCTTCGGCATTCAGCTTCACAATAAGACTTAGATCATCTAATTTCTTAGTCAGGTCTCTAACAGTCTTCTCTAGTCTAGTGACTTTTTTAAGAGTTTTAGCATACAAAGTATGAATATCTAGGAGGTCATCTGTGTTTGAGTCGCTAAGTGAAGTGTGTGTAGTGACCCCTAACGATTCAGTTTTAGTACTCACGCACCCATTTACATTGTCGTTATTGAGATCTCTTTGACTCACACACACGGAACTACAGCTAGCAACATTTTCAGAAATCAAGGCATCTAGGCCAGTCAAAGCAGTATTCACAAAAGCAGAAGTAGAGGCATCATTATCACACACAGGCATATCATCATTGTAAATGATCTTAGCATAAAAGGACATATAAGGGTCAAGTACATTTGATGACTCAAGTTCCTCTTCATCAGAGTCACTTGAATCATCCCAAGTTTTACAAACATTGGCTCTATTGTGTGTGTTGGTTTTATTCATATTAACTCTGCAATTGTGAGCAATGTGACCTAGTTTCCCACATCTAAAACATTCAATCTTTTTAAGATCTCTGTTAGATCTGAAGTTGTTGTTCTTAGGATGTTTGTTAAGACCTCTCTCATGAGGTTTGGGATTAGACACAGTTGGATAATTAGGCTTGCCTTGTTTAGATGCCTGTTTGTTTCTAAATTTAATAATTTTCTTAAATTGTTTTGACATTAAGGAAATCTGATTATCTAGGTTGTCTATATCACACTCCTCATCAGAGTCACAGTTTGTCAAATTAGTCTCATGTTTAGATATCTTAGAGGAAAAACTCAAGTTAGAGTTGGGCTGTTTTCTTTGAGACTGATTTAATTGTTTCTTAAAGTCTAATTCCATTTCCACAGTCCTAAGTTTGCTACTGAGTAACTCAGGGGTAAGGTTTTGATCACTCATTTCCTCAATAGCATACCTCTTGCTGTCAAACTTTTGTGGTAATGATCTTAGGATTTTAGAAACAATCTCATTCCTATCATATGTTATACCATTAGCATGCAACTTAGTAACTATATCAGTTAGGTTCATGTAAAAGTCATCAAAAGACTCAGAGTTAGACATAATTAAAGAGTTGTACTGCTGGTTAAGCATTTGAGTTTTAGCAGCTTTAACTCTCGAGTCTCCTTCATGGGCAGTGATTAATGTGTCCCAAGCTTCCTTAGAAGTGGCACAAGATGAGATTATCTTGAACTCATACTCATTAATAGACATAAAGATAGCATTCTTGCCTTTATTGTTATTACGAGAAATAGTTTTCTCTTCTTGGGTAAACTCACTTAAGATTTTCTTTACCCTCTTAACACTTCCTTCAGTGGCTGGTTTAGTAGGATAAGTATATCCATTTTCAATAATGTCCCAGACATCATCTCCTAAAGTCCCTTGGATGAAGGCAACCATTCTCACTTTCCAGTAACCAAAGTTGTTTCCATCAAAGAGAGGAGGTCTGTACAGATTACCAAACCTTTCATTCTTCCCATCCATAGTTAGGATTTTTCAGAAAACGATTTCAGAAACACAAGATCTTTTTGAAATAAAAGTTTACAGGGCTCTGATACCATTGAAAAATGTTGCTAATGCCGTTTAATACAAGATTAAACTGTATAAGCAACTCCGAGATATTTGTTGAAGAAACCCTTTTCTTTTGAAAATAAAAATGATAAACAACAAGATGTGTTTACAAAAACTTATGTACGAGACTAACCAAGACTTTCTAATCAGTTTTAAAACTAAGATAGTTTCAAAAATTCAGCACACTGTAGAATGAGATGAGGAGATGAAGATAATCAGAACACACAGTTTTTAACGTGGTAAAACCTCTCCCAATAGAGGAAACATCCACGGTGACTTCTAAGTCACAAAAGTAAAAATACACTAAAAATAAATAGTAGTTTCAAACAATACAACATACATGCACACAACTCAGCCTATTCTAAGTTTAGGAATATACCCCACTTGGTGTCCTTCCAACTTCTCGTAGATCTGATTGTTGATGATGTTCTTCCAGTTTGATAACTTCCCCTTTGCTTTAGCTTCCTTGCGTCGACTCAATAATCTTTGATCTTATTTACAACACTTTCAGTGTGGTAGTGTGTCAAGTGTTTGTGATGTGATTCCTATCAACATGCATGAACTCACACACACTTAGTTTTTTACAGACAGTCCTAGAAAATTACATATAAAGACTATATGCTGTGATTTTCTTTTTTTTTCTTTCTTACAGAACTTGAAACCTTTTTGACCTTTTAATCCATCCCAGATTCCACGGATATCTTGCTTCAAAATCGGTCAAGATCTTAATCAATCTCAGTTTTTAAAAATATTTTCGAGATCGAAAATCTCCAAGTGAGAATCCAACTAGGTCAAGGTTTAGTTTCTTAAGAACAGAAATCATAAAAAAATTTACAAAACTAAATCAGTAAAGATTTTCACAAAACGAGAAACAAATATGCAGATCTAGTGATATGTGACATGCAAAGTGTAGATCTAAGATTTCTATGATAAAGAAATACAGATCTCACCAAAAATGTCTAAGTTGGTAACAAGATCATAGATCAAGAGGTTACAGCTACAAACGATCAAACCATTAATACTAATCTCTCTCAAACACTCAAGGTTGTGTTTGGGGTTTTGAATATACGAAGGTTTGAAGTTTGTTTAGGGTTAGGGTTAGGGTTTCTCTAACACAGTTCCCTTTCTCTCTCTTCTCTCTTTTCTTTTTCTCTCTTCTCTCTCACTTCTCTATTCTCTCTTTTTTTCTCTCAATTTGGATGACTGCCAAAAGTTCCTAAAGGTTGAGAATAAGAGGGTTTATATAGGAGCCAAGGAAGGTTCTGGATTGTTGATCAAAATCAATGGTTGAGATCCAGTCTTCCTTATGTTGACTTGATCCAAGGGTGGTAATATAGCGGTGGTTAAACTGAAGGTGATTGGTCCAAAGTAATAGCACATGGATAGACTTAAAACGCATGAGGGCCATATATTAGAATTGATCTAACGATCCACAATGCACCAGGCAGTTCTCTCACAAAACAAACACAAAATGAGATATCAGGAACGTGACAAGTGTTGGTATTCTATTGGCTGGCAAACGCGCGTCAAAAGTAATTGCAGGCGACACCCTGAAGTCTCTAGCGCTTTGATATTCTACCCAATCAAACATTTTAATGAAAAACATATTTTTCATAATAGAATTTTCACCTCACAAAGTTTATAAACACACTTTTATTTAAGAAAACATTATTTTAAAAATGTTTAAAAATTCCCAAAAATTATTAAACCAATATTTTATGGGGAATTTAACACACAATCAATTATGAGCAATATATACACATGTATGCACTTCTAATGTGTGTAGTGTGATTGAATTTATACCTTGTTTGGATCATTGTAGAGGATTAGAGAGAATAATTCTGAGGTTCTTTGGATACTAGGTTAGACAACCAATTTTGTCACTATTTCCAAATTAGTTGAGCACTTATACAATATAGACTTAAGTAAGTCAAAGGTATAAGGTTCTTCAAAGGTATCCGCATCTCTTTATACAAGGTACACTTGAATTTTGGGGGAAAATTCCCTCATAAGGGTGGAGTATGTAACAACCCTCACTTTTGAGAACCTATTTTATATTTATTTACTATGTGAAGTAATTATATATAAAATGTTGGAATGTGGAGTAAGTATTAATATAATGAAGAAAAATTAATATTTAATAAAATGTTGCATATTTACCTTATGTGTAGGTAAATACCACCATGTTGTGTTTTATTGTGTCATAAGATTTAAAAATAACATTATGGTTTAAAATGACACCGGAACTTAAAATGAATTATAAAATTTACAAACGATAATTTGGAGGGCGTAGTTAGTCTGGAAATGTGCCAGATAGTCGAAATAAGTGCCATATTGTATTTTTATGTTTCGGGCACTTTTGACTGATTTTAACTTAAATGTGTATTTGTGAGTCACTTTAATGTGGTACCAACGATTAAGTTGGGGAATTAGAATTAAGACACGATTTAAGTCTCCCAACCTTTCTCCATTCCTTCCATTACACACTACAAGCCCTAGAGAGAGAGAGAGAGAGAGAGAGAGAGAGGGAGAGAGAGAGGTGTGGAGAAAGTAGAGAAATAAGAGAAATTGAAGAGTTTGTTTTGGATTCGTCACTACCGGAAGGAAGACGCGAGTCTACAATTCCAAGGCAAGTTTTCTACTTGCTAATATATGATTTATGGTGGATAATTTGTATGATAGTTGTGTATTTGGGAGATTTGGGTAAATATTAGGTTTGGATACCTATTTTGGTATTTAAATGATTAGATCTTCGTTTGGTAGGATTTCTAGGAATTTTAGTGTGTTTGTTGAGGTTTGGAAATGTTGTTGGTATATTGTACTTGGGGGTTATGGGAAGAAAGGCGAAGGTTGAAATTTTACCTTGGATTTAGCTTAGTGGAAGATGAAAATGGTCTAGGTCTGCTATGACCGGTCAACTGCGGTCCCCTGACCGGTTGACCGAGCCTTCGGAGGAGGGCACACTGCTTTCCCACCAAGTCATAGTTTTGGTGTGTGGTCGACCGCGGTCCTATGACCGGTCGACCGGCCCTTCCAAACTGAGATTTCTGCTTTTCTTCGTAGGTAAAATTTTGAGACGCGGTCGATCGGTCCCCAGTTTTTTCACCCTCATATCTTATTTGTTTTCTTGTTCACTTCTTCTGATAGGGACTTAGGAACCTTCTTGAATGAAGTAAACTTAGAGTCCTAGAGTTTTAGTTGAGTTGAGTCATTACCCTACGTTAGGAATGGGTTAAACGGGGCTTGTTCTTGAGGTGTACCAATTTGAGATTAGGGCATTTCTTTCCCTTAGTACATTATTAGGAATTTAGGAGTTATAAGCCCATACTTGGTGACTTTAGGGGCTCATTTGAGGTGTATAAAACCTTGGGACTTGTGGAATTATTGTGGTCACTTGGAGGTTAATTAAGGACTTAAAATATGATGAATATTAATGAAAATATTCAAGGATTATGGTTTCAGATATAATGAAACACACATATGATTATTGGAAATGAAATTTTGATTTAAATGGTAAATGTTAATTTACTTAAACACACCTCTCTAAATGCTATCACAAGGGAAGCTCGCGCGTGAGGTGATGTCCCTTGACTAGTGAATGCAGGGAGACTATAGTCCTCGGCCATATGCGGGTTTGCTATATGTTTTATTCTGCGCTAGTGAGGTAATTCCGGGTGTGGTTACGACTCAGTCCCATGGATATGGCCACTTCCCGATGTGCGTTAGGTGCCCAGGTTGTCTTGTTCGATAGGCCTTGGAAGATGATAGTAATTTAGGGGCGCACCCAGTGGGGAAACTCGGAGGGGTGGTCTTAGAATCGTTATATGTATATGAATATAACCATTCTAAATCAAGTGGGACTTGATATATGTAAATTTCCATAAAAATGTATGATGGTAATTATATTCCTGTTAAGGAATGAGAATTGAAATGAAATGATGAATAATAATGGAGATTTTCAATTATTGAGGTTATTTATAATTCCTTGCATAATTCAATAAAAAGTTATGATCATCTAAATTGACTTTTCTTTTATGCTTTGTGATTAGGTTGTTAGATTCCCATCTTCATCATTCATGTTTAACTGTTCATATCTATCATGCTTCTTATTCATCTGGGAATCATATATAAACCGGGCCCTGACACGTTCATTTTACTTGTTGTGCATGAAGTTGTATCCGCTCAGGTGCTCTGCCGCAAGGGCGACCGTGTTGATATTCCTACTCCTATACTTTTGTGGATCTGTAAGATTTTGCAGATATTACAAGATGCTTTGTTAGACGTCTTCATTTTTGTATTCTAGATACGATCAAGTCTTTCACTCGGGCGTGTGGCCCAAACTTTTGTAACTATTTAATGAATGTATTATGTAATTTTATTGAACTATTATAATATATTGTATGTAACTGTCAACCGATAGCATATTCGGTCCTCTTATTGTATAGTTATAGTGGTTGTAATATAAGCACTTTTGGAATTCCACTTTCTCTTCAGATTGGGTTGTTTAAATTATTTTCTTAACTTATCATCAACAAAATTTTTGGCAACCCGTTTTCTGAATTATTGGGTGGTTTTCCCGTATACTCTTTATTTTGATGTTGATGCTGAGAATGATTTCATCCATGATTCCGTTATGTTGGAGTATCGGGCTGTCCACCACTTATTTCGGATCGCGGGTTGTCACAGGTAATTCCTCTCATGAGGCTTAAGTACTCTACCGAGTCCCTGTAGAGAGATGTCAATATACAACAGGTACTCCACTCCTGGCCTGGGTAAAGAAAGAACTGAAACCAAAGTCAACTTATCTTTTAGCTCATCGAAAGCTAACTGACAAGTGTCATCCCAGATGAATGGTACCCCTTTGCGTGTCAAATTTGTCAATGGTCCCACAATTTTTGAGAACCCTCAGATTAATCGCCTGTAATACTCGGCTAACCCCAAGATTATATGCACCTTTATCGTTGTCGTGGGATATCCCCACTCCCTCACTGCAGACACTTTACTCGGGTCCACTGATATCCCCAATTCTAACACCACGTGCTCCAGAAACTACACCTCCCATAACCAAAATCCTCACTTCTTATACTTGGCATACAACTGATGCTCTCTTAGAGTCTGAAGAACCCGTCTCAAGTGATCGGAATGCTCCTCCTCAGTTTGTGAATAAATCAGGATGTCATCTATAAAGACGATGACAAACTGATCCAAGAACTCTCTAAACACCCGGTTCATCAAGACCATAAATACGGCTAGAGAATTTGTCAGCCCAAACCGCATGACCCTGAACTCATAGGATCCATACCTCGTCAAGAAAGTAGTCTTCAACACATCCTACTCCCTAATTCGTAGCTGATAGTATCCCGATCTCAAGTCTATCTTCGAAAAGAAGGTAGCTCCCCTTAACTGGTCTAAAAAGTCATCGATTCGGGGAAACAAATACTTATTTCATATCGTGACCTTGTTCAACTCTCGATCATCCACGCACAACCTCAATCAACCATCTCTCTTTTTTACAAACAACACCAAAGCGCCCCAAGGTGAGGTGCTCCTACGAATGAAGTCCTGACCCAACGGCTTCTCACTCTGATCCGATAACTCTCTCATCTCATCTGGAGCCATATGGTATGGTGCTTGGGCTATCGGTCGAGTGCTCAACATCAAATTTATAACTAAATCTGTCTCTCGGCTAGGCGATAGTCCCAGTATCTCCTGGAACACATCAGAAAATTTGAGAACTATGGGAATTAAATAAATGGGAATCACCATCTCCTTAGAGGTCTCCTCCTCTATATAATATATATGGGTGGACAATCCTCCCCCAGGATGAGGCATCGCCACAAAAAACATATCCTGGCCCGGAATAGAAAAAATAATACTCCTACTGAAATAATCAATCATGGATTTATAAGAAGCAAGCCAATCCATGTCAATAATGGCATCATGCTCATGCATATCTAAGACTAACATGTCTGCAGGTAATATCAAGCTACCAATATCTATACCTATGCTCCTGCATATAAAGAAAATTAAAGACCCATTTCCTAATGGTGAGTCTACATATATCACTATACTCTCTGTCGTGTCTAACAACCCCGTGGCCCGTGCAAAGCTAGTGGGTATAAAATAGTGTGATGCCAACGTATCAAATAAAACATGCCCCATAGTGCCATGGATAGGAAACATACGGTTAACTACGGGTGGCACGTGTGGTGCTACTGGCTGGGGACGTTATAAACACGTCCATACTGTAATTTCCCCTGCTGAACGGGGACTGTTGGGATGGTTGGTAAAGCTGTCATCTGAGATGGTGCTGGGAGGGCGACTGGGAAGGGTGGTCTCTAAGGCTTCTGATTGGCACCCTGCTGCTATGGGGACCTATCCCCCTCTGGGCAATCTTGGCGCCTATGGGCATTTTTTCCGCAACCAAAACACCTACCCCGAAAGTTTCCTCCCCTTTGTCCCAACTAACGCCGTCCCTGATGGCCGTTACCAAAGCTCAATTGGCCCTACTGGCCCTATTAATAATGTTGTTGGCCCTGATGGCCCTGTTGTTGGCCCTACTAGTAACGACGTGGGCCCTGCTAGCCATGTTGAATAGATTTGACGTGTTGGCCCTGTCTAAACCCCCCATATCCCTACCTGGAGTCACCGAATCGAAATCTCTTAGCAGGGTTCCCGTGATGGGTACTCTGTTCACTATGACGGACCTGTCCCTGAGCTACTGGAGCCCCACCGACACTACTAACTCAAGTGTGACCCTGCTGGCTAGACTCCCCTACTCGTTTGCTTCCTTGCTGATGGAAGCGGTGATCCTGGCAATGCAACAGAGCAACATTGAGTTCATTAGTGTAAGTACCCAACGGCAGATTACCTATGCGATGTTGACGAATCCTTCAGGTTAGTCCATCCATGAACATCAAGATTTGCTTCTCCTCAATAGGCACCTCATCCGTCACTATAGTGAAAAGTCTCATGAACTCCTCCTCATACTCTGTAATCGTCATATGGTCCTGCTTAAGATTCAGTAATTTTTACCTCATCTCATTCTGCACAATGGAGGGGAAATATTTGGGGTCGAACCATACCCAAAAAGTCTGAATCGGCATACCGTCCCTCTCCTCTAAGGTAGTAGTGGACTCCCACTACTATAAGGAGTCTCCTACTAGCTTGAAGGGTGCCAGTAACTGTCTATGAATGTCTGAGCACTCATACATGCCTAGATGCTTATGGATGTCCTTCTTCCATTAGGTAGCGATGATAATGTCAGAACTGCCCAAAGATTCCAGAGGGTGTGCCTTATGAAAGGAATACCTAACCCTCTCCCATGCCGTGGAACGATGTGCTGGCACGGGCGCTACTGCCTGAACCTAGGGTGGGTCCTTCTTCACTACCACTAACACTCTATTCACCGCCTGAGAAACTATAGCAGTGACCTCAGTTATGTTCATCATTCCCTGAGCCTTAGCTAGTGGGAACTCGAGCTGGGCATTTCTATCTCGAGGTGCTCGTCTCGGAGGAATCTAAAATGATAAGGACTTTTATTAGTCAACAATTATTATTAAATCTCAAATAGCTAAAGACGTAATCGCATAAACAAGAACACAACAGTCCTAAAAATAGGGGTTAATATCAAAGACGCCAAGCTGGAAGCACAATAAACTGCACAGATCCTAAAGGACTCTAGAACCTGATGCTCTGATACCACCTGGGACACCCCGCCTAATTAAAAAACGAGTGATCAGTCCTTTATTAAATTAAATCAAAGTGTCCGGTTGGTTCATTCTTAGCGTCACTATCAAAAATAATTTTTCTTTATGAATCACCTAATAAATAATTAAGCTAAGTGTCAAAACATTTGATTTTATTAATTTATACCAATTGTTGTGATTTAATATGAAACCATTTTCATGAACACAACTGATAATATTAAACCAACCCATCTAAAATAAATATCTAAGATTGATTAGACAATCCAAATAATAAGGTCAAATCGTAGGACAAGAAAATAAATAAAACAATTCCAACCATAGCTAAATCCTGAAATGATAAAGAGTACAAGTCTCTCTCTGAACAAAAATGAGATATGGAAACGGGAGACACATGCCCTGTCTGAGAATAACTAAATAGAAGACTATAAAGACAAGAATGGAGTCGTCTACTGCAAGGACCTGCAACTCCCATGATAGCTGCAACACATTAATGATCAAAAGATCTAGGCCTGACACCCCTGTGACTGGGCACATGTAATATATATATATATACACACACACACACACACACACACACACATAAGAGGAAGAAAAGATAATAGGAAACAAGTCAGAGCCCGAGTATAAAACAACTTTAAAATAGTTTAGCAGGTATTTGAAATTTCTTACCAGTTGATATTACATACATGTTAGTACCTCGACACTCCCTTGAGAATTCTCACCTCTCAACTAGTGTACACGCCTTGCTAATTACATAATTAACCAAGTTAAATCTAACACATTTAACTAGTCTAATCAAACCTTCATTCACTAAGCCTAATCTAAGTGATCACCTAACCACAGATTTTATCTGATAACCCTTTTATTAGGATTATTTAAACCCATTTATGTTCATCTCAATACAAACTTGACTTCTCAACCACTTAATTCTTGTAATATCAATTATTCAATTTTATCAACTTATAAGAATAGTAGATTAATCACAAGTACATATATTTATCACTCATGATATATATATTACTAAGGCACCCCACATAAATCTATGGTGCTAGCAAACTCAGCTATCAAGTTCTCGTATCTCTCGTAGAAAAACGGGAAATTCTAGTTCGGAATACCTCTCGAACTGTATTAACACAAAACACACATATTGCAGGCGAAGTATAGTTCCAAGTCACTAAGAGGTCAGCACATACCCTTATGTCTCTTAGGACCGTCTGACTATCACACTCGGATAGCCTGTACCAAGGATTCTATGTTCTAGCGTACAAGTCAATATCCCCCATAAAAGTCCAATCAAGATAAGACCGTTCCGGCACAAAACCTCCGTGATAGCAAGTAGTTCGGGTATGATTACACACAAATATACCACATTATATATATATGCACCCATACATATATTCACATAATTCAGCTGGGTACGCCCATGACCCATAGTATGTTCTAGCTATGCATAGCATAAAACGCTATAATTCTCTGTAAAATTTAATTATTCTTTTTATTCTCTGAACTACTGTAAATTCATAACTACTTCTCGACTCTCGAAGTGTATTCTCGCGATAAATCCGTAGGTGTACCTTCACTACCTTACTGGTCTAAGTCTTTCTAAATTCTTACAAGACCTACTTTAACATACGCACAATTGTCCACTCAATTTATATCCCCAAACCCCCATGCTTTAAATCTCACATAAAGTCATCTTACCCGGAACCTACTTATACTCTACTGGTCCTTCTCATGTCCCATTATGATGTTAAAAATATGCCTAAAGGTCCTTACACATTTGGAATTGGATTAACATAAAAGGGGAAGAATTTTCAATTTCCTGGAGGAGTGGATCGATTGATGAAAAGGGGTCGATCGATCGATCCAGTCGATCTATCGAAATTCTTGAGTCGATTGATCAATCAAGCGGGTGGTTGCCCAGTTCTGTAATTCTATCCTACGGGTTTCATCCAATATAAATCCTCAAACCTCCATTAACATGTTCCAAACTCCCAACCAAACATCATGAACGTTATATAAACCAATATAGAATATTTTTAACGAAAAACATTCACAATTTCATCAAGAATCGTCATCAAAAGGAATTAATTCATGAAATTATCATCTGACCCTAGTTCATCCAATTTTCTCAAGAATTTATTTAATTTCTAGATTTCTATCTCTACTGGCATCAATTTCGTGGATAATATTCTACATATGGTAGATATCCATCCTAAGACGGTTTCTACTCCAAATTTGCTATAAAAATCTTCTAAAGAACATTTTATTTTCATGGAGATATAAGAGAATTAGTTCCTACACTAGCATGGATGTGTTATCAACTAAAGAATAACAAGTTAGATACCTTCCTTAAAATCAAGGTCTGATCCAACGGATTTGAGTTATATAGGAACGATTCCTTTCTCTCGATCTACGCGTTGGTGGTGGAATTGATGAGAGTGGTGTATTGTTGGTGGCTCTCCTCCTTGGAAGCCTTCTCTTTTCTCCCTCACTTAGCCTCTCTGCAACTCTAATGTTTCTAATCCTCGAGGGCTCTAACTCTCATCAGATAAAACACTCCAATTTTCGTCCATAATTAAGGCCTAATATGGGTAATTACCAAAATGCCCTCCTGGGTTACCGGTTAGGCATAAACATGTACCGAGACCCAAAATCAATCCCTGGGTACACCTTTCTCACAATCTCAACCCTTCGGACACATTGGTGAACTCGAAATGACCATACGGGAAACTTATAATTTATTTACTTTTATTCCGTTAATTTAGTCCCGACACGACACATGCGTGTCCCGACTTAATTTCTATGATTGTCGTATTATTCACTCGTGACAATTTAATAGATTCAATCTAATATATTACTTTACTGATCTAGTAATATTCAACATAATTCTTACCCATAATTACTAGATCTCGTCACGATAGTAAATATTTATTTTAAAATTCGGATTAATATTAAATTAATTTCTCCCAATTTAACTTAATTAATCCCATAATTAAATGCCATAAAAATACAGGGTATTACATACGACTTCCCTTTGATATGGATCATGAGGTTCTTGGAATAGATATATTCTTTGATGCTTGGATACTTTGTGAGAGAGAGAGAGAGAGAAGCTCTTGAAAATATAACCTACTTTGTCTCAATGTCCAAACTAGTTGGAACTCATGTATGATATAGACTCAAGTATGTTATTCATATAGTGTGTTCTCAATCTCCCCCTTTGGATATTAGAGACAAAATTTTCTTAAGTAACCTTTACTCATGGGTACAAAGAAAAATCCTACATTCCCTGTACAAAGTATCAAACTACCCTTTCCCATCCTAGAACCGAAAATAAGAAAACACATCACTTAACTACAATACATACCACTACCCTAATAAATAGGACAAGCTATACAATCGGGTCTGATAAATGCCTGAAACAAATAAACACTCAATGGCGTATCAGTTGAGTTAGTACAAAATAAGATATGAAATATAAACCAGGTACATGAATTATAAGTTAGGTACTCAAGTTCCTCTCCCCCAATTTTGTTCAAATATATAACGGCTTAAAAAGATATAAAGGAGGAGAATATGTAATATTAAAACAACACAATCAATAACATAATCAAAGTCATATGCAAGGGACTCCTACATTAAGTAGGTGTTAGGAGGCACCTTTTGTCGTTTTGAGAGACGTCCATGCCCTAAATACCCAGAAACCAATTATTAACGAGCAACTTACAAGGATATGATTGATGTGTGAATTATGTAAGAACTATCATACCTATGGAATTACGAAGATACTCATATCTAATATTATCAAGTGGTTTAGTAAACAGATCAAGTAAGTATTTTTCCGTATTAACATACTCAATGTCTAAGTCTTTAGACTATATAAGATCATGAATGAAATGATGTCTAATTTTTATGTGCTTAGTTCGGGAGTGATGGACTGGATTTTTAGATATGTTTATGGCACTCTGGTTATCGAATTACATAGTTAATTTTTCTTCGACGATACCATAATCACTTAGGATCTTCTTGATCCATAACATTGGGCAACAACAACCACCAACTGCAATGCCGATGGGAGAGAGAGAGATATAATTTTGTTTCTTACTACTCCAACCTACTAAATTATTTACTACATAATAGAAGAAGTCGGAAGTACTTTTACTATCGTCCGAACACCCTACCCAATCGGCATCAGTGTATCCTACAATAGCACTAGTGGTGTCTTTAGTGTACCAAATACCATAATTTTGTGTACCCCTAACATATTTAATGATACGTTTGACACTTAACATGTGTGATTCTTTGGGTGCACATTGATATCTTGCACAGGCGCATACGACAAATGCAGTATTAGGTCGGGAAGCAGTAGGGTATAAGAGGCGCCCTATCATACTTCTATAAAGAGTTGGGTCAATATTTTTTCCATTTTTTTCATTGAATAATTTGGTAGTCGTGCTCATGGGTGTACGTACAAGTTTTGAGTCTTCTAACCCAAATTTCTTAATGAGATCCGAGGTATATTTTGATTAATTAATAAAAAAAAAACATTATTAAATTGTTTGACTTGTAGAGCTAAGAAACATTATAATTCACCATTAAAGACATTTGAATTCATAATGCATTATCTCAGAAAAATCTTTTACTTGATTAGGATAGTTTGAGCAAAAAATCATATCATCTACGTAAGCTTGGGCAATCAATACATATCTGTCTGATTTCCTAACGAATAAGGCTGGATCGTTTCTACCTCGAACAAATCCGTGAGAGACTAAAAATGTAGATAGACACTCATTCCAAGATTTAGAAGCTTGTTTCAATCCGTAAAAGGCTTTCTTAAGTCTAAATACGTGATCAAGATAAGTGGGATCGATAAAACCTTTTGGTTATTCAAAGTATACTTCCTCGATTAAAATTCCATTTAAAAATGTGGACTTAACGTCCAGTTGAAAAAGTACGAATTCTAAATGACATAATATGGCTAAAAGAAGACGAACTGACTCAAAACGAATTGCAAGGGAAAAAGTCTCGTCGAAGTCAATTCCTTCTATCTGAGAGTAACGTTGTGCTACTAACCTAGCCTTATTTCTAATAACCTCCCCATTTTCATCAGTTTTTGTTTTAAAAATCCATCGAGTGCCGATAACCTTCTTTTTTGTCTTAGAAATGAGATACCAAACATCATGACTCTGAAACTGGATAAGCTCTTCTTGCATAGCATTAATCCATTAGGAGTCACAAAAGGCATCATTTACATTATTGGTTCTATAAGAGAAACAAAATAAGCAAAATGTGCTACCTTTTGAAGTTGGGATCTAGTCTAACTGGATCAAAAGGATTACCAAAAATCTTGTCAATAGGATGGTCCTTAGAGACCCAAATTGGTACATAAGGATTCTCAGGTGGCACAAAATTAGTTATCTCTGGAGAGTCATGGATGAAATTCGTTTCTTCCTCATCCAGGATGACTGGTTGATGGGCACTACACTCAACACTGGTATTATTTACAATTACAATAAAAGATTCCATAATGACTTTGGTTCGATAATTAAAGACGCGAAAAGCCCTGCTGGTTTGTGAATAACCAAGAAAAATAATTTTTCTCCTCGGGTGTTAAATTTTGAAAGATGTTCCCTGTCCTTACAGGTATAACAGACACTTCCGAAGGTTTTAAAATATTTTATGTTAGGCTTTTTGTGGAACAAAGTTCATATGAAGTTTGTTTGGAATTTTTCCTAAGGTATACACGATTAATGATATGACAAGCGGTTTGAACGGCTTCAACCCAAAAATACTTAGGTAGATTTTTCGCATGTAACATCACTCAAGCCATCTCTTGTAGGGTTCTATTTTTGCGTTCAACAATTCCATTATAATGAGGTGTCTTAGGCACACTAAAATCATGTTTGTAACCATTTCCTATATAGTATTCTGAAACACCAGAATCTTTGAATTCTCCACCTCTGTCACTTATAATGCGACATACTTGGGTGTCCTTCTCGTTCTCAATTTTTACAAGATTTTTTAAGAACTCACTGAAGGTATCGAATTTATTTGTCATAGAAGCTACCCATGTATATCGTGTGTAATCATCCACAATAACAAGTATATAACTGTTACCACAGAAGTTGACAGTTCTAGAAAGACCCATAAGGTCCATGTGGATTGATTCCAAAGGTTCTGTAGTTAAGACATCTTTAACTTTCTAATGAGTAGATTTACTTATTTTCCCTTATTGACAAGGGCCACAAATAGGATTAAAAGAGATTTTGTTTTTTGGTAATCCTCTAACTATTTCTTGGGAACTTAACCAACGAAGATTATCAAAATTTGTGTGTCCCAATCGATTGTGCCATAGATCAGCATCTTTTAATTTGGAAATTTTACAGGATTTAGACTTAGGAATGACGTTGTAACAGTTATTCTCATTTATGTTTCCTATTAAAATACAGTTTCCCCTCTCATTAAGAATTTTACAATCCGTTTTTGAAAAGGAAACAGTATGATTGGAATCACAAAATTGAGATATAGTAAGTAAGTTGGACTTGAAACCTTTAACTAAAATAATGTCATTTAGTTTGGGGAGACCTCCTCATGCAATGTTCCCTTACCTATGATCTTGGATGAAACCCCATCAATAAACACAACAACACCTCCAAGGAAGTCTGTCTTGTTTGTTAATTTGGCTTCATCCTCGATCATATGTTTATAACATCTAAAATCCAGGTACCAACCAGATGAAGTGCGTCGTGCCTTAAAAGATGTTATGATAATATTACACTTGAGCTAGGATAACAAGTCATCTTTTATAATCCAAATGGGCGTAGTTTTTAAATTTGTGTTGCCTTTTAATTTAGAAAAGCTTTGTTTGGTCTATTTAAATGGTTTCTTTTTAGTTTTAGATACTCCCTTCTTTCTATAGTTAGTGTTATGTGTGGTCTGCATTAGGAGACCATAAGTATTGCTACTCTTCCTAGAATAGTTAAAATTTGGGTAAGTAGGTGTGTACAATCTCTTTTGAAAACATTCAGCAATAAGGCGTCGATAGACATCGCAGTATGAACAGTACTGATGTGTGGAGGACTTGACTTTACTACTAAAGTCATTAAATGATAGGTTTAGCCCTAATAGTAATGGTTGTCCAAGTGTCATTAGTTTTGGATTTTTGACACTGGTCTCTAAAAGGAGGACAAACATACTTAGTTGGACCATTAGATTTGGGTTGTTGAATACAGTCACTTTGTTTACCCTTAGAGACATTTCTGAAGATATGTTCTTTCTGAGTATCTTGAACTTTCTATCCTTCCTTAACAATAATAACATTTTCGGGAGAAACATTTTTACTAGTAATGACCTTTTATCCAATACCTGAGCTAGATTTGTCTTCAAAATCAAACATACTTCTTTCAATAATTTCTTCATATGATTACATTTGGGTTACAAAATGTAAATTTTGTTTTAAAAACATTTGGAGTTTTCTATTTTGATTCTTCAAGCTCAAGAAGAGCAGATTTATATTGTTTCTCTAAAACATAATTTTTCTGAGACAAGTCATTGATTTTTGAAGAAAACTCTTTTGTTTTAGTCTCATGGGCAACATATTATCCTGTAAATTCCTTAACGTTCTTCCTAAGAGCTTGGCTAAGTAAATCAATATGTTCATTTAACACCTTCACCCTTTTACCAAGACGGGTACTTTTCTTAAGTGTTTTCATATAGAGCTCTTGAAGATCTGGAAGATCATCCTCGGACTCACTATGTGTCTCGTGTGTAGTTTCTCTTATAATGCTCATTTCTTTTGTGGAACTCACACACATTTTAGATTTGTCGACAATGTTCTCATTCAGACACACCCGTATACTATCATTTTCAGTGTTATTTTTATCACCAGCACACACAATGTTATCATTTGCAGTTATAGTAACAACATTATTTGGCACAATAAAATCATGAGTAGTCAAACATTCGTTATCATCATAGTATATGATTTTAGCAAAGGATGACATGAAAGACTCATCATTATGGTTTGACTCAGTTTCATTTGAATCAAAATCACTAGAGTAGTCCCATGTTTTACATATGTTTGCCCTATTAATCTTGATCAAATTATTTTTGCTTCTATTGGCACAGTGTCCTATTCTACCACCTATATGACATTTCACATATTTTAAGTCTATCATAGGTTTATTTTGATCATAAGATTGTTTGTCATGGTGTCTTCATGAGGTCTGCGATTTTGATTACCATGATAATTTTGTCTGCCTTATTTAGAGGTTGCTGCATTTCTGAATTTGATAATCCTTTTGAAATTATTGCTCATAAGAGGTATTTTATTGTCAAGGTAACCAAATCACAATCATTATTTAAGTCAAGGTCATAGTCTAAAGTACTTATTATAGGTAAAGACAATTGTGATGAAAACACAACATTAGAACCAATGGGTCTCTTGTTTTGGACAATCAACTATTTTTTAAACTCTAACTCCATCTCAAAATTTCTTAATTTGCTACTTAGCAACTTAGGAGTCAGGTTTGGTTCCTCCCTTTCTTCTAAGGCGTATCTCTTATTGTCAAACTTAGCATGTAATGACTTGATAATCTTTTGAACGATTTCTTTTCTACTATAGGTTATACCATTTTGCGTGTAATTTTGTGAAAATATCAGTTAATCTTATGTAGAAATTATCAAAAGATTCACTGTCATCCATAATCAGTCTATTGTACTGCTGGATTAACATATGGGTTTTTCTAACCTTAACACGTTCATCACCCTCATGGGTGGTGACTAAGGTGTCCCAAGCCTCCTTGGAAGTAGAACAAATAGATATTCTTTTAAATTCATGTTCTTTAATGGACATAAAGATAGAGTTATTTCCCTTATTATTATCTAGAGACATCTTTTTCTCTTCCTTAGTAAATTCACTAAGAAGTTTATTAACCCTTGTGGGATTACTTTCAAATAAAGACTTAGTTGGATGTTAATAGCCATTTTGGATAAAATTCCATACATCATCACCAAGAGTTCCTTGAATGAAAGCAACCATTCGTACTTTCTAGTAATAAAAGTTGTTTCCATCAAAGAGAGGTGGTCAGGAAAGGTTACCTAACTTCTCTAATCTTTTATCCATATTCAGAACTTTAAGATTTCGAAAACAGTTTCTATAGTTTCGGGATATTTTTTTTTTATAAAATTTATTCGATACTGCTTGAAAATAGCTTCTTTACTAATTTAATAACAAAATGTTATAGATTACGTAAACTCCGATAATAAACTCCTTGAACAAAACTCTTTTTGAAATATAACACAAGATGTGTTTTGGACATGTTCTGAATATGCATTCTAGATTTATTAGTTTGATTACCTTTGGTTTTTAAAAATTAAAACCTACTACTAAGTCTTAAATGAGAAACCATTTACAAAATAAATTAAGAACATTCAAGCAAATGAACACATGATTTTTAACGTGGTCAAACCCTAAAGTAAGGGAAACATCCACGACCCCCTCTACGGAGCAAAATAAAAAATCCACTAGAAACAATCACAATACAAGTTACAACACTAAGCATGCAAATCAAGATCCTAAATCTAAGTAAAGAAAATATACCTACACGAGTTACTCCACTCTCAAAGGCCTCTGACTTTATTTTGATCTCCCTCCAGCAGCTTCCTTGCTTTGTCCTTATCCACTGATTTTAGCATCTCTAACAACACCAAGTTTCTCAAAAAGAACCACTATATCTAAGTGTTCGTGTGAGAGTGTAGGTGTTCGTGATGTGCACTAAATGCATATTATGCAACTCACCTTCTCAGAATAGTTATACAGATAAAATCCTATAAATCATCAGCTTCTATATGACATGCAGATTCTAATTCAACTTATTTTGAAAAATAAACTTCTTATCAATGTCAGATCTGAAAACAATCTTGCTATTAAAAAAAAGAGCCAAGATCCTATATGCCTCAACCTTATTCCTTTAAAAATTTATTTCACAAAATGTGAAATATAAACTGGGAGACATAAACACTTTTTGATCTGAGAAACATGAAAGAATCAGAAATCTCTTTTTAAAAAAAATTAAAATCAGAGAAGGATATTTTTGAAAATAAACGAGAAATATAAAGATCCAAGAGATAAAAACCTAGAAAAAGGTCGTGTGATTTTCTCTTTGGAAAACCTCAAAATTTCTACTGAGAAATATGAGTTTTTCCAAGAGATGAGTTCTAAAAGAGAAATCTGGTTTGAAGAGGTCTTCCAACGAAAAATACCCTAACACCTTAATGCTCGCAGAAACTCTAAATCTAACTCTCAATATTGGATTTTCTGGTATTTGAAATGGAAGGTTTAGTTGTGTGGTATTTGGGAGAAAACACTTAGGGTGTGATATTTGGATTAACTAGGGTTTTCTCTCTCTCTCTTTTTTTCTCTTTTATCTCTTCTCTCTCTAGTTTTCATTCTCCAAAAAATGAGACGAAATCCAAAACTTCTAAAATGCTAACCCATGGACTCCTTTTACAATAGACGTAGAAGGATCGAGAAGGCTTAACCAAATCAAGGACTGAGATTCCCTCGACTATTGTGCTTCACATCTAATGTTTATAAACTTCTAAAATGCTAACGCTGATTGGTTCTCACTGGGATCACATGGATTCTAACGGAATGCATGCTTAACATTCATAAAAGTGATCTAAGGTCTGCAATTCACTCTTCTCTTAAAGACACAAAAGAAACAGAAATCTAGACGATATAAAGGAAACACATGTATGACTGTGATCAGTTAAAAAATGTGTGTTTTGAGTTTTCTAGAAATATGAATTGGACCCCCAAAATTCTCTAGGGCTTTTGGATTTTACCCTGAATAATTTTTTAGGAAAAATAGTATTTACATTTTAACCCCAAACATTTAAAATCATATAATAATTAATTTATAAAAATCATTTTCAAAGTTTTAAAAATGTTTTAAGTGGTTTCAAAATGTTAATTAAATTCCTAAAAAAAATACGACCCTTGTGCACACATAATATTAATAATATGAAGTGTAAGTGTCCTAAAGTGGTCATGAGGTAGATATAACTTCCTTTTGATGTGGATCATGAGGTTCTTGGACTGGATATATTTTTTGATGCTTGGATACTTTGACAGAGAGAGAGAGGGAGAGAAAGAAACTCTTGAAAATCTAACCTACTTTATCTCAATGTACAAACTAGTTGGAACTCCTTTATGATATAGACTCAAGTAAGTGAATCATATAGCCTATTTACGAAGTGAAGATATTTTATCTAACTTATAGTTGAGAATGGAAATGAATATAGGAGTCGAAGTGTAGACTCGGGATATTAAACTAGTGCTTTGAGCGATAGGCATGATTTAGCCGAATTTGCATTGATATATATATATATATATATATATATATATATATATATATATATATATATATATATATATATATATATATATATATATATATATGGGTACATAGAAAGTATATATATGAGGGGGAGTAATATCTGTGTGTATGATATTTTTATGAAACATACCCCTTTAGTGTTATCATGGGAGGTTGCATGATGTGGGTGATTCTCCTAGCTAGTGAATGCAGGGTGAGTATAGTCCCTAGGTCATAGTGCCACGCAGGTGCCCTTGCGGGGTTGAAGTTCGTGGTGAGTTAATTTTGGGTATGGTTATGACTCACTATCGAAGTACTATGGCCGCCTCTAATACGTTTGTGATTTTACCTTGTCAGTGTGAGAGCCCGACCACCAGTAAGCAGGATGATGTGAGTATGCCCTAGATAATGATATCACTGTAGAGAAAGGCATCTAATTAGTTATTACTCGAGGGATGGTATCCATTGAGGTTTTACTCGGGGGATGATGCTTATACGATGCATAGGTGTGTTTGTTGTAGTATAACTTTACGTATATATATTAGTATGGTAATTATATATGGGTCTATACTTTAAGAGTGAATGGTATTAATAACTGGGATAAAGTTATGAGAATGATAAATAATGAAATGATTAATTATGCTAGAAATACCTAAGAAATGAATGATAGATAATGCTCGGGTTAGAATGGTATATTCTTGTGGGTTATAATAGGACTAGTTAGATGGGGTAGTGTAACTTGGCGGGTTAAGATGTATAAGCTAGGCGTGCATAATAGTTGAGAGGTGGGGGGTAATCTCAAGAGAGTGAGACACCATCTTAAATATAGAAAGTGTTACTAGAAATTTATTTACTTCATCTTAATTACTTGAAAATATTTTTCAAAGGTTTTGGCTTCTGACCCATGTCAAAATATTTTCCAAAAACTTTTAGGTGTCCTTACACAAGAATGCCATGGATGATCAATTTTTCCAGGGATACGTAGATGAAACATATGTGGAGGCTTGTAGTGTTCAGATTAGTCGTTTCATTAATTGTTTCTTTGACTAGGCCGTATCTTAGTTATCATTTGGGCATGTTTCCCCTTTATTGCTAGACTCAGTTATTTTTAGTTATTATGTTGCATTCAAATATTCATATTGGATTTTGGTAACCTTTATATAATGCATCTAGAATTTCTTATTTGGTGTGATTGGTTTATTTAGTTTTATTTTCGTTGGATTATGATTAAATTGTTTGTTTTGGCATGTTAGCTAAAGATTAAAATTTGACACTGCTTGTTAAGCTAATAGGTGGTTAGTAATTAATTAACTCTGGACAGTGATGCTAATAATGATTCATATGAGACTACCATTTTATATTGGTAGTGGGCTGGTCACCCATAATTTTACTAGGTGGGGTGTCACGGATGGTTTCAGAGCGTTAGGTTCTAGTGTCTTATAAGATCTGTGCATCTTTTTACGTTTCAGCATAGAGTTCTTTGATATATAGCCCTATTGTTAGGACTATTGCATTCATAATTGCGCAGTTACATATTCATGTTCCTCTTCTCATTATTTTATATTTGATCGTGAGTTAATACAATTTCGATTCCGTTTCAGATGCCGCTAAGGCGATACCATCAAACGAGAGAGTGCTGGGGAGAAAGACCCACGGGGGAATATTATAGCAACAGAGGTGGCCGACATTGTGGCATAGGCAGTTAATGCGGCAATGACCGCAATGGCTTAAAATTTTACCCACTCTCAGCCATAACAACCAGTGGCAACAGTCATTCATGCACACCCAGGGCCATCCAATTGGCAGAGAGTGAGGGAGACATTTAAAACATGGCACCCACCAGAGTTTTAGGGTAGCTCAGATGTATTCTTTACTAGTCAGTGGAAAAAGGACAAAGAGCACAACCTCCATATGGTTGAGTGAATTAACCCTGAAAAGAAGATTTTAACGACATTTAAGCTAGTGGTGCAGCTTTACAATGGTGGGATTCGGTGACCACTTCCAATGAGAGATATTATGATCATCACTGAGTTTTAGAGGAAGTTCAACCTTAAGTACTTTCCTTCAGCGATTCGAATAGAGATGCAAAGGAAATTCAATGAGGTGGTATAGGGAGATCAATCCGTAACTGAGTACGAAAAGGATTTTACCCGTTTGGAAAACTTTGTGCCCAATGAGGTGAACAACGAAGTGAAGAAACTGTTGAGGTTCATGGATGGACTAACTCGGAGGACTAGGAAAAATTTTCTTAGTAACTCGGTGTTGAAGAATTACAGAGAGATCGTCAATGACGCACTACTACACTTCCAGGATCATCGCTTACACATGAAGGTAAGTAAGAAAGTTAAAGAGACAAATCAGAGTGGGAAAGCAGGTGGGAATGGTGCCAGCGGGGAATAACAGTAGAAGGTGAGCGGGAAAAATGAGCGAGATTTTTGACAAGGAGATCCGGTTAAGAGATTTAGATCTAAAGGTTTCCGATTTGAGAGTGGTGGGTTTACACAGGGATAACAGGGCCCTCATCATCATCAGAAGCAGGAGTAGGTTGCCCAAGGCCACTAGGGCTAAGGGAACAGTGAGGGTGAATATAAAGGCGATGGCTATTATTAGGGATAGCCCTAAAAGGGACACCAGGGACAAAGACAGAGAAAGTTTGATAGTCATTGCTATAATTGTGGAGAGATGGGCCATTAGAAGAGGAAATTCTCACACCCATTCAGGGGAGCATCGCACGGTACCCATCAGGGGCAGCAGGCACAGTTACCATCGGCAGAACCATCTCCCCCATCCTAAATTAGCAATGGAATTTATAGTATGAACGTGTCTATAACGTCCAAGATGTAGTCATACCACAGGCATCACAGGAACCACCTGTAGTAGAGGGTACATTCCCTAGTCACGAGCAAACGGGTAGGGTGTTAATTGATATAAGAGCTTCACATTCATTTATAGCCACAAGATTTGCATAAGTAATCGGATAATTAGAGACAACTGACAACTTTCTTATGTGCGTAGAGTCACCTTTGGGTAGCGAATCACTTACACACTCGATATGTGGGGGTATATATAGACATTAGGAGGTTATGTTTAGCAGCGTAGCTACTAGTGTTAGATATGGACGGGTATGATGTCCTTATGGGCATGGATTGGTTAGCTGGGTATAGGGCGATGTAAGATTATTATGGGAGGACCATTGTATCCACCATTCCGAGGCATGATATGTTTCTAGTGGCGATGCCACTACCTGAGGGAGGATCGACCACCCACGTGTACTGTATTGAGGAAGAGACTTCACATGAGGTGGTTATCTCCTTGAATTCTATTTCGATTGTGAGGGAGTAAGGGGATGTTTTCCTAAAGATACCCGGGTTGCCACCAAGTCGAGAGTTCGAGTTTGTAATTAATTTAGCTCCTAAGATAAGGCCAATTGCACATGACGAATTAAGGGATCATATTTAATAGCTCTTGGGATAGGGCTTTATTAGGCGGAGTACATCATCGTGGGGTGCATTAGTGCTATTTGTGAAGAAAAAAGATCGGCCACTTCATTTGTGTGTAGACTAGCGAGAGATGAATAAAGTCACGATTCATAATAGGTATTAGTTGCCTCGAATCGAAGACCTGTTTGATCAGTTGAGAGGATAAGCATTCTTCTCAAAGATAGATTTGTGATTGGGTTACTGATGATACAAGAAATCGTACTCCGGTAGATCTCGTGCCAACAAGTCAAGAGAAAAGTATGTAAATAACAAGTAAAGCAAGTAAACAGAGAGAAGACAAGATATAGAGTGGTTCAGCCTTTAAAATGGGCCTACGTCCACTGTGTTGCTCCCTTTCCATTATGTGCATTGCATTGTACAATATAATCGTGCCTATAGAGGCATACAAGTATGAGAATAAAGGAGAGTACATGATAGTATTAGAGATTCCGGTGAGCCCGTGAGGTGGCTGTGATGTAGATTCTAGGCCTCCAAAGCTTATGCTGGGGTGATGTAGAGAGAGTCTGTGTTGTAGTGCCTCGGGTGTGTCTGGAACTGATCCATCCCTCAACATCTCGAGGTGTGGACCCTTATTTATAGGAGGTTTCTGAGTCCTGCCATGCGCTCTGAGCACGTGATATATATATCAAATCTGGAGTAGCTGTCCAAAAGGGGGATGCAGCGTGTGAGGTAGGCATACTAAGTGCCGCATCCTACATAGTAAATGGCTGCATCCAGTGTACAGAAGGCTGCATACGGTATGTGGCTATAAGTTCTGGGTGCCGCACCCAGTAGTATAAGGCTGCGGCCTATATGTAAGGCCATGTGGTCGAAAGCTGGAGAGGTGCCGCATACCCTAAGGTGGATTACCGCGGCCTATGATGGAGACGACCGCGCCCTAAGTTAGTTTTGGTTCGTGGCAGGGTGCTATATTTTCCATATCAATAAGCCCCCAAGCCGTAGTGCCAAGGGAGATATATTGGGACTGTGGCTTAGTAGCCTAGGTGCCGCGGTGCTTCTAAAATGACGATTCGTCTTCCGCGCTCCCTTATATAAATTGTTTCTGGCCGTGGACTTGATTACGTTTCCAAAACGTTTGAGAGCAAATCGAGGGCAAAACTCTGCACATTTCTTCTTGCATATTCTAGTGACCCTCCGAGGCGGTGTGTGGCAGTTCAAGGTGGTTTGTAGCTGATCTTCGCAATTCTCTTCATTCCCAGGTGATTTTTCAACCACTATTTACAATTTTCTTCCCTTTTTATGCCTTTCCTAGTTCATTTGCTAGAAATCTAAGGTTTTATTTGTTCGTTTTGCTTTTTCCCACATATGCTGCATATGAAATACATATCACTGTTCTTAATGTTCATAGTCGAACCCTCCACATTCTGTGTGTTTGATCTTAGAATGGTTAAAAATCGGATAATCAACTGTTTAGGATAGAGGCCGCGGCATGATAGGATTATAATAATCGTCTGAACTTGCAATTCTGCGTCAAACCGTGCTAAATGGCCGCGGTCCCTCAAGCAATTATCCGCGGCATCAAATCACCCCTTGGTCATCTCGGAATAGCCTTAAAACTTTCATGAACCCAAGACATCCATGTAAAATAATTATAGTTGCTACTAGAGCATATCGAATTGTCTGAAGAATTAGGAATGGCCGTGATCGGGAATGCCTTAAAGCAATTCTATCTTATTTTCGTGGCAGCGCATGTTCCACAAATATGGATGTGGCCGCGTCCGGTTGGGACCGTACGGTCCCATAATTAAATAGAGTTCGCCCATTAATAACTGTGTTAGGGACGTAATTCCAAACTTTTAATACTTAAAAATACCCTTCTGCGGCTTCTTGAAGTCTTACAAGTCATACTGGCTGCGACGCCTAACTGTGAACTCTGCTTTTCAGGTACTGCTGGAGCCATATGAGCTTTGACCCAGACGAGTTCCTGAGAGGCTTTTGGGAAAAAGCATTTTGGGACCTCTCCCCCCGAGCTTACTTCCGTGCCCCCTCTGAGATCAGTTGGGCCCTGCAAACTTAAAGACTGCCCGAACTGCGTGATAATTGACTCAACCTCCGCGGACTCTGCATCTGGGAAGGATTCCCAATCTCAGCCGATGGAAGAGGAAGCCAACTCAAGTACACATCCAATGTGTGTAGGATACAATGCCGCGGCTGCTAGAAATTACCCAGGAGGCACATCTGGGAGGGCTGAGAGACCATTGGCTGCGCTTGATATCCGCAGCTCGATGACCCAAGATTGGGTTGAGCAGGTTACTGAGGATTTCGAATTTCTAGAAAATTTGACGTGCTCAGCCCCTGCCGCGAACCAAAGACCGTGCATGCTTCTGTCCGACGATGGAATTTGCTTCTCTTTACACGCCTTCATCTATGGGCTGCGGCTGCCTGTTCCTGTTCCCATCCATTGCATTTTCCAGACAATAAAACTGGCCCCAGCTCAGTTAGATCCCAACAGTTGGAGAGCTGTTCTTGCTGCAGTTGTCCTTTGGGAGAAGTTATTCAAAAAGGACATTACTCCCGCGGAGTTCTTTCATTTCCACCGCCCAAAGGAGAACTCAGTAAAGTTCGCGAGCTACTACTATTTTTCTAGCCGCGGTAGGGACGAGACCCTTTACACTGGGAGACCGACCAGTGTGAAAAACTGGAAGGGGAAATATTTTTACATCTCTGGTGAAGGCTGGGAGATGCACCCCGAGGAGAATGAAAGAGAGAGATCATATAAAATGCCGCGGCAGTGGGGTTCACCCTCAAAACTAGGTATAAGATTATAGCCGCGTCCTTTAATTTCACGTAACTTCCACTAACTTGAATTGTCCTGGGACACTACTGCAAAGTCTGCACGGAGAATGAAGCGAGCCTTGGATACCGCGGACCTCGACAGGCTGGTTGGGGAGGATCATGAAGATCTGGAGGACTGTGGCCTCCACAGCCTTCTGAGGGTACGTACTAGTCATTTAATCTTTGCATCTCATATTTTTCTATACTTTTTCTAACGTCTTTTATTTCATACAGGCCGCCGATGTCATTTTGGTCCAGAAGAGGAACTATGAGGCTCTGTAGAAGCTGCAAGAGGCCGAGAAGAGTGCTCATGCCGCGGACCTGCAATCTGCACGGAACTCTTCTTTTGAGGCAGGGAAAACGTCCTCTGCCACGGCCCTCCAGGCAGCCCACATGGACTTGGAGAAGGCCAACAAGGCCAGAGAGGAAGCGAAGGAGAAATTCAATCAAGCCGCGGAATCTCTGAAATCATCACAGGCCCAAACAGCTGAAGCCGCCCGCGTTGCAGAGATTACAAATACCAAGATCGCCCTCCTCCAGCAAAAATATCAAGAGCTAGAATCCAAGTCTGCTCAGAAGGATGAAGCCCATGCCGCGGCCATACAAAAGATGGAGGTTGATCATGGCGACGCCCTCCAGCTAGCCATAGATCATGCTGTGGAGTCATTCAAAGGCTCCAAGGATTTCTTCCTCACCAATAACAGGGCATACCTTCGCGGCTACCAGGAGTTGCGGCAGAGAATAATTAAGAACTTCCCTGATGCCAAGGAGACGGTCCTCACTTAGAAATTAAGTGATGCAGAGAATCAGGAGTGCATTGCTGAGTTGAAGGTCGCGGCTGAAGAGAGAGCAAGGCTGATAGCCCAAGCAGAGGCAGAGGCAGCGGCTGAGGACGGGGAGACAGAGACTGCCGCGGACGGAGAAGAGGCTGATGATGATGATGACGCAGCCTCCTAAATTCTTAATTTCTGTTGCATCATCAACTTTTTGTAATCTTAAACTTTGTTGTGGATGCGGCCCTCCTTTCTCTAATCCAAGGCTATTAATACAAAGGCTGCGGCCATATTTTTATCACTGCTTAATATTACTTGCTTTTCTATATTTCATGTTTTACATTACCTGCTATAATGAATGGTTGCACGTTACTGCCTCATATTTGCAGCTTGCTTTCTGTATTGAATGAACTTGTAGTGCTTGTAACTAGGTCCGCGGCAGCATAGTATAATTCGATGCAATCTTGCTCTTGTTAATCATTCGCGGTGTCCTTGTCACTTTATGGCCCTTTTTTGTTTTAACCTAGCACCACTGTAGGGCTATGATCCCCCAAGCCGCGGTGCCAATGAAGTTTGGTTTTGGGGTTGCGACTTGATTTCCTCAATTTTTCGTAGAAGCCGCGGCCCTTTTTTGTTATCTACTTGCCATGTAGAAATAATGAATAGATTGATGCCGTGGTGATTTGATCGAGGGAAAATATTCCGAATTCAAGCCCACCTCAGCGACTCAGTCGCTTTTTCCATTCAGCTGTGGCAGGTTGCCATCCAGCACTTAGGGCAGTGGTGGATGAGGATGCCGCGGCATCTATTTGACTGCTGACAAGATAATGGGGCTGCAGAACCTTGCCCTTGGGAAATCGAGGCCACCCTTCTGTAGGTTTGACATGCCTCATGATCATAGTAATAGAGCCTTTAATAGCCGCTTTGATTGTCTTTCATGCCTTTCCTTTAGTCGATCTTGGGACACTGTGAAGCCTCCCCAGGTTGGGTTACGTTATTAAGCAACCCACGGCTAACCTTGGGACATTATGAAGCCTCCCCTGGTTGGGTTATGTTATTAAGCCACCCACAGCTAATATGCGAGACACTATCAAGCCTCTCCAGGCTGGGTTATGTTATTAAGCCACCCACAACTAACCTTGGGACATTATGAAGCCTCCCTAGGCTGGGTTATGTTATTAAGCCACCCACTGCTAACCTTGGGACATTATGAAGCCTCCCCAGGCTGGGTTATGTTATTAAGCCACCCACAGCAAATGATATATATATAAATCCATCCCTGGCCAGATATTGTAAGCCTCCCAGCTCGATGACGAGTCCCAAAAGCTAAGAATGGTCATTAAAAGTAGAGAATTGGCGTTATAGGCCCTGGTGGCTGATAAAAGCTCCTTGAATCCTCGGATGCTTTTGAGAATATGGTCATCATATGATAAGATGTATTTGCACATTGCGAGGGGAATTTCTGAGCTAATGAAGGTCGTAACCCATCCATAAGTGCATCCCGAGGTAGAATAATCCTTCGACATAGTTTTGTTATATTTCCTCTGAAATATGATTGAGACAAGAAGTCTTTTTGTGAGATAACAGGTTATGAAACCCAGAGAAATATCAGATATAGCTAAACTTGCTAGTTCATATATTCATATATGTATGCTGCTAATGACTTTGTTAACAAAACATAAAGTCTTGAGTATTAAGGCTACAGTGAGCTTTATAAAACATAAACATAAATAGTTGAAATTAGAACGACTAAGGATGAGATGCGGCATGCAGTCTCTCCCAGGATGGGTTAAATCTCTTATGCATTCTTTAGGAATCGCTGCAGCATCCCTTGCCCAATTAGCCTTTCAACTTCATCCTTCAGAGCATAGCATTGCTCTGTGTCATGGCCATGGTCCTGATGGAATTTGCACCAGGTAGCTTTGTTCCTCTTGTGGGGTGGAGCTGTCAATTTTTCTGGCCACCTCAAAATCTTGTCCCCTTTGATGACTTCCAAGATCTCTTCAATTGGGAGGCTCAACTGAGTATAGACACCCGACTTTTTCTGCCTTTTTTGACCTCTGACGATTGATTCCGCGGTTTCATTTACCGCCGCGGCTGGCATGACTGGCTTTGCTATTTCCTCCACTTCCGTGCCTATGTTTTTAGATGCCGCGACCTCCAGCATTAACACCCTCAGAGTGAGAAAATTGATCTGGGTCTGAAGTGAGGCGTGGCTATCATAGAGGTGATTAAGGTGATTGTATAGTTGCACAATCTCATCCTTGACTTCTGCACTCCGGTTGGATTCTCCTTCCATCTCTGCTTTTGTTAGTCTTTATAATGTATATATATAATCTGAGAACAAACTAACAGAAGTGAGCAATCTCATAGATACTGAAGTAACCAAGTAGGAAATGGGGATGCAGCATTCACTGCTACGGGGCACCGCGGTCGCGGCCATAAGGCACGTAGCAAGATGCACTGTCGCGGCCTCATATGATACACCATGGTAGAGCTAGAGCCCGACTGATTAAGCTCCTCAACGTTTGAAGCTTTTGTAACTACCCTAGTGGAGGCCACGACCCTAAGACATATTTACTGTCTGGCCGCATCCCCTCCTAGGCAGCAAGGAGCAATCCCAAATTTGAGGCTCGGGAACTAAGTTTCTCTCCCGAAACTTATGGAGAGCACACCTACTAGGGTTTGTCCATGAGTAAAATAACCTCTCAGTGCACACACGGCATAGTTTCAATGATAAACCCTAGATCATAGTCTAAGAACAGCAAAAAAGGAGTAGATACAATCCCTCCCTAATCATTCATCTTTTTGAGGTAAAATCCCGTCATGCTTTTCGATACTAGCTAGATAGAATGATATCACAGGGGTATGCAAGATGTATCTAAAGCCATAAGATGGAGTATATCTGGATATAAGAAATACCCACCTGTGGGTGTGAATATGATGCGGAGTCCAATAACCAGTAACCGACCCGTGAGGAGATGATCCAAAGGACCCCTCGGGATCGAATAGTGTGTTTGAAGAACTCATATATGCAGAGAAACAAGATTGAAATGTCTCGTTCCCAAAGACGATGCCAAATTGATGATACGAGAAATCGTACTCCGGTAGATCTCGTGCCAACAAGTCAAGAGAAAAGTATGTAAATAACAAGTAAAGCAAGTAAACAGAGAGAATACAAGATATAGAGTGGTTCAGCCTTTAAAATGGGCCTATGTCCACTGTGTTGCTCCCTTCCCATTATGTGCATTGCATTGTACAATATAATCGTGCCTATAGAGGCATACAAGTATGAGAATAAAGGAGAGTACATGATAGTATTAGAGATTTCGGTGATCCCGTGAGGTGGCTGTGATGTAGATTCTAGGCCTCCAAAGCTTATGCTGGGGTGATGTTGAGAGAGTCTGTGTTGTAGTGCCTCGGGTGTGTCTGGAACCGATCCATCCCTCTACATCTCGAGGTGTGGACCCTTATTTATAGGAGGTCTGTGAGTCCTGCCACGCGCTCTGAGCACGTGATATATATATCAAATCTGGAGTAGCTGTCCAAAAGGGGGATGCATCCTGTGAGGTAGGCATACTAAGTGCCGCATCCTACATAGTAAGAGGCTGCATCCAGTGTACAGAAGGCTGCGTACGACATGTGGCTATAAGTTCTGGGTGCCGCACCCAGTAGTATAAGGCCGCGGCCTGTATGTAAGGCCATGTGGTTGAAAGCTGGAGAGGTGCCGCATACCCTAAGGTGGATTGCCGCGGCCTATGATGGAGACGGTCGCGCCCTAAGTTAGTTTTGGTTCGCGGAAGGGTGCTATATTTTCCATATCAGTTACCATCGGTTATGTATCAGGAAGGAGGAAATTCCCAAGATCGTATTCCTAATGTGATATGGATTGTACGAGTTAAGGGTATGCCATTGGGGTTGACTAATGCGTCGAAAGTGTTCATGGAGCTCATAAACTAGGTCTTTAGGGAGTTTCTTGACCAGTTCGTGATTGTGTTCATTAACGATATTTTGGTTTATTCTCTCACTGAGTAGGAGCATGCATAGCATCTGTGATTAGTTATGTTGACATTTCGGGAACACTAGTCGTACACCAGGTTCGAGAAATGCAAATTTTAACTAAGGGATGTGTAGTTTTTAAGGAACGTTGTATCGAGTAAAGGGATTTCTATGGATCCAAGTAAGGTATCAACGGTGAGTGAGTAGGGATAGCCCATGATGCCGAGGGAGGTTTAGAGCTTTTTGGGGTTGGCTGGATATTATCAACGCTTCACAAAGGGCTTCTCTAAGATTACGAGTACATTAACTAATCTAACTCCTAAGGGGGTAAAATTTGTTTAGGATGACTATTATCAGTTATCTTTTGATGAGCTGAAGGAAAAATTGACTTCAGTGCCTGGCCTCGCACTGCCTAGGGGAGGAGTGGAGTACTGTGTTTTCATAGATGCGTCTCTGTGGGGATTTATGGGTGTATTATAGTAGGAGGGTAGGGATATAGATTATGCATATCACAAGCTTAATTCCCCATGAAAGGAATTACCTCACTCACGACGTTAGAGCTAGCAGCGATCGTATTTACCTTAAGGATTTGGAGGCTCTATCCGTTGGGTGACAGGTTTAGCTTATTCATGGATCATAAGTCATTGCAATACCAACTCATGCAGAAGGATCTGAATATGCTACATAGGAGATGGATGGAGTTCATGAAGGATTACGAGTTTGAGAGTCAGTATCATCGTCTAAAGGCTAACGTGGTGGAAGACGCATTAAGCCAATGGATACTGGAGAGGTAACGTAGGTTTACAAGGCGAAGTGGGGTGAGCTTTGACATGATGACGACTTTGCTAGAGTTTGTATGTCAGTTTTGGCTATCACACCTGAAATCATTATGCGAGTAATGAAAACACAAGCTAGGGACCAGTTCTATTAGAGCAGGGTGAGACAGTTGTTAGAAGAGGGGGTTAAGATCTACTTGATCAGTTCTGAGGGAGGATTCAGCTTCAATGGGAGGCTTATGGTTTCGAAGGATGATGATTCGAGACACACAATGATGATCGAGTCTCACTGTTCGAGGTTTGTAGTACATGTCAATAAGGATAATTTGTACCAGGATATGCGCAAGTAGTATTGGTGGTCGGGGATGAAGCGAGACATAAAATTTTTTGGCTTGAAGTGTGCTACTTTCCATCTAGTGAAGATAGACCACTAGGTACCGATGGGGATTTTACAACCACTTGAGATCCCAGTGTGGAGGTAGGAAAGCTTCTCGATGGGATTTATTCTGGGTTACTAACATCACAGAGAGATCACGACTCCATCAGGGTGATTATGGATTGGTTGACTAAGGTGTCCCATTTTCTACTAGTTTGTACGGATTACAAAATCAGGTAGTACCTACAGTTATTTATTACCGAGATTGTTAGATTACATGCGATGTCGGTTGATATCGTGTCTGACAGGGTTAGATTTGTGTGTTCAATTTTTGGCAGAGCTTTCAGGAGGCTATGGGCACTGATTTGTGATTGAGTGTAGCGTAGAGACTTAATCAAATGTTCGAGGACATGCTCAAAATTTTCATACTTGAGTTTTGGGGAGGGTGGGAGTAGTATCTTCCATTAGTGTAGTTCACTTATAATAATTCTTACCCGTATAGAATTGGCATGGAACCATTTGAGGAGCTTTATGGATAGCCTCATCATTCTCACACTTGTTGGTTATAGGTGGGAGATAACAAGCTATTGGGATCGGAGATGATTCAGGATACTACTGTAAAGATCGAGCTCATTCAGAGATGCATACAGATATCTCAAGATAGGTAGAAGAGTTATGCATATGCCAACAAAAGGAAAATAAAGATGCATATAGGGGATTAGGTCTTGGTTCGGGTGTATCCAATGAAAGGATTCGTGAGATCTGGGAAGAAGGGGAGTCTAGTAACGAGGTATGTTAGGCCTTTTTTGATCATTGAGAGAGTAGGAACGATCGCTTAAAGGAAGGGTTTATGGAGCATCTACAATGGATCAATGATGTGTTTCACGTGTCATCGCTAAAGAAATATCAGAGGAGTGAGAGGTCCTATTGGCACATTCCATTGGAGGAGATAAATTTTCATCCAGATATCCCATATGAGGAGAGACCGATTGTTATTCTTGATCGTACGAGCACAAGCTGTGTTTTAAGGTGGTGCCCTTTATTCGAGCTCAGTGGGGACACCATAATGCAGATGAGTCGAGGTAGGAGCAGAAGGATGATATGCGAGAGAAGTATCCAAATCTTTTCAATGCAGTTATGTCCAAATTCTAGGGATGAAGTTCCTTTTCATGAGGGGAGTATGTAACACCCCTTGTTTTTATAATTCAAAATTTAATTAATTTTGGCATGTTTAAATTACACGCATGTAGTAATTTAATTAAAATTGGAATATTGCGTATTTATTAAATATTAATTCGAAGAGATTAAGATTAATATTATGTGTTAAATTTACTAAGTGTGTATAGTAAATAAAATACGGTGAATTACATCGTAGCGAGTGAGAACGATGGGACTTTTAATAGTATCTCAACCAGGGCTTATGCGTAGATCATTTAAAGGTTGAGATAGGAAATTTATGTAGAGTGACTTGAATGGAGATTTCGAGTTCATAGTTGGTCCCTAATGGGACAAGATGGGCAGAATTAAGTGACCAAAGGTTGTATTTGGGTTCCGGGGGATTTTTACACTAGCCCGAACTCATGTGGGAGTATTTGGGTCATTTTAAAATAGCCTAAAAAACTAATTTCGGGATTAGTGGTTTAAACTATAAAGGTTAGGTATGTGTGGCATCCCTACCATCAGTTACAAAACTTAAAAAAGGTAAGGAAGAGAGGAGAAAGCAGGGAGAAGGATAGAGAGGCTAATTTAAAGGAAAGTTCAAAGGATTCTAGCATCGAATCATCACACATAAGAGAGATTAGACCCTACAGTCATTCCAAGGAAAGTCATTAACTTGCCTTAAACTAAACTGAGGTGATTCTTGTTCATATCATGGTAGGTGTATACCTAAATGATTTTTGGGAGGGAATCTCACATGTAAAAAGGGTTTTTGGTGAATTAATCCTTTAAATTGAAATTGTATGACGAATAAAATGAAATTAAATCATGAATAGAGGTGTAGAAAATCTAATCTTGCTGGGAAATCAGATTCATATTAATATGTAGAGATTTAATATGATTGTTGGGAAATTTAAAACATAAATTGGGGTTGTGAACTAATATTCTTCCTATGAACCCATTTGATGAATTAACATGAGATTAATAGATGAGTTATTGATATTGAACGACTGGGTGCTATTAAGATTAGTTTAGAAACTATTATAAGAATTTATGTGTATGTTAATGGAGGATTGGGATCAAATGAATAGGTTTGGGGTGGAAATTATGAGAAGAAACTCGTAGGTTTGACTGTCAGGTACATCGAATCGGTCCAAATCGGTTCAGATGTCTGGGAAATTCGAGATGGGCCATTTTAATGTATGCTTATAAATAATGCCCAGGTCATAGCGCCACGCATGTCCCCTTGTGAGTGTTGAAGTTCAAGGTGAGGTAATTATAGGTATAGTTATGACTCACTTTCGAAAGACTATGGCCGCCTCCAATACGTTTGTAATTTTCCTGAGTTAGTGTGAGAGTCTGACCACCGGTAACTGGGATGATGTCAGTATGCCCTGGATGATGATAGCATTATAGAGAAAGGGATCTAATGAGTTAGTACTCGGGGGAAGGCACCTAATGAGTTATTACTTTAGGGATGGCATCCAATGCATTATTACTCAGAGGATGACGCTTATACGTGGAATATGTGTGGTTGTTACAGTATAACTTTACGTATATATCCATATAATATGATATCATGGTTTTACAAATGTCTAAGCACAATAACGGATTAGATTTGTCCATATCACCCTCCAAAAATCAAGGGCTGAGATCAATTCGACCCACTTTCACACAAAACTTCATTACTTTATTTTGAATTTTAAACATTTCATTTCCCCCCAAAATTAAACTCATTTTCTACCACAGACGTATTTCCCCAACCTTAATTATAGACCACAAATTCATTTAACCTATATCTCTCTTCTCTCTCTCACACACACACACACACACACCACTTTCTTAACGGTGGATATTAATTGATACCACCAAGCTTTATGAGGAAGTTAAATCTCTCAGTTCCCAACACAACATCAAAGAAGTAATACAACTTAGCAAAGCGTGAGCATTTTTTAACCCGAAGAAAAATATGAGAGAACCAATACCTCAAGTCACCACTGACAACCATCAGTTAGTTCCAACCTCAAGTCACCATTAGTAGCCATTATCACGATCGTTGATGGTTTGTTTCTTCTTCATGATAGTTAGTCCGACACCATTCTTCATGAAATAGAGACGTCTCTCTCTTAAGGTTTGTTTCTTCTCTCACTACTGTATATCTTTACTGTTTTTTTTTTTTTTTTTTTTTTTTTGGGGGGGGGGGGGGTTCATGATTTTTCAATTTTTCATTTGGTGTTTGTAATGTTTAAGGGCTTTGAAACCCAAATATTTTGATCCCTCACTTTCCTAACAAATTTTTACTTCACTGGTGCTCCATTATTGGGGTTTGGGGATTAAAATCCAATTTTCAATTTGAATTGGGTTTTTAAAGTTGGTCGTTTCAGATTGTGTGTTAGTCGATTTTTCAAAAATTCTTTCATTTTGAATAAGTAATTCATGAGAGTTTCAGTGGTGGTGGTAACACGGGATTTATTATGGTCGTGGTATGTTTAGTTTCCCTAGGGTTAAATCATTTTGAGCTCTCTATATTTATTTTTCTATGTGCTTGAATTTTAGTAGTTTCATGTATGAAACTGGGTCGTTTCAGTACAATGTTCTTTGTTGGGGGGTT
Source organism: Sambucus nigra (assembly GCA_949130495.1). NCBI lineage: Eukaryota > Viridiplantae > Streptophyta > Magnoliopsida > Dipsacales > Adoxaceae > Sambucus > Sambucus nigra. The sequence goes on from OX422209.1 coordinate 535,887,372, forward strand.
TGGACAAATGTTGTTTGTATTTTATTATTTCATTAGTTGTATGGGGGTTTGACAGATTCTGTTTTTTCTGTTCAAGGCATCAAACGTTTGCAATTCGAAATGGCATATTTTGTTTCTGTTTTTCATTATATTATATGTACTGACACTACAATTTTGTAAATGTGTAGATTTATGATGATTGCAAGATTTTATTCCCCTTCAAATTTGGTACGTTATTTCTAAACCACAAAATACCAAGCATAAAAAATAATAAAATTCCTAAAGAGAGAATATTCAGTTCAACTTTTAAAAGAAGTCATTTAAACAAATAAGACATTTAAATATATAGTCTTGGAACATATCATCTATTTACAATATTTTGGTTTACAGGGTTGTAGACCAAAATATGATTTAAACCCAATATTTTGGTTTAAATAAATATATTTTGGTTTGCAACATTTAAATATAACTAGAGAGGTGAGTTCCCGTTTAGTAATAATTATAGGTGTAAAAGTGGTACCTAAATAAGCCGTACATCACACAAGCTAATTTCGTTTTAGTTTCTACCATTATTTGATTTTCTTCCTGTTATAGTCTATAAGCATAATTTTTTGTGTTAGAGAGTCCATTAATCGGTTTTATTAAGAATTAACATTATTTAGTTTGGTTCATATATTCACAAATTATATCCACGCAACATAGCATGTGGAAAAACTTATATGTGTATCAATGTGGGTTGTAGGGGTTGATTTCAATATTTAACTAGACTTGATTCTTTTTTATAATGCTATTACAATTCTTTCAATAGTGAGTGAATATTAGTTTTAATTTTTCACAGATTCAGAAGACATTGAGTAGTGCTAAAAATTTCTTTCCATGTACTATACTTATTTGGTGGCAAGGAATTATATACTGAATTATATATGTTGGATTTAGGCAACAATTAGGGATGATTCAAATGAGTCTAAGAAAATTGCATGACTCTCTAAATGGTTGATCCTCAATAGAAAACTACCACCCTAATTGAAATATGAGTAATCTTCACACAATAGTCTACTGATTTGCCTTTTATTCGTAGAAAACAATGTATGTAGCATTTATGTTTCGATATGTGATCACAGACATATAGGATTGTTTGATCTCACACGAGATGATTAATTTTTGGATATATTTTAGCAACCTTTTAGTAATGTCATATGTAGAGAAATAGTTCAGTAGACAATCGGCCATTTCATATTTAGTATAATTTTTCATATCTTGGTTGCGAGTGTCATTTCTAAGCTGATTGTGTATATATTGATTCTGTGGGAGATGTTTTGATAGATCAGTCTAATAGTTAATTTTTCTATAATTTAATAGGTTGTAAAAATAAATGGATAATTAAAAGAGGTAGTAGAGAAATCCAAGTCTAAATGGACAAGGTCACTCCTCGGTACAAACCCGAGTTTGATTCAGTATTGGTGGAACTTGAAGAGTTTGTAGAGAAATTACTAAGTGGAAATAAGGGCCTAGGCTTAGGAAGCAGGAGAAGGGGATTATGACATTGTTGATGGCTAAAAAGATGGATACGAGAGCTAGGGTGATCATCAATGCCCACGAGGCTTAGCAGTTCATTCAGAGAACAAGGTCAAGAGTGTTAGCCTTAATGGTCTGCCCAAATTCATTGTACACTGACTCGAGTCCTAATATTTAAGGCTAGGTCTAATCGATGAAGTCTATATAGGCTCTCTTTTTTCTTTTACGATTGTAGAACATTTGCTGGCATGTATAGTCTAATGCATTCTATCAACAAGGTAAAAATCAGGTTGTATGTTTACCTATTTTCTGAAATTATTTGTTTTTATTTAGAGGTTAAGATACTTCCACTTGATTCAGATGAAATGCCCGGTGACCTTTCAACATGATGTAAATTTCATGGCTCTTATGATGGATGGAAGTGCAACATTAGGTCTTGATTTGAGTGTTGTAACACACGTCTTTCTAATGGAACAAATTTGGGACAAAAGGTAAGAGACCACTTTGAATTGTTTTAGTAGAGAGATATGTCAGAGGGATGAGAAATTTGAGTTCATTACCTCGTATATTTACCATTCTTCTCAAAGAAGACTATTTTTTTCCTTATTAAATGTATCTTTCTCTTGCCAATGGAAGATTTAGAGCATTAGAGTTACTTTACTATTACGTTTGTTGCCAACTTGATATGTATTATATGTACTCAAATTCAGTCCTAATTTTGGAATTCTTTCATAGGAAAAATGATTGTGCTTCCATCTTATAAGATGCACATTCCTGATTATATTGATTGGAACTTTGTCAGTATGGAGTAAGAGGTGATTAGTCGGGCTCATAGGATGGGTGCTAAATAGCCTATTCTTATGGAAACATTGGCTATGCATGGTACAATGGAAAAGAAAATGACGAAATTCATACCGGTAGAGTTCTCTATTACTCGTTATTTCATTATATTAATGGATTTGGTAATAAACTCTATAAAGGTTGTATTATAATTAGTGTTTTATTTTTATATTTTTTTAATTAGGTGTAAAGAATGGTGCCAATTAGATATCATTACACCATGTATTTATCTTTTATGCATTAATTGTGTCGCTTTGGAGAGTGAAATATGTACATACTCTGAATGTGGTTACTTATATGAGATGTAGACTCCTAAAATATTAACCCATCCAGAAAATCCTAACCCAAAGTGGCCCGTTCCCAAGGATGTTATTGAATTACAACCATCATATAAACAGGTAGGCATAGTTAAAAAAAATATTAGTTGACTTTTATTGGCTGGTGGACGTTTATACTCCTGTAAGAGAGGATGGGGTTGAGGGGAAACCTATTTCTGCATTAACTGGATCGATTGTAGTTGAGCCTGATGTCCTCAACGAAGTGAATCAAAATCTTAGTCTTGGATTAGTGAAGTTTGAGGTTGTGGGTGATAAGGAAAAATATATGAATACGGTACATGAAACAATGAGTTTTGAAAGAAGAATTCTGGAAGTCAATAGTAAGAGAGTGAAGGTTATGAAACTGGGTTCCAATACTTCTTTTCCTATAACTAAAATTCGTGGAACTTATGATCCTCCCTTCCATGTGGAGATATTTCAAAATGATAAACATCGATTGAGGATTGTTGTGGACAGTGAAAATGAAGTAGATTTGATGGTGCAGACCTAACATTCATTGTTGTTATTCAATTTTTATATGTTAAGCATTGTCAGAAATTTTGTTCTTCTGCTCTTGAAAAACATTGCTTAATTGGATGAAATTTCCCTACATTAAGCCAACTCACCATTTATTTTATGTATGTTATTTCCAGATAATAAACTCTTCAACTTCGATGATACTGAGTGTGTTGCAGAACTCCTTCTGAACAGGTCGTTCAAGATGAGCAACTTCGATGACTTCATTCCACTTTGATCTCATTCAGGGCATTTAATAAGTTTGAATTTCAAGATGTTCGAAGACTAATAGTTGGGCTCTGTGGGCGTTTTCATCCTCATATAGGAAACAGTTCCACTTCTTTGTCCTTATGTATATAGCATATTTTTATATAAAAAAAATCCACAGACAAAACCTTCCAAAATTTGAAAGAGAACATGTAAATAATTATTGTTTATGGTATTTTAAATTTGTTTTGATATTCGTCTTAAAAGTTTGTTAAGTAGCAACCTTTGGGCTCAAATTAGTAAGCACAATGCAAGTTTGCTTGTGGAAAGATTGTTCATCTATTATGTCTGACTCTTAGAATGCCAATCATTGTTGATAAGAATAACCCTACCTCTTAAATTATTTATTTTCTTTTTTGCATTTGTCATTTGGAATTATATTTTTGAAGATGGACAATGGAGGTTACGATTTTGGTTTAGATGTGGAACCAAACCTAATCGCCTCGTATTCAAGAACATTGCATACTATAAAAATTAAAAGACCATTGCAAATCATTATTTTGTTGTTTACTTTCCGTACTATTAGTGTTGTTACGAACTATTTGTATTGTTGATGTAGTACTTTTCCTTCTTAAACAGGGTGGATAGTCCTATAAACAAAGGAAATTTTGCCCAATTTTTGAAAACTGTTTATATTTGTATTGTAAAATAAACTTTTTGACTCAAATTATACACGATTCAATATTATTGCAATTTGCCACAATGATTATTTAGTTTTCCCTATATATATATAATAACAATTGTATGAAATTAATGTCTACTATGCGATGTAATCATGTAACAATTAATAATATATGTTAACAATTATATTTAATACCACACAATTAGATGTATGGTGTAAAAGATTCAAGTTACGTGTGATAGTTATGCACTTATATATATTAGGGAACAATATTTTTATCGTTTTGCAATTATATACTTTCGAAATCTTCTCCGTTTTTTATAAACATATTTTGGAAATTTTTACCGTGCCTTCAGGCACGAGTATCCACTAGTTTGTATATATATATTTATATAAGGTAATTATATACATGTTTAATACTTTATGAGTGAATGGTATTAATAACCGGGATAAGTTATGAGAATGATAAATGACGAAATGATTAATCAAGCTAATGAGAGAAATAACTAAGAAATGAATGATAAACAATGCTTGGATTGGAGTGGTATATTCGTGTGGGTTATAATAGGGCTAGATAGGTGGGCTAGTGTAACTAGGAGGTCTAAGATGTATGCGCTAGGTGTGAACAGTAGTTGAGAGGTGAGGGATAATCTCATGAGAGTGCAACACCAACTTAAATATAGAAAGTTTAACTACATATTTATTTACCCCATCTTAATGCAAATATTTTTCAAATTTTTTGGGCTCTGACCCATGTAAAAATATTTTTCAAAAATGTAGGTGTCCAGCCACAGGGACGTCATTGATAATCACTCTTTCCCGGGATACATAGCTGCAGCGGATGTGGAGGCTTGCAGTTTTCAGATTAGTCGGTTAATTCGTTGTCTCTTAGACTAGGATCTATCCTAGTTATCAGTTGGTCATATTGCCCCTTTATTTCTAGACTCAATTATTTTAAGTTATTATGTTGCATTAAGATATTTGCATTAGATTTTTATAACGGATGGTTGTTCAGTACTAATTTTTATATTATGGATCGAACTTCCTCATTTGGTGTGATTGGTTTATTTAGTTTTATGTTCATTGGATTATGATTGAATGGTTTGTTTTGGCATGTTAATTAAAGATTAAAATTTGACATTTCTTGTTAAACTAATAGGTTGTAAGTAATTAATTAACTTTCGACAGTGATGCTAAGAATGATCCATATGAGACTACCATTTTATTTTGATAGTGGGTTATCTACCCATTATTTTAATAGGCGGGGTGCCATATGAGTATCCTTGAATTATTCCTCGGGGGTTTAACTGGTCAAATTCATCCGATATTTGCATCCTAACAAGGGTTATCATAGTCTTATTATTAATATTTTAACCCTGGGTGCTTTGGACCGGTTAGACCTCCAAGAAACTATTCAAGGATACTGAGACGAAACCACAGATGCATTGTAATATCCTTTATATTTTACTAGTCCCATGAATGCATATTAGTGTTCTTATTAAATATGTATCTCGTTTATAATAATTTTATTACTAATCCTACTCTTTTCATTATCATATCTACATTCAATTCTACTTTCATAAATCAAACACCCAAAAAAAGGGGGCTTATACCATAACCCCTAATTTAGAGTGTTCACACAATTTTCTACATTTCCAACACATTTGACATATATTTTCATAAATCAAAAGTGACACTCTAAATTGACATATGTAGTTTTGATCCCATTTATTATGGGTTAAATCAATTTGACATATATTATGGGTTAAATCAAAACTACATTTGACATATATTATGGGTTAGACCTAACCTAAATTTCCAACACATTTGTCAAATATTCAAATTATGGGTTAGACCCAACCTTTTTCATCTATTAACTACGTGGCTTTAATCCCATTTTTGGCTACGTAGGTGATATGACAAATATATCACCCTGCCGCGGAGGTATGCAATGGGCAAGTGCCGAAGCCTTGCTGTTGCATCTTAACACTTACAGGCTGCTGCCTCATCTTTTTTCGCCTCTACTGGTACCTACCGCAACCTCCACAGTACAGGATCTGGCCTATTAATTTTTACAGGGTACGACCCCAGTTTATTCCCTTAACTGGATGCAGCTCCTTTTTGCTTCACAGCAACAGTACAATGCATACGCCTCCTACATATAGAGGTCCACACCTCGAGATAGGGGGTTCTGGGTTTATTTCTCACACTAACACTTAGCTCAGAGATGATTATTCTCTCTACGACGTTTGGCAAAGCTTGGGGGCTACTCATTGGCATCGCAACCATCTCACTGGCACTCCTGGAATCCATATAGACATGTATTATCTTCTCTCATTTACATTATTCGTCTATTATGGCATCATCAACATGTACTACAAACACCTGTAATGAGAGTGTGTCACCAAAGTGGACATAGGCTTTTTCTAATAGCCTAACCACTTTATATCTTGTCTTTTACCCCTCTTTACTTGCTCGATTTACTTATTATGCACTTTATACTTGACTTGTTGGTACGATAATGACAAGTGGACAATTTCTTGTATCATCAATCTGGACCCTTCTGTGGGAATGATGCATTTTAATCTCGTTTCAATATATTTTGGATTCTTAAACACCTTATCTTATTCATTAGATCTATTTTACATACCCCTGTTATATCATTTAATCCAGATAATGCTGAAAAGCATGATGGGCTTTAGCCCCGTAAAGGTGAATGATTAGGGAAGAATTATATTTACTCCGTTTTTGTCGTTATTTGCCTATGATATATGGTTTATCATTAGAATTGGGTTGTTTTGTGCACACTAAGGGTATCCCCGCATGGATAGACCCCAGTAGGTATGCTCTCCATGTATTTCGGGAGAAAAACTTAGTTTCTGGGTTTCAATCTTGGGATTGTTCCCTTCACTGCCTAGAAAGGGATGCGTCCTGGTAGTTCAGCTACCTTTCTTGTCGTGGCCTCTACTAGTGTGATTGTACTACAATAACTTCAAATCATTAGGTAATGGACTCAGGTGGTCTTCAGCTCAACCATGGTTAATATCATTCAAAGGCTATAGTAGTACACTTATGTGCTTCACTGGTCGCGACCTCAACAGTAATATCATGCAGCAGTGCAAACGCTGCATCCCAATCTTGTACTTTGTTCATTCTATATTCCGCACCAACTCAGTTCTTCTAGTTTTATCTCAGATTATATATTTTTTAGAGACTAACAAAGCAGAAATGGAAGGAAACTTCACCTCAAGTGAAAAATATAGTGGAGAGGTTGCTCAGCTGTATGACTACATCAACCATCTCTATGAACACCAGGCCTCACTACAGGACCAAATCAGTTTCCTAGAACAAAGGGTCATCATGCTGGATTTTTCAAACTACCTCTCTATGCCAAAGGCCATAACATCAGAAATCGAGGAAATATCTGAGTTAAAAGAAGTGGTCGCAGAAGGCAAAGCAGCGGCCAGGGCCCTAAAGAGGAAGATGGAATAGGAAGAAAGGGAGTTGTGTGATAACTACACACCGCTGAGCTCTAGCCTGGAGGATATCCTTAGAAGCATAGAGGATAAATTGATCAGGTGGACAGAAAAGCAGAGAACTCCACCTCATAAGAGGGGCAAAGCCAAGTGGTGAAAATTCCACCATGGCCACGGCCACCTCACCGAACAGTGTCACACTTTGAAGAATGAAATTGAGAGGCTCATAAGGTAGGGAATGTTACAGCGGTTCCTCGAGGAAGCGTAAGGGATGCAGCCTAGTCTGATAGGCTGCCTCCCCCTTTTTTATGCCCATATGTTTTTATCTTTTGTTTATGTTCTTAGTGAACACTATCTTTTAAAACAATTTCATTCTGAATTTTTATGTCCATGCTTATGTGAATGAAAGAGTATACCATATTTTGATTTCTCGATTCCATTAAATGATATCTTATGAAAGACTTTCTGTCATAAACATATTCTAAATGGAGACAACATATTATATTGAGAAAAATTATATCTAAATGGCCCCACAACGCCCGTTGTGATGCCTGACTATATGAAGGCAAATGATAATTAGAAATGGCAAAAGAAGCTATTGAGAGTGTCAGGAAAGATTGTCTTATAATGCCACGCATAGAGACAATATCTCAGTGTATGATGATTACATTCTTGAAACATCTATTGGGATGTGTCATTATCCACAAGGGCTTACAGTACCCGCTCATAGCTTTCAGGATGCGTCGTTATCCCAGGGAGGTTACTCCTCCGGCAAACATCATTAACTTGGTGGATAGAGACTAAACATCATTCATTTGGTGATCTCATCCCCAAAACATCATTAACTTTGTGATTGAGACAAAACATCATTAACTTGGTGATTTCACATTAGCTTGGGGAAGCTTTATAATACCTAGTCTGAGGGAGACTAATAATAACCCAATAAAAATGACTAAAGGAAAGCCATGAAAGACAGTTGAAGCGACTAAAGGGTATTATGTTGTTGTTATCATGAAGCATGGCAAAGCAATAGAAAGAGGATGGCCTCATCCCAACATGCTGTCATCAATTTCTTGGCAAGGGCTAGAAAGGTGCCACAGCCCTATTCAATAAAGTAGATTAAAGCGACTAGGAGTTATTGCGGTGGTGACTTGGATTTGGATCCAATTAATGCTACAACAGAGGGTATTAAAACATTAAAAATGTTCATAGACCATCAATATGGCTGCAGACATCAAGGAGCTTATACGTTCACTTAGAAGATGAGGCAGAACAAAATAGACATTATAAGTGCTAAAGTGTCGAGGCACCTCAGCCTCCGAGTTGCAATAAAGGCTTGGAAAGTGTTTAGAAAATTTGAGAAGTTGAGCAACAACTCCAAAGTCATTTTTCTTTGGCATTGCGGCATGGGGAATTATAGCCATATATGGAGTGAAAATTTTGAAGCCTTCAAAGGAAAACTACAAGTTGTGAAAAGTCCTAGGCAAAGCACAATAGGCTACAGCCTTTTTAGAGAAACCTTTCATATAATGTTGTCGCGACCTTATCCCTATACTACATCTAAGCCTCAGTTATTTAAAAAGAACATTTACAAGTCATTCAATCATGCAATCAGCAATGTCAATATCAAAGAAGAAAATAAAGGGGAAAGTAAAGGAGGAATTAAAAGAGTTCCACCCTGGAAGAAATAATTATACATCCAGGCAGTAAAAAAAAGCATTAATTCAAGTATCAAAGCATTGGAGGAATAATGTATGCAAATGATGTGCAGAAACTATAGATTTTCAAAAGAGGCCGCGACCTTAATAATTAGGTTCACAGAAATTTAAAAGGGCAGTAACACAATATGTCAATCAGATAAAATAATTACAAAAATCAAGAGGGACGTAGCCCCATGTTTAGAGTTTAGAAGGTTAGTTGGCTGTATCATCTTCTTCATCTCCCTATTCTCCCTTCGCAACAGTCACAATCTCCTACTCAGCTACCATAACCTCTGCCTCATCCCTTAGCCTTGCCCTCTCCTCAGTTACAACCTTCATTTCAGCCACATAAGGCCCCAGGCAAGAACTGTGTCTTTAGATTTAGGGATGTTTTATAACTCTGTGCCTGAGCTCTTAATAGCTGCGGAGGCAAGCTTTATTATTAATTAGGTATAAGTCTTTTGAACCTTTGTATGACTCCACAGTGCTATCAATGGCCAATTGAAGGGTCGCGGCATGTTATTTATCCTTCTTGGTAATAGCTATGGCGATATCTTCTTTTAATTTCTTTATGGCCACGACTTGAGCAACGTCATCATGTTTAACCCTGGCCTCTAACTCCTCAAACTTCTTTTAAATAAGATCAAGTTTGCTATTGGAAAGTTCTGCGACTTGATTAGCTTCTATGACCTGAGCTTGTGTAGCCCTTAAAGATTCTGCGACATGTCTTGGCATCCTCCTTAAAAAATTTCCTCATCCTCCTTCTTGGCATCCTCCACGTTCTGAACCTTCTTGTACGCATCCATCTTATACGCCTCAAGTTCCGCAGTAGAGGAATACTTCCCATATTGAAAGGAAGTAGCCCTGGAATTCTCCAAGTCGGTGAAGTGAACTCTCTCCATGGCCTCTTTTATCTTATAAAGGGCTTCATACTTCCGCTTCTGGGACATCACGACGTCCGTGACCTATAAGGGGATTTAATGTTAGAAGCAAAATATAAAGTATAAAAATGATGCTGAAAAGGTAAACGTGCACTTACCCTCAACAGACTGTGGAGGGCATAATCCTCCAAGTCATCATGGTCTTTATCCAGGAGACGATCAAGGTCCACGACATCTGGAACCCTCTTCATTCTGCGGGCAACCCTCGCAGTTGTGTCCTAAGTAGATTCAGGGTTAGTATGCCTAAGATGAGGCTACAAATAACCATCAAGGCTAATACTGGCACGAAATTGAGGAGGTTCTAGGTTGGCATTAACAGCCACTATTATTGGAAGAGGTGAATTTGCATGTATTGGCGAGGTATCGCGGCCTTCGAGGTGTTCAGAAGTTGACATTAACCCTATCGCGGCTAAGTTGGTGCCAATATCATCATCAAATGTACCCTTATGACTTTCTTGGATAGCGGGGTCTTCACCTTGAGTTGAGGGCGCGACAGGATCAACTTGATCACCAGTAGGAACTGCGGTGGGACACTTGGACTTCCTTTTTCTCTTCCTCTGCCTTACAGCATTGTTAAGGGCAGTGGCATCATCATCCATCTCTATCAGTTGGGTAGCCAAAAGATCCCTATAATTCCCCCACCTAAAAAATGAAGCAGTGTCAAAATATGAAGGTTTAAAAAAAGTTATGGAGACATTAGTAAAAGAAAGGGTTGTTACCTTCCGCGACTATGTCCTTAGGAATAGGTTTTCTCTTGAAGTAGACAGCTTAAAAAATGGAGGCTAAAGTCATAAGTGTGCTGAACTTCTTATTGTTAGCACTCATTGCTGCAACCCTCCTTATCCTAGTCTCTTACCGCTCACTAAGGGGCAAGTTGTTAAGAGCTACATAGAAAGTTCAAAATTAGTACAAAAGTAAAGGAAATAACACAAATTTAAATAACATGACGTGACTATAATTTAAAGGGCCGCAAATTTATTTACCTAGCTTAGAGGGTCGTCCCCATTACCGTAGCATCCTAAAGGACCTCTCTCTCTCTCTCTCTTTGTCTCATTTGGGTGGATCTCCTAGCCTTCTCCATAAATATAAAAGTAATTTCCTTTATAATTCTTCACACTGGTGGTCCTACCACTATAGAGGGTTTCGTCGTTGCTGCAAATGGTAAAGTAATATTACTTTGCAAACTTTATAAAATTTTCCTTAGGTCTGTAAAAATGGAAAATTTTTGCAGGAGTTATGTCTATATTAAACTTGTTCTTCAACAACACCATTGAGGCAAGAACTTCCCTACAGCCATTGAGATCTAGTTGGGTTGGGGCTAACTTTATGGTCTGAAAGATTCTTCTGATGGGGACTAGAACTGGCTGCTGCAACCCATAAAAAAACATATGGAGGGGGAAGTAGACCCCATTATCAGCAAGTATCGTGACGGGCCTTTGTTCCATGGGGGGTATTGAGAAAATCAAATCTTTAGGAAATTCAAGTGCCTCAGCAACTTGGTCAACCCACTCCTAAGTCATATTGCAGCAGACACTCAAGGCCATAGAAGGTCTCTCAACTCTGTTAGAGGGACCAGTAGGCGCGTCCCTACATGCAAATGGCCCAGTAGTCGCGACATCAATATCTACTTGTTTGTTACTAGAGTTGACATCCTCTTCCATTGCTGTGGAATCATCACCTTTCTTACAAGAGGGGTTCGTGAAGTCAGTCTCTTTCCTACAAGTTGTTTCCACGGAATCCGAATCCAATTCTAGAAAAAACAATTTGGGTAATTTTTGAGTTGGAAAGGCCCTATTGTCTTTAAAGGACATACATGAGGAAGTTCCGGGGGAGAGACTCCAAAGTCTATGTTCCAAAAGTATTTGAGAAATTCATCAGGATCAAAACTAATATATGGCTACACCAAGACCTGAAAGGCAGAAAGAGTCTACAGTTAGGTGCCACAGCCAATATGGTCATACAGGCCTCTTAGAGTCTGCGACAGTGAAAAAGGCTAAAGTAAAAATGTCAGAAAATTTGGCTAACCACACCAAGTGTTGGTCATAGAGCTTAACTTTTGCCACAACATATCGTTTTGGGGAAAGAGGTCAGTTATACTTACATGCCGTAGTTATTAGACTATTGGCAAAATGCTACGGACAATAACCTAAGAACCTTAAAGGTAAGGGAATATTTATTATTCAAGTATCAACACATGCTGCAACTAGATATGTACACGCCGCAGCTAATTTCTTTAACACGCCAATATTTAAGGGCTGCAGACATTGACCTAAGACCAAAATGCAACGGGTTCAATTATGCCGTAGCCAGGTATTCTCCATGTCGTGGCCATATACTCAAACAGGTTATCTATTCTAGATTAAAGATTGAGGCCCTAGAATGCGAATGGTTTGTTCAATAACATCAAGAAGATTGGTATGTTTTCAATGCCTATGCTACTCTAAAACCAGCAAATACGATCCAACACAAGTACATTTCATAGGTCTGTTTATATTTTGTCTCTACAAATTGGGAATCCAAAAATCCTAAAGATCTAAGCCTAGTCAATAGCATTTTCCCCTTGGGTCAACAATGAAATATTATGGGTTTATTTCATAAGTTGAAGATTAATTCAAGCACGAAATCATATTATGTTATAAGTCATACAATTATATAGATTCAAATGGGTTTTATTAGTCATGAAATTGGAAGAAATGAATTCAGATGATGAGTCATTCGATTACAACAGTTATTTTGCAAAAGCAGAAGTTCAAATAGATCAATTCTAATTAGAGATCAAAAATAGTTGGAAGGATTAAATTGTAAATCTATACAAGGAGGTTTTTGGTCAAAAAATTACTTGGAAATGGGAGAAAACCAATCGCACCACCTCAGAACCACCACACACTGCCTTGAAAGGTTTTCAAAAAAATCAAGAGAGCAAATGGACAGAGGTCGGCTTTTGATTTTCTCTTAAGATTTGAATAACGTAATGAATTGCACGGTCGGTTACATTAATATAAGAGTACATGGGAAGATGAAACATCATTTTGAACACACTGCGACATCAATGGTATCAAAACGCAGTACCAAACTACCCCTTGGCACTACCCCTTGGAGGCTTATTGATATGACAAATATATGACCCTGCCACATATGTATATAATGGGCAAGTGACGAAGCCTTGCTGCAGTAGCTTATCACTTATAGGCTGCGGCTTCATCTTTTTTGCCTCACCTAATACCTACAACAATCTCCCCAGTAAAAGATGCTGCCTATTAATTATTACAGGGTGCGTCCCCAGTTTATTCCCTTAACTGGACGCAACCCCCTTTTGCTTCACAACAATAGTACACTGCATATGCCTCCTATATATAGAGATCCATACCTCGAGATAGGGGGTTCCGGGTTAATTTCTCACACTAACACTTAGCTTAAAGATGATTATTCTCTCTACTACATTTGGCAGCTTGGGGGCTACTCACCGGCACTCCCGGAATCCAGATAGACATGTATTCTCTTCTCTCATCTACATTGTACGCCTATTATGGCATCATCAACATGTACGACAAATGCATATAATGAGAGTGTGGCACCAAATTAGACTTAGGCTCATTCAAATAGCCGAACCACTCTATATCTTATCTTTGATCCCTCTTTACTTGCTCTATTTACTTATTATGCACTTTATACTTGACTTGTTTGTACGAGAACGACAAGTAGACGATTTCTCGTATCGTCACTAGGCATTCCGAAGTCATTTTTGGATTCAAGTTCTTTCTTACCATATGGAATATTTTCAAATCTCTGCAGGCCTAGTTGGAGAAGAAACACTTCAAACATTTTGCATATGTTTCGTGGAAGGAACACATTGAAGATTTGAATATTTATTTATAGAAATGTATGGAAGTTGTGTTGTAGTATTATTTGTGGAAATGTATACGTGTTGTGTTGTATTATTATTTATTGAAATATATATACGTTGTGTTATATTTTTATTTATGTTGAACAATTTCATGTCCAAATAGTTACTTAATTTGTACTTTATTATTATTTTTGATTCATTAATTAGTTAGTTCTATCACGAAAATGTATGCAGGGTTGGAAATATGCACATTTTTTTTAGGTAGGCACAAAATTAAAAATTATTACTTTTAATTATATTTATTTTTTGTTAGGCTCAGAACCATGATCAGAACCATGACGATTTAAATTGCATTTGTATATGGAAACTCCATTTCTTAACATATCCATCTAAACCAATGAGTGTAATTTTTTTTCATTAAAATGTGAAGGGGCGTTAATGTAAACTCCACTTATCAACATATCAATCTAAACAAATGATATATAGGCCAACAATCAAAGAAATCACACAAAAGCAGAACTTAAATAAAAAAAATCTAAAAAGCACCACTTAAAAAGAAAAAAATACACAAAACTTATATATACTCTAGTATTGATTTAATAAGGGGGTGTGTTCATATAATATATCCCTAACAAGTATTGGATTAGGCGAATAAGACTTTATAAATTCAATTGAAAACTAGACAAATTTATCTTAAAGCTAGAAAACAAGTTTTGATACATTGGATCTAATTAGCAAATGTATGTGAAGTGTTTTTAATTCATAAAAATAGATTTGAACGTCATTTAATCAACTAGTACAAATAATTTTATCATAAGTTAATGTTCAAAACTACTAGTTAACAATCCATTATATGTAATACACCTCATATTCAGGAATCAAATAAATGATTGTTTAACAATTTAAATGGACTTGGGTGATTTAACAAGAAATTTACAGAAACTATTAGGTTTTAATTATTAACCAGATTTTAAATCAAGAATTTAAACAACATGTGAACATGTAAGGACAAATTTTTAATTGGGTGAATTTATTTGTCATTGGCTTAATTCCCGACAAAACATTTGAGTTATAGGTTAGGCTTTATATTATCGTTCTCATAATCCTATGGCATGTTTGATAAAAATGCATCGGCTAAGATTCATAATGGATATACCTCGTGTTGTGTTTAGTGCCAAGATACGTCTTCATGTTTGGTGAGGACCTTGTAAGCTGTGGATGCATTTTGGAATATGGTTCTTGGATATTTTTTATGGGTGTTTTTTTAACAAAATAGTGTAGAGTTGTTATTAAAAAAATTTGAAGAAAAATATTTTTTTATTCAGATCTCGTTAGAAAAAATTATGAATCTCGTTAAAAGTAAATGCAATTTTCGTTAGAACGAAGTTTGATATCATTAGAACAAAATTGGAATCTCGTTAAAACAGAAATCTAATGAACATCAAATGATCATGTTATATCTAGGAAAAATAATCTTGTTAGAAGCTCATTGGAAGCTCGTTAGAACGAGAAATCTTGTTCGTTCGAATGAACTAGAGTTTTCTTATAACTAAAAGTAGTTATCGTTCGAACGAGTTTGCTGCCTCAAAATTCATGTTTTTACTATTTAAGGCGTGTTGGCCTTAGACTTTTTAAAAGTTTTGGCGAAAATAATTCTACACATGTTTACGAAAGTACAAAAACTCTAGATTCACTCATTACATTTAAAAATCCAAGTTCTTATATTCCTATGCTTTGAGATCTTGTATTTGGGCACCAAATTCTATTTCTATTCATATTGACAAAATTTACATCGTGCGGTGGACTCAATACGTGTTGTTTTGTTTGTTGCGGTGAAGAAGCTATGCATTCCGTGTTCCAATTCTATAAATAATTATTGAGCATTATTGGTGGATACAGACGTATTCGTGGATTCGTGCATTATGGCAGCCTACATTGCACTATAGAGTACAGGTTGAAAATAGAAAAGCGTTAAGGCTTGCGTGGGAGATGAGTCATTGAGTAAGTCTTCAGTCTTGTCTTTGTAAAACCTTATCATAGTAATCTATTTAGCTGGGTCGTCCGAGGTTTTTCCCTTTGTGGTTTTCCTTGTACATCGGATTTTTGTGTTGGATTTTTTTATCTACTTATCACTTTGTAGACACCCCATCCTAGGCCCTCCAAATCCCTCCTTAGGTCCCTATTACTCAGTCAAACCCTAGATCATGTTGCGAGTTATGACCTAGAGGCCACTGGGCACTCTCGGGCCCTGTTTGACTCTAGTTAAATTTATTGTCTGACCAAAACCTCAATGCATATTTAAAGGGTGCTGAATCCCCTTTGCAATGGTCCACCGTATGTGCAAATTGGACTTGCGGTTCGAATGAATGATCCGTTTCACCATCGAAAACCAATTTGGAGGCCACCTAGCACTCTCGAGCCCCATTCGACTCCACTCAACTTCCTCACCAGAGAAAAAGCTCAATGGATCTTCGAAGGGCTCTAAATCATATTTCCAACAATCTATCTTGTGCAAAAATTGAACTTACGATCTATTTTACCCCAACAACTAATTTGAAGGCCATCAAGCTCTCTCGGGCTTCGTTCGACTTGAGTTAACTCTTCTGGTTGCGAGAGACTGAATGAATCCTCGAAGGGCTCTAAATACCTTTTTCTAACGATCCACTCCATGAGAGAATCAGCCTTACGGTACAAACGAATGATCTATTTTACTCCAAGGGTCACCAGATACTTCCGGGGCCCATTTGGCAAAGTTCAACTCACCGAAATAAATGAAGCTGAATGAAACCTTGAAGGGAACTTAATATCTTTTCCAAAGGTCCATCCAATGTGCAAATCAATTTTACGATTAAGATGAATAATCCATTTTCCTTTGAGAATTTCCTGTCCAGTGACCAACAGGCACTTTTGATCCCCATTTAACCTTGAATAACTCCTAAACCCGGGAGTGGCTCATAGGTTCTTAAATGGCTTGAATAAACCTTCCAACGACCCACCCCGTGAGTGATTCAGACTTACAATTCGCATTTCACGACCATTTTTCGAAAAAACCTGCCTCGGACAACAAATTTGCAACCCCGGGACCTTATGTATTAGTACTGTGTTTAGGGTTCCATGCTGATAGGGAGGTCTAGGACCACACCAATCGACACCCCTTGTCCCTATATATAAATTCCATGACCTTACTTCGAAAGTAACCACCTGAACATCCCTCTCCGCAATTTAAAAAGAATTCCCTCTAATTCAGAGTTGTTCTTTCCATAAAATCCCATATCCCACATTCCTTCCATCATTTTCATACTTTTTTGAGTAAAATCCCATCTAATACCTCAAACCACCATCATTTCATCTTGATATCAGTGCATCTATAAGAAAGATCTACTTCAATCCTTCATAAGGAGGTCCATTTCTTCCTCTTTGTCTTTAAATTGTATTAATTTTTCACTAATCACTTCATTGCATCACACATCTTAATTCCAAGCTTTTTATTATTAGTATTCACACATACTTTATTTTCATAGTATACCCCAATAAAAAAAGAAAAAGAAGGTTCACTCATACATTCCAATACTAGATTTCTCATCACATTTTCTCACACTAAAACACCATTCTCTACGCACATACATAAATAAAGTCCCTAATTATATTTATGGGATGAATTCCACCTCATATCATTTTCGAACAATGTGGAATTTGATGTCCCCGGGCTATGTTGGCATCTTGGGTAAATTTCTTGACTTGAGTCCTCCCACATATATTTTTTACTGTATCCTTATCATATATTCATGATATATACATTTTATAACCTTGTTTATTTGTGTTTTGTTCACTATACACAATCATTCCTTCATAATGACATGATGACCTTTTTTGGGAACCCTCCTTAGGATGACCCCACTCCGCCTTTATCCATGATGCAAGCCGAGCGATTCAATCCTCCATTAATATTATAAATATAAGCACACACATTACGAAGTTCTACAGGAGATGAATAACACATGACCATGAGATACCAAAAGGGCGGGATGGGTGCCTAACACCTTCCCATTCTACAACTTAGTCCCCAGACCTTTAAACTAGTTGGTTTCGCAAGCATTAGTATCGTCCTTGGTGCCATTCTCTCGAAGAAAAAACATTTATTTTACCTATGTTATGGAATATAAACTGTCGGCTCTATCGATGCATATCACCCCACATTGATGATGATCGAGCGCCCCGATAAAGGACATAATCATGCCCGCACGCCATAAAAAGAGGGGGAAGGAAGGAGGGATCCACATCCGGAGACTCCGACCTCAGAATGGGCACAGTGGCGACTCTGTTGGGGACTTCTATAAGAGGACTAAACACAATTTTCTTGGGCGTTATTCTTTTCTGCACGTGTGCGTATGAAGCTACCTGTATGTTCCCTTTTTCTCCTCTCTTTACCTTTTTGTATATATCTCCCACATGTATATATCACTTTCCACTCACTTATACACTTCACACACTTGTATAAACTCCCCGTGTACACTTCACACATTTGTATAAACTCTACATGTAGACTTCACGCACTTACACTTAACTTCATTTTACACTCACATACTTCCCACACCACTTATAATATCCATGATTAAGTTTCACTAGCAGACAACCACACTTTCTACACTTCTATATACGCTCACTTACATATGTCACACACCACTTGTAATTGATCCATGTATAAGTTCACTACCACACACACTCACTTGTATATACTCCCATGACATATAATCACTCACATGTATCCATACATAGTATAGTCTCCATGCTAGATATACTTGTATATGCTCCCCATATAGTGTAGTGTTCCCTTTAATCATCACTCCAATAAAAAATGATAAAAAATACTCTATCCATAATATGTTAATTAAGACTCAAGCATTTTTTCACACTACATCACAAAAGGCATGGCTATTGGCCAAAATTTTGTCCCGTACTGGGTCGCACTTTGTGATGGGAGCTTGACTTGCAGGTCATAGTTAGCCTAAACAATATGACTCTCACCTTCTATTGGCCTCGTACCTTCGACGTATATCGAACGGTTTCCCCCGGATCGTATCTCTTGACTAAATTCACGATGAGAGGTGTATATCAGGGAACTCCTTCACGTGGGTCGAATATATCGAATTCTCTCTCACGTGTATTGTCCTCATGAGGTATATAGTGAGGCAATTCATGTACACTCAGGTATATCAAATGGCTTGTCCACACTTACTGGTGAATGATTCCTTTATAGGCAGGAGGTATATCATCGAAGTCATGCCAAAGGGGGGAATCTTTACACTAACACAAAAATTGTGTAAACCTCATACAGATGTCAAACTTACGAAACTCATATTTAGTTTTACAATTACTAGGCAAAACTCTATCAAAATTTTGAGTTGCCATACAACCCGAATTTTCGTGTAATTTCACCTTTTTTTAAAACACAACCCTATCTCTGAGACCGAAATAAGTCCAATCATGTTTTATATATTTTTAAACCCCATTTTTCCAGGCTCTTGGGATGTTCGACATTTTTTCCACATTTATGCAAACCTAATACAAGTGAGAACCTAATAATAACCATACTGAGATTCCTTTCCTTTTCCCCTCGTTTTTGAAAAATATCAAAAACATTTGTCTTCTCCTTTAGAAATACCCAAAATCTTCTCCTTCCTCCTTTCAAATATAAATTTGAAACGTTTTTCCTCTCAGGTCAATCGCATACCCAACTTTGGCCTAGATCCATATTGGCTTTATTCTTCTATCAAACCGCATCGAAGCTCCATCGATTCTTCCTTTACCTCATCCGAGTTTAGGATTTATGTTTATGATATCTTCATGGAAAACCCCGACCAAGAAATGAATGTGTGGCCCTATCTTATGAGCATCTTGGCCTATCTCATTGACAAGATTAACAACCTTTAAACCGAGGTCCATTAGATACATCATCATCGGGCCCAGATTCCCAAAGAACCCGAGGTTCTCTTTCTTCGTGCCATGGTTCCACCCACTCTCGAGCCTGTGTGGGTCCTAAAAGAGTATCATAATTCTCTGAGCATCGTATCTGCCAATAGGCAGCCGTCATCTCAGCTCTATATCATGAATCTTACCCAACCAGGGGCTAACTTTCCAGTATCGACGGATCCTAAGGAAGAGGAACTAAACAAGATCAAGGAAGACTTCAAGCTATTGTCAAAAAAGTTTGACTGAGTCAAGATATCCGGTAACTACATGGACTGCACCCATATGTCTTTATATACCAAATAAAGACTGATAGAGAAGTTTAAGATGCTAGGCATCAAGAAGTTTAGAGGAAGCAGACCCTAAATTGTTCACCTTTGAAGTTATCACCGAGCCATGACCCTCTTTGGTGCTTCTATAGATATAATAGACCAGATGTTCCAATAAACCTTCAAAGAAAGCTCCCTTTGTTGGTTTCTGTCCCTTGAGGAATCCATAATCCTTATTTTGGAGGATGTCGCCCAAGAATTCATGTCATGTTACAAGTATAATGAGGAGCTAGATGTTACGTATTGAGATATAGAGATTCTTAACCAGAACCCCTTGGAAACAGTTAGTAGCTTCATAGGAAGGTGGAGATAAAAATTCGATACCATGCCCAATAAACCCTTCGAGGAGGAAGAAGTCACTATCATGAAGAAAAACTTATTTTTGCATATTCGAGCATCCATGGGAGGACAATACTACCCACAATTCTGAGCCCTTCGAGCGATTTGTGTAAAAATTAAGCAAGGCATTGCCAAAAAAGAATCCGATCCAAAGAAAGTGATCGAATAGTTCACTCCTCACGAATATAATAATCTCACTAGTGCTATAGTCTCAACCATCAATAACATCTCCTAACTTGCTATCTTTTGGGAATTAGAAAGTTTCCGAACCCTACCAAGAAAGAGTACACTAAGCTACATGCTCCCCTGTCAATGGTCTGCCAGACCCTGCTGAGTCGAAAACTCATTAAACCCTTGGACCCTTATCCATTATCGAATCCACTCCCTAAATTTTTTAAAGTTAATGCTCATTGTGATTTCCACTTATCTTCCAGCCATATGACCGACCAGTGTTTCCATCTTCGAAATGTGATCCAAGGTTTAATTGACCAATGTATTATCACCCCACTAGCCAATCCTAAACCCAAAACCACTCATAACCAACTTCCAACCCATGAAATTGCCATCTTTTAGGAGAATCACCTAGAATTTGATCCATCTTCCAAAAAATTTCCTAGTAAAGCACCCATCATAGCTATAATCTCACCCAAACTGCTCAAAGTTTTACTGTATTTTCTTCTACACCCTGCTTGCTTCATCGACCAAGATCTGTCACTCCTCATAAGGGGCTGTATTATTGTTTGTACTCGGTTAGAAGGGAATAATATGGGGTTACCTACATTATTGAACCAACACATTGACTATCGCAAATTCAGTGGCTCGTTCATGGAAGCTCGAAAATGGGCTAAAGAGTCAAATGATTATATGGTACCCGTTGATGAAGTCAATCAAAATGATGTAGTAGAGATTATGGCCAATGTGTTTCGATAAAAATGTTAAATTTACAATATTGATGAGATAATCACCGCTTCGAAGCTTTTAGGGTGGTTAGTCCCGTCGCTACTGCACCTCCTCATTGATTGGGAAGATCTGTATGATGAAGTCGTCAAGGTTTTTGAATGCATTGGTTTCTCTTAGCAAGAGGACATAGTCTCCACCTGATGGGGAGATGACTTTGATAGTTTAGATGATGATCCCTGTTAGGAAGACACTTGTCTAGTATCCAGTTTATGAAGAATGATATCCTTCAAAGATCTGTTGGGGGAAGTAAACTAGGTGGCCATTTAGTTAGAAATAGATAAAGACATTGGGTTGCTGTTCTTCCCCAACTCAGTAAATCACATAACCAAATCAGGGAGACTCTACAAATATTTTATTCCCCATATGACCTAGACAAATAAAGGAAAAGAAGTTGCCAAATAACTCCCACGCCAGAGATGACCATCGAAGAAAGTAAGTTCCTTGACCATCTCAAGAAAACCCAAGTCAACATCACCTTATGGGGTATTTTCATGTCCTCCCAATTGCACTGAAATGCTTTAATAAAACTCATTATCGGGCCTATATTCTCTCCTTCAACTACTCTCGAAGAAATCATGAACATAGTTGGGTCCTTGAACACTTCGAGACTCCTTTCCTTTTCTGAATCTAAGATACTGAAGATCGACCCTAACCATAATAATTCCCTCGACATCTTCGTTGAATTATTGGGAAAGACAATCCCATTCCTGCTTGTTAATAACGGATTTTCCCTCAACGTCTGCCCTATAAAAACCTTTAATTGCTCGGGATTGAAAGTTAGTGATCTCCCTACCACTTCTGTCACTGTGTGTGCTTATGAAAATACCCATCGAGAGGTAATGGGGTCCATAAATATCACAATAAGGGTTGGACCTATCAATCATGTCACTGAGTTCCAAGTTATTGACATATCAACATGTTTCGACCTTTTTCTTGGCCGTCTATGGATCCACAGTATTTGAGGGTTATCATCTTCTCTTCATCAGAAACTAAAATTCTTTACAAAATTTACAAGTTATCATGACGCTATTGATTTATAGAATCATTAATACTCTAGGTTTATGTGCATTGTGCTTATTTACTCACAGAGTTCACTTTATCTTATCACTTGAGGCTAAATATTAGTTTGATAAAGTTTTGCGATCAAATCGAACTTCTTGACCATATCTGACTACTTAGGTCATGTGACACCCTGCCTAATTAAATCCTGGGTGATCAGTCCTAAATTAAATTAAAATAGGTTTCTCAGTTGGTTTATTCTTAGCATCACTGTTGAAAACTTTTTAATTACTAACCACCTAAGTGAAATTAGACCGGTGCCAAATTTCATCTTTTATTAACCCAATACAATTTACTCAAGCGAAAGTAATAGATAATCATACAGAATAAACTATGAATCAAACCATGTAGCACTATAAAGGATAAAATCTTGCCGAGTCAACATCCGACTAAAAACCAAAACTGCCAAACAAAATCCACCTAATCCAAAACTGAAATCTGAAATAAAGACAGTGGACAACATGTCCTAAAAGAGATTACTATAATGAGATCCTACATTATATCTGAATAGATGAAGCATCTATGCAAAGTCCTACCAACCTCGACAAAGCTGCAGCCACGAGTCCCTGAATAGAATCTTCTAGTCTGGCATCCCTATGGGCGGACACCTAAAAGTTTTTGAAGATATTATGATTGCAGGAGTTAGTGCTCAAAATGTTTTCAAAATATTAATAAAGCAGTTATCACAATTAAATGAGTTATTGATTACACATGTTAAGATTTTGTACACTCTCTTGAGTTGCCTCTGAAGCACTTTATACTCTTGACTCACTTGAGTCTATATTGTATAAGTTTTCATCTAGTTTGGAAATTGTGACAAAATTATGTCTAACCTAGAATCCAAAGAACCCCAGAGGTAGCATTGCTATTTCATCCTTCTAGATTGAAGTGATCTAGACCATATTACCAACAC
Organism: Sambucus nigra; assembly: GCA_949130495.1. NCBI lineage: Eukaryota > Viridiplantae > Streptophyta > Magnoliopsida > Dipsacales > Adoxaceae > Sambucus > Sambucus nigra. The sequence goes on from OX422209.1 coordinate 535,910,956, forward strand.
TCACACACAGTAGAATGGTTCAATTACATCTCTTATTGCATATAAGTGTGTGTACATATATTGAGTGTGTTTAAATCCCTGATATTGCTTTTTAAATATTTTTTGGGATTTTATAAACATTTTAAAATAAGTTTTTGTTAATTAAAACTTGGTTTTAAAAGTTTTTGGGGTCAATCTTCAATTTAGCATTGATGTTATATTGACTTAAACTTGGCTGGGGGGAAAATGCGAAAGCGACAGAGACTTCAGGGTGTCTTTTTAATTATTTTCGGACGCGCATTTTATCTCTTCTTATTGGCAAACATTTGTTGCCTTCTGATTGGTGGAAAGTGTGTTTCTTTATAGAGTGTATACCAGCGCCTGTTTACAACCCTTGGATCATTTTTATCAACGATCTGCATGTGCCCTTTCATAATCCCTGTGAACCCCATTTGAACCAATCATGTGAGTTTTAATCACCGCATATCGTGAACCCTTGGATTAAAGTAAATCCATCTTGACTCAATCTGAACCTTTTATTTTGGTTCTCTTTCGCGAATCTTCTCAGCCTCCTATAAAAGGACCCTTCCTCTCAGCCTTCGAAGACTTTTGCCACTTCGTCCTTTTGAGACAATAAAAGAGAGAAGAGGGAAAAGAGAGAGAAAGAGAGAAACCAGAAGAGAGAGAAAGAGTTAGAAACCCTAACCCTAAATCGTAAAAACCATTTTCAAATCTAAACCTCCTTTTCAACTACTATATATCCCAAACACAACCTTGAGTGTTTGTGTGTTTGAGAGTTGTTTTGTTTAGATTGGTTTGTTGCTGTAACCTCTTTGTTCTTTAGATCTTGTTTCCAACTAAAACATTGTGTCTTAGATCTATTTTCTGCCATATAGAAATTTCAGATCTGAGTTCTTCATGTTATATTACACTAATATTTGCACATTTAGTTTCTCATCTTGAGAAATATATTGTTGATTCTTTTTCTGTAAATGTTTTTAACTTTGAAATCAACAATAATGTTTTATGTTTCTAGTTATCTTGAAATGATACCTTTGACCTAGTTTGGAATCTCACTTGTTGGTTTTTAATCTCAAAAATATTTTCAAAACACGAGATTGATTAAGATCTTGATACGTCTTCTGAGCAAGATAGTCATGGATTCTGGGATTGTTTTAAAGGTAAAAAAGGTTGAGTTTTGTGAGAAGAGAGAAAAATAAAAATCACTGCATATAGTCTTATATGTAATTTGTTAGGACTGGTTGTATATAATAAGTGTGTGTGTGTGTGTGTGCATGCATGTGCTAGAGAGCACATCCACAAACACTTTCACCCTACCACACGAAAAGTGTTGGTAATAAAATCTTGAGAACAAGAGTCGACGTAAAGAACTTGAACAAATTTGAAGTTAGCAAACTGGGAGAACAACATCAACAATCAGAACTGTAGAGAAGTTATAAGGACACTAGAGGGTACATTCCTAAGTTATATAGATCTGAGTTATATGCATGTTTGTTATATAGTTTGTAACTGTTAAATTTGTTTTAGTGATTTTTTTTGTTTTCTCCGTAGAGGGAGTCGTGGATGTTTCCTCAGTTGGGTGAGGTTTTATCACGTAAAAAATCTTGTTCTTAATCTTTCTACATCTCCTCATCTCATTCCTGGTTGTGCTGAGTTTAAAATTTTTAACTCTCTTATAAACATGTTAATCAAATCTTGAATAGATCTCGTACATACATTTGTTAAACACATCTTGTGTTCAAATAGTTTCGATTTTTAAGAAAAGAGTTTCTCAAAAAAACTGTTCGGAGTTACTTAAATAGTTTAATTTTATTAAACGACTTTAGTAACATATTTTCAATTGGTATCAGAGCTTTATAAACTTCTTTTAAAGAGATCCTATGTTTCTGAAATTGTTTTCTGAAAATAAAATATGGACGAGAAAAATAAAGATTTGGTAACTTGACCAGACCTCCTATCTTTGATAGAACCAATTTTGTTTACTGGAAATTAAGGATGATTTCTTTCATTCAAGGAACTCTAGGAGATGATGTCTGGGACATTGTTGAAAATGGATACATTTTTCCTACTAAACCAACCACTGGAGGAAGTAATGAGAGGGTTAAGAAGGTATTAAGTGAGTTCACACAAGAAGAGAAACAAGTTTCTCGCAACAATAACAAAGGTAAGAATGCCATATTTATGTCTATAAATAAACATGAGTTCAAAAGAATCTCATCCTGTACCACTTATAAGGAAGCTTGGGACACTTTGGTTACTGCTCATGAAGGTGACACTAGAGTTAAGGCTGCTAAAACTCAAATGCTAATTCAATAGTATAACTCGTTAATTATGTCTGAGACTGAGTCATTTGATGACTTATATATGAACTTGACTGATATTGTGACAAAACTGCATGCTAATGGGATAACTTATGACAGACATGAAATTGTATCTAAAATTCTGAGATCATTACCACAGAAATTTGATAACAAAAGATATGCAATTGAGGAAATGGGTGATATCAATCTCACTCCTGAATTACTCAGTAGTAAATTAAGAACTGTTGAAATGGAACTGGAATTTAAGAAACAATTGACCCAGTCCCATAGGAAACAGACTAGTTCCAATCTAAGCTTCTCTTCTAATTTAATTAAGACTGAGTTTAACATTTTCAATGATGATTCTGATGAGGAATGCAACATAGAGAGTTTGGACAATCAGATTGCCTTAATGTCAAAACAATTTAAGAAAATCATAAACCTCATGAGAAAAGTCATGAAAAATATCATAAGGATTCTCACACTAGACCTAACAAAGACCTTAAGAAGACTGAATGCTTTAGATGTGGTAAACTAGGACACATTGCACAAGACTGTAGAGTTAACCTGAACACTCAAACTAAACAAGCTAGAGCCAACATTTTCAAGACTTGGGATGATTCAAGCGATTTTGACACTGAGGAACTTGAGTCATCTGAAGCTTTTGATCCTTGCATGTCTTTCTTTGCCAAGATTATCTATAATGATGATATGCCTGTGCCTGTTAGTGAGGATGAATCTAGTAATCCTACTTCTGTTGTTTCGAATCATGTTGTTACTAGATTAGATGCTTTAATTACTGAGAATATTGCTCTTTCTACCTCGGGGTGTGTGAGTCAAAGGGAAAGCGATAATGACGATGTCAATGGGTGTGTGAGTCCAAGAAATGAAGCCTTAGGGGTCACTTCACACACTTCACTTAGTGACTCGAATAATGAAGATCTCCCAGAAATTCACACACTCTATGCTAAAATTCTCAAGAAAAGCACTAGACTAGAAATTATTATGAAATATCTCACCAAGAAGCTAGAAGATTTAAGAGTGATGGTCAAATTGAATGCTGAAGAGTATACTACCCAATGTTTAACTCATGAAAGTGAAATAAAAATGTTTGATAAAAAACTCAGAGATTTGACTGAAATAAATGAAACTCTAGAGAAAAAATAAAAAGGGACATTGTTAGAATTGGAACAAACTAAAGAAAAGACAACAACTGTTTTCAAAAAATGTATAAAATTTGAAAATAATTCAAACTGTTTTGATGAATTTGTTGTTGAATCTAAAACCAATTCTCATGATCGAACTGGAATAGGGTTTTGCCCCCCAAAAAAGACACAAACAAAATCTTTTGAACCTATCAAGTTTGTGTCAGGAGGTAAAAGACCTATTGAAACTTGCCCAGACTTTCATTCTCCAAAAACTGAGTTTGAATCAAAACATCAAAACTTTAACATTGGGGAATCAAGTTGCTCTAAACATGAAAGTTCACCTAAGGTTAAATACGTCTGCCCCTCTATTAGGAAAAGTGACTCTACATTCAAAACTGTACTACCTAGGAATAGAGTTCAACCTCAAAATTCCTCAAAACCTTTCTTTAGAGACTTTCCTAAGGAGACCCCAATTTTAAGCAATCTTTATTGCTCCTACTGCGATATATACGGACACTCTTTTGATGGTTGCTATTCTAGAAGACTGGTTAAACATGTTGTAATCCTCCTATCTATCAGAATTTTAACTATTCTAGGAGAAGCCGTAATAATTACGTACTTCCTAGACAACCAGACAAAAACTCTAATTATAGAAAGATAAAGACCATACCTAAAAGAACATTCTCTAGAAGGATTCCTAAACACTTTCGTAAACCAAATTCTCATGTCTTTCATAAAATTCAAAATCATGCGCAAAACATTTTTCAACAAAAATCGAATGCTCGCAAATTTTATGAATTGAGAGCTAATAAGTGCAAAATGAAAACTAGAGCAATTTGCGTTTGAAAAGATGATCTATTACCTCAGATGAAGTGTAACATAGTTATTACTGCTTTAAAAGCTGAACACACATCATCTGGTTGGTATTTAGACTCTGGATGTTCTAAGCACATGACTGGAAATGATACAAAACTTTTGAACAAAACCAGCTTTGCAGGAGGAAAAGCTATTTTTGGTGATGGAGTATCATCCCAGATCATAGGCAAAGGAACTCTCCAAGAAGATGGACTTCCTGTTCTTGAAGGTGTTCTTCTAGTTAAAGGACTTAAAGCCAATCTACTTAGTATCCCGCAATTTTGTGACTCACATCATACTGTTACCTTTTCAAAGAACAATTGCAAAATTTTAAAAGAAAAAGGTGAATGCATTATTACAGGATTAAGAACTCCTGACAATTGTTATACTGTCATGAACAATTCTAAAATCTATACTGTTTCCAGAATGGATGACAAGGAGATATGGCATAACAGAATGGGTCACATAAATTACGATAATCTTAGTAGATTGACCTCTCAAGAAATAGTTAGAGGAGTTCCAAAAATCAAACCTATTTCTAACATTGTCTGTGGTCCATGTTAGGAAGGAAAAATTGTTAAAGCTCCTTATGAGAAAGTTAAAGATATACTTACCTCTAATCCTTTGGAGCTCATCCATATGGACCTAATGGGTCCCTCCCAAACGGTTAGTCTCTGTGGACACAGTTACATTCTTATTATGGTTGATGACTTCACTAGATTTACCTGGGTAGCCTTCTTAAAACATAAGTCCGACACTTTTCAAACCTTCTTAAAAATACTTCTCCGGATTGAAAATGAGAAGGACACTCAAGTAAATAGAATCCATAGTGATAGAGGTGGAGAATTCAAAGACACTAGTGTTATAGAGTAGTGTGACTATAATGGTTACAAACACGAGTTTAGTGCTCCTAAGACTCCACAACAAAATGGTATCGTCGAGAGAAAGAATCATACCCTTCAAGAGATGGCACGTGTCATGTTACATGCCAAGAATTTGCCTAAATACTTTTGGGTAGAATATATTCGTACAGCATGTCACATTATCAATAGGGTCTATCTTAGAAAGAATTCCAAACAAACTCCTTATGAACTTTGGTATAAGAAAAAGCTCAATCTTAAGTACCTTAGAACCTTTGGTAGTACTTGTTATGTATGCAAAGATAGGGAACACTTGTCCAAATTTGAGAGCCGAGGAGATAAAGCTATTTTTTAGGATACTCACCTAACAGTAGAGCCTATCGAGTGTATAATCTTCGCACTAAAACCTTGATGGAATCCATAAATGTAATTGTAAGTGACACTACTGTAGAGAGTAAGACTGGTGAATCAACTATTGAGGAAGAACCTACAAATGTTTTAGAAAGTGACTCTCCTGAAATAGGTGATTCGTTACCAATTGAGATACCTGAAGTGAATAACTGGGTTTCTAAAGATCATCACATAAATAACGTAGTTGGTAATCCTAGTGAGCCAATGCGTAAAAGATCTCAATTAAGAAATTATGCACATTATGCATGTTTTGTTTCCTTAGTGGAACCAAAGAATGTAAATGAGGCATTAAATGAATCTCACTGGATTTTTGCTATGCAGGAAGAACTTCTTCAATTTGTCATTCATGATGTTTGGTATCTTGTACCTAGGCCGGATCATAAAAAGGTTATTGGCACACATTGGATTTTTAAAAATAAGTCTGATGAAAGTGGGATAATCATTAGAAACAAAGCTAGATTAGTTTCTCAAGATTACTCTCAAATTGAAGGAATAGATTTTAACGAGACCTTTGCTCCTGTTACTCGTTTAGAATCTGTTCGTCTTCTCTATGCCATAGCTTTCCATTTGCACTTTACACTCTACCAAATGGATGTTAAATTTGCATTCCTTAATGGAATATTGACTGAAGAGACCTATGCAGAACAACCAAAAGGGTTCATTGACCCTCAATATCCAAATCATGTATTTCGTCTTAAAAAGGCTTTGTATGGCCTTAAACAAGCGCCTAGAGCCTGGTATGAGTGTCTTTTCAGCTTCCTCTTAGATAAAGGTTTTAAAAGAGGTGGAAATGATCAAAATCTATTTGTCAAACATTTTGACAAACACATCATTATTGCTCAAGTTTATGTTGACGATATCATCTTTGGATTAACTCCTCACTCAGAAGTAAAATCCTTCTCTGAGATAATGCGTAAAGAGTTTCAAGTGTCTCTTATGGTGGAGTTGAAATTTTTCTTAGGTCTTCAAGTTAAGCAAAATTTAGAAGGATTATTTATCTCGCAATCTAAGTACGCTTTAGAGATTGTAAAGAAATTTGGCCTTGAGAGTGCTAAAGATGCTAAAACACCCATGAGTACTACGATAAAATTGTCTAAAGACGAAACTGGAAAATCTATAGATCTAACTCTATATCGTAGTATGATAGGAACCTTGCTATATCTTACTGCCTCGCGTCCTAATATAATGTATGATGTGTGTGTATGTGCTCGTTATCAAAATAACCCTAAAGAGAGCCATCTATCTTCTGTTAAAAAAATCATTAAATATATAAAAGGCACTCTGAACCTAGGACTTTGGTACACGAGTGACACACCAAGCACTATAATTGGGTACACTGATGCCGACTGGGCTGGGTGTACTGATGATAGTAAAAGCACATCAGGAGCATGTTATTATATAGGTAATAACTTGGTAGGATGGAGTAGTAAGAAACAAAACTACACATTACTCTCAACAGCTAAATCTGAATACATAGTCGCTGGAAGCTGTTGTGCTCAATTACTTTGGCTTAAACAAATGCTAAGTGATTATGGTATTCAATCAAATCAATTGCATCTCTATTGTGATAATCAAAGTGCGATAAATATCTATAAAAATCATGTTCAACACTCGCGAACAAAACACATAAAAATAAGACATCACTTTATACGCGAATTGGTTGAAACAAAGGAATTAGAAATCAATTATCTTCCTACTGATTTTCAACTCGCAGATATATTCACCAAACCTTCAGATTACAATCGATTTATTTCTTTGTGTAAATCTATTGGTATGGTGTGTGCTGATTAATATCTTTGATCTCTCTATTTTTTTTTCCTTTGTCCATTTGAGACAAAATGGGGGAGAAATTTGAGTTTCTAATGTATTTCACATATGCTAAACAGCTTGATGTTAGTTATTCATTGCAGGTTTCTGTACAGTTGTAATAGGGTATTCTATTGTATATAGTTGAGTTATGTACTTTTGCTTTTTAGGAAATGAGTAGATAGAATTTTTTTAGGAATATGTCTCCTTATTCTTGTTACCCTACGAGTTCTAGATGACTCAAAGGAGATTTTGTCTCATATTTCCAAAGGGGGAGATTGAAGCACCATATACTCTTGACTCACTTGAGTCTATATTGAATAAGTGTTCATCTAGTTTGGAAATTGTGACAAAATTATATCTAACCTAGAATCCAAAGAACCCCAGAGCTAGCATTGCAATTTCATCCTTCTAGATTGAAGTGATCTAGACCATATTACCAACACTCACACACAGTAGAATGGTTCAATTACATCTCTTATTGCATATAAGTGTGTGTACATATGTTGAGTCTGTTTAAATCCCTGATATTGCTTTTTAAATATTTTTTGGGATTTTATAAACATTTTAAAATAAGTTTTTATTAATTAAAACTTGGTTTTAAAAGTTTTTGGGGTCAATCTGTAATTTAGCATTGATGGTTATATTGACTTAAAGTTGTCTTGGGTAGAATGCGAAAGCGACAGAGACTTCAGGGTGTCTTTTTAATTAGTTTTAGACGCGCGTTTTATCTCTTCTTATTGGCAAACATTTGTTGCCTTCTGATTGGTGGAAAGTGTGTTTCTTTATAGAGTGTAAACCAGCGCCTGTTTACAACCCTTGGATCGTTTTTATCAACGATCTGCATGTGCCCTTTCATAATCCCTGTGAACCCCATTTGAACCAATCAGGTGAGTTTTAATCACCGCATATCGTGAACCCTTGGATTAAAGTCAATCCATCTTGACTCAATTTGAGATTTTGGTTCTCATTCTCGAATCTTCTCAGCCTCCTATAAAAGGACCCTTCCTCTCAGCCTTCGAAGACTTTTTCCACTTCGTCCTTTTGAGAGAATAAAAGAGAGTAGAGAGAGAAGAGAGAAAAGAGAGAGAAAGAGAGAAACCAGAAAAGAGAGAAAGAGTTAGAAACCCTAACCCTAAATCGTAAAAACCATTTTCAAATCTAAACCTCCTTTTCAACTACTATATATCCCAAACACAACCTTGAGTGTTTGTGTGTTTGAGAGTTGTTTTGTTTAGATTGGTTTGTTGTTGTAACCTCTTTGTTCTTTAGATCTTGTGTCCAACTAAAACATTGTGTCTTAGATCTATTTTCTGTCGTATAGAAATTTCAGATCTGAGTTCTTCATGTTATATTACACCAAGATTTGCACATTTAGTTTCTCATCTTGAGAAATATATTGTTGATTCTTTTTCTGTAAATGTTTTTAACTTTGAAATCAATAATAATGTTTTCTGTTTCTAGTTCTCTTGAAACAATACCTTTGACCTAGTTTGGAATCGCACATGGTGGTTTTTAATCTCAAAAATCTTTTCAAAACAAGAGATTGATTAAGATCTTGATACGTCTTCTGAGCAAGAGAGTCATGGATTCTGGGATTGTTTTAAAGGTAAAAAAGGTTAAGTTTTGTGAGAAGAGAGAAAAATAAAAATCACTGCATATAGTCTTATATGTAATTTGTTAGGACTGTTTGTATATAATAAGTGTGTGTGTGTGTGCGTGCATGTGTTATAGATCACCTCCACAAACACTTTCACCCTACCACACGAAAAGTGTTGGTAATAAGATCTTGAGAACAAGAGTCGACGTAAAGAACTTGAAAAAATTGGAAGTTAGCAAACTCGGAGAACAACATCAACAGTCAGAACTGCAGAGAAGTTATAAGGACACCAGAGGGTACATTCCTAAACTTATATAGGCCTGAGTTGTATGCATGTTTTTTATATAGTTTGTAACTATTAAATTTGTTTTAGTGATTTTTTTTGTTTACTCCGTAGAGGGAGTCGTGGATGTTTCCTCAGTTGGGTGAGGTTTTACCACGTAAAAAATTTTGTTCTTAATCTTTCTACAACTCCTCATCTCATTCCTGGTTGTGCTGAGTTTAAAATTTTAAACTGTCTTATAAACCTGTTAATCAAATCTTGAATAGATCGCGTACATACATTTGTTAAACACATCTTGTGTTCAAATATTTTTGGTTTTTAAGAAAAGAGTTTCTTAAAAAAACTGTTCGGAGTTACTTAAATAGTTTAATTTTATTAAACAGCTTTAGTAACAAATTTTCAGCCTCACCCCTCATCCATAGTGCACTCTTAATGATCTTATCCTTCTCCCACCTTGCTATACTACCCAAGATAACTAGACTAATATACATAATCGAACTTATCCGCTCAACTAAGTTCCCATACCGCCCATACAGTATGATAAATAGTAAACACATTTCATATGTTATATACTTTGATAACTTTTCACATATTGTTTTCTTTAACCTTTTATAATTAAGTTTCACTACTTAATTCATTCTTAAGACATTCACCTTTTTCGTTCCATCATGATAATTAAGTTTCTCTACTTAATTTACTTTTAGATGTATTAATAACATCTTATTATCTACCATCTCATATAAGTAGATTATTTATATAGTATACATTTCACACACAATATATACTTATAGAACCATTCTTCACTATAATGTTCTCGTAGCACACATTAAGGACTCTTAGTTCGGCATATCTTATCGACCCCAAGTAAAAGAATTTGGTTCGGAACAATACCTCGACCCCAAGTTTTATTTCATGTATTAGTTTGGAATCCTACCTCAACCCTAATAATGAAATTTTATATATTGGTTTGGAATTCTTTCATCTCGACCCCAATTTACTATTTCCATATATAAGTTAGGAAATTTACCTCGACCCTAATATAGGAAAAAATACGTTAGGTATTCTCTGCACCTAATTATCTATATAATTTAGTAGGTATACGCACAACCTAATGATCATACTCGTACGTAAATATATTTCTCTCAAATATTCCACGTACTCTTAGATTACATTATTTTCACATACCAGTTCGGAATCCTACCTCGACCCTAGTATAATCAAATGTACTTTAGGTATTCCTCCCACCTAAGTATTTAATACAGTAGGTATACACACAACCTAGTAATCATGCTCGTGCGTAACATTTTCATCTCTAATATTCACTGTACTTATTAATTTACAATTATCTCACTATCACATTTTAATTGAGTATTCACACAAATCTAAGGGACCTAGTTACCCCTCCATATATTTCACTAGTTAAGATATCTCTAACCTACTGGTATACTCATTGGATTGAAGTTCACTCTCCCCTTAACTCAAATCCCAAATTCCCGATGCACTACTCGATCGGTTTATCCTCGTCGGCCCATTGTCCAAGTCTTACTCTCAATGACCGTATCGAACCCAAACAATATAACTACTTGTCTTCCCTAAGTCCCTATATAGATATACTATTGTCTCTAAAATTACCCTCAAGATCCGAGAATTAATTGCAACTCAACCAACGAAATTCTCCAAAAACTGCTCATATCGATCGATCGATCGACCAGGTGCAGAACGATGTTCGTCACTTCATGCATTTATTCACTAATTACAATTACCAAACTCACATTATAAAACATCAAACTTTCAACCAATGATTCCTAACCATTCTTACACACTCTAGGATGATTTCCAACGATTTTAAATATCATTAATCCCCACAAATTAGCCCAGAATAATTCAAATCTTCTAGTTATTCAAGAACCCTAAAAATATTTTCTCCCAGTATTTTAATTCGTATTAACAATCATAGTTACTTTGATTTTTAATCCTCCAGAAATATAAATCTAACCACATGTTATTTCTACCCAAACATGCCATTTATCAATTCTCTTTCACTAAGAATATTCATCAAAATCAATTATTTATAAATCCTACGCATGGATATTATAACTCAAAATAATTTGCAAAAAACCACTTCCCTTATTCAGAGATGATCTGATTTCGTGATTTTTGTTGGTGATTGATTGTCTTTCTCTTCCAATCGTCCTTCCTAACTAATTTGTGGTGCAAGAACCCTTTGAATCCTTCACTAATTCTTCCTTAAGCTTTGAGAATAATCTCTCTTCTCTCTCTAATGTCTTTCCTTTGTGTTACGAGGTTTCTAACCCTAACCCCACTTTTAATCAGCTGATAAAACACTCCAAAATTCGTATGTATCTTCACCCCCATATGCCAAAAGATTAAAACGCCCCCGTACGGTCTCGATTTAGCCCAAAAATGCCCCGGTAGCCGGCTAGTACTCTCGGGTATACTATTTTGACTAATTCGGCTCTTTCGAAATAATATGTGACCTCTAAATTATCATTTGAGTAACCAAAAACTTTTTTCCTATCTCATCCTCAATTTAGTCTAATGCGACACTCGGTTGAGGTATAGTCTAGCACGTCCATATCTCTCGCTGTGTCATATAAATTAACTATCAACATTTACTATTCACACCTAATAAATTTGAATCCTGATATTAATCAGCATCTGTCTCTCGATTAATATTTAATAATCACAATTATTATTTATGCTTAATAATTAATAATCATAATTATTAGTAAATCATATTAAATTACTCTACTCACGTAATTTAAATTAAGACATATTTTCTATTTAATTACTCGATTAATTAGATTCTAAATACGTAGAAATACGAGATATTACATACCCCCCCCCCCCTACAAAGGAATTTGGTCCTTGAAATTAGGACAAGATCAATACTAAAACGTAGGATCTCTAATAACATGGCATCCTCTTGTAGTCTAATAAAAATCATGATGGAATAAGGTCACTCCACTATACACCTATAAGAAGGCTTAATCACTGTAGCCAAAATTTATCGATACAATTTCTTAATTTACTACATGTTGACATGCTCTATCAGCCTTGTGATCTCAATATTGACTCTATCATCTCCATATAGAGAAAAGATCGCACATCCTTAAGTTTGTGATTCATGACATACAAAAGTCACCCCCAATAGTTTGTGGTACACTTCACGTTTTGACAACAAACACAAAGTCACGGCCTGTTAAAAAATATGGTTATACCCTCATTTTTAATCCACTAGAGGGTGAACAACAAGGTTTTCTAAAAAAAACCTCAGAAATACTTTGTTCATGATGAGAATGTAAGAGTTATTACACACAACTCTTTCAATGGTAACTTCTCCCCTCAATAACCCTACAAGTCACCAAATGAACTCCTAGCTTTAACCCGCATAGTAAACTACCTCTCGTCTAACCATCGACAATAGGTGATACAATAGGCCCCAAACAGGCTTCGTCCCCATCCCTTCATGATAATCCCTATCAGAGGTGGGATTTTAGGATCTCATCCTAATTCGCAGTAACATTAGGCGACACCTTACATCGGCGCAATCCTTCTTTTTAAGGAAAGAAAATATTTGTTCATCTTGATCAATTCATTCCATACACTCGAAGAAATTATTGACCTTATCACGACTTGGCAACCACCAATGAATTTTTTTATGATCTACCTACCCATTTCGTCACTGGGAAAATTCAAACTTTTTACTAAGTTTCTGGTTGCTCATTTCAAGTTAACCTTTTTCCATCCCTGAGTGATGTTCTTGGAGATAATCTCATAATGTCTCACCCAACATCGATTTCCACTTATAATATCTCACATTAAGTGGTACTATATATACACCCCTTCTTTCCCCGAAGTCTACTAACATTCTAGAAATGCGCAAGCCACTCTTCAACATCCATTCAAATGAGTCTCCACAAGACTTTCTCACAATAATTTGGTATTCTCTTTGTCAAAAGATAACTTTTAAATGGATTTCCCCAGCTTTTCAACCCATATCGAGTGTGCTATCTCTCGTTGCACATATATACTTGGATTATCATCTTTCTCATACGACATTCAATCCATAATATCATTAAAACTTTGTTGATAACTTTCCCTCAGGCATATCCTCATGCATAATTTCCCACGCCCTTCTATCTCAGACGATTTGAAAATACAACTAACCAGGGTGCCCATACACCCTATATCCCATGCATACTTGCATAAATGCAACTCGGCTCCATTATCCTCATATTGTCAGTATCTCCCAGATATGACTATATAACCAAGCCATAACTACGGTACTCAGCCCATGTCCTACTGACCAAACATCTCCCCACTTCCAATGTTGCCATAAGCTTCATGCGTGGAATATCTCGGAAAGTGAAATCCAAATAAAGAACCCCCTGATACACAACTACTTAACATTATCGATCGTTGGGATCCATTAAGCCCTTAGTCCATAATACGTACACCTAAAGTTCTCGTCTCTTGACATAAAAGTATACACGTCCACTTTTATGCCAAAAAAGACTACATACAATTATGCGCCTTTACTATCTCTCATTAGTAAAATTGTTCTTCATTTTAGATATACACTATCTAGTCTTCTTACTATTACTCATTAGTAAGAATAGTCACACATTATAAATTTCACACACAATAAAGTTATAAGTTCATACCTTGCTATCTATTGTCACACATAAGTAGAGTAATTATACTGTATATATATCACGCACAATATATACTATGACTGTATACTTAGGGACAATTGGTTCGGAATATCACCTCGACCCCAAAGTCACCTTCGTATATTGGTTCGGAATTGCACCTCGACCCCAATTTATCTTACCATTTATATTGGTTCGGAAATGCCCTCGATCCCAATGTAAATGTTTTTTTATATATATATAACTAACACTTAATGCGTCATTTCTTAGTGTACACCCATTCTCTCCTAAGGCGACACCAAAAGTTTCGCTACCCCACGGTAACTAATCATACATATCCATCATAAATCCACTAATACCAACGCACCCACTACATTCGACTCACTCGTAAATTTTAGTGCTAAATAATCAAATGTTGTGACTCGCCCATGTCACTTGAAATGTGCCTTATACTCATACGGATAAGGAAAAACTCTATCTCTCATTGCCATTTAGCTTACCTGATCAACTGTCCATGAGCATAACTCTCCTGCTGGAACTGACCCACAATGTGTTGCAATGGTCTCATAACTAGGATCTCATCCTGTAGTTTCCCCTGCCTGGATTTTGGGCAATCCTTCTTCCTGTGGTCCCTCTCTTCACAACTGCAATAATCACCAGAGAACTCTCCTACTTCTGTCCCTGGCCCTACTGGCCTCCCCCACTATCCTCTTAGCTCTGACGGCCCTAAGGAATGAATGTGCTTATGCTGATATTTGAGGATCTTGTTGGTCTTACCTGAACTTACCACTCTCGGGGTTATAACTTTCGGATTTAAAACTCTTAGTCCTATCCTCCTATCCGAAGTCTCCCACTAGCACAATTCCTGTCTGTCTCCCAGCCAAACTATTTTCCCTTACCTGTTGTGGGAAATTTCAATACACGTGGTCCTACTCTCCACACATAGGATGACTTATTATTCCCTCTCCTATCTCTGGCCCCACTGTCCATGTTGGCGTGTCCTTCTCCCGGACTTGGTAGCCTCGACCCTCGTGACTACCCCTCCCATTATCCCTTTAGTCTCCGTTGGCCCTTGGGAACTCGTCGTTGGCCTTACCAGTCCCAACTGAATCCATCGCCACTCGGTTGGAATTAAACTATTTAAATCATTTAAATGGGTCTCCTCATGGGTCTCCCCCTTGCGGTGTTTTTCTAGCACTGTCACATGTTGTCTTACTCCATGACTAAAATCTCCAATTCTATTAGCTCCTTTCACAAGGAAGCATTTATATCAATACTGATAAAAGTAAAACATTGACCCCATCTGCATCAATCGTCCAAGCAAAATCTCTCTTTATGTGCTAGTGACTCCTCTCGTGATCCCATTACCCACCTTAAAGGCTCTTTTCTCCGTTGTACTAAATGCGGATATTTACTCCCACCATTTCAACACTACTCTTATGAGCCAAACGGAATTTTACCCCCAATTCACTTTTGGGTATATATTACTTCCTGAAATATGCCAACGCCTCTGGGTGTTCTATATCCATTGGCTACACGCACACTCTTTGCATCTAAAAAAATTCCAACGGGTGGTCCTCTTCAAATAACCATGAGACTCTCTCCCATCCTAACCACACTGGGTGAGTCTATTTTTGCACCAATCTCTGCTATAGCAGTACAATAATATATCTGTTACACTCTAGCAGTCCTGACCGCTCCATCATCCTGAGCAATAATAGGGGTGACCTCTGCTACGGTCATCGACCCCAAAATATTCTTCACTATATCTGAACCCCGCCTCTTGCTGCCTTCCCAGTTGCCCTCAATGATCTGCCTTTGTATAATCTTCATACGAGGCACACTCGTCCGCATAAAAATTCACTAATATTTATACACTATAGCTGGAGAACGGAAGCCACGTACGTAGAGGAATACAACAATCCTATGATAGGGCTCTATATCCATCAAATGATACACTGAAAACGTAGTAAGCCGTACATATCCTTTGGACACTAGAACCTGAATCTCTGTTACCATATGTGACACCCTGCCTAATTAAATCCCGGGTGATCATTCCTAAATTAAATTAAAATAGGTTTCTCAGTTGGTTCATTCTTAGCAATCACCTAAGTGAAATTAGACCGATGTCAAATTTTATCTTTCATTAACCCAAGACAATTTACTCATGCGGAAGTAATAGATAAACATACACAATAAACTATGAATCAAACCATGTAGAACTATAAAGGATGAAATCTTACCGAGTCAACATTTGGCTAAAAACCAAAACTGCTAAATAAAATCCACATAATCCAAAACTGAAATCTGGAATAAAGATTGTGGACAACATGTCCTAATAGAGAATACTATAATGAGATCGTACACTAGATCTGAATAGATAAAGCATCTATGCAAAGTCCTGGCAGCCTCCACAAAGCTGTAGCCATGAGTCCCTGAATAGAATCTTCAAGTCTGGCATCCCTATGGACGAACACCTAAAAGGTTTGTTTTGAAAATATTTAGCAAGCAGTTATCAAAATAAAATGAGTTACTGATTACACATGTTAAGATTTTGTACACTCTCTTTAGTTGCCTCACCCCCCATCTATAATGCACGCTTAACGATCCTATCCTTAGCCCACATAACTATACTGCCTAAGCTAACAAGACTAATATACATAACTGAACTTATCTACTCAACTAAGTTCCCACACCTCCCTACAGTAAGCTAAATAGTAAACACATTTCATATGTTATATACTTGGATAACTTTTCACATTTTGTTATCTTTAACCTTTTATAATTAAGTTTCACTACTTAATTCATTCTTAAGATATTCACCTCTTTCGTTGAATCATGATTATTAGGTTTCTCTACTTAATTTGCTTTTAGATTCACGACATCTTATTATCTACCATCTCATATAAGTAGATTACTTATACAATATACATTTCACACACAATATATACTTATAAAACCATTCTTCACTATTATGTCCTCATAGCACACATTAAGGACTATTGGTTCGGAATAGCTCATCGACCCTAAGTAAAAGAATTTGGTTCAGAACATTACCTTGACCCCAAATTTTATTTCATGTATTAGTTCGGAATCCTACCTCGACCCTAATAATAAAATTTTATATATTGGTTCGGAACTCTTTCATCTCGACCCAATTTACTATTTCCATATATTAGTTTGGAATTCTACCTCGACCCTAATATAGGCAAATATACATTAGGTATTCTCTCCACCTAATTATCTACATAATTCAGTAGGTATACGCACAACCTAATGATCATACTAGTACGTAAATATAATTCTCTGAAATATTCCCTGTACTCTTTAGATTACATTATTTTCACATACTAGTTTGTAATCCTCCCTTGACCGTAGCATAATCAAATGTACTTTAGGTATTCGCTCCACCTAAGTATTTAATACAATAGGTATACATACAACCTAGTAATTATGCTCGTACGTAACATTCTCATCTCTAATAGTCACCCTACTTATTAATTTACGATTTATCTCACTATCGACATTCATCAGTCGATCGATCGGTCGACCAGGTGCAGAATGTTATTCATCACTTCATGCATTTATTCACTTATTCCAATTACCATCCTCACATTATAATACATCAAACTTTCAACCAATGATTCCTAACCATTCCTACACACTCTAGGATTATTTCCAATAATTTAAAATATCACAAATCCCACAAATTAGCCCAAAATAGTTCCAATCTTCTAATTATTCAAGAACCCTAAAAATATGTTCTTCCCATATTTTAATTCGTATTAACAATCATAGTTCCTTTGATTTTTAATCCTCTACATATATAAATCTAACCACATGTTATTTCTACCCAAACATGCCATTTATCAATTCTCTTTCACCAAGCATAATTATCAAAATCAATTATTTATAAATCTTACGCATGGATATTATAACTCAAAACAATTTGCAAATAACCACTTTCCTGATTCAGAGATGATCTAATTTCATGATTGTTGTTGGTGGTTTATTGTCTTTCTCCTCCAATCTTCCTTCCCAACCAGTTTGTGGTGCAAGAACCCTTTGAATCTTTCACCAATTCTTCCTTAAGCTTTGAGAATAATCTCTCTTCTCTCTATAATATATTTCCATTGTGTTATGAGGTTTCTAACCCTAACCCCACTTTTAATCAGGTGATAAAATACTCCAAAATTCGTAGGTCTCCTCACCCCCATATGCCAAGAGACTAAAACGTCCCCGTACGATCCCGGTTTAGTCAAAAAATGCCCCGGTACCCGACTAGTACTCCCGGGTATACTATTTTGACTAATTCGGCCCTTTAGGAATCATCCGTGACCACTAAATTATCATTTTGAGTCACCAAAAACATTTTTCCTATCTCATCCTCAATTTAGTCTACACGCGACACTCGATTGAGGTATAATCAAGCACGTCCATATCTCTCGCTATGCCGTACCAACTAACTATCAACATTTACTATTCACACCTAGTAAATTTGAATCGTGATATTAATCAGTATTTGTCTCTCAATTAATGTTTAATAATCACAATTATTATTAATGCTTAATAATCATAATTATTATTAAATCATATTATGTTACTTTACTCGCGTAATTTAAATTAAAATGTATTTTCTATTTAATTACCCAATTAATTAGATTCTAAATACGCAGAAATATGGGGTATTACAGGTCATAATTCATTTGTATATATTTCATGCCCACTCATTCCACCCCACATGTTTATACACATCAATTCTATGCTAGTGTGTAAAGCGTATGTTTTTTGTGTCGAGTTTTTGTTGTTGTTGTTTAAACCTATATATGTGTTTGTATTTCATTGGTATAGTTTGAATATTTTATATATGATATCATATGTTTTGAGTATTTACATTTTGCATTTAGTCCATGCTTTCCATATGATTTATCTTCGTATTTACTTGGCACGCTATATGGTAATATTGATATATCTGATTATGAGCATTGAAATTCCTTTTCTTAAATTGGTAATTTCAAAGTTGGTATCATCGTTCATTGCGTATTCATAATTGTATATTTTTTCATCAATATTGATATTGTTTGATCATAGTTTAGATTATTTGTGCTTAAGCTGCCTTGTTGTGTGCTTGCTACATGTTACACCATTGCATGATTTTATTCCCTCCTCCATATTTTTAAATTGGTATCTTATGTTCACATATCAAGGGGGAGAATTGGTTTATGGGGGAGTAATATTTTTATTCTGTCTTTGTCTATTACTGAACAAAAAGGAGGAGATATTGTATCTTTCCTTTCATGATTAGGATATCTTTATCTTAGGGGGAGACGCCTTAGATGGGTCAGATTGTTAGAAATAGTTAGATGTTTATTTTTATATGGATTTTATATTTGTTATACTTGCGATAAAGTTTTTCAAGGAAAAAAAGTTACTCAATATATGTGTTTGTCGAGTGTCTATACTCTTTTTCCTTTTAGGATTGGGGTCTAAGTCTTTTTAGAGAGCTTGACAGCCCATAGGATTTTTTTTCATGGAATATCCAAGGGGGGAGATTATAAGGACAAAATTTCAATCAAGTCATTTTTTTTTGTAATTGTGTTAAGTCCGAACAAAATATTTGAGTCATAGGCTAGACGTTGTATTATCAATCTCGTAAGCCTATGACATGTTTCATGAAGACATAGCGTCCAACATTCAAAGTGGATATACTTATTACTGTGTTTAGTGCCAATATCTATCCACACATTTTTTTAGGATCTCTTAATGTATAAATGCATTTTGAAATATGGTCCTTGGATTTTTTTATGGGTGTTTGTTTTTAAACAAAATTATTTATAACTGTTTTAAAAATGTTTTCTTGAAGAAAAATATTTTTTTTTTGTTTTGATCTCATGAGAACAAGTTCTAAATATCATTAGAAAGAAATGTTATTGTCGTTAGAATGAAATTGGAATCTCGTTGGGATGGACGTCTAACGAATATCAAACAAGAATATTTTGTCGAGCAAAAACATTCTCATTATAAGCTCGTTAGAATGAGAAATCTTATTCGTTCGAACAAACTGGAGTTTCATTAGAACAAAAAGCATTTCTCGTTCGAACGAGATATAAGTTTTTGTTCGAAAGAATTTGACACCTCGAAATTCATGTTTTTAAAATTTAAGGTGTACTGAACTCAATTTTTTAAAGAATTTTCGGTGAAAATCAATTATACACCTATTTGAAAAAGTTTCAAAATACTAGTTTCACCTATTACATTTAAAGATACAAGTTCTTATATTCATATGCCTTGAGATAATGTATTTGGGAACCAAAGTTTGTTTGTCTTCATATTGAGAGAACTTGTTTCATGGGTGGAATCCGTACATGTTATTTGTTGTGTTGCGGTGAAGAAGAATTGGATTTGGGGTTCCGATTCCGTAGATGTTTACTGAACCTTATCAGTGGATATCGAGGCATTCATGGATTCATGCATTGTGGCAGTATGTGTGGGTAGATTCCTATGTTGCACTATGGAGGAGAAGTTGAAGATAGGAGAGCGTCAAAGCTTTAGACGGAGACGAATTATTTTGTATGTCTATTATCTAGTCTTCATAAAGCCTTATCATAGTCATTTGTTTGTATAAACCTTCCTAGGTTTTTCCCTTTGTGGTTTTTCTCATACATCAGCATGTTGTGTTGGAGTTATTTATTTTATTTGCTCATCAAATAAATGCATGTTTTGATTAAAAGGATAAAATTGGATGAATAGTTTTTTCACAACAAAACGATTTAATTTTGTGAAGAAGTTTTACTAGGTTTAATCTGTTGAAACTTTTGTTCTTCAAAATTGAAAAATCTTGCAATTGGACTTTTTGTTTGTCGTGACATCCTTGCCTAGTATCATGCATTCTCAGAACAGCTCGTTAATTTATTAATATAATAATGATTAATTTTTATGTTACAGTTGGGTAAGGTATGTCCGGGCTATGGGGGATTAAATATGCTCAGAGTGTAAATTTTAATATGTCAAATTGATCCCTAGAGATATGTATCCCATTGGGGGCAAGTTTTAAGAGAAACTGGGTTGTGTTTTGGGCTTATTTGAGGGTCCCAAAGTGGACTCATAGAGAACCATAGGGATTTAGATTATAAATAGATAATTAAACCCCACTAAGGATCATAATACATCATTAGTCATAATCTAGTAGCAGAGGCAAACACTGGGAGAGAGGAGAGAAATCAAGAGGGTTCATTTTGCATTCATTCATATTTAAGGCAAGAAGTACTATCTTTCTTATCGTATTAGTATAACTTTTTTATGACTTTCATCGTTGAATATGAATCAATTCATTAAAAGCATGCTTGTAGGATCAAAATATGATTAAGGATGTTTAAATATGATTAGTTAACTTGTTTAATAATATATATGACTTGATTAGATAAATAAACTCATTTTCATATTGATTATCATGTCCAACTTAGAACTATATGGCTTGTATTATTAAAACCTATAATTAAACTATTTTTAATAATTAATTATTGTATATTTGATTTGTTTTATAGTTAGTGTAGACACCACATTCTAGGACCCCCTGAGTCTCTCCTTAGGTCCCTAGCACCTCCCCAATTTACTACAAAACTTAGGGCATACCCCGAGTATCAATCTAGAGGCCATTGGGCGTTCCTGGGACCTGTTTGACTCCGATAAACTCAATCGTTAGAGAAAAATCTCAATGAATCTATAAAGGGCTCTGGATCACTTTTTCCAACAGTGTGCCCCAGCACTAATCGACATAATAGTTCAAGTGAACGGACCATTTTACTACCAAAAATCAATATGGGTGCTCCCGGGCCCCGGTTTGACCCCAGTCAAGTCCATCGTCAGAGATAAATCTATTTCGATCTTTGAAGGGATCTGAATCACCTTTCCAATGATCCGCCCCATGGGTGAAACGACATAACCTTTAGGACGAACGATCTATTTTTCACCAAAAACTAATCTGGAGGCCATTGGGACCTCCCAGGATCCGTTTGACCAAGGTTAACTCTTCATCTCGAACAAGACTAAATCAATCTTCTAAGTACCTCGTATACCCTTTTCGACGGGTTGTCCTGTGCACAAATCAGCCTTACGGACGAACGACCCATTTTACTCCGTAAGATCACTAGGCACTTCCAGGACCTGATTGAAAAAAGTCAACTCCCTGAACCAAGCGAGGCTCTTTGGAATGTCAAAGTACCCTCACATAAACTTTCTAATGGTCTTCCCCGTGTGCAATTCTGACTTACGGTTTGGATGAACGATCCATTATAGTTTGACGATCCCTCCTCCAAAACACCGATGAGCGCTTCTGAGCCCCATTTAACCCAAAGTCAACTCCTAGACCTGAAAGGGGACCAAAGTACTCTTAAAGGTATCTAATTTACATTTCTAATGGTATGCCTCGTGCATGATATGTATAAAATAATTTCATTCTATAACCATTTTTTTGGAAAAATCTACACGAGACAGCAAATTGGGAGATCCATTTCCCTGCCTGTCGATAGTGTGTCTGGGGTTACTTGTTGATAGGAATGTCTAGGTCTATGCCGATCAGTAACCACCTTACCCTAGAAATAGATGGCATGACCTCATTCCTAGGGAGACCTCAAATCCATTAATATCAGTGATCTCAGCAATATTCTCTTGCAATCAGCGAAGTTTCCTTGTGTGAAATTCCTTTTCCTCTTTCATTCCCATCATTTTCATACCCAATTTAGCAAAATCTCATTATCTCTCATCGAAAATTCATCTCAACATTCAAGGGAGATCATCAAGGATCAAGATCAACCTCAATTCTCCAAAGAATGTCCAAACATTCTCCAATTTCTTTGAATTTCTCTATTTCCGCATTAGTTACATAAACTCCAATTTAGTTTTTACTTTAATTCATACACATTAATATCTTATCGGTTATTAGTTATATTGCACATGCTCTATTTTCTATAAAAAAAAATAAGAAAAAGAGCGTTACACCTATAAATTTGAACGCAATCTCTCAAAAATAAAAATACATTTTCCACATGCACACACATATAATAAATTCCTGTTTGAATCTATGGGTTAAACCCCTCCCTTGTTTCGCATATGAAACACGTGGACTTTGATGCCATTATAGGATACGTAGGTGTTTCGGGCTAAAACCCGAGACTCGAGTCCAATTTTCAAATTTTCCAATTTTTCCGTTTTCATATTTGAATCCTTTTTATTTATACATTATTCCATATATATCGTATTTTTGATACATATCGGCATTTTATATAACAAATATTATCGTTTCATTATTACGATCAATATCTCTATAAACTCATACATTGTATTTTCTAAATATTATTTTGGAAACATTCCTATGGATGACCTCACTCTAACTTTTCCATGATATGAGTTGGGCGATTCCAAACTCTTTTTTTATATACACGCAAACACATTTCACGGAGAAATTAAGGAAAATAGTAACACATGCCCACGAGAGACCGAAAGGGCGGTATGGGTGCCTAACACCTTCCCATTCCGTAACTTAGACCCTGAACCTCTGAACTATTGGTTTAATAAGTATCAGTTTTCTTTCATGTCGCTCTCTCGAGGCGACAACATTTTCTTTTGCTTGTTTTGTGTAAAATAGTTTGGCGACTCCATCTTTTTACATCACCCCACATCAACGATGACCGAAGCGGTCCTAGAGGAATAGGTCATGAGACCTTTTCTCCCCTACCTTTTTTCCCCCACCGAGAAGGGAGAGATTTAGGATGGCCACAGTGGCGACTCCGCTAGGGACGCCTTAAGAGGGCTAGACTGTATTTGCATGGGTGTTATAATTTTCTACTTGTGTGCGTATGCACCAACCTGTATGTTCCCTTTTTTCTCCTCTATTATTCCTTGTATATATCTACCTCATGCTTGTATCACTACTCACTCACACACTTGTAGATACTCTCCATGTACACTTCACACTACTAAAACTTAGGATCACTTATATCCACATGTTGCACACACCATGTAGAATATCCATGCTTAGGTGTCACTGACATACACCTCCACTTATCACATTTGTATGTATCCATGCTCACTCACACATATCACACACCACTTGTAGTTGATCCATGCTTAGGTTCACCACCACACATTCACACATCACTCACTCGCACGTATCCATGCTTAGTGTAATCTTCATGCTCCAAGATAAATTTACTTTTTATGATACTTATACATTCTTACTTAATAGTATAATCCTCATACTGACAAATAAAATACTCTCTTCATAATATACTAGTAAAAAATCATGCATTTTGCACACTACATCACAAAAGAGCATGGCTATTGACCAATTTTTATCTGGCAACTGGAGGGTCACTTTGTGATGGTCGTTGGTTCAGCAGGGCGCAGTTAGCCTAAGTAATATGACTCTCACCTAACATTGTCCAAGAACATTCGACGTATATCGAACGGTCCCTCCCCGACGTCGTACCGTTTGACCGAAGCCATGATGGGAGGTATATCACAGGGAACTCATTCACGTACATCGAGTATATAGAATTTTCTCTCACATATACATTCCCCACGAAGTATATAGTGAGGCAATTCATGTACACTGAGGTATATAAATGGCTTGTCCACACGTACCGGTTTCCCTCAAAATCAAGACATAAATTGCGGAAGTCATGGCAAAGGGGGGAACCCTTCTAATTAACCCAACAACTGCATACCCTCATATAAGCATTAAACCTAGGGCACTCATATTTAGTTTACTGTTTACTACCCGAAACTCTGCCGAAATGATGGGTCAAGCATGCCGCCCAAAATTCCACACGATTTCGTCTTTTTCAAAACTTGACCCCATCCATGAGCCTGGTAACAAGTCAACCTGTGTTTTACATAATTTTCAAACAAATTTTTTCTAGACTTGGTTCCCATCCGGCATTTTTTTTGCATTTAGGCAAACCCAATACAAGTGAGAACATAATAATAATAATAATAATAATAATAATAATAATAATAATAATAATAATAATAATAATAATAATAATAATAATAATAATGCCAAAACTCTTCTCTCGTCTTACCCATTTTCAAAAGTGTCAAAAATATTTTTTCCCTCTTTTGTCAAAATACAAAAAGCATTTTCCTTCCTTTTATCATAAATAAAAAAAAAAAATCATCCCTTTCTCTCAATAAAAGTCTCCCACTCCTCTCTTTCAAAAATAAATTTGAATCTTTTTCCTCTCAGGTCGATCGCATACTTGACCCTTGGCCTGGATCCCTATTGGCTTCGGTCTTCTGTCGAACCGCCTCAAAGCTTTGTCAATCCCCCCACTACTTCCTCCGAGTCCGGAATTCACTTTCACCCACTTTCTATGGAGAACGCAGACCAAGTATCAAATGTGTAACCTGATTTGATGACGATTCTAGCATAACTTACTGCCAACATTAACAACCTTCAAACCGAGGTTCATGAGAGTCAACAAAATTGGGTCACTATTCCCAAAGATCTCGAGGTCCTATTCCCTCATTCTAGGGATCCGCCCACACCTGAGCCTATTTGGGTCCCGAAATAATACTAGCACGTTCAACGTGCCCCTCCTGCCAATGGGTCACCTCCACCTCATCTCCCGAATCTTGCCCAGCCAGGGGCTAACCTGCTCGTGACCGTTGATCCAAAGGAAGAAGAGTTGAATAAGGACAAGGAAGACCTTAAGATCTTGGCCAATAAATTTGATCAAGTCCGAATCTCCGGGAACTACATGGATTACATCCATATGTCTCCCTATCCTAAAGCAAGGTTGTCGAAAAAGTTTAAGATGACTAATATTAAGAAATTCGGAGGTAGTGGGCCCCTAATTGTTCATCTTCGAAGTTATCACCGATCCATGACTCTCCTAGGTGACTCCGAAGAAATAATGGCCCAGATGTTCGAACATACTTTGAAGGGCAACGTTCTTCACTCGTTCTTAGCCCTCGAAAAATCCAGAATGCGTAGTTAGGAGGATGTTGCCTATGAATACATGTCACGGTATAAATACAATGATGAGTTGGAGGTTACCCGCTGTGATTTACAACTTCTCAAGAAGATTCCTGGGGAAACTATTAGTAACTTCATAGAAAAATGGAGAGAAAAATAGGCCATTGTGACCAACCGACATTTCGAAGAGGAACAAGTCATTATTTTGAATAAAAAATTCTTAACCCATGTCCGAGTAGCGATGGGAGGAAAATATTACCCCCATTTTTGAGCTCTCTGGGGAGCCAAAGTGGAGATTAAGAAAAGTTTATCCAAGGCGGAAGTTGAGCTGAAGAAAGTATCCCGATAGTTCACTCCCAGAAAGTACAATAAGCTTGTTAATACTTCAGTTTCAACCATCAATAACATTTCTCAATCTGCCACTTCATGGGCGCTAGAAAGCTTCCCTAACCCAGTTAAAGAGGGATATACTGAGATTCACGCTCAACTCTCCAAAGTTTACCAATCCCTCTTAAGCCAAAGTCTCATTAAGCAATTGGAACCTTGTCCATTACCAAACCCACTTCCCAAAAATTTCAAACGTGATACCCATTGTGATTTCCATCAAAATATCGGCCATACCACTGATCAATGTTTCCATATCTGAAATGTAATCCAAGGTCTGATTGATCAGGGTATCTTCACCTCACTAGTCAATCCTAAGACAAAAACTACCCATAATCCACTCCCAAATCATTCAAATGCCATCTTCATAGAATAATACCCAGAATTTGATCCATCTACCCAGATTATACCCAATAAATTGCCCATCATACCTATGTATTCCCCTAAATCCCTCAAAGTTTGCCAATATTTTCTCTTACATCCCACCTATTTTGCCGATTACGCCCTATCACTTCTTAAAAGGGTCTATATTATTGCTCGTACTCATTTTGGAGTGAAATATATGGAATTGTCAACGGTACAAAATCATCTCCTAGATTTCGGGCTGAAATTTCCATCAGAGATTATTATTGATTACCAGAGATTCAGTACACTTTTCTTAGGAGATCAAAAATGAGCTCGAGAGTCAGATAGTTGGGTGGTAACAACGAATTATGTCAGCTTAGATAATGTCATCCAGATCATGGCAGACTTAATCCGACACACTAGTGAAATTCTATATATCACCGTTGAGTGGGAGGATTTGTACGAAGAGGTCGTGTAAGTTTTAGAATGCATTTACTTCTCATGGAAGAATTATGCCATTGTCACCGGATGGAGGGACAAATTCAACAGTTTAGATGAAGAGTAAAATCCCCAAAAGACTAGCCCAATAGTCAGTATATGTGGAATGATATCTTTTGAGGAGTTGATGTAAAAAAGGTAATCTAAAAAAGGTAATCTGATACCTAGATGTCTATGGGGATTCAACCCTTGTCATCGACCAAGTCCTTAGAAGATGAAAAGTCAAGGATGAGAAACTCTTACCCTTTCTCACCCACCTAGAAGAGTTAGCCTCCCAATCCCGAGATATCACCTTCCATTACCTGCCTCGAGTAAAGAACAACTTAGTTGGTGCCCTTACTACCTTAGATTATATGGTCGACATGCACAAGGGAATAACTATGGCCCCCTTCCTAGTTAAGAAGCATGTTAAACCAACCCACTGCTACCACATTGAGTTAGTCATGTAAGAAAATCCTAATATAGCCGATTGATGGTACTATCATATTTGACAACTCCTCAAGCATGGTAGATATGCCCAATATTCTAACAAGAAAGGCCAAGTAACCCTCAACAAACTGGATGCCCAGTACATTATCTATGATAAATAATTGTTCAAGAGATACTTAGATGGAACCCACTTACACTGCATCGCCGGGGCTGACATTGAAGAGTTGATGTAGAAAATACACAGTGGGGAATGCAGATAACACATGAACGGCCATATGCTTCCCAAGAAAATCATCCAACAAGGCTATTATTTGACTACCATGGTTAAAGATTGCATCGCCTATGTTCGTAGATGCCTCAAATGCCAGTAATTTTTTAATTTACATCACTTGACTCCCCAAGAATTATACAAGTCGTTCTCCGCATGGGGTTTTGATATCATAGGGAAACTTACACCCAAATCATGTAATGGGAATGAATTAATCTTAGTTGCCACTTATTACTTCACCAAATGGGATAAAGTCAAGTCATACACAGTTTTGAATGCCAAAAGGTGGCCAAGTTCATCCAAAAAAATATTTTTTGCTCAGATGGGGTCCTACACGAGATAGTGTCAGATAATGGGTTGCATTTTGAGGCAGAAGTCACTAAGTTGGTCGATGAGTACAGGATCTAGAAGCACAAGTCTTCTCCTTACTGACCACAAGCCAACGATATAGTCGAAGCCTCTAATAATAACCTCAAAGCAATCATCAACAAGATGATCGAGAATCATCGAGATTGGGTTGATCAATTCGAGCATCTATTGGGGTTACCCTTTTCTCTCTAGTATATGGCATGGTAGCAGTCCCCCATTGAATTAGAAATCCCTTCACTACGCATTAATCTTGAAACCAATGTCAGTGAGGAATACTGGCATCAAAGCCACCTTGACTAGTTGTCACTTTTGGATGAAACAAGGGTAAAAGCTCTATATCATATAAACGGGTACCATAATTTAATAGCACGATCATTCAATAATAGAGTTAAGGACTGTGGTATCTGAGACGGGGACTTAGCCCTTAAATAGATCTTAGAACCCGTTTGGGACCCCAGAGTGAAATTCAAGCCCAATTGGGGTTGCCCATACATTGTGAAAAAGATCCTATCTGGTGGCGCCATTATGCTCACTAACCTTGATGGAGAATAGATGTCCCATCCAATCAACCTGGATCATCTCAAGAAATTCTACCATTAATTCAAAATCTCGACGCGCTACGACTCTTTTCACCTCTCTTTTATTCCAAAAAAATCTCCATTTCCCTCTAATCATAACTAGGTGAGGCCTAATCCTTTAAAAACATCTTTACCTTTTAAAATGAAACTAAATTTTTTTTAAAACCCCTAGAGGTTCGTAGGCATTCTTTTCTTATCTCCGAGAATGACATTTCATTTTTATAATTTACATGAACAAAAGGATTATGTATGCCTTAGTGATTGGCATAGATAATTCAAATGAAAAACTCATTAAGAGGCACAACGATATAATAAAAAAAATCATTCCATTTCAGTACACTTACAAATATAGTCATAAAGAGTTAAACATCTTCCCCACCAACCTAACCTTATTGTCCTAAAAACAAAATCAAATCAGGCTACTCCTAAACAAGCTAACACAAACTGTTTCTAAACTTTCTAATTTTTTGCAAACAATCAGATACAAATTCAAACACAACACCATACAAAACTCCACATAAACACCAAAAATGCCATCTTCACAAAAGGCCCTACCCACAGCTGCCATAAGAACCAACCCCATCATCATTTATATCTTGGGGTCCCCAAACTTCCCCTACTTGTATGGAATACCAAAGGCACTCCATGGAACACTAAGCCTGGACCAGCCTAGGAAAAACCACTAGGCCTTTCTCCATGGTGTGAAACATGGAAATCCATCTCGGTACAGTCTCTTCGGCCAGCATTTTAGCCACTACCCTCCTCCGCATCCATTTCATGATGTCCCCAGAAACATGCCAAACTCTGCCAAAAGATTATGAAGGATGGGACGACGGTCGATGCCTCTCCCACAAGGATCCCAGTCGCATGTGAAGGCCTTTCATCAAATCTTCCACAAGAAAGAAGTCCAGAATATGGGAAGGCACAATATGTTCCCATCTAGCTTGACGCAGGAGCCACCAAGGAAAGTCGAAATAGGTTTATTAAAGGCCAACCAACTGAACGTACTAGTGTTACCCTAGTTTTAAAATGGGCTGTGACTCCCCCTAACAGGGTACCAACCAGCATAGACATTGAGCCCCATACTCGACAAACCAATTTTCCAAATTCTTGATAGTCAAGTAAAAGCTTATAAAATAATGGGTGAAGAAATTCGGCACAACTGCCAAGGGGTATTCATGAGGCACCACAAAATGGAATCTCTTAGAAAGCCACATGAACAACATAACTGGGTTGCCCCATAAAAAGTCAGAACGGCCTTCGCACCAAGTGTTTAGACCATTCAGGGTCTCTGCCCGTGTAGACACCCCATTCTGTTACCCCTTAAAATCCCCTTAGGTTCCTAGAACCTCTCTTTATCACTACAAATCTAGGTCATACCCCGAGTACAGACCTAGAAACCATCGGGCGCTCCCAAGATCCATTTGACTAAAAAGTAAAACTCTTCATCTCGACCAAGATTGAATGAATCTTCAAAGGGCACTGAATTCCCTTTCCAACGGTCCATCTCATGCGTGATTCTAACTTACCTCCCGAACAAACAACCAGTTTTCCCCGAAACTTTATCTAAAGTCCACCGGACGCTCTCGAGCTCCGTTTGACCAAAGTCAAACTCTTCAGCTCAACTGAGACTGAATGAATCTTCGAAGGGAACTGAATCCCCATTCCAACGGTCATTCCCGTGTGTAATTCTGACTTACGGTATGGACGAATGATCCGTTTTACTCCGAAAGGTCACCAAATGCTTCCTGAGCCCAAATAGCCAAAGTCAACTCCTCAAACCAGGTCAAACTCTTTGGATTGTATAAGTACATCTCCTAACCTTTTCAACGGTCCACCCATTCATGATTCGGACTTACCATGTGAATGAACGATCCATTTGCGTTCGATGATTTCCCGTCCAATGGATCAAAGAGCACTTTCGAGCCACATTTGACCCAAAGTCAACTCCCGAACCAGGGAGCAATCTAAGGAATTTCGAAGGTCTCTAAATTACCTTTCCAACAGTTTGCCCCATGTGCGATTCAGATCAATAGTTTTCACTCTGCGGACGATTTTCCAAAAAGTCCAGAAAGACACTGCCAAACGGTAGGTCCCAGACCCTACCTATCGGCAGTGTGCACCTATCGA
The DNA here is from genome assembly GCA_949130495.1 of Sambucus nigra. Lineage (NCBI taxonomy): Eukaryota > Viridiplantae > Streptophyta > Magnoliopsida > Dipsacales > Adoxaceae > Sambucus > Sambucus nigra. Next base: position 535,941,873 of record OX422209.1, read on the forward strand.
TTGGCAGAAACAGGGCTATGCCGATCGGTAATGACCCGTGCCTATAAAAATAAGGCCATGTCCTAATTGCAAGGGGGCCCAGATCTAAAACATATCACTCTTAGCAAATCCAGAAAACCTTTCTCGAAGTTAGCGTGATTTCCACATCCAAAACCCTTTCCAACTTTCAATTGTCATCATCCTTTTCAACAAACTTGGTGAATTCACTACCCTCCATCAACATCCAATTGCAAAGGCTTCTCTCCAACATTCAAGATCTTCAAGAAGGTCCAATTTTCTCAATTCTATCCTTAAATTCCCATACATTCATATTAACTTGCTTTATTACTTAGCACTTTTATTCTCCCATCTCACATATCCTAATATAATTTTTATTTAGTATTATTGCACATCTCTTATTTCATATAAATAAAAAACCAAAAAATAAGAAAAAATGGGTTTGCTCGTAAATTCCAAACGGGAATTCTCACATTTTTCTTGCACTTCTCTCACAACTAAAACATTTTTCCACACACACACACACACAAATAAAAGAATCCCCCGATTGGATTTATGGGATAAACCCCACCCCTCGTTTTGCATACGAACTACATGGACTTTGATGCCTCTATAGGCTACGTAGGCATCTCGGGGTATAACTCGAGACTCGAGTCTTATTTTTTACTCTTTTTCCCATTTTCTATTTTCTCTAAATTCAATTCTCTTAGATTACATATATATGCATATATTTGTTCTCAGTGGCGTATTATTATACATACATTATCGTTCCATTATAACGATCAACGCAAGGATGATCGTGCAAATTTTATTTTCTAATATTTTCTTTACATTCCTACGGATGACATGCACACATATCACGGGAAAAATAAAGGAAAATAACAAAAACCCATGAGAGACCATAAGGGCGGAATGGGTGCCTAACACCTTCCTATTTCGTAACTTAGCCTCCTGACCCTTTTTGATTTATTTTTGTTTCGTATGCATCAGTATGTCTTTGGAAGTTGTCCTTCGGGTTGGCACCCTTTCTTTTGTTTGTTTTGAGTAAAATAGGCTGGCGACTCCATCTCTCTACTTTTTCACCTCATTCAATGACGCCGACCAAAGAGCTCCCGAGAGGGACGCGTGGGACCTAGGATCCTCACGCTCCCGCCAGCTACGAGGATCAAGGATGGCCACAATGGCGACTATGCTGGGGAATTTATTTTGAGGGCTAGACTCTGATTACATGGGTGTTATTTTTGTTTATATTTTCCCTTTTTTTTGCATGTTCCCCTTTTTCATGCGTATCCCATGCTTATGCTTCTATTCACACACTTGTAGAAAATTCTCCATGTACACTTTGCACCACGTGCACCTAGGATCACATATATCCATGTGTTACACGCGTCACCCATCCATACTTGATGTACCACTGGTACTGGTACTTTGCTCCTTGTTTGGCATTATCAAGAAAGACATTCTCATAAGATACTAATAAGAGAATCATGCATGATTCACACAACATCACCAAAGAGCATTGTGATTGACTAAATTTTGTCCAGAAACTAGAGGATCACTTTGTGATGGGAGCTGGTCCGGCAGGGCGCAGTTAGCCTAAGCGATATGACTCTCACCTTCCATTGGCCAAGTACCTTCTACGTATATCGAACGGTTCCCCCGTAACATACCGCTTGACCGAAGTCATGACGGGATGTATATCGCAGGGAACTCGTCCACGTACGCCGAGTTTATCGAATTCTCTCTCACACATACCGTCCCCACGAGGTATATGGTGAGGTAATTTACGTACACTCAGGTATATCAAATGGCTTGTCCACACGTACCAATTGACCGCAAGAGCAAGACGTATATCGTGGAAGTCACGCCAAGGGGGGGGGGGAACCCTTTCCGATTCACCCAACCAACTGCATACCCGCATATTGGTGTCAAGCCTAGGACACACATATAAGATTGTCGATTTCAACCCGAAACTCTGCCGAAACCCGAATTTGTGCGCATTTTTGAAACGGGACCCTGTCCGTGAGCCTGGTCACAAGTCCAGCCAAAGCTTTGCATATATTACAAACCCAATTTTTCCAGGCTCGGGTCCCGTTCGGCATTTCATTTTGCATTTAGGAGAATTTAATACAAGTGAGAACATAATAATTATAATAATCATGCTGAGACCGTCTCCCGAAAAAAAATATTTCCTTTTCTTTATCAAAAATCCAAAAACATTTCTCCTCTCTTTATCAAAGAGCCAAAAATATTTTGTCTTCCAATCTAAAAAAATGTCAAAATATTTTCATCCTTTTTCTTAAAAAATAAATCCCATTTTGCGCCTTCTCAGGTCGATCGCAAGCCCTTGCCTGGCTCCTTATTAGCTTCGGTCTTCAGTCAAATCACCCCAAAGTTTCGTCCATTCCCATGTTACTTCTTTCGAGTTCGGAATCCATCCACCTTCCATAGAGAACACAGAACAAGTACCCATTTTGCAGCTAGATCTGACGACAGTATAGCTCAGCTCGTGTCCAAGATTGACAACCTCCAAACTGAGGTCCGAGAGATGCAACAAAACCAAGCTCCCATTTCTCAAGAGCCTGAGGCCCTATTCCCTCATGCTATGGATCCACCAGAGCCTATTTGGGTTCCTAAAGAGTATCATCACGCTCCACGTGCCCCTCCTACTAATGGGTCGCCACCTTCCCAGCTTCTAATGCCGAACCTTGCCTAGCATGGGGCCAACTTACCTATGATCATTGATCCGAAAGAGGAGGAGTTGAACAAGGTCAAAGAATACATCAATATGATTACAAAGAAGTTTGACCAAGTCAGAATCTCTGGGAATTACATGAACTACACCCACATGTCTCCCTATCCTAAAGTGAGGTTACCCGAGAAGTTCAAGATGCCAAATATTGATAAATTCGGAGGAATTAGACCCTCGATTGTTCATCTTCGCAGCTATCATCATTCCATGACTCTACTAGGGGCTTCTGAAGAAGTGATGGCCCAATTATTTCAGAAAAATATGAAGGATAGCACCCTCCGATGGTTTTTATCTCTCGAAGAGTACATAATTCATAGTTGGGAGGATGTAGCCCGGGAATTCATGTCATAGTACAAATACCATAAAGAGCTTGAGGTCACCTGCCGTGATTTAGAGCTGCTCAAATAGAACGCTGGGGAATCAGTCAGTCACTTCATTGCCCAATGGAGGGAAAAAGCAGCAACCATGACTAATCGGCCTTCCCAGGAAGAACAAGTCACCATAGTGAAGAAGAATTTCTTACCCTATGTCTGAGCAACCATGGGAGGACAATATTATCCCCACTTTCGAGCTCTCAGAGAAGAAGGAGTACAAATCGAGGAAGGCCATGCTAAAACAGATGCCGAACCAAAGAAGGTGTCCGGGCAGTTCACCCCCTTGAAATATGATAAGCAGGCTAGACCTACAGTCTCAACCATCAAGAACATTTCTCAACCAACCACCTTGTGGTCATGATCGAATCGAAAACCAAGCGTCCGTGTAAATACGCTAATCGTTGTTATTGGCTTCCGACCACAATACAAAAACCTAAACTTTAACTAAACTCTTGCGGGTTATAGTGGCGAATCTGGGTATCGAATCCACATGGAACTAGGACGAGTGAACGTGACGACTCTACAAAGAAATAAAAAGATGATTTGATTGGTAGAATAGCTATTCTATATGCAATATTGAAAATGATTAACTAATGAACTAAAATATGAATGGAATGCAACTACTCTAAATTACCTAAAATAATGATAATGATTGAATTAAAACTTAAACTATATGATGAGAGAACAGGACGGGAATACAATCCCTCAACCCTAGTGTATTGATGGTATAAAACTAATAGTAAATTTAAGTGATTAATTAGACCCAAAATTTAGTACTACCAAGCATTACGTATATGAAGTTCAAGACCACACCATACTTAATCAGAGGACGACTAAATCGGTATTGCGATAGTTACACTCGAATTGTATTCTGAAGCATCCCAGTTACCCTAAAGCAAACAAGATCCAAAGATCTACAATTGTCGCATTCCTACATAATACGGTCGTAATAATCCATTAAATTTAGAAGATTAATTTTATACACATGCAACTACCACATCAGGTTGAGTTCATGTATCCCAACCTTCGAAAATCTAGCCTACCATGATAAAAATAAAAGAAAACTTAAAACTAAAAGTGCAAGAATTCATAATTAAATCTAGAAAATTGAGAACATGACTTGAATTGGGAATGGAAAACTAGAAAGCAATAATTAATTAAAGTAACTATGAAACCAGTAAAAACAATAAATTAACATTACTTGCAATGGATGAATGATGAATCTTGAATATATATTTGAATTTTGAATAATAGACAAACTTCAAAACTAGGGTTCTTGGATACAAGAATCCTTTAAAAACTAACTACTAGCATCCTACAATGTCAAGTAACCAAAAGCTCCTTCTTCCTACTAGGGTTGGCCCTTTTATACATCTAAAAAATGACTTCTCCCATGCCTCTCGACGTTTGACCCTTTTATAATACCTAAATGAGACTCTTCCCTTGCCTACCCACGTTTTACAAATAATAAAAATGAATTAAACAAGAAATTTCAAGAGTTATGACTCTTGAGTTCTGAAAATGACTCTTCATTATCTCGCAACTTCAAAACCTCGTAACTTCTTCACCGTAGCTCGGATTGAGGTGTCGTTTTTTCCACTGTTCTTGTAATTGGAATCTATTAAACTTTACAATTGGGCCCACCTATGCCATAAGGCTCCAAAATTACGAAAATACCCTTGAACTTCTAATTTCTTACTTTCTTTCACAGTTTTGAGTTCTCCTTCGCACTAACTTGCATGAAATACCTATAAAGCGCATGAGAAATACACAAAACACGAAATACTTGACAAAAGGGGTTAGTAAGACAAATCCAAGCTATTTACTCTGCACGGGATCATTAAAATACCGAAATTAAGGGGATAAATATGAAGAATATGTGCCTCATCACACCCCCTAACTTAGAACTTTGCGCGTCCCGAGCAATGTAAGAGAAATTAGTTTAAAGTTCAACTCTTGAAAATTATTTTATTAGGATAGAATACCTTTTTGCGGGCAAGCGATTGCATTTAGCATATGCAATAAGCCTTTAAACCCCTAGGTTACCCTAGTTGGACGAGTGGTGTCTCGTGAGGTTTGTAGAGAATATACCCACAAAATTCGTCTCAAAGAAAATCAAAATATGCAAAAATTGTATAATTCAAACTTTTCCAGAAAATAATCATCATCAAGTTATATTTACAAGTCTCAAATCATAGTGCGTGTGCGAAGCCAAAAATTTAATCGCGAATTTCCACTGATTGACCATTACGTTACTTATCTGAAAATTCGTTTTGATTTCAAATTCTCACGAAATGCTCTGTCAAAAGAATCACTCGGAATGTGGCTAATCTCTCGGTTTGCGTGATATAAAGAGTAAATATAATGGACGCAAAATCACGCATACAAGTAGAAAGACGGGGATTTTAGAGTGATAGGATCTCATCAACGGAATACGGTTTTAAAATCGGGAACATTGCCTCTTATACATGTGTTTGATCTCTTTTATTATCTTTTCGTGTTTTAGCTCTCCATGCGGTAGCCAATTTAGCAATTTTGGACTCGGTTAGGACTTTTACGGGTTGAAGGTGTATTGGGTAATATGGTAATGGTTTGAAATTTCGGAATTGGAAGATTTTGCTTATGATGTCCGCTAGTGCTTTTCCGGGATTTTGCTCATTTTTCTTTTCTTTTTCTATTTTTTTTCTATTTTTGCTATTTTTGTTGAGCATATCTATTTTTTTTTCTTGACCCTTTTTATTGCACTTTTTGGACTTAAATTCTCACTTTTTCTATTTTTTTCACAATTCCGGGCTAATTGGGTTTTTCGGGTTATAAAAAAAAGATAAATTTTATTCAGCTCAATTGGGTTATCAAAGGGATAATTTTTCGCATCTTTTTATGGCTAATGTTTTTGGGTAACAAATGAGGACCTACTTCATTGTCCGGATTACTTATTGCATTACCATATTCGTTTCGCGATGAATTTAAGTTTATAGATCAATTTTGGCACGTTTTTCAAAGCAATATCACACACGTCTTTCATAACCGATCAAAATGAAAGGATTGAGATCCTCTATGACTTTTTAGGCGCTGAAAAGAACTTTAAGTTAACAATTAACTCGGATTGATTTAAAAACTCGTAAAAAGTGATAGGCTCGAATCTCATTGGGATTGTTAATCTCCACATTTATTCGTTAAGTCGTCAATTTTCGCTCAATTTCCATCTTGGTCAATTTCAGATTTGTGTATTTGAATTTTACAACTTGAGACTTCAATTCGACTTTTAATGATATTTTTGAAAAATTTGAATTCCAATTTTTATTTATTTTGAACAAAAATATTTTTGAAAAAAACACACTTTGAAAGAACACGTGATCGAATCAATGAATCTAAACAACAACATGTGATCGAATCAATGAATCTAAACAATAAATAGGAAGAATATCCCACACCCCCTAACTTAAATGTTGCATTGTCCTCAATGCGAATTAAGAACACAACATAAAGAGAGGAAAAGAAAGATATTATCCAAATGAAGCGATCCCTGATGAGTGCGAGTCCATTGAATACGTTAGAACCAAGCATAGAAAAAAAATAACTAAAACTCTAACTATCGAAACAAGACTATAAAAATAGAAAAAGTAGTAATAAAAAACTAACTATTTACAACCTAAAATTTGAATGGCTAATAAATCATACACTAGAAGTCGAAAAATTTGAGGGTCCACCCGAAATACAATTTGACTTTGAGGCATAATCGGAGTACCCTCAAAATTTTCATTTATGTCTTCCAGAAAAATAAGAATTTTGTTTGAATAACGGAAGGCATATGTAAGGCGAAAAAAATGGTCCATCACCAATCAAAAAATTTTGGGGGATGATGATGGACAACGGTTTGCATGCTAAGGGGACAAGTACCATTGAGATCCAAGAAGAATAGAATCATCTCCCAAGAATTTTTCAAGTAGTATGGGGAGAGGGGCACCCAAAAAGGAAGAATCCATCTTGGAAACCAATTGACGCAAAGAGTCCTCGTCGACAAAAGCTTTAACTAATTCAAAAGATACACTCGATTCATGGGACTCACAATTTAAATCATCTCCCACTTTTTTTTTTCATTTGGAATGGGAGGTAGTGCATGTGTAAGTGAGTAGCCCATAAGATGAAGCATCTCAAACAAACATTCTCGTTCAAGAATCAGGTCAATGTCGTCAAGACTTTCCTCTAACTCTTCTGATAGATCTAATGGTTCGATAACAGTGAATGAGAATGGTGAGGACATAAATTCAATCTCAACTGGTTCATCACAACTTAAAGATTTAGTTTCAAGGGGTCAATATCTCTTTCTATGGGATGTTCATCAAAATTTTGAGGTAACACACAAGTCTCATCTTCTTGTAAACTTTCCAGATAAGCATCAATCTCCTTGCCAGTTGCTTTAATTTGCAATTTTATAGCAGTAAGGCCATCCATATGATTTTTGCTAATAAGCAGGAGTTCTTCCAAAGTAGGCTTCCTTGGTTCTAGCACCTCGGATTCCTCATTTGATTGAAAACATTCTTCAACTTAAAAAATATCGGACGAAAAATCCTCATGGGGTTCAAATAATGCATCTAACTCTTGCTCCCAATAACGATTTCTTTCCGGATATTCTTTGTCAAGTCTTTTTTCTTCAAGCAATTCATTTTGATAAATTTGGATGGCCTTAGCACTAGGCTTGCATTTTTTATACTCATCTTTAGTGATATTGATCCAATGTTTATAAATATTGAGCTCCTCCTCACTATTATCATAACAATTAAACCCACCAAAGGAGTTAAAGTGAGACATTTCAAATTGGGCAATTCTAAAACGTGACACCCATATTTTTGATTTTTTTTTAAATGTCAAATTCGGGAATAACCACCTAACCTGGAGTCCACCTAATTCACCAACAACGGCGCCATTTTGATCGAATCGGAAACCAAGCGTCCGTGTAAATACGCTAATCGTTGTTATTGGCTTCCGACCACAATACAAAAACCTAAACTTTAACTACACTCTTGCGGAGTATAGTGGCGAGTCTGGGTATCGAATCCACAGGGAACTAAAACGATTGAACGTGACGACAAAGGTAAGACTGTTAACCCTAACTCTACAAAGAAATAAAAAGATGATTTGATTGGTAGAATAGCTATACTATATGCAATATTGAAAATGATTAACTAATGAACTAAAATATGAATGGAATGAAACTATTCTAAATTCCCTAAAATAATGATGATGATTGAATTAAAACTTAAACTATATGATGAGAGAACAGGACGAGAATACAATCCCTCAACCCTAGTGTATTTATGGTATAAAACTAATCGTAAATTTAAGTGATTAATTAGACCAGAATTTAGTACTCCCAAGCATTACGTATATGAGGTTCAATCCCGCACCATACTTAATCAGAGGACGAGTAAATCGATATTGCGATAGTTACACTCGAATTGCATTGTGAAGCATCCCGGTTACCCTGAACAAACGAGATCCAAAGATCTATAATTTTCGCATTCCTACACAATACGGTCGTAATAATCCATTAAATTTAGAGGATTAATTTTATACACATGCAACTACCACATCAGGTTGAGTTCATGTATCTCGACCTTCGAAAATCTAGCCTACTATGATTAAAATAAAAGAAAACTTAAAACTAAAAGTGCAAGATTTCATAACTAAATCTAGAAAATTGAGAACATGACTTGAATTGGGAATGGAAAACTAGAAAGTAAGAATTAATTAAACTAACTATGAAAGTAGTAAAAACAATAAATTAACATTACTTGCAATGGTTGAATGATGAATCTTGAATATATCTTTTAATCTTGAATTGTAGCCAAACTTCCAAACTAGGGTTCTTGGATACAAGAATCCTTTAAAAACTAACAACTAGCCTCCTACAATGTCAAGTAACCAAAAGCTCCTTCTTCCTACTAGGGTTGGCCCTTTTATACATCTAAAAAATGACTCCTCCCATGCCTCTCCACGTTTTACCCTTTTATAATACCTAAATGAGACTCTTCCCTTGCCTCCCCACGTTTTACAACTAATAAAAATGAATTAAGCAAGAAATTTCAAGAGTTGTGACTCTTGAGTTCTGAAAATGACTCTTCATTATCTCACAACTTCAAAACCTCATAACTTCTTCACCGTAGCTCGGATTGAGGTGCCATTTTTCCGGTGTTCTTGTAATTTGAATATATTCAACTTTCCAATTGGACCCACCTACGGACTAAGGCTGAAAAATTACAAAAATACCCTTGAACTTCACATTTCTTGCTTTCTTTCACTGTTTTGAGTTCTCCTTCGCACTAACTTGCATGAAATACCTATAAAGAACATGAGAAATAGACAAAACACGAAATACTTGCCAAAAGGGGTTATTAGCATAAATATGAGACAAATCCAAGATATTTGGTCTGCACGGGATCATAAAAATACCGAAATTAAGGGAATAAATATGAAGAATATGTGCCTCATCAGGGCACCAGAAAGTCGTCCTATCCTAGTCCGAAAATAGTACACCTTGCTCTATCCTCGCCTCTCAAAAGTTTATCAAGCCTTGTTGAGCCGAAACCTTATCAAACCCTTGGATCCCCATCCTTTGCCAAATCCACTCCCAAGAACCTTCAAGGACGATGCCCATTGCGCCTTTCACCAAACACCTGGCCAAACCACCGACCACTTCTTTCACCTTCGAAATGTAATCAAAGGTCTAATTAACCGGGGTACCATTACCCCGCCAGCTAATCCTAAGCCAAACGCTACTCACAACCCACTCCCAAATAATGCCAATGCTATCTTCCTAGAAATGAACCCAAGATTTGATCCTTCAACTCAAATCACACCCATATACTCTCATGAACCTCTCTAAACCTGCCCACATTTCCTCCTACACTCTGTTAGCCTCACGGATTTGGCACTGTCACTCCTTACCAGAGTATGCATCGCTATTCGTACCCGTTCTGAAAATGGAAGTATGGAATTATCAGAAGTCTTAAACCAACTCCTAGTGTTCGGGCTGAAATTGCCCTCATGGATGATCATTGATTTCTAGAGTATCAATACGCTATTCTTGGAAGCACATAAATGGGCTCAAGAGTCATACAGTTTGGTAGTACCAACCGATGAGGTCAGCTTAGATGATTTTGTCCAGGTTATAGCAGAGATATTTAGGTGAACCAACGATATTTGTAGTATGACTGAGTTATTTGATACTCTAAAGTTACAAGGGCGCCGGTCCCTTCACCCTTACATATCCCCACAGAATGGTAATACCTGTATGAAGAAGCCATTTAAGTTGTGGAATGCATCGACTTTATGAAAAGACATAATTTTTGCCACCGAATGGGGGGGGGGGTGGAGAATTTAGAGATTCAAACGAAGAACAAGCTTTCGAGAAACTGGCCCGGTAGCTAACATGTGTGGGATAATATCATTTGAAGAACTTCTTGGAGAAATAAACAGGGTGGAGGAATAACCCGAGGTTGATAAGGAACATGATTCATGTTTTTCCCTTCTTTGGTAAATCACATGACCAGATCAAGGAGGCATTACCAGATTCCAAGCTCACTACCAGCCAATGACAAAGGGAAGGGCGTTGAAAACCTTCCTATGCCAGAGATCACCCTCGAGGAGAGCAAGATCCTCGATAAACTAAAGAAAACGCAAGGTAATATCACTCTATGAGGGCTTTTTATGTCTTCTCAGCTACACAGAAATGCTTTGATCAAGTTGCTCACTAGACCCACAGTATCTCCTTCTACCACACTAGAAGAAGTGATAAATTTGGTTGGATCCTTGACCTCTACCCGAATGCTATCCTTTTTTGAAGAAGAAATCCCCAAGATTGGGATAAACCACAATCATTCACTCAACGTCTCCATCGAAGTTATGGGGAAGGTTGTACCACTCTCTCTTGTCGATAATGGATATGCCTTGAATGTCTGCCCACTAAGAACCTTCAAATGTTTAGGACAGAAAGAAAGCGACCTCGCTCCAACCTCTGCTGATGTACGTGCCTACGATAATACCCGTCGGTAGGTGATGGGATCCATAAATCTTGTAATAGGGGCTGACCCTATAAACCCTGTCGTCGAATTCAAGTTATTGACATCCCATCTTATTTCAATCTGTTACTAAGATGACCTTGGATCCATAGTATCAAGGGTGTGTCTTCCTCACTCCATCAAAAATTGAATTTCTTCACCGACGAACGAGTCATTACCATTTTGGGAGACGACGATAATACCGAGGGTACAAGTACCAGTAGTCCGATCCTTGAGATACAGCACGAGTCAAATGATATGCTCCTATCAGGATTTTGAGTTGAACCACTTTCATTCCCGGCAGGGGATGACTTTAAAGAAAGGGTTTGTCCACAATACGGACCCTCACAACAATGTCAATGTGATTCAGATATTCAGAAAGATGCACTTCATGACCGGACTAGGGATAGGACAAATACCACAAGGGATACTTGAGCCTATTGAACTGAAGAAATCTTTCCCTGCTTGTGGTTTGGGGTATCACCCATAAGAACAAGAGCTCGGAATGATTCACCAGTCTCGACCAAAGAGGAGACTAGACTGAATCCAGATTATCCCACGTGACTCCTTGAATTGACGATTCATCAAAGAGGGTGAACACTTCCCCTTTTGTGACTTTTCGAAACCATGGTATGACCATACAGGCAAGAAGATCAAGCCTAGAATGGAGATCTTTTTCTAAAACATCTACCCATGGGCCAAAATTTCCCAACACCATGTATAATCTCTCATCAAAGATACAGAAGAGATTGAGGAAAGTCACTCCGAAGATTCCTTCAACATACAGACATAGGGATAACACTATACATGGTTCACTCAAGCACTACATCACCGGATCCATCCCAACTGATTAAAGTTGCTGATACACCTCTCCTCAACTAGCATGATGAGCCAGTTCTACCTATTGCAGTCCCCCCTAATCCCAATGTTTACCTTATTTCTTCTTTTGTTTTCTATCCTCGGTCAAATGTAATCGAGTCCTCCTTTAATGAGGTTCTCAATGTTGTTTTTCCTATCAATGAAATAAACGAAGATTTTGAGTATCTTGTTGTGCCTTACATTAAGTGTTTGGATTCTAATCAAACTTGTGATGATGACGATTTTGCAAATGAACAATTCTTAACTGATGTAAATAAGGTTAATAATAAATAACATAACCGCATTCAAGTTATTGAAAAAGAGACTGTTGTTGTTAACCTCAGTTCTAGTAGCCAACTGCACGAGATTAGGATAGGGGCTACCCTTGACGAGCATGAGCATGCACAACTTGAAGAATTACTAAAAGAATTTGTGGATGTCTTCGCATGGTCCTATGACGATATGCCCGACATTGATCCTGAAATTTCTCAACATGAGATCCCTACTCTCCCAGATTAGAAGTTGGTTAAACAAAAGTTAAGAAAGCTCTGCATCGAATGGTCGCTCAAGGTCAAAGAAGAGGTGGCCAAACAGTTGAACGTAGGCTTCATTTGTGTGATTGAATATCCCACGTGGCTAGCTAACATAGTGCCTATGCTGAAATCAAGAGGGAAGGTTCGAATGTGTGTAGACTATTGGGACTTGAACAAAGCCTCTCCAAAGGATGATTATCCGTTACCCAATATCGACATGATCATGCACAACACAGCAAGTCATGCTCTCAAGTCATTCATCAACGGGTTTGTCGAATATAACCAAATCAAAATGCACCCAAACCACTAAGAAAAGACCGCGTTCATCACCCCATGGGGATCCTTTTGTTACACTGTTATGCCATTTGGTCTCAAGAACGCTGGGGATACCTACCAGAGGGCTGCCACAACCATCTTGCATGATCTGATTCACAAAGAAGTTGAGGTATATGTGGATGATATGAATATCAAATACAAGACTAGAGAAGGTTATTTTCCCGCTCTCCAAAAGTTCTTCGAATGACTGTGACAGTATCATATGAGACTCAATCAGCAGAAATGCATCTTCGGCATTATAAAGGGAAAACTCATAGGATTCATGGTCAGTAAGAAGGGGATAAAAGCAGATCCTGCCAAGCTGAAAGCCATAATTGAGATGCCACCTTCCTGAATATAGAAAGAAGTTTGAGGTTTCCTTGGGAAATTACAATACATCAACCGATTCATCAGGTAGCTAACCTCCATCTGCGAACCTATGTTCAAACTCCTCCGAAAGGATTTAACTAAGGTTTGGATTAAGGCCTGCCAATAAGCTTTTGATCGAATCAAACAATATCTGACCTAACCCACGGTACTCATGCCACCATAGCCTGGTCTCCACTTGCTCATATACCTCACCGTAACCGACATTACAGGTGGGGCTTTGCTAGCCCAATACCTTGAAGATTGCCGCAAAGAAAGATCCATCTATTCGGCTAGTCGCAAATTAGACGGATACTAGGTCAACTACACTGCTTTAGAAAAGTCATGTGTCGCACTTATCTGGGTCACCCAAAAGTTGCGAAACTACATGCTCGCCTTCCCCGTCAAACTTATATCCTGAGTGGACTCCATCAAATACCAATTTGAGAAACCCTCCTTGCCCAGCCGAATGGACCGATGGTTGATGCTCCTAGCCGAGTTTGATATCGTATACATCACGCAGAAAGCCATTAAAGGAAGAGCCTTCTCTGACTACCTCCCTGATTACCCCATAGATGAAGCCTATGTTTGGATTTCCAAATTTCCAGATGAAAACATCCTCTCCACTGCCCAGGACAATCTCCGATGGAAAATGTTCGTAGATGGCACTACCAATAAAAAGGGATATGTCATTGGGATATTTCTGATAGCCCTAGATGACTCCCACACTCCCATCGCCATCAAGTTATATTTCCCTTGTACCAATAATATGACTGAATACGAGGCATGCACGGTAGGCATCAAAGTTTCTCTCAAGAAAGGTATTCAGTGCCTAGACGTCTATGGGGATTCCTCCCTCATCATCGGTCAAGTGCTCAGAAAATGGCGAGTTAAGGACGAGAAGCTCCAACCCTTCCATGCCCACTTAGAACAACTAGCCTCCCAATTCCAAGACATCACCTTCCATTACCTACCTCGAGCAAAGAATAACCTAGACGACGCCCTTGCTACCTTGGCCTCCATGGTTGGCATTCCCAAAGGAATCACAATGACCCCCTTCTTTGTTCAAAAGCAAGACAAACTAACCCACTGCTACCACATTGAGCCCATCACCACAGAAGATCCCAAGCTAAATAATTATTGGTACTATGATATCTGGAACCTCCTCAAGCATGGTAGGCATCCTGAGGGTTCCAAAAAGAAAGATCGAGCAACCCTTTGAATACTGGGTGCCTAGTACATCATCTGTCACAATGCACTTCTCAAAAGGAACTTCGATGCAACTCATCTGCACTGTATCGCAAGGGCTGACAAACGGTCACATGCTTGACAAGAAGATCATTCGACAAGGCTACTACTGGACCACCATGACCCAGGATTGCACCACCTATGTCCGGAGATGCCTCAAATGACAGTAATTCTCTAACCTTCAGCATTTTCCTCCACGTGAATTATACAAGATGACCTCTCCCTGGGCATTCTCCACCTAAGGCATCGACAACATTGGGAAGGTTACACCGAGGGCTTCCAACAAGCATGAGTTCATCTTGGTTGCCATTGATTACTTCACCCAATGGGTAGAAGCTGAGTCATACACAGTGTTGAATGCCAAGAAAGTGGCTAAATTCATCGAGAAAAACATCATCTGCCGATATGGGGTCCCGCACGAGCAAGTATCAGATAATGGGTTGCATTTCGAGGCAGAAGTCACAGAAGTGGTCACCAAGTATGGGATTCAGAGACACAAATCTTCTCCCTGCCAACCTCAAACCAACGGTGCAGTCGAAGTCGCCAATAAGAAACTCAAGGCCATCATCAGTAAGATGACCTAAAGCTATCGAACCTCAATTCGAACCTCTACTAGGGCTACCTCTTACTCTCTAGTTTACGACATGGAAGCAGTCCTACCCGTGGAGCTGGAAATAGCCTCACTACGCATCATGCTTAAAAATGAGGTAAGTGGAGAAGACTGGTGCCAAAGCCGTCTTGATGAGTCGACCCTCCTAGACGAAAGGAGATTAAAAGCACTATACCACATACAAGGGTACCATCGTCGAACATCGTGATCATTCAATAAGAGAGTCAAGGACCGTGGTGTTCGAGAAGGGAACCTAGCCCTCAAAGAGATAATAGAACCCATTTGGGACCCCATAGGAAAATTCAAGCCTAATTGGAGCGGCCCATACCCTATAAAGAAGATCCTGCCCAGTGGTTCCGCCATACTCATCGACTTAGATGGGGAGGAGATGGCTCGCCCAGTTAACCTGAACCGTCTTAAGAAATGTTACCTCTAGTCCTAAATCTGAACGTGCTATGACTCTTCTCATCTCCCTTCCATTCTAAAAAAAGGAAAAAAATCTTCATTTCCCTCTACCCAGAATTACGTGGGCCTAATCCTCTACAAAACCATTTTCAAACAATTTAAAAATCTTCAAAACCCCAGAGGTACGTAGGAAGCTCATTCACCTTACATGGGCATGACCCTTTCTTTTTCACAAAATCCTATTCTTTTTTTATCTCCGATAACAACAGTCCATTCTAACATATACTTGAATAAAAGATTTATGTATTCCTTAGCGATCGGTATAGATAATTCAAAAACACAAAACTCATCAAAAGGCACAGCTGGATGATTAAAAACTTATTTATTTCACTAATAAGAAATTACAGTACAAATTACATGAGAAAAGGAACGGATAACTCCCTTCCCCTTACCTTCCTAAAAAAGCCAAAATAAAATCCCCAGATTTATTCCCCATTACAAAATAAACTCTCTAAGAGTCCTATACACAGCTACCAGAAGAGCCCGCTCTGTCATCATCATCTGCATCGTGGGGTCCCCAAACTTCCCCCACCTGAACAGAGTGTCGCAAGCGCTCTATGGATCGATAAGTCCAAACCATCTTCAGAAAAACCACAACACCTCCCTCCATGGTATTAAATAAGACAAACCATCTTTGTCCAGTCTCCACTGCCAACATCTTGATGACCACTCTCCTCCACAACCAATTCATATAATCCCCCAGGGATATGACAAACTCTCCTAATAGACTGAGAAGGAGTGGTCGACGGACGTCGATTCTCCCACATAGAGTCAAGCCGCATGCGCAGATGCTCAGTCAAATCTTCTACCGAAAAGAAGTCTAGTGTCTGAGGTGGCACGACCTGTTCCCAGCCAAATTAACGCAAAATCCGCCAAGGGAAATAGAAAGAGGTCTGTCTGAGACCAACCAGCCAGATATACGGGTATTCTCCCAACTCCAAAATAGGCAGAAACTGTCCCCATAAAGGCACTAACCAACATAGATTTAGAGCCCCGTGCTCCACAAACCAGTTCTCCCAACTCTCGACGTCCAATCCAACGCTGATGAAATAGCGCGAAAAGAAGTTGGGTACAATCGACAAAGGGTATTTCGGAGGAGTCACTAGGTGGAGTCTCTCAGACAACCACATGAGCAGCATCATGGGGCTACCCCTCAGAAAGTTAGAATGACCTTCTTACCAGGCATCCAAACCACTCAAAGTCTCTGCTAGTATCACTACCGCATGATTGCGATGGTATGACATCCATGAAGTAATGGCTGCAAGTTATGGGTCCACCACCAGTTCCCTAGTCACTAGCAACAATTTTGATACTAAGCCCAAAACAACGGCCCTGGCGTATCCAGCATCACCAGCCTCCTACAAATGCATGGACTGTAACACCGCCGAAAGGGAGATCATTCCCCCAATAACCA
The DNA here is from genome assembly GCA_949130495.1 of Sambucus nigra. Lineage (NCBI taxonomy): Eukaryota > Viridiplantae > Streptophyta > Magnoliopsida > Dipsacales > Adoxaceae > Sambucus > Sambucus nigra. The sequence continues at coordinate 535,958,865 of OX422209.1, forward strand.
TTGGTCTAGACATCAAAGGCAAAATACGAAGAAATCTGGCCAACAAATCCCTGGGATAATGGGAAAACTCAGGAAGAGCTGCAGCAACACTGGGATTTATCCCCAGCATGGTAGAAAATTCCTCGTAAGTAGGACAAACTTCATCCAACCCAAAGCAGAATAGATGATCTTCGGGGTACCAAAATTGTACCGCCGCCATGAACATGTTCCACTCAATGGGCCGGTTACGCCACAAAGAAACTTGACGCATATTGAAAGCATCATAGTCGACATTATAAGAGCACATTGCTTACAAGGTTTCTAGGTAGTTATCAAACTCAATGCTACCATGGAGAGCCATCTTACAAGACTAAGAAATAGTAGGGAAGTAAGTAAGATCGTGAAGGTGTGATGAAAACACTGCGCCCTTACCCCTTTTTATAATCAAAAACCCCCACAAAAAAATATGACCCCTGCAGAAATCGGAGGAAATCCTACCCCACAAAGTACAAGAGGCTGAAGAAGGCATTAATCAAAGCTTTGAATTGATAGGACTGGACTTGAATGCCGATAGGCAGGACAAGGGTCTTACCGATCGGCAACCCCCTATTTTTGGAAATTTTCTTTTTTCCTTTTTTGTCAAAATCAGAAGCTTAATAAAAAAATAAATTGATATTCTCAAACAGAATTTCAAAAATCATCTTCCACCCCTATATAATTTCTCATTTTTAAAAATTTCCTCCAAATCCCAAAAATATCTCTTTTTTACTTTCTCAGCAGCAAAGTAAAAGCGCATATGCATGCATTCACCATTAACAAAATATAATTAAAAAAAATCATTGCATTGTATATATATATTCTTCTTTGTTACATCAAATTTTGTAGGAAATAAAAGAAAAGAAAAAACAATTGGACTCAGCCCGAACCCACATTCTCTCTCTCTCTCCCTCCCTCTCTCTAAGAGCTTCCACCCCTGCGACGCGCTCTCTTCCCCCTACGGCGAGACGACGCACCATCGCTACCCGAGCCAGAGTCCTCCTCGAACGAAGTAGACGGCACCAAGAAAGAAGGAATTGGGACCGCATCCCGAATATGAGCAGTCGCCGAAGATATCCAATCCCTAATGTCCCCCAGCCAAGTGGTCGACACCCAGACTTGCTGCAAGTAAAAGGAAAAATCGGTATCAAAGAAAAAAGGATCAAAACAGAAAAGAAAAGAAAAAGAGGAAAAGAATGAAAGGTATACCGCATGATGAAGAACCTATGACACCTCGTCTAACAAAATACCGGGTAGCTACTCCTTTATTCAAATTAATAAAAAATGTCAAGTTGGTTCAGTTCATAGCATCCCTGTCGAAAAACATATTAAATAATTACTAGCCACCTAATATTTAAAAAGTGAGTGTCAAATTTTAAATTAAATTAGATTAACATGTAACAATTTAAAATATAAAATAATGATACCACAGTAACATCACAGTTACAATATAATAGTAATGGAATAAAATGAATCTGGAGGAACACTCCTCAGAATAATCTGAATACTGAATAAAACAAATACGAAGTCTGAATCACTAATTCATTAAATCCAAAACTGAAATAGAAGTGAGTAAAAAAGCTGTCTCTAAGAGAAAAGGGGCGACATGCCCTATAACTGAATAAATTAGAAATGGAGTCAATGTAGAAAGTGGAGGCATCTACTATCGAGATCATGTAACTTCCACATCAGCTACAGCACGTCACTGGAATGGAAGTCCTAGGTTTGGCGTCCCTATGGATGGGCACCTAAAAGGTTTTTACAAGAAAAATAGATTTGAAAGAAAACGGGTCAGAGCCCGATTGTGAAAACAATTTAAAATATAGCAAGTGTTTAATAACATTAAACAGTGAATATAAAATACATGATAGTGCGTGCACTCACATGAGTTCCTCACCCCTTATCTAATTGTGCCCTCCTAATGTACCCGTACCCTTTCTAGTTATACCACTATCAAACTAGTCCAATCCACAAACTGACCTTACTTTATAATATAAGGGTTAATACCAGAAATTTCTAACTAAACTGTGAGTCTCCAGTTTTATTTCTCAGATTTACTTATAATAGTCCTTATGCGATTCACCCATTTTTTTAAACTCTATTAACAATGTTACAAGTATTCACATTCATACTTTACTAAAAGTCCATTTCAATTACCAGTATATTAATATCATCATAAATATACAATGAGGGAACCCCTAGGCTAAGCTGCGGTGCACACATACTCTGCTATCGGATCCCAATACATCCCGTACATAAGGACCCAATATTCCAAATCTCTCAGGAACCGTTTCAATAAACAATAATCACACATAATGGAGGCGAACATAGTTCACATACCCATGGGCCATGCACATACCTACGCTCCCATGGTCAACTGACTTATTAACTCACCAATAAGTCATTCACATACCTATGTCCTTGAGGTACCAATCTAAATCCCCCCGTAGGCACACAAAGATTAGATGGCCCTGATCGAAAGCCGACCGCCCATGATAGCAAGTATGGTAGGTATGTTATATACATATAAGTCCATATACTAAGTATTCACACATCTTAGATATCTTATAATATTAATAGAGGTATATTTTACATCGCTATACCGTCATTCAAATGTTGTACATTTACAGGTCTCCGGATAATATACAATATAGACTGCCGACACTTCTCACGTCGTAGCTCCAAGTACTTAAAACCTAACTCATAAAAGTTACTAAGTCTTTTATATACTTCTCCAAATTTAATCATAATTATACTACGGTCTCACAAACATACCTATTGGTCTTCCTCAAGTCTAAGTGTTCATAAGTTCCCAACATTAAATCTCTAGGGACGAAATTATTAAAATTCAACCAAAAAATAATACTCATAAATAAACCTATGTGAAGTTCGAAATAAAAATCGGTCGTAAAAGGTCATTCTGTCAACTCGTTAGAAATCTCGTTCAAACGAGGTAGTTCGAACGACTGTCATTCGAATGAAGGGCTTCGAACTAACTCGTAAGAAGGGCAACTGAAATCTCGTTAGAAGTCCCATTCGAACGAGGTCGTTCGAACGACCTGGGTTGGTCTTCTAACGAAATTTTTGAAAGTGCCCGGATTTCACCCATTTCGTTTTTCTCAACTTTTCTCGTCTCCAAAATCATCCTAAATTCATACTAATCAGATTTCAAGGTTCCTAAATTATTTTAAACCACCCTAGGTCACTTCCTAACATAGTTTTTCGGTCAATTCTTTCAAATCAACATCTAAAATCCATAAATCCCCAATTTTGCCACAAACCCTAACAACATGAACCCAGAATTTAATTGAACATGAAAACTCCTTTTTAAATTCATTATTACATCATCAAATTCTATGCTTTGGATACTAAATTAGTTTAGAACAATTCTACATGCAATCTCCAACAATTCCTTTAGGTTTTCATCAATTTTTCACGACATATGTTAATTTCTACACTAAACATGGAGGAAATATTCATTGCAAGTAATGAAACAAAATCACTTGCCTTAAGTTTGGTCTTATTATTCGTTGTTGATGATTAAGGTTGATTCTCTCTTCTTTTCCAGTCACAATTCCTTCCAAAATGGCGATGGTGGGTGATTTTGGTTTGGAACCCTATGGTAACTTCTCCCTAACTCCCGTAGCCCACTTCTATTGCTTTTGGCTGATAATGGCCTTATTGGCCTTACTAATTATTAATAAATAACCCTCAAAATTCGTGCATCTTAACTCCGCAATTTTTAAAATTGCCCAAATACCCTTCTGGGTTGCCGGTTTGGCCTAAAAATGCCCTAGGACCCAAACTAACCCCCCGGCTAGTGTTTTCTGACTATATCCACCCTTCCGGACACGTTGGCGCACTCAATATGACCATACGGTTGATAAAAATATAATACTTTTAAATTCATTAAATTGGATCCTGACATGACTGACACGCGCGTCCCAACTAAATTTTCGAAACTGTCGTATTTTCAACTAACGATAATTTTAATAAAATCATTGATCACATATTACCATAATCACTCAGTAATATTCAATAACATAATAATAACCAAATACTAACTCTCCTCCTGCTAGCATTTAAATCCGAATTAATTTCTCAATTAATTATCCCAAATTAAAAGTAATTCCATTTAATTAACCTCATACTTAACAACCATAAAAATACTGGGTATTACATACTTATATACTTCTCCAAATTTAATCATAATTATACTCCGATCTCACAAACATACCTACTGTTCTTCCTCATGTCTAAGTGTTCATAAGTTCCCAACATTAATTCTCTAGGGATGAAATTATTAAAATTCAACCAAAAATAATACTCATAAATAAACCTATGTGAAGTTTGAAACAAAAATCGACCGTAAAAGGTCATTCTGTCAACTCGTTAGAAATTTCGTCCGAACGAGGTAGTTCGAATGAGTGTCGTTCGAACGAAGGTCTTTGAATGAACTCGTTAGAAGGGCAACTGGAATCTCGTTAGAAGTCTCGTTCGAACGAGGTTGTTCGAACGACCTGGGTTGGTCTTCTAACGAAATTTTCGAAAGTGCCCAGATTTCACCCATTTCATTTTTCTCAACTTTTCTCTTCTCCAAAATCATCCTAAATTCATACTAATCAGATTTTTAGGTTCCTAAATTATTCTAAACCACCCTAGGTCACTTCCTAACATAGTTTCTGGGTCAATTCTTTCAAATCAACATCTAAAATCCATAAATCCCGAATTTTGCCACAAACCCTAACAACATGAACCCAGAATTTAATTGAACATAAAAACTCCTTTTTAAATTCATTTTTACATCATCGAATGCTATGCTTTGGATACTAAATTCCTCCAGAACAATTCTACATGCAATCCCCAACAATTCCCTTAGGTTTTCATCAATTTTTCACAACATATGTTAATTTCTACACTAAACATGGAGGAAATATTCATTGCAAGTAATGAAACCAAATCCCTTGCCTTAAGTTTGGTCTTCTTATTCGTTGTTGATGATTAAGGTTGATTCTCTCTTCTTTTCCAGTCACAATTCCTTCCAGAATGGCGATGGTGGGTGATTTTGGTTTGGAACCCTATGGTAACTTCTCTCTAACTCCCGTAGTCCACTTCTATTGCTTTTGGTTGATAATGGACTTAGTGTCCTTACTAATTATTAATAAATAACCCTCAAAATTCGTGGGTCTTAACTCCTCAATTTTTAAAATTACCCACATACCCTTTCGGGTTACTGGTTTGGCCTAAAAATGCCCCGGGACCCAAACTAAGCCACCGGCTAGTGTTTTTTTACTATCTCGACCCTTCCGGACACGTTGGCGCACTCAATATGACCATACGATTGATACAAATATAATACTTTTAAATCCATTAAATTGGGTTCTGACATGACTGACATGCGCGTCCCAACTAAATTGTCGAAACTGTCGTATTTTTAACTCACGACAATTTTAATAAAATCAATGATCACATATTACCATAATCACTCAGTAATATTAAATAACATAATGATAACCAAATAATAACTCTCGTCCCGCTAGCATTTAAATTTGAATTAATTTCCCAATTAATTATCCCAAATTAAAAGTAATTCCATTTAATTAACGTCATACTTAACAGCCATAAAAATACGAGGTATTACAAAACCTCCTCTGTCAAACCCAGCCCCTCCGGACCCATCGCATGAGGATGGAGAAACATGGGGACCATCCCTCCATCAGCCCGCCGAAGGTTGTATGAAGGATTATGGAATCGAATGAAGGGAATCTCTAAAGTCGCCGCCGCCGCAGACGCCGATGGACCACCGTCGCTGTGGGACGACGCCACCGCCCGACTCGAACTCACAGTAGGGAAAGGAAAGCGATCATATATGATGGGTGCCATCAACCATCTCGTCACAAAGTCCATATAGTCATACGATACAGACATATCAGTGTACAACAGGTAGGACTCGCCGATCATCGCTGTGATCCTTGCTTCCTACGACAACAACTGCTCCCACCTCATGGACGTAGGAGGATATGCAGGTGGCACCATCACCTCCTCCTCATAAAACTGTCGAACCACCGTCTCCCCAAGATACCAAGAATGGCCAAACTCATGTGCCAGCAAACACCTCATCTGTGCGTTCACCCCAGTCTCCCCCATATCCTGAATGGTTGTCCCCCAAGGGTAAAAAGTCACCTGAAAATCCCTAAAAGGCATAAGTCAATACAAAATTAGAACATGCAAAAACCAAGAATGAAGAGGAAAGAGTCTTACCCTACCACTAGTTAGGCCATTCAAGACCTGACGCACCGCCTCTAGAGGCAGAGATTCCTTCGACTGTCGATTGGGATTCTCCCATCGATACAATCGGTAGAAGTCCCCAACAGTCTCGTCCTTCAGGGCAACCAACTGGGTATTGCACCCAATCACCTCATAGAACCACGTTTGCCAAAGACAAGAATTCATAATAAAAAATATACGCATAAGGAAAATGAGAATGCATGAAAAGAGAATGCATAAACTGAAGAATACCTCAAGAAGATACGTGGCTCCCGTAAAAGTTTGCTAGCAGCACCAACTGAATCCATCAAAAGAAAATTAGAGGATCGTCAAAGGCAAGCTCGCCCAATCATAGAGAGGGGTGTTCAAAAACATCCTCAAGTACGGCAAGAACCAAAAATGGACGACGTCGCCGCTCGACGCCACCATGAAACCTCCCAGCACCAACAATATGAACAATTGGGCCATCTGCCTCACCTGTAGCTCGTACTCAGCAAAACATCGTTCGACATGGACAACCAGATGGAATCTCCAGACACTATCCTCCCTATGTCACTGAGCGCCACCCGCACTGCCTCCAGCTAGACCCATAGGGAGAGATCCACCCTTATCTGCTCTCCATCACAATCAAGCCCCAGCAACTGCTGCACGTCTATGGGATTCACGATCATCTCCCCAAAGCCGAAATGGGAAGTATGGGTAGTCTCCCACCATCTCTTCCCTAGAGAGCATAAGATCGCTATCGAATGAGGCGTCTCATCAAGCGCAAACGCCAAACTCCCAAAACCTACTGATGATATCACCCAATGCACCACAGGTGGAAGATGCTCCCAAACGTCCTTAAGCCACATCGTCCCACGGGCATTCATGTTCTTCAAAGAGATATCATACTGTCAAAAGAAAAAACCTTATTAAAAATTTAAGAAGGAAGGAAAAATCACCAAGAAAAAATTAATAATTCCAAAAGCCAGGTTACTTACATAACCGTCGGGGCTCACCACCTTCAATAAGCGATGACGTGGTGGCTCCCGTCCGCTCATCCGTAACTGGCTCAAATGCATCAAAGGAATTATCACTCCCTAAAGTAAGAGGCTCCCTGTCCCTCCACTCCACGTTCGCCTAGTCATCAATAGTCAACCATTCCCTATGTGCGGTGGTGCTCACAAAGGTGGCCATTTCTTAGAGATCGGAATGCTAGAATAATTTGCGAAGGAAAATCGCAGGAAGAGAGAAAGCAAGAAGCTGTGAAAAATGAAGGGAATTCGCCCCCTTTATATAGGATGCCAAGGGTCATGCCAATCGGTATTGACCCCCCAACCACCGATCAGCCATTCCCCTTTACCTTCCTGAGGTAGTCAAAAGTTCGTGCCACTTTCGAATGGGACCTCTGAACCATGCCGACCGGCACCCCCTTAAAATTTCGTACAAAAATTCCCAAAAAATACCAAAAAATCCTAAAAAATCCTCAAAATTCCTAAAAATACCCGAAAAGATTTAGAACATTTTCGCCAAGAAAACTTCGCATTCCCTCAAGCGAAACCCCTAGTTCCCCAGCAGAACTCTCTAAAGCCAAGTGAATATCCTCCCGAAAAAACCCCCGAAGGATCTCTAAGGATCACCTCCTATGCCCCAAAGGTCTCAGACATCCCCGAGCAATACGTCCAAAACCTGGACCACTTAATCACTTCCCCAGTGGAATTATGGCCATCCCATCCGCAAAATCTCCAAAATCACAAGGATTTCCCCAGCCATCGGCTCCCTAGATCAAATCAAATTCATAAGGTAACTTCCCCAATAGAGTTCCTCGAGAACATCTCAACTTAAGCTCGTAGAATTGGCTTCGACCCGCAGAATTGGTCATCTCAACTTAAGCCCGCAAAATTGGCTTTGACCCGTAGAATTGGTCATCTTAACTTAAGTTCGTAGAATTAGCTTTTACCCGCAAAATTAGTCATAGAAACCTAAGTCTTTAGAATTCGCTTTGAGCTGCAGAATTGGTCATCTTAATTTAAGACCGCATAATTGGTCATTATAACTTAAGCCTGCAGAATTGGCTTCGACCCGCAGAATTGTTCGTCTCAACTTAAGCCCGTGGAATTTGATTTTACCTGTAGAATTGGTCATCCTTGTTTCTTTAAGCCCGTAAAATTGTCTTCGACCCGCAGAATCGGTCATCTCAACTTAAGCCCGCAGAATTATCTTCGACCCGCAGAACCGTTCATCTCAACTTAAGCCTGCATAATTGGCTTTGACCCGCAGAATCGATCTCCTCATGTCCAAGCCCTCAAAATTGGCTTCCACCCGCAGAATTGATTACCCTCATATTTAAGCCCTCAGAATTGTCTTCGACTTGCAGAATCAGTCATCCCCAGCACCTCCTTAGGAATTGACCTAAACCTTTCCTCCAAACCATTCCTAGTATTACCCCCTTGGGTCCTCAGAATCGGCTTTGACCCTCTGAATTGGTCATCCTTACCCCCCAGGTCCTCAGAATCAACCTCGACCCCTTGAATTTGTCATCCTATTTTTAAAAGCATCATGTTGTGTCTATTCGACGGTTATCATTTTTTCCAAACTCACTCGTTGAGGGCCTCTATAGACACCCCATTCTGTTACCCCTTAAACTCTCCTTAGTTCCCTAGCACCTCCCTTTATCACAACAAACCAAGGTCATACCTCGAGTACTGACCTAGAAGCCACCGGGCACTCCCAGGCTCCATTTGACCAAAAAGTCAAACTCTTCAGCTTTATTGAGACTGAATGAATCTTTAAAGGGAATTGAATTCCCTTTCCAACGGTCCTTCTGGTGAACGATTTCGACTTACCAAGCAGACGAACAACCCATTTTTCCCGAAACCTGATCTAGAGGCCATCAGACGCTCCCAGGCTCTATTTGAACAAAGTAAAACTCTTTAGCTCGATCGATACTGAATGAATCTTCAAAGGGAACTGAAGAGCCTTTCCAATGGTCCATCCCATGCATGATTATGACTTATGGTAGGGACGAACGATTCGTTTTACTCCAAGAGGTCACCAAATGCTTTCGGGGCTCGGTTGACCAAAGTCAACTCCCCAAACCGGGTCAAACTCTTTGGAATGTCAAAGTAAATCTCCTAACATTTCCAATGGTCTGCCCCATGTGCGATTCAGACTTACCATGCGTATGAATGATCCATTTTCATCCGACAATTCCCCATCCAATGAACCGATGAGCGCTTTTGAGCCACATTTGACCCAAAGTCAACTCCCGAACCCGGGAACGATCCAAATGAATTTTGAAGGCCTCTGAAGTACCTTTCCAATGGTATGACCCATGTACAATTCGGATCAATGGTTTTTACTATGCGACCGATTTTTCAAAAAGGCCAGAAAGACACTACCAAATGGCAGGTCCCAAACCCTACCTATCCGCAGTGTGCCTAAACACACATGTCGATTGGCAGGACCAAGGCTATGTCGATCGGAAATGACTTGGGACTATAAAAATGAGTCCATGTCCTCATTTTAAGGGGGCCCAGATCTGAAACATATCACTCTCAGCAAATCCCGAAAACCTCTGTCGAAGTCAGTGTGATTTCCGCATCCAAAACCCATTCCAACATTCAATTCTCATCATCCTTTTCATCAAACTTGATGAATTCACTTCCCTCCACCATCATCTAAGTGCGAGGGATGCCCTCCAACATTCAAGATCAAGCTCAAGATCTTCAAGAAGGTCCAATTTTCTCAATTCTCTCCTTAAATTCCCAAAAATTCATATTAACTTAGCAATTTTATTACTTAGTAATTTTATTCTCCCATCTCACATAGCCTAATACTTTTCATTTAGTATTATTTCACATCTCTTATTTTCATATAAATAAAAAAAACCCCAAAAAATAAGAAAAAAAGGGTTTGCTCATAAATTCCAAACGGGAATTCTCATATTTTTCTTTCACTTATCTCACAACTAAAACACTTTTTCCACACACACACACACATAAATAAGAGAATTCCCCGATTGGATTTATGGGATAAACCCCACCCCTCGTTTTTTATAAAAACTAAGTGGACTTTGATGCCTCTATAGGCTACGTAGGTGTCTCGGGGTAAAACTCAAGACTCGAGTCCTATTTTTTACTCTTTTTCCCATTTTCTATTTTCTCTAAATTCAATTCTCTTAGATTACATATATATGAAAATATTTGTTCTCAGTGGTGTATTATTCTACATACATTATCGTTCCATAATAATATCAACGCAAGGATGATCGCACAAATCTTCTAATATTATCTTTACATTCCTACGGATGACTTATTTTATCTCTTCCATGGTACAAGTCGATGACTCCTATCCCCACTACGCATACACATGCACACATATCATAGGGAAAATAAAGGAAAATAGCAAAAACCCATGAGAGAACGTAAGGGCGGAATGGGTGCCTAACACCTTTTCATTTCGTAACTTAGGCTCTGAACCCTTTTTGAATCATTTTTGTTTCGTATGCATCAGTATGCCTTTGGATGCTTTCCTTCGGGTTGTCTCACTTTCTTTTGTTTGTTTTGAGTAAAGTAGACTCGCGACTCCATCTCTCTACATTTTTCACCTCATTCAATGACGTCGATCGAAGTGCTCCCAAGAGGGATGCGCGGGACCTAGGATCCTCACGCTCCTGCCCTCCGCGAGGATCGGGGATGGCCATAACCAGTATCACTACCACGAGATTAAGAAGGTATGACATCCACGCAGTAATGGCAACAAGCCGGGGTCCACCAACAAATCCCCGATCATCATTAATAGTTTTGAAGTTAAGCCATGAACAATGACTCCATCATCATTACAGTTTGTTCAACACATCGGATTAAGCACAATATGACAAAGGCGATGAGCTCCACTTTACAAATAACCTTCTATCGCCTCATCCATATACAAACCAAGCCTCCAATGACTTCTTTTACTAAAAAATTTCAAAAAATTCATTTTTCAACTAAAAATAAATCCTTTAAATCTGAGGCCAACTTTACTTTAATATATTCAAAATTTTCCAAAAAAATAAACTTTTTCTACTCTTAATCAAAGAAAAAACTCAGTAGCAAATTAAAGTGCATGTAGAGTAAGCCACTTAATCAAGATAATCAAACAAAGTATGTATTTTCTTATGCATTGTTGAGTCTCTTTTCAGGAGCAATGATGCCACATCAATCTTGCATATGCCAAGCTCCCACGGCTAGCAATGGTCTGCAAGAAATCCTGAAACTCATGCACCATTAACCACCACATCCCAAGGAACCATCCCTTAAGGGTAAAAGGTCACCCGCAAGATCCTCCGCGGAAAATCAATATCTGAAAAAACACATCGAAGAAACATAATCTCAAGTGGAAAGAAGAATTTACTCAATCGCTTGTTAAGCCATTCAAGACCTGACACACCACCATTCCACTGATGTTTGTCACCCCATAAACCTTGTTGATCGGCACATCCATGAAATTTTGTATTAAAAATACTGAAAAATCCCCCCAAAAAATCCCTAAAATTTCCAAATGAATTTTAGAACATTTTCCAAGTTCTCAAATTCCAAATTGAATTAATACCACATTTTCCCCCATCTTAAACACCACAAAAAGAATCCCATAATTATTTCCCCAATTGATTTCTTAAATCCAACTCCCCTAGTGTAACTTTAAACCTTTTGGATATCTCTCTAGCAACGTCTTCAAGGGACACAACAAAAATTGAAAAGCTCCTCTACTAGGGCTACATCCAATCCTCGGATTAAAATCTTTTCCCCACAGGAGTCTCCAAATTTTTTCAAGAAAATTATACCCTACTTTAAGCCCTCAAAATTGGCTTCGACCCTCATAATTCGTCACCTCTACTTAAACCCTCAGAATTGACGTCAACCCTCATAATTGGTCATCTCTACTTAGGTCCTCAGAATTGACTTCGACCCTCAGAATTGGTCACTCCCACTTAATCCCTCAGAATTGGCTTCAACCCTCATAATTGGTCACTTCTACTTAAGCCCTCAGAATTGGGTTCAACCCTCAGAATTGGTCACCTCTACTTAAGCCCTCAAAAATGACCTCACCCCTCAGAATTGGCCACTCCTACTTAAGGTCCTTAGAATTGATCTTGACCCTCAGAATTGGTCGCTTTCTCTTAAGCCCTCAAAATTGGCTTTGACCCTCAGAATGGGTCACCTTTACTTAATCCTTAAGAATTGGTTTCGCCCTCAGAATTTGTCACCTCTACTTAAGCCCTCAGAATTGACTTCGACCCTCAGAATTTTATGCCTTCCACTTACGGTCCTCAGAATTGACCTTTATCCTCGGAATTGGTCGCTTCCACTTAATCCCTCGGAATTAACCTCGACCCTTAGAATTGGTCACTCCTACTCAAGGTCCTTAGAATTAATTGCCGACCCTCAAATTGGTCTCTACCATATTAGGTCCTCAAAATTGACCTCGATCGGTAGAATCGGCTAAAAATACCATAGATCCTCAACGTCGACCTCAACCCTCTGAATCGATCATCCTCATCCCTTAGGTCCGCAAAATCAACCTCTTTCCCAAAACATCATGTGGTGTCTATTCGAAGGCTTTCACTTGTTTCGAGCTTGACCGTTAAGGGGTAGTGTAGAAACCACATTCTAGTACCCCGTGAGTCTCTCCTTAGGTCCCTAGAACCTCCCCAATTCACTACAAAACTTAGGTCGTAGCCCGAGTACCGATCTAAAGGCCATTAGGTGCAATCGAGCCCCGTTTTATTCTGATCAACTCCATCATCAGAATGAAAGCTCAATGAATCTTCAAAGGTCTTTGAATCCCCTATCCAACATTCTACCCCGTGTGTGAATTGGCATAACAGTTCGGACAAACAGACCATTTTACTACTAAAAATCAATCTAGAGACCACTTGGCGCTCCTGGGCCCCGATTTGACCCCAAACAACTCCATCTTCATAGAGAAAGATCTTTTGATCTTTGAAGGGCTCTGAATAATCTTTTCAATGGTCTACCTCATGCATGAAATGACATAATCGTTTAGATGAACGATCCGTTTTCCCCCGAAAATGGAACCAGAAGCCACCAAGAGCACTCGGGCTTTCTTTAGCGAAGATCAACTCTTCATGTTGGACTAGACTGAATGAATATTCAAAGTATCTCGCATAACCTTTTCGACAGTCCACCCTGTGCACGAATTAGCCTTAAGGTACGGATGGATGGCCAGTTTTACTCTGAAAGGTCACTGGTCACTTCCGAGCCCTGGTTGACCAAAGTTAACTCTCACATAAACTTTCCAAAGGTCCGTCCTGTGTGTGATTATGACTTACGGTTTGAAAGCAAGATCCATTACCGTCCGACGAACCCCCATTCAAAATATTGACGAGCGCTTTCAAGACCCGTTTGATCCAAAGTCAGTTTACGGACCCAGAAGCGGCATAAAGGACTCTTAAAGTCTTTGAATTACATTTTCAAGAGTATGAACCGTGCAAGATTTTAATGAAGGGATTGCGTTCTACGACCATTTTTCCAAAAAAAAATTCATGAGACTACTAATTGGGAGGTCCATTTCTCTACCTATCAGAAGTTTATCTAGGGTGACCTGCTAATAGGCAGGGCTAGGGCTATGCCGATAGGAAGACACACTACCCTATAAATAGAGAGCATGACCTCACTCCCATAGAGACCTCAGATCCATCAATATCGGTGATCTCAACAACATTCTTTTTTAATCAGTGAAGTTTCCTTGTGTGAAACACTTTTCCATATTTCATTCCCATCATTTTCATACCTAATTTAGAAAAATCTCATTCTCTCTCCTCCAACATTCATCTCAACATTCAAGGGATCTCATCAAGGATCAATATCAAGCCTCGATTCTCTAAAAAAAGGTCCAACACTCTCCTCCGTCTCTCTAACTTTCTTTACTTTTGCATTAGTTACATAAAATCCAATTTAGTTTTTACTTTAGTTCATACACATTAATATCTTATCCTTTATTAATTATATTGTAGATACTCTATTTTCTATTAAAAAAATGAAGAAAAAAAGGGTTGCTCTTATAAATTCTAACGGGATTTTCCATCACATTCTTTCAGAACCAAAAATACAATTTCCACACACACACATATAATAAATTCCCATTTAAATCTATGGGATAAACTCCACCATTATGTCGCATGCGAACTATGTGGACTTTGGTGTCTTTATAGGCTACGTAGGCATTTTGGGCTAAAACTCGAGACCCAAGTTCAATTTTCCAATTTTTTCATTTTCGTATTTGAATCCTTTTCTTTTATACATTATTCCATATATATCATTTTTGTGATTAATATCATCGTTTTATTTAATAAATATTATTGTTTCATTATAACGATCAATATCACAATAACACACATACATCGTATTTTCTAAATACTATTTTGGGAACATTCCTATGGATGACCTCACTCTGTCTTTTCCATGATACGAGATGGGCGATTCTAATATCCATTTGTACACAAACACACATTATGGCCATCCCCGATCCTCGCCGCGCGGGCGGGTAGCGTGGAGGAAAGGAATCTTTGGGTCATGCGCGTCCCTCTAGGGAGCGCTTCGACCATCGTCGTTTGAGATGTGGAAATATAGAGAGATTCAGAGTCGCAAGTCTATTTTACTCAAAACAGACAAAAGAAAAAATCGAAGCCACCCCGAAGGATGGCATCCAAAGACATATTGGTGCGTGCGAAACCAAGATGATTCGAGAAGGGTTCAGAGGTTTAGTTACGAAATGGGAAGGTGGTAGGCACCCATTTCACTCTTTCGGTCTCTCATGAATATTTGTTATTTTCCTTTTGTTTCCCCCTGTGATATGTGTGCATGTGTATGTATCGAATGGAGGTAGGAATCCTCAACTTGTATCATGGAAAAGATAAAGCGAGTCATCCGTAGGAAGATATAAGAATAATATTAAAAAATTAAGATTTACGCGATTACCCCCTACATTGATCGTTATAATGGAACGATAACGCATGAGGGGTAATATGTCACTAAGGGCAAGTATATAGAATATAAGAAGATTAGAGTAGATAGAAAGATGAGAGAAAAAGTGGGAAAAAGGACTCGAGTCTCGAGTTTTACCTCGAGATGCCTACTTAGCCAATAAAGGCATCAAAGTCCACGTAGTTCGCATAAAAAATGAGGGGTGGGGTTTATCCCATAAATCCAAATGGGGAATATCTTATTTGTGAGTGTGTGTAGAAAGAGGGTATTAGATTGTGAGAAAAGTGTGGAAAAAGTGTGAGAATCCCTACTTGGAATTTATGAGCAAACCATCTTTTTCTTGTTTTTTGGGTTTTATTTATATGAACATAGGAGATGTGCAATAATACTAAATGAAAAGTATATTAGGATGTGTGAGATGAGATAACAAAAGTGCTAAATAAGAAGACAAGTTATTGAGAATTTAAGAGAATTTAAGAGAGAGTTTAAGAAAGTTAGACCTTCTTGAAGATCTTGAGCTTGATCTTGATGTTGGAGAGCAACCCTTGCACTTGGGATGACGATGGAGAGTGGATAATTCACCAAGTTTGATGAAAAGGATGATGAAAATTTGAAGTAAAAAGGGGATTTGGATGTTGAAATCACGCTGCCTTCGAGAGAGGTTTCTAGGATTCGTTCAGAGATATTTTTATCAGATCTAGGATCCCTTTGCAAATGAGGTGAAGGCCTCATTTTATAGGACCAGGTGAGTTCCGATCGGCAGGTGCCGATAGGCAGGGTCTGGAACCAGCCATTTGGTAGTGCGCTTCAGGATTTTTCGGAAAATCGACCACCAAGGGCAAACTGTTGATCAGAATCGTGCATGGGGCATACCATTGGAAAGGTAATTGAGATACCTTTGGAAGTACTTTGTACCTCTCCCGGGTTCGTGAGTTTACTTTAGGTCAAATATGGCTCGAAAGAATTTGTCGGTCCATTGGACGGGGAATTGCTCGGACGGAAACGGATCGTTCGTCCGCATGGTAAATCCGAATCGTGCATGGGGCTGACCGTTGGAAAGGTTAGGCGATGTAATTTGACATTCCAAAGAGTTTGACCTTATTTGAGGAGTTGATTTTGGTCAACCGGGCTCGAGAAGCATTCGGTGACCTCCCAAAGTCAAACGTATCGTTCGTCCGCATGGAAAGTCATAATCGCGCACAGGATGGATCGTTGGAATGTGTATTCTGTGACCTTTGAAGATTCAATCAGCCTCAATCAAGTTGAAGAGTTGACATAGGTCAAACAGAGCCCCGGAGCTCCCGTTGCCCTTTGGGTCAAGTTTCGGACGCAAATGTATCGTTCATCCGCATGGTAAGTCGGAATCGCGCACGGGGAGGACCGTTGGAAAGGGTATTCAGTTCCCTTCGAAGATTCATTCAGTATAGGTCAAGATGAAGAGTTTGACTTTTGGGTCAAACAGAGCCCAGGAGCGCCTGGTGGCCTCTAGGTTAAGTTTCGGATGCAAATGGATCGTTCGGCCGCATGGCAAGTCGGAATCGTGCATGAGGGGGACCGTTCGAAAGGGTAATATGTGCCCTTCAAAGATTCATTCAGTCTCAGTCTAGATGAAGAGTTTGACTTTTAGGTCAAATTGAGCCAAGGAGTGCCCGATGGCCTCCAGGTCAGTACTCGGGACATGATCTGGGTTTACGGTGATGAAGGGAGGTACTAGGGACCTAAAGAGCGTTAGGGGTAACAGAATGGGGTGTTTATAGAGCCCCTCAAAGGGCGAGTTTAGAACAAATGATGACTGTTGAATAGACACCACATGATGCTTTTAAAGGAGTATGATCGATTAAAAGGGTCGAGGCTGATTCTGCGGACCTAAGGAGCGTGCTGGGGATGAATGGTGATCGGAGGTTTAGGTCAATTCTGAGGACCTAAAGCGGTGTTTGGGGAGGGTGACCAATTCTACGGGTCAAATCCAAATCAGCGGGCTTAGGGTAAAGGTCTAATAACCGAGGTCAATTCTGACCTAAAGAGTGGTGACGATCGAGGATCGAGGTCAATTTTGACCTAACTCAGGTGATAATCCAAGATCGGGGCCAATTCTGACCCAAGAGTGGTGACGACCAAGGACCGAGGTCAATTCTGACCTAACTCAGGTGACAATCCAAGACCTGGGCTAATTCTGACCCAAGATTGGTGACAACTGAGGATCGAGGTCAATTCTGACCTAACTCGGGTGACGATCCAAGAACGGGGACAATTCTGACCCAAGAGTGGTGACGACCGAGGATCGAGGTAAATTCTAACCTAACTCAGGTGACGATCCAAGACCGGGGCTAATTCTGACCCAAGAGTGGTGACGATCGAGAACAGAGGTGAATTTTGACCTAACTCAGGTGATGATCCAAGATCAGGGCCAATTCTGACCCAAAAGTGGTGACGACCGAGAACCGAGGTCAATTCTAACCTAACTCAGGTGACGATCCAAAACCGGGGCCAATTCTGACCCAAGAGTGGTGACGACCGAGGACCGAGGTCAATTATGACCTAACTCAGGTGACGATCCAAGATCAGGGCCAATTCTGACCCAAGAGTGGTGATGACCGAGGATCGAGGTCAATTCTAACCTAACTCAGGTGATGATCCAAGACCGGGCCAATTCTGACCCAAGAGTGGTGACGATCGAGGACCGAGGTCAATTCTGACCTAACTCAGGTGACGATCCAAGATCGGGGCCAATTCTTAGCCAAGAGTGGTGATGACTGAGGACCGAGGTCAATTTTGACCTAACTCAGGTGACGATCCAAGATCGGGGCCAATTCTAACCCAAGAGTGGTAACGATCGAGGACCGAGGTCAATTCTGACCTAACCCAGGTGAAGATCCAAGACCGGGGCCAAATCTGACCCAAAAGTGGATAAAGATTGGATTTTGATTTTTTTGGATAAAGAGCTTTGTGATTTTGATATGAGTTAGGGAGCTGATAGCTGGGGAAGCTTTTAGGAGACCTCACAGGGGGAATAACCTATTTTAGGTGTTGTAAGAGAATTCCACTGGGGAAGTGATCAGGTGATCCTTAGGGATCCTCTGGAGCTTTGCTGGGAGGAGTTTTCATTTGGTTTTAGAGGATTCTGTTGGGGCAGAGGGGTTCCGCTTGGGGGAATGAAAAATTTTCTTGGTAAAGAGGCTTTAAATCCCTCCTGGGATTTTTGGGAATTTTTCGGGGATTTTTTGAGGCTTTATGGTATTTTCTGGGAATCTCTGTACTAAATTTATGGGGGTTGCCGGTCGGCATAGTATGAAGGGTGCCATTCGGCAGTGGTAAGGACTTTTGTGCTGCCTTGGGAAGGCAAGGGGTCAGTGTCGATCGATATGGTAGGGGGATATGCCGATCGGCATGGTGCTTGGCATCCTATATAAAGGGGGTGAATCCCCTCATTTTTTCACAGCTTCTTTTGCCTTCTCTCTCTCTGCGATACTTCTGCAAATCTTTCTATCATTCTGATCTTCAATAAATAGCCGCTTTCATGAGCACTGCAGTCCACCGGGAGTGGTTGATCGTTGATGATTGGGCGAATGTGGAGTGGAATCCTAGAGCGCCTCTTGCTTTGGGGAGGGAGAACTCCTTTGATTCATTTGATCCTGTTGCGGATGAGCAGACCTTGATGCGGGAGCCATCGCATCATCTCTCTTCGAGAGTGAACCCTGACGGTTATGTAAGTAACCTAACCTTTGGCTTTCTTCTCTTTCTTGTGATTTTTTCTTTCTTGACCTTTGATGAGACTTTTCTTTTTGCCAGTCTGATATTTCTTTGAAGAACATGCGTGCATGCGGGATAACGGGGCTCAAGGATGTCTAGGAGCATCTCCAACCTGTGGTGCGCTGGGTGGTATCATCAGCAGTTTTTGGGCGCTTCGCATCGGTGCTGGATGAGATGCCTTGTTCGAGAGCGGTCCTGTACGCTTTGGGAGAGAGGTGGTGGGACACTACCCACACCTTTCATTTTGGATTCAAGGAGATGACGGTGACTACCATAGACGTGCAACAGCTGCTGGGGGTGGATTGTGATGGAGAGCAGATAGAGGTGGATCGCTCTTTACGGGTGAGATCGGAGGCAGTGGGTGTGGTACTTGGTGATATAGGGAGGATAGTCTTTTGGGATTCTATCCGGATATCCCTGCTGAAGGATGTTCTGCTGGGTAGGGAGGTCGATGTGGAGGACGGGCTGTTAGTGAGGCACATGGCTCGGTTATTCATTCTTCTGGTATTGGGAGGTTTCATGGTGGCGTCGAGCGGCGACGTCATTTATTTGTGGTTTCTGCCGTACTTGAGGATGTTTTCGAACATCCCTTTCTATGATTGGGGGAGTCTTACCTTGGCGACCCTTTACTTTTCTCTGGATGCATTCAGCCGGTGCTGCCAGTAGACCTTTACTGGGACCACGTACCTTCCTCAGGTATTCTTCAGTTTGTGCATTTCTTTTCATTCATTCGCATTTTCCTTTCATGCACTCGCATTTTCCTTTCATGCATTCGCATTTTCCTTAAGCATCTCTTTTTTCTTGTGAATTCAGACGTGGTTCTATGAGGTGATTGGGTGTAATACCCCGCTGATTGCTTTGAAGGATGACATTGTTGGGGACTTCTATCGATTGTATCGATGACGTAAGGCCAATCAACAGTCGAAGGGATCTCTTTTCCTAGAGGCGGTGCGTTAGGTATTGAATGACCTGACCAGTGGTAGGGTAAAACTCTTTGCATTTTAGTCTTGGTTTTTGTTCCTTCTGGTCTTGTATTGATTTATGCTTGCTCGAAGATTTTACAGGTGACCTTTTACCTGTGGGGGACAACCATTTAGGATGTGGGGGTGACCGGGGTGAACGCGCGGATGAGGTGTTTACTGGCGCATGAGTTCGGCCATTCATGGCACCTTAGGGAGAGGGTGGTTCTTCAAATTGTTGAGGAGGAGGTGGTGGTGCCACATGCGCAGCCTCCTACGTCTATGAGGCGGTAGCGACTGATGTTGGAGGATGAGAGGATCGCGACGATGATCGGCGATTCCTACTTGCTATACACCGATATGGCTGCGCCGTATGACTATATGGATTTTGTGACGAGTTGGTTGATGGAACCCAGCATATATAATGCGCTGCCCTTCCCTCTGGCGGGTTCAAGTCGGGCGGTGGGATCTTCCTACAGTAGTGGTGGTCCGTCGGCATCTGCAGCGGCGGCGACCTCGGAGGTCCCTTTCATGCGGTTGCACACTCCTTCATATAACATTCGGCGGGCTGATGGAGGGATGGTGCCTATGTTGCACCGTCCTCATGCAATGGATCCGGAGGAGTTGGGTTTGATAGAGGAGGTCCTTCGACCTGCGGTATACCTTTATGTTCTTCTCTTTCTTTCTTTTCTGTTTTGGTCATTTCTGCTTTGATACTGATTTCTCTTTTCCTTGTAGAAATCCCGGGTGTTGACCACTTGGCTCAAGGACATTAGAGACTGGATATCTTCGACGACTGCCCACATTCGGGACACGGTTCCTGTCCCTTCTTGCTTGGTGCCATCTGCCTCATCCGGAGATTACTCAGGATAGGGTAGTGATGGCGCATCAACTCGCCGTATGGGGAAGAGAACACGCCGCAGGGCTGGAAGCTCTTGAGAGAGAGAGAATGTGGGTTCGGGCTGAGTCCTGTTGTTTTTTTTTTCCTTTTTATTTCCTGCAAAGATGATGTAACACAGAAAAAAGGTATATGAAATGGAATGTAGTTTTTTTATTATCTTTTATTTAATGATGAATGTATGCATATGCACTTTTTACTTTGCTGCTGAGACCGTAAAAAGGAAATATTTTTGGATTTTTTTTGAAGTAAAGTTTTTGATTAAAAAGGGAGAATTAAAAGGATTTTGAACTTCTGTTGAGAATATCAATTTATTTTTATTAAGTTTTCTGATTTGACAAAAGAGGAAAAAAAAGGAAATTTCTAAAAATGGGGGGGTTGCCGATCGGCAAGCACCCTCACCTACCTATCAGCAGTTCAGTCCAGTCCCATCAATTCAAAGCTTTAAATGGTACCCTTTTCAGCCTTTGGTACCTTGTGGGGTAGGGTTCCCTCCGATTTCTGCAGGGATTGTGTCTCTTGTGAGGATCTTCAAGTATAAAAAGGGATAGGGGTGGAGTGTTTTCATCACACCTTTGCATTCTTACCTACTTGCCCACCATCTCTTAGCCTTGCAAGATGGCTCTCCCTGGTAGCACCGAGTTTTCCAACTACCTCGAAGCCTTGGAAACTATGTGCTCTTATAATGTCGACTACGATGCTTTCAACATGCTTCGAGTCTCCTTGTGGCGCAATCAGCCTATTGAGTGGAATATGCTGATGGCAGCGGTACAATTCTAGTACCCCGAAGACCATGTATTCCGCTTTGGGTTGGAAGAAGTTTGTCCTACCTACGGGGAATTTTTTTCCATACTGGGTGTAAATCCCAGTGTTGCTGCGGCTTTGCCCGAATTTTCCGGTTCTCCTAGGGATTTGTTGGTTGGGCTTCTTTATATTTCGCCTTCGGCGGCTAGATCATTGGTTGCGAGAGGAATGATCTCCCTCCCGACGGTGCTGCAGTCCGTGCATTTACGGGAAGTAGGTGATGCTGGCTACGCTGGAGCCGTTGTTCTGGGTCTGGTTTCAAAATTATTGCTGGTGACTGGGGAATTGCAGGTGGACCCACAACTTGCATCCATTACTTCATGGATGTTATACCATCGCTATTGGCGGAGACTTTGAATGGCCTGGATGCCTAGAGAGAAGGTCATTCTGACTTTTTTAGGGGTAGCCCTGTGATGTTGTTCATGTGGTTGCCTGAAAGATTCCACTTGTCGACTCCTCCAGAATATCCCTTGTCGGTCGTACCCAGCTTCTTTTCGCGCTACTTCATCCGCGTTGGCCTGTATGTTGAGAACTGGGAGAATTGGCTTGTGGAGCATGGGGCTTATGGTCTGTATTGGTTAGTGCCTTGGTGGGGACAGTTACAGCCTATTTTGGAGCTAGGAGAGTATTCATATGTGCGGCTAGTTGGTCTCAGACAGACCTCTTTTTATTTCCCTTGGTGACTTTTGCGCCAATTCGACTGGGCACAGGTCGTGCCCCCTCGGACCTCAAACTTCTTTCCGATAGAAGATTTGACTGAGCGCCTGCGCCTGTTGCTTGGGTCTCTGTGGGAAAATCGAGGTCCGTCGACCCATCCCTCTCCGTCTGTTGGGAAGGTTTGCCATGTCCACAAAGATTATATGAAGTGGTTGTGGAGGAAAGTAGTCAGCAAGGTGTTGGCAGTGGAGACTGGACGAAGATGGTTTGTTTTATCTGACTCCATGGAAGGGCGTTGTGGTTTTTTCGAAGATGGTTAAAACTCATCGATTACGGCACTCTATTCAGGCAGGGGAAACTTGGGGGCCTCAGGATGTAGATGATGAGGGTGCAGGCTCCTCTTGTAGCTGTGGGTAGGACTCCTGGGGAGTTTATTTGTGTGATGGGTGTGGGGATTTTATTTAGCTTTTTATGGTAGTGGGAAAGGGAGTTATCCGTTCCATTTTCTTATGTAATCCGTACTGTAATTTCTTATTAATGAAATAAATAAGTTTATGATCATCCAGCTGTGCCCTTTGATGAATTTTGTATTTTGAATTATCTATACTGATCGCTAAGGCATACATAATCCTTTTGTTCGAATAATTTTAGAATGAACCGTCGTTCTCGGAGGTAAGAAAAGAACAGTATTATGTGAAAAAAAAGGGGTCGAACTCATGTGAGGTCCATGAGTTACCTACCTACCTCTGGGGTTTTTTGAAAATTTTTTAAAATAGTTTTTATTGAGGATCAGGTCCACATAGTTTTGGGTAGAAGGAAATGAAGTGTTTTTTTTAGAATAGAAGGGGGATGAGAAGAGTCGTAGCGCGCCGAGATTTCGAACTAGAGGTTGAATTTCTTAAGACGATCCAGATTGACTTGACGATCCATCTCTTCCCTATCTATGTCAGTGAGCATGGCGGCACCTCCGGATAAGATTTTCTTCACAATGTAGGGGCCGCTCCAATTGGGCTTGAATTTCCCTCTAGT
Organism: Sambucus nigra; assembly: GCA_949130495.1. Classification (NCBI taxonomy): domain Eukaryota; kingdom Viridiplantae; phylum Streptophyta; class Magnoliopsida; order Dipsacales; family Adoxaceae; genus Sambucus; species Sambucus nigra. The sequence goes on from OX422209.1 coordinate 535,982,213, forward strand.
GTCCTAGATGGGTTCACCTATCTTGTTGAGGGCTAAATCCCCCTTTCGGACACCGCGGTCCTTGTTTTTTTTGTTGAATGATTGCGCTATTCGGCGATGGTACCCCTGTATGTGGTAAAGAGCTTTTAATCTTCTTTCATCTAGGACGGCTAGCTCATCAAGACGGCTTGGGCACCAGTCTTCTTCACTAACCTTACCTTCGAGCATGACGCATAGCGAGGGTCTTTCCAGCTTCACAGGTAGGATTGCTTCCATGCCGTAGACTAGGGAGTAAGGGGTAGCCCCAGTAGAGGTTCGGATTGAGGTTCGATATCCACAGAGGGCGTACGGGATCTGGTCGGCCCAATCCCTACAACTTTCGGTCATCTTGTTGATGATGGCTTTGAGGTTTTTATTGGCGGCTTCAACTATACCATTGGTTTGAGGTCGGTAGGGAGAAGATTTGTGTCTCTGAATCCCGTACTCGTTGACTACTTCTGTGACTTCTTATTTGAAATGCAACCCATTATCTAATACCAGCTCGTGCGGGATCCCATATCGGAAGATGATATTTTTCTTGAGGAATTTGGCCACTTTATTGGCATTCAATACTGCGTATAACTCAGCCTCCACCCATTTGGTGAAATAATCGATGGAAACTAGGATGAACTCATATCCGTTTGAAGCCTTTGGTGTAACCTTCCCTATGATGTCGATACCCCAGGTGGATAATGGCCAGGGAGAGTTCATGTTGTATAATTCTCGTGGAGGCAAGTGTTGAAGATTGGAGAATTGTTGGCATTTGAGGCACCTCCGGATATAGGCAGTGCAATCCTGGATCATGGTGGTCCAGTAGTAGCCCTATCGGATGATCTTCTTGGCGAGCATGTGACCATTCATGTGAGGCCCGCATTCCCCGCTATGGATTTTCTGCATTATTTTCTCAATCTCAGCCCCTGCGATGCAATGTAGATGAGTTCCATCGAAATTCCTCTTGAGTAGAGCCTTATGACATATGATGTACTGGGCGACCAATCTTCAGAGGGTCATTCGATCTTTCTTGTTGGAACCCTCGGGATACCTACCATGTTTGAGGAGGAACCAGATATCATAGTACTAATAATCGGCTAGTTCAGGATCTTCAGTGGATACAAGCTCAATATGGTAGCAATGGGTCAGTTTATCTTGCTTTTGAACCAGGAAGGGGGTCATTGTTATTCCTTTGGGCATGTCGATCATGGAGGCCAAGGTGGCGAGAGCATCGGCTAGGTTATTCTTTGCTCGGGGTAGGTAATGTAAGGTGATATCTCCGAACCGAGAGGCTAACTCTTCTAATTGGGCATGAAAGGGTTGGAGTTTTTCATCCTTGACTTTCCACTTTCTGAGCACTTGACCGATGATAAGGGCAGCATCCCCGTAGACATCATGGTATTGAATACCTTTCTTGAGAGAAACTCTGAGGTCCACTGTGCATGCCTTGTATTTCGCCATGTTTTTGGTGCAAGGGAAATCCAATTTTATGGTGATGGGAGTGTGGGAGTCATCTGGGGCGATCAGGAGTATCCCAATGCCATATCCCTTTTTGTTGGTAGCGCCATCAAAGAACATTTTCCATTGAAGGCAGTCTTGAGTGGTGAAGAGGATATTTTCATCTGGGAATTTGAAAATCCGAACATCTGCTTCGTCTATGGGATAATCGACGAGGTAGTCAGAGATGGCTCTTCCTTTAATAGATTTATGTGTGACGTACACGATATCGAACTCGGTTAGTAGCATCAACCATCGGGCCATTCGGCTTGATAAGGCGGGTTTCTCAAGCAGGTATTTGATGGGATCCATTAGGGATACAAGTTTGATGGGGAAGGAGAGCACGCAGTGTCACAAATTTTGGGTGACCCAGACAAGTGCGACACATGCTTTTTCCAAGGCAGTGTAGTTGACCTCGTACCTGGCCAATTTTTGACTGGCGTAATAAATGGCTCTTTTTTTACGGGAGTCTTCAAGATATTGGGCTAGCAAAGCCCCAGCTGCAGTGTTGGTTATGGTTAGGTATAGGAGCAAAGGGATACCAGACTGTGGTGGCATGAGCACTGGAGGTTGGGTTAGGTTTGATTCGATCAAAAGCTTCTTGGCAGGCCTCGTTCCAAACCTTGGTTGAATCCTTTCGGAGGAGATTAAATATTGGTTCATAGATGGAGGTTAGATGGATGATGTTCTCTGTTCAGGTTGGTGGCATCTCAAGTATGGCCTTCATCTTTGCAGGATCTGTTTGTATCCCCTTTTCGCTGACCATGAATCCCAAGAGTTTTCCCTTTGTAACACTGAAGACACACTTTTATGGATTAAGGCGCATCTGATACCGTCGCAGTCGTTCGAAGAACTTCCGGAGAGCGGGAACATGGACCTCTCTAGTTTTGGACTTGATAATCATATCATCCACATAGACCTCGACTTCTTTGTGAATCAGATCGTGCAGGATGGTTGTGGCAGCCCTTTGGTAGGTCGCCCCAGCATTCTTGAGATCGAATGGCATAACGGTGTAGCAAAAGGTTCCCCATGGGGTGATGAATGAGGTTTTTTCTTGGTGGTCAGGGTGCATCTTGATTTGGTTGTATCCAGTAAACCCGTTAACAAAAGACTTGAGAGCATGACTGGCTGTGTTATCCACTATCACATCGATATTGGGTAGCGAATAATCATCCTTTGGAGAAGCTTTATTTAAATCTCGGTAATCTACACACATTCGAACCTTCCCTCCGGATTTTGGCACAGGTACAATTTTGGCTAGCCATGTGGGATATTCAATCTCCCGAATGAAACCGACGTTTACTTATTTGACCACTTCTTCTTTGACCTTGAGAGACCATTTGGTGCGGAGTTTTCTTAATTTTTGTTTAACCGACTTGTAATCTGGGAGAGTGGGGATCTCGTGTTGAGCCATTTCAGGATCAATTCTGGGCATATCATCATAGGACCATGCAAAGACATCTACGAACTCCTTCAGAAATTCTTCGAGTTGTGCACGCTCATGCTCGTCAAGGGTGGCCCCTATCCTAATCTCGCACAGTTGGCTACTAAAATCGAGATTAATAACAATGGTCTCTTCTTCATTAACTTGAACGCGGTTATGTTGTTTATTATTAGCATTATTTAGATCAGTTAAGAATTGTTCATTTGCAAAATCATCATCATCAAAAGTTTGACAAGAATTCAAGCAGTTAATGTAAGGCACAACAAGATACTCAAAATCTTCATTTATTTCATTGATAGGAAAAATAGCATTGAGAACCTCATCAAAAGAGTTCTCGATTGCATTTGAGCAAGGATAGAAAACAGAAGAAGAAATAGGGTAAACATTGTGGTTAGGGGAGATTTCGCGAGGTAGAACTGGCGCAACATGCCAATTGAGGAGAGGAGTATCAGCAGCTTTAATCAGACGGGATGGATCCATTGATGTAGTGCCTGAATGAACCATGCAGAGTGCCAGCCCCAGTATCTGTAAGTTAAAGAAATCTTTGGAATCTCCTTCCTCAGTCTCTTCGGCATCTTTGATGAGCGCTTGTACTTGGTGTGGGAAAATTTCGGCCCATGGGTAGCTATCTTGGAAAAAGATCTCCATTCCCGGACTCATCTTCTTGTATGTGTGGTCATACCATGGTTCTGGAAAATCACAAAAGGGGAAGTCCTAGCCTTCTTTCATGAATCGTCCATTTAAGGAGTATATTGAGATAGTTCGAATGATGTCTGATCTTCTCTTTGGTCGAGACTGGCAAATCATTATGAACTCTTATTCTGATGGTTGATAGCCCAAGCCACAAGTAGTGAAAGTTTTCTTCAGTTCGATGGGCTCAAGTATCCCCTGCTGCCTTTGCCCTAACCCCAGTCCGGGCATGAAGTGCATGTTTCTGAACGTTTGAATCACATTGACATTACCATGAGGGTCATATTCTGGACAAACCCTTTCTTTGAAACCGTCCCCTGCCAGGAGTAGGAGTGGCTCGACTCAGAATCCTGATTGGAGCATATCATCTGACCCGTGCTGTATCTCAAGAATTGGACTGCTGGTGCTTGCCCCCTCGGCCTTTTCGTTGTAGCCCAAAATGGTGATGACTCGCCTATCAGCGAAAAACTTCAATTTTTGATGGAGTGAGGAAGACACACCCTTGCTACTGTAGAGCCAGGGGCATCCGAGCAACAGGTTGAAACAGGCTGGGATGTCTATGACTTGGATTTCAATGACGGGGTTTATAGGGCTAACCCCTATTGCAAGTTTTATGGACCCCATCACCTCACGACGGGTATTATCGTAAGCATGCATAGCAGCGGAGGTTGGAGCGATGTCACTTTCTTTCAGGCCTAAAAACTTGAAGGTTCTCAATGGGAAAACATTCAAGGCGGATCTGTTATCGACAAGGTAGAGTGGCACAGCCTTCCCCATAACTTTAACGGAGATATTGAGTGCATGATTGTGATTTGGCCCAATTCGGGGGATTTCTTCTTCAGAAAATGATAGCATTCGGGTAGAGGTTAAGGATCCGACCAGATTTACCGCTTCTTCTGGTGTGGTAGATGAAGGAACTATGGGTCTAGTGAGAAGCTTTATTAAAGCATTTCTATGCAGTTGGGAAGACATAAAAAGCCCCAATATAGTGATGTTAGCTTGGGTTTTCTTTAGTTGATCGAGGATCTTGCTCTCCTCGATGGTCATCTCTGGCATTGGAAGGTTTTCAACGCCCTTCCCTTTGTCATTTGTTAGTAGTGAGCTTGGAGCCTGGTAATGTCTCCCTGATTTGGTCATGTGATTTACTGAAGAAGGGAAGAACATGAATCCCGTTTCCTCGTCAATCTCAGATGGTTCTGCCACCCTGTTTATTTCTCCAAGGAGTTCTTCAAATGATATCATCCCATATATGTCGTCTACTGGGCCAGCTCTTCCTGAAGCTTGTTCTTGACTCGAGTCTTCGAATTCTTCCCCCCATCTGGTGGTGGCAACCCTGTCTTTCCACGTAAAGTTGATGCATTCCACAACTTTAACAGCTTCTTCATATAAGTTCTACCATTTCGTGGGGATATGTGTGATTGAAGGGACCAAGCGCCCTTGTAGCTTCAAAGTGTCAAGTAACCTGGTGATACTGCAAATGCTGTTAGTTTTCCTGAATAATTCTGCCATAGTCTGGACAACATCATCTAGGCTGACTTCGTCGATTGGTACCACCCACTTGTCTGAATCTCGAGCCCACTTTTGTGACTCCAAGAACAGTGTGCTGAACTTCTGGCAATCGATGACAATCTGTGAGGGAAATTTCATCCCGAACTCTAGGAGTTAGTTTAACACCTCTGACAATTCCATACTTCCATTTTCAGAATGGGTACAGACAGCGATGCATTCTCTGGTAAGGAGTGACAGTGCCTAATCTGTGAGGCTAGTAGGAGGAAATATGGGCAAGTTTGAAGAGGTTTAGGAGAGTATATGGGTGAGATTTGAGTTGAGGGATCGAAATCTGGGTTTTCTTCCAAGAAGATGGCATTGGTGTGATTTGGGAGTGGGTTGTGAGTAGTGTTTGGATTAGGATTGGCTGGTGGGGTGATGGTACCCCGATCAATAAGATCTTGGATTATGTTCCGAAGGTGAAAGCATTGGTCGGTAGTATGGCCGACAGTTTGGTGGAAGGCACAATGAGCATCGGTCTTGAAGTTTCTTGGGAGTGGGTTTGGCAATGGACGTGGATCCAAGGGTTTGATGAGGTTTCGTCTTAACAGGGCATGGTAAACTTTAGAGAGGGTAGTATGGAGCTCAGTGTATTCCCTTCGGATGGGGGAAGGGCGGCTTTCTGGTGCCCATGATGTGGTTGGTTGAGAGATGTTATTGATTGTCGAAATAATAGGACTGACAGGCTTGCCATACTTTCTAAGGGTGAACTGTCCAGACACCTTCTTTGGTTCAACCTCTGTTTTTACAAGGCTCTCCTCGATTTCCACTCTAGCCTCTCTGAGAGCTCGGAAGTGGGGATAGTATTATCCTCCCATTGTCGCTCGGAAATGGGGCAAGAAGTTTTTCTTCACTATGTTGATGTGTTCTTCTTCATATGGCCGATTGGTCATGGTAGTTACTCGCTCCCTCCACCGGGTTATGAAGTTACTGACTGATTCTCTTGGATTCTATTTTAGCAACTCTAAATCACGATGGGTGACCTCAAGCTCTTTGTTGTATTTATACTGTGACATGAATTCTCGGGCTACATCCTCCCAGCTACGGATTCTGGATTCCTCAAGAGATAAAAATCATCGGAGGGCACTATCCTTCAAAGTTTGCAGAAACAATTGGGCCATAACTTCTTCAAAATCCCCTAGTAGAGTCATAGAATGATGATAACTGCGAAGATGAATAATTGGGGGTCCATTCCCTCCGAACTTCTCGATATTTGGTATCTTGAACTTCTCGGGTAACCTCGCTTTAGGATAAGGAGACATGTGGGTGTAGTTCATGTAATTCCCAGAGATCCTGACTTGGTCAAACTTCTTGGTGAGCATATTGAGAACCTCTTTGACTTTATTAAACTCCTCTTCCTTTGTATCAGCGACCACAGAAAGGTTAGCCATAGGCTGGGCATGTTTGGCATTAGAAGCTGGGCAAACGGCGGCCCATTGGTAGGAGGGGCACATGGAGCGTGCTTATATTCTTTCGAAACCCAGATAGGCTCAGGTGGACCCATAGCACGAGGGAATAGGGCCTCGGACTCTTGAGGAATAGGAACTTGGTTTCGTTGCATCTCTCGAACCTCGATTTGGAGGTTGTCAATCTTGGACACGAGCTGAGCTAGAACTCTCGTCAGATCCGGTTGTATGACTAGTGCTTGATCTGTATTCTCCATGGAAGATGGATGGATTCCGGACTCAGAAGAAGTAGTAGAAGAACGGATGAAACTCTGGGTGATTTGACTGCAGACCGAAGCCAATAGGGAGCCAGGCCAAGGGCTTGCGATCGACCTGAGAAGGCATAGGATGAGATTTAAAAAAAAAAGAATTATTTTTGGATTTGCGATAAATAAGGGAGAAATGTTTTTTGATTTTTGATAAAGAGTGAAGAAATGTTTTTGTATTTTTGATAAAGAAGGGAGAAATGTTTTTGGATTTTTGATAAAGAAGGGAGAAATGTTTTTGGAGACGGCACTCAGCATGGTTATTATGATTATTATGTTTTCACTTGTGTTTAATTCTCCTAAATGCAATGCCGGACGGGACCCGAGTCTGGAAAAGTGGGGGTCTTAATATATGCAAAGCTATAGTTTGGACTTGTAACCAGGCTCATGAATAGGGTCCCATTTTAAAAATGCGCGAATATTGGTGGCAGACCGACCCAGAATTTCGGCAGAGTTTCGGGTTGAAACCAGAAATCTAAAGTCTGTGTCCTAGGTATGACACCTATATGCAGGTATGCAGTTGGTTGGGTGAATCGGCAAGGGTTCCCCCCTTTGGCATGACTTACACGATATACATCTTGCTCTTGTGGGCAATCGGTACGTGTGGACAAGCCATTTGATATACCTGAGTGTACGTGAATTGCCTCACCATATACCTCGTGGGGACGGTACGTGTGAGAGAGAATTTGATATACTCGATGTACGTGAATGAATTCCCTACGATATACGTCCCGTCATGACTTTGGTTAAGAGGTACGATGCGGGGGAACCGTTCGATATACGTCAAAGGTATTTGGACAATGGAAGGTGAGAGTCATATCGCTTAGGCTAACTGGGACCTGCCGGACCAGCGCCCATCACGAAGTGACCCTCGTGGTACTGGGTAAAATTTGGTCAATATCAATGCTCTTTAGTGATGTCGTGAGAATCATGCATGATTCTCTTATTAGTATCTTATGATGAGAATGTCGTTCTTGATTATGCCAAACAGGGAACAAAGTATAAGTACCCCAAAATGTACACCAAGTATGGATGGGTGATGCGTGCAACATGGGGATATACATGTGATCATAGGTGCATGTGGTGTGAAGCATAAGCATGGGATACATATGAGAAAGGGGAACATGCAAATATAGGGGAAAAATAAGAAAATATAGCATTCATGTAAATAGAGTCAAGCCCACAAACAAACACACATATCCCCAGTAGAGTTGCCACTTTGGCCATCCCCGATCCTCGCCGCGCGGGCGGGAAGCTTGGAGGAAAGGATCCTTCGGGTCCCACGCGCCCTCTCATGAGCGCTTCGGTCGGCGTCGTTTGAGATGTGGAAATGTAGAGAGATTCAGAGTCGCTAGTCTATTTTACTCAAAACAGACAAAAGAAAAAAGGGAAGCCACCTCGAAGGATGGCATCCAAAGACATACTGGTGCGTGAGAAACCAAGACGATTCGAGAAGGGTTCGGAGGATTAGTTACGAAATGGGAAGGTATTAGGCACCCATTCCACCCTTTCGGTCTCTCATGAATATTTGCTATTTTCCTTTTGTTTCCCCCCGTGATATGTGTGCATGTGTATGTATAGAATGCATGTAGGAATCCTCAACTTGTATCATGGAAAAGATAAAGCGAGTCATCTATAGGAAGATATAAGAATAATATTAGAAAACTAAGATTTATGCGATTACCCCTACGTTGATCATTATAATGGAACGATAATGCATATGGGGTAATACATCACTAAGGGCAAGCATATAGAATATAAGAAGATTAGAGTAGATAAAAATATGAGAGAAAAAGTGGGAAAAAGTACTCGAGTCTTGAGTTTTACCCCGAGATGCCTACGTTGCCTATAAATGCATCAAAGTCCACGTAGTTCGCATACAAAATGACTGGTGGGATTTATCCCATAAATCCAAATGGGTAATGTCTTATTTGTGAGTGTGTGTGTGTGTGTGTAGAAAGAGGGTTTTAGATTGTGAGAAAAGTGTGGAAAAAGTGTGAGAATCCCTACTTGGAATTTATGAGCAAACCCTCTTTTTCTTGCTTTTTGGGTTTTATTTGTATGAACATAGTATATGTGCAATAATACTCAATAAAAAATATATTAGGATGTGTGAGATGAGATAATAAAAGTTCTAAATAAGAAGGCAAGTTATTGAGAATTTAAGAGAATTTAAGAGAGAGTTTGAGAAAGTTGGACTTTCTTGAAGATATTGAGCTTGATCTTGAATGTTGGAGAGTAGCCCTTGCACTTGGATGATGATGGACAGTGGATAATTCACCAAGTTTGATGAAAACGGTGATGAAAAGTGGAAGTAAAAAGGGGATTTGGTTGTTGAAATCACGCTGATTTCGAGAGAGGTTTTTGGGATTCATTCAGAGAGATTTTTATCAGATCTAGGCTCCCTTTGCAAATGAGGTGAAGGCCTCCTTTTATAGGCCCAGGTGGGTTCCGATCGGCATAGACCTGTTCCTCCCTATCGACAGGTGTCGATAGGCAGGGTCTGGAACCTGCCATTTGGTAGTGCGCTTCAGGATTTTTTGGAAAATCGTCCACCGAGGGCAAACCGTTGGTCAGAATCATGCACTGGGCATACCATTGGAAAGGTAATTCAAAGACCTTAGGAATTCCTTTGGACCTCTCTCAGGTTCGGGAGTTGACTTTGGTTCAAATATGGCTCGAAGGCATTTGTCGGTCCATTGGACGGGGAATTGCTCGGACGCAAACGGATCGTTCGTCCGCATGGTAAGTCCGAATCGTGCATGGGGCAGACCGTTCGAAAGGTTAGGAGATGTACTTCGACATTCCAAAGAGTTTGACCTGATTTGAGGATTGACTTGGTCAATCGGGCTCGAGAAGCATTCGGTGACCTCCCGAAGTCAAACGTATCGTTCGTCCGCATGGAAAGTTAGAATCGCGCACGGGATGGACCGTTGGAAAGGTTATTTGGTGACCTTTGAAGATTCATTCAGCCTTGGTCAAGCTGAAGAGTAGACATAGGTCAAACAGAGCCCGGGAGGTTCCGTTGGCCTCTAGGTCATGTTTCGGACGCAAACGGATCGTTCGTCCGCATGGTAAGTCGAAATCGTGCACGGGGAGGACCGTTGGAAAGGGTATTCAGTGCCCTTCAAAGATTCATTAAGTATAGGTCGAGATGAAGAGTTTGACTTTGGAGTCAAACAGAGCCCAGGAGCGCCTGGTGGACTCTAGGTCAAGTTTCGGATGCAAATGGATCATTCGTCCGCATGGCAAGTTGGAATCGTGCATGGGGTAGACCGTTTGAAAGGGTATTCTTCACTCTTCAAAGATTCATTCAGTCTGAGTCTAGATGAAGAGTTTGACTTTTGGGTCAAACTGAGCCGGGGAGTGCTCGATGGCCTCCAGGTCAGTACTCGGGACATGACTTGGGTTTACGGTGATGAAGGGAGGTACTAGGGACCTAAAGATAGTTAGGGGGTAACAAAATGGGGTGTCTACACACACACACACACACATTTCATGTAGAAATGAAGGAAAATAGTAACACAAGCCCATAAGAGATCGAAAGGGCGGGATGGGTGCCTAACACCTTCCCATTTCGTAACTTAGCCCCCGAACCTCTGAACTATTGGTTTTGTAAGCATAAGTTTGTCTTTGATGCCGCTCTATCGAGGCAGGGACATTTTCTTTTGCCTATTTTGTGTAAAATAGGTCTGCGACTCCATCTTTTTACATCACTCCACATCGACGATGACCGAAGCACTCCGAGAGGCACAGGGTGTGAGACCTTTTCTAACCCCCCTCCCGTGGGATAAGGTAAATATTTGGGATGGCCACAAATAGAATTTTTTATTAATGCATAATCACATATGTAATGGAGGAAATTGTTGTTAATTGATTCAAAATCGTGTTTAATGTTAAACTAAATTAAGAACATGTTAATTTAATGCGGTTCCCCTTATTAATGGAATTAAACCTAGATTCTTAAGTCAAAATGTTGGTTATTTATTTATGAGTGATTTGAGATCATAATAGAGTGTTCTGGAGGTGCTAAACACTTTGGAATGGTCTTTATTGGTGAACTATGATTTCAGAATTCATAAATTAGGGTGGTTGGAGAAGGAGCATCAAAACGATATCATTTTGGGAATAGAGATGATGGCGTCACTGTTGTGGAATTTTATGTAGCGATTACGTGTTGCCTAAATTAGGGCAATGGGTTAGGGTCCTAATAAGTGTGGTTTGGTCTAGTTATGTTGTCTAGGTGGGACTTGTTTTTATGGATGAACGTATGATATAATTGGAGGGGTGTTTGGGACACTAGAATATGAATTGTCTAATATATTTGTAAAAAGGTTATGGGTATGAGACCTTAATTTAAAATAAGAAAATGTGTGTTTCGATAGGTACAACTAGGTTGGTTTATTTTAAGTATAGATATACACATGTTTGAGAATTAACTATGTAACTGATATATATATATATATATATATATATATATATATATATATATATATATATATATATATATATATATATATATACATGTTAATCTTAAATCTGGAGGTTTAAATAACAAATTTTATAACGTTAAAAAAATACATTCTTATGGTGAGTTAATCTTTAAGATTAAGAATAAACATTCACGGTACGTTCCATAACGATGGGTTGGTTTAAAGTAGTTAAACTCTTTGTATGGTTTAGGTTGGGGCCTAAGTTGGTTGATTACTCAGCCATAGAACGATTAAGATTACTATTTGGTTTGTGTATGAAAATGATAAGACGATGAAAGCTGGTGAGTACTCTATTTTAGGAAGGTTTGGGTTTGGTTTATTACTCTCGACCAATGTAAGAATTGAAGTTATTTTATATTTTATGACATCTAATGAATATGGGTTGATTGATTGCCCTAATGTAGGAGGGTCAGGTTATTATTTGGTACTTGTATGGTATAAGGGATGCATTAATGCTTTACGATAATTGATATCTATATGGTATGTTAGGATTATTTTTATATCCTTACACTACACCATAATGGCTATTTTTCAACTAATAGATTATTTAATTTGTAAGTGTTTATTACACTTACAAAATTTACAACGATTTTGGACACATACAAAGTTTGTAAGTGTTTAAAACCGTTGTAAAATTTGTAGTGTTTAATAGCTTTTAAGAGAAAAGAGGTTAGTTAAAATTTTCTATCAGACTTTACTGCTCTAAACCATCCACCAAATTTTTTGTCTATCTCCTAAAGGTAAACAATCGATTTTTTTAGTTCAAAATCCACATTTTTTAAATTTATTAGTGCAGTGCGAACTCAATTAGTTCAATCGATTTTGTTTAGTAAGAAATCAATTTTTCGATCGATTAGTTCAGTCAGTGCGAAATCGATTATTTTATGTGCGAAGTCATTATTCAATCGATTTTACAATTATTGTTCTATCGATTTTTGTTCGACATTGATTAATTGAACCTTTGTGCGGTTAGTGTTTAAAATTTTCGATCTTCGATTTTCATTTTCATGAAATTTGACTCGTGGTGTGTATTCTAGGTGTGGATCTCAAGAATGAAATTGAAAGTTAATGTTCATATTCAAAAATCGAAGGTATGGGTTTCAATCACGGTGTTTACTTTTATTGTATTTTGTGCGTTAGGGTTTCGACTGGATGAAAATAGAGAAATAGTGACACCATATTTGTGAACAATAGACTAATTGTTTTTTTTTTTTAATTTGAGATTAATTTTTGCATTGGTTGTTTGAATATGAACTAAGAACTAGCTATGTGGATGATATTTGGGTTTATAATAGATCATTTATATGTTTGTGTTGAGTGTTAATGTGTTATTTGCAAGAAATTGGTTAATTTGTAAGTTTATTTTTGTTTAGAAATAAGGGGTTGGGGTGGGGTGGGTGTGGGGATGTGTAATGGATTTATCATTAGTTGAAATGGGTTGATATTGAAAAATATTCTTACACCTCTTATTTGAAATCGAAATCGAAATCGTAAATCTCAAAATTCTATACTACATACCCATCTGAACATAAACATTTGTGTGTGTGTGTGTTGTGTGTGTGCATATATACAATGTTGGAATTGCAGATACATGTGTGTGGTTGGGTTGGAATATAAGGTTTTAATAAAAAAGAAGTGTGTAATTGTGTATTGAAATTGTTATAGTTATAGATACATGTGTGTGTATCTATAGGTGTTGAAAGTTAAAGAAACAATAATTAATGTGAGTTAGGTTTTGACGTGTTTTGTTTAAGGTCGGGTGTGTTTATGTTATCTTTCTAATATAAATAAGATTATTACTAGTTTCAACCATAAAAATATTTAATTTATACTTCATTTGGTTATAAATTCTATTATATGAGATTTTAAGATCATGTTATATATGTTGATAAAAACATTTGTACCAAAATAGGGGTTATCGGATTGAGTGACTATCAAGTTGTAAACTAGTTCATGTTTGTTTGAAAAAACCACATATAATCACATCTTTACTTCATTAAAATTAATCAAAGATTGTGAATAATAGAATATTTCTCTTCTTGCTACCGGACCCTTAGAAATTAAATAGTATATATTTATTTTTTCTGACATATCTCAACATAGAGAATGTCATCGGAAATTAGTAAAGAGTGGATGAAGTGACGTGATAGAGGAAGTGCTAAATACATTAATGGGGTTGCTACATTCATTGATTTTGTAAAGAAGAACGTGGTGGCGAAACCTTATTTTCATGCCATGCATAATATATGAAAAAGAAAGGTTGTTGGAGCTTGAAGATGTCCATTTTCATTTCCTTAGTTATGGTATATCCAAGTCTTACTCATTTTGGCATTTTCATGGCGAAAAGGAAGTCGTTAAAAGAATAGAAAAAGAACCCACTAATTTTGATGAACGATTAAGCTAAATAGAAATATATCAAGGGGTCCTTGTGTAATACCCCGTATTTTTATGGCTTTTAAGTTTGGGGATTTACTGAATTTAATCGAGAATTAATTTAATATTAATCCGGAATTTTATTTTAAATATTTACTAGCAGGATGAGATTTAGTAATTATTGGAATTTTGTTGAATATTACTAGATGAGTAAAGTAATATATAAGATTGATTTTATTAAAATTGTCACAAGTGAATAAAATGGCAATTATGGAAATTTAAGTCGGGACGCGCTTGTGTCGTGTCGGGACTAAATTATTATTATAAAAGTGAATAAATTATAAGTCACCCGTATGGTCGTTTCGATACGCCAACGTGTCCAGAAGGGTCGAGATAGTCAGAAAAGTGAACCAGGGGTTTAGTTTGGATCTAGGGCCGTTCTTAGGCCTAATTGGCATCCCGTGAGGGTATTATAGTCATCTTGTATTTTTGGGTAATTAAACCCACGAATTTCCCTAAGTTATATCAGTGATTAGAGGTTAGCTTCAGGGTTAAGAATCTTAGAAACATAAGAACGACCATTAGAGAAGAAGGTAGGAATCTTTCCAAGCAATCCAAGGCCAAGAACCCATCCAATTGCACCACTAAAACCACCAGAACATAGATCGTAAGATGAAGAACACAACCACACCCCCATCATGATCAAATCAGACATTAGAATCCCAGGCAAGTATCTATCTTGATTTTATTTTAGTTAATGTCTCACTGATGTTAGAATAGTATTGTTAAACACTTGTTTCATGGAAAAAATTAAATGATTTAGAGAATTAAATCACATGTTTTAGAGAAAATAGATATATTCTGGAAATCTCAATCATATGTAGAGGATTACCCACGGAATTGTATGGATTTAAAAGCGAGAAATGTGGAAAAGATTAGAAGAATGGAAGTTTTATGAAAAATTAGGGTTCTTGATAATTATGATGTTTTACCCCATTAATTCAATACCTTAGATGAAAATGTACATGTTTCACGTAGGAATTCATGTATATAGGCATATGTGACCAGTAGTAATGTTGTTTGGGAGTTTGGGGATCGTTAATGGAGTTTTGGGTTAAGGATGGAGAATAAAACCCGTAGTTAACAATGGCAGAATTTGGAATAACTGCTTGATCGATCGATCGATCCCTCCTGGAAAACTGCATATTTTTCCACTTTTTGTTTAATCCGTATAAAATGCATAAGAACCCTCGAATATCATTTAAATAGTATAATGGGTCTTGAAGAGGACCAGTAGGATCTAAGTATACTCCGTTAAGTGGAATTTAATATGGGATCAAATTTTGGGATTAACACGCGGGGGGGGGGGGGGGGGGGGGGTTAGTTACACGTTGAAATTTTGCGTACGTTCACTTAAGGATTTATAGACTCGAGAAAGACTTAAAACAGAAGGATAGAGAGGGCGTACCTACTGAAATTATATTTTAGTAATATGGATTAATTCGAGAAATGAGAAGTATGTATGAAATAAACTATAAGTGAGAATAAAATAGATGAATCCGTTATGTGAGATAGTTGAGTAATATTGAACTAAAAATGGATAATAATAATTATGGGTCGTGGGCGAACCTAATTTGGAAAATGTGAATATATATATATATGACCGTGTGAATGTGTACATATATTAAGTATTATGTTTGTGAATAATCATACACGCGCTACTTGCTATCACGGAGGTTATCGCGCCGGGACAGTGTTATCTCGATGGGACCTTTATGTGGGACATTGACTTGTACCCTATAACATAGGATTCCTTGGTACAGGCTATCTGAGAATGTTAGTCAGATGGTCCTAAGAGACATGAGGGGTATGTGCTGAGCTCTTAGTGACTTGGAACTATGCTTCGCCTCCATTTTGTGTGTATTGTGTTAATACAGTTCGAGAGTGATTCCGAAGTAGTATTTCCCTTAGTACGAGTGATACGGGGACTTGATAACAGAGTATGCCAGCTCCATAGATTTTATGTGGGGTGCCGGTAGTATATATATCATATGAGTGACTAAAATATATATACTTATATATATGGAAACTTTCTACCGTGCATATAAGTATTTAAGTAATTAATAAATGCTCCAGCTTTATAATAACTGCTCAAGAACTTTGTAACGGTACTGAGTTGTTCTAAAGTAATGTAAGAAATATGGAAGAGATTTACTTTCTAAAACTAAATATCATAGCCTTTGTTCTTCTCGGGATAAAACCTTATGGAAAATAAGTTAGATAGATTTATGAGTTTAGTAGTACGGTAGGCGTGCACACTAGATGAGAGGTGAGAATTCTCAAGAGAGTGTCGCATACTAACATGGTTGTCACATAAGCCGGTAAGCATTTTAAATACTCGCGAAACTATTTTTAAACTATTTTACACTCGAGCTCTGACCCGTCTTCTGTAATTTATATCTCTTGTATATATACGTATGTATTACAGGTGCCCAGCCACAGGGGCGTCATGCATAGATTCTTTGGACTGGACGTGTTGCAGCTTATGTGGGAGTTGCAGGCCCTTTCTTTAGATGACCTGTTCATTGATTCAGTTCCTATTTTAGTTCTTCATAGTTAGGGCATGTGTCGCCCAATTTCCTCTTCCGTTTGGATTTGTAAGAGATTTGTGTTTATTTATATTTCCAGGATTCAGTACTCTTGGAGAGTTAACTATTGCCAGGATGATTTCATTTATGGTTCTTAAACATGGTTTGGTTTATTTAGATGGTTTAAATTCTTGTGTATTAATTGTCATCCTTAGCATTTATGTGATTCTTGAACTGTTGTTTATTATTAAAGGTTTTCATATTGTAATTATAATATAATTGGTATTAGTGTCAGCGGGGGATGGCATCAGGTGTAAATGAGTGTCATTTAATATTGTTAAGTAATGTAACTATTTTTTTAACTTTTGGGCTTTGATCCATTATGTATTTAAAAACCTCTTTCCAGGTATTCTTAGGTATGAGAAGCAGGGATGAGGAGTCGGACTTACATTGGCTGGATATCCAGTTTTTTATCCTTATACTAGGATTGCTATTTCATTTCAGTTACCATTCCACTTATTTCTTATTTACTTATTTGATTTATGGTTTGTGGTGGTTCTAAGTTGTTTACATTAGCATTGTGGAGTTTTAATATAGTTGGTCGATTCATTTTTTGTTTAAAGACTCTTTTTATATTATTCTATCCCAGTTATTTATATTGTTCATTTCTATTATGTTGTTTATGGTTTTAATTTATCGTCATTCTTATTTATTATGACGCTAACGACAAATTGAATAACACACACTATCTTCAGTGTGTCAGCCTAATCAACTAGCATATGTAAAATAAGATGTATTATAATTACTATCAGAGCACCCCAGATTCTACTGTACTTAATATATGTGTTACGCTTGTTAGGTTCTTCACGCTACGGTCTTTTATTATTAGAGCCCTATGATTAAGTTCATTTTTTAATTTGTGATCAATATCTCATACAAATTTTCTTATTTTCATTCAAATTAAAAACACTACAAATAATAAAAGATAAACTGCCTCCACTGTAGCTACCAATCGGGAGACTGAGCTTGACCAACAGGCACCACTGCACCACTATTTAACTTGTCTTCCATCATTGAACAGATAGTCATAGATGGGGTGACCGCCACATTGCAACACCTTAAGAACGCCCACCATCCACATTCGTAAATTGTTTTTCCTACTCAACCATAATTTTCTAATTGGTAAAGGGAAGGTGGGGTCCTTTTGTAAGGGTAACCTGCCATATTTTGCGAGAACTACTGGCCTTTTAATGGTGCGCCAGTGGAGGAAGGGAAATCAGAGCCATTTGAGGGTGTTGGAGTGCATGGAGTTTCATATTTAGACAGTGGTGGGATTCTAATAACTTACAAATTGCTAGTCCCTAGCAATGAAGTAGGATGCAACAAGAACTACAAGCAAACCAAAAATAGGGATAGGTACAAAAGTATGGTATAAAAGCATAAGGTCACCCCAGTGGATTAGTGTCGTCTCGTGAGGGTTTTCAGGGATGACACCCACAAACATCACATGGTTTCCTCAAAATATGCCCAAACCAACATGCGACAAGCCCGACAACAACGAAAAAGATTTCATACGCATTATTAGCACATTGAACGGATTCAAACAAAAGTCCAAATCATTAACATTATAGAATGCACCACATAGAATTGAAACCTTAAAATGTGGGAGGGGGAGCGAGAACATGCAAAGTGTTATTTGGCAAAAACTAAAATAAATCGGATACTAAATTAAAGCAACCATACATTCAATCCTCACAGGCATTACACTCATCAAGCGAATTCACTCGAAACAGGGAGGTAACACACGGAACATGAGGGCATAAAGAGTAAATGTAAATGGAAACAAGGCCGCACACATGTCACAAATGAAGAACGCTATATATAAACTGAAAAACTGTAATCTCAATGAAAGGATACCGCACATTAAAAGAGGCGAAATGCATTTTTACATATTATCAAAACTATTTAAACTTTTAAATTACATCAACCTAAGATCACATAGGACTTTAATAGGGTTGTAATGTAGGTTAGGCTAGGGTACGAAATGAAGGAATGTATGTACAAAGTGTTCGGAATGAAAACTCGGGATAATGGGAAAATACGGGCAATATAAAAATTGGAAAACAAGTTCCAAAACCGCATTAGATATATCATCGGGGAGAGTAATCAAATCTTATTGAACTATATACAACATATTTACAGTGTTCTCTTTCTTTTCCTTTTCTTCTTTTTCTCATTTTTCTTTTGTTTTCTTTTTCTTTTTGCTTTCTCTTTTTCTTCACTTTTTTCACTTTTTCTTTACTTTTCAAACTCTCATATGCCTAAATTGCAACCGACATCATAACAACAACAACATTCAATCCCAAGTAACATTCCAAACAAAGGTAAGGAAAGTGTATGTATGGTTTAAAACTCCAGTTGTGAGTTGGTTATGGGATTTGGGTTAGGAAATGAAAGGCTATATTTAGGCTCCAAGGGGTTAACGAGGATAAACATATACGGGTGAGGTCAAGGTCAATATGGGTGATATAACAAAGAGGGCCTATGATCATTTCCAAAAGTTTACACAATTCTCGAGTCAAAATAATATATGAAAATCATGATCAAGTAACACATTTCAACTATGAACTCAATTAATGATAGATCAAATGAAAGAATAGTGAGATTACCGACGAATTCAGCCTTTTCAATGAGAAAAGAATAGTGTACACTCACAAACGACGAAAGGTAAAAAGCTTACTTGGTGTAACTATATACAATGAAACAAAAGATTACCGAGTTATAAAAATCTTACACCAAATCAATATGACAATAAAAGTGCATGTGCTCATGGGATTAAAGTTTAATTCATGAAGTTATTCACAATATCAATAAATGATGACTAAAATCTAATAACTTCTAAAATCGAGAACATGCATCATTGGGTTGTCTATTGGATCGGGCGATTATTAAAATTTATCATCATAAAAAAAGGCAAAATGACCAAAAAAGGAGAAAAAAGAAAGAAAATATTTTTAAAATTTTCAATTTTTCTAAGAAAAGCATACTAAGTAACTAACATGTGAGAAAAAACATGGACTAAAATAAAGAAATGGATAGAATATCCCACACCCCCTAACTTAAAACTAGACATTATCCTCAATGTGAATTCAGAACCAAGTTAAAGAGATGAAAAGAGCGATATTACCCAAAATTGGAACGATCCCCATAAGAATAAGTCCAAAGAATCTACAAAACAAGTTAGTACCGAGCATAGAAAAAACAAATAACAAAAATTTAACTAATTACACTAGACTAAATTAAAAAGGAAAGAAAAAATAAAGTAAGAAAGAATAAAAAGCTAACTATATACAACCTACTATTTAAGCCTCACACTAACTATACACTAGAAGTCCAAATAGCTAAGGGTCCACCGTGAAAACGATTTGACTTTGGAGGATAACCGGTGTACCCTCACATACAAGCATGACCTCCAAAAAATATGAATTCCGTTTTAACAACGGAAGGCATGTGTAAGGCGGAAGAAATGAACCATCGCCAATTAACATTTTTGGAGGGATGATGGGGGGTTTGGATTGAACGGGTGGCAAAAACAAGTGGGCATTGAGAAAAGATGAATATCCTCCCAAGGATTTTGAAATTGGAATGGGAGGCGACGCACACAAAGGCAAAGATGCGATCGTAGAAGGAGACTCGAGCAACTACTCCTCATCGGTGAAAAGGTTTGAAACATTAAAATTTGAAACCGAATCATCGGGTACTTGAGACGGTGTGACAATAGAGAGTGAAAATGGGGATGAAATAAATTCAAACTCATGAGATGAGTCATCATCACATGGAGATTGAGTATCAAAGGAAATAATATCATTTTGAATGAAATGTTCTTCTTTGGGGGACAAAGAAGAAATCATTTCATTGCAAATAGATATTACGTTGTTTTCATGCTCGCTTTCAATATCATTACACAATGGGAAAATTCTAGAATGGTTTTTTCCAAAGTAGGAAAAATGACCTCATTTGGTTCAAAATATTCTTCGACTTCGAAAGTCTCGGAAGCAAAATCATCGTCGGACTCAAAAAGTAAATCCAATTCATGTTCCCACGAATGATCTTCTTCCCGATAACGAGTTTCAATTTTCTCATTCTCATACATACGCAAACCCTCACCGAATGTCATAGGTCGATGTGCGGATGCATGAAAATGGGAACTTTGAAAATTACTACCGGACTTCAACGAAAACTCATTATTATATGAATTTTGAAAACTATTACAATTCATTTCAAAATTCCTATTATAAGGAGGTAAAGGCCCAAAATCATTGTCATCATCATCAAAATTCCAATAACCCCAATTTTGGCTTTCGTTATACTCGTCCAAAGTTATATTTGAATTTGTTATACTTTGGGATTCTAAGTATTCACCAAAAGTAATAGGTTTACAAGAATTTTTAGAATTATAACAATGATTATCGAAAGAATTGGAATAAGACATGCTTACCCCCAAAATGGTTCAAAAAGGTGAATTCCACAAAGTAAGTGCGCGCGGGAATCCGAGCAGCATCAACGGCTTTAAAGCTAGCCTCGAGCTCTTTACCCTTCAGCTTCAGGGCAGCATTTTCCTTTTCCAGCTCGCTGTTTCTCTTCACCAGCTCATCACATGAACGATACAGCACAGCGAAGTCAGTAGCAAACTGCAGAAAAAAGAAGGCATCAGAAGAGGAAAAAGAGGGAATTCAGAACAACATAGGAAAAAAGGGAAAAACCTTACCAGAGCAAGCCTTTGACTAGCCTGAAGGGCCAACTACTCCAACCCTACCGCCCTTTGGCGATCAGCTGGGAGAACAGCTCTCTCAAGCAGAGCTGGGGCCAACTGGGGAGAAATTGCCACAGAGGCCCCCTCGGGCAACGCGGACACCGGGACTAAGGTCTGCCAGGCCTTCATCCTAGCTTCTGCCCTCCTTCTCTCCTCCTCTTTCTCACTCTACTTCTTCTTCCTCTACTATACCCTCCTCTTCTCTTCCATGTTCTTCACTTCTTCTTCCTTTTTTCTCTCTCTCTCTCTCTCACATGCTCCTCTTCCTCTCATGATCCTGAGCAGAGGACCGGGAACCAGTAGCCACAGCCCCATAATTAGATTTTTTCTTCTTCAACCTTTGTGCAAGGAGCACATGGTACTCACCATCATCATCTCTGATCAAGTTCTTCCTTGGAAGAACCATCTCCTTGCTCGAATTGCTGGAAGTTCTCGATGATCCTCGAGTTTCAGAAACCTCCCTACGATCAGAGGAACTGCTACTGCTACAGTTCTCTCCCCGTGAATCACTTATAGCTCCTATAATGTCACTATTAGAGCTTCTTTACTCCCTGTCTAACTGGATAGGACCCACAACAGTCTCTTCGAATAAATCAAACTCTGGGATACTATCCACGGGCCTTGCAATGAAGCTGGAGCCAACGTTCTTGTACTCGAGAAGAAAGGCAACAGACCTGGGATGCTCACCGTCACCCAAAGGCTCCCTAATATTCCAAGCCTTAACCAATTCTGAGATACGAACCTCGTTGAGAGCAGGCTCCAAGTTCTTTGACCTCGTTGTGGAAGAAAAAGCAAAGAGGAGTTAGAAAGATCACAAATCAACAAAAGTCGAAACAACAGTACAATGTCTACCTATGTATTCCTCCCCATAAAAAGGAACAGAGAACCTCTCAGACCTCGACCCTTCACATTGGGGAGAAAATTGCCAATTTCTAACAAGGAAACCTTCTTGCCAGTAGTCCTTATGGGAATCGGGTAGATTTACTACCAATACCTTGTCAGGGCTCCTAGCTTTGAGGTAAAGAACACCAGAGCTAGTTCGAGAAAACGAGTTGCAAAAACAGACCTCGGCGAGCCCTAACCTAGGACCATACAATTGATTTATCCTATGTACACTATTTACTATTTTCCACACATTGGGCGAACATTGTGCAGGAACAATATTAAAATAGCCAAAAAAATGCAAAAATAAATCATTAGGAGGAAAAGTGAGTCCCCTCTGGGAAAGAAACAAGACGTGGATCCAGTGGGCATCATCAATATCCCTTACGTTTCTAGGGGGAGGCACAACGCTCAATATCTACCCACTCAGGGATGTTGTAAAACTTCCTAAATTCAGAGATTGACCTATTTCCAATCTTCGTCATTGGAAAACCTTAGAAAATCTACAAACTCAAAGAGAAAGTACAAAGAAAGGGCAAAGGAAACTTACAAAATAGAAGATCGATTCAAGCAATGAAGAAGCACGAGCCCAAACAACTAGGAAGCAATGAGAATGGAGATTGAGAGAAGAAGGTACGAAGCGCTAGAGCTCACAGAAAGTAGAAGAATGCTGGAAAGACTGAAGCGACGGTAGAAAAGTGGCTATTCCAACACACCTTCAAATTCTGCTAATCATAGTGCACAATAAACGAAGCGGGTGCCGCCAAAATCAACTTCACAGCTTTCGAAGAATTGCAAAAAAGCCATTATGAGTAATCATTTAAATTTATTGAGCCCATGAACATGGCCCAACAAACCTAGGGGAAATTGTGGGTACCCATAATTAATACCATGGGCCTAGACGAGTAGCCCAGTTCTGGCAGCCCAAAGTCCAGGCCCCCCACCTCTTATTTTGATCCGGTCTCTTCCCATGTTCCCCTGAAGGGAAGTTATAGGAGATATGGAAGACGTGGGGGAACCCATCACCCCCACTCACCTAAATGTACATGTATATATTAAACCCTAGGTTCGGGGGAAAAGGACAACTTTTATTCTCTGTAATCACTCCCCGGAGTATATAGAAATAAAACCAATTGTACCACCGTGGACATAGGCACTTCTTTGCTGAACCACGTACATCCTTTGTTGTGTGATTGTCATTTTACATTCCTTTTTCCTACTTGGTGATTTCTTTTCTCTTATCTATTTATGTTGCATAATAATTGTCACCACAATTATATATTCTGTGTAAAAATCATACCTGATCTACATGCTATCACGGGGGTTTTCGCACTGGGACAATCTTATCTCGATTGGGCCTTTATAGGGGATAACGACTTGTACCCTTGAAGATAGTATCCTTGATACAGGCTATTTGAGTGATAGTCAGATGCTCCTAAGAGACGTGAGGATATGTGCTGACCTCTTAGTGAGTTGGAACTATACTTCGCCTCCAACTGTATGTGTTTTATATTAATACAGTTCGAGAGTGATTTCGAACTAGTATTTCCCTTAGCACGAGTGATAAGAGGACTTGATAGCATAGTATGCCAGCACCATAGATTTTAGGTGGGGTGCTAATAGTATATATATTATATGAGTGACTAATATATATATACTTAAGTATGGGAACTTTCTACTGTGCATAAAAGTAGTTAAGTAATGAAGAAATACTCAAACTTTATTATAAGTGTTTGGGAATTTTATGACATCACTGGGTTATTTTAATATAATATAAGATATACGAGAGAGCTTAATTTTCAGAAATTAATTATCTTAGCCATCGTACATAAAGGTATGTAACTTTATGGGAAAGTTAAGTTAAAATAAACTTTTGAGGTTGATAGTACGGTAGGCGTGCACACTAGATGAGAGGTGAGAATTTTTCAAGAGAGTGACGCATACTAACATGGTTATTACATTAGCCGGTAAGCATTTTAAATACTTGCTAAACTATTTTTAAATTGTTTTACACTTGGGCTCTGACCCGTTTCCTATTATTTCTTTTCTCTTGTATATATATATATATATATATTACAGGTGCCCAGCCACAGGGGTGTCATGCTTAGATTCCTTGGAACGGACCCGCTGCAGCTTATATGGGAGTTGCAGGCCATTGCTTAGACGATCTCGTTGTTGACTTTATTCTTATTTTAGTTCTGATTAGTGAGGGCATGTGTCGCCTATTTTCATATTCAGTTGGATTTATCAGAGATTTATGTTCATTTATTTTCAGTACTTGGTACTCTTTGGGATGTAATTCGTGTCAAGATGATTTTATTTGTAGTTTTTAAACTTGGTATTTATTTATCTAAATGATTAAATTCTTATGTGTTAATTTACATCTTTAACATTGATACGATTCTTAACTATTAATTATTGAAAATGTTTTCTTAATGGAATTTAATAAATGCGACAATGATGCTAAGAATGAACCAACTGTTCACCTTGATTTTAATTTAATAAAGGACTGATCACCCGGTATTTAATTAGGCGGGGTGTCAAAGTCACGTGCCTTGAGCACGTGACATATAAGTCTAGAGCAGCTATAATGAGAGGGATGCGGCCTTTGAGGTTAGAGATATGGGTGCCGCACCCTCTGTAGTATAAGTCTGCATCATGCACGGATGGACAAGTATGGTAGCCTCACCCTGTGCTAAAGAGACGCGGCCTATAAGCTTATGTGACGAGATCAAGGTCCGCGGGAGGGGACTATATTTGCCATATCAACGACCATGGGTAGCCTTTGGGGTTCCACTTTCCCTCGATGATGCTTTCGGCAAGGGCAGGGTTTCAGTTTTGGGCTCCGTCACTGAATCAATAATACGTCCAGACCTCAGGCCTATATCTTCCTCGAGTCTGACCTTAAGAAGTGCGAGGTCCATAATTATATTGAATATTATCCTCTTAGTGGTTTTGGACCTCTTCTTCTTGTTAACAGCATCCTCGGCAGGGGTCTCCTTGGTAAGTCGCCTCGCCATCCTCCTTTCTTACTGTTCATCTACTAAATCAACAATAAAGAAAAAGTTCATAACAATCAAAGTAAATGAGGAAAATAAAGAGAGAATGCTAACCACTTACTAGGTGAACAATAGAAGTTAATTGGGATAGCCTCCTTAATCTCGGGTGAGGCTATAACCTTTTTAACCATTGAAGGGAAATTGGCATGACCTCAGGGTTGGTCTTCCTCTTCATTAGAAGCCTCAAGGACATCTAATGTGACTTTATCAGTAGTTTTCCTCTTTTAATACCCTACGACACAGAACTCTAATCCTAGAATTTCTCTAATCACAATTTTAAAGACCGAAGGAGCTTCCCCAGAGGTCACAGGTTTATCCTCTGACCCTATCCAAGTTTCAAAGATACGCTTAGCGGTGATGAATGCCTAAAAAGGGATAAAGTCTATCCTTAGGTCATTCTCTATCTCCTCCTTCTCCTACTCAAAGGGATCACAAATTTCTATAAACAGAGAAAGATAATCGATAAATTTCATACAAAGGTTAGCTCCCTAATATCAAATCAAAAGAGTGAATACAAAATAACTTACTTGGGGCTTGAAGAGTGAACCAAAAATTAGGACTACCTAATTGTTCAATAGGGGTATGATCAACCTATGCACCACCCACAAAGAATAACACAGATACATCAACCTTTTGGTAAAAGTACTTAAATCCCATGTCCTTTTTATTTCTCTACTCCTGGACTCGATAGAGATTGAACATTTGGGCCAACGTCACATCTTGTTGACCCCGACTAGCCTTTCTAAAATCTAGGACTATAGACATCATATACCTCTGGAAGTTAACCATCAGTTGGGAAAGAGAAATCCTAATGATCTTCAAAATCCTTATCACCGGCAGAGGTAAGAACAATTTGGCCCCATATTGAATAATGCACTTGTTAAAGTAAATGTGTCGAGGGACCAATAAACAAGCCTTTTTATCGGGCTTAAAGGACTTCAAAGTGACAAAATTAGGAATTTTATTATTTTCCTTCATGTCCATCGAGTCCTGATCAGTTATTCGAGAGGTAGAATGCATCCCCCCCCCCCAAACATGAAATTGGGGTTATTCTCACCTAGATAGCTCGTCTCCACAGACCCAAAAGGAATTGTCCGGGTTGTGTGGTCCTCAATTTCAGGAAGGTAAACGTGAGGTCACACTACGAGCAGGGTCTATAGGTCTAAGATTTTAGAGGGGGGGATGTTTTCTGTAGGCATTTTTTGATAAGGAGGGAAGAAAGTAAAGGACTTCTAGCTGAGAAATTTTAGAGAGGAAAGGTTGTGTAAATAGTGAAGGATGTAAGCTGGCCCAAGGGGATATTTTATAGTCCCTAAGGATTGACATTTCAATATTTTTAACCCTCAAATATGCCCCATCAATACTCTCAAACATTTCAGTCCTCCATCCCGATGTAGTCTAATTATGGTAGGAATCTCGATAGAAAATTCCACCTACCCCCACCTTACATGAATTAATAATTATTGCCCCTTCCAACCCTTGCAAGGAGCAATAAGGGGCTACTGATGATACCCTTTTTTACCCTTAGTCTTCCAAAGGCTCTTGGACTCCTTGTCCACCTTCAAATAAGGGAAGAGTCCCTAGGGTTGGCCATAGACCTCAGACAGGCTGATGCTCTATCCCAAGACCTCCACTTCTCTCAAGGAAAGACCACAGTAATATAACATAACTCAATCACCCTACCCTCCACCCAGGAGGAGAAGTCGTTCCAACACATCTCCTTAACCAAGATCAAAGACTACAATACTAGTTTTTTTCCATGTTTGATGCACAGAGAAGACCTCGGACTTAAGAGAAATAATCTCCCAAGGTCATTTATCCCTCAGTAGTGAGAAAAAATAGTTCTTAGCACCTCAAGATCAACACATGACCTCTTCATGATAGTTCCTGACCTCTGACAAAGTTACTATAACCAGTCTGATGGGTAGGTGAAAAGCACAACACTATTTCACCTACTGCCACCAGTCCAGTCCATTTTCATTGAAGGCTCCCATCTACATTTAATGCACTCATCAATGACCTTACATTACCTGCAAAATTTTTGGCCAACACTCCACCCACGTACTGACACCATCAGACCTCGGAGGCACTCCATACGTGCTATAATAGTTCACTCATTCTCTCTTTTAGAGTTCACATATAAATAAGAGGCTAGAGGAAAGTTAGAGACACGTTCAAATCATCAAACTTCTAGAGAACATAAGCTTATACAAGTGTTACCATTTAGATGTCTTTCTCCTACCCACTGTTAAAGTAATAAACTCATAACTTGGACCATTTTCAATTATATTTTACTTTTTATATCTTGTTGATCGCTAAATTAATACACAAAAACCCTTAGATAAGTCCATCAGTTACTTCCTAAGCTCCTATGAATTATTGACAGTGGCATCAAGACCTTAAACACTCTTTACTAGAGCTTAAGTGGTCCCCAAGATTGTAATAACTCTTTTATGATCTAATAAATAGTTTAACACCTTTGATAGTTGATGTAGGATACTCACCGGGGGTCCAACCACTTTAAACAAATGTTTTATACTTTGACACACCTCTGCTCTTACCCTTATGAGGTCGAGAGGGGAGAACGTGTGGGTTTAAAGTCACACACGATTTCTACACCCGTCAAGAGAAAATACTATTTAAATTTTTTATTTATATTCCTAGAGAGAGACCACCATATCTCAATCAAAAGTAAGAGTTGTCATCCCTAAAGTTTCCCACACACCTACTTAGCTTTGGGTAGCATCATGCATAAGAAGATCCAAGTTTTATAGAACGTTAAGAAAGTTTTTGGAGATCCAAAAGAAGGCATAACTTCGTCATCAATAAAAACAATTCTTCCTATCAGATTGCAAGAGAATTCGCAAAGGTATTGTGTTCTAAACCCTAGGTTTGTTCTTCAAACCTAGTTTTATTTTTACAAATTTCTATTTTTGATTATTCAAAGATTCAATGGCTGAAAATTTGTATTATGCGTATATCGATCCCCAACATATCCAATTTTAAAAAGGTTTCATTTCTTTCCAACATTTGCAACTACCACTATTTTATTCCTCATCAAGAGATTTATGATTAAAATCATTAAAGTCTCATATATTTGGTGTTGCCCATTTTTAGGTAGAAATACATCTTTGAGAGATGATTTAAAAAAAAAACTTTTTACGTTTGGGGACTTTCACTCCTAATGGTGGGTAAATATTTAAATTTTTATAAAAGTAGAAGCCCACGTCCTAAAATTGTACTTGGACACTTCTTCTCTAATATTTTGAATAATTTAATATTTTTTCTTTTATAACTACAACCATGATCGAATACTCAAATAAACAAGGATGGAGAATGACACCCTTTCATCAAAAAAACACATATAACTTTTGATTTTCGTTACAAATTGAAAACAAATCCCTTTATTATATTTCTTATGGAAACTTCTCAAGTTATAGTGCGGTGTAAAGTGCATGAGTTACGAAAAAAAACTTTAAAGTTTGCAAGGTTAATTAACCAAGGAATTCCAAGCTATAAAATTTTTAAAAAAGTATCTTAGTCATAAATGAAACCCCCAGACTCCCCATTCTCTTACCTGTACATTCTTCCATAGGGTCCAAACAAAGTCCTTTCCAACCTTGGACCATTGGTCCTCTTTCAGTCCCTAACAGGAGAATAACTAAATGCTCTTCGAGCCCCATTTATCTTGGTTAAATCTTGAACCCTAGAGTATCTAAACACATGACACACACTTCTCCACTTTATTCAATTGTACACACACATTAAGAGAAGGTTAACATTTTGTTTCCCGTGAGAGACCAAAAGGCCAGAGTGGGTGCCTAACACCTCTTTATTTTGTAATATCATCTCCGAGCCCATATATTTTGGTTTCACATGCATTAGTAGTCTTTTAGGTCATCGTTTTGGATATGACTAATGTTCTTTTTATCTATTTTGAATAAAATGGACTGGTGACTCTAATCTCTTCACATTCACACACCTCACATCATTGATGACGGCCATTTTATGTCCTTTAGATCTCGGGACCCGAGCACATGAGGGGGAAGAGACTCTATATTTCCTCCTTAGGCCCCTTAAGGATGGCCACAAAACCAGTTAAACAATATCAAACAAATATAGGTTAAAAGTCAAGCATGTGATATATATGAATTCCTACAATCATGGAAAATCGAAATTTCACAGAAAAAGGTTCCTGATATGACTTTCCAAATATTAATAAAAATAAAATAGAAAACCATGAAAACAAACCTAGATAATACCATGGTAAATATGAGAAATATAAATCACATCCAAGGCAAATACAAAGGATCTTCTGAATATTTATAGGATTAAAATTACATCCAACACTTTTTTTGATCAACATTGAGATTCTTAAACCAACTACGAAGATATTATAGAGTAGAGGGATTGGACACGACTTTGGGAGAAACATCCCTAGTTGTTTTTCCCTTATGGGCTTTACTAAAATAACCTAACTTCTTTTTACCATTATGATAAAATCTCCTACTATCCTTAAAGTTCACTAAAGTAGAGGAAGTAGAAATAACACACAATACTCGCTAAGATGACACATCTTATGAAAATGGGTACACTTATAGGATTTACACTATGAGGATGATCGAATAATTGAGAGAATATTTCTTCCATTTGAACTAAAACTCTTTTAAATGTCCCTTTTTGTCACAATATGAAAAAATGATCTTCACATTCCTTTTTTTTTCATAGATGACTTGGTTAAAGAAGGACTATCTAAGGAGGATGGTAAAATAGGTTGTGATGCAGGTCTTATGAGGCTAGAATTGTCATAAGATAGAGTCACCTAACTACCAAAATATATACCTCTCTTATCTTTCAAAGGATTCCCCCCTAAATCATCTTGCCTAATTTTTAAAACTTCTCTTTCAAATCAAATTTCAAAGTGTATCTGTACAAAAGCTTGATCTCAAGAACAAAAATTTTGTTCAATAAGAAGATTTTAGAATTTTTACTCTCTTGAAATTATATTCTTAAGTACTTTACCTCAACATGAAGAAAGTTTTTATTAGTTCCTCATACACTAAGTGGTTTACCAAACACCACCTTTTGAGAGTTCAAGTTTCTAATAGTACTCTCACTCACCATATCCGTTTTAATTTCAACACTAGATAAAATTGCGAAAAGTTTTGTGTTCTTTTTCTTAATTTTTATGTACTTGTCAAAAAGTTGAGCATGTAAACGATGATACCATTGTTTACACCTTCAACATCATCCAAATACATGTTAGTGTTAATATCAACACTAAAGTGGGTATTATCAAATTCGTCTAAATGATTTGAATCTTCTAAATTCCCTTAGATCGTAAATACCACATAATTATTAGTAGGAGTCTATTGACCCAAATTCGAGTCATCGTCATGAAAAGTGTCTTGATAATCATCTATTACACTTCCTTGACTCAATTTTATAGGACATTATTTGGAATAACATCCTTTACCACCACATGTGTAACATGTAACAGGACTTGGGGAACATGCTTTTGACCCCTACTTCTTTAACATGATTCAAACCTAGGTGGGTAAGGCTTTGGGTTTCCTTTTGTTGGAAATAATTTTTTTCATGAATTGAATTATTTCTTAATGAGGAATAACATATAATACTCACTAACATTAATGGATTCAATAGATATAGGAACTTTTTGAGTTATTTTTAAGACTATGATCCTTTTTATAGGTTCTTTAGGATGATGATTCAAATTCTCCTAATAAGTTTGAAGTGATCCTTCTAATTCATTAATTTCATCAGTGTTTAAGTATTGAGAGGACATCTCCTATGGAATCAACCTTTCCAAAAAACTTATGGGGAAGAGACCTAAAGATATTATCGATGAAGAGGTTCCCTTTGATCACATTACCAAAAGTAAAATCCGAATTGATTATGTCATTTATTCGAGCATGGACTTCGTCAAAGGTTTCGTTATTTTTCATTGTATGCAGTTCGAAATGAGTGGTGAAGCATAGAATCTTCAGATGCTTCATAGTGTAGATGCCTTCATATATTATTTCTAAAATTTCTCATGCCTCCTTTGACATAGTGAACATTAAAATGTGCCAAATCTCACTAACGGTTACACAACTAAAAATTCTTGTATACCTATAGAATTTTAACCACTATCTCATGTTATTTTCATCCCAACTAGATCTGATTTTAGGAACCTCAACATTATGAATGGCCACAATCGACAAAGTATAACCCATCAAAATACTTTTCTAGAATTGAGGATGTGTTTGTTCAATACAAGTGTTTTACTCTAATTAACCTAGATGGGTGAATTGATTTAAACACAACTACACCCTTTTTTGTCAATTAAAATTTTATTTCCAATTTTAAACAACCTAAGAGTATGTGAATCATGTGGATCAACAAATTAGAGTAGCAAATTAGGAAATCTTGGTCAAATAACTTAATGTAAAAAATCATAATTCAAATTTTATAAATTCAACTATATCTATGTGATATCTAAGTCTAGTGTGTAATGTAAATGAAAAACATATAGTGTGTGATATAAGTGAAAAACATACAAAACATAAAAGCAATCCATAACTCAGATGTTGTATGGAAAAATTCCCTACCATTCAATTTGAAAAAGTTTTACACAATTCAAGAAAATACCTCCCTCTTGTGCACCCATGAGAAGTTACCTATAAACATTAAACTTATCCCCATTTATGAAAAGAGATCCAACCTAAGATCTATAAGATGAATGAGCAATTACATTTTCCTACTTAGAGTCGCATCATGCCATGATATCTCTAATAAAATAAGACACCTCCCTTTTGAGATATATATAAGTGTTGATGACCAATTCAAATGTTAAATTATATGTGTGGTGACAAATATCTCAACACAAATAATAATGAAAGACAATCACCAGGAAAAGAAAATTCAACAAAGATCACAATCACACAACATAAAGATGTATGTGATTCGGTAAATTGCCTACGTCCACGAAGAGGTCTACTGTTATATTAAGTAACTCTCAAGAGAGGTTTTTTTGTATGCCCTTTACCCTAGGCTAGGGGTACAATATATATTTAATAGAAGAGAGAGGGGAGCTGATAACTGCCCTGCTAGCCCACTATCCCCTGAATATCTTCTTCGAGATTTTTAAGGATAAAATGGGTCAAATCCTCAATTCGTTATTTAGAACATCCCATAATTTGGGACGAACATATTTTATTTTTAGTTGGGCTTTGTTCGGCAACTCTCATGGGCCTAAAAGATAAATAAGGTACCCACAATTGCCCCTAAAATTTTAGGGCCACAACTTGGACTCAAACATTTTAAACATTGATTCTGGTTCCTTCCAGGTGGCACTGTTATGAATTGTAACAAATTTGGGGTGCAAAACGTCTCTTTACTGGAGATCCTAGCAGTAAATATTCTTTGATTACTGTGCACTATCATTAAGATTTTAAACGTAGTTACTCAGACGGTTCGTCTCGCCACTTCTAATCTGTGTTTTCTCTTATTCTCAAATTGTCTCTTACTCTCATGCTTCCTTTTACTCTCAAGGCCATTCTTCATATCTTCCAAGTCATCTTTCACTTTGATCGTCTTCATTTGCTCATGGTTTCCATCGTTACAAGCTTTATTCCTTTCCTCGTAAGTTCTCAACCTTCCATTTTTTGTGTATTTCATCTCGTCTTTTTTTATTTTACTGTAACTAGGGTTTTTCTCATGGCAAGGATAGATAGAAAATCCTTGGTATAATTTAGGAAATGTTATAACATCCCTAGTTAGGTAGACATTGAGTGTACCCATGTTCCTCGCAATGTTAGCGATGTTGAGAACGACCACTGGATTCACGTTCTCTTATTATCCCAAGGGGTTTTTACTTTTCCTCCAAATCGTCTCTTTTTATATTTTTTTCAATATTTTGATATACTCCCAACCTAATGTTCTCCTAATGTTTGAAAGATTTTTAATGGTTTCCATAGGATAAATCAAATGTATGGCACTAAGTTGGGCTTGGTTGAAATTCGTTATTGTTACTCTTTTTCTTGTACTAACTCTAGTTTTCTCTACTTGAAGGCGAGGAGTCCATATAGGGTGTTAGTAGTTAATCTACATGATTCCCATAAGGACTATTGGTTTAAAGGGTTTGTTACTAGGAACTGACAGTTCCCTCCTCAGGTAGGGGGTGCGAGGTACATTGGACCTCGGTTTCCTACTTATGGGGAGGAGTATATAGGTTGTTGTTCAATCTTCTTTGTCCTTTTAATACTGCTTTGTTTTTCCTCTAATGTTCTCCTTATTTTTGGCAGTGAAGTATAAGAACCAGGAACCTGCTCTCTACGAGATCTGAGATGCTGAGATGCTTAAGGCCTGGAATATTAGTTACTCTATTATAGAAGGTGAACATCCCAGGTCGGCCGCTTTCTTATTGTAGTAAAAGAATACTACCTGAAGCTTCATCGCCCGTCCAGTTGGCACCATTCCTCATTTTAATATCCCAGAGGAAGAAGAGGAGAAGAAAAGTGCTCACCAACCAATCGATCTAGACGAGGAGGAGGAGGCGGAGGAGGGGGAGGAGAGCAGTTCAAAGTTAGGTGAGACTAGAGGTGATAGTCATGAGGCAGGATCTTGTGGGGAGGAGTCCAGCAAGGAAAGGTCTGTTGGACGGAGATTCCACAAAGAGGTCTCAAGATCTAGTGGTTCTAGTTCGAAGAGTTCAAGTGAGGAAGATATGGCTCCTCCCAGAAGAAATAATTTGATTCCTGATGATGATGATGATGATGATGATGATGATGATGATGTCCTGTTGTCCAGTAGGCTAAAGATTCAGAAAACTATGTCCAGGGATACTGCCAGTGGTTCTCAAATAGCAGCTCATAAGAAGGAAGTGGAGAGGAAAAATAGAGACGGAAGAAAAAAGAGAGAGGGAGATAAAGAAAGAAGAAGAGAGAAATAGAGAAGAGAAGAGGAAGAAAAAGTAAAAAGAGAGAAGAAGAGGGGACGAGAGGTCAAAGAAGGCACAGGCTTCCCTGGTGCCTGTTGATGCTTCACCTGAGGGGGAATTTGTGGCTCTGTCCCCCCATCTCGCCCCCATGATGATCGAGATGGCGATACTGACAGAAAATCAGGAGTGATCCACAAAGATGGTGTAATACCCCGTAATTTTAAATGACTTTTAAGATGGGTTATATTTTAAATTAATGGATTAATTAGATTTTATTATTAATTAATTCATTCGGGTTTTATCCAAACGGTGGATATTAATATGGATGATTCTGAATATTACTTAAAGATATTTAGGTAATATATGAATGTGATGTCATTGAGATGACCGTATGATATAAATTCGGTAATTTATATTTTTAGTCAGATGCGGTATGGGACGTGTCGGGACTAGTTTATTAAATTAAAAAGGGAAATTTATTTTCTATCGACCTAATAGTCATTTCGACTGCGTCGTTGCGTCCGGAAGGTTCGAAATAGTTAGAAAAGTCTATTTGGATGTTAATTTTGAGTCTCGGGTCATTTGGGAATGAATAGACAACCCGAAAGGGCATTTTGGTCATTTTTTTAGGGGGGATGAATAGTGATTTTGGATTTGGAACTATTATAAGTATTGGTAGATAAAGTGAATTGGAGTTATTCATCTCCTCTTCAAAAATAAGAGCAGTCATCTTCTTAGAGTGAGAGTAAGAGTGCTTGGGAAGGGAAAAGTCACTTGGGAAGGTGAAGAATAAGAACTAAGGTTCACCACCACCAACCACCACCAGCCACCACCGGAGTTTGACCGGAGAAGGGACAACCAACTGAGATAAACTACACCAAAGGATCAGACCTACACTAAAGGCAAGTGTTTGATAATGGCAATTTAAGTTTGTATATTGTCCATGTTAGAATAGTATGAAAAGAGAAGATTATTCATGTTTGGAAGAAATAATGGAATGATTAAATGGATTTCTGGAAACTGAAATGATATAGGAATTGAACTTATGTTTTAGGTTGATATTAATCCACGAAATAGCCATGAATCTGTTGAAGAAAGTATGGAAACCATTTATGTGTTCTTGAAGATGATATATTGATAATTTCTGGAAATAAGAAGATAAACATACTTTTTAATCCAATCCCTTGATGATTCTAGGATGTTTAGTGTACTGGAAATCGTTCATATATGTTGGGATATCATGTATAAATAATCGTGACTCATTGTGGAGGTTAATATGAAGGTTTGAATGTGTACAAATGGTGAAACCCGTAGTTACAGAAAATGCAGGAAATCAGGCCTGGACCTGAGGGATCGATCGATCGACCCCTACCTTCGATCGATCGACCTCCCCAATTTAAGTAAAGTTGTTTCTTTTTAAGTGCTGATTCTTATCCCAAACCTTTTGTGGATCTTTGGTGATTATTATTTGGAGATTATGGGACTTAGAAAATATCAGTAAACCCTTGATAAGATTTGAATTAATTGTGAATTGGATTCAAGTGATTAAAATAATGAAAATTATATCAAACGGAATTTCGGTTGCTTAATTCATTTGTTAAATTCTAAATGGACATGAATGAGGATTAAAGATAGGACCAGTAGGGGTGATTGAATATAACACCTGTGTATCCTTAGGTTTACAAGAGGGTTTAATCCTAAGTGAAAGAATATGTACTTATAAGAGATTTGAAACTATCGGTTTTAACCTTAATAAAAAGGAGAAATAAACTCGTTGTAGTTTGGGAGAAATAATGCTATGGACCAGTAGGTTATTAGTGACTTCTTACTTAATATATGTTGAGGAAAATCCTATTTGAATATTGTACATTGAGAGAGGGTATCCTTAGGGTATGAGGTTATCCCAATCACGTATTTAAGTTTGATGAACCTCCTCGCTCGACAAAGTTAAGTAGTAGTGCAATGGAGGGGTTCCTTGTTTGGATTTCGCTTTGCGAGACGCTCCGCGCATGAACCTTAACGACGTCGGGAGTGGAGTGGTGTTAGGATAAATGAATAATTAAATTATAAGAGCGTAGTGGTATGGCTCCTAGATAGAAATGGGAGTTTGGAACACATTTGGTTGAAAGAGGTATGAGGTTATCCCGATCGCATAGTTGTAGTTGTCGGACCTCATCGATTGACAAAGTTAAGTAGTAGTGTATTGGAGGGGTTCCTTGTTTGGATTTCGCTTTGCGAGACGCTCCGCGCATGAACCTTAACGACATCGGGAGTGGAGAGAAATTATAGGATGCGAGGATAATTAAATTATGAAGTAAAGATATAGTATGTTAATACGTGGGATTTAAAAGGGATATAATGCTACGTATGGAAAATATCTTAGGGTAGTGATAATTACTTTATTGATATTATATTATAGGTATGATAATACCTATTTGATTGATTATTGATTTATGTGTATGACATACCTAGCTTACCTGCTATCGGTGGGAGGTTTGCGCGTGAGGGCAGTCATATCCTGATGAATCCATGGGATCTTTGATTTGTCTCTTGAGAACATAGGTCTATAAAAGACTTATCGGGGAGTTGATAAGTATGCTGACTATTGGTACGTAGGTATGTGCGTGACCCATGGATACGAGAACTATGTTCGCCTCCAATTTGTTTGTTGATGTTTATGGTTCGTGGAATCTTACCAAACCTGTAGTCCCCTATTCGGCGACCTGCGATGATGGGACATGATAGCAGAGTAATGCATTGCACCACAGCTGTGACTCGGGGTGCCGTATTATATATGAATATATATATATATATATATATATATATAATAGATTAAATGATTAAATGGATATATTGTGGTTAAATCTATCTACAGTGATAATTGTAGATAATGGTGAATAGAAAAATATAATGGAATTAAGTTAATGAATATTATGCTTATAGAATTGAATAGCTTAACTCATGTTAATGAGAAATGATTCAGATTAATGAGTAATGATTCATGTTAATGAGAAACTAATCATAAATGAGAAATGTAAATGAATAATAATGTGACGTATGGTATGGGACATACGGGGATTATGATATGGGAATGGAACTTTAATATGGAGATTAGAAAAGAGGAACCATTAACTAGGAGGTTAATAGGAAACGTTAAGTGTGCACTCTAGTTGAGAGGTGAGAATAGCAAGTGAGAGTTGGATCTAACATGTACATAATAAATGCTTTATTGCACTTGTTAAATACTTGCTGTTTTAAAAATAATCTATACATTCGGGCTCTGACCCGTTTCCTTGCATATTTTCTTTTCTATTGTATCTCTATATCAGGTGTCCAGCAAGAGGGACGCCAACCATAGTTGATTATGACGAGATATGTAGCTATGGAAGTTTTTCTTAGACGCTTATCATCTTTTGATTCACAGTATTCTTAGTTACGGCATGTCGCCCAAAGGATTCAGTTATCTTTTCTATCGAGGTCAAATTCTATTATATTCGGGACTTTTTATACATTTAACATTGTTGGGATTATTGTAAAGGTTTTATATTATTTGGGAATGTTTATTCCAATTGCATTTAAATTCTTTTGAGATATTTATTGTGTTATCAGTTTGGTAGAATAAAATGTGTAGTGTTATTCTTAAACTAAAAATGGTTTTGTTGAAATTTAAATTTGGAGAGTTTTTAACACCAGTTTAATTGAGTATTGGGTGAGTTGTAAATGTTTTCGACAGTGATGCTAAGAATGAGCCAACTGTATATTCTGTTTTAATTTTGTATGGGACTGGCCACCCGGTATTTAATTAGGCGGGGTGTTACAGATGGGTTCAGACTAGTTAGCCCTGAAGGCCGATCAGGGGCTTGCTTTGGTAAGGATATTATTTTTCTCCTCTATTATTTATCTAGTTCTTGTTATAGCTTGACGTGTACTTTTTCTTCTTTTATTTTTTGTCTGACTATTCCGTTCTCCGTCGCAATAGAGATGATCTGTCGAGGAGGAATGTGTAATACCCCGTAATTTTATTGATTTTTATTTAAGGGATTAATTGAATTAAATGAGAATTAATTCGGAATTAATTCGGATATAAATACTAGCGAGATGTGAGTTGGTATTTGATTACGATGTTAAAATTGAATATTTTTTAGTATATATGGTAATATATGAGTATTAAAAATATTAAAATTGTCGCGAGGCAGAAATACGACAATTTGGGAAATTTAGTTGGGACGCGCGTGTCAGTCGCGTCAGGAACGAAATTATTTAAATTAAAAAATGAATTATATTTTTATCAACCGAATGGTCATTTTGAGTTCGCCAATGAGAAAACACTAGCCGGGGGTTTAGTTTGGGTTTCGGGGCATTCTTAGGCCAAACCGGCAACCTAGAAGGGTATTTTGGTAATTTTAAAAATTAGGGAATTAAAACCCACGAATTTTAGAGTTTATTTTTATATTTTTAAAGAGGCCACTAAGGCCATTACCAGCCAAAAGCATTAGAAGTGGGCTACGGGAGTTAGAGAGGAGTTATCATAGGGTTCCAACCCAAAAACACCCACCACCATCATCTTTGGAAGAGATTGTGACCATAAAGAGGGAAGAATCAACCTTGAAACACCGACAACACATATGAAGAACAAATCTGAGGCAAGTGATTTAATGTTATTAATTGCAATGAATATTTCCTCCATGTTTAGTGTAGAAGCTGTTTTGTCTTGGAAATTTTGATGAAAAACCCAATGGAATTATTGTGGAACTCGTGATTTTGGGTACGGATTTGCATGTAGAAGGATTATGGACGAATTTAATAACCACAAATGTAACTTTGATAATTTAAAAAAAAAGATCTATGATGAGTATTTAGGCATAATAAAATTATGGGTTCAAGTTCATAGGTTTTGGGGCAAGAATTGGGAATTTATGATTTTGACAGGTTGATTTGTAAGATTTGACCCAAAAGTATGTTAGGGAATGACCTAGGATGACTAAAAATCGTTTACAAACATAAGAATGTAATTTGGATGGTCTTAGGGTGGATTTAGAGAAGAGAAGAACGAAGAAAAACGAATTGGGAGATTTCTGGGCGCTATCTGCCATCTCGTTAGAAGACCTGCCCAGGTCATTCGAAAGACCTCATTCGAACGAGCTTCTAACGAGATGACAGTGTCCCTTCTAACGAGTTCATTTGAAGACTTCGTTCGAACGACAACTCGTTCGAACCACCTCGTTCAAACGAGATTTCTAACGAGTTGACAGAATGGCCTTTTTAGGCCTGATTTTATTTCAAACTTCCAGACGACTTATTTAATTGAGTGTTAACCTTCCCTTGTTGACTAGTGGGTATTGTTATGAAATTGAAGTATGTTGAGGATTTAAAGACTTAGAATTTCAGTAGTAAACCGGACGACATTTATGGGTTAGGAAACAAATAATTAGAATTACGACGTGAGAAGAGTTGAAAAAGTTAATGTATATTACTCAGGGAATTATAAATGTGTAAGATTTAATGACGATATAAAAATGTAAAATATACCTCTAATAATATTGAGATACCTAAGACGTGTGAATGTTTGGT
The DNA here is from genome assembly GCA_949130495.1 of Sambucus nigra. Classification (NCBI taxonomy): domain Eukaryota; kingdom Viridiplantae; phylum Streptophyta; class Magnoliopsida; order Dipsacales; family Adoxaceae; genus Sambucus; species Sambucus nigra. Next base: position 536,021,832 of record OX422209.1, read on the forward strand.
ATACGTAGTTATTTGTGTATAACATACCTACCATACTTGCTATCACGGGAGGTCGGCATTCGATCAGGGCCATCTAATCTTTGTGTGCCTATGGGGGAATTTAGATTGGTACCTTGGGGAAATAGGTCAGAGAAAGACTTATTGAGAAGTTAATAAGTCTGCTGATCATGGGAGCGTAGGTATGTGCATGACCCAAGTGATGTGAACTATGTTCGTCTCCATTATGTGTTATTGTTGTTTATTGAAACGATTCCTGAGAGATTTGGGATACGTGATCCTTATGTACGTGATGTACCGGGATTTGATAGCAGAGTATGTGTGCACTGCAGCTTAGCCTCAGGGTGCCAGTATTGTATAATTATGATGAGAATAATATATTGTTAATTGAAACGAACTGCCATGTATAAATACAAGTGTGAATATTAGCCATATTTTAATAGAGTTAAAAATGGAAATCCCTAGTGATTGGTATTATAAATTTTGAGAATTAAGAAGACAAGTAAAACTCTCCGTTTAAAATTAAGGTGTCGAAAATTGAATTGTGAATCGTGAAGTAATGTTAGATTGCGCATTGGACTAGATAGATATTGGAATAACTAGAACGGGTACGGTAGGTGTGCACAATTAGTTGAGAGGTGAGGAAATCATGTGAGCACACACACTATCATGTATTTTATATTCACTATTTAATAATATTAAACACTTGCTGTATTTTAAACTGTTTTCACAATCGAGCTCTGACCCATTTGCTTTCAAATCTATTTCCTTGTAAAACCTTTTTAGGTGTCCAGCCACAAGGACACCAAGCATAGGAGTTCCATTCCAGTGACGTGTTGTAGCTGCTGTGGAATTTACAGGACCTCGATAGTAGACACCTCCACTTTCTATCCTGACTCTATTTTTAGATTTTCTCATCTGTTGGGCATGTTTCCACTTTTCTTTTAGGGACATCTTCTTTACTCAGTTTTTATTTCATATTTTGGGTTGTAATTAAATTAATGATTCAGACTTTGTATTTGTTTATTTCAGTATTCGGATTGTTGTGACGTGTATTCCTCCAGAATCAGTTTATTACATCATTATTTTATTGTGACTGTGATGTGGTTGTGGTATTAGTATTTCATAATTTAATTTGGTTGTATGTAAATCGAATTCAATTAAAATTGATAACTTACTTTTTAAATATTAGGTGGCTAGTAATGTTAAAACATTTTCGACAATGATGCTACGAACTGAATCAACTTGACATTTTGAATTAATTTGAATAAAGGAGTATCTACCCGGTATTTAATTAGTCAAGGTGTCACAGGTGGTATCAGAGCATCGGTTCTAGTGTACTTAGGATCTTTACAGTTTATTATGTTTCCGCGTAGCTTTCTTTGATATAGAGCCCTATATTTTAGGATTGTTGTACTCTTATGTGTATGTTTCGTTCTTCATCTATTTTAAGATAATAACTGTGAACTTATAAGATTTTATTCTCATTTCAGATGCCTCCACGACGTGCACAGCGAGTTCCCTGGGATGCTCAGCCCGAGCCACAACTAGCACCAGTTCAGGGCACCATGAATGCCGCAGAGGTTGGCGCCATTGTAGCCCAAGCGGTAAGTGCCGCCCTAGCAGTTGTGCAGTAGGCACCACCCCAGGCGCCGGCAGTAGCGCTAGTACAGGCTCATGCATTCCTGTCTGCTTGGGAATGTGTTCGTGATGCTTTTCAGAAAGCACACCCTCCGTAGTTTGCAGGTAGCTCCGATGTCGTTGTGTCCAATCAGTGGAAGAAGGACATCCAAAGGCACTTAAGGATGTACGAGTGCACGAATGTACAGAAGAAGATACTGGCTACTTTTAAGCTAGTAGGATCAGCGTTGCAGTGGTGGGAGTCCATTACCACCGCTGAGGAGAGAGACATTCTTTCTATTCAGGAGTTTTGGGTGCGGTTCGACCGAAAATATTTTCCATCAGCTGTTCACACCGAAATGAGGAGGAAGTTAATGAACCTCAAGCAGGAGGGAAAGACCGTGGCCGAGTATGAGGCCGAATTCACTAATCTCTTGAACATCGTTCCCGATGAAATTCCAACCGAGGAGAAAAAGATTCAGAAGTTCACAGATGGATTGACTTGGAGGATCCATCAGCACTTGTTGGGAAATATCTCGTTGGCCCCTTATTCTGATGTGGTTAACGCAGCACTGCTTCACTTCCAGAACCACCGCTTTCACATGTCAGAGAGTAAGTGATCAGGAGAGTCCAACCATCTGGGCTGGACAGGGGGAAATGGTGCCAGCGGGGCAAATCTTCTCAAGGTCAGCATAGGCATGGAGATCAGGGTTCCCAGCAGGGGGATTTTAAGAGATTCAGATCTGGGGGTTTCAAAAATGGACAGGGAGGTTTTCGTCAAGGCCAGTAGGGTCAGCACTTTCATCAGGGTCAGTACGGTTAACATGGCCAACAACAGCAGTTTCAGTAGGGCCAGGGGAGGAATGGCAACGGTCACCAGGGCCGTGGGCAGCAGGGTCCGAGAGGGGGGAACTTTCTGGGGAAATCTTTCATTTTTGGAAAGATTGGCCACAAGCGCCAGGAGTTTCCTGATAGGGGTAAGGCTCCACAACAGCAGCGGCAGGGTACTTGACATGAGCCCTAGAGACTTATGTTTCCCGCTGCCCTGCCAGCACCACCACAGATGCCAGCTTTGCCACCCATTCCAGCAGTCCCAGTCCAGCAGGGACAACTACAGTACTGGCGAGTTTACCAGCTCCAGCATGCCATAGTCCCACAGGATCCACCTGCTATTGAGGGTATGTTCTCTATTCAGGGGACTATAGGGCGTATTTTATTTGATACGGGGGCCACACACTGTTTCATTACCACGAGATTTGCACGCACTTTGGGGTTATTAGACACTGCACAGAGCATGATTACTTGCGTAAATTCACCATTGAGTAGGGGTTCCGTGATTTCTCTTATTTGTAGAGGTGTGGGTATAGAGATCGGGAGATTTACTTTACCTGCTGATATGTTAGTATTAGATATGACTGAGTACAATGCGATTATTGGTATGGATTGGATAGTTGCGTACCGAGCCATGATTGATTATTTCAGTAGGAGTATTATTTTTTCCATTCCCGGACAGGAGATGTTTTTGGTGGAGATGCCTCGCCCTGAGGGAGGATCGCCCACTCACTTGTACTATATAGAGGAGGAGACCTCTAAGGAAGTGGTGATATCACTCGATTCGATTCCAGTTGTTAGGGAGTTTGCTGATGTATTTCAGGATATACCTAGATTACCTCCTAGTAGAGAGATAGAATTTGTTATCGATTTGACGCCGGGCACTCGGCCAATTTCCCGTGCACCTTACCGTATGGCTCCAGCGAAGATGAGAGAGCTAAGGGATCAGATAGAGCAGTTGTTGGGTCAGGGGTTTATCCGAAGAAATACTTCTCCATGGGGTGCCCCTGTGTTGTTCGTAAAGAAGAGGGATGGGTCGTTAAGATTGTGTGTAGATTACCGGGAGTTGAATAAAGTCACGATACGGAATAAATATTTGATGCCCCGAATCGATGACTTATTCGACCAGCTGAGAGGAGCTTCCTTCTTCTCAAAGATTTATTTGCGATGGGGATACCATCAATTGCATATCAGGGAACAGGACGTCTCGAAGACTGATTTCTGGACGAGATATAGTTCCTACGAATTTCGGGTTATGCCTTTTGGCTTGACCAACACTCTAGCCGTGTTTATGGACATGATGAATAGGGTGTTCAGAGAGTTCCTAGACTAGTTCGTCATCATCTTTATGGATGACATCCTAGTTTACTCCCAGACAGAAGAGGAGCATGCCAAGCATTTGAGGCAGGTTTTGCAGACGCTGCGTCAGAACGAGCTTTATGCAAAGTACAAAAAATGTGGATTTTGGCTGAAGGAGATTCAGTTTTGGGGGAATATCATTTCAGACCAGGGATATCTATTGATCCGGTGAAGGTATCCGCAGTGAGGGAGTGGGAACAACCCACGACACCGACTGAGATCCGTAGTTTCTTGGGCCTAGCAGGATACTACAGGAGGTTTATTCGGGGTTTCTTAAAAATAGCGGGTCCTTTGACACATCTAACTCGCAATGGTGTGCGATTCATCTCGAGCGATGCCTGTCAGTTGGCATTCGATCAGTTGAAGGACAAGTTGACCTCAGCGCCTGTGTTAGTACTACCCAGACCGGGAGTTGAGTATCTAGTCTACACCGATCCATCCTTACAAGGACTTGGGGGTGTGCTGCAACAACAGAGTCAGCCCATAGCTTATGCTTCCCATAAGCTTAAGCCTCACGAGAAGAATTACCCCACCCACGACTTGGAGTTAGCGGCAGTCGTATTCGCTCTTCGGATTTGGAGACACTATCTCCTGAGGGAGAAATTTCAGTTGTTCACAGACCACAAGTCTCTACAATACCTCTTCACACAGAAGGAACTGAATATACGTCAACTTCGGTGGCTTGAGTTTGTGAAGGATTATTAGTTTGATATCTAATATCACCTAGGGAAGGCTAACGTGGTAGCAGACGCGTTGAGCCGTAGGCCAGTAGATGAGGTGGCCGAGGTGTGGAAAGCTAAGTGGAAGCAGTTGGGACACCAGGATTAAGTGGCCCGATCATTCATGTCTGTAATGACTGTTACACCTCAGATTGTTATGAGAGTGATAAAGGCCCAGACAAATGACTCGTTCTGTCAGGAGAAGATATTTCGATTACTAGCAGAGGGAGCCGAGTCCTATACTGTTCAGATGGGGGATTACACTTTAATGGGAGACTAGTCGTTCCGAAAGGGGAAGACTTGCACGAGGTAATGACAAAGTCGCATGGCTCACGGTTCGCGGTACACCCTGGTGGGGATAAGATGTACCAAGACATGAGACGACAATACTGGTGGAGCGATATAAAGAGAGATATCGTCGTGTTCACTTCTAAATGCGCCACTTATCAACTAGTAAAGGTGGACCATCAGAAACCAGCAGGACTTCTACAGCCGTTAGAGGTTTCGATGTGGATATGGGAGAGCATATCCATGGACTTTATCACAGGGTTACCTACGTCACAGAGGGGTCACGACTCCATATGGGTAATTGTGGATAGGTTAACCAAAGTTACTCATTATCTGCCCGTAAGGACAGACTACACCACAGGCCAGTATGCCCAGATTTTCATTGCAAAGATAATGAGACTTCACGGGGTACCTCTAAATATCATATCTGACCGAGACAAGATATTTGTTTCGTGATTTTGGGAGAGTTTCCAGGAGTCCATGGGTACGGAGTTGAGGATGAGTACGACATATCACCCACAGACTAATGGGTAAACAGAGCGAACGAATCAGATGTTGGAGGACATGTTGCGTATGTGCATCCTAGACTTTAGAGGTGGTTGGGAGCAGTACCTTCCACTGGTGGAGTTTGCTTATAATAACTCCTACCAGTTCACCATTAGCATGGCTCCATTTAAGGCATTGTATAGTAGACCTTACTGTTACCCAGCATGTTGGTTAGAGGTGGGGTATAACAAACTCCTTGGGTCGAAAGTGATTCAGGACACTTCAATAAGGATAGAGATGATATGGAGCCGTATTTGGGAGCTCAGGATCGGCAGAAGAGTTATGCTGATGCCAAGAGGTTCTTCAGAGAATTCAAGGTGGCGGACCAGGTGTTACTCAGAGTATCTCCTATGAAGGGGATTATGCATTTGGGGAAGAAGGGGAAACTAGCACCAAGATACATGGGGCCATTTCCTATCATCGAGCGGATTGGGCCAGTTGCGTATAGACTCGGGTTATCGAAGCACTTGCATAGGATTCATGATGTGTTCCATATTTCCTCGCAAAGGAAATATCTTAGGGACGATTTGGCCCATACTCACATTGCTTTAGAGGATATCGATCTTCAGCCTGATAGTTCCTACGAGGAGGGCCCGATTGCTATTCTGGACCACAGCGAGAGGAAACTCAGGTCGAAGATAGTACCGTTAGTACACGTGAAGTGGCGGCATCATAATGCCGAGGAGTCCACATGCGAGCGCGAGGATGAAATGCGCGAGCGTTATCCAGAGCTATTTTTACCAGGTATTCATTAGTTCCGAATTTCGGGACGAAATTCTGTTATTAGGGGGGGAGTATGTAAAACCACGTAATTTTATTTATTTTTATTTAAGGGATTAATTGAATTAAATGAGAATTAATTGGAAATTAATCCGAATATAAGTACTAGCGAGATGTGAGTTGGTATTTGATTAAGATGTTAAAATTGAATATTTTTGAGTATATATGGTAATATATGAGTATTAAAAATATTAAAATTGTCGCGAGGCAGAAATATGACAATTTGGGAATTTAGTTGGGACGCGCGTGTCAGTCGCGTCAAGAATGAAATTATTTAAATTAAAAAGTGAATTATATTTTTATCAACTAAATGGTCATTTTGAGTGTGCCAACGTGTCCGGAAGGGTCAAAATAGTAAGAAAACACTAGCCAGGGGTTTAGTTTGGGTTTCGGGGCATTCTTAGGCCAAACCGGCAACCTGGAAGGTTATTTTGGTAATTTTAAAAATTAAGGAATTAAAACCAACGAATTTTAGAGTTTATTTTTTTAATTTTAAAGAGGCCACTAAGGCCATTACCAGCCAATACCATTAGAAGTGGTCTACGGGAGTTAGTGAGGAGTTATCATAGGGTTCCAACCCAAAAACACCCACCACCATCATCTTTGGAAGAGATTGTGACCATAAAGAGGGAAGAATGAACCATGATCAATAAGTTACCTCCGTCGCGGATATCATATTACTAACAGAAACAGAAAAACACACACATGAGGAATTGAATTTAAGAAAGAGTTTAATTAAAAGAGTGTGGATAAACCATTGAAATGAGGGAGAAGGATTATGGCAATTAACTAACTATGAAATCATGCCTCACTACTCCAGTATATGCTAGAAACATGGGTATGATAAAAAAAAAAATTCTTGTTAAATAATGGGGAAGACAATGGAAACATAGGAGCAGCAGTTCAAGAGCATCTATGTGAGAAACTTAACAACAGGAAAGAATAGAAAATGCCAGCCAAAGAAAAAAGGGATTGGTTAAAAGAACCTTGGTGATATAAGGAAATAATCAATGTGAATTACAGATCCTAGTAGTAGCTATGGGGAAGAACCAATAATAAAGTGACACAAGTCAAATAACATTTATTAAAGAGAAAGATAAAGGGGAGAAGAGTACCACAACTGATCAAAGTCATTTAATCGAACAAAATAGCCTCATGCCATACCAGTTATAAGGGAAATTAGTACAATAGTAAATAACAAATAAAGACAACATAATAGTGGAGAGGGGAGTCTTGTTGTGCATGTATCTAGGGAGTCTACTCATATTTAAACTAGAGAAAATAAGGACAAAGGGGAACAGAGAATTACCAACTAATTTATTGATCTAGAATTGGGGGAAACTGGTGTTCTAGACTCAAGAACCAATGATAAACTCCAAAGAAATGAACAAAAAAATCAAGCAGTGAAAGTAGAAAGTGATTAAATGTATAGATAAGATAAATAAGTTGGTTATATGAGTGAGTAATGAGAAATTTAGGAAGATATAATGCATATCCAAGAGGTGGAAAACATACTCAACTTATCTCCTAGGCCTATCCCATCCCATCCTCAATGCATAGAGGAACCTTTTAGAGTAGTTCAGTACAAGAACAAGGAAACATGAGGGTAAATACCTGTGAGATTCGAATCGCAAACCTGAGGGTAAGTGAGAAAATTATACCATTGAAGCTCTCTTGTAATAGCTAGGGTTAAGGTTTTCGATTGCAAGTCTCATCCTTCTTATTGTTCTCCTAAATAATAAATTAAATGGAAATGAGTAAAGAGAAATAAATATGTTAAAAAGGAAAAATTTATGGAAATAGCTTATGCTTATTGAAACTCTTACCTCAGAACCAGATCTCCATCAATTTTAGCTTACGTTAAAAAGGCTAAAATTGAATTTCTCAAAGCCTTTCCAAAACTCCTCATTCAAAACTCCATCTAGTTCTGCCTTCTCAGGGATGTACTCCACTTCAACTTGCTCCAAACCCTTCTAAAAGGATAAATTAATCAAATTAATTTATATGAACCAAGATTCGTATGATAATCATTCAGACACACAAACCTAATAATTTCTCACATTCTCATCTTACTAGTAGATCACAACTCAGCTCTAACTGAAATCAAATATAAACTATGTACTAATAAATTAGCGAAATGCAAAAAACATTAACGTTGGTTTATAAATCGAAATGTAAAACACAAAAGCACCTCCAATAAAATAAACTAAAAACTAAAATTGGAGAAGAAAAAAAAGGATAGCAAGAAGAGAGTCATAGTATCTAACAGTAATTAAATCCATGTACATCTTATTGACACGATCACCACCACACACACACACCGCACACCCCCTCACCCCCAACCCCCCACACATGCCCCAAAAATAAAAGAATATCATAATTCCCTGCTCATTAATGCGTAGTTGGAAACCATCAAACTTAACCCATCCAAACTCCCCGGTCTATAGCAATAAAATAGCACACGAAGAAAATAATTTTCCAAGAGTACAATTGGCATCACAAAACGACGGATGATAATCTAACAACTGAGTCATAGTATCTAATAGTCATTTGCAATCATAATAGTTTCATTCAAAATTTAAGTGTAAAAATCAATAACACGTATTAAAATTTAGCAACATAAGGCATATGCATCTCTTCCTCTAAGGTAAGTTTTTAGCTAAAGAAATATGTCCAATACACCTGTAACTAATAAATACCAATATTTCACTTTACTACATATACTTCTTCAACTTTTCCTTCCATTTTGTTCCCTCTCGACATATAATCATACTCACATGAGACAAAATGTTTGGCATGAAATTAGATTGTAGGTTTACCTCCTAACTACATTATAAAAACTAAAAAATTAGATTGTTTGGCATGAAATTAATTATAATATACTTAGAAAAATCCATGGATCAAAGCAACATTGAAATGTGACATTCAAACTTCAATTTTAGAAAGCAAAATCGAAAACAAACTACAAAAATTTAAGAGAAATATCATCCCTTGGTTGTTCTTGCTATCCCTTCAAAAAGGCCTCTAAAATTGTCATCAGCGTGGTCTGGGAGGAGGCATCTGTTGATTTTCTCTTCTTTTGTTTGTGTTGCCTCCTTTGTCGCTCACTCTCCCATGACTTCTTTAAATTGGCGGTGTGAGAGTGAGATGGTGTTTACAGAGTCATTGGCGACATCTAGGTCGAACTCATTTTTTTCTACAACGTGGAGTGATAAAACAACGAACGGAAGTTTCATTTGGGAGAATGGGTCAAATTTTAGGTGAGGTCAATTGGGAGGGAAAATGTACAGTCCTATTTTCATGCGCAATGAAGTGTTATAAAAATTTCACCATTTTTAATAGTCGCTTTTAAAATTGTTAACTAAAATTACTAACACATATGTTAAATTACTAACGGCAAATTCTAGTGAGAAATAGTAACGGTAGAGTAGTGTTAGTAATCCAAAATTTAGTCTGTTACTAAAAGAGTGTTTTGGTGTAGTGATAAACACATCCCATATTACAAGTCGCATACCTAGTATACTTAAATCTCAAATATCCTATGTATCATGGTATTTTAAACCTTAATTATATTATAGGTATTCGCTCCACGTATGTATATATATCAATAAATGGGTACACTCTCATCCCATATACAAATCCCACACGTAGTATATTTCAAGTTTATCCCATAAACTAATAATTCACATTTTCCATAACTCCTAACATCTCCTGTTAATCGAAAGGATTTAATTAATTATTCCAGTATCTATCGTCAATCCATACTTATTGGTTCAAAATCCAGACTCATTATAACAAGCCCGGATTATATTTTAATTCCCAAAAATCCTTTTTCTCGATAAAGTTACATTCTGCCCAGAAATATAAAATTACAATTTGAGGCTTTTTTGCTCCGATTTTGAAAAAGCTTAAAACTACAAAGTTGTGAAGAACGTGATTTTATACAAGAACTCTCGAGCACACTACCAATTTTTGCTTAAAATGGTCCTACAAATTATCATACAATGTTCGTCCTTTTTTACATATTTCTACCTACGGGTTGCAACATAATTCATCCTCAAAACCTCTACCAAATGATCCCAAACTCCTTATAATTCATCCCAAATGATATACCCAAGTTTGTACATGATTTATAACATCAAATAATATCAACAACATAATGGAATTTCGATTAATCATGATAATCCCATTTTAATTCAGAAAATCTTCATTTTATCATTCTTACTCAAGAACACGTATAAACTCCAAATTTCTTCATCAAATAAATCCAAGTTTTGTGATGTTAATTCTAATATCAACAAGGGATTAATACTATATGATTTCCATTTCAAGGATTGAATCAAAATCATCAAAATTCATCTTTGATTTATAAAACTTAAAAAAAAATCATTTTCTATCTACTATGGGCAACATACATGCTATAGATTGCAATAGTTAAAATACTTGCCTTTGATTTTGTAGGTCTGAACCTTTGGAGGAGACGATCCTATTGTGTTCCTCTCTTTTTCGATCACTCTTCGGTGGTGGCGGTGGTGGTGCAAGGTGCCTTTGTCCCTTGGTTTTCCTAGAACAACCCTTCCTCTCCTAGAGAAATCTTTCCCTTTCCTCAATGGATGTCTCGTAGAGTTTTGATGAATAAACCTTTGGCTAAAATATCTCTTAACTTATATAAAAATACCCAAATTTTGTAAGTACTATTCATCTCCCAAGTAAAATGTCCAAAATATCTCTTTGGGGTGTCTATTCGGTTCCAAATTGACCCAGGACCCAAATCAAACCCCCGGGTAGACTTTACTGACTATTCAAACCCCTCCGAACACTTTGGCGCACTCTAAATGACCATTCGGATGACATAAAAATAATTTACATTTCATTCCATTCAATTATAGTCTCGACATGACTCACACGCGCGTCCCGACTTAATTACCGTAATTGTCGTATTTATAAATCCCGAAAATTTTTATAAAGTCATAATCATATATTACTTTTAATCACTAAGTAATATTTAATATCAATCACATATTACTTTATTCTAGTAATATTCAATCCATATTAATTCCAATTATTTTCTCATAAATAATTCCAATTAATCCCCATTGATTTAACCCAATTACTATTAATTTATCTCATTTTAAAAGTCATTAAAATACGGGTTATTACATACTCCCCCCTTATAACGGAATTTTGTCTCGAAATTTGAAAATTAAGGAACTTCGGGTATTAATCTCATATCTCATATAACTTCCATCGTACCGCCCGTACAGTACATTACCAAAAACCCTTAATAATGTACAACTCACTGATGTTATATCCAAGCCTTACCGTTTAAGTTTCACTACTTAAAATTTAATTTTAGATCATCTTAATCTATCCTCCTACTATTTACACTATATAAATTAATCATTCTTTAGATATATAAAAACTCATCTTACTTTTATGTCACATAACTAGTTTATTCTTATTTGTACGGTATATTTTACACACAATGTATACTATAAATGCTAACACATTTTCGTAATACTACCTCAACAAAGGACTATGGAACCCAAGATTGTAAGCTACCGGTCCAATCTTTACAATAGTAGGAAATTGTTCTACGTATCTCAGTGCCAATTTTCCTTTCTCCAACAAGCAATAACGTAACACCAAATCATTTCAATTATGGCTTACGGGCCCTAAATCCCTCTGGCCCAAGTATCTCATTATCCTCCACCTGTAGCCAATAAGTAGAAGGAGGAAAAGCTATTTTATATAACACCTTAAATAGAGTCATACCATAAGTGAGCTGAGAGGAGTTATTGTACACGAACTCCAAATATAACACTAAATTTCCCATAATCAGAAATATAACATATCCCTCAATATGTAACTAGAATTCTCAGTCTACCCGACCATCTGTGGGTGTGTTAGGCCGTATACATTCGCATCTCGATACTTGTGGCCTTCTCAAAACCCTTCCCAATAATCAAGACATAATTCTCTTAACTCTATCAGACAAAATGTCGAAATGTACCCCATATAACCTTACTATCTCAGGAATAATATTGGGGTATATTATCACACGTTATGATTAGTCCTAACTGTCATAACGTGAGCTACTTTTATTACCTAACCCACTATAACCCATATAGGGTCGTGATCCCTTTGCAAAGTAATTAACTTTTTGATAATTTAAGGGCACGCTCTCCCATTTATACCAAGGAATTCCCAACGGCTAAAGGAACCCTATTAATTTCTGATGGTCCACTTTCAATTAGAACTCAGCAATGTCTTGCTTGGTTTTATGCCATCACTACTACAGTTTTATATCATGATGCACTTTATCTTTCTCTCAAATGCATCCACAACCATGACTTGTGCGATGATGCCATCACCGCGTGTCGCAAGTTCTCCCCCTCTCTTCAAATTTTTTATTCTCATGAAACATATTCCTCCACATACCTTACCATGTAAGTTTCAAATTTCCTAAATTAAACTTTATCGAATTCTTCCTATACCATCCTCATGGCAAATTTGGGAAGTAGCAGTCCTAACTGACCTAAACCATCAAACAGCTAAGTCCTGAAGTCATAACGTCTAAATTTATTTGCCTCTAAAATATGTATAGTGACACAATTCTCAATTATGGAAAATACTACAATCCAACAATCTAGGGCGCCCATACACCCTATGTTGTGTACATTCCAACATACGATCTAAATACATTTGATATCATACACTAGACATGATTACTCTTAAGGCTACACTTTACCAACTTACTACTTATAATATAATCCATATCCCACTAGTTTTCACATTCACACTGGGCGACTCTAGTGGCCTTAAATCATACTATAACCAATAACTTTCAGTTTTAACAGATGCATATTATAACAAAGGTTCTAAACCCATATCCTAAAGACCCAACTTACTTCAACTTCCAACGTTCACTAGTTTCATGCGTGGGGTGTCTCGCAGAGATAAATACAAACAAGGAACCCCCCCCCCCCCGATACACTACTACCTAACCTAGTCAGTCGTTGCAGTATGTACCTTCCTAACAGGTTTTGTCTGTTTATATAAAATTCTACTCATCCACTCTCATATCCCTTAAAGATAATATTAAACATGGTGCTCTCACTAACACAAGTTCTTAGTGCTACAAAATAACGAGAAATATATCTTTCTGCACAAATTAAGAACATAATATATCCTGAATCACATCAGCGGTAAGTCCCTATACACCAGCATACTCATAGATACTAAGTATAGAATTCCATCTGTAAATTTATACACTTAGGCCCAACCTTATTTCGGGTGGCTCCTAATAGAACTAATATAGTTCACTCTGAAATAGCAAATACAATAGTCTTATCACATAATTTACCATCGCTTCAATACTCAAAAGTCAGTCACTACACATCACCGTAATAAATCCTACATTCCTCACTCAAAAATGTAGTATATAATAACATAATTCTTAATGATCCTACCCATTTCTCCCTACGGGTATCAACGGCGGGTTTCGCTACCCCATAAAAATATATGATGATATCCATACCTAGGATCCACATCTATTGTTCCAAGTCTCCTGGGTCCCACTCACTTTCTATGGACTCATTTAACATTAATAGTCCCAGTTTTTTTTTCTACACCAGGAACAACTTTAGTGTCATTTCCCCTATCCCTGGTCCTAGAAACCATTTTGAACTTAACAATACTAGCATAAATTGTTGCTCTACTGAGTTCTTCAGCTCCACTTTCCCTATGGAACTCGTTATCGACTATACTAGTGTTGACTGAGTTAGCCTCCAATTAGTAGATATTCAATTAAACCATATATATGCCCCCCCCCCCCTACGGGGTATGACCCTAAGTGGTGTTCTACTATCCTCATTCACCCTAGTCTCACTTTTCGACTAAATTCTCCAACACCCTTGACTCCCTTCTCACGGAAGCATTGATATTAATTCATAAACGTACACCCTTGACGACATTGTCACTAGTCATCTAAATATGATTTTTCCATTTACACATGGGTATATAAATCACAATCTCTTCAACAAAAAATAACTCATTTTTGTCAGGTACATCCCATTTATAATAAGGTCCAAAATTTCATTATTTCATTTGCATGTCTGTTACAAACGCAGATAGACGATTTCACGACCAAATCATACCCCAAATTCCACATTTATCTCAATACAAACTTCTTTATATATGAAGTCTAATGTCTATCACTTAACATTACTCTTATGAGCAAAATGTGGTCGGAAATTCTTAAATCCTGGGTGTTGCTACACTTCACCCTATACAATTTCTTTTGGATTTCTACTTCCATTGGCCCCTAACTCTTCTTCCTTCACATATTTTATAAATGTTATTTTTCTTTTAAATCCTTCCAACTCCGCCACCCTTCATCGATAAATGCTGGGTGAGTCTGGAACAGAACTATCGTCACCAACGACGGTGTTTAAGGAAACTACAGTTCCCAAGATATATCTTTATTATCGTCAACTTGAATAATAATTAAGGTGAATTTCACCTCAATCAACATTTTTTAAAATACACTAAGTTTCCTATTGATCCTTTCCTCCTACATTTTGTCCAACGGCCTTCGCTGGTTGTCCTATTCTATTCGGCATACAAAGCCCGACCGAACTTGTATAAGAATTTCACCACTTATGCTTATTAGCAAGAGAACATAAATCTTCATACGTAAAGGAATACAACAATCCAAATAATTAGGTTCTACATCAAAGGATGTTATGCTGAAACGTAGATATTTGTACAGATCCTAAGGACTCTAAAACCTGATGCTTTGATACCACCTGTAACACCCCACTCAATTAAATACCGGGTGATCAGTCCTATATCCAATTAAATCAGAGTATATAGTTGGTTCACTCTTAGCATCACTGTGGAAAAACATTTTCTTTTTTTTGTTAATCGCCTAATACTCAATTAAGCTGGTGTTAAAAACTTTAAAATTTTAATTTAATATAATCTCATTTCACCATTACAAATAATTTCTTGTGATCCATTCCACAACAATTCATAATAGATAAGTAACATCACAACTGAATTAAATGTAACTGGAATAAACCCCCCGGTTTAAATATCTCAATATAACAATCCAAATAAACTGAATGTATCAAAACTGACATAAGTAATACCACTGTTTGAGATAGGATCGAAATAACTAGAATCCATTGAACACATGCCTTACATAAACTAACTACTACAGATGTATGAATCAAGAGAATGAAAGCGTCTTAGCAAAGCCTGCAACTTCATCGCATCCATAGTATGTCAAGTATCCAATCCGCTATGCTAGGCATTCCTGTGACTGGACAGCTAATATAGAACATACAAGGGAGGCAAGAATATGCAAAAAAAATGGGTCAGAGCCCGATGGTAAAATATTTTTAAAAATAGCAAGTGATTAACAAGTGGAATTAAGCAATTATTATGTACATGCTAGATTCCCGAACTCTCTCTTGAGATTTCCACCTCTCATCTAGTGTGCACGCCTAAAGTACATTCAAACCATACTAGTTACTATTCCCATGCTAAATAGTTCTTTACAGACTAAGATCTAAACATATCACAATATCATTCCCACGTATTTCTCTCGCAATATAAGTAATACATATATAACCAATTTCTCTTTAATATGGATAAGCACTTTTTTAATTTAATATAATTAAGTGTTCAGCAGCTTAATTCATTTTAGATTTCATTATCTTTCTTGTCTACTTAATTCACATAGTAGATAATATCACAAGTATATATATATATACAACACTGCACCCCAAGACTTAGTTGCGGTGTATGCATACTCTACTATCATGTCCGGGTACATCTCGTCACTGTACAAAGGACTATCGGTTCGTTATATCCTCGAATCATAAATAACAAACACAAATATTGAAGGCTAACATAGTCATAAGCCTTTGGGCAATGCCCATACCTACGCACCCAAATGATCGTTCAATGCCATTGTTTCCACACATGTAAATCCAACATAAGTCCTATGTTCTCAGGCACAAGTCAAAAATCCCCCCTAAGGCTCATGAGGATATGGCTGCACTCAACGCGCAAACCTCCCGTCGATAACAAGTAGGTTAGGTATGTCATACCCATAAATCATCATATATATATATATATATATATATATATATATATATATATATATATATATATATCAAAGGGAATAAGCACATCCCATATTACTAGTCTCATACCTAGTATACTTGTATCTCGAATATCCTACGTATTATGGTATTTTAAACCTCAATTATATTATAGGTATTTGCTCTACCTATGTATATATATCAACAAATGGGTATACTTTCATCCCATACACAAATTCCACACGTAGTATATTTCAAGTTTATCCAATAAACTAATAATTCATATTTTATTCACATTTCTCATTACTCCTAACATCTCTTGTTAACCGAAAGGATTTAATTATTTATTCCAGTAGCTACGTTCAACCCATAGTTATTGGTCCAAATCCCAGACTCGTTATAACAAGCCCGGATTATATTTTAATTCCTAATAATCCTTTTTCTCGATAAAGTTACATTCTGCCCAGAAATATAAAATTACGATTTGAGGCTTTTCTGCTCCGATTTTGAAAACATTTAAAACTATAAAGTTGTGCACAATGTGATTTTATACAAGAACTCGAGAGCACACTACCCTTTTCGCTTAAATTAGTCCTAAAATTATCCTACAATGTTCGTCCTTTTTCTACCTATGGGTTGTAACATAATTCATCCTCAAAACCTTTACCAAATGATCCCAAAGTTATAATTCATCTCAAATGATATACCCAAGTACGTACATGATTTATATCATCAAATCAAATCAATAACGTCATGGAATTTTGATTAATCGTGCTAATCCCATTTTAATTCAGAAAATCGGCATTTTATCATTCTCACTCAAGAACACGTATAAACCCCAATTTTTTTCATCAAATAAACCCAAGTTTTGTGATGTTAATTCTAATATCAAAAAGGTATTAATACTACATGGTTTCCATTTCAAGGATACCATCAAAATTCATCTTTGATTTATAAAACTTTTTAAAAAAAAAATCTTTTTCTATCTACTATGGACAACATACATGCTATAGATTGCAAGAGTTAAAACACTTGATTTTGATTTCATACGCCTGAACCTTTGGAGGAGATGATGCTATGGTGTTCCTCTCTTTTCCAATCAGTTGGCGGTGGTGGTGCAAGGTGCCTTTGTCCCTTGGTTTTCCTCGAAAAACCCTTCCTCTCCTAGAGAAATCTTTTACTTTCCTTAATAGATGTCTCTTAGAGTTTTGGTGAATAAACCTTTTGCTAACATATCTCTTAGCTTATATAAAAATACCCAAATTTCGTAAGTACTATTCATCTCCCAAGTAAAATTACCAAAATACCTCTTTGGGGTGTCTATTATGTTCCAAATTGTCCCGAAACCTAAATCAAACTCCCGGGTAGACTTTTTTGACTATTCAAACCCCTACGGACACTTTGGCGCACTCAAAATGACTATTCGGATGACATAAAAATAATTTACTTTTCATTCCATTCAATTATAGTCCCGACATGACTCACACGTGCGTCCCGACTTAATTATCGTAATTATCATATTTATAAATCCCGATAATTTTTATAAAGTCATAATCATATATTACTTTTAATCTCTAAGTAAGATTTAATATCAATCACATATTACTTTATTCTAGTAATATTCAATCCGTATTAATTCCAATAATTTTCACATAAATAATTCCTATTAATCCCCATTGAGTTAGCCCATTTACTTTTAATTTATCTCATTTTAAAAGTCATTAAAATATGGGGTATTACATTTGTTGGTGTGACCCACTTCAATGAACTCCTCCATCAAGGTTTTTAAGAACTTTCAGAGCAGCACCTGGTAAAACCTTCTCCTTTTGGTAAAAATGGAACCAAAGCAAGAGTTAATCCCTGCAAGAAGATGAACTCCACAATAATAATAGTAACTTTTCTAAAGAAAAACTCTGGAAAATGATGGTTGTCTGTGGGGAGTGAAGAAACGGGCACTTAGAGAGAGGGCAGGGAAAGAAATACTAGGTGTTCTGGTGTGATTTTGACAGGGTAACGGTATATCTTGACTTTCTAATCGTGACTTGACATTGCCTAGGGTCCCTATTTATACTTGGGCACTAGGGCTAAGTTGGCACTTTTGGGCACCAAAACCAAGGGGGTTGGTGAGGGACAAGGTCAGAAATGTACCTTTTATCCCTACAAGTATGCAATCGATTGTCCCCTCTGACAGACGACACCTGGTGTGAACCAAACTCAAAAAGCAAATATGTTTCCTAATGGAGACAAAATATCTGATTTAGTAAATATATTTTAAAATGATAACTTGTTGTACAAACTTTTTAAACTTGAAAGGGGTCTCGAGAACCACCTCCTCTAAAACCATTAAATTTGAGAGGGGTCTTTAAGGACCCCTTCTCTAAAATATTTTTTTTATAAAAAGTTCATTTCATGTGAGCAAATTCTTGGTTGCTCACTTCTACTATGACTAGGTGTGAACTGTGTAAGGACTTTGAGTAAACCCTGGGGTCTTTCTACTAGTATTCTCTTAATCTTAAAGTTCTAAGTGGTTGATCTTGCTCAACAAGCCTTGTTCCTCAGCCGCTAAGCTAAAACTACTAAGAGATCCTAATTGTCCTATTTGAGCTCTGCTTGCTCAACTAGGGTATTGTACAAGAAAGTAAGTGTTTGTACTATTGTTCTATAAAAGAATAACTTTTCATGATGAGGGGCTGCTCATGGTAGACCCCCAAATCCTGTCCTATTTTGTTCTTTGGGTCATTAGTTGGACCCCCTAATTGTAAAACAAATATTATTTGATCATTTGCCAGAAGAGTCCTTCACTATGGACTTCCTCACTAGATTTTACATTTGAGCTGTTACTGGCAGGGGATTGTAGGGGTCTCAAAACTCATCTTGAAGCTAGAAGGGATGTTGGAGGTGTCCCTCTCCCAAAACTCAACTAGAACTGGAAGCAGGGGCTGGAGGGATCCCTCGCCCAAAACTTATTTGGAACTTGGAAGTAGGCCCAAAACTCATCTGGAAATGGATGAAGGGGATGGAGGGGTCCCTTACCCAAAACTCATCTAGAACTAGACAGAGGGGCTGGAGGGGTCCCTCACCCAAAACTCATCTGGAACTGGATGAAGGGGCTGGAGGGATCCCTCACCCAAAACTCATCTGGAACTAGACGGAGGGGCTGGAGGGGTCCCTCAACCAAAACTCATCTGGAACTTTTAAGGAGGGGCTGGAGGGGTCCCTCACTTAAATATATTTGTAGGAGGGATGGAGGGATCCCTCACCCAACCCTTGCCCAAATACCTTTGCAGGAGGGCTGGAGGGGTCCCTCACCCAAATACCTTTGTAAGAGGGATGGAGGGGTCCCTTGCCCAAATGTCTATGCATGAGGGCTAAAGGTGTCCCTCACCCAAATATATTTATAGGAGGAATGGAGGGGTTCCTCTTCCAAATACCTTTGCAGGAGGGTTGGAGGGGTGCCTCGCCTAGATATAGTGAAACAGCCAAAACACCCCTCTACAGTTAGGTGTAAGGTGAAATAAAACAAGCTATATAATGTTGTTAATCCAGTTTTATTGAGATTAACGTTTCACTTGTTTAGTATGCTTTAAAAGGATGTCGATATCGATTGTTAATTTAATTTGAAAATTTTCAATTTTAAACTTATTCAATTATATGTCAACTATTTATCCAAATTAATTAAACCCTAAAACATGCATCTAGGTGAATAAAATAATCATCCAAATCCAAAAAATAGAGATTCAAGAAAAAAAAAACTTTCGGGTAAAACCTTTATTTCACTATGAACAATAAATCGCAACTTACAAAGTACACAATAAAATCTGCAATGAATCTCCCTCAGAAAATTCACATAGACTGAAACCTAGATCAGCAATGGACACGCTCAAGAACCCACAAGAATCGCAGCTCTTCCTCCAGCAAAGACCACCCTCGAGTCTTCTCAATGACCGCACTCGTGAGCAAGAAACTCCCCTAAGAGCTACCAATCCAGTAGTAGAGATTACATCTCTACAAGATATACTTTAACAAAATTGTTTCTTGGGTTCCAAAACGATTCACAAAAGTAATTGGGATGATTAGTGAATCGAAAACAAATTTTTTAAGCCCTAAAAGTGAAGACCGAATTTATGCAGGTATGCAGTCTTCATTCAGCAAATGTCTTCAGGAAAAAGACCTTATAAAATAGGTATTTATAAAAAACATGAGTCGGCGGGGTCATTTAAACGACAATTGGAGGTCGTTTGAACCACATCTCATGTTGTTATATCCAGGAAGGAACGAGTAAATGAAAACCAAAACAGTATATTATTGTTCAAAACCGGCTTCGAGCGACCCTACAAACAACCTTTCAAACGACATCTAATGTTGTAAGATGAGTCATTTGAATGACCTCTTCTTGTCGTTTAAACGACATAATGTCGTTTGAATGACCGAAGGCAAAAATATTTTCTTTCAAAACTCCGCCTACAAGTCTTAGAAAAATTATTTTGACTCAATAAAACGCCTCAAGTTGGTAAAAACATTTTTAGAAAAAATATCCCAACACTTAAATGAAGCATTAATGAACTTTAAGTACAACCTTACTAAAATCAATCTTGTAGAGGTTTGTTGTTAAAGAAGCTTGATATTCGGATCCGTCGTCTTGACCAAATGATCATGAACACTCTTTGACGGGTGTAACAGTATACGACTTACTCAATGCAAAATGGACTATGTAAAATATATCCTTACAAATCTCCCCCTATGGCTATGCCGATATAAACTAAAAACAATTTGAATTACCAATACAAAAATCCTATACAAATCTAATACCCTCCCATGAACCCAAGAGTGAAAAGGTACTAAAAATACAAGTCTTCAAAGTCTTCAAAAATCTTCAATTTTGACGTTTTCAAGTCTCTAACGTTTCATTGTCATCATCGGGGGGTGCAAAAAGATCATCCTCAAAATTTGTACCCCCACACATGAGACAAGAAACAAATACCATTGTGACGTATAGAGTTTGAAATGAGACAAACGTAAATTAAATAAATCTCAAATTTCTCCTATAATGTAAAGTCTCACTCCCCCATAAGTTCATAATTCGTTCCCTCCCTTTTTATTTGTCCGAAATAGACAAGGAAAAGAATAAACCAAAAAAAAGCACGGAGTGTCACAATCAAGAAAATCATCATGAATAAATCAACAACAATCATGCAAGGATAAACACAAAAATATCCACAATCTCTTTTTGATTTTTTTAAATTTTTAAGCAAATAAAAAATTATAAAAGCAACGCACACCATGAATTTACCCTAAGATAACCAAAACATGGAAATGAAATGAATGGGCATGAACATATTCAATAGATAAATCAACTCAAACATGCATAACAAATGTTCACGATGAATATGGATACTCCTAACGAATGAACTTCACAATAATATTTAGATGTAAAAATTTTTGAATTTAAATGACATCGACTTAATCAAATCAATAAATCAAAGTCTCGAATGATTTTCACACCAATAACGTCGAAAACTATTTAATGCTTTTTCAAGACATTATTAGTATGTGCAAACCCGTTGATATATTTCCAACCAAACTCCCTCAATTGTAAGTTAATGATCATATCAAACTAAACTAGTTTGACATTGGCTACTTTTTGTAATGCCACACTTTTTTTACTCTTTTAACTTCTTTGGGTCTTGGTTACTTTTTTCACCCGATTTAAACGGTGGCTTAATCGCAAAGGATATTATGATTACCTTTCGTATCCCTTTCTTATTTTTCACATATATATATTAAAACAAATTCCTCACGGTCAACAAATCGTACATGCACTACATTCACTATTAAGTTTTATCGTGTATGGTTCGTTTTAAAGATAGGATTGAGATGGAATCACTTAGACCAATAACAAGTACAATAATAAACAAATTCGTGTAAGTATGCATTAAAGGAAATCATGAGTCAAACATCTAGAAAGTAATTTTAAATCTCATCTTAATGGCTCTCAACATTATAAAGCACATGGGTGAAATGACGTATCGTCTCAAAACACTATTGAATAATCACATGGATATGGAATGATATGGTGACTTGTCCATCCTAAATGTCCATCCATAAATTGTGTAAAAAAAATACAAAAATCTTTTTGTCTTTTTCCAAAAAATTTATCAAAATAAAATCTTTTTGGATTTTTCAATTTTTTCTCAAAAAATGGAAAATCTTTTTGTATTTTTCCAAAAATTTTAAAAATAAAAAATCTTTTTGGTTTTTCAAAAAATATATCAAAAATGAAAAAGATTAATACAAAAGTGGTACACACTAGAAATAGGCATAAAATATCATTATGAAAATCATCATATGCTAGCAAACAAGTCTAAACCTCAACCGTTAGATACGGAGGAGTTTTCTAATGGTGGTGACAACCTATGAAAAAATCCATCAAATCATGTGAAGTTTTGACCAAACACTTAACTTTCTCTCTAATGTGTGTAAACTCTTTCAAAGTATCACGTGTGGGTGCGTGTGTGGAAACATGTTGTACAACTATATGTGACACACTACCCAACTTAAAAAAGAATTTCCTAAGGTGTCCTCTCTTCTTAGAATGGGAACAAGCATACATGGTCCTAGTAAGACCTCTCTCAAAACATCGAGGATGCATTCTCCTATCTCGAATGGGATGCCTAGGTGGGTTAGGTTGAGAGCCATAGGGATCTATCACAAACTCGGGAATCGGCTCGGGTGCAACATGGGAAATAGACGCACCATCATGACCTATTCCTAGTCTTTCAACATTACCCAAAGTATGACCAAGGCGCATCTTTCCTACCTTCTTAAATGTATCCTCGATAGTGACATTTACCTCTTGAGCTTGTTCAAGATCTCTGTCGATTTGGACCACACGGGCTTCAAGTTCACTCTTTTCTCGACCTATGACGATCAACTACTCACTCAAATTAACCTTCACCATATTTAGTTGAATCGTCGACGTCTCAAATACCCTCAAAATCTATATCTTTCTCTCCAAATCTAGCACCTTAAGACCTAATTCCTTATTCAACTTCTTTGTCTTTACGGTCTCTACGTATAAATCTCTAAACGCTTTTTGGAGTTCACTTTCACCTTCACTCTTAAACTCACCATCATTTTCACTAAAAACACTCAAATCATCATCGAGGCTCTCACGTACACAAGTATCCTCATTGTCGTGGGACAAACTAGGTACGCTCACGTGACTTTCCATAAAGGTAGCACACATACCATGTGACTCATCCTCGGAATCATTCACCTCTTCCTCATTAATGCTAAGAGTGGAAGAATTAGCAATCTTCTTACCCTTTCACTTTAGCCTAGTGGGGCACTCAAACCCTTTATGTCCATGACCTCGCACTCAAAATATCTCTCCTCTTCCTATTTCTCTTTCTCTTTCTCACTGCTCTCTTTTGCCTCTTCTTTCTTTTTATTTTTCTCAAAATACTTTTTATTGGAAGAATTTTCTTTTGAAAATTTGAGAAACTTTTTAAAAAAATTAGCAAGCATGGACACATCATCAAAATCAGACTCGCCATCAGACTCGGACTCACAAACTTTCATTTTCTTTTCCTTCTCTCTCTTGGACACTTCCTCACTTTTTCTAGACTGGGCTTCCAGTGTTATCCCTCTATCCTTAGGCTTGACAATGTTAGGAAACATGTCAATTTCATATGTCTGTAGGTATCCTACCAGTTCTTCTAACTTAAGATTGCTCAAATTTCCTAAGGAATTCAACACAGTGACTTTCGGGATTAAATGTTTAGGCAACGATCTCAAAATCTTTTTAACTACTCGTGCATTAGGAATGTATTCACTAAGATTGAAACTAGTGTTGACAATATCAGATAAAGGTGCATAAAACTCATTAAAACACTCAAATTCAATCATGTTCATTGCTTCAAATTGAGTAGTTAAATTTTGAAATTTAGATTCTTTCACTCCATTCGTGCGTTCTGGGTAAGTTATAGAACATCCCATGATTCTTTTGACATGGTACACATCATGATGTGTTGAAACTCTTCAGGTGAGACGAATCCAAAAATTACACTTAGCCCACGAGAATTATGCGTGCTCCATTTAAATTCATCCTTAGTCCAGTCAGACAATGGTTTAAGATTTGTGACATTATTAACAGTGACAGTGGGAGGAGTCCACCCTCTTTCATAAACAATCCAAACACGTTCATCAATTCATTTTAAGGAAGATTTCATGCGGGCTTTCCAATGGTCATAATTAATCCCGTCAAAAACTGGGATCTAATTATACAATTTATCCATCGAAAAAATTGTGAAATTTTTCAAAATCAGATTTGTTAAAAAAAATCGATATCCCCAAAAAATTTCAAAAAAAAAGGATCTCACGGAAATTTAGTGAAACCCGCTCTGATACCAATTTGTAACAGGGTGTGAAATATCGATTATTAATTTAATTTGAAAATTTCCAATTTTAAACTATTTTGATTAAATGTTAATTTTTTCTCCAAATTAATTAAACCCTAAAACATGCATCTAGGGGAATAAATTAATCATGCAAATCCAACAAATAAAGATTCAAGGAAAAAAAACTTTCAGGTAAAACCTTTATTTCACTATGAACAGTAAATTGAAACTTATAAAGTACACAATGAAATCCGCAATGAATATCTTGCAAAAAATTCACATAGACCGTAGCCTAGATCAGCAATAGACTCCCTCAAGAACCCATAAGAATTGCAACTCTTCCTTCAGCAAAGAACACCCTCGAGTCTTCTAAATGACTACAGTCATCAGCAAGCAACTCCCTAAAGAGCTACCAATCCACAATAGAGATTCATCTCTACAAGAGAAACTTCAACAAAATTGTGTCTTGGGTTCCAAAACGATTCACTAAAGTAATTGGGATGATTTATGAATCGAAAACAAAATTTTTAAGCCCTAAAAGTGAAGACAGGATTTCTGCAATTATGCAATTTTCGTTCAGCAAACATCGTAAGGAAAAAGGACTTATAAATTAGGTATTTGTAAAAAATCAAAGTCGATAGGGTCTTTTGAATGACATCGGCATGTCATTTTAAGTACATCAGCAGGTCGTTTGAATGGCATCTCATGTTGTTAGATCCAGGAAGGAAAGACCAAATTAAAACCAAAATAGTATGTTGTCGTTCAAAGAAGGCTTCGAGACACCTGACAAATGACCTTTCAAACGACATCTAATGTCGTTAGATGGGTCATTTGAACGGCTACTTCCTGTCGTTTGAACAACATATTAATGTCGTTTGAACGACTGAAGCGAAAAAAATATTTTCTTTTAAAACACCGCCTACAGGTTTTAGAAAAATTAGTTTGACACAATAAAACGCCTCAAGTTGATAAAAACATTTTTAGAAAAAATATCCCAACACTTAAATGAAACATTAAAGAACTTTAAACAAAGCCTTATCAAAATTAATCTTGGGGACACTTATTGTTGAAGAAGCTTGATATTCGGATCCTTCGCCTTGACCAAATAATCGCGAACATTCTTTGACGGGTGTAATGGTATACGACATACTCAATGTAAAATGGATTGTGTAAAATATGTCCTTACACATGCGATTCCTATTTCAAATCAAACTATATGAGGGACCCATAGGGTGTACCCCATAATCCAAGCATACAGAGCTACAACTGTAAAATAGAGAGAGTACTTACATATATAACTCTCTCAAATACGAAACCGTACCCAAACTGCCATAACAAAATGAGGTAGTGAGTCGAATGCTCAGTGGGAAATATACAAGAATGCAATATGGAATCAAACGGAAGAAAAAAGACTAACATGTTATACCTACGTGAGCATACAACTACCTTATACATATATATAAATACATATACATATACTTAACATGAAACAGTTTTACTTTTAAAAACCTTATTTATCCCGATTAATTCACCTTAATCTTGTAAAAGACTTCATTTTTCTCATTCTGACATTTATCCTTTTATTTAACACACACGGTTAAATATTTGAAACAACTCCACTTGGTTTCACCGAAATCCATTTCTTCATCGAAAATACACTTTTCATTTTAACCAATACACATTAGTATTTTCATTACAAATCACCCTTCCAACACACGCTAGCACCGCATTAGAAAATACTTATTTAGCCTTTGAAAATCCTTCACAACACACCCTTGTGCTAATTATGGGTTGAACCTCTTAGGTTGCTTAACCACCCATTTATCTACGTATCTTTCTCTTTTCTATACCTTATGGGCGTTAATCAAATACACATTTATATGTCCATTTTATCCTCGATCGAAAGATTTATTACTTCATTCAAGTTAGGTTGTCTTAACACATTTTCACCACACAACCCATTTCTTGACATGTTCCTCGGAATCTTCCAATAACAACATACTTTAACAGGCTCCACACTGCCAACGATGCGCACCATATGCTCTGGCCAGTGTTTTGAATCTTTAACCCCAGGGCTCCGAGCCCTCCTTAATTTTTCAGTGTCATTCGAGTTACTTTTTAATGTGTTTTAACATTTTATAAATTCCCACAATATTCCACTTTTTCTATTACCCGGAAGCCAAAGCCCGTGGTTTCACCCCAACTTGTGTTACACTTTCAAAATCATCATTTCATGTCCTTTACACTTTAGCTTTGGATTTATTCCAAAAATTATGTTCATTACGACTATCATGTGTAACATCCTTTCCAAAAAGTTTATTTCATAAAAATGTTCCACTTTACGTAAAATTACCATTTTATCCATTTGTTTTCAAACTCACCTTTACTCCATTTTCACAAGTGTTAATTTTTTTAAAACACCATTAAGTTACCCACACTAACTTCTTAAGTATTTTTAACACATTAGCCCTTTTAACCTTGTGGAGTAATATTGTTCTCAATTAGAAACATCTTAATTTTAATCCTTTTTATTTTCAAGAATCATTAAACATATAAGACTACTTTAAAAGAAAAATATCTTTTTCTTTCATTAACACATCTAGTCTTACAACCTTACACTTATTACCTATAATCCCTTTTGCACACACTTTGAGGACTAGAATTTATACGTTTCTTATTTCATGCTTAAACCCAATAAAATCTTCTTTAAACTTGTTTATATGTTCATTATCAAAATACTACAAGTTTATATGCTTGAGAAGTGTAAAAGGTAAAAAATCTTTGATACCAATTTGAAAGAGCCGCTACAGCGGAAATAAATGCGACTTCTCAAATAAAACCAATTTTAATGAAAACCCAAGTTTTAATTCAGTCCTAAAAACATGCATCTAAGTGACATAGGAATACCTGCAGGTGTCGGTCGATGTCGTCAGCAATGGAACAATCCCATAAACTCTATAAGAACCGCGATCCTATCTTCAGCCCAGAAATATCGCAGCACCTCCGGTGTAGATTTATCCTCTCTACAAAGAGTTGAACAATAAGAAAGATCTGTTCTTATGTTCCAAAATAATTCACTAAAGATTGGGATGTTTTATGAATTGAAAACAAGAGATTGAACTCTCAAAATGTTAGAGAATAAAGTATAACACTCAAAATCGTATTCTGTTTAAAATCAGTGTTTCTCCACACGAAATCCAGTAGTCTGACACTCTTTAATTAATAAAAATCAAGGCGGTGACGTGTTAGAAAAAAACTCTTCTCGTTCGAATGACATACGATGTCGTTTGAACGAGATCCTATCTCGTTTGAACGACCTACCAAACAAGTCCATGATTGTAGATAATTTCTATACGAACAGGTGACCTCCAGTTTCATATTTTTCTAATTTTTTATGAATTAGTTATGATTTTTCTACGGAAAGGTGTCCGAGAACAAAATCTTTAGATATAATGAATTCAAAAAAAATTGATAAAAACATTTAACGCTCCAACACTTAGAAAATATTTTATGAAAAATAATTCCTATACTCTAAGTGCATTATTAAGGTACTCTAAAATGTAACCTTACTGTTGATGTAAAAAATTAGATTATCTCTAATTATTTAATCACAGATAAAATAAATAAGACAAAAGAATTTTTAAAGTGGTTCAGCCTTAAAAGAATGGCCTACGTCCACTATTTTGTTATTGCTGAGTGTTTGGGAATTCTCGATAACAGGTTTTTACCAAGAAGTTCCCAGCCCCCTTACAATGAGGATGATACAATGTATTTATAGCCATGAGGCTGTACATGTGAATGGGTAATACATAGCTGTTCAATAAGTGTATACATCTGTATGATAATAATCAGCATTTAATGCGCATTTAATCCTCTTAATTGCCTAAGCATAAATGCTCTGATCGAGGTGCATCTCGGACCGCCTAAGTATCTCGGTATCCATGAGTTGCTCGGTGCAATAAAGTTCCTCGGTGAGCACCTACTGCTCGGAGTATCTGAATTGGTCGGGGAACTTGAGTTCCTCGAAGTCAAGGTATTATTCAGAAATGTTTGTTAGTGCCATGTAGATTGACACGTGTCTCCACTTAATTGAGCCATGTCAGCAGACTAAATTTAGTATCAACAGAAGCCCCCAATGTTTCACAGTTCGAGACTGAGGAGTGTGGAACATTCTTCTCGAAATATGGCGGGATTAAATGGTCATCCTGAATTTTAGGAGCATTTTCTTTGCATTTATTTTTCTTTTCGAATTCATAGAATCGGACTTTTCAAATTTTTCTAACTGCTTCGATCTTCGCGCCCTTTTTGTCCTTTTAGCCGTCGGTAGCGTAAACGTCTCCCTTTGTAATCATTATTTTTACTTTTTCCCAAGGTAAGGTATTTAAGCGTTGCAGAAAATCATTTCGTCTTTTACTTTTTCAAATCTGTACCTTTGAGTTTTCCATTTTCTCTCTCTCTTGTGCGTTCATCCTTTTCATCGTTCGTTGTCAACAGATCCATCATTTTTCTGTAAGATCTTCTTCCTTCTCTTTTATTTCCTTTATTCATCATGGTTTACCTTGTTGAGTCGCTTGATAAGTTTCGTTCCGATTTCTCTATTCCTTCATGGGTTGTTTTGGAGGAACTTTCTGAACCTTCTGACTATTTTCGTTTGGCTGAGGGACATTGGTTCCCCAGTCTCTTTGTAGCTGAATGTGGCTTTTCTTTTCCCCCAAACCCTTTGTGTCTGGAATTCTGTCAATATTTTGATGTGGTCCCTGCAAAAATAGCCCCCAACACATGGAGAATAATTAATGGAGTTCATAGATTAAATCAGATTCATGGAACCCGTATAGGAATTCCAGAAATTGTGTTTTGTTATAGATGGGTTATTGGTGACAATACTTTTTATTTAAAAACTAGGTTGATAAATAGGGCTTTAATGGTCAATCTCCCAGATGTCAATAGGGACTACTTCGAGCACGGGGTTGTTATGAAAAATTAGCAACATCCTCCATTAACTGGAAATGATGTGTACCAGGGTCCTAGATGCCCTCCCTATGGCAATAGGATAGGTTATTTTTATTTTATTTTATTTTTGAAATTATGCTTCCTTTGTGTTTGATAAAATGTGTCACTTATATTTTAATTTTCATTTATTTGCAGTTTACAGTAAAAGAAGGTCTTCAAAAGAGACAGATGTTAACTTAAAACATCTGAAACTTATCTAGGGTTTGCATTAGACTGTTGCCGACGAGCATATCAGATCAACTTCATATTTACTGCAGTATAAGAGTTACACCTCATCTTTTACTGCTCGTCCGGTGATAAGTGATGTAGAACCAGTACCAGCTTCTACAAGTTCTTCACCTGAGTCACATATTCCTCTGAGTGAAAGAATGAAGAAAAGAAGAGCTCCTGCCCTCTTTGAGAAATCTGCCTCTATTGCTAGAGAGGCAAAGAAAAGCAAGCATGATGTACCAGGAGAAGGGACAAGAAAAATCGATGCACCTCCTCCGGCTGCTACTGTGAAGGTTGCCGAGAAGCCCCCAGTAGCTCCGAGCAAGGTCGCTGCTCCAAGTGAGGTTATAGTCATATCCCTGACTAAGACTACATCCTTGGTCGAGATCGTTGATGCTCCTCTGAGAAGGTTGAAGAAGAGCTCCTCGGTCAATTTGACTGAATCCATCTCCCAGCCTCCAACTACTGGAAGTGGTGTTCCCACTTTCATTGCTCCGAGCTCTGCTAGTAGTTCGGTGAAATCTTGTATTATCCCCGAGATCCAAGGCACTGAAGAAAATCTTTCTTGGGATATGGTTACCACATTGGCTACTCGTCATATTGCTTCCGTAAGTATTATTGTCCTAAACTTTCATTTTTCCACTGTTATATCTTTGCGCTCACTTGCTATTGTTTTCTTTTCCCAATTGGTGACCTGTTTCAATACAATTTTTAAGAAGGATGAAGCTATTGAAGCTTCAAGTTCCTCGTCAGGTGTAGAGGAAACTTTGATGGGTCTGACGCAGTCTCTGAAGGATTCTCGTCAGAAGTATGTTGATGATAAAGCTGTTTGGGAGAAGAAGCTTAATTCCACCGAGCAGGAAAGGGGTCAGGTTATTGAGGTCTCCAAGGGATTGGAGAAGAAAATAAAAGACTTGGGAAGTAAAAATAAAGAGCTCGAAGGGAAGCTCCAAAATACTGGGGAGCTTGAAGGTAGACTCAAATCTGCTGAGGAAGAATTGGGAAAACTTTGTGAGGTGGATCACCAGAGGGACGAGGTAGAAAAGAAATTGAAGGCTGCCGAGGAACTCGTGACTGAGAAGATTTCCTCAGAGAAAGTGAAAAGGAAAATAACTATTAAGAAGTCCTTCAGCGCTGGCTGGGATAAAGGATGGAATAAGGGTCTGGCTGCCATGATGTCACAAGTGGAATATGGTAGACTTAAGTACTTTAGGGATGGCTGGGTCGCTGCTCTGAAAGAGATGAATGTTGACGAAAATTCCAACCTGTTACAGCGACACATCCCTGGCCCCCCTCCAACTCCTGAAGAAGAAGAAGAGGATGAAGTTGTCTCTGAGGAATCCTCCATGGTGATGGGAGATCAAATTTCTCATCCCCCAGTTGTCCAGTCCTCCTGTGAGAAACTTCAACCATCCATTATTTCAATCGAGCAGCTTCCAGCACCCACCGAGCAACCATCTGTGCCATCCGAGCAACCTACCTCCTCATCCCAGCTTCCCGAGAAAGTTTTAGGAGATAAGGAGAAGGTGTAGAGTTGTTCGGATTTTTCTATCTATTTATTTTTGCCAATTGTATCTTTGAACTATGTACTTCTCTTTTACGATATAATAAAATTTAAAGTTTTGACTATTCATACTGTTGATTCTCTTCTTCTTGCTCCTTATTGATTCTTGCTATCTCTTCTTTTCACTAGTTTATGGCCAGGATGGAATTGTTATCTGCTCATGATACAAAATTATTGAGACAATGCAATGAGTACTTCAAAGCTGGTTATACAGATATGACTGATGCTCAGATTGTTGATATCCTCGGTCCAAATGCTTCAGAGCAAGCAATTGAAGCCTACCAGTACTTAAAGTGTCTGCTCGATCGGGCAGTGGCTAATA
Source organism: Sambucus nigra (assembly GCA_949130495.1). Classification (NCBI taxonomy): domain Eukaryota; kingdom Viridiplantae; phylum Streptophyta; class Magnoliopsida; order Dipsacales; family Adoxaceae; genus Sambucus; species Sambucus nigra. Next base: position 536,053,592 of record OX422209.1, read on the forward strand.
ATGTAGCATATTATGACATGATTGAAGACCTCCAGGGCACTCTCGAAGAGCTTCAACAACAATACAAGGAATCTTCAGCCCTCTTGCACCAAGGATGTGAGAAGAAATATCAGCAACTGAATGCTGATAAGGGATACGATAAATCGTTTGCTGCTTATGAAGTGAGGGAGAGAACTTTGAAAACCGAGGTCGAGGAGCACAGGCAGATAGCCAAGTTGCTGGAGCAGGAAAATAATAACTTGCGAGGAGAAGTATCCCAGCTGAGATCTGCTGCCTCTACCTTAAATGCTTTGGTCCCTGTAAATGACGAGGGATTCTCTTTCTTGGAGGTCAAAAATGCCAATCTGAGAGATGAATTAGAAACCTTGAAGAGGATTGGGCCTTTTACTCTGCTCGGGGACGAGCAAGAGCTGCTCGAATTACTGTCGAGGAACAAAGAACTCAATCGGCTCTGGAGAACCAAGTCTTCCAATTGATGGCAAAGAACCAGGCATTGGCCGAGATGTCTAAGAAAATCATGAATCTGGACGAGCATCTCTCTGCTCAAAAGTCTGCTTTGGAGCATAAAACAAATTTGGTGAAGAATCTCCACGATCAGTTAGAAAGATTTACCTACCAATTCCACAAATAGCCTAGGGAGTTCTGGATGGATGGTTATAATGAAGCCCTCTACCATCTAGATGATCGGATCCAGAATGCAAATAATGTGGGTTATAAGCAAGGATGGTTAAATGCTTTGGGCATGCTGAAGTTGGAACAAGGTCATTACTTGTGGGATTACCATAATCCTGGGTTGATCGACCTACCAGTGCCTCCTTTCAAGCTTGATATGAGCTGGATTCCTGCTCGGGTCATTCCACAATGCCTAATTTCCAAGTATCTCGGCGACTACAGTCTTCACTCCAACTTTGAGATATCTCGCCCAGAGCACCTTCTTGATCGGCCATCAGTTATGAACATCAGGATGCTTAAAGATTTGAACTTCATAAACTCCCCCTATGCCTTAGACGATCCTCCTGCTGGTGAAGAACCTGTTTCAAAGGCAGAGGGGAAGAAACCCAAAGAATAGGATTCCTGATGTAATAATTTTTATGTATTTTATTCCCAGTGTATTTTGTTTTGGATTTAATGAAAATTTTCTATTTTTCTTTGAAATCTTGATTGCCATTGTCTTGTAAGTATTTTGTAAAATACTTTACTTATTTACTAATGAATATGCATGTATATCTGTTAAAAAGATAACAACATTGTGTTACTTGTCGATCAACTAAAGTTGGTGAAACTAATTGTTAAATTGATGATAATCATTTGTCGACCAACCAGAGTTGATGATATTTTATTTCCCGACCAACTTGGTGGTAATTTGAAATGTTTCAAGTATTTAAATTTTACTTGATCACTTTCTAATTCTAATCCATTACCAACTATTTTCGACCAAAGAGAATTGGTGTTTTTAATCCTCGACCAACCTTAGTTGGTAAAAAAAAATTATTCGCGACCAACTATAGTGGGTGAATCTTCTTCCCAACCAACCAGAGTTGGTATTTCTGGGAAATATTTTTCTTCCCAACCAACCGGAGTTGGTATTTCTGGGAAATATTTTTCTTCCCGACCAACCGGAGTTGGTATTTCTGGGAAATATTTTTTATCCCGACCAACCGGAGTTTGTGGATTTTCTTCCCAACCAACTGGAGTTGGTATTTTTGGGAAATATTTTTTATTCCCGACCAACCGGAGTTGGTGGATTTTCTTCCCAACCAACCGGAGTTGGTATTTCTGGGAAATATTTTTTATTCCCGACCAACCGGAGTTGGTGGATTTTCTTCCCAACCAACCGGAGTTGGTATTTCTGGGAAATATTTTTTATTCCCGACCAACCGGAGTTGGTGGATTTTCTTCCCAACTAACCGGAGTTGGTATTTCCGGGAAATATTTTTTATTCTCGACCAACCGGAGTTGGTGGATTTTGGTGAGTAGTGTGTAGCACTAGTATTCTGCGATAAAAAAATTCAACAAAAGGAGAGAATTGGATTGAATATTCACATTTTATTCATACTGATGAAATTTCATTACATGAGGGTTTACATTACTGATAATAATTGCGCAGGTGCTCTGCATTCCATGCATTCTTAAATTCCTCCCCTTCTAAAGTTTCTATTCTGTAGGTTCCTGGTCGAACAACTTCTGTGACTCGGTAAGGTCCATGCCAGTTCGCTTCCAGTTTGTTGTGCTTTTGAATCACTTTCTTTAGCACATAATCTCCTTCTTTCAGGTCGCACTTCTTCACCCTCTTGTTGTAGAACAAAGTTGTTCGTTGCTGGTAAGCAGCATTTCTGATGGCTGCTTCTTCTCTAACTTCCTCGAGCATGTCCAAATCTAACCTTATCATTAAATCGTTGATAGGGGAATTGAAATTCAGTAATTTTTGTGTTGGGAGACCCAACTCGGCAGGTATAACAGCTTCACTTACAAATGCCAGCATATATGGAGATTCTCCAGTTTCTTCTCAGGGAGTAGTACGATAAGCCCATAGTACTAAACGTAGCTCGTTGATCCATTTTGCTTTTGCGTCATTGTGTATTTTCTTCAAGCCATTTAGTAGTGTTCTGTTTGTCACTTCAGTTTGTCCATTGCTTTGGGGATGGCCTGGTGCCGAGTGGATTTTCAAGATATTTGACTGATGACAATAGGCAGCGAACTCCTCGTTGTCAAATTGTGTTCCATGGTCGGTGATGAATGCATGGGGAAAACCATATCTACAAATGATATTTTTCCAAATAAATTGGTACACCTTTTCATACGTCATGTCGACAAGAGGCTCGGCTTCAACCCACTTAGTAAAGTAATCCACTGCGACGACGAGATATTTAAATCTTCCTCTGGTCATTGGAAGTGGCCCGACCAAGTCAATCCCCCACATGGCAAATGGCCAAGGGGAAGTAATGGGTGTCAACAATACTTGGGGAGTTCTTCGGATAGTGGATAAGCATTGACACTTGTCACATTTCTTGGCATAGGCTATACAATCATCCCTCATAGTTGGCCAGTAGTATCCTTGAGTCATCACTCTTTGCAGAAGCGTCTGACCTGCTACATGGGCTCCACAGGACCCTTCATGGACCTATTCAATCAAGTCTTTTACTTCGGAGGGATGCACACATCTTTGCAAACCTGATGTAATTCCTCATCTGTATAAAATACCATTAGTCAATACATAACGAGCAGCTTTAAACTTCAATTTCTTGGCTGCGAGTTTGCCAATCGGTAATTCTCCCTCCTCAATATATGCCTTCATGGGATCCATCCAAGATGGCCCTAAATCAAGGGCAATAAAATTCATCGTCAGATCTTCATCTATGCTCCGACCAGTTAGAATTTCAATTGGGATTGTTCTTCGTAGCTCAGTACGAGTAGCTAATGCTAATCGAGATAAAGCGTCTGCTCTTGCATTCTCCGATACCAATTCCATTGCCTTTGCATGGTACTTAATCATCAACTCTCCTTTTGCTGTATATACACCAAGCATTTGGTTTACAATCAACTGTAAGTCACTGCATACGATTACCTTATCTGCCTTCATGGTTTTTGCCAGACTAAGACTTACAATCATCGCTTTATATTCGGCCTCAATATTAGAATATTGAAATTAAAAGTGCAAAGCATATTCTATATCGACCTCGTCTGAACTTTTCAATACAATCCCAGCTCCACTACCTAAGGTGCATGATGAGCCATCCACATATAGGTTCCATACAGGTATTTCGTCCTCAAACTTCTTATTGGACAAAGTTCCTCGATGGAATATTTATTCCTCCTTTATCTCCATTTCTACCACACCTCACTGCTCGTCGACCTTATCCTCTGTCTCTTCGACCAATTTAAGTTGATCGGGGTTTAAATTTGATGATCATGTAACATCCACAGGTTGGTCGGTGTTCAGCTTTTGCTCCTCGGGGGTATCAGAATAAGTGAACTCCGCTACTGCTTGCCCTTTTAGTGACGATCTAGGATCATAAATTATATCATATTCACCGAGTTCTATTGCCCAATACATCAATCTACCTGATTTTTCTGGTTTATGAAGAGCTTGCCTCAACGGCATATCGGTATATACGACTATGGTATGAGCCTAGAAGTATGGCTTCATTCTTCTACTCACTTCGATCAGCGCCAGTGCCAACTTTTCCAGTTTTGGATATCTGATCTCTACTCCTCGAAAAGCCTTATTGGTGTAATAAATTAGTTTTTGTACTCCATCCTCTACTCTTATTAACGCCGAGCTAACTGCATTTTCTAAAACTGCTAGATACAAGTACAACCTTTCCCCCATCACTGGTCTGAACAACAGTGGAGGTGCTCCCAAATATTTCTTCAATTCTTGAAAAGCTTTCTCGCATTCTTCATTCCATTCAAAAGTCTTTCGGAGCGTTTTGAAGAATGGGAGGCATCTATCAGTTGCTCGCGAAATAAATCTGTTAAGTGCTGCTACTCGCCCTGTAAGACTTTGCACTTCTTTCTTCGTCGTTGGAGATCGTAGTCCCAATAGAGATTTGATTTTTTTAGGGTTTGCTTCAATGCCTCGTTGATTGACAATATACCCGAGAAACATGCCTTCTCATACTCCAAATATGCACTTGTTCGGGTTCATCTTCATTTTATATTTATCTAATTGATCAAAGGTCTGGCCTAAGTCAACTAGATGGTCAGCAGTTCTCTTGCTCTTTGTCAGCATATCATCAACATAAACTTCCATATTTCAACTGATCTGCTCTGTAAATACCTTGTTCATCAGTCGTTGATATGTTGCACCTGTATTTTTCAAACCAAAAGGCATAACATTATAACAATAAGTTCCCCTAGGGGTAATGAAAGAGGTACTCTCTCTATCTTCAGGTTTTATTCTAATCTGGTTATATCCAGAATAAGCATCCATGAAGCTCAGCATCTCGTGTCCCGAGGTAGCATCCACTAATTGATCAATTCGGGGAAAGGGAAAATGATCTTTGGACATGCCTTGTTGAGGTCGGTGAAGTCTACACACATCCTTTATTTATTGTTCTTCTTTTTCACCATCACTACATTTGCTAGCCAGTCTGGATATTTAACATCTTCAATAAAGCCAGCTTTTTGGAGCTTCTCGACCTCCTCCTGTATAGCTTGGTTCTTCTCGAGGCTGAACACTCTTCTTTTTTGCTTCACTGGCTTGATCTCCTTATTCACATTGAGCTCATGACATAAGAAATTTGGGTCTATTCCGGGCATATCCTCATGACTCCAAGCAAAAGTTTATTTTCTACTTTTTAAGAAACTTATCAATTCCTATTTTAGTGATGCATCTAACGACGAACCTATCCGAGTTGTTCGTTCAGGGTGCTCGTCGTCCAGAATGATGTTTTCAGTAGCTTCCACCACCTGACCTTTCACGAGTTGCGACTCATCTCTAGGATCCAATGTTTCAATTTCTGCACCATCATCCACCTGATAGGTAGTAGTCTTTTTTTCTAGATTCCTCCAGTTCCTCCTGCTCAGCAGATGAATAATAGCATTACCGAGCTACTTTTTCATCACCCTTCACAACTCCTACTCCAAAATTAGTTGGAAATTTTAGGCATTGATGTACCGTAGATGGTACTGCTTCAAACTTCTTCAATCTTACTCTTCCCATGATGATATTGTATGCTGAATGGACATTCTTATCCATCACGAAGAAGCGTACTCTTTCTGTTCTACAAGCAGGCCATGTACCAATGAATATATCCAACTTGATCGTCCCAAGTGGAAAAACTTTCTCGCCAGCAAAATCGAGGAGGGGCCTATGATAAGGCTCCAACTGAGACAACTTTAGATTTAAGCTGTCGAAGCACGAGTAGAACATAATATCAGCTGAGATACCATTATCAACCAGTACTCTCGAGATCATCACTTCCTTCATTCTCATTTTGATCACCAATAGGTCATCATGAGGATACAGCACACCTGCGAGGTCGTTCTTTGAGAAACCGATTACCAGTTTTTCTTTGTTGACCTTCCTCGGGCGATCATCTTCAGCCCAATTTATTCGTTGAGTATATGAACAGGCTTGAGCCTCATTGAGGTAAGCTTTTCTTTCTGCAGTAAGGTCTCCACCTCCTGTATCTCCACCTGTAATAACATTACAATCAAATGATAAAAAACGTATTGAAAATACCTCACATTCTGGCTGCCTTGGTCTTTTGGGAAGATCGGGGTCGTCTTCTGGATCATCTTCATGGTCTCTTTTCTTGTTCTCCTCTGCTCGACGAGGATATCTAGACCTTTCTCTTGCTCGGTCGCTGTTTCTTCTTTCATTTCTACGATCAACATACTTTGCCAGTTTTCCTCGTCTAATGAGTGCTTCGATCTCGTTCTGAAGTGCTATGAGATTTTTGGTTGTGTGGCCATGATCCTTATGGAACTCACAATATTTGGCCTTATTCCTCTTGTCAGTATCTGACTTCATTTTCTCTGGCCAGTTTAACTCCTCGCTGTTCTTGATTTCTTCTAGAACATGGTTGATGTCTACCTTCAAAGGAGTATAATTTTCAAATTTCTTTAATACCTCCCATGATGTCTTTGTCTTTGAGTGCTTGTCACCACCATTGTTCTTATGCTCTTTCTTTTTTGCCTTATCAACCTCCACCTTGGTCTCTTTGGTATTCATATTCTTCTTTGCACCCATTGCCTCCTCGGCGTTCATGATCTTGGTCGCTTTTGCCATCAGTTCCGATATGGTTCTGGGTGGATCTTTAGCCAAAGTGTAGTACAACTTATTGGGCAACAGCCCACTCATCAGAGCAGTAATCGCTGGTTTTTCCTCATAATCAATAACTTCAAGTTTCTCATTATTGAAACGAGTTATATAATCCCTGGTGCTCTCTCACCTGCCTTTTGTCTAAAAATTAACAAGTGTGCTACTCATTTAATAGGTTTTTCTCCAAAATAGAAGTTTCCAATGAAGAGCTCGGCCGTTGAAAGAAAGTGGAAATCTTACCCCGAGGAAGATTATTGTACCATATTTGAGCAGATCCTGTAAGAGTTCCCGAGAATGCCCTGCACCTCATCTCATCTGGCACAGCATAGATGTTGGCAGCAGCTTGATATTGCTCTATACGAAGGACGGGGTCGGTTTTTCTATCATATTTAGGAGTCACAACAGGTGCTTTGAACTTTAATGGTGTGAGAAAATCCATAATTGCTTGGACAAAAGTTCTTTGTAGAGGATTCTTGGCCTTAGCCATTTCCCCTAATCTATCCTCCAGCCTCTGAATAGAGCCTTTCCACGCATCATTTCCCTCTTCGAGCCTATTGGTTTGAGTAATTGATCGTGTTGAAGTCGCTTCCTGGGATCTATCTTGTCGAGCAACTGGTTGTGATTGGGAAGAACCCTCTCTTAGATCAAATGGTCGTCGAAAGTTTCTCGACACAGCCTTAGGAGGACTTTTATTCTTCCTAGGGCCCAATCAAACAAATGGAGAGACCCTACTTAATCTTTCCAGTACATTAGTCCTTTCTGGAGAGAGAGTGACGTGTTGCTCAGTATTTGTGGCTCGTACTGACGAAGTTCGACCCGGTTGATAAGAAAAATCTTCAGATTTCTCAGAGCGATATAAATCGCTTTGTCTAATGCGTGACAAAGGTAAATGAGTATTTCTTTGAACACTTCGTTGTCCTAAATAGGTTGATGCTCCACCCTGGATAGTTTGCATAAGTTGTCGCATTGTTTCTTGCATGGCTGTCTGACCTTGAGCCAAACTGGCCATGATTCCAGACAGATCTTGGATATTTGGAGAAGCGGATGGATTTGGGGGGTTTCCAGCGTTTCGATTGCTGGATTCAGGATTGTCAGCCATTGGTGATGAATTGTTTTTGGTGAAAAATGAAAATTATAGTCGTTTCCCACAGACGGCGCCAATCTGTTGATATAAAAAATTAGATTATCTCTAATTATTTAATCACAGATAAAATAAATAAGACAAAAGAATTTTTAAAGTGGTTCAGCCTTAAAAGAATGGCCTACGTCCACTATTTTGTTATTACTGAGTGTTTGGAAATTCTCGATAACAGGTTTTTACCAAGAAGTTCCCAGTCCCCTTACAATGAGGATGATATAATGTATTTATAGCCATGAGGCTGTACATGTGAATGGGTAATACATAGCTGTTCAATAAGCGTATATATCCGTATGATAATAATCAGTATTTAATGCGCATTTAATCCTCTTAATTGCCTGAGAATAAATGCTCTAATCGAGGTGCAGCTCGGACCGCCTAAGCTGCTCGGACCGCCTAAGTATCTCGGTATCCATGGGTTACTCAGTGCAATAAAGCTCCTCGGTGAGCACCTACTGCTCTGAGTATCTAAATTGGTCGGGGAAATTGAGTTCCTCGAAGTCAAGGTATTGTTCAGAAATGTTTGTTAGTGTCATGTAGATTGACACATGTCTCCACTTAATTGAGCCATGTCAGCAGACTAAATTTGGTATCAACACTTACCAAAGTTAACCTTGTGGAGACTGTTTGTTGAAGAACCTTGATTATTCGGATCCGTCTTGATGTGAGTGTGATCTTGATCATCTTCGACAGTGTAGCGATATATGACATATAAATTAATAACGGACAAAAATGTCCTTACAAATATCCCCCTATGTCTATGTCGGTACAAAATAAAAATATCCGAATTATCAATCAAAATATGACCTATACAAATCTACCCTCCCATGAACCTAAAACTAAAAAGGTAAATGACAAGTCTTCAAACTTTTTCAATCTTCAACAAACTTCAAATCTCAAAGCTTTACTCATCAGGGTGTGCAATCCACTAATTTCCAACTTTGTACCTACACACATGAGACAAAGAATATACCTTCGTGACATATCGAGTTTGAAATGAGATAAACATAAAGTCAAATCAAAACATATATACAATCTCAAATCTCCCCCATAATTCAAAATAATCCCCCATAAAGTAATAATCGGTTCTCCCCTTTTTTATTTCTCCGAAATAGACAAGGAAAAAATAAACACAATAAAGCAAATTGGGGTGTCATGGGAAACAAAGCAAACAAACTATTTTTGAATTTTTCAAGATTTTCATACAAAAATGTAAAAGTAATTTTACAAAAATCGCACACCATGAATTTTTACTAAGATAACCAAATCGGGGATATGGAATGAATGGGTGTGAACAAATTCAATAGGTAATAAAACTCAATCAATCATATCTACACGATGTATACGTGTACTCCTATCAAATGAACATCAAAAGCATCCTTAGCTGTAAAGTTGTTGAATTTATATGATATCGACTAAATAAAATCAACAAATCAAAGCCTAAGTGATTTTTACACCAATAGCGTCCAAAACTTTTTAGTGTCGTTTCGAGAACTTTTCAAAGGACGTGCAAACCCATTGATTACTTTCCAACCAAACTTCCTCATATATAATAAAACATTTTTTTATATCTAATGAGGTACTAAATTCTCAACTTAGAGAAAACATATTGGCCCAAATTTTGGTATATTCCATCTTTTTATTGCCTTAATTTTTTGTGCGGGCTCTTTTCAAACAGTGGCTTTCACGACGTGGTTGTTATTCACTCGTAGCCCTTTCCCGTGTCACTCATCATTTTTTCAAATTTAAACAAATTCCTTACGGGCAATGGTTTTTACATGCAATACTTTTATTACTCTCGTATTATTGCACTTGGTTCATTTTAAGGACAGGATTGAGATAAAAACACTCAACCAACATGTGATAGACAAGTACAATAATCAAACAAATTTATGCACGTGATAATGAGTCAAACATGTAGGAAGTAACAACTAATTATATCTCAATGACTCCAAACATTGTAAAGCACATGGATAACATGATATATTATCTCAAAACACTATCAAATTGTCACATGGATAATGGAATGAAATTGTGACTCGATCATCCTAAGTGTCCATTCATATATGGTGCAAAACAAAATACAAAAATCTTTTTGTCTTTTTCAAAAATTTTAAAAAACGAAAATCTTTTTGATTTTTTTTAAAAACTATATTAAAATTGAAAACCATGAATACAAACATGGTACATACTAGCAATAGGCATAATATTAGCATATAAATCATCTTATGCTAGAAAACGTAAATCACACAAATGAATCATTAGTCAAAGCAGCTGTGATTAAACGAGCAATGAAGTATAAGCAATTAAGTATGAAAACTAAGAATAACTGCATGAAAACTGTTCTGAAGCAACCAGAAGTACTAAAAACCTAAGCAGATGAACACATGGTACAGCAAATAGAGAAAACAAATCTCCAGGGGTCGCTCGAATGAAACAGCTTGTTGTTCAAAAGACAGCTTCTTTGCGCGAGACATCATCTCGTTCGAACGAGATGACAAAATTTTTATGTTTGCCCAGAAAGTTATGCAAGGATGCCTAGTGAAAAATTTCCAGAAAATGATGCCTGAAAGATGCCGACAGATTCAAAATAGTAGCTAAATAGCAAACTCAATAAATAAGTCAATGTGCTACAGCAAAGTGGGTCATAACACTAGCAAAAGTATATCAAGACGTACAACTAGTGTATGACAAATATCAACACAATCAACCAAAATATCTCACTTGGGGTGACTCACGTGCAAGCAAATAAGAGTCATGAACGACTAAATCATAAGCCTCTAAATCCGATTTCCTCACCCAAATCGATATATAACGAGGTGTGGGGGTTTTAGGAATCGGTGTGACTCTCTTTTTAAACTTCCTAGGTCCATTCAAAAGTTTATAATAGAAATGCCTAAGATGGCCTTGCCCACCGCAATGTGTGCAAGTGTAGATCGGGCAATGAGTGTTAACAAAAGGCAGCCTTCTACTCAAATTCCTTGGTGGTGCTCTCCTTAAATTCCTAGGTGGCGCTCTCTGAATTTGCGTATGTGGCTCTCTCCTAATGATCCTAGGAGGTTCTCTCACGATGTTCCTAGGGCTCTTTCCTAACAAACTTAGGTGCCTCTTTCTTAACAATTCTAGGAGGCTCTCGCACACATGTGGGAATGGGTGTAACCTATTTTTCAAAACCAATCCCACCCCTATCCTTTTTTATTTCATCAGTGCCTAAAATTTTATCAAGCTTTTCAGACCTAGACTCCAAATCAAATTTCACCTTACTCGAATCTTTTAATTTATCTTCTAGCTCACCTATCCTTGACTCAAGCAAATGCCTAGAATCCTCAAACTCAAGAATCTTCTTTTTTATAGCTTCCATCATGCCTCGAAGATCATCTCTCTCACCCTCGACATATCCAAGATTCTCTCTAAAAAATTTCTCTCGTTCCCTAATTTCTTTAACTAAAACATCATTATTAGTTTTTAAGGCATGCCCTTGCAAATGGGCTTTCAATTTCAAATTTTCTTTCTTTATTTTCAAAGATTCAGCATAAAGTTTATTGAAAGTAGTTTGCAAGTCACGCTCATACTCACTTGTGTCGTCCTCACTCACCTCACTTTTATCACTAGTCACACGGGTGGGACACTCTCGCCTAGAAGCAAAAAAAATTCTTCTTTCGAATCACTCTCACTAATTGTAGAAACATGAGACGTCGATTTTTTCAATTGCTTCATTAAATTGGTAGGACACCCATCTATCGTGTGACCAATTCCCTCACATCCCGAATACCTCTCATAATCGTTTTCAACTGAAGATATCAAACAAGGGTTCGTGTGAATTTTCTAATTAGATTTTTCAAAAAGTTGACACCAAAAATCATTGAAACCACAAAAAGCCATTTTTGAGAGAAACATGATCAAAAACTGATTTTTCAACACAATTTTCGAAAATAGGATCAAACGCAATAAATTAGTGATACCCGCTCTGATACCTATTTGTAAAAGGTAAAAATGCTCTGATGCCAATTTGTAAGAGCCGCTACAGTAGAAATAAATGCGACTTCTCAAATAAAACCAATTTTAATTGTGTGTCAACCAAAACAATTTTAATGAAAACCCAAGTTTTAATTCGGTCCTAAAAACACGCATCTAAGTGATATGGAATCATAACGTAATAAGCATGCAAAGCCTTTTTATTACCAAATATCAGAAAAAATCCCCGAAGGGCAAAACCTTTTTATTACCACTATAATTTGTAAAAGAACGGTTTACAATCGAATTATAGTGAAAATACAAGTGATATACGAATACCCACAGGTGTCGGTCGATGTCGTCAGCAATGATACAATCGTAGAAGCTCCACAACAACCTTAGTCCTATATTCAGCCCAGGAATACTGTAGCACTTCCCTAATGACCTCAGTCCGGTGTAGATTTATCCTCTCTATAAAGAGTTGACCAATAGCAAAAAATTGTTCTTGGGTTCCAAAACAATTCAATAAAGATTGGAATGTTTTGTGAATTGAAAAATAAGAGATTGAACTCTCAAAAGGTAGGAGAATAAAGTTAAACACCCAAAATCATATTCTGTTTAAAACCAGTGTTTCTCCGCACGAAATCATGACACCCTTTAAATACTAAAAATCAGACAGTTTCGTGTCAGAAAAAAACTCTTCACGTTCAAACGACATACGTTGTCGTTTGAACGAGATCCTATCTCGTTCGAACGAGATCCTATCTCGTTTAAATGACCTATCAAACGAGGCCATGATTGTAGATAATTTCGATACGAATGCATGGCCGCTAGTTTTGTATTTTTTTTTATTTTTTATGAATTAGTTATGATTTTTCTATGGAAAGTTGGCCGAGAACAAAATCTTTAGATATAATGAATTCAAAAAAAATTGAGAAAAACATTTAAAGCTCCAACAATTAGAAAATATTTTATGAAAAATAATCCTAATACTCTAAGTGCATTATTAAGGTACTCTAAAACGTAACCTTACCAAAGTTAACCTTGCGAAGACTGTTTGCTAAAGAACCTTGATTATTCGGATCCGTCTTAATGTGAGTGTGATATTGATCTTCTTCGATGGTGTAACGGTATACGACATAGAAATTGATAACGTACGAAAATGTCATTACAAGAAGATGGATTTTAATCCTAAAATCCTATCAAATGGGTTAAACATAGTTTTCATTCTAAAAATTCATAATACTTGCAAAATATACTTTTCTAGACCATATGACATTTTATTTCTTAAAAAATCTCAAACCAACGTCCCATTTTTATAAAATCTTTTTTTTCCTAGAAATCAAACTTATTTTACCAAGCATAGTGACCAAGATAAAAATGTAAATTTAAAACATTTTTATTCCATAAAAATGTTTATCACCCAACTTCTTAAAACAGACCATTTAGATGAAAATCCCAATTATTTTAAGAAAACCTCAACATACTTACTCATCATTTGGATCGATCAAAATAGCATTTTTGCCAACATTTTTATTTCATACAAATGTTTGATTCCATATCTACTAGAAACCCCTCATTTTATTCATACACATTCTACTCTTAAATTATAGCAACGAGACTACTAATACACAAATAGAGTCTTAAACTAAGAGTAGGTTCTCCCAGCTCAAATGAAGCTCAAACATTGGAAGGCATGAAATGTATAAGAAGATGGTAACCTCCCACTTTCTAAGGTAGCCTCGAGGAGGTTGCCTAGCTCCACCAAGATTGTCTCCATGAAAGCTCCGTCAAAACCCCTTTATAAGCTCCATGAAAATCCCATCTTCATCTTCTCCAAAACCCCCCGACAACATCTCCAAATTTTTTATCTATGCTCAATAATGGTGGAAATGGATATCCAAAGCTTTGATATGGTGGAGACTAGAAGAATATGATGGTTTTAGGTTTTTATTTGGTGGTGGGATGGTGGTTTGAGGTGGAAAGAGGTGGAGGGTATACTAAATAACGGTGGAAGACCACCTCTATCTCTCTCTCTCTCTCTCTCTCTCTCTCTCTCTCTCTCTCTTTTCCCACTCTAAAATGACTAAAATGAACCAAACAACCCTTATAAAAATACTCTAAAGTCTTACAATCCACATTTTTCCCAATCTGGGCTCACTAGAGCTAGACAACTTATCCATCTAATGGCCTTGAATGAGACAATGCATAAGGACTGATGTCCCTCTATAGAGCACACCTAGGGTTTGCTTTTGGTGCTTTAGATATATAGGTCTTCATCTAGTTGGACTTAAATTTTGACAAAATATTTTTGTAATTTAGGATTTCGTGTCCCCATATCGACTCCAATCTCTCCTTGTCCATCTACATCATATGAGCACTCAATTCAATCCGTCGTCTCAGAAAAAGGTAACTTTCAGTTTCTATGGCTCATAGGAATTTCTGTCTCATAGGACACAACACCACGTTGCATTTGCATTGTGTTTATCATATTTTATGATAATGTTTTGTTTCGTTTTAATGAATTATTTTTTAGTTCAAAAATTTTAATTTGGAATTTTTATAAGAAAAATATTTTTGTGAAAATAAGTTGACACTAAATATTTTCTTTAAAGTTTCAGAATCAATTTTTTGAAGTTAAAAATAATTTGTTGAAACTGTTTTATTTTTTTTAGTAAGTGCGCATGCGTGATCTTATACGTTTAATATTTTTTTTGTCATCATGCATGTCTTCATGTATGCGTGAGCCTTGGATGCTATTACCATATCTTGATGGCGTGTTTTCCTTTTGAGCACAGGTTTTGTCTCTTGTTACCCATGCTTTTGGCCTTACACGACTTCATATGAGCATAGATATATATGTACTATATATTATATATGTTTTATATGCTATGGTATATATATTATATTATATTATATTTTGTATATATATAGTCTTTAGTATCTGTTGCCAATTTGTGTTGGCAGTTCACTCGATTGGACCAAGGCTTAATAGCCTTTGGCGTGTCCCCATGTCATGGCCATAGGTTTTAGTCCATACCGATTTGACCCCATGGTTCTGACTTGGACTGTAGTTTTAATAAGTATCAAAATATGTTATAGATTTGACCGCCCCTGGAATTTTTGTTCTCGGTTTTATTGAAAAACCAAATCTATTTTTTTTTAAACGACACCGTTCTTTCTTCTTTAACGGTTATCTTGTTTTAAAAATGACACCCTGTGTGTATTTTACATAACGGTAACTTTGTTAATACTTTATCGCTGGCCTCAGTTATTTTTTTAAAAGAAACGATGCAGTATTTGTTTTGCAACGGTAAAGTTTTTGAGTGACTTACAGCTGGATAATTATCCAGTATCCGCCCACGATTTTCTGTTAAAACCAGAGCTGGTTTTGGTTTTGTGGTATTCTATACACACTGCGTACGATAGCTTGCTTTCTATGTGTCTAATTTTTAATGGAACATTTTGTGCTTCTTTATCATGCCACAAGATCTATTTTTATCAACGGTTCTGTGTATCCTTGTGTCCATCCTTATGAAACCTTTTTCACCAATCAGACTTTTTCTCATTTGGTTATAAATACAGACCTTGTGTCTTCATTTTCACACACCGAGAAAATTCATTTTTGAGCAGAAATTTTGTCAAAATTATTTTTGAGAGAGAGATTATACACCAATACTTTTTAGAGATAAATTTTTGTGTGTTCTTCAAAATCCATTGTTGAGTCTCCAAACCTTCTTGCGGATTCAAGCATGGACAGTTTCTAAACTCAAAATCTCTGCATCTCCAAATCGGTTGATTTTTCATTTTGAAAAATCGTATTGTGAGTATCTCTATTATTGTTCTAGTTTTCTTGTAATTTCATACCTATTATCTGTTAGATCTATAAAATGTTTGTGTAAGTATTGTGCTAAAATACATTTTATAAACACTACACACACAAGAACAACTAGTAGTGATCTTATTTCATTTAAAACACTTTGTTTTAAATCCAGTTTTCAGGAAATCTGATTTTTAATCAAGAAATACTGTTCTAGGTTTAGATAATTAAACCTATTACATTTTGTGGACCTTTTCCTATAATAAGGATAACCTGAACAGAACTACCTGAACTTGGAAGTGTGACCTTGGACTAAACAAATTTATACCTGCATATTTGACCAAGGACTTGGACTTGGACTGAGAACAAGAACATATTGGACCTAATCAAGAATCTGAACCTTTCGGACTGATTGAAACTCAAAGTAAACTAGATTAAAACCTTTTAATCTAAATACTATTATAAATAGTTGGTCTTATTTCTGACTGCATGCTTGATATGTTTTATTCCTTTTCAGTCTAAATATCTATGTGAATATGATTACTTGATTGTCTAAGTGATTTTTAAAAATTGTTTCATATCATATCACGCACACATTCTATCACGTTGTATTCACGTAGACATATTTGATTGTGTAAATATCTGAACAAGTCTAGTGTTAAAGAATTAAATAAAGAGAAAAGAAAGTTTTTTAAAATTGTATTCAAAGTCAAGAAGACTTGATTTGAATGACATAAGACTTGCAAAGATATATAGGTGATATAGTCTGTTGCATTGCATTCTGTGTGTATTCATTTAAGTGTGGGTGTGTATTCATATAGGATAATACACCACACACTATCACTTCACTAGAAAATAAATAATAGGCACTGAGCCAACCTGCGCTTAAAGAAGTTAAAGGGGAGGCTGAGAAGTGAAGAACGCAAAAAACAAGTGAGGACAGTTTAAAGAGAGAACAGAACAAGCAACCAGGAAAGAGTCTTGGTCGAGTGGGGTAATAGCTAGATCTTTCTTCTTTATTCGTCGATTTTGTTGTTTTTAAATCGTCCCTATTGATTTATTGTTTTAGTAGAAGTAGATTAGGTAACTCCAAGAGGAGTTCGTCATTTTTTCCGGGGAAGGGTTTTTGCGACGTAAAATAAACACAGCGTGCTGTATATTTTTGTATATCAACTCACATGAAAAAGTAGGCTTAACTAAATAGAAACTCGCCTAAAATTGAATTAGCTATTATTTTTGTAAATCACCTTGATATAACAAGATAATAATTTGGACTGTTTATTAACTTTGAAAATCAAATTCATTTTCATAAAGTTAACAAATTAAGTAAAAGTTTAATTTGGTCCCCTTTGCATCATTCATATAAACTCGTAGGTTTAAGGCGTTTACTCAAAAACAAGTTTACTTCCGCATATAAAGTCTTTTGCGCATCACCCGCTTAATTGTCGGGGTTCCTACAAGGACAATCTGACTTAAAAAAGATTCGATTAACCTTATTCGAACAAGATTTTCCCCACGTTCGAACAAGAAAGGCATCCCGTTCGATCCAAACCTTCAAATGACCTTCAAATGACTTGGACCTAATACGCAGTGGGATCCCGTTCGAACCTCATTCGATCCCTTACTTCGAACGAGCCTCGATTCTTATTCGAACGACCCAACTTTCGTTAAAATGAGCCTTCTTATATTTACTTAATTTTTTTCAACTTTAACCCACAACTTCCACTTATTCTCATCAAGCCTCCAAAAATAGTCAACTCAGAATATAATCACAAATATAATTATCTAAATCCCAAGGTTCTCATTTGAGTTCAACTTATGCGGGGAAATAATTAAAACATTAGGGGGTATTTTATGTAAGGTGGACTTCAAAAAGGTTTTAGTGATCTTTACACCGAGACTTTAAAAACATAAAATCTTAATAAATATTTTCCTCTTAGGGTGTATGATTTAGAGAAGGAGGTGAATGCTTTGAGAGAGTGTGAGGCATCGGTGAGTCAACTTAAGAAGGTGAAGGTTTCTTTATGTAAGAAGTTGATTGTTGTAGGTAAGGAGAAAACAGATTTGACTAACATCGGGGCTAGTCTTATGAAAGATTTTCAAGCTTCTTTGGAGACTCGTGAGAAACTTGAAGCCCGTGAATCCCAACTCGAAATTGATCTCGAACGTGTCCTAGAGTCCAAGGTCAATTTAGAGGTCACAACTAAAAAGGTTGAAAAGATGTTCCTCAGTCCTGTGTTAGGTAACGTTGAGAGGCAAGTGATAGGTTATGACGGTGCATTCACTTCACATGTCACACCTGAGCCGGTTCTCGAGTTTATGATGGATCCTTATGGCCTTTGTCCTAACCCACTTAGTAGAGCTTGTCCTAGACATTTTGAGAAAGGTATATACAAGTCTGTGTATATTTATTCCCATTGCAAATGAATAGGTCACCTTAGAGAGTTTTGTTTTAATCTAGGGACAGTTTCTCATATGCATGTTCCCCGGTATACTCCCACACGAGTTCCTACCCATTTTTTTGCACGTACTCCCATACGTGTTACTCAACATGCTCCCGGATACCATTATAAAGGTTTTGAGAGTTTTTTAGAGCAAGTATAGTATTTAGTCAAGACTTTTAAAATGTTTGATGGAGGAATTTCACAGGACGTCTTCTCCTTTCGAGAACTTCTCTGGACCTAATGATTGAGGTTGAGACTTGTTTCTTGAATAGGGTGATTACCATATTCACATCTCACATTCCTATTACTAGATTGTATTATCATTGTATTTATCTATTTTTCATTTTGATATATTTAGAAAAATCCAAAAAAAGTTTTATTTTTCTAGAAAAAGTTTGAAAAATCATAAAAAGATTTTTAATTTATATCAAAAAGATTGAAAAAGTGAAAAAGATCTTATTTTGATAAAAATTTTCAAAAAGACAAAAAGATTTTTGTATTTTAGATATTTCATTGTATATGGATGTACATTTAAGATAGTTGGATCACCCCTACATTCCATCCATTCGTGTGGACTTTTCATAATGTTTTAAGACATGACTTTGTTTTAATATTCTACTTAATAATATTTGGATTTCATTACGTTGATCATTGAAGAGTACTTTCTACATGTTAGACTCCTCGTCACCTTTATTGCACATCTGCATGAGCTTTATGAACATTGTGCTTACTAGTTATTTGTCGAATACGATGTTCTCATCTCAATTCTACTTAATAACGACCCAAATATCAAAAGAGATAAGTTGTGCATGTAAGAACCACTGCCCGGATTTCATTTGTTTTTGGAAAATAGTTGTTATATGTTAAGCTATGAAAGATAAAAATATTCTTTGCTTTAAAAGCCACCATTTTCATAAAAGAGCCTAAAAAGATTAGAGGCACACAAAAACAGAATTGTCAATCCATCTAGTTTAGATTCATTGATGCTTCGATACATATAAGCATTATGATTTCTTAAAAAATTGAGAGTAAATTCGTATATATGTGAGATTTTAAGGGAGCTATAAAGTAAAAGATCAATGATTTTGCACAACGTACTTTTTTAAAAAACATTAAATAGTTTCTCCTCAAATAAGACATAGAATTAATAAGATGTAAATGGGGATAAAATAAATCCCCATAGTTTCTTTCAAGTTTTCTCTATGTAATGGGGTTATAATAAAATCCCATATTTATCGCTTTCTTTCTAGAGTATTGGTCCCAACCTCTAGATTTTAAGTTTGTTTGGGTTTGTAAGCTTCGGAGAGGCTTTTTCTCCATCTTATATTTATAAAATGTGTGGGGGTTCCGTCTCTCTTTGGTTAAAAAAAAAGTTGATTCAATTTCATATGAGTTCATTATTTTACACCTAAGGTAGACTATGAGTTACTTCTTTAGAAGTGTGTCATGACTTCGTGCACCTATATTATGAATGTTTATGTTGATTTGCCTATGAAAAATGTTCATATAATTTCATTCCATTTTCAAAGTTCAGATATTTTAGTGTTATTCCATGGTGACTATTTGCTTTGTACCTATATGTACACTTTAAACATTTAACTTGAAATTTTGAAAAGTTTCAAAAAAAATAGAGAGGCATATGTTCTCCATGTTCCCTTCTTTATATGCTTTTGAGATTATCATTACATGTGTGTTAATTCATTATCTTTGTGATGATATCTTGCTTCTTCATATGATACTTATTTATCATGATTAATTTTCACTCCTTTGTCTATTACGGATAAAAATTGGGAAAACAAATTTAGGGGGCGTTTTATTTATCTTTTAAAACTCGTATGCATCACGGTATTTTGTTTGTCTCACTTGTGTAGGCTTTCAGCCTAGATGATGATCACTTGGACCCACACAAGATGGAGACAAAGCTAGCCAAAGGGAAGATCAATTTCAGTTGAATACTTATACAAGAATGCGCTTCCGTTTCTTGATTTGGGAGGGTATTTTTAGTATTAGATTTTAGGATTCAATTTGTCTAAGGTTTGTATTTTGTACCAGAATAGCCAAAATGGGAGATTTATAAGAGTAAGTTTTATAGTTAATGAGTTTGTTTTTTATTTTGACTTATCCCATTACATCAACACTGCACCTTCATGACTTCTACGGATTCATAGACAAAGTTGATGACTTTTGGCAAAATTGAAGAATCGTACATCTCAACAACTTTAGAAGAAGTTATTGATGCATTTGATAAAGATTTGTTTTTCTTGGGGGTTTAGAATTTTTTAGAGTTTGTTTTTCAAAATGGTTTTTAAATGTTTTTAAAGAAAACTTTGAAAAACTCGCTATCTTGCTAGAATGAGAATAGCATGTCCTTCGAATGAACTATGTTATGTTGTTAGAATGAGTTCTCTTGGTTCAAATGAGTTCGGGATCAATGCCTTTGGGCAAGCTCGGGAATATCGTTAGAAACCTCATTAGAAGTCATTAGAATGAGATAGGGTGGGTCATTAGAACGAGTTTGTAGGTTCCGAATTTAATTTTAAACAAAAACTTTTGCTTAAGCGGAATTAAGTTAAGGATGAATACAAACTAACTTTCTTTTTATATGAAAAACTCTTTTTCAATTTTTCTAAACCACACCAAATTGTGACACAAATTAACTTAACCAAATTTTATCTTGTTTAACCCTAAGCATGAAACTAGTGATTAAAACAAGTAAAATAAAGTAAAGTAATACTCACAATGCCTATGTAAAAGGAAAACCACAAATCGAAAAAACCTCTAACGGCTCAGGCCAGACAATCACTATGACAATGGTTTTACAAAGTCCGACGGTAGTCTTATACAACGACTCAATACACCCATGAGACTTGACGCTCCTCTGATCTTCTTCCAATCTTCACATTGTCCACGCGAAAAGTAACCTTCTTCCATGATGCTCTTCGACAACAGTCGCCTACACAAATGCCTCAGTATCCACCGATACGGCCTTATGTCGTCTACAATTTTGAACACGAAAGTCACCTTCTTCGCTTCTCCACCATAAAACCAGCAATGTTATCACATAGACATATGATAATGATAACTTAGATCTTTGTAAACTCTAAGGATGTTTTATAGTGTAAAACACTTAAACCTTTGTGCAGAGACCTATCTAAATTGTAAATTATTTTTTGTACTGCACACACTTCTAGAAAACTGGAACAACCTATTTATAATTATTTTAAGGCAGTGGCATCTCTCGTTCAAGTGAGATACCACGTCGTTCTAACGACAGAAGCTCTCATTCAAACGACATCATATGTCGTTTGAATGAGGTGCCCAGATTAGACTCCAAACAAAATCAATCTCGAATCCGTCCTTATCAGCTCTAAATGAAGTGTAAACAAGTAAAACACTTTTAAAAACATTTTAAAACATTTTCTTTTAAAAAATAACATCCTTATTTTTTCAAAATAAAATTCCGAGTTTCATTAACATTATGCATTCATACCCGAGTGATCTCGGAATGAAATTAAACTTTGAAGAAGAAAAATTTCGCACCTATTAAACTTCGGCATAATTAATTCATTGAAGCTTTATCGCAACGTCTTTAATTAATCTTCAACATGACATATTATGTGTGGGGTCGTACAATAAAAATCTACCTATGACTCAAACATGTTTTGTTCCGGGAATAAGTCGAAACTACATTAAGACTCAATTGGAAATTTGGTCCTTACAATGTTTTTCAAATGATCGAACAAGTTATTTTTCATCAAGATCTAGAATATCGTTCGATTTATTATTAGATACCCGATCAAATGAAAATTTTTATGTAGTTCGAACGAGGTACCTGTCATCATTCGAACGAACGTGCAAGATTTTGTTTTTGATATTAACTCTGATCCAAATCTCTAGTATTTATCCCTTTGTAGCAAACTTCCTTATAAAAGGAGAGACGGGATTGGAGTCTCCGTGAACTCTTTTTGAAAGATTTTCACACCCTTTTTGAGTTATATTGGTGATCAAACTCTTTCAATATTATTTCAATCCCCTTGAAATCTTAAAGATCTCTTTATCAAATCAAAAAGAACCTTTATAGTTCAAACACTCTTGTAAAGATTCTTCTCTATTGCTAATTTCTGGAGCAAGAGGCTCTAATGCTGAAGAAAAAGGTTAATCGGTGGATACCAAGGGGAGATTGCTTCCTATGGGTGGTGATAGAGTGTGCCATTACTATAAAAAATTTGAAGTACTGTGCATCATACTTAGTTGTTCTAAGTAGTTTGTAAGTTGACTGTGTCGTCTATCGAATCTTGTATAGTGTTGAATAAAGGTTTTTACCTTTTTAGGGATTTTCTCCTACTTCTTCGAGTATTTTTCATGCTTGTTTTGTCTAAATAAATATAGAACATCCTTTTATGCACACCTAATTTAATCAAAGAAAAGATTTGGTTGAATTTGTGTGTGGTTGACTAATATACGAATCATTTCACAGAATCCCGACATTCTCATAGGTGAACAAATTATCTTTGTACTAGAAATTAATGGGGAAACTAGGATCCATTTCATAATCCAACAATGAGCATCATTAAAAAAAATAAGGTATGGTGTTAGTTGTTGAGAATCACTCAACTTCTTTCCCAAAAGGGAGGAAGAATGAGAAGGATAAATCTCAAGGACAATAATATATGGTAAAAAGGTCCATAGTTGTAATAACCCGACTTTAATATGCCCATATATATATATATACAGTCAGGCTCTAATGCGGATTTAACTTGCGAAAAGATTTTTGTGTATTTTTTAAAAATAGAAAAAAAATTAAATTTCAACTTGATTTTTTTTATGTGGTATTTAAACATTTCAGGGGAGCCCTGTGAAAAACATTAACTCAAAATAAATAAAAAAATACTATTTTTTAAAAATCAGTCAAACATATGTCAATTTAAAAAGCATTAAAAACTTACATATGTTTGTTGATCATAGCTACATATTAGACTATGAAGTTAATTCACTACAATCTTAGTAATATATCCCAATAAAATATATTTTGATTTCTAGAGACTATAACTAAACCTTTTATCCTAATATATAGAGTTTTAACATTGAATTATATTATATTATAGATTAAATTGATACCAAAAGTTATTTTTGAACCTAAATTTCATATTGAGGTGGAGTTTTAGGAAGATGATAAATTTTGCGGTAGAAACTGTAATTTTACTAAACTTCATGGACTTTACTTTAATAAAGTTTTAGTGACCAAAATAAAAAAACAAAATAGGATCATTTTATAAAAAAATATTTTCAAGAACCTCTAAGAAATATTGAAAACATAAAGTGTGAAATTACAAAAATACCCTTCACGTGTAAAATAACCCTTTTACGCTTACCACCATTCCACCGTGTGCTTAACACATTTCCACCTCATGCTTAACACCTGGTGCTTCATTTTGATACATCCACCTTAAATGTGTCATCCATATAGAGAAGTCTTAGAACACTTGTTATATTTTGGTGAAAATAATATTGCAAGACCACTCTGTTATGCGACACCTCAGCGTTGATTCGCCAATGTAAATATGCCTAGTCACCTAGACATGTGTCACAACCATAATTTCTTTAGAAACCTATAAATAGGACCTTTGGAAACCAATCGAAACTCACACCAATTCCTTGATAATTATAGAAAGAAATAGTGAGAGAAAGTGTGGGAAATTTTAAGAAGAAGTTCTTAAAGTTCTTAGGGATATTCATCTTAAGGTAATTTTCTACTAACGTTATAATGCATCTTTATAGTTTTAATTTATTATTTTATAGCTATACTGATTAAAAATATTGGAAAAAACACTAAAGATTCATTTAGTGAACATAAAATTGTAGGGTTTTCGAAATTTAATTATTTTATGAAATTGAAACATAGAACTCTTTTCCTAATATATTATTCAGTTTCAAAAAGGGATTTTCACTAATGAATTTAGTCTTTTTGGTTATGGAAATTAATATCGCTTATTATTTCTAAACACATAATAGATAAATTACATTTAAGATTGAATTTACTTATTTTAAAAATTGAATTTGTTTATAGTTTTATATGGGATTTTGAATTTATTTTTGGTACTCTGGAATCTAATTAAGTAATTCCAAAGTCAGGCCTCGTGAAGTTATGTCTAGATGAGATGATTTTTAAGTACTCCCTCGGGCACCCTCCATATCTACTGAGAATTATTTCGATAATATTCTATCTAGATGGGTTGGTATTTAAGTGGTGCCCTATAACCCACTATCTCGACTGGAAATCGTCTGATTAGGAATAACTATTAATTGAATTCTTCAATTACAATCAATGAATTTTAAAAGTTGACAAAATAATTCTTAATAATCCTTTAAAATAAGTTATTATAGGATTAACCTACAATATATAAACTATACTTTGTTTAGAATATATAATTAAACATGTATTGTATTTGTTAGATTAATGTGTGATCCAAGACTCAATATTTGTATTATCTAACCTTTTTTTAAGTGAGTAGTCTATGCCATATCTTGCACATTTTAATTGTATAATATCAATAAAACTATATATATTTTGTGAATAACTTTTATTCTCAAAATGCATCTGGTACCGATAATTGATTCATTTGTGATATATTTATATCTCTCCATATAGATATATTGATTGAAATAAGTGTTGAAAATGATATTGTATTGAATATTGGAAATAATTTTATAAGATTCGACCTATGGGAACTCTCTTACTGATTGACGTTCTCAGTTAGAGTATCGCTGGTGTGCCCTAAATAAGGTGTTGAGACAAAATAGTTTGATTGACCCTTAACTACCGGGGAATAATACACTAGAAGAACAGGTATTATAGTGTACTTGGCCATTA
Source organism: Sambucus nigra (assembly GCA_949130495.1). NCBI lineage: Eukaryota > Viridiplantae > Streptophyta > Magnoliopsida > Dipsacales > Adoxaceae > Sambucus > Sambucus nigra. The sequence continues at coordinate 536,078,588 of OX422209.1, forward strand.
AAATGATATAATTGAAAGAAAAAGGTATTGCATTTTATTTGTTGCATTCCTTCTATTCTGAGCTATTCATTTTTATATAATTTCATTCACTTATTAATATATTACTACAAGTTCCTATCCATATATGTATATGACTTATGTTCTTACATGAATAGGTATTTATCTTTTGAAACCCCTTAGAATGTCAAGAGATTGAATCTCATTCAGATTTTAACTTATGTTGTATAAATAACCCTTTCCAGGTTACAGTTAGAGAGGACGATGGATATGTCAATATCGAATTGAAGATTATATTTTGAGATCTATTTTTTGGCTCGAGGCTAGTGTAGAATGAGGTGTTGGAGAATTTATTTCTCCTTGAGTGATTATGGCATGACTTGTAATAGAATTTAGTTATTTACGAGAATAAGAATTTATGTTTCAGAAGCTCTGATGATGTGTTACCTTTTAAGCTAGTTACAACTCATAACCTAGTGAATGTATTTTTCGTTATATTTATTTTAAGAGAACATTTGGTGTCTAGAATAATTGATGACTTGGTGGCATGTCAAGACACTCGTTTCTTTCTAATTCTAGGTCGGGGTCGTGATAGAGGTGGTATGAAAGCATAGGTTATGAAGTTGTAGATTAGCTGAGATGAGATAGGTTAGATTGTGCCTAACCTAGAATTATAAGAATGGATCATATCAAAACTTCATGTGCTAGAGGATTACCTAGTGATTGATACATTGTTTGAAGATATATAGGATGTTGATCGTATTCAATTTAGTGATGCATTATATAGTGATTAAGATAATATAATTAGAGGTAGAGTCTAAGGTAATCTTTAATTTTTATAGATTTTTGATGTGAGAGTTAGGATGTATTATACGAATCAACTATTTGGTGGGATTATAAGAATTATGAGGATAAGATTTTAGACATAATTTAAGGGATATGATCAATGGATAGAATTTTGAGATTGAAAATGATTTTTTTTATAGGATATTATTAGAGTAGACTAATAGAAACGTATTATCAGAATACTTAAGAAAATAAAAGTATAGATAGTATTAGGTGTATTAAGGATTCCATTATGGTTGAGGTATGGGATCATATATAATATGATCTTGAAATCTCTATGGTATTTTTCGTATATCCTTTGACTTTGATTCTCATTGAATGAACATTTCTTCATTTACATGATGTTCTTAAAGTTGATCCTACTATCATTTCTTGAACTGTTGCTATATGTTTTATACTATACTCTTGTCATATTATATATACTTTCCCGCTGATGAATATGGGCATTATTTATTTTTAAAGAGATAAGAAGAGAAGTCGTATTATAGTGAGAGATAGTATTATTAAATAGCTTTAAAGAATTCATTAGCTGCTTCAAGATAATTGGTTAACTTTGCCCTTCACCTAGTGAAATAATATATTTTTAATATTAAGCTAAATTATTTATATTATAATTGCATTTATTGGTATACTTAAGTTTAGGATTATATATGTTTTCCTATTAGAACTAATACATGTAATTATAATATATATAAATAATTAAATTAGATCAGTATAAAAGGATTAACCTATTAGATAATGTATAGAAGCATCTTTACCTTAAGATACTAACTCGATAGTTAGAGACATTCAATAGTTATAAATGAATTCGTTAGTATAATACCATGTTAAGGTATATTTTTTTGAAAAAGGTTCACTTTTTAGTAGTCAATTAGATTCACCCAATTTACATCTCAATTGGAAAAATAGAATTTATCATTGACCTAATTCAAAAAAATGGAACACTTTATAAACCATTGTTTCGTATAGAACCATTTAAGGTAATTGAGTTAATGGTTTAGTTATACGATCTATTGTATAAGGGTTTTATCAAACCACATATATCACCGTGAATTGCTCTAGTATTTGATAAATTAAGGATGGGACGATGAGATTTTGTATGGATTATCAAAAACTAAATAAGGTAACCATTAAGTATAGTACCATTTCCCTCATCGAAATAGTTTGTTTAAACTGACTATAAGGTTCATCATTACTACCTAAAATGATAATTGAAAGTCAACTTTTTATACTAGCTGTGGATACCCGGAATTTATAACTATGGGCCTGGACGAGTAGCCCAGTCCTGGCAGCCCAAAGTCTAGGCCCCTCATCTCTTATAACTGATCTGGTCTCCCCCCACGGTCCCATGAAGGGAAGTTATGGGAGAAATGGAAAACATGGAGGAACCCATCACCTCCACTCATCTACATGCACATGTATATATTAAACCCTAGGTCCGGGGCAAAAGGACGAGTTGTATTCTCTGTAATCACTCTCCGGAGTATATAGAAATAATATCGACTGCACCACCGTGGACGTAGGCACATCTTGGCTGAACCACGTACATCCTTTGTTGTGTGATTGGCATCTTGTTTTCCTTATCCTCTTCTTGATAATCTTTCTCTCATATTTATTTTTGTTGCATAATAACTGCATCCATAATTGGCGCCGTCTGTGGGAAGCGTTCATCTTTCCCTGAGAAGAGCCCACATCAAGAAAGGAGTTTAAGATGTCTGGTCACAGCAGCAATGCCCCCCAAGCAGGAGATATTCAAGAGCCACCTGCTCCTCGTAGGATTAGGTCTGAAGTCCGACGTTCAGATGAGAGAGCTCGCTTGGAAAGACCAACCTCATAAGAAAGTCAGGGACCAACGAGGTCCACACAGATATCCAGGTTGATTGATGCGTACGAGGCAAGGTTCCACGAGCAGAGGGAGTCTTCTCGCAGATACGAGGCTGAGAATGCTCGCTTGAAAAGAAGACTGGAAAGACTAGAAAGGGAGCTTCGCCCTGATAACCGAAGATGCCCATATCGCACTCCTAGCCCTCAGGCAAGCAAGTCTCGCAGTCGAGGAAGGAGCACTAGGCGAGAATATCAAAGGGACGAAGGAGGCGAATCAGACGCCGACCTCCGCGAACAGCTGCGAAGAGCTCGCCGCCACCAGAGCCCTACTCGTAGCGACGAGCACATACGAAACTTGGTCCGCAGGGAGATGGACCAGCATCCCGCTCACCACAGAACAAGATCAACTAGAGAGCTCGCGAGGCGAGCTCTCAAAACCCAGATGAAGTCACCTTTCACAAGAGAAATCGAAGAGGAGGAAGCTCCCAAGAAATTTTCCATTCCAAGGTTCAAGATTTACGACGGAAAGACTGATCCCATCGATCACGTCAGACAATACCGACAGGCCATGACCCTCTGGAGTCACCGGGATGCCCTGATGTGCCGTATTTTCCCCTCGAGCCTTCATGATGTAGCACAAAAGTGGTTTGAAAGGCTCCCCCACCGGTCAATCAAGAATTTCAAACCCCTAGCCGAACTCTTTACGGCCCGATTCATTAACAGTAGCTCCCATCCCAAAAGGATGGATGTTCTACTGACAAAGAAGAAAACGCCTCAAGAGACCCTCCGAGAATACGCGAAGAGGTACTGGGAGTTATTCAATGAGATCGAGGACTGTGCGGAGGAGGTGGAAGTGGCAGTGGCCTCCTTCAAAATTGGGCTCCCTAGTTCTTCCCTCCTCTACCAATCCCTGACGAAGAAGGAAGCTATGACTATTGACGACCTTATGGCCCGAATCGAGAAATACCCAAAGGTGGAAGATGTCACCCGCTCTAATACAGTAGAAACAGTCGAGCTAAGCTCACTACTAGGGTAGGTGAGAAAATTGAGAACCAGAGGAAAGGAGGAAAGAACGGAGGCAAAAATGGCTCCAAGAATGGAGGGAACCAGGACGCGTCGAAAGCATTCCAGGCGGTCAACACCGTCTTCAAAGAACCAATTTACAAGGTTCTTGCAAAGATCAAGGATGAGCCATTCATCAAGTGGCCCAGGAAGATGGGGGAGATCCCTCAAAGAGGAACAATGCGTTGAGATGCGCTTTTCACAAAGAGGGAGGGCACAAGACCGAGCACTGCAAAGCTCTTAAGTCTCATCTCGAAGAACTGGCCCAGTCCGGGCTTTTGAACGACTTTGTGGAGAAAAGGGCAGAGAAAGTAACTGCCAACAGAGAGATGAGACCCGATAATGTGCTGGAGGATGATGCTGGACATGAGTTCGCCGTAATTCACGGAGTATATGACGTCAAGCAAATACAAGGGAACTCAGCTCGAATGGAGATGAAAAAGCTTACAGCGGTAATGCAGGCTTTTCAAATCGATCCAGCAAAGTCACCGTTAGGAAAGCGTCGACGAGCAGAGGACGTCAACTATAACAAGCATATTGTTTTCATGGATGAAGATTTGATGGGAGTAAGGACCCCACATCATGATGCCCTGGTCATTACACTCGGGATAGCCAACTTTGACATCGACAAGCTTCTCGTCAATTAAGGAAGCTCATCCGAAGTAATGTACCTCGACCTGTTCAGGAAATTGAAGTTGAGCGTCACCGACCTAAAGGAAGCTACTGTTCCTTTGGTCGGCTTCGCTGGGAAAATGACCATGCCCCTAGGCAAGATAGTGCTGCCAGTTCGTGCTGGGAACGTCTCCAAGATGATTGAGTTTTTGGTAGTTGACATCGAATCACCGTACCAGGCCATCCTCGGCAGAGGATGGATTCATGCAATGAAGGCGGTCTCCTCGACCTACCATCAGAAGCTCAAGTATGTAACCGAGCGAGGAGTAATGGAGATCCACGGCAACCAAGCGATGGCAAGGAAGTGCTTCATAGCAGCCATCCGACCAAAGCTAGAGAAGAAAGTCGGTCAACCTAGCGAGAAAGTTGAAGAGGGTGTGATACCTTCCAAATAGCAACTAAAGTATGAAAGACCAGGAGTAGAGGAGACCAGGCTCCTCCCCTCCGAGCGTGTCATCGAGGACCTGGTAGAAGTTATAGCCAAAATTGGTGACAGTAGCAGAGTCTTCTTGATTGGAGCATCTCTCACCGATCAAGAACATAAGGAGTTGATGACCTTACTGAGACGCAACGTAGATGTTTTCACATGGGAACCATACGAGCTTCCTAGTATTGATCCTAATATGGTCTGTCATCAGCTGCACGTCAACCCCACATTCAAGCCAGTCACGCAGAAGGCACGAAGAACTGCACCCGAGAAGGCTAAAGCGGTCGAAAAGGAGGTCGAAAAATTACTGGATGCAGGATCCATACGGGAAGTACAATTCCCCAAGTGGTTGTCCAACCTAGTAGTAGTTCCGAAGAACAATGGGAAGTGGAGAGTTTGCATCGACTTCACTGACCTCAACAAAGCATGCCCTAAGGATAGTTTCCCCCTCCCAAAGATAGACCAACTAGTAGACGCCACTGCAGCTCACGAGCGAATGAGTTTCCTGGACGCATACTTCGGATATTACCAGATCCCCTTGTATGCCCCGGACCAGGACAAAACGGCATTTATCATGATGGTTGGGTTGTATTGCTACAAGGTCATGCCATTTGGGCTCAAGAATGCAGGGGCAACCTACCAGCGGTTGGTCACAAAAATGTTCAAGGATCAAATGGGAGACACAATGGAGGTCTACATCGATGACATGCTCGTTAAGAGCAAGAAGAAGGAAAATCACCTCTCAGACCTGTCAAAAACCTTCGAAATCCTCAGGAAGTACCGAATGAAGCTTAATGCGAGCAAGTGTTCCTTCGGTGTCCAGTCAGGAAAATTTCTTGGATACTTGGTCAGTAAGAGAGGCATAGAAGCTAATACGGACCAGATCGATGCAATCAACAGGGTACAACCCCCTCGAACAGTCCGAGACGTGCAGAAGCTCACTGGAATGCTCGCTGCCTTAAATCGCTTCATTTCCAAATCCTCCGAGAAGTGCAGGCCTTTTTTCAAGCTTCTGCAAGGGAGGAAACCAATAGAATGGAGACCGCACTGCTCGCGAGATTTGGATAAGCTCAAGTCTTACTTAAGCTCTCCACCGCTGCTTGTCATACCACAACAAACGAATTCTTTATACTTGTACCTCTCGGTATCCAGTCATACTGCCAGCTCGGCATTAATATGCGAGGTCGCAGGAATCCAACACCCCGTCTACTACGCGAGCAAGACCTTATTAGACGTCGAGCAAAGATACCTGACATTGGAGAAGCTCGCCTTTGCACTAGTGATAACCTCGAGGAAACTGAAGCATTATTTCGAAGCTCATATTATCGTCGTCCTTACATCGCACCCCCTTAAAGCGGTCTTAGGGAAAGCGGATTTGTCGGGCAGATTGTCTAAGTGGTAAGTTGAGCTCGGCCGGTTCGACATCCAATTTCAACCAAGGACCGCTATCAAGGGTCAGATCCTCGCTGATTTCATAGCCGAATTCACTGGCGAAGAACTCCCCGACCAACCTCAACCGACAAAGCAAAAAGAGGACCCAGCAACAGTGGAAACCTTGAAACTATTCGTTAATGGAGCCTCCAACTCAAAGGGGGCAGGCGTAGGCATCGTTCTCATCACCCCAGAAAACACCATCCTTGAGCAAGGAATCAGGCTTGGATTTGCAGCCTCCAACAACAAAGCAGAGTACGAAGCCTTAATAGCCGGCCTCCAAAAGGTGCAAACTCTGGGAGCAAAACGTTTACAGGTGTTCGGCGATTCTCAACTAGTCTCCAATCAGATAAGTGGAGATTATAATGCGAAGGATGAAAGAATGGCAGCCTACCTCGCCCTGGTGAGGAAACTAATGACGAGCTTTGAGGAGATCAACATCCAGCAGTTTCCCAGAGGGCAAAACAGTCATGCCGATGCCTTAGCAGCCCTAAGCTCGACAGTTGATTCTAGCCTTAAAAGGGTCATTCCCATCGATTTCCTCATTTATCCAAGCATTAACCACAACAGCAAGCTGCCAAACGTGGAACAAATACTCCAGGTGGGATCAGCCCCCAGATGGATGGACCCCTTAAGAGACTATTTGAAGGAGGGCACGCTCCCCGAGGACAAGAAAACCGCCCACCAGATAAGAGTCAAAGCTGCTCGCTTTCACTTATCCACAGGAGGCGACTTGTATAAGAAGTCCTTCTCCAGTCCCTACCTTAGATGCGTCCACCCAGGGGATGTCGAGCAAGTGCTGCGCGAGCTTCATGAAGGAATCTGTGGAAGTCATGTCGGAGGAAGGTCTCTAGCCTTTCGAGCAATGAAGGAAGGCTATTGGTGGCCATATATGCAAAAGGACTCCGCAGTGTATGTCCGCAAATGCCAAAAATGCCAACTTCACGCTCCAATGGTCCACCAACCAGCAAGAAACCTAAAATCCCTGACCAGCCCGTGGCCCTTCGCCCAATGGGGGATGGACATCGTGGGACCACTACCCACTGCTGCCGGCAATCGCAAATACCTGTTGGTTGCAACTGACTACTTCACCAAATGGATCGAGGCAGAACCATTGGCAAACATCCGAGACGCTGACATGATAAGATTCATATGGAGGAATATAATCACTCGATTTGGAATCCCCAAAACCATCATCACTGATAATGGGACACAATTCGAGAGTGGCCCCTTTCAGGACTTTTGTAACGAACACGGGATCAGGCACAACTTTAGTTCGGTGGCCTACCCTCAGAGCAATGGGCAAGCAGAAGCTTCCAACAAAACTGTGATCGATGGATTGAAGAAGCGACTAGAGCGAGCCAAGGGCGCATGGGCAACCGAGCTACCCCATGTCCTATGGGCATACCGAACAACTCCTCGGCGAGCAACAGGAGAAACCCCATTTTCACTAACATATGGCATGGAAGCAATCATTCCACTAGAAGCGGGCTTACCAAAAATGAGATCCGACCTTGTCGACCAAGGCCAGAATGATGGGGCGTTGCTCATTGAACTCGACCTCGCCGATGAGCGTAGAGAACTGTCCCTAGTGAAGCTTGCAAGCTATCAGCAACAGCTCACAAAGCATTACCACAAAAGGGTTAACCCGAGAAGATTCCAAGTTGGGGACTATGTTCTAAGGAAAGTCCTGGGCAACATAGTAAGGTCATCAGACGGCAAGCTAGGCCCAAACTGGGAAGTACCCTTTAAAGTAACTAGGTACGACCTGCAAGGTGCATATCATTTGGAAACGATGGAGGGAAGAGAGATACCACGAGCATGGAATGTAGCTAATCTCAAGAAATTCTATTTTTAGATTCTCAAGGAATTTTTTTATTGAATATTTTTCTTGTATTTGTTATGTAAAAGGAACAGTTCATTCCCCTTATTACTAATGAAATCAGTAACTGCATTTTATCACACATCTTTTTCCAAATCACAGGCACGATGGTCGATATAGCAGGGGGATACTCCTCCTCAGGTCATCGTCATGAAACATGAGAGACCTCTTAGCATTGTCCCTAACAATATATAAAGCCCTACAGAGGATTCTTAGGCAATGCGACCAGATTTTATACTAGCCATCAAACCTGCTTTGGTTGAGTAAAATCCTGACCGGATGAAGACATCCAATACCAGGTGTGTCCTCGCTAATTGCCCCACTTAGGCCTAAGGGAGTGTGACGACACAACCTAAGAGGTAAAATGGGGCACAATGGTATTTTGGTATTATACTGGAGTGGGGGGACACTTGCATGGCAAAATAAAAAGAATTATAAAGCAGCAGGAATATAAAAAGATTGGATGAACACGTTTAGTCGGCAAAATTGCCCAAAACACGAACTCTTCATTAATCTCTTATATTTACAACAGTGATAATACATGTTTAGTCGGCGAAGCTCGCCCAAAGCATTTACATTATCAAAAAAGACAAAATAATAACAACTTGTTATATTTACAACAACGATAATACACGTTTAGTCAGCAAAGCTCGCCCAAAGCGTTTACATTATCAAAAGAAAAACAACTTGCAAAAAATTCAAGAAGGTGGAAGCCTCCAAACAAGATAGTCTGCCACTCTAGCTCTTCGTCCATCATCAGGAGCAGGAACCAGCTCTTCCACGACCTCATCTGCGTCCAACTCTAATAGTTTTCGAGGAATAGCATCAATGGGGATCCATCTATCATCCCTCCTGAATGGATTGGGCATCAGAGTGGAGGAGGATATCTCGTGATGGTACCATAACATCGAGTTCCTCGGGACCTAAAGCTCTTTCAAGGCACTCAACCACCCTCTGATGAAAGAAATTTCCTCGAACTCGGATAGTCTTGTGGGAGCATCTAGCCAACCTTGATCATAACATTCAGCCCACGCTTGTCGAGGACCCCTCTTGAATAAATGCCGCAATCGAGTAACGTCCCTTTGAAGCCCAGCAGCAGTTACGTATGCTCGGCGGACATCATCACGGAGCTCTTCCATCTCCTTATCCTGTTGTTCTTCTGCTTCCCTGTTCCTGCCCCTGGTGCTCCTACCAGCTCGCGGGAGGGGAGGACGAGTGGAACCTCACGGCACAGGATGAGTATATCTAGCTCGCGAAGACGAGGAGCCTTGCAGAACCGCTGAAACGATGCTCGGCGCATGCTCTCTAAATTGCAGGACTTCCCTCCTCAAGTTTTCATTCTCCTGCTGCAGGAATTCCCCAACTTGATTTATCTTGGTGGCCTCCAGCAACCTAGCTCTCAGTACATTGACTTCCTCTTGTACAGAAGCACCAATGCCTTCCATATCCTAGAGCCTGTCCTTCAGCCTAGCCACTAGCTCGGACTGCTCCTTATACTTTTGATTCCTCGACCTAAGAGACTTGCAAAGCCTAACAAAGGCCTGGCAAACCCGAGGACTGGCATTGGGACCAAAAGTCCTGCCCAATTGAGATGTGGCAGGAATATACTCTTCAACGTCGGTTAACTACAAGACATAAAAGGGCAAGGGAAAGAAAAATCAATCAATGCATTGGAAAAAGAAGCCTTTTTATTTCATTAATAAAGGTCAAGTACATCGAGCAGAAAATGGAAAAGTTACAAGCAGAAGTACAAAAATAATCCTAAGAGAGGATTAACTAGCAACCTCAGACTGCCCAGAGGTGGCTGGCTGCTTCCCCTTGTCAGCAGCAGCAGAGGCATCTCCCTCTATAGGGATGCCCTCATTCGCCTGGGCAGGGCCAGCATCGGCAGGAGTTATCTGGGAGGTAAGATCAACACCCTCGATGGCTGGGGCAGGGGATTCTTCGTCCACAGTTGGCCTTGGACCCGGGTCATGCTCATCGAACAGAGGATACTCAGCATTAACACCAGCAGCTAGGAGGGCCTTGTTCCAGCCCTTCTTGAAGTTCAAACGGCTGATATAGCCTATCTGAACTTCGGCGTCTTCATAAGCAGCAGCCCACCCGGAGTTGTATGAATCCTCCTTGATGGTGGCTACCTGGGACTCCTTCTCCTTCAGCTGCTCGGTCAGAGCCTTGTTCTCCTCCATAACACCCAACTTGCTCGAGCAGACTAGGTCATAGGCCTGCCTCAGCAGCTCCTTAACCGCCGTATCCCTCTCTCAATTAGAATTGATAAGGGCCAGATCAGAGGAAGCTCGGGCGGCATCAGCAGCCTTCAAAGCAGCCTCCAGTTGAGAACCCCTGACTTCCAGCGTGGACTTCTGTTGCTCCATCTCGCCATTCATTCTCACCAACTCGTCGCGAGAATGGTAGAGCACCGCGAAGTCAGTCACAAACTACCAAAAATAAAGAATAAATCAAGAAGGAGAAACGATGAAAACTTGTTAAGGAATTGAGAAAGGGAGAGAACCTTACCAAGGCTAGTCTCTGGCTAGCTTGGAGGGCTAATTGATCAGACCCCAGCGCCCTCTGGCGATCTGCAGGAAGAACTGTCCTCTCGAGCAGCGCAGGAGCCAGCTGAGGAGAAGTGGAAACTGAGGCCCCCTCGGGCAAGGCAGACACCGGGACCAAGGCTTGCCCCGCCTTTGTCCTCGACTCCATCTTCCTCCTCTCTTCCTCTCTCTCCCTCTCCATCCTCTTCCTCTCCTCCACCCTCTTTTTTTCCTCCACCTTCTTCTTTCTCTCCCTCTCTCTTACCTGCTCTTCCTCTCTCCTCTTCCTCTCTTGCTCCTGAGTGGAAGAACGAGAACCAGTAGCCACGGCCCCAGAAGAAGACTTTTATTTCTTTGACCTCTGTGCAAGAAGCACATGGTCCTCATCATCATCGTCTTTAATAAGGTTCTTCCTTGGAGGCATCTCTTCGCCTGAGCTGCTGGAAGTGCTCGACGATCCTCGAGCTTCAGAATCCTGTTCAGAAGAACTGCTACTGCCAGAGCTCCCTCCACCAAAATTACTCGCAGGTCCTGCAGGCTCACTCTCAGAGCTGCTCTCCTCTTCGTCAAACTGGATAGGCTCAGCAGTAGTCTCTCCGAAAGAATCAAACTCTGGAACACTATCCACCGGCCGTTCTATGAAGCTGGAGCCTGCGTTCTTGTACTCGAGCAAAAAGGCAGCAGACCTGGGATGCTCGCCATCACCCAGAGGCTCCCTAATATTCCAAGCTTTCACCAACTCCGAGATACGAACCTCGCTGAGAGAAGGCTCCAAATTCTTTGTCCTCGCTGTGGAAGAAAAAGCAAAGAGAGGTTAGAAAAGTCACAAGTCAGCAAAGGTTAAAATAACAGTACAATGTCTACCTATATATTCTTCCCCGTAAAAAGGAACGGTGAACCTCTCAGACCTCGACCCTTCAAACTGGGGAGGGAACTACCAATTCCTAACGAGGAAACCCTCTTGCCAGTAGTCCTTATGGGAATCAGGTAGGTTTACTACCAATACCCTATCAGGACTCCTAGCTTTGAGATATAAGACACCTGAGCTAGTTCGAGAGAAGGAATAACAGAAACAGATCTCGGCAAGTCCTAACCTAGTACCATACAACTGGTTTATTCTATGGACGCTATTTACTATCTTCGACACATTGGGCGAGCACTGTGCGGGAACAATATTGAAATAACCAAACAAATGCAGAAATAGATCATTAGGGGGAAAAGTAAGTCCCCCCTGTGAGAGCAACAAAACATGGATCTAGTGGGCATCCTCTATATCCCTAACGTTCCTAGGAGGGGAGGCACAACATTCAATATCTACCCACTCAGGAATTTTGTAGAACTTCCTGAACTCAGAGATTGACCTATTTCCAATCTTCGCCATTGAAAAACTCAAGAAATTATACAAACTAAAGAGAAAGTGCAAAGAAAGGGCACGAAAAACTTACAAAACAGAAGATCGGTTCGAGCGATGAAGAAGCACGAGCTCAAGACGACTAAGAAGCAATGGGAATGGGGATTCAGAGAAGAAGGTACGAGGCGCTAGAGTTCTCAGAAGAAGGAAGAGTACTGGAAAGGCTGAAACGACGAAAGAAAAAGTGGCTATCCCAATAAGCCTTCAACTCTAATCATAGCACACAGATAGCGAAGCGAGTGCCGCCAAAGCAACTTCACAGTTTTCGAAGAATCACAAATTAGCCATAATGGCTGATCATTTAAATCCATTGGACCCATAAACGTGGCCCAACAAATTTAGGGGCAATTGTGGATACCCGGAATTTAGAACTATGGGCCTGGACAAGTAGCCCAGTCCTGGCGGCCCAAAGTCCAGGCCCCTCATATCTTATAACTGATCCGGTCTCCCCCCATGATCCCATGAAGGGAAGTTATGGGGGAAATGGAAAACATGGAGGAACCCATCACCTCCACTCATCTACATGCACATGTATATATTAAACCCTAGGTCCGGGGCAAAAGGACGAGTTGTATTCTCTGTAATCACTCTCCGGAGTATATAGAAATAATATCGACTGCACCACCATGGACGTAGGCACATCTTGGCTGAACCACGTACATCCTTTGTTGTGTGATTGGTATATTGTTTTCCTTATCCTCTTCTTGATAATCTTTCTCTCATATTTATTTGTGTTACATAATAACTACATCCACACTAGCTATGGTCATTATGCATTCCTAGTGATGCTATTTGGACTAACTATTTCAATAACCTCTATCCTCAATGTGGTGAACTGTGACACCCCGCCTAATTAAATATCGGGTGATCATTCATTTATTAAATTATAATCAGGGTGAACGGTTGGTTCATTCTTAGCATCACTGCCACAAAATAAACTTTCCAATTTAAACACCCTAAATAATTAAGCTAAGTGTCAAAACCATTTAAAATATTATTTCCACTTTATTAAATCCAATTATGAAAACCTTTAATAAGTAACAGTTTAAGAATCACACAATTATTAAGACTGGAAATAAACACCCATGAATTTAACCATTCAGATAAACCAATACCAACTTTAAAACTACAAAGGAAAATCATCCTGTCAGTAATCAAATCCCAAAGAGTAAAAATACTAAAGATAAATGAACATAATCTCTGACAAATCCAATGGATTAAGGAAACGGGCGACACATGCCCAACTAATTAGAACTGAAATAGTAGTGGAATCAACAACGAGGTCGTCTAAGCAAATGGCCTGCAACTCCCACATAAGCTGCAGCACGTCCAGTCCAAAGAACCTAAACATGACGCCCCTGTGGCTGGGCACCTGTAATATATAAATATATATACAAGAGAGAAGAGATAACAGAAAACGGGCCAGAGTCCGATTGTAAAACAGTTTAAATTTAGGTTAGCAAGTATTTAAAATGCTTACCGGCTAATGTAACAACCATGTTAGTATGCGACACTCTCTTGAGAAATTCTCACCTCTCATCTAGCGTGCACGTCTACCGCATTATTAACCCCAAAAGTTTATTTTAACTTACTTTCCCATAAGGTTTCATGCCGACAATTACTATGGCTAGGATAATTAATTTCTGAAATTTAAGTTCTCACATCTATCTCATTTCATTTTAAAATATTCCATTGTCACAAAATTCTCAAACACTTAATAATAAAATCGGAGTATTTATTCATTACTTAACTACCTTTATGCACAGTAGAACGTTCCCATACTTAAGTATACATTTCTATATTAGCCACTCATATAATATATATATATATATACACTATCGGCACCCCACATAAGCTTTATGGTGCTGGTATACTCTGCTATCAAGTCCCCGTATCACTCGTACTAAGGAAAATACTAGTTCGGAATCACTCTCGAATTGTATTAACACAACACATAAACAAATGGAGGCGAAGCATAGTTCCAAGTCACTAAGAGGTCAGCACATACCCTCACGTCTCTTAGGACCATCTGACTATCAATCAGATAGCCTGTACCAAGGAATCCTATGTTCTAGGGTACAAGTCGTTATCCCCCGTAAAGGCTCAATCGAGATAAGACTGTCCCGGCGCGAAAAACCCCCCGTGATAGCAAGTAGCTCGGGTATGATTTTTACACATATATATAATATATGCACAATCACACAGTCATATATATATATATATATATATATATATATATATATATATATATATATATATATCACTATTCACATTTCTCAATTAAGTGCACCCACGACCCATAATTATAATTATCCGTTCTTAATACATTCTACTCGTTTATCCCTTATAACGGACTCGTCTATATTATTTTCATTTATAGGTTATTCCATACTTACTTCATATCTCTTGAAGTATTCTATCTACCTAAGTATAATCTCAGTAGGTACTCTCACTTACTTTCTAGTCTAACTTCCTATCGAGTCTTAATCTTTTATTTAAATGTTCGCATAATTACGTATGGGTAAATCACTCAGTGTTAACCCTTAATTTCATCTTACATTAAATTCTCACTTATTGGGATTTACTATAACCCTATTAGTCCTAGTTATATCCCAAAATGTTCTAATAATAATACTCAATGGTTACTATGCATTTTAATCGGAATCAGCCATAATAAGAGGAATATGCAGTTTTCCATAAGGGGTCGATCGATCGATGGAAGGGGGTCGATCGATCGATGTTCTTTGGTCGATCGATCGATCAAGCAATTATGGCGAAAACTCCATTAACCCAGTTACGAAAATCCATCTCCAACCTCAACCAAATCTCCATATATGATTCCCAAACTCCCAACAAATGATACTACACGCACTATATACCTAAATACTTGATATTCTACGTAAAATATGTGAGTTTTTATCCAGTATAACAATTTAAAGGGGTAAAATCTACATAGACTTCAAGAACCCTAATCTTTTCTTTAAATTTCAATTCTTCCAATTCTTTTCCATATTTTCTACTTCTAAATCCATGAAATTTCTTGGTGTATCCTCTACACACGAATTAGATGTTCAAAATATGATTACTTCTTCTACAACATGTGAATTCTAGTCTCCAAACTACACATTCTTTCATGAAACAAGTTCTAAACAACCCTAGACTAACATAATTGAGATATTAACTAAAAATAAAGCAAGACAGATACTTGCCTAGAAATTTAGTTTCTGATTTGTGGAAGAAAGTGGTGTGGTTGTGTTCCCCGTCGCGCGATCTACGATTTGGCGGTGGTGGCGGTGCAAATGGTGAAGTTTTTTGGCTTTGAACTCCTTAGAAATCTTTCCCACTTCTTCTCCAATGACCGTTATTTGGTTTTGCTTTTGTTAACCCTAGATGACAACTACTAGAAGCTGATATAACCTTGGAAAATTCGTGGGTTTAATTGCCTAAAAATACGAAATGTCCAAAACGCCCTCTCGGGATGTTAATTAGGCCTAAAAACACCCCGAGACCCAAACTAAACCCCCAAATACATTATTTCGACTATCTCGACCCTTCCGAACACATTGGCGAACTCGAAATCACCATACGAGTGACTTATAATTTATTCACTTTTAATAATAATAATTTAGTCCCGACACGACACAGGCGCGTCCTGACTTAATTTCCATATTATTCCCTCATGGCAATTTTAGTAAATACAATCCTACATATTACTTTACTCAATAAGTAATACTTAACAAATCAATAATTTTCCAATAATTACTAACTCTCGTCACGCTAGTAACATTTAAAATAATTTTTTGGATTAATATTAAATTAATTTATCTCAATTAAATTTAATAAATCCCTAAATTTAAAGGCCATAAAAATACGGGGTATTACATGAACATAATTTTCAGAAGTATTTGGAGTAGTTTGTTCAAAAACATGAGAAGCATTTAAGAATTCCAAGGTAAGAGAAGTTATAGACGGATTAAATAAGGTGAATTATGAGTGCTCTATATAAATTGAGAGTAAATTATAGGAACATAATAATTAGTTAGTAGTTGCCTTACTTTTAACTATTACTTTGGGGGAAGGAGGATTGGTAATTTCTATTAATACATCTAGAATTTTTTTTTTTATTTGGGTTATTTTATAACAGAATAAAAGTACTTGTTGATACCAAATTTAATCTGCTGGCATGGCTCAATAAAGTGAAGACACGTGGCAGTCTACGTGGCAACAGCAAACACTTCCGAGGAACCCACACATTCTGAGGAGCCGCACTACAACGAGGAACACTGCTTCCCCGAGGAACTCATACGCTCTGAGGAACTCATACTCTCCGAGGAACTCTTGAATACCGAGAAGCTTAGGCGGTCCGAGCAACTCAGGCGATCCGAGCTGCACCTCGAACAAAGAATTAATAGATGGATAACCAACAGTTTGACTGTTCATTAAATGCTTATCATTCAGACGCACACGTTTAAGGGGCATTGAATGTATTACCCTTTCATATGTACATCATTTAATGTATTACCCTTTCACATTACAGCACCAAGGCTATAAATACATTGTACAATCCTCATTGTAAAGGGATCGGAATTTCTTGAGATCACTTGTAATCGAGAATTCTAATGCAATCAGCAATACCATAACAGTGGACGTAAGCCATTCTTATAAGGCTGAATCACTTTAAAATTCTTTGTCTCATTTATTTATCTGTGATTGAATAATTAGAGTGATCTAATTTTTTACATCAACGGATTGGCGCCGTCTGTGGGAACGACTGGTAATATCGTTTTTCACCAAAAATAATCCATTATGAATGGATGACATTCCGGAACCCAGCGATCGAAACGCTGGAACCCCTCCGAATCCATCTGCTCCACCAAGTATTCCAGATCTGGCTGGAATAATGACAAATCTGGCTCAGGGCCAGACCGTCATGCAAGAAATAATGCGACTACTCATCCAAACCCTTCATGGCGGTGCACCAACCCATTCAGGATTACAGAGTATTCAATGAAACACCCGTGCACCATCCTCACGTACTAGGTGTACCAATTCATATCGCAATGAGGAATCTGAAGATTTTTCTTATCAACCTGGACGAACTTCGTCAGTGCGATCCACAGATACAGAACAACGTAACACTCTTTCTCCAGAAAGGACTAGTGTGTTAGAGAGGTTAAGCAGGGTATCACCTTTTGATCGATTAGGACTTAGAAGGAGTAGAAGTCCTCCTAAAGTCGTATCGAGGAGTTTTCGACGACCATCAGATTTAAGGGAAGGATTTGCCCAGTCGTGACCAGCTGCTCATCAAGATAGATCCCATGAGCGACCAGCTGCTCGTCAAGATAAATCTCTGGAAGCCACATCCACGCGATCAGTTGCTCGAACCAACAAGCCCGAGGAAGGAAATGATGCATGGAAAGGCTCTATTCAAAGGCTGGAGGATAGATTAGGGTAAATGGCTAAGGCTAAGAACCCTCTACAACAAACCTTTGTTCGAGGAACACCTTTTGTCCAGGCCATTGTAGATTTTCCAACACCATCAAAATTCAAAGCACCTGTTGTGACCCCCAAATATGATGGAAAGACTGACCCTGTCCTTCGTATAGAACATTACTAGGCTGCAGCCGACATCTATGCTGTTTCAGATGAGATGAGATGCAGAGCATTCTCGGGAACTCTTATCGGATCTGCTCAAATATGATATAATAATCTTCCTCGGGGTAAGATTTCAACCTTTCTTCAACTGGTCGAGTTATTCATTGGGAATTTCTATTTTGGGGCAAAGCCAGTTAAACGAGTAGCACGTCTGTTAAGTGTTAGACAAAAGGTTGGTGAGAGTACCAGAGATTACATAACTCGTTTTAATAACAAGAAATTGGAAGTCATTGATTATGAGGAGAAGACAGCTATTACTACCTTAATGAGTGGACTACTGCCGAATAAGTTGTACTACACTTTGGCCAAAGATCCACCTCGAACCATGTTAGACCTGATGGGAAAAGCGTCCAAAATTATGAATGCCGAGGAGGCTATGGCTGCGAAGAAGAATATGGATGCTAAAGAAACCAAGGTGGAAGGTGATAAAGCTAAGAAGAAAGAGCACAAGAACAATGGTAATGACAAACATTCAAAAACTAGGTCGGTATGGGACGTAATGAAGAAATATGATAATTATACTCCTTTGAAGAAGGATATCAACCATGTTCTAGAAGAAATCAAGAACAACGAGGAACTAAACTGGCCAGAGAAAATGAAGGCAGACCCTGACAAGAGGAATAAGGCAAAGTATTGCGAGTTTCATAAAGATCATGGCCATATGACCAAAAATTGCATAGCTCTTCAGAATGAGATTGAAACACTCATCAGACGAGGAAAACTGTCAAAGTATGTTGATCAGGGAAACGAAAGAAGAAACAATGACCGAGCAAGAGAGAGGTCTAGATCTCCTCGTAGAGTAGAGGAGAACAAGAAAAGAAACTATGAAGTTGATCCAGAAGACGACCCCGATCTTCCCAAGAGACCAAGGCAGCCAGAACGAGAGGTATTTTCAATACGCTTTGGGTCATTTAACTGTAATGTTATAACAGGTGGAGATGCAGGAGGAGGAGATCTTACTGCAGAGAGAAAATCTTACCTCGGTGAGGCTCAAGCTTGCTCGTACATTCAGCGAATAAATCTAGCTGAAGAGGATCGCCCGAGAAAGGTGAATAAAGAGAAATTGGTCATTGGTTTCTCAAAGAATGACCTTGCAGGTGTTCTATATCCTCATGATGACCCACTAGTGATCAAGATGAGAATGAAGGAAGTAATGATTTCAAGAGTACTGGTAGACAATGGTAGCTCGGCAGACATCATGTTCTACTCGTGCTTCGATAGTTTAAATCTAAAGCTATCTCAATTGGAGCCTTATCATAGACCCCTCATCGGTTTTGCTGGCGAGAAAGTATTTCCACTTGGGACGATCAAGTTGGATATATTCATTGGTACGTGGCCTGCTTGTCGAACAGAAAGAATACGCTTCTTCATGATGGATAAGAATGTTCAATCATCATATAATATCATCATGGGAAGAGTAGGATTGAAGAAGTTCGAGGCTGTACCATCTACGATGCATCAGTGCCTGAAATTTCCAACAAATTTTGGAGTAGGAGTTGTGAAAGGTGACCAGAAAGTAGCTCGGGAATGCTATTATTCATCCGCCGAGCAAGAAGAACTGGAAGAATCAAGGAAAAAGACTACTACCTATCAAGTGGATGAAGGTGCAAAAATTGAAACATTGGATCCTAGAGATGAGTCACAACTTGTGAAGGGCCAAGTGATGGAAGCTACTGAAAGCATCATTCTGGACGACGAGCACCCTGAACGTACTACTCAAGTAGGTTCGTCATTGGAAGCCTCATTGAAACAGGAATTGATAAATTTCCTTAGAAGCAGAAAGAAAACTTTTGCGTGGAGTCATGAACATATGCCTGGGATAGACCCAAATTTCTTATTTCACGAACTCAATGTGAATAAGGAGATTAAGCCTGTGATGCAGAGAAGAAGAGTATTCAGTCCCGAGAAGAATCAAGCTATACAGGAGGAAGTCGAGAAGCTCCAGAAGGCTTGTTTTATTGAAGATGTTAAATATCCAGACTGGTTAGCCAATGTGGTGATGGTAAAGAAGAAGAACAACAAATGGAGGATGTGTGTGGACTTCATCGACCTCAACAAAGCATGCCCAAAGGATCACTTTCCACTGCCCCGAATTGATCAACTAGTCGATGCTACCTCGGGACACGAGCTGCTGAGTTTCATGGATGCTTATTCTGGCTACAATCAGATTAAAATGAAACCTGAAGACATGAGAGTACTTCTTTCATTACCCCTAGGGGAACTTATTATTATAATGTTATGCCTTTTGGTTTAAAAAATGCAGGTGCGACATATCAGAGGCTGATGAACAAAGTCTTTACTGAACAAATCAGTTGCAATATGGAAGTCTATGTTGACGATATGCTGACAAAAAGCAAAAAAGCTGTCGACCATCTAGTTGACTTAAGTCAGACTTTTGATCAACTATATAAATATCAGATGAAGCTGAACCCGAAGAAGTTCATATTTGGAGTATGAGAAGGCATGTTTCTGGGATACATTGTCAATTAACAAGGCATTGAAGCAAATCCTGAAAAGATCAAAGCTCTATTAGGGCTGCGATCTCCAACGATGAAGAAGGAAGTACAGAGTCTCACAGGACGAGTAGCAGCACTCAACAGATTTGTATCACGAGCAACTGACAGATGTCTCCCATTCTTCAAGACACCCCGAAAGACTTTTGAGTGGAATGATGAATGTGAGAAGGCTTTTCAAGACTTGAAGAAATACTTGGGAGCACCTCCACTGTTGTCCAGGCCAGTGATGGGAGAAAAATTATACTTGTATCTAGCAGTATCAAAGAATGCAGTTAGCTCGGCGTTGATCAGAGTGGAGAATGGAGTGCAGAAACCAATTTATTATACGAGTAAGGCCTTTCGAGGAGCAGAGATCAGATATCCAAGGCTGGAAAAGTTAGCACTGGCGTTGATTGAAGCGAGTAGGAGAATGAGGCCATACTTCCAGGCTCATACCATAGTTGTATATACTGATATGCCATTGAGGCAAGCCCTTCATAAACCAGAAAAATCAGGTAGATTGATGTATTAGGCAATAGAGCTCGGTGAATATGATATAGTCTATGAACCCAGATCATCGCTAAAAGGGCAGGCTGTAGCAGATTTTATAACAGAGTTCACCTATCCTTATACCCCCGAGGAGCAAAAGTTGCTCGCTGATCAACCTGTGGATGTTACAGGATCAACAAACACAAGCTCAGACCAACTCCGGTTGGTAAAAGGGCAAGTGGATGTTACAAGATCATCAAATTCGAGCTCAGACCAATTCCGATTGGTAAAAGAGCAAGGAGAGATGATCGACGAAGAGCAAGAAATATCCGGGGAGAATGAAAGGAAGCAACAAATATTTCACCAAGGAACTCTGACTGATCAGAAATTTAAAGACGAGTTACTTATATGGAGGCTATATGTAGATGGCTCATCTTGCACCACAGGCAGTGGGGCAGGGATAGTTTTGATCACTCCGGACGAGGTCGACATGGAATACGCCCTACGTTTTCAATTCAAAGCTTCCAACAATGAGGCTGAGTATGAGGCCATGATTGGAGGACTTAATTTAGCGAAAATTATGGAGGCGCAGCAGGTTATTGTTTTCAGTGATTCTCAATTAATTGTAAATCAAATATTGGGAGTATATGCAGTTAGAGGAGAATTAATGATCAAATACCATGAAAAGGTGATGGAGTTGGTATCAGAATTTGCTGCTATTCAGCTGGTCAGAATACCGAGAATGGAGAATGCAAGAGAAGATGCCTTAGCTCGATAAGCATCAGCTACTCGTACCGAGCTACGAAGAACAATCCCAATTGAAGTTTTGGCTGGTCGGAGTATAGATGAAGATTTGGCGATGAACTTTGTCACCCTTGATTTAGGATCGTCTTGGATGGATCCCATCAGGGCATATATTGAGGATGGAGAATTACCAATTGATAAGCTCGTCACCAAGAAATTGAAGTTTAAAGCTGCTCGGTATGTATTAACTAACGGTATTCTGTATAGACGAGGAATTATGGCAGGTTTACAGAGATGTGTACATCCCTCCAAGGTGAAAGATTTGATTGAAGAGATCCATGAAGGGTCCTGTGGAGCACATGTAGCAGGTCGGACGCTTTTGCAAAGGGTGATGATGCAGGGATACTCCTGGCCGACGATGAGGGCTGATTGTATAGCCTATGCCAAGAAATGTGACAAGTGCCAACGCTTTTCCTCCATCCGAAGAACTCCACAAGCATTGTTAACACCCGTAACTTCCCCTTGGCCATTTTCCATATGGGGAATTGATTTGGTTGGGCCACTGCTAACTACCCGAGGAAGGTTCAAATACCTCGTCGTCGCAGTGGATTATTTTACTAAGTGGGTAGAAGCTGAGCCACTCATTGATATGACGTATGAGAAGGTGTACCAATTTGTTTGGAAGAACATCATTTATCGATATGGTCTTCCTCATGCTTTCATCACTGATCATGGAACATAATTTGATAACGAGGAGTTCGCTGCCTATTGCCATCAGTCAAACATTTTGAAGGTCCACTCAGCACCAGGCCATCCTCAAAGCACTGGACAAACTGAAGTGACAAACAGAACGTTGCTAAATGGTTTGAAGAAAAGATTGGATGATACAAAAGCAAACTGGATCAACGAGTTACAGTCAGTACTATGGGCTTACCGAACTACTCCCGAGTAGCGACTGGAGAATCTCCCTATATGCTAGCATTTGGAAGTGAAGCTGTTATACCTGCCGACTTAGGCCTCCCAACACACAGGGTTTTGAATTTCAATTCCCCTGTCAGCGACTTAATGAGAAGACTGGATTTAGACATGCTCGAGGAAGTTAGAGAAGAAGCAGCCATTAGAAATGCTGCTTACCAGCAGCAAACAGCTTTGTTATACAATAAAAGGGTGAAGAAGTGCGACCTGAAAGAAGGAGATTATGTGCTGAAGAAAGTCATTCAAAAGCACAATAAGCTGGAGGCAAACTGGCATGGACCATACCGAGTTACAGAAGTTGTTCGACCAGGAACTTATCAAATAGCAACTTTAGAAGGCGAAGAGTTTAAGAATGCCTGGAATGTAGAGCACCTGCGCAAATATTATCAGTGATGAATAAAATGAAGATATTCTGCCGAAATCTTTCTTTTTATTGAAAGTTTTTCGGGGAATAGTGCTACACACTACTCGGGGCAAAACTCGACAAACCTCAGGCTACTCAAATTTTTTCTCAAAAATGCCAACTAAGGTTGGTCGAGAAACCAATATTCCTCCGGGAAGTAAAGCTACCTATATTCCTCCGGGAAGTAAAGCTACCAATATTCCTCCGGGAAGTAAAGCTACCAATATTCCTCCGGAAAGTAAAGCTACCTATATTCCTCCGGAAAGTAAAGCTACCAATATTCCTCCGGGAAGTAAAGCTACCTATATTCCTCCGGGAAGTAAAGCTACCAATATTCCTCCGGGAAGTAAAGCTACTTGTATTTCTCCGGGAAGTAAAACTTGTATTCCTACTAGAAATAAAATTATGTGTTTCTCAGGAAATAAAAATATTCTTAAAAATGCCAACTTATGTTGGTTAGTAAATATATTCTCGAAAATGCCAACTTGAGTTGATCGGGAGGTAAAATTATTTCAAAAAGACTAACTATGGCTGGTCGGGGATAGAAACCCACCAACTGTAGTTAGTCGACAAGCAAAATTTACTGACCTTGGTTGGTCGAGAAACAAAATATTATTTTTGCAACATTTAAGAGAAAAATCCACCAACTATGGCTGGTCGGGGATAAAAACCCATTAACTGTAGTTGGTCGACAAGTAAAATTTAAAGTGATCAAGCAACATTTTTGATACTCGTAACTTTTTAATTATTACTGAGTTGGTCGAGAAACAAAATATTATTTTTGCCAAATGATTACCACAAGTTCAAACTACTCGACAATAAGTTGATCGACAAACTATACAATATTGTTATCTTTTTATCAGATACACATGCACAAATATAAAATGTTTTACAAGACAATAGCAATTAAGATTGCGAACAGAAATGAAAGTCTTTCATTAAATCCAAAACAAATTACATTGATTATGAAATGAAAGTTACATTGATATTGAAATGTATACCAACTATTACATCAAAATTCCTACTCTACTGGTCGTTTCCCCTCTGCTTTTGACACAGGTTCCTCGCCAGTAGGCGGATCATTTAAAGCCAGGGGAGAATTTATGAACTTGAGATCCTTTAACATCCTGACATTCATCACGGATGGTCGATCTAAGAGGTGCTTGGGACGAGATACCTCGGAAATTGAATGGAGATTGTAGTCACCAAGATATTTGGAAATCAAGCTCCGAGGAATGGCCCGAGCAGGGATCCAACTCATATCCAGTTTGTATGGTGGCACAGGTAAGTCGAGCAGCCCGGGATCATGGTAGTCCCACAGGGAATGACCCTGTTCGAGCTGCAGTACACCTAAGGCATTCAACCAGCCTTGCTTGTAGCCCTCATTATTGGCATTCTGGATACGATCGTCCAAGTGAAAGAGAGCTTCGTTGTATCCAGCCATCCAGAACTCCCTGGACTGTTTGTGGAATTGATATGTTAATCTATTCAGCTGCTCGTGGAGATTTTTTATGAAGATCTCTTTATTCTCCAAGGTAGACTTCTGAGTGGAGAGATGCTCTTCCAGGTCCCTAATCTTCTTTGACATTTCAGCCAAAGCCTAGTTCTTCTCCATTAATTGGAAGGCCTAGTTTTCTAAGGCAGACTGAGTCCCCTGTTCCTCGACAGGAATTCGAGCTGCTCTTGCTCGTCCTTGAGGAGCTCTTGCTCGACCACGAGAAGGTGTAGAAGGGCCAGACCTCTTCAAGGTTTCCAACTCGTCCCTCAATTTGGCATTCTCAACCTCCAAGAATGAGATTCCCTCATCATTCACTGGGATTAAGGCGTTTGAAGTAGAAGCTGCAGACTTCAACTGTGACAACTCTCTTTGAAGATTGTTGTTCTCTTGCTCTAATAGTTCAGCTATCTGTCTGCACTCCTCGACTTCGCCCCTCAGAGTTCTGTCCCTCACCTCATACCCAGTAAAGCGCTTCTCGTACCCCTTGTCAGCATTGAGTTGCTGGTACTTCTTCTCATACCCCTCATGCAATAGGGCAGTGGATTCTTTGTATTGTAGCTGAAGGTCTTCGAGGGTGCCTTGGACATCCTCGATCATATCATAATAGGCCACATTATTGGCCACTGCTCGATTAAGGAGACACTTCAGATATTGATATGCTTCAACTGCCTGCTTTGAAGCATCTTGGACGAGGATGTCGACGACTTGTGCTGCACTCAGGTCTTTGTGACCAGCCTTAAAGTATTCATTACATTGTCGCAACAGCTTTGTATCATGGGCAGATAGTGATTCCATCCTGGCCAGAAACTAGCAGAGAAAGAAAGAGCAATCATCAATAAGAAGTACAAGCAGAGTATGAATAGAAGATAGACAACAGTATGTAAAAAGTCCAAGTTTTATTAGATCATAAAGTTCAGAATTACAAGTTTTGGGTTACATTTGATAAAAGAAAAATAAAATGTAAAGATAAACCCGAACAACTCTACACCTTTTCCTTATTTACCCAAAACCTTCTCGGGAGGCTGGGACGAGGAAGTAGGTTGCTCGGAGGGAATGGATAGTTGCTCGGGGAGCACTGGGAATTACTTAGAGGAAGTAACAATTTGCTGAACTTCCTCGGCAGCAGGCTGAATGGCTGAGGGATGATCTCCCATCACCATAGAAGACTCTTCGGAGGCAGCTTCGTCCTCTTCTAAGTCTTCAGGAGTTGGAGGGGGACCAGGGATGTGTTGCTGAAACAGCTCGGAATTTTTATCCACTTTCATCTCATGTAAAGAAGCAACCCATCCATCCCTAAAGTACTTGAGACTGTCATAGTCCACTTGCGACACCATGGCAGCCAACCCCTTGTTCTACCCCTTGTCCCAGCCAGCATTGAAGGACTTCTTCACAGCCATTTTCCTTTTTAACTTTTCCGAGGAAAGCTTCTCGGACAGCAGGTCATCAGCAGCTTTCAATTTTTTCTCAGCCTCCTCCTTCTACCGATTTACCTCCCGAAGTTGAGACAACTCCTCTTCAGCAATCCTGAGCTTATCCTCAAGCTCCCCAGCAGTTTTGAGCTTCTCGTCGAGCTCTTTATTTTTCCCTTCTAACTCCTTTATTCTCTTCTCCAACTCCTTAGAGACATCAACAGCTCGAGCTTTCTCCTGCTCGGTGGAGGCAAGCTTCTTCTCCCAAACAGCCTTGTCAGTAGCATATGTCTGGCGAGAATCGTCCAAAGACTTGATAGCTTCTTCCAGAGCTCCCTCCACACTAGACGAGGAGCATGAAGCTTTAATTACTTCATCCTTCTTCAGAATTATATTAAAGAAGCTCGTCAACTGTGAAAGTAAAAAGAAAGCAAGTCAGAAACAGAAATAACAAAGGAAAAATGAAAAGTTCAAAGTAAGAAGACTTACAGAAGCAAGGTGGCAAGTAGCTAACGAAGTGACCATGTCCCGAGTAAGGTTTTCTTCAGTACCTTGGACCTCGGGAATGATCCAGGACTTTACTGAGCTCATGTCAGAGCTCGAGGGAACAAAAGTTGGAACCCCAGTACTAGTAACTAGGGGCAGAGTGACGGTGTCAGCCAAATTGATCGAGGAGCTCTTCTTCAGCCTCCTCGGGGGAATAGGAATAGATTCAACCAAGGAAGAACCCTTGGTCGGTGATATTACAATCACCTCTCCAGGAGCAGCAGACCTGTTCGGAGCCACTACGGGCTTCTCGACAACCTTCACAACAGCAGCCGAGGAAGGTGCATCATTCTTCTTTGTCCCCTCCCCTGGGACATCAACTTTACTTCTTTTTGCCTCTCCAGAACCAGAGGCAGGCTTCTCGAAGAGAGTGGGAGGCCTTCTCTTCTTCATTCTTTCACTCAAAGAGATGTGAGATTCAGGCGAGGAGCTGGTGGAAGCTGGTACTGGCTCTGATTCACTTATTACTGGGCGAGCAGTAAAAGAGGTGGTGTAGATCTTGTATTGCAGCAGATATGAAGCCGACCTAATATGCTCGTCGGCAACAGATTGATGCAGACTCCAGATAAGTTTCAAGTGCCTTATATTAACATCTGCTTCTTTTGGGCACTTTCTTTTGCTATCAACTGCAAATAAATAAACATTGCCATCAGTGACACATTTTATCAAACATAAAGGAAGCATAATTTCAAAATAAATAAAATGAAATAAGAATAACCTATCCCATTGCCATAGGGAGGGCATCTGGGACCCTGATAAACTTCATCTCCTGATAAAGGAGCATGTTGCCATTTTTTTATGACAACCCCGTGCTCAAAATAATCCCTATTGGCATCATGGAGATTGACTACTAAGGCCCTATTTAACATTCTAGTTTTTAAATAAAAGGTGTTATCACCAACTGCCCATCTATAACAAAACATAATCTCAGGAATTCCTATACGAGTTCCATGGATTTGATTTAATCTATGCACCCCATTAACTATTCTCCATGTGTTGGTTGCTATTCTTGCAGGAACAACGTCAAAGTACTGACAGAATTCCAGACACAAGGGATTTGGTGGAAAAGAAAATCCACACTCAGCAATAAAGAGACTGGGGAACCAATGTCCCTCAGCCAAGCGAAAATAATCAGAAGGCTCAGAAAGCGTTTCCAGAACAACCCAGGAGGGAATAGAAAAATCAGAGCGAAACTTATCAAGAGATTCAACAGGGTAAACCATGATGAATAAAAGAAATGAAGAAGAAGGAAGAAAATCTTACAGAAAAAGAGTGGATCTGATGACAACGAACGATAAAAGAGATGAATACACAGGAGAAAAAGAGACGACGGAAAACTCGAAGATACAAATTTGAAAAGGTAGAAGACGATGGGAGTGTCTGTGAAGTTTAAATACTCTGCCTTGGGAAATGGTAAAGTAATGATTACAAAAAGAAACAATTACGCTACCGGCGGCTAGAGGAACAAAAAGGGCGCGACAATCGAAGCGAGAAGAAACAATTACGCTACCGGTGGCTAAAAGGACAAAAAGTGAGCAGAGATCGAGGCGGTTATGAAAATTTAAAAAAGCCTGATTCTACGAATTTGGAAAGAGAAATAAATGCAAGGGAAACACTCCTAAAAATTAGGAAGACTATTTAAAGCTTTCATATTCCGAGAAAGAATGTTCCACACTCCTCAAATTTCGAACTATGAAACATTGGGGGCTTCTGTTGATACCAAATTTAATCTGCTGACATGGCTCAATAAAGTGAAGACACGTGGCAGTCTACGTGGCAACAGCAAACACTTTCGAAGAACCCACACATTCCGAAGAACCGCACTACAACGAGGAACACTGCTTCCCCGAGGGACTCACACGCTCTGAGGAACTCATACTCTCCGAGGAACAAGAACTCTCCGAGGAACTCTTGAATACCGAGAAGCTTAGGCGGTCCGAGAAACTCAGGCGATCCGAGCTGCACCTCGAACAAAGCATTAATAGCTGGATAACCAACAGTTTGACTGTTCATTAAATGCTTATCATTCAGATGCACACGTTTAAGGGGCATTGAATGTATTACCCTTTCATAAGTACATCATTTAATGTATTACCCTTTCACATTACAGCACCAAGGCTATAAATACATTGTACAATCCTCATTGTAAAGGGACCGGAATTTCTTGAGATAACTTGTAATCGAGAATTCTAATACAATCAGCAATACCATAACAGAATTAATTATGGTTATTTTTGGTGAAAAATTTTGGAGGTATTATTCCTTTAGTAAGATTTTCGATTTTCATAACGATTATAATAATATAAAGTACATGTTCAAAAATAATTAAACATAAGACAATGAAGATTGTCAAATTTTATAAAGGATTGTGACTGTAATATTCATTATCATCCGTGGAAGGCTAATGTATTGGTTTTACCCTTAAGAAATAATTTTAGGAAGAATTTAGCACGCTTATCAATTAGGAATCATTATAGAAGGGTGTAAGAAGTATAGAGGTAAATGTTGGTATTCATTGTGAATAAGGAATGACTGTAAATATAACATGTAAGGGATTAATATTTTATAATTATATGACCCACCTTTGATAGAATATTAACTGATTGAAATAATACAACGAAATTTCTAGACTAAAATGGCATGATGAGATTAAGATATAGGATACGTGTTCTAGGTAGTATCTCACTTTATAGTTAAATATTAGAAGATGGTATTTTTAAGAAATTCATCTTTCATCCCGACCATACAAAGATGTGTAAGTATTTTCAAGAAGTTTTTTAGTGAAACTACATGAAGAGAGAGACGAAATAGTTTATATTTATTTTTTTGGTTTGTCAACAATTGAAATCTTATTACTAGAAATAAATAGGATGGTTACAAGAATTTACCTTGAACTTAGTGCAAATAGAAGAATATTATAATATATTTTTTGGTAAGTTTACTTTAGTGTTCATAGTAATGATTCCATTTAGGTTATAGTATATTGGTTAATTAATTTATATCATTTCCTTCCCATACAGATTTATAATTCTTTAAGCAATCGAGAAAAAATATTATATTCGCGGGATTATTTGAGTTCACAAAACTTCAAGATCAATTAATTATGATTGTGATGATGTGTGTTTAGATTCCAAGAACAGCTTACTACAGCCCACGGAATAATGTTGAAAGTGAAATTCTAAGTCAATACGGATAACTATTTTATCATATCCGTGTAATACGGATTAAGGTATTTTTATCTGGTACAAAGATTAGAAGGAAGAAAAATGTTAGTGCAAATTTAAAAATTAGCATAGGTCAAGTTTGGGGACCAAACTTCTTATAAAGAGGGTAGGATGTAATAACTAGACTTTTATATGCCTTAAAATATTTATATATTTTATGTTTCCTAGCATATGATAAAATGCCACTTGGTAAGTATTTATGCTTAAAGAATTTTCTAATAAATATATATTTGTTAGGGTGCTCATGTAATGTTTAGAACTTTATGAAAATGATCCCCTTATATTTGTTGATCATACCTATATATTAGACTGTGAAGTTAATTCACTATAATATTAGTAATACATCTCAGTAAACTGTATTTTGATTTCTAGAGACTACAACTAAACCTTAATCCTTGATCGAGCGCGAAAAGTAGCGTCACGTCAGAACGCTAATCGTTGTTTTCGTTTCGCCTACTCAATACAAAAACCTAAACTACGACTGAACTTGACAAGAAAGCACAGCGGTAAGTCGGGTATCGTAAGAAATCCACAGGGCGTGATTGAATTTTAGATGTTAATTACTTTAAAACTTCAAGAATAAAAGTGTAAAATAAATAAAAGAAAAGTTGATGGTTGGGAATTTTGGAAAAAGAAAAGAATAAGTTATGCTACACAAAAGTAAAGCGAGGATCGGGATCGCATACACACATTCACGGGCTAAACAACTACTAATTAGAATTCCGAATCCAAAGCAATTTAATCGAGCATTTTCAATTAAGCATAAACATCACACAATAAGGAATTCAATCCAAAGTTGCGAGATTACACATTTAACGGAAAATGGTCACACACGAATTAAATTCGGATTGTCTCTATAAACTCTAACGTTGCGTGACAAAGAAAGACAAATGCATAATAATCCTCTTTAATACACGTGGTTTCAATTAAATGCAATTTTACACAAAACCTAACTTTCGAGGTCCAAACCCGTAAATGGCGGAACAAAATCCCGAACCTATTTATCTACGGACAAATCATGGAAATAAACTAATTTACACTAATATTACACTATAAAAGCAATAAATAACAATAAATGAACTTATCTAGGCATGGAAAATGGAAAGAAAGCAAGGAAAACAACTAAAATAACTATATTAAGGAAGAAAAGGTTAAGGTACAACTTACAAAACAAAGAGTACAAGAGAGGATTAGGGCAAATCTCCCAAGTTTACAAACACTAAAATCTAAGACAAAATGAAGATATGGATATCCCTCTCAAAAATGAGAGAAGAGAGTATTTATACACAAAATATCCCATGGAAAACTTGTAAATAAACAAGAAGAAAAACAAATATTTGCAGGACCGAATCGATTTGGGGTGTCCGAATCGATTTGGTCAAAGGGATCTGATCACACTGGTCCAAACCGAATCGATTTGGGGTGTCCGAATTGATTCGGTACCTACAGGTATGAAATCTATAGCTTTGTCCTGTTTCACGGAAAATGCCGCAATTTCTTCGTTATAGCTCGGAATTAGGCACGGTCGGAAGCTACACGAAGATAACTCAGTGGAATACAAAATCCAAGAAGACATTGGGCCAAAAAACCAAATTCTAAAATGACTAAAATGCCCTTGAATGTGGCCTTAAGTGTGAATTTGAAGTAAAAACCATCCTAAAAATGCCACAACTCCTTCGATACAACTCGGAACCATGCACTGCCGGCGGCCACGCGAAGATAAATAAAAGGGCTTCAACTTCCGTGAAGAGCTCGGGATTCAAACCCGAATGCTGAAATTACTAAAATGAAGTTTTCCGGAAAGCGTCCAAACTTCATACTAAGCATCCAAATACCTACAAAAGATCAATTAACCCCTGCAAAACATGTTAACATAGAAATCCGAGGTTGTCTAGTTAACGAGCATAAATATAGGGATTAAGATACCCAAGGGGGCTAATAAGGCGTAGGTTAACGGGTGAAATACGCAATATTTGCGTCCTATCACACCCCTAACTTACACATTGCTAGTCCCTAGAAATGAAATAGGAAATAACAAGAACTACAAGAAAACAAAAAGAAGGATACAAGTACAAAAAGGGATAAATGCCACTTTCGCGGACGAACGATTGCATTTAGCAAATGCAATAAGCCGTTAAACCCCTAGGTTACCCTAGTGGACGAGTGTCGTCTCGTGAGGGTTTTCAGGGATGGTACCCACAAACATCACATGGTTTCCTCAAAATATGCCCAACCCAAAATGCGACAAACTCAACAACAACGAAAAAGATTTCAAACGCGTTATTAGCATATTGAATGAATTCAAGCTAAAGTCTGTTGTTATTAACAGGTTGAATGCACCTCATAGAATTGAAACTTTAAAAGTGGGAGGGTGGAGAGCACATGCAAAATATGATTTGGTAAAAACTTAAATAAACCGGATAAACATAAAGCAAGCATACATTCAATCCTCACGGGCATTACACTCAACAAATGAAATCACTCGAAATGGGAGGTAATACACGGGACATGCGGGCATAAAGAGTAAATCTAAATGGAAACTAGGCCGTGCACATGTCGCAAATGAAGAACGCTATATAGGAAATGAAAAACTTGTAATCTCAATGAAAGATACCACTCATCAAAAGAGGCGAAATGCATTTTCACAGATTATCAAAACTATTATGACTTTTAAACTAAATGCACCCTAAGATCACATAGGACTTTATAGGGTTGTAATGTAGGTTTGGGGTTAAGGTACGAAATGAAAGGTGTATGTACGGATTCAAAGTGTTCGGAGATGAAAACTTGAAATAATGGAAAGAATGCGGGCAATACCAAAATTGGAAAATAAGTTCCAAACGAGCATTAGATATATCATCGGGGAGAGTAATAAAAGCTTATTGAACACTATACACAACATACAACTTTCTCTTTTCTTCTTTTTATCATTTTTTCTTTTGTTTTCTTTTGCTTTTTTCTTTCTCTTTTTCTTCACTTTTTTTTTCACATCTCTTCTTTGCTTATCAAACTCTCATATGCCTAAATTGCAACCGACATCATAATAACAACATTCAATCCCAAGTAACATTCCAAACAAGGGTATGGAAAGTGTATGTATGGGCTAACACTCCAATTTAGAGTTGGTTATGGGAATTTGGGTTATGAAAAGAAAGGCTATATTTAGGCTCAAAGGGGTTAACGAGAGTAAACATATAAGGTGAGGTCAAGGCTAGTATGGGTGATATAACAAAGATGGCCTATGATCATTTCATAAAGTTTACGCAATTCTCGAGTCAAAATAATATATGAAAATCATGCTCAAGTAACACATTTCAAGTATGAACTCAATTAATGAACGGTCAATTGAAAGAATAGTGAGATTACCAACGAATTCAACGTTTTCAATGAGAAAATAATGTGTATAATACTCACAAACGACGAAAGGTACAAAGCTTACTTGGTGTAAGTATATACAATGCAACAAAATATTCCCGAGTTATAAAAATCTTAAACCAAATCAATATGACAAGGAAAGTGCATATGCTCATGGGATAAAGTTTAATTCATGAAGTTATTCATAATATCAATGATTTAAGGACTAAAGTCTAATAAATTCTAAAATCGAGAACATGCATCATTGAGTTGTCAATCGGATCGGGCAATTATTAAAAAATTTCATCGAAAACAAGGCAAAATGCCCAACAAAGGAGAAAAAAGAATGAAAATATTTTTGAAAATTTTCAAATTTTTCACAAAATGGCATACTTAGTAACTAAATATGAGCAAATCCATGGACAAAGCAAAGAAATGGATAGAATATCCTACACCCCCTAACTTAAATGTTGCATTGTCCTCAATGCGCATTAAGAACACAACACAAAGAGAGGAAAAGAACGATATTACCCAAAATTGGAGCGATGACCATAAGCATAAGTCCAATGAAATCTACAAAACAAGTTAATACCGAGCATAGCAAAAACAAATAACAAAAACTTAACTAATTACACTAGACTAAAATAAAAAGGAAAGAAAAATAAGAAAGAAAGAAAATTAAAAAGCTAATTATTTACAACCTACTATTTAGACTACACACTAACTATACACTAGAAGTCTAAATAGTTGATAGTCCACCCAAAAAGGGATTTTACTTTGAAATATCAACGGTGGACCCTCCAAATCGAACATGCCTCCCGAAAAATAATAATTTCGTTTGAACAACGGAAGGCATGTGGGTGGTGAAAAAAGTGAACCATCGTCAATTTGAAATTTTGGGCGGACGATGGGGGATTTGGATAATAAGGTGGAAAGGTACACTTGAGGTCCAAGTAAAATCGACTCATCTCCCAAAGATTTTTCAAATGGAATGGGAGATGGTGCACACGTGGGGATAACATCCATCGAAAACAAATTCGGTAAGGAGTCCTCATCAGCAAAAAGTGTAAAAGTTTTAAAAGTTTCTATCGACTTATAAGAATCAATCGGTAATTCTAATGGTTCAATGACGGAAAACGTATATGGTAATGAAATAAATTCAACCTCTGTCAACATATCGTCGGAAGGAGATTGAATTTCGGGGGAGATAGATTCACATTCGATGAGAAATTCTTTGAAAAATTGAGGTGAAACACAAGTTTCCACCTCCTCATTGTTTTGTGCATAAGAATTCATCTCATCGCAAAGTGCTCCAAGTCTCATTCCAGCATCATTTAGGCTTTCCAAACCTTGGGAGTAAAGAAGAAAAGTTTCTTCCAAAGTATGTTTCCTCGGCTCAAGAGCCTCGGACTCCTCATTTGGTTGAAACTCGTCTTCGAAAGTATCGGAATAAGAATCGTCATTTGATTCGAATAATGAATCCAACTCAAGCTCCCAATAACGATTTTCATTCCGATAAATGTTTTCAAGTTTTTCAATCTCAAGAAAATCTTCAAAATGGAAAACTTGAAAACTATCCCCAAAGTAAGAATCATTAGAATGACCGTAGTAGATGGAGAATCCGAGGAAGAAAGTGAGCAACCGCGAATCAAAGTTTCTTAGCGCTCAAATATGCTATCCTGCAAAAAACGTTAAAACAAAGAATACAAATACAAAAGGAAAAATACTACGAAATAATAAAACAATTACTATCTAAAACACACTCCCCGGCAACGGCGCCATTTTGATCGAGCGCGAAAAGTAGCGTCGCATCAGAACGCTAATCGTTGTTTTCGTTTCGCCTACTCAATACAAAAACCTAAACTACGACTGAACTTAACAAGAAAGCACAGCGGTAAGTCGGGTATCGTAAGAAATCCATAGGGAGTGAATGAATTTTAGATTTTAATTGTTTAATTACTTCAGGAATAAAAGTGTAAAATTAATAAAAGAAAAGGTGATGGTTGGGATTGGTGGAAAAAGAAAAGAGAAGTTAACGCTAAATTAAAGGAAAGCGAGGATCGGGATCGCATACACACATTCACGGGTTAAACAACTACTAATTAGAATTCCGGATCCAAAGCAATTTAATCGAGCATTTTCAATTAAGAATAAACATCACACAATAAGGAATTTAATCCAAAGTTGCGAGATTAAACATTTAACGAAAAATGGTCACGCGCGGATTAAATTCGGAATATCGCTATAAACACTAAATTTGCGTGGCAAATAAAGTTAAACGCATAATAATCCATCTTTAATACGCGAGGTTTCAATTAAATGCAATTTCACACGAAAACCTAACTTTCGAGGTTCTAAACCCGTAAATGGCAGAACACAATCCCGAACCTATTTATCTACGGACAAATCATGGAACTAAACTAATTTACACTAATATTACACCATAAAAGCAATAAATAACAATAAATAAACTTATCTAGGCATGGAAAATGGAAAGAAAGCAAGGAAAACAACTAAAATAACTATATTAAGGAAGAAAAGGTTAAGGTACAACTTACAAAATAAAGAGTACAAGAGAGGAGTAGGGCAAATATCCCAAGTTTAAAAACCCTAATATCTAAGACAAAATGAAGATAATGAATATCCCTCTCAAAAATGAGAGAAGAGAGTATTTAAACTCAAAAATATCCCTTGGCAAACTTGTAAAAAAATGAAGAAACAAAAAATATCTGCAGGACCGAATCGATTAGGGGTGTCCGAATCGATTTGGTCAAAGGGAACTGATCACACTGGTCCAAATCGATTCGGTACCTACAGGTATGAAATCTGCAGCTTTGTCCTGTTTTACGGAAAATGCCGTCATTTCTTCGTTATAGCTCGAAATTAGGCACGGTTGGAGGCTACGCGAAGATAACTCAGAGGAATACAACATATGAGAAGACATTAGGCCAAAATACCAAATTATGAAATGACAAAAATGCCCTTGAATGTGCCCTTGAGTGTGGATTTGAAGTAAAAACCATCCTAAAAATGCCATAACTCCTTCGATACAACTCAGAATCATGCACCGTCGGCGGACACGCGAAGAGAAATCAGAGGGCTTCAACTTCTGTGAAGAGCTCGGGATTCAGACCCGAATGCTGAAATTACTAAAATGCCCCCGAAGCTGCAATAGTCGACGAAAGTTTTCCGAAAAGTGTCCAAACTTCATACTAAGCATCCAAATACCTACAAAAGCTCAATTAACCCCTGCAAAACATATTAACATAGAAATTCGAGGTTGTTTAGTTAACGAGCATAAATATAGGGATTAAGATACCCAAGGGGGCTAATAAGGCGTAGGTTAACGGGTGAAATACGCAATATTTGCGTCGTATCACACCCCCTAACTTACACATTGCTAGTCCCTAGCAATGAAATAGGAAATAACAAGAACTACAAGAAAACCAAAAGCAGGATACAAGTGACAAATGGGATGAAAAAGTAATAATAAGATAAGGCCACTTTCGCGGGCGAACGATTGCATTTAGCATATGCAATAAGCTATTAAACCCCTAGGTTACCCTAGTGGACGAGTGTTGTCTCATGAGGGTTTTCAAGGATGGTACCCACAAACATCATATAGTTTCCTTAAAATATGCCCAAACCAACATGCGACAAACTCAATAACAACGAAAAATATTTCAAACGCGTTATTAGCATATTGAATGAATTCAAGCTAAAGTCCGTTATTATTAACAGGTTGAATGCACCTCATAGAATTGAAACTTTAAAAGTGGGAGGGGGAGAGCAAATGCAAAATATGATTTCGTAAGAACTTAAATAAACCGGATAAACATAAAGCAAGCATATATTCAATCCTCACGGTCATTACGCTCATCAAATGAATTCACTCGGAGCGGGAGGTAACACACTGAACATGCGGGCATAAAGAGTAAATGTAAATGGAGACTAGGCTGCACACATGTCACAAATGAAGAACGCTATATAGGAAATGAAAAACTATAATCTCAATGAAAGGATACCGCACACTAAAAGAGGCGAAATGCATTTTCACAGATTATCAAAACTTATTTAAACTTTTAAATTAAATTCTCCCTAAGATCACTTAGGACTTTATAGGGTTGTAATGTAGGCTAGGATAGGGTACGAAACGAAAGGGATGTATGTACAGATTCAAAGTGTTCGGAATGAAAACTTGGAATAATGGGGAAAATGTGGTCAATTACAAAATTG
Source organism: Sambucus nigra (assembly GCA_949130495.1). NCBI lineage: Eukaryota > Viridiplantae > Streptophyta > Magnoliopsida > Dipsacales > Adoxaceae > Sambucus > Sambucus nigra. Next base: position 536,115,702 of record OX422209.1, read on the forward strand.
GAAAACAAGTTCCAAAACAAGCATTAAATGTATCATTTGGAGAGTAATCAAAGCTTATTGAACTATATACACAACATATACAACTTTCTCTTTTCTTTTTCATTTCTTTTCTTTTTCTCACGTTTTCTTTTGTTTTCTTTTGCTTTTTTTTTTGCTTTCTCTTTTTCTTAACTTTTTTCGCAACACTTTTCTTCACTTATCAAACTCTCATATGCCTAAATTGCAACCGACATCATAACAACATTATTCAATCCCAAGTAACATTCCAAACAAAGGTATGAAAAGTGTATGTATGGGCTAAAACTCCAATTTGGAGTTGGTTATGGAATTTTGGGTAATGAAATGAAAGGCTAATAATTAGGCTCGAAGGGGTTGACTAGAGAAAATATACAAGGTGAGGTCAAGGCTAATATGGGCGATATAACAAATATTGCCTATGATCATTTCAGAAAGTTTACGCAATTCTCGAGTCAAAACAAACTTTGAAAATCATGCTCAAGTAACTCATTTCAAGTATGAACTCAATTAATGAACGGTCAAATGAAAGAAAAGTGAGATTACCAACGAATTCAACGTTTTCAATGAGAAAAGAATAGTGTATAACACTCACAAACGACGAAAGGTACAAAGCTTACTCGGTGTAAGTATATACAATGCAACAAAAGATTACCGAGTTATAAAAATCTTAAACCAAACCAATATGACAAGGAAAGTGCATATGCTCATGGGATAAAGTTTAATTCATGAAGTTACTCACAATATCAATGATTTGAGGACTAAAGTCTAATAACTTCTAAAATTGAGAACATGCATCATTGAGTTGTCAATCGGATCGGGCGATTAGTAAAATTTATCATCAGAAACAAGGCAAAATGCCCAACAAAGGAGAAAAAAGAAAGAAAATATTTTTCAAAATTTTAATTTTATTAACAAAAAGCATACTTAGTAACTAAAAAGTAAGCAAATAAATGGACTACACATGAAATGGATAGAATATCCTACACCCCCTAACTTAAATGTTGCATTGTCCTCAATGCGCATTAAGAACACAACAAAAAGAGAGGAAAAGAACGATATTACCCAAAATTGGAGCGATCTCCATAAGCACGAGTCCAACGAAATCTACAAAACAAGTTAGTACCGAGCATAGCAAAAAAAAAATAACAAAAAGTTAACTAATTACACTAGACTAAATTAAAAGGAAAGAAAAAAAAGGAAAGAAAGAAAATTAAAAAGCTAACTATTTACAACCTACTATTTAGACTACACACTAACTATACACTAGAAGTCTAAATAGTTGAGGGTCCACCCAAATAATATTTTGACTTTGAAAGATCAACGGTGGACCCTCCAAAGCGAACATGCCTCCCGAAAAATAATAATTTCGTTTGAAAAATGGAAGGCATGTGGGTGGTGAAAAAAGTGAACCATCGCCAATTTGAAATTTTGGGCGGACGATGGGGGATTTGGATACTATGGGGGACAAGACTACATTAGTCTCAGAAAAATCAAAATCACATCCCCAAGATTCTTCAATTGGAAGGGGAGGTGGGGCAAGTGCAAGTGAAAAGCCCATGAGATGAAGCATCTCAAAATAACATTCTCGTTCAAGAATCGGGTCAAAGTCCTCAAGACTTTCAACCGATTCTTGCGATAAATTTAATTGTTCGGGAATAGTAGGGAGTAAAGGAAAGGAAGGACCAACAACCTCAATACAATCGGAAGAATTAATAAGAGGTTGAAAATCGAAAGTGCTAAAGCTTGGCTCACTCTCAATTATTTCTTCAACAAAAAGGGGTGGAGCTGAAACGCAAGTTTCAACCTCAACCCGATCTTGTGAATAAATAATCTCATCGAGCATGGCATCGATTTCTAGAAACCAAGCTTGTGAACTTTCGGATCGGTCATTAATTTCCTTTATCATTAACTCATAATCAAACGAACAAGAAGACATTTCATCTTCTTGTGCGAGTTGCTCATAGCCAATGGATTCCCCGCATTCCAAATTACCCTCACAAGGCGATGAGGGATCACTTACATACTATTAAATTTCATGCTCAATGCGCTCATCTTAAAGAATTTATAGGCATTCTCTCATTGTTTTGGGAGTATAACTTGGAAAACAATTCTCATAACAATTAAGGTTATCTAAAGCGTAATAGCGAGACATTTCAAAATAAGCTATTCAACAAAAGTAACAAGCGCAAAATTTTAATTTCTAGAAACAATCTAGCACAAGTCAAAAAGAAAGGGGAAAATAAAGAATACAAATATGAATGAAAGAAATACTACGAAATAATAAAACAATTACAATCTAAAACACACTCCCCGGCAACGGCGCCATTTTGATCGAGCGCGAAAAGTAGCGTCGCGTCAGAACGCTAATCGTTGTTTTCGTTTCGCCTACTCAATACAAAAACCTAAACTACGACTGAACTTGACAAGAAAGCACAACGGTAAGTCGGGTATCGTAAGAAATCCACAGGGCGTGATTGAATTTTAGATATTAATTGCTTTAAAACTTCAAGAATAAAAGTGTAAAATAAATAAAAGAAAAGGTGATGGTTGGGAATGGTGGAAAAAGAAAAGAATAAGTTATGCTACACAAAAGTAAAGCGAGGATCGGGATCGCATACACACATTCACGGGCTAAACAACTACTAATTAGAATTTCGGATCCAAAGCAATTTAATCGAGCATTTTCAATTAAGCATAAACATCACACAATAAGGAATTCAATCCAAAGTTGCGAGATTAAACATTTAACGGAAAATGGTCACACACAAATTAAATTCGGATTGTCGCTATAAACTCTCACGTTGCGTGACAAAGAAAGATAAATGCATAATAATCCTCTTTAATACACGTGGTTTCAATTAAATGCAATTTTACACAAAACCTAACTTTCGAGGTTCAAACCCGTAAATGGAGTAACACAATCCCGAACCTATTTATCTACAGACAAATCATGGAAATAAACTAATTTACACTAATATTACACTATAAAAGCAATAAATAACAATAAATAAACTTATCTAGGCATGGAAAATGGAAAGAAAGAAAGGAAAACAACTAAAATAACTATATTAAGGAAGAAAAGGTTAAGGTACAACTTATAAAACAAAGAGTACAAGAGAGGAGTAGGGCAAATCTCCCAAGTTTACAAACCCTAAAATCTAAGACAAAATGAAGGTATGGATATCCCTCTAAAAAATGAGAGAAGAGAGTATTTATACACAAAATATCCCATGGCAAACTTGTAAATAAACAAGAAGAAAAACAAATATTTACAGGACCGAATCGATTTGGTCAAAGGGATTTGATCACACTGGTCCAAACCGAATCGATTTGGGGTGTCCGAATCGATTAGGTACCTACAGGTATGAAATCTACAGCTTTGTCCTGTTTCATGGAAAATGCCGCCTTTTCTTCGTTATATCTCGGAATTAGGCACGGTCAGAGGCTACACGAAGATAACTCAGAGGAATACAACATCCAAGAAGACATTGGGCCAAAAACCCAAATTCTGAAATGACTAAAATGCCCTTGAATGTGGCCTTAAGTATGAATTTGAAGTAAAAACCATCCTAAAAATGCCATAACGCCTGCGATACAACTCGGAACCATGCACCGCCGGCTGCCACATGAAGATAAATCAAAGGGCTTCAACTTCCGTGAAGAGCTCGGGATTCAAACCCGAATGCTGAAATTACTAAAATGCCCTTGAAACTGCAATAGTCGACGAAAGTTTTTCGGAAAGCGTCCAAACTTCATACTAAGCATCCAAATACCTACAAAAGCTCAATTAACCCCTGTAAAACATATTAACATAGAAATCCGAGGTTGTCTGGTTAACGAGCATAAATATAGGGATTAAGATACCCAAGGGGGCTAATAAGGCATAGGTTAACGGGTGAAATACGCAATATTTGTGTCGTATCAATCCTAATATATAGAGTTTTAAAATTGAATTATATTATATTAGAGATTAAATTGATAGTCAAAATTTATTTTAAAACCTAAATTATATATTGAGGTCGAATTTTAAGAACATGATAAGTTTTGTGGTAGAAACTGTAATTTTACCAAATTTTAGGGACTTTATTTTAATAAAGAAAGTTTTAGAGGCCAAAATAAATAAATAAAAGTATCTTTTTATAAACAAAATATTTTCAAGGACTTTTACGAAATATTGAAAATATATAGTGGGAAATTACAAAATACCCTTCGTGTGCAATATGACCCTTATACCCTTAGCACCATTCCACCTCGTGCTTAACATATTTCCATCTCAGTCTTGACACCTAGTGCTTCATTTTGACGCCTTCACCTTTCATGTTTCATTCATATAAAGAAGTCTAAGAACACTTGTTATATTTGGGTGAAAATTATACTACAAGACCACTCCGTTACACGACACCGTAGCATTGGTTCGCCAATGTAAATGCCTAATCACCTAGACATGTGTCACCACCATATTGTCTTTAGAAACCTATAAATAGGAGCTTTTGAAACCAATTGAAATTCATACCAATTTCTTGATAATTACAAAAATAAATAGTGAGATAAAGTTTAAGAAGAAGTTCTTAAAGTTCTTAGCGATATTCATCTTAAGGTAATCTTATACTAATGTTATGATGAATCTTTGTAGTTTTAATTTATTGTTTTATAGCTATACTAAGTACAAATATTGGTAAAAAAATTAAAGATCCATTTTCGTGAACATAAAATTGTAGGATTTTTTAAATTTAATTATTTTATGATATTGAAACATAGAACTCTTTTCATAATATATTATTAAATTTTAAAAAGGGATTTTCACTAATAAATTTATAGTCTTTTTGGTGATCAAAATTAATATGGCTTATTATTTCTAAACAGACAATATATAAATTAAATTTAAGATTGAATTTACTTATTTTTAAAATTGAACTTGTTTAAACTTGTATATGGAATTTTGAAATGATTTTTGCTATTGTGGAATCCAATTAAGTAATTCCAAAGTTAGGCCCAGTGAAATTTTGTCTAGATGAGATGATATTTAAGTAATTTTCCTGTGACTCTCCATCCCTAATGGGAATGAATCCAAAAATGTTTTGTATAAATGAGTTGGTATTTAAGTGGTGCCCCTGTGACCCACCATCTCGACTAGGAACCGATTGATTAGGAAGAACTATGAATTAAATTTTTTAATTACGATTAATGAATTTTAAAAGCTCAGAAAATAGTTTTTAGTAATAATTTAAAACAAATTATTGTACGATTAACATACAATATTTAAATTGGACTTTATTTAGAATATGTAATTAAATATGTATTGTATTTGTTAGATTAACGTGTGATCTCATACTCAATATATGTATTTTCAAATCTTTGTTTTAGGTGAGTACTGTATATCATTTCTTTCAATTATATGACATTATGAAAAATATATGTATTTTTTGAACTTTTTTTATTTTATAAATTCAAATGATAATAGTGATTAATTAATTTGTGATATGTTTATGTCTCTCCATATTGACATGTTGATTGAAATAAGTATTAAAAATGGGATTGTATTGAATATTGGAAATAATATTATACGTATTGGCCAAAGGGACCTCTTTTACTGACCAACCTTCCTAGGTGGGTTATCGTCGGTGTGCCCTGATAAGTTATTGTGATGAACTAGTTCGATTAACCCTCAACCACCGAGGAATATTACGGTAGAAGAATAAAGTATTAAAGTGTACTTGACCATTAAAAGGATATGATTTATAGAAAAATATATTGCATTTGATTTATCGCATTCGTTCTATTCTAAGCTATTCAATTCTAAACGTTGTCGTTCATTTATAAATATATTACTACAAGTTCCAATACATATATGTATATGCCTTCTATTCTTGCTCGAATAGGTATCTATGTTCTGAAAAACCTTGGAATGTGTGGAGATTGAATCCCATTAACCTTTTAGCTGATGTTGTATAAATAACCCTTTTCAAGTTATAGTTAGAGAGGAGGATGGTTGTGTGAAGATTAAATTGAAGATTTTATTTTGAGATTTATTCTGTGGCTAGAGCTAGTTTAGAATGAGATGTTAGAGAATGTATTTCTCTTTGAGTGATTCTGGAATGGCTTGTAATACAACTTAGTTGTCTATGAGAATAAGAATTTATCACTACACCAAAATGTACTGGTTGTGACATTTATAGACCTTGATAGTTCGAACTTGTCTCGATCAATAACCGGGATAAGAACGGGGGTGACAACTGGTTATGTCAAGGACTTGTGAAGGTCAAAATTCGTGGCAAGCCCTTGACAAAGTAAACCTTGTCATGGACTTTGACCATGGCAAGTCTTTGATAAGTATTCATTGTCAAAGTCAAAGTCCATGACAAAACTGAGTAGCAGAATAAAAAAAACTCAGGGACAATATGGCCACTGCTACTGCCCAGCAGTATATAATTTGACATATTGCAGCAATCAAAGATATATTTTAAAATAACCAATAGCAATCAAACTCAATATTAATAATAATCAATCATTAATTAAATAAATAAATAAAAATAAGGAACACAATATATTAACCCAAATTTGAATGTTACATACAAATTATTACGTAAAACTAAATGTTCATTGGTTCTCCAGTTGGAGGATAAAGGTAGGTCATATAATATAAAAACCAACACATCCCTCAATATGTTGCATGCCACAATGTTCATTCAACACAGGGTTTTAATTTATTTCCCCACCACAATGTCAGTGACGTGGACCCGAGCCTCGTGAGGCTATAGCAGAGGTTATACATAATAGAACATGGGCATCTACTCGGATACCTCAACCCCTTGGAGTGGACCCGAGCCTCGTGAGGCTATATCAGAGGTTATACATAATAGAACATGGGCATCTACTCGGATACCTCAACCCCTTTGAAATCTATCGCCTCCCCGTAATTCTAGTAATTGAATTTCTTCCAAATAATTGTAAATGGAGTCTCAACAGTTAGGATGGGGGGAGGTGAATAAGTCATATGGAGATGACGGTTCTACTGCGGAGGGTGAGAAAGACTTATTAGTATTCCCCTCATCCACTACTTTCTCCTTGCTCTTCCCTGAGATGCTTCGGATCGACCTTGAATAGCATGCTTAACCATCGAAAACATTTTATTCAATGTTTTTTATGTTGTAAAACTTTTGGTCCGCGTTGGTCTTCAACTCATCGACCTTGCGTGGCAATCCAAGGTTACCCGACGAAATCTCTATGAGCTTTGACTTTTCCACCTGAGAACTAACACCCAGAGTAAGGACTTTATGATTCGTCTCGAGCACTTGGCTAAGTGCAATTATACTCAAAGATGCCATGCCAGCATCACTTTGCGAGTTGTGGATTTCTTTAAGCTTTTTCTAAAGTAACAAAAAAGTATATGATTTGATAAAATAATAAAAAGTTTGTGATTACAAATACTTAATTAATAACATAAATACAATTATAACTTATAATAGTGGTGGCCACGACCGAATTGACCTCCTTGTCCTTCCCTTTCTTCTTTTGAATCGCCATATAGGCATCGAGTCTATGTGGCTTACCCCAAGACTACTCCCCTTCTACTGAAATAAAATAATGCAAAATTAGTGAATTAATATATAATTACCACCAAATAGAATACAATAAAACTAAAATAAAATAACATTCAAAACTTATCATCATGAGGACTAGAACCTTCAACATTATCAGTGACCTCATTTTCTTCCACTTCATGAACTCCATAAGCATCATTAACTAAATCCTCTAACATATTATGATATACATTATCCTCCTGGCCTTGTACATCAATCTCACTTGATGATTATTGTGAAGGTTGCTTGGGGATAAAGAGAACATAAATTTCCCCGTGAAAAATCCACAATCGATAATTATCTTGCATACCCTATCTAATCAGATGTAGTTCAACTATTTTCACTCAAACACCTTACCATTCCAATAATGTGCACACGAAATCGAAGACTTTTTATCATTAATACATCATTTGCGAATTTTACAAACTCATTAGCACCTCTATGATATTCATCTCCTGATATATTTGTCTCACGCATCCACTCTTTATATAGAGGATATCCCATCAAATCTACTATGAATAATCACCTATTATGGGTAAGAAGCATATATTCATGGATTAATATCAACAGAGGTGTGAAAAATTCAAGAACCCTCGGTTGATTCCATCATACAAACAAATTGACAAATTTATGGGTTATTTCCAACATACAAAACATGATATACACATAACAAACATCATAAATACATATACAAAGATATATTCATTTTGTATATGAAAAAACATAGAAAATGCCTAGACGCCCATCCCATGCTCGCCTTGCACTTTTTATAACCTTGATTGGAACGATGTTTTAGGAGTAATTTATACTTTTACTTTATACAATATTGCTTATCAATAACTTTTTTTATAAAAGTTTAATAAACAAAATGCTTATACAAAACAATCCAATTGTTATTAGACACCGCAATGGAATAAAAAAGACATGCAATTACGATTTGAAAGATTGAACACAATCATCATCCAAGAAAGATCTTTAAACATGCATAAACATTATCAACATAAAAAACCTCCCATACTACAATATAAGGTATTCCTTTACGGGCTTAGGCAAATTACACCATTAATTTAATAATAAATATGTTTAAAGTATGAGCATACACCAAATTCATCACATCAGACGTTCCCAAAATTAAGATCTTAGCAATTAGAAACATTTAGAATTTAAAAAATAACAAAATAAAACTGTATCTCAATCAAACATGTAGAAAAAAACTTCATAATCATATTATCATCTCAAAATGAATGTGTATTATAATGAGCATAACAAATCAGACCTAACACAAAACACAGAAGAAAAGGAACAACAGACTTACAATATCAAATCAAATTTGGTAACGATAGTGAATGGATCATAATAAGTCTCCAAATTCGTACAAAATAACCAATCAACAATGAAAGTAAACATTAATACCTTTTTATAATAAACAAACATGTTAGTATTTAGATGTTATTCTACTTACACTTATAGAATTGGTTTTAATTGAGAAATTGAGGAGAAAAGAGACAACATGTCACAATTAGGTCACTATAGCATTTTGGGTGAGTATAGGAGGCTCCCATGACCGCTACAATAGGTCTTTTGGCTGCTACAGCAAGGAAGACCTCTTTACCAGGTCACTTGTGGTAACTATAATTGGCCGTTTTGTGGCTATGATATTTGTCTTGGCGTGGGCGTTCTTACCTTAAGACTTATTTAATTAAATTTTGACAAAATATCTCATTTGGATTCATAAGTTACACTCTAAAACCTTTTTACTTAACCCTAAACTCGATAAAGACCTCCAAATCTAAAGTAACATTATTAACCATTCAAGAGAAGATTGGAGATAAAATAGAGTGACTATTGAGGATTCAAATTCGGGAATTTATAGTCACGGCAAGTGATTTTTCTATTATTCCCATTTGATGTTATAATTTTAGATAACACCTAAATATAGGGATAATTAGGGTTCTTTGATGTTTAAACTAAAATATGATTATGGAAATTCAAGCTCAATTATGATAGTAACTTTAATTGGCAAACTTCATGATAATTGGGGATACATATATATATATATATATATATATATATATATATATATGTGTGTGTGTGTGTGTGTGTGTGTGTGTGTGTGTGGAGGGATACCCTTTAGTTTGTAAATCAAATTTTAATGGGACATTGGTGAATTAAATGGGAGACTATGAGCCTAGACTATGAGGCTAGGTTATAACCTTGAGTGGAATATGATGATTTTTCGATTGAAAGTGTGAAAATTACATTGTCCCTCATAATTGATAAATTATGTTACGTGGATTGTTTAATCAAAGTTTGATTTTTATACATTCTTGTAAGAGAGAATTGATGTAATGCCCTATTGTTTTGGTAATTAATTTTAATTTATATAGTGATATTTATTGGGGCATTAGCTAATAAATCCCTTGAAAGTCTATTTATATATGATCAGTCCAAGAGGCAATGTTGTTGGTATATTAAACCCACGAACTTTTCAATTAATTAACAATGAGTCCAAAAGATATAATTATACTTACTAATATAGATACAATTGCACTTACTAATGTAGATACAGTTGCATTTTGTAATTGTATTCATCCTTGTAACTCTATCAATATTAATAAGTATAATTATATCTATATTCAACAGTGTAATTGTATCTACATTAATTAATAATTATAACACACGTGACTTTTTTAAAACATTTTTAAAACACGTGTCCTTAATGTTAATTATAATAGAGTTAAGGGATTTTTCATTATCTTCCTGTATATATTATTACGATTTATTTAATTAATTTTTGTGCATAAATTGGGGACTTGTTAGGGAAAAAATAGAAATATGATGGGTGTTCAAATCGTATGTGACCTGAGACCCACAAGTGCTCCCTTATGGACCTCACACAACTAAGAGGAGAGAAGTGTAAAAGTGTAAGACAAATGTTTAAAGTTGTTCGAATCTCAGTTGAGGGTCCTACATCCACTGTCAAAGGATTTTAAATCATAAAAGAGTTATTACAATCTAGGCAACCGCATGGGCTTTGTTCAAGAGAGTGTGAGATATTGAGGCCTTTGTCAACAATTCGAAAGACCTTGAGAACTAACTGAAGGACTTCTACAAGGGTCAATGATTACTTATTTAAGGGTCAATAAGGTATACAAAGTATAAGATGACTGGAAATGATCCAACTTACAAGTTTATGCTCTTAATAATGGGTTAAGATATTGTAGAATAAGGAGTAACACTTATGAATGCTTAAAACTCTTGATTCTATGGGAATATGATAACTTGTGCGTGTCCTTTACCTTTATATAGCCTTCCACATATATATATATATATATATATATATATATATATATATATATATATATATATATATATATATATATATATATATATATATATATATATACTTTTGGAGAGAGAATAAGTGGACTGTCACAGCATGGTCATGATGTCCCTGAGGTCTGACACATTAGCAATGTGATGGAGTGTTGGACAAAGGTTTTTCAAATGGTGTAAGAAAGTTATTGATGGCATGAAATGCGAATGTGATCCTTTAATGAAAGTGGGCTTAATCGATGGCAATAGGTTAAACAGTTATGTGCGTTTCACCTACCCACCAGACTGGTTGCAAAAGCTTTGTCGAAGGTCTGGGAGGTCTGGAACTGCCATGTGGATGCCATAAATTGATTTTGAGGTATTACGCAATGATATACGTCAGTGTTGAGGGTTAAGTGACCTTGGGAGGTCATTTATCTTGAGTCTGAGGTTAGTTCTAAGCGTCATATATGGAGAAACTCTAGTGTTGTGGTCTCTAATTTTAGTTGAGGAGATATATTAGAATGATTGTTCCTTTTATTAGGAAGGAAGGTCTATTGAGATCTGCTACAGCACTATAGCCTTTTCATAAAAGCAACGGAGGTCTTAGGGACTAACTAGTGTATGTCTAAGGTCAAAGGCTAGTCTTGGGATCAATGTTCTTTCCTGAGAGTAGTCGAGGGGTTAAGAGATCTTTGAATATGAAAGGTAAATTATGGTATTATCGATAGCTCTTTGATTCTTCTTGTAAACATTACAATGGGTGACACTTAACTTTTGACGCAAGTTGGGGGTACGATTATACCTAACCACTGTTATAAAGTTCACATAATCATGGGCAAGCATTGAGGGCTGAGGGAATTGATTTGATTGAGAGGATTGAATCGTCTAATCTTAGGGGCTAAAGGAACTGGAACTTTAGGCTTTGTGGTCTATAAAATAGGCCCTTGATTTGGGTTAAATCCTTCACCAATCACTCCAGCTATCTATTCTCTCTCTATAATTATCTTAAGTAAACAACCCATTTCTTTGCAACAATATTGCTGAAAATATCTCCCCTTCAAAGGTCTTAAACAAAAAGCCCTTATTTATTGTTGGTTCTTATATTTTCCTGCCTATCGCTGTGAAGCAAAAGGCTAAGACCTCCAATAATCTCCCCACATGATACTTCCCCCTGGTACAAAGTTGATTAGTTATCAGGGAGTGAACAATCTTGACTTTATTGGCTTTGACTCCCGGATCTCTGAGCAAGACTTGGAGGAAATCTGAGAGACCTATTAAATTCATGAGATTGTGTAAGGGTCGCAATGACTAATGAGAGGGCCTGCTCAATGATCACCCAACACATGTTCTTTAACAAATGTTTACTCCAATATTCGGAAAGATTCCCATTGCCTTTGCCAGTGGAGAGGATTTCAAAAACTATTAGAACAGACCTTTTCTTAATTGGTGGCTAACTCCTGGAAAGATTTAATAGACACAATATTATCTTTCATGGAGTCCAACGAAGGCAAACATGATATTTCATTAGCATAATTTTTCAAGTTATATAGGGTCAAAGAACAGGAAAAGGTCAATGTGGTATTTGTCACGGACAAGCTTAATGCTCCCAAGAATTGGAATGAAAGGTTCTTCTTCTTTAGTGGAACTTGGGCCACCCTAGAGCCCGTTGTGTCAATTGTCTTCCTAACCTTCTGGTGTACTCCACTGGTTGTGGGTATATTGAATTTTACCTTTGCTCTTATACTTGAGTGTATTCATTGATCTATGCCATGATTTTTAGAATTTTATTTTCCTTTGTAGTGGTTACTAGGCTCTCTCAGGAGGAAGTGGATAGGACTACTAAGGCCCAGAAGTTGGCCTCCATACATTTTGAGCTCCTTATCACAGCCATGAATATATTCAATCATGTGTTGTGTCTTGAACCCAAAGCTTTGACCGATTGCGATGCTCATGGGTTATGTTGGTGTATGAGCCTTTTATCTTGATGACCTGTAAGAAGAAGGCAATTATTGAGGTCTCCACCGAGGTTCTTAAGGCCTATGAGGGCAAGGATGACCGCCCAAGGGTAAGGTTGGATTTCGCCCTAAGCTTGAATAGGTCATCCCCTCGGTTACTGAACCTATTTTGCTTGAGTCTGACTATTCCACCTGTAAATAACTTTCCCTCTCTTTTTTTATAATTGTCCTCATTTATGGTTCTATGATAGCTAACTCTGATTCATTATTAATTCAATAAATAAACTGGAGAAACATAAGATAGATAGGTGGATTGCCAAGGAGATTCATGCAGACACCATGGCAAGAAAGAAAAAAGGTCCAAGACTATAAAACGCCTGAAGTTTAGTACTTCGATGGATCTTTGAGGAGGAAAACCTAGAGTCCAGATTGGGTGAAATATCAGTGATGGATCCCATAACCAAAACCATTCCCTTATTACAAGCATTATCCTGGTCCAGTTGATCCTCTGGGGAAACCTAGAGTCATTCTTCTATTCCAAGGGGCTTTTATCCCCTAGTCTTATCAGTTGAGGAAGCTAAAGGAAATGAAGTGGTGATCTCCACTCAAAAAGAGGGGGTTTGAAGAAGGTGAATGGGGTCTTCGTCCAACTAATACTATAAGTGAGGACTTGTTGTGTCTCGGGGTAGAGAGGTACTCGAGACCTCCGTATGCTTAGGACATAAACGCATATAACTCAACATTGGATGCCCTTCACTCCATATCCAAAAAAACCTTTTTAGAGATGGTGGCTACCTCGATGCCTAAAGGGAATTCTTCTAATGCCCATGATTCTATTTATTTCCTAGGAAATTTATTTTTCATTTCCCTTTTTTCTATTTCTTAGTTCTTTTTTTGTTCTTTGTTCTCTCTTCTCATATTTTTCCTCGTTCCCAAGCCCAGCACTTAGTGGAGGTTTATGGAGTTGGCGAATAAGTAAGACCTTTTCTAGTTGGAGTTGAACCATATCATCAAAATCCAAAGTCTAAAGTTAGATTCCCTTCATAAAGAGAGGGTAAGCTTAAGGTCAAAGATCACTGAGCAGGATGAGGATTAGCTTTTGAATGCGAAGACCACCAGGCATAGTGCTTACATCCTAGATGCTACTCGAATTCCATGGATCAAGTTGAGGAGACATATGCTTTAGTCCAGGTTGAGTATAAAATGGAAATAGATTACTTTCGAGATCAGACCCTCAAGCTTCAAACCGTTCAAGAGAAACTTATGGATATAGGTCTTCTGAAGTAACAGGTGATTAATCTTACTGTTATAAAGGACCTACTAACCTCTAAAGGATATCAAATGAAGAAGGACTATGTTGCAGTCTTATTAAAGGATAAGGAGCTCTAGGAAAAGATCCACGCCTTAGTGAAGAGCAATGTCGACACTTATCTTGAGTCTAAGCCATTAAATAATTTTCTTTTCAAGAAGTATTACTATGTATTTGAGGTTTGCAGGGCTAAGGTCCATAAGCTTTTTCCTGGAGTGGATATCTCTGGCCTGTTTACTGAAGCCTCTTAGTCTGGTGAAGAGAGCTCAGATACTGACAGCAGTTATGGTGACGATGATGGTAAAGCCTTTGACTCACGGGTCCAAGAAGGATAAACTCTGAATAATGACTCTGCATATCAGTCCTAATCAAGACCCCTCCCCCCCCCCCCACACACACACACACACACAAAAAAAGTGAAGCTTCTATTGACCCTACCAATGTCAGGCCTTGAAGAGGATGTTATGAAATATTATATGTTGAACTTTTGGGTTATGGTCAGTTTGATGTAAACCCCTTCCCCCTCATTCTTGAATGACAATGGGTTGGTTTTTTGAAATTTTGACTTTTTTTCTACTTTACTACACTTCATACTTGTTATAATGATTATCTTTACTTCATACTTGCTTTAATTTTTGCTTTGCTAAGGAATTTGTTTATAGCACTCATCTGTTTGAGTTCTTCCAGTAGGTAGTACGCCCTTAGCTCCCCTAAGATATCTTCATAAAGAAAAGTAACTTTGAGTAGCGAATTTGGTAAAGTAGTCTTGAGGGTCCTAATACTTATTTCATTCACTTGTGAAGTTTACGAGGTCAAGACAGGGGTTCTGTAGTGGGTCATTATACCTTATAACCATAGAGTATCTGATACTTATACTTTTTTATGACTGATGACCCGAAATTTTTGTACAAACACGTGGGTCCCCAAATATTTTGGGGACAAATGCCAAAGATTAAATCTGCTAAAGTTAATAAGACCTTAGATTTAAAATTCTAACTATAATTTTTTTCCATAAAGGGTCTTAAGACCTCTGAAACATGTTATGCTAAGGATGAGAATCTTATATAAAAATACACCTATGCTGAGGAACCTGGGACCTTATAACTTAGAAAAAATTTCAAACTTAAGCCCCCTTAATAGGTCTTGAGACATATGGACTTAGGAATTTTTTAAAATTTAAGCCCCATGGTGGGTTATAAGACCTCTCGGCTTTGGAATTTTACATACTAAAATCCCGCAAAGGTATCTAAGTCCTATGAACTTAATGATTTTAGATTTTAGCATTCAGAAACTATGTCATAGGACCAGTGGACATGTAAAGTTTTGAACCTGAAGTCCCCCAATGGGTCTTGAGACCTCTAGACTTAGGAGTTTTAAATGATGAAGTCTCGTAAAGGGTCTTAGGACCTTAAAACGTAGTGTTATGAATTTTTGAGGTCTAAAAATGGGTATTAAATCCTTTGGATTTCCCACTGGGATGGAAGCCTTGTGTAATAAGTCTGAGGTTACACGAAGGGCCTTGAGACCTATAAACCTTTGTTTATAGAGGTGTGACCTTGCACTTTTATAAAACTAGAATTTTGAATAATATTTTTCTTGTAAACACCTATCCCCTCAAAAACTTTTGAAAATGGAAGTTTTCCTGAGTTCCAGATTTTTAATCGGGATTGTAAAAAGGGACATTTGACTTTCAAGTTGATCCTTTTCAAAAAATAGTGGGTTTGAACATAATTTTGCAAAAGTTTTTATGAATTTTCATGATTTTGTGATTTTTAAGAAACATGTTTTCGTGTAAAAGGGTATTTTTAGGTTGTCTATTATGGATCCCTATACCTTAGTCACTTTTACCAGAATCAAGGATGAAAACATTGGTAATTTCTTTAGCCTTTTTTGGTTATTTAGATCTTTGACTATTACTTCGAGGCAAGCATTGAAGCCTTACAACTCTTGTTAGGTCATTAAAGACCTTGGGTACTTTGGGAGTCAAGCATTGAAGCCTTGGAAGTCTTAGGGTTGAGGTTGTGTGGACCTCATCTATTAGTGTGGATCCAAGGATTTAAGCCTTTAAACTCTTTCTGTTGCATTAATGACCTTAGGGACTTTGAGAGTTAAGGATGAAATCCTTGGAACTCCATGAGCCTTAGGACTGAGGTTGTATGGATCTCAACCATTAGTTTAGATCCAAGGATTGAGGCCTTGCAACTCATTTTGAACATGGTATTGAGGCACCATAGTTGACAAAAAATTATTTTCATTTAATTCTAACAGTTTAATACATTACTGATAATAATTTTTGGGTTCTTGATGTTCCAATGATGTGGAAGTTTAAGTCCTTCAATGTGTTTAAGGTAATAGAACCCTGGCCTTTCTATCTTGGTGACCACATAGGATCCTTCTCATTTACGGCCTTGATTTCTTTCACCCGGATGTCTAGTTGCAAGGGTGACCTCTCTCAAGACTAAGTATCACACCTTGAACTCTATATGGCGGACCTTCTTATTGAAATAGGTGTATGCCCTCTACTTATATGTAGACATTCGGATTAGGGTAGCTTCCCGCACTTCTTCTAACTCATCTAAATATCTCTTAAGTCCTACATCATTAGCTTTTGGATCAAACTGATAGAACTTTTATAGGTACTTCGACCTCTATTGGGATCACTGCCTCAGTGCCAAAGGTCATAGAGAATGGAGTTTCCCTTGTTGAACCTCTGACCGTGGTCATATAGGCCCACAAAATGCGTAATAACTCTTTAGCCTATAACCCTTTAGACTTTTTGATCTCTTCATCAAGTTGTGGAAGATGGTTATGTTGGTTACCTCAACTTAGTAGTTAGCCTGAGGATGGCCTGGAGAGGTATTATGGTGGCTTATGCCCTAATCTTCACAAAACTCCCTGAATATTATGTTATCACACTATTTATCATTGTGTGAGACGATGTCCTTTGTTAGGTTAAATCTACAAATGATGTTATTCTAGATAAATTTGGTATTTTTCTTCTTCATGATGGTGGCTAAGGTCTTAGCTTCAGCCGACTTCGTGAAGTAGTCAATGGACACAATACATAATTTATTTTTACCTCTATTCAAGGGAAGAGGCCTTACGAAATCCACTGCCAATTGAGAAAAGAGCCATGGACTTAACATCAGATCCAATTACTTAGTTGGCTATTTTGGAACAAAAGAAAACCTCTGACACTTGTCATAACCATGCACTAGGTCCTTAGCTTCCTTCCCCAATATTATCCATAAGCATCCTTGCCTAAAAACCTTGTAGACTAAGTTCTTTGGGCATGTATGGGCACCACATACACCTTTGTGTAGATCTCTAAAGACATAACTCGCTTCTAACTAGCATAGGCATCACTGAGATGCTGAGCAGTACCCATTCTTGAATAATACCCCTTTTGTAGGTAGTATATGGAAGGTAGGGACTTCATCTGCCTATCTTAAAGCTTATCTTTTGGTAGAGCCCTATCTCCTTTGATTGGAGTTGTTCAGTCTAAGCTTTAATCAACCTCTGCAGTGTTGATTTTGATATGAGCGATGCTTGTTTAGTCCAATGTAATAACTAAGACCTTTTGATATACCTCATCCAATGAATCCACCTGTGTGAGATGGTTAGCCTTTGAATTTTCTTCTTGTGGGACCCTTTTGATGTAAAATTTGGTGATTCTCTTAATGAGGTGTTGTATAATTGCTAAGTACCCCATCATCTTATCACTTTTGGCCTCATATACCTCAGTGACTTGGTTGACCACTAGCTAAGAGTCGATAACGGCATCTGCCTATTCTAATTTTAAATGGATGGCTAGACCTAAGTCTATTACCAAGGCTTCATACTCAACATCATTATTAAACGATTTGAACTTAAAACGGGGGGCAAGAGAGATATTACCTCCTACGGGATTGCTAGATGAGGTCTAGACCCACTTCCTGAGATGTTGGAGGAGACATCTATGTACGAGACCTATGTGGGAGAGTTGAGGTCCAAATCTTGGTATAATGGCAGTTTAGGCTCCTTGGGCATTAATATGACCTCTTCTTCAAAGACCTTGGAGTTTTCTTCCACTTCTTCTATGTTGTTAAACTCCGCAATGAACTCAATTAAGGCTTAACCTTTGATGGCACTTTATAGATGATATTCGATATCAAACAATACTAACTCCACAGATCACTTGACAAGCTTTCATGTGGTGTCAGGACTGTGGAGGATTATTCGGAGGGGTTGATCGATCATGACCAGGATGGTGTGGGACTAATAATAGGGCCTCAGGTATTTGGTTGAGGTGATGAGGCAGAAGGCCAACTTCTTTATTCTTGGATTTTTTTCGCAGGTCCTTGTAGAGATCAACTGATATACTAAACTAGCTATTGTACCCCAAACTCCTCTCATATTAGAGTTGAGATAATGGTAGTTGGTGAGGTGTCAAGGTAAAAATAATAACTTCCCCAATTATGGTTCGGGATAAAAGAGAAGTGGACCCCGGGTATTTTTTTTAAGGTTCTGAAAAGCTTCCTTAGCCTCATGAGTCCATTCGAAGGCCTTCTTTAGTACTTTGAAGAAGGGAAGGAACTTGTCTATGTCCTTTGAGATAAACCAATTGAGGGACGTAATTCTCCCAGCTAGGCTCTTGACCTCATTGACTGTTCTTGGGGATTTCATATCTAATAGAGCTTGAATCTTCTATGGATTGGCCTTTATGTCTCGTCTGGGGACTATAAACATAAGGAACTTGCCTCTAGCAATCCTAAAATCACACTTCTTTGGGTTAAGGCTCATTTAGTTCCTCTAGAGGATGGAAAAGGTCTCTATAATGTTCTTCACATGGTTCTGATCCTCAGTACTTTTGACCAGCATGTCGTCCACATAGACCTATATGGTCTTGCTAATGATATCTTTGAAAATGTAGTTCACCACCCTTTGATAGGTTTCTATTGCATTCTTGAGTCCAAGAGACATAACTTTGTAACATTAAGTACCTCTGTTTCTCAGGAATGAGGTATTTTATTCATCAATAGGAGCCATTATGTATTAATTGTATCCATAATAGGCATCCATAATGGAGAGGAGCTCGTGAATAATTTCACAGTCTACCAAGATGTTAATCTCATGTAAAGGATATTAGTCTTTGGGGCACGCATTGTTGAAATCAGTGAAGTCAACATACAACCTCCATTTTTATTGGCTTTGGGCACAAGTACCACATTTCAAAACCATTATGGTTACTTTACCTCTCTGATGAAGTTGGATTCTAAGATCTTGTCAACTTTTTCTGATGCAGCATTATTTCGTTCAGGACCAAAAAACCTTTTTTTGGCAGACAAGTGGTTTGGGTCCATGTTGAGGCGGTGGACCATCACCTCGGGGTCTGACCCTATCATGTCTAAATGTCTCTAGGCAAAGATACTTTTATTTTCTTTTAAGAACTTGATGAGTTCTTCTCTGATGGTCAAGATCAAGCCATCCCTAATCTGCACCTCTTTGGTTGGGTCCTCAGCATCAATGCACACGGTGATCAGAGACACAGATTGGTCACCTCTTTTCTCCTTCTCCTTATTATATGGATCTAAAGTATCCACGTTCATTGTATCTATGCCTATTCTCTCTATAGGGAGCTCAAACATTGGTGGGGGAGGAGGACTTCATAGCTCTTCTGTGAACTTTTTAGGACCTCAGACTGTCTCTGGGGAGTCTTAGACTACCTTTTCCTTTCTTTAATGTAACTTATGTAACACTCTCTAGTTTTCTTCTAGTCCCCAAATACTTCTCCCACTCCCTTAGGGGTTAGGAAACTCATCGCCAATCTTCGGGTTGAGATGGCAGCATCTAAGTTGTTGAGCAATGGTATGTCCAACAGGTATTGTATCTTCTTAATCTCATTATCCCATGTCCATACACCCTGGAACCCCCTTAGTATTGATATCCTAAGAGTGATAACCTATCTTTGATAATAATGCGGTTCACTAATCATTGGGGGTCTCTTGGCACACCCTCTAGATCATTATCTCCTTCTAACTGGGACTCGTGGTTTTCCCCAGTACTGTTATCTTCTGGTGAAACTAGTTCCTCTACCACTAGGGGTAGAGGAAGCCTACTGAGAATGGTATCCACCTACTCTTGAATATATTTTTTCAAGCTTCCATTTGTTTGAAAGGGTGGTACAAAATGACATTTATTGGCATCTCAAAGAGAATAAGATGCGTATTTGAAAGAAATGGAACTTCTCGTTACCACAGACGGTGCCAAACTGATGGATGTTGAAATCGTATGTGACCTCAGACTCACAGGTGCTCCCTTTTAGACCTCGGACACATAAGAGCATAGAAATTTCAATGTGTGAGATAATTGTTCAAAGTGTTTTGGACCTTAGTTGAGGGTCCTGCGTCCTCTGTCAAAGGGTGTTATATTACTTATTAGATCATAAAGGAGTTATTACAATCTAGGCGACCTCCTAAGATTTGGTAAAGAGAGACTGAGATCTTGTGGCCTCTGTTAGCAATCCAAATAAACTTAGGAAGTGACTAAAAGACTTGTCTAAGGGTTCCTGAGTACTAATTTAGGGCTTAACAAGGTATACAAAATATAACATAATTGGAAACGATCCAAGTTACAAGTTTGCACTCTCAATAGTGGGTTTGGAGATTGTAGAACAATGAGTAAAACTTATGAATGATTAAAACTCTTTATTCTATGGGAATATGATAACTTAAATGCGTCCTTCAACTTTTTCTAGCCTTCTATATATATACAAACTCTTATAGAGATAATAAATGAACTATCATAGCATGATCATGATGTTCCTGAGGTCTGACGGCATCAGCAAGGTGATAGAATGTTGGACAAAGGTTTCACAAGTGGTGTAAGGTAGTTGATGAGGGCATTAAATATGGATGGGAGTCATCAATGCAAGTGTACTTGACTGGTGTTAGTAGGTGAAACAATGTTGTTCTTTTCACTCCCCCTCTAGATTAGTTGTAAAATATTTTTCGGAGGTCCAAGAGGTCTGGAACTATCATTATACCTTAGTGTTTAGGGTTAGTTGACCTTGGGTGGTCATTTCTCTTTAGCCTGAGGTATTATCCGAGTGTCAGACATTGAGGAACTCTAGTGATGTTGTATCAGATCTTGGTTGAGGAGATATGTTGGAACGATTGGCCCTTCTAGGAGGAAGGAATGATGACTGAGGTCTACTAAAAAACTGTAGAATTTCCTTGAGAAGATAGGAGGTATTGAGGACTAAGTAGTGGTATGTCTGAGTTCAAACTCTAGTCTTGGTAACTTTGTTCTTGCTTGAGGGTGGTCGAGGGGTATAAGAGCTTTTTGAATACCAAGGGTTAATTAGGGTATCTGTAACAACACCCATTTTCTTACGTAAAGGTTTGCCAGACACGATACGCCAAATATGGGGCTTCTTTGTCAATTAATACCATTCTCAGCATCAAACCATATAAAACATATATTGATAGATAATAATTGAGTTTAAATTAATATCCAAAGCGATAATAAAATCCAACCAAGCACTACGTGTATAAGAAATCCAACATAACAGTAAATATCTCAAACCAACACGAAGTAAATAAATCCCGAGATTATGCCTATACAAAAATTCTAAGTAAAATAAATAAACTGAAGAGGGGTAGCACCTAAACTAGAACCAATAATTCCTCAGAATCTAATGAGCAAAAGGAGACTACAAGGTTGTTTCATCATCAGTCCTGCTATCCCTGTCTAGGAGCACCTAAGAGAGAAAACATTTATAATTTGGTCAGCACCCTGGAATTGCAAGAATTAACTTATTTGATTTGAAGTGCAATAAATATAGTCGATTCAAAGTAAATAGTCCCCATCACCACTCACATACGATTAACATCTCACCCCTCGTCTAAGTGTGATAATACCCGTGCCGAACAAGTCCCGATATAATAATTGACAACTTTGCCAATTTAATATCAAATGTATTAGCTATAATCAATATACTGAAACGTAACCGTCTACATTCATGATATCAATGCTCAAGTTGTCCCATTCTCATATATCTTGTATAGGTGACATAAACATTTATTATGCACACTACATAGTATGGGTCTATAATCTACTGTCTACGTTCTTAGACAACTTAATAAATCTCATTTAATGGGGGTATGTATATATATATATATATATATATATATATATATATATATATATATATATATATATATATATATATCATTTCATATATGCAACACTCACAAGCATCTTCCAGTAGAGTCTCGTTCGTGCTCTATCAGTAAGTCCGAGAAAATCCTCTATCCAATCAGACATCAAAATCACACATAAGTGGGGCGGCCCCTTTGCAGAAACCAGTTCTCGTTCATAACCAGCTGTGACAAAGGATCCCAGTATCTACAATACCTCTCGTAAGTGGCGATGTTACGTATTACCTATAATAATGACCTACACAACGTCAAGCCCACCTGTGCTGACGCTTGCTACGATCCCAAACGCGCGTAACCCCAACTGATAAGACCTTCCGTGAACATTGGTATATCCACACAAATAAATATAAATACATATTATCCCCATATAATATGTGTAGGTAATTACTTTATAATTACCTAAGATATTCACATAATTTCTTAAAAGTATCCACCCATCAATAATCAACTCGGTTGTGCTATGCTAATTATTAATTCCTTCCTCTTTATAATATTATTTAACCATCTAGTTAAATGTAATTTTCCAATTAGTTAATTATTAATTCCTTCCTCTTTATAATATTATTTAACCATCTAGTTAAATGTAATTTCCCAATTAAAATTTGTGTTATGCTAGCATTTTTAATAAAATCATGGTTGACCCAAACATTGTCCCACCAACTCATATGGTTTTCTAAAAATACGCCGTATCCATTCATGATACCAACTCATCCTACCCCGAGGGCCGATTCAGTTCGCCCAGCTAAAACGATTCGCCTTCATGGTCGAATCGATTCGGATATGTACTATAGCCCAGATCTGTTATGTTTCTTCAACATAGGAATGCCCAATTTCATCCCAAGACTCATTCTAATGGTTAATGCCTTTCTAATAACATATTAACAGGTCCCTATGACTTAGTTCTTCGTCTTATAATGGTTAATTTCATAAATTAACATCAAATTCCTTCCCCAAATTCCAGAATTTACATCAATTGGTTAAGACCCTTAACTCATATTTTCTACCATAAATCCGTCTAGATTCAAATCATGTTTTAACGTAAAACATAGGTCAAAAGTCACTAAATTTCCATATCTTAAATATGTATCCAAATCCTTTACATATGAATCAAACTTTCCAATTTGCTCAAAAATCCTAAGGCATTTATCATTAAGTTCAAGATTATAATCATCCTAGATTTCTCGTTTAAACCATTTAAATTCTAATTACTCTCCTCTACATGTATAAGATTAAATCCTACCATTTAATTACCAATTTCATACTGAAACCTAGAAATCACATGGGGTTTACTATGATGAATCAAGAAGAACATTGGACAATAAATTAAGAAAGAAAATCATTGCATGGATATGGTGATTGATGATTTCCTCTTGAAACCCTTATCTCCTCTCCTCTTTGGACTATGTTCTTTTCTCTCTTGAGGTGGGGTTACTAGTGTTAGGGCTTTGATTAAGTGTGGGGAGTATGAATCGTGCTCTTAATCTTATATTAATCCCAAATACTGAGTTAAGCCTAATTTCTCAATTTTATACCCCCAAATGGGCCCGAATCCATAATTAAATTAGCCCAAAAACCTTCCAACTTATATACCTATACCCCAAGATCATTTTTTAAGGTTTGAAACACCTAAACGAGCTCGTAAAGTCTCCTAGAATGCGTCCCAGTTATTTTTATTCCACAAGTATATTTACAATTGAGTCATGCATTATATATTAATTATCCACTACACATGCAATTATTTTCTATTGCAATTGTTCACACAAGACATAATAAAAAATTACTTGTTCACAATTAATTAATTAAGTTCACCGATTAAATTTAATTTTCACGAATTTTATTTTATTCCAAAAAAATAGTTTTATTTATTCTAGAAAAATACTGGATATTACAGTATCATCAAAATCCTTAGTGGAGGTCCATGTGAGAAAAATAGGATTAATATTTTAAAACCCTAGTTAGTCATCTCTTAGCATAAGTGATATTATATAACAACTCCTACACTTTGAAAAAATACTATAGGAGGCTATTAAATATTAAATGAGAAAAAAATTACAATGGAAAAGGAGGAGAAAGATATCATTAAAAATTTGAGGGCTAGAGAGGAAGAAGAAGGGAGTAAGATCGTTGCTAAAATTTTGGACAAAATATGTCACTTCCAAGCTATTTTTTTTATATGTTAATTATCAACTCGTGGGCGTTGGTTTCACAATTTTCAGAGCTCGCGTGAATATCCTGGAATATTTTCCCAACATTCTGCATGGTTGGAAATTTCTTACGAATTTATTGGATCATTTAGCGTTTGAGGTAGGATTATTTAACGTATTTATTATATTATTTTTTAGATTATGTGTATACTTCTATGTCATGCCACCTGTTTCATTTTATATGTACATGTTTATTGATTATTGAACCCATGATTAATGCTTATGTGCATGTCTTATAGATTAGGGATTTTATGTTAGATGATTGATTCATATATGTGGGTATAAATTCGGGTATACATGTTAAATTTGGTAATTTATTGTATGATAAAAGATTATAGTATAATATACTAGTTTATGTGATCATTATTGATGGATGATAAGCATCCCTTATCCAAACAACGCAAGAGGCGGGTGTGTTGTTTGGATTGTTTTTTTACTATATATCTCGTAAGTTGCGACATAGTCATGTTTGTGTTGTTAAGCAATTTGTATACAAAAATGCTATTGTGACCGAATTTTTGACCGAAATTTGATGGACAAACTGACGTGGCGGGATTTTATTGGTTAGTTTTTGGGGTCCACGCCAGTTGGACCTAGAAACCAACCAATAAATGTCCGCCACATCAGTTTGTCCACCAAAATTCTGTCCAAAATTCGGTCACTGTAGAACTACTCATTTGTATAGGACAGTGATTATTTCTCCTAGATGATGAATGTGTCATCTTTAATATTGCGGTGGGAGGACATATGGTAACGAAGGAGATGCTAGTTTACATCGTACGGAAGGACGTGCTATGGGGATTTGATATATGGGTTGGGAAATTGTAGGTATCCTATTTATGATTATGATTATAAGCAGGAGACATTGTCTCCTGCTTTTGTATATTGGATTATAAATTTTTTGTTATGGTATAATTAAATGTACACAGTGATAAATAGGCATAAAAGTGATTATACCATTTTATTCTAAGTTGTATATACAATGTTTGTTGAAAAACTACAAAGAAGATAGTGATATATTTTTGTTTCAAATAACTTAATTTTTTTAATTCTATTAAGAAATAATTTTTGTTCACTTTTTCAATGAAAATAGTATGTTATAACCAATTATGTAACTTTATATATGTGAACTATTATTATTTTCTAAATTTTATAATGTTGATTATATTCATCTTCATGTAATTTTCAATAAATAGATTATGTAATCTTATACTTTATTTGAATTGAAAAATACTAATGGTAAGATTTTTGATAAGTTGTGACTAATTATAATTTAAAAAATAAATTTTTAATTTGTTAAGTATGTAGTCAAATGATTAAGCATTATTTTAACTCCAATGCATTCCATGAAAAAATATTTTAATTTTTTTTAATCACGAGGAACCGAGAGAGAAATGCCCCTCTCATCATTTCAATTTTTACATGCAAAATTGCAATTAGAGTTTTATATGATATAATATAATGAATACAATACATGATTCATTTGTTGTAATTAATGTGTATGCATGTAGTACATATGATTAATATATATGGTTAAATGTCCAAATAATTTATTTTACACAAGTATATTATATATTAAATACATTTTTTTACATAATACAACATTTAATCGACTTATTATAATCACAATCGTCTAACTTACGCTTCACACGAATTTCCACCTAGTTTCGCCATAATCTGCCCTTCATGATTAAAATTTGTATATCCCCAAATTAAAGATGCAAAATAGTTAATCCTCATTTTATTGAAATGCTAACTAAAGATATTAAGACAGATTCTTTCTGATCCGTAACCATTTCCATATTCTAATCATGAGAGAGGTTGTGTATAATATGGAAGAGAACCACCAGAAACAGACAGAATAATGTATCATCTTAAAACAATCATAGTTTCAATTATTTTCATCTTGCTCTCAAATGTGAAATTTGACCTTAAAGAAAATATCTATCATATAGCAAGAGTGGCCCCCGGAGTGTCTAAAGGGTTTTAAATAAAACGAATTTCGAACGAGAGTTCGGTTCTAGTTTTATACATATCATGTGTTTAAACAGTAAATTTACAAATAATCACGTAATAATTTATTTATTTATTTATTTTGTGGGTGTCGGGGTATTGCACGGACGGAATTGATGGTCCCAAATGTTTGTTGCTTGTGTTTCACCATCACAATTTGGCATCCTATGGGTGAGATAGTTCGAACCAATGGGCACGGGGTGGGACTCGGAGCTGCCAATTCAACTTTAGCTAAAGTTGATTTGGTTTCTAAATAACATATCAACTTATTTTCGAAATGAACTCACTTGGTATTAAAGACGTACGAGTGAGAGGTTAAATGTGGACATGTTGTTCTCCCAAATATTGTATAAGATGTATCAATTTTGAACGCGATTCCTCTTGAAAACAGTAATTGGAATTAAGGTTCTATTTGATAAGAAAGTGAAAAAATGTAAATGATTTCGGAATAAATGATTCTAGGATAAATAATTCTAAAGCAAATTATTATTTTTCAACAGGTGTGTTTGATACAAATTGAAAAATCATCAATTTTTCATCTTTTCTATCAAAACCAAAAGTTGAAATTAGAAATAATTGTGAAAAAATTATTTATCGAATGTATATATATATATATATAAATATATAATTTGTTAATATTATTTATGGAATATATATAGACACACATATAAGAAAAATATGAAATATATAAAATATACAAATAAACGTAATAAATAAAAATAGTATTAACAAAAAAATAAAATAAATAAAAAATATATAAAATAAATAAAATAAAATATAGTAAATATATATATATATATATATATATATATATATATATATATATATATATATATATATATATATATATATATATATATATATATACTAACAAAAAAATATAGTAACAAATTAACGAAATATATGAAATAAATAAAAAATATATGAAATATTCAAAAAATAAGCGAAATATATGAAATATTTAAAAAAATATATGAAATATACAAAATATCAAAAAAAAAATATATGAAAGTTATGAATTATACAAAAAAATATATGTAATATAAGAAATATTAAAAAAAATATACAAAATATATTAATATTTAAAAAATATATATTAAAATACGAAATATAGGAAAATATAAAAAAATATATTAACTGTACAAAATATATAAAGCTACAAAATACGTACATATATGAAGTATATTAAATATACAAAATATAAAAAATATACATATATACTAAAATATATAAATGTACGAAATATATAAATATACGAAAAATATTAAATATACGAAATATATAAATATATACGAAATATATACATATATGAAATAATATATACATATATGAAATATACGCAATATATGAAATATACATATATACTAAAATATACAAAATATACGAAATATATATATTTACAATTTTACGAACTATATATATTTGTATAATTATAAAATATACCGAGTTTTTAAAAACAAAAATCACTTTGAGTGATTTGCCACTCAAAGGTGGCAAACAAAAGCCTCACCCCCCCCCCCCCCCCCCCCCCCCTCCCCCACACACACACCACAGAATTGGTTTTCACCTTAAGTTAGCAAATTGTGCTTAAGGCTCTTGTACATATAATACAAATTCCAAGTCAAATTTTCGTTATCAAACGGCCTAAAAGTTGAAAAATTTTGAAAATTTTTGACTTTTTAAAATTTGCCTTGGAATTCAAGCGCTACCAAACAGAGCCATCGGCTATCTGACTTTGAATTACTACATTAGTAGTTTTTATTATTTTTTGTTTTTTGGATGGTCATAGATGTTCGAACCAATTTGTGCGCACCTCGATTAATTTGATAGACTTATGAAGTTAATGATCGGTAAAAACTTAAGTGGCTCTAAGGGGACTCAAACTGGTGATCATTTGGAAGCAAACTCAAGGTCCGACTAATTGAACTAACCTTCAAAAATAATAAATTATATACATCATTTTTTATGAATTTGGACCAAAAAAAGATTCCAATGACGGTTTGAACAGACCCCAAGTGTACACGTGTCGTCGTATGAACGCAACAAATGTCGACGTTGTGTTGTAATGACAACTTATTTATATATATATATATATATATATATATATATATAGAGAGAGAGAGAGAGAGAGAGAGAGAGAGAGAGAGAGAGGCAGGCTCCTGTGCACACTAAGTTTGCACAGTGCTGGCGCACACCAATTTTTTTAAAGCATTAAAAAAATTGAGTTGATTTTTTTTATGTGATATTGAAACATTTCAACGGACCCATGTAAAAAAAATAAGCTCAAAAAAACTTTTTTTTGCTATTTTTAAAAAATCGGTCAAACCTTCGCAGCTTTTAAAGTGCTTAAAAGTAGCGATAGTTGGACCGATTTTTTAAAAATAGCAAAAAAAGTTTATTTTAGCTGATTTTTTTTACATGGGTTCATTGAAATGTTTAAATATCACACAAAAAAATCAACTAAAAATAAACTATGTCATGATTAAATTGTATATATATATATAAAAAAAAAATTTAATCATGACATAGTTACATTTAAACTGATGAAAACACGAGACAAATTATCACATATGTAGGGAGAGGTTCAGAAGTGAACATAAAAGATGAACATTTTAATGAACCTCAACAAAAAAAATACCCAACAACACATTAATTTTAATTCCTATGTTATAATTGGTTCGCACCAGCGGCAACGAACATGCGTGTCCATCGAATATTTTTTTTACAATCCCCCCCACCCACCATGGAAGCCGTTATGATAGCAGCTCCTGGTCCTTAAAGGCTGGCATAGGTGGGGGGTAGGGTGGGGATCGATCGACACGCATGTTCATTGCCGCTGCCGCAGGCCAATTTCAACATAGGAAGTAAAATTAATGTGTTGTTGGCTGTTGATACCAAAATTCACCACCTTATGTGGATCAATTACAAGCCAGCACGTGTCATCTAATGTTACAAAAATTCAAGTCAACATGATACAAATTTCCAACCAACGAGGGAGCCTGACCAACAGAGAAGACAAACCAACATAAAAGACAGACCAACAAGGGAGCTCAACTAACTGGGAAGACCAACAATAGTAGGGAGTTCAACTAGTATGGCCAATGAAGCGCCAAAAGTCTTATATTTAATTCTCATTATGTACTGATGTAAATGCCTAAACAATGAAGTCATTCCATCCTTGTGGCCATCCCCGATCCTCGCGGCGAGCGGGCGGCGTGAGGGAGGATCCTAGGTCCCGCGCATCCCTCTCGGGAGCGCTTCGGCCGGCATCATTTGGATGAGGTGAAAAATGTAGAGAGATAGAGTCGCTAGTCTATTTTACTCAAAATAGACAAAATAAAGGGAGCCATCCCGAAGGACAGCATCCAAAGACATACTGATGCATACGAAACCAAAATGATTTGAAAAGGGTCCGGAGTTTAAGTTACGAAATGGGAATGTGTTAGGCACCCATTCCACCTTTACGGTCTCTGATTGGTTTTTGTTATTTTTCTTTATTTTTCCCGTGATATGTGTGCATGTGTATATATAGTGGAGATAGGAATCATCGACTTGAACCATGGAAGAGGTAAAGAGAGTCATCCGTAGGGAGGTATAAAAATATTGTAAAATAGGATTTATGCGATTATCCTTACGTTGACTGTTATGATGGAACGATAACGCATGTGGAATAATATGCCACTAAGAACAAATATATGTATATATATAATATAAGAGAGTGGAGTTTAGAGAAAATAGAAAATGAGAGAAAAAGTAAAAATAGTACTCAAGTCTTGGGTTTTACCCCGAGACGCCTACGTAGCCTATAGAGGCATCAAAGTCCACGTAGTTCGCATGCAAAACGAGGGGTGGGGTTAATCCCACAAATCCAAACGGGGGATTCTCTTGTTTGTGTGTGTGTGTGTGTGTGTGTGTGGCGTAGAAAAAGTGTTTTAGTTGTGAGAAAAGTGTAAGAAAAGTATGAGAATTCTCGTTTGGAATTTATGAGCAAACCCTCTTTTTCTTTTTTTTTGAGTTTTTATTTATATGAAAATAAGAGATGTGCAATAGTATTAAATAAAACGTATATTAGGATGTGTGAGATGAGATAATGAAAGTGCTAAGTAATAAAACAAGTTATTGCGAATTTATGAGAATTTAAGGAGAGAGTTGAGAAAATTGGACCTTCTTGAAGCTCTTGAGCTTGATCTTGAATGTCGGAGAGCAGCCCTTAGACTTGGATGATGATGGAGGGTAGTGAATTCACCAAGTTTGATGAAAAGGATGATGAAAAGTGAAGGTTGGAAAGGGATTTGGGTGTGAAAATCACATTGATTTCGAGAGAGGTTTTCTGGATTTGCTAAGAGTGATCTCTATCAGATCTGGGCTCCCTTTGAAATGAGGTCAAGGCCATCCTTTTTATAGGCCCAATGAATTATCGATCGGCATTGCCCTGTTCCTGCCAATTGGCAGGTTCGTTTAGGCACACTGCTGATAGGTAGGGTCTACGACCTGCTGTTTGGCAGTGTCTTTCAGGCCTTTTTGGAAAATCGATCGTAGAACACAAACCTTTTATCAGAATCATGCACGGGGTAGATAGTTAGAAATTTAATTCAGAGACCTTCGAAAGTCCTTTGGACTACTCCTGGGTTCGGGAGTTGACTTTGGGTCAAATGTGGCTCGAAAGCATTCGTCGATCTATTGGATGGGGAATCGTCGAACGCAAACGGATTGTTCGTCCGCATGGTAAGTCCGAATCGCGCATGGTGAGGACCATTGGAAAGGTTAGGAGATGTACTTCGACATTCCAAAGAGTTTGATCTGGTTTGGGGAGTTGACTTCGGTCAATTGAGTCCCGGAAGCATTCGGTGACCTTTCGAAGTAAAATAGATAGTTCCTCCGTACCGTAAGTCGGAGTCGCGCACAGGATGGACCGTTGGAAAGGGGTTTCAGTACTCTTCGAAGAGTCATTCAATCTCGATCGAGTTGAAGACTTTGACTTAGGTCAAATAGAGCCCGAGTGCGCCCGGCGGCCTCTTGATTGAGTTTTGGGGGAAAAGAGGTCGTTCATCCGCATGGTAAGTCGAAATCGTGCACAGGATGGACCGTTGGAAAGGGGTTTCAGTGCCTTTCAAAGATTCATTCAGTCTCGATCGAGTTGAAGACTTTGAATTTATGTCAAATGGAGCCTAGGAGTGCCCGGTGGCTTTTAGGTCAGTACTCGGGGTATGACCTGGGTTTATAGTAATGAAGGGAGGTGCTACGGACCTAAGGAGAGTTTAAGGGGTAACAAAATGGGGTGTCTACAGAGCCCCTCGATGGGTGAGTTTGGATCAAACGATAGTCGTCGAATAGACACCACATAATACTTTTGAGGGAGGATGACCAATTCAGAGGGTCGAGGCCGATTCTGAGGACCTAAGGGAGCGAGGATGACCAATTCATAGGGTTGAGGCCGATTATGAGGACCTACGGAGTGTGCTGGGGATAACCAATTATGTGGGTAGAAGCCGATTCTACGGGCTTAAGTTGAGATGACCAATTCTGTGGGTCGAAGCCAATTCTGTGGGCTTAAGTAGAGATGACCAATTCTGCAAGCTTAAGTATGAGATGACCAATTCTGCGGGTCGAAGCCAATTCTGAGGGCTTAAGGTGGGATGACCAATTATGCGGGTCGAAGCCAATTCTGCGAGCTTAAGTTGAGATGACCAATTCTGCGGGTCGAAGCCAATTCTGCGGGCTTAAGTTGAGATGACCAATTCTACGGGTCGAAGCCAATTATGAGGGATTAAGTAGGGATGACCAATTCTGCGGGTCGAAGCCAATTCTGCGGGCTTATGTAGAGATGTTTTTGGGGAACTCTACCGGGAGATTTATCTTGTGGTTTTATTTTGGGCTCTGGAGCCGACTGGTGGGGAAATATTTTGCATCCTCTGAAGGAATAGCCAAAATTCCACTGGGGAGATTTAGGTGGCCAAGGGTTTGGATGTATTGCTTGGGGAAAATTGAGGTCTTTGGGGAATAAGGGGGTGATCTTCAGAGATCCTCCGGGGATGTTTTCGGGAGGATTTTTACTTGGTTTTGAGAGTTTTACTTGGTTTTAAATCCTTCCTGGGATTTTTAGGAATTTTCTGAGAATTTTTCAAGGCTGTCTGGTATTTTCAGGGAATTTTTGTACGAAATTTAAAGGGGGTGCCGGTCGGCATGGTTCAGAGGGTGCCATTTGGCAGTGGCACGGACTTTTGGGCTGCCTTGGGAAGGTAAGGGGTCAGTGTCGATCGATGGGTGGGGGGTTAATGCCGATCGGCATGACCCTTGGCATCCTATATAAAGGGGGCGAATTCTCCTCATTTTTTAGAGCTTCTTGCTTTATTCATTTTTACGATTTTCCTCTGCAAATCGTTCTAGTGTTCCGATCTCTAAGAAATGGCTGCCTTTGTGAGCACTGCAGCGCATAGGGAATGGTTGACTATTTATGACTGGGCAAACGTGGAGTGGAGGGCCAAGGCACCTCTTGCTTTGGGGAGTGAGAACTCCTTTGACGCATTCGAGTCGGTTGCGGATGAGTGGACTTTGCTAGGGGAGCCGTCGCGTCATCGATCTTCTAAGGTGGTGAGCCCCAGTGGTTATGTAAGAAACCTGACTTTTGGCATTCTTCTCTTTTTGGTGATTTTTCCTTCCTTTTTGAATTTTGACAAGGTTTCTTCTTTTGACAGTCTGATATCTCTTTGAAGAATACGCGTGCCCGTGGGACAACGGGGCATAAGGACGTCTGGGAGTATCTTCCACCCGTGGTGCTTTGGGTGGTATCATCAGCGGGTTTTGGAAGGTTGGTGTCTGCGCTGGATGAGATGCCTCGATCGACAGCGGTCTTATGCTCTTTGGGGGAGAGATGGTGGGATACTACCCACACCTTCCATTTCGGTTTTGGGGAGATGACAGTGACTCCCATAGACGTGCAGCAGCCGCTGGGCCTGGATTGCTATGGGGAGTAGATAGAGGTGGATCGCTCTCTTCGGGTGAGTCCAGAGGCGGTGAGGGTGGCGCTTGGAGATGTAGGGAGGAGAGTTTCTGGGGATTCCATCCGGCTGTCCTTACTGAAGGATGTTGTAGAAGGGTGTCTACATATAAAAAAAATTAATTAAAATACTTTTTTTGAAGATATTGAGAGGACCCCACCTAGGCCACTCCACCTAGGGTCACTGCAGAAATGACATTCGTGAAGCGCCACCGCAAGGGTCACTGCGGAAATGACATTTGAGAAGTACCGCGTAAGGGCCACTACAGAAGTCCAAGATTGAGAAGGGTCGCCGCAAGGGTCACTGCAGAAATGACATTCGTGAAGCACCACCGCAAGGGTCACTGCGAAAATGACATTTGAGAAGTACTGCGTAAGGGCCACTGCAGAAATCCAAGATTGAGAAGGGCCGCCGCAAGTGTCACTACAGAAATGACAATCGAGAAGTGCCACCGCAAGGGTCACTACGAAAATGACATTTGAAGAAGTGCCTCGCAAAGGCCACTGCAGAAGTCCAAGATTGAGAAGGGCCGCTGCAAGGGTCATTACAGAAATGACATTCAAGAAGTGCCACCACAAGGGTCACTGCGGAAATAACATTTGAGAAGTGCCCCGTAAGGACCATTGCAGAAATCAAAGATTGAGAAGGAACCACCCCAGGGTCTCGGTAGAAACTCATATTGAGCAGGAACCCCCAGGGTCCCGGCAGAAACACATATTAAGAAGGAACCCACCCAGGGTTCTGGCAGAAACTCATATTGAGCAGGAACCCCCCCTGGGTCTTGGCAGAAACTCATATTGAGGGAACCACCCCAGGGTCCTGAAAAAAACTCATATTGAGCAGGAACCCCCAGGGTCCCGACAGAAACTTATATTGAGAAGGAACCACCCCAAGGTCCGGCCAGAAACTCATATTTAGAAGGAACCCACCCAGGATCCCGGCAGAAACTCATATTGAGCAAGAACCCCCCGGGGTCCTGGCAGAAACTTATATTGAGAAGGAACCTCCCTAGGGTCCCGACAGAAAATCATATTGAGAAGGAACCCTCAAGGTCCCTTAACAATAGAAAATGTCAAGGCGAGGAGCAGTCAAGGTCCTCCCCCTCAGCTTCCAGAAAAATAGGCCAGGATGAGGGAGAAATAACCATGAGCAACTCCTCATCATGAAACGTCATTCTTTAAAAGAACAACAGTATTAACACTTTGCTTTCTTGTACAGGTAGCCTAGTTGAGCAGGCAAGCTGAAATAGGCCAGTTGGGACCTTCTGGGAGTTTTGGCTTGGCGGCTGAGGGACAAGGTATGTTGAGCAAGCTCAACCACTTAGAACTATAGGACTGAGAGAATACTAGTAGGAAGACCCAGAAGTCACTCAAGACTACACATACTTCACACTTGGTCATAAGTGAAGTGAGAAGCCAAAGAGTTGGCTACTCACAAGGAATAAACTCTTTATAAATAAATGACTTTTCTAGAAGAGAGCGTCCTCGAGGTCCCTCTCAAGAAAAACAATGATTTTAGCAGAGAGGGGGCCTCTCTCAAGATTTACAAAATTGCACCATAAGTTACCGTTTCAAAAGATAATTACTAAATGAGATATCTTGTATTCATTAGGAGACATATGTGCTTTTTGACTTTGGTTGGCTCCAGGTGGCGCTTGCAGGAGGGGATAGGCAGGGCCGCCTGCAGGTAGGGACAAATTATACACTTCAGACATTGTTCCCCACCAACCCTCTCAATTTTGGCGCCCAAAAATGCCAACTCAGCCCTGATGCCCAAGTATAAATAGACCTCTGGGAAAGGTCAATAGAGGGACAATTAAAATTGCAGTGGTACTCTGCCAAAATCACACCAAACCTACCTAGTATTCTCTCCCTGCTCATTCTCTTAGTGCTGAGTGCCTTGTTCTTTCACTCCCCACAGACAACCATCATTCTCAGGTGTTTCCCTTGAGAAAATTACTATTTTTGCTGTGAAAGTTTATCTTCTTGCAAGGAGTGAGTTGAAGCTTGAGTTCCATTGTTACCAAAAGGAGATGTTTTCTTGAGAAGTTGCACCAGAAGACCTTGTAGGCAGTGTTCAATGAAGTGGGTCACGCCTCACGCTTTCCAGATATTCATAGACCCCAGTCTCACTACCCTCCTACATTTAGCGACTCCGTCGGGGAGGTATTCTTGCTTTAATGGACAAAGAAGGTTTTAATGTCTCTAAGAAGTTGGTTTTTAAGGACACTCCATCTAGTAACGGAGCTCACAGTGACCAGACCACCCAGGAAGAAGTGGTGGTGATCGGAGCCAAGGCGCCTGCACCTCAGGGAGGGCAGACCAGTTCTCTGGCAGTGGATCCAATGACATGTATGAATCTTATGGCAATGTTTTTTACTTCTTGAAGAAAAATAATGTGGACCTATCAAGCTTGGGTCAAGGTTGTGTGACACCTTCTTCTTCCCCTTTGGGAGGGGTAGCCACCCCTATTACGATTTTAACAGAGACGATTTCATCCCGGAAGGTGGCACCGAAGCAGGCTTTGGCGCAAACAGGTTCGCCAGCTGCTAAAAGCATGTGTTTGGAGGAGTCACCCTCTAAGGCTGTTACTATGGAGGAAGTGAGGAAGCTCCTCTCTTCCTCTCAGAGGGAGGTTTCCCACCTATACGAGGAGTTACAAGACCCATATCCGCAGGAAGTAAATGAGAAGCCATACCCTGAGGGGTATATCCCACCAAAATTTATCAAGTTCAGCGGCAGGGGGGAGAACCCTAGATAACACATGAAGAAGTTTTTCGAGTACTTGGTATTACATACTGGTGACAAGAACCTGAGGTTGAGGGAGTTCTCTAAGACCCTCACTGGAAAGGCTTATACATGGTATTCCCACTTAGCGCCTAACAGAGTCCCTACTTGGGAAGAGATGCACAGGAAGTTCCTCCAGAAGTTCTTTGTAACGGAGGACGAATTTACATTGAGGCACCTAGCGTAAGAGGTCCAGAAGCCAGGAGAAGAGTTGATGCACTACATTAAGCAATTTTATGATAGGGCCTTAGATGTCCACGAGGATGTGGCGGAGGCCAGGTTACTGCAGATATGTGTGGAAGGACTCTTAGAAGAATACAAGTTGTACTTGATCAACGAAACCAGAGACAGAACTTTAGAGAGTTCACCAAGGTTGCTATCAACATAGCTATCATAATCAAACCAAGGGCCTCGAGTTGGAGGATCCAAGTTCCACTGACTTTCGGGAGGTTTTAAGTTTCGAGAATGAAAGCGGTTAACTATGTGGATGGGAGTCCCAAAGGGAAGAAGGGGGCTCTGGAGCCAAAACGGGCAGTCCCAGCAACAAGAGAAAGTTTGGGGAAGATGCCCTGCCGCCACTACCATGCAGCGTAGCGGAGGCTATGGATTGTTACCATACCTTAACACGAGAAGGGGTAGCAGGACCTCCTCACTTGAAAGGAGAAACCCCCACTGCAGATGACAAGGCTAATCCGAAGTACTGTGAGTTGCACCAACGGGTGCAGAACTCTACCAAAGACTACTATTACTTGCGCAGGAATATTGGCGAGCAGGTGGCCAATGGTACCCTGCAGATACCCCCTGTGTATGTTAACGATAACCCAGTTCCTGCACATCACTTTGGTACCGCCAACATGGTAGTTGCTTACGATGAAGAAGCTACCAAAGGTCTGATGGAGTGGGAGAGAGGCAATCAGTTATGTGAGGAGTTGGAAAATCTATCACTGAGAAGACTTGAGCTAGAAAGAAAGCAAGAGGAGTGGTTCTTCACTCCGAAACAGGAAGATGGAAGGGGGGAGGTTGAGGAAGTGACCCTCTCAGAGGGTGAGGTAGATGTCATTCTCGCCTTAGATGAGGGAGGGACCTCCGAGGCGGAGTATGTCTGCAGTGCCTAGACGTATGAGGTAGACTTAGATTCTAAATGTGAGGCCATAGAAAGGTTCCCCAAGTTCAAATGTTTTTTGACCAGATAGGGGTGAAGTATGACACAAGGGTGGCCATCACGAGGAAAGTCTTGGAGGTAGTGCAGCAGCGTGGAGATCCTTCGTTAAATTGGCAGGGGCCAATCGGAAGGCTAATTAAGAAGTATACTTTTGAAGTAGTGTTTTCAAAAGCAGATAGGTTGGTGCCCTACTTCCACAACCGCCCGTTGTATGTTACAACCACGGTAAATGGAGTCTCATTTCCCAGGGCATTAATGGATGGGGGAGCATCTATTAACATCATGCCCATCAGTACATTGAATGAAACAGGAATTGACCAAGGGAAGGTGGTTCCACTACCATTAGTAATTTCTGGATTCGACAATGTCGGAATGCAGTCTATTGGATACGTGAATGTGGGAATCAAGTTGGGAAATTTCACCTCCCATATCAAATTCCATGTTATTAATGCTAACACTAGCTACCAGTTACTCATTGGAAGGGTATGGATGCACACTCACGGCATAGTGCCTTCCACCTAACATCAATATGCAAAAGCAAACATTAGAGGTACAGAGATAGTGATCAAGGCCATGCAGAGACCCTTCGCCGTTGAGGAGGCCCACTTGGTGGATGTTTCCTTCTATACTGAGTTAGATGAGGAAAGAAAGGTCTCTGCAAGAAATCTAGAAGGGATCAAGGTAGCCGAGGGAAGTGTCCCGCAGAAGAAGTCTGTTCATGACCGTCTAGGGGGAGGGTGATTCCCCTCATGGAAAAAGGCAAGAGGAAACTAAAGGAGGTGGCTAGGCCTCCTCGAACCTTCAAGAAGGTGGTCTTGACTGATGGAAAGATCATCCACCTCTTATAGCGGTCTGCGCAGGTGGTGTTATGGGATGAGAGCATCGACCCGGCACCTGAGTGTTTTATCATTGATGAATCCTATATCGTTGAGCATGTTGAGGAACCAGAAGAAGCTCCGAAATTCATGCAAGATGGATCTAGAGAGCAGCTTAAAGAATTGGAGGAAATCAAGTTGGGGCCAAAAGAGGCGAGAGTAGACCCATTCTAATCTCCAAGTGTCTAGAACCAAAGCAGAAGGAAGAGCTCATTGGGCTACTTAGGGAGTTCACTGATGTATTTACCTGGAAGTACACGGAGATGCTAGGAATAGATGCAGAAGTGAGATCCCATAGATTGAACATCCTTCCCAATGCCCTTTCGGTAAGGCAAGACTTGACTTGAAGATAAAAGCTGAGGTGGAGAAGTTGTTAGTGGCAGGGTTCATCAATCCTATTCAGCACCCCATGTGGCTTTCCAGCATAGTGCTAGTGGCGAAAAAAGATAAGAGCCAAATCAGAATCTGTGTAAATTTTCGTGACTTGAACAGGGCATGTCCTAAGGATGAATTCCCATTACCAAGTATAGACAACTTAGTTGACGCCACCGCGGGACATGAGATGTATAGCTTTATGGATGGGTACATTGGCTACAACCAGATTAAAATGGATGCTACCGATGCAGAGAAGACTGCCTTTCGCACACCATTGGGGAACTTTCACTATACAGTCATGCCCTTCGAATTGAAGAATGTCGGGGCCACATACCAGCGGACCATGATGGCAATTTTTCATGACCTATTTCATGATATACTAGAATTCTATGTGGATTACCTGGTGGTGAATTCTAAGAAAGAAAGAAAGCATATACAGGATCTCAGGAGAGTATTCGAAAGGTGCCGCCGGTATAAGATGAGGATTAACCCCTCAAAGTGTGCCTTTGAGGTTACCGCAGGGAAGTTCTTAGGTTTTGTTGTGAGTAGACAAGGGGTGCAAGTGGATGCAGAGAAGATGAAAGCCATTATGATGATGCCACCGCCCAAGAGTCAGAGGTAACTTAAGAGCTTCCTGCGAAAGGTATCCTACCTGCGGAGGTTTATACCTACACTGGAAGAAGTAACTCATCAGTTCGTGCCTCTACTAAAAGACAAGGCCAAGTGGGTTTGGGGAGAGAGACAAGAGAAAGCATTTGAGAATATTAAAGAAATCCTATCCTCTCCTTCCACGATGATTCCCCCCGAAGTTAGAGCACCGCTGCTGCTCTACCTCACTTCTAAAGAGAGATCGATAGGGGCCCTCTTGGCGCAAGAGAAAGAAGGAGTGGAAAAGCCAGTCTACTACCTGTCAAGAGTGATCTCTGGGACAGAATCTAGGTTCACCAACGTCGAGAGACACTGTCTGGCGTTAGTTTTTGTGGCCCCGAAATTGAGACACTATCTTCTAGCCTTCACTGTTCATATAGTCACCAAGTGTGACCCCATCAAGTACCTCCTTGAGCGGACTATACTCGTGGGGCGAGCAGCAAGGTGGTTTTTAATCTTGTCAGTATATGATATAAATTGTATAGTGCCCAAGGCCATTAAAAGCCAAGCAGTAGCAGATCTGCTTGCCCACTTCCCAAGTGGAGTTTTTGAACCACCTAGTGAAGAGCTACCCGGGGAGAGCTTTCAAGAATGCATGGTGGAGGAGGTGAAGAAGTGGTCTATGCAGTTTGATGGTTACAGTGCTCAAGGAACAAGTGTAGCTGGCATCATACTGTCAAATGGGAAAGATAAGATCACTCTCTCCTTCAGGTTAGATTTCAAATGCTCAAATAATGAAGCTGAGTACGAGGCCCTCATTCTAGGGATGTTGGAAGCACTTAGAAGAGGGGTCAGGGTATTATGTATACGAGGGAACTCCAATTTGGTAGTGAGGTAGGTCAATGGGGAGTTTTCCCTTAAGCACGCTAATTTGGTACCCTACAGACACATCATCCAAAGGCTGCTGGGACAATTCTTAGAAGTAACTGTGGAGAGGTAGGCACGAAGGATGAATAGGCACCCCGACGCGCTCGCCACCATAGCGTAAAAGCTGGACATGGAGGATTCGGAAGCAACCATCACAATGAGGCGGAGAACGGTACCCACTACTGTAAAATCTTTTGTTCCCAAGTAACAAGCCAGAAGATTGGAGGCATCTAGTGGAGAAGCAACTTGAAACTAGATAAGGGATAATGAAAATGTTAGAGTTAGCCAACTATCATGTGCTACAGGGAACTCTCTACTTCAAGAGTCCCGGAGGGTTTCTAGCAAGGTGCGTTGGTGAGCAAGAAGCCAAGGATAGCTTAATAGAAATGCACCAAAAGCACTGTGGAGATACTGATGTTCCCTTTTATAGACGATTACAGCGAGGTGGGCATTATTGGCCTGCCATGAGCGCAGAAGCGACCCGCTTGCAACAAAGGTGTTTGAAGTGCCAAGCTAATTTTGACCAGTCGGCAGAGGCTAACTTTGTGGAAGCCTTCAAATATTGGAGACAACCATACATATCCTACCTGAAAAATAGGAAGCTGCTCGCCGAGAGAGCGGATGGAATTTATCTTAGAAATAGGATAACCCGCTTCTACTTGGTCGAAGGAGAGTTATACAGGAAGGGGTACAACGAGAAGGCGATAAGGTGCGTAGCCAAAGAGGATGTGGAGAGGGTGCTGAAAGAAGCTCATGAGCCCTCCCACATGGGAGGCGCCAAACTGTATGATCAACTGATGACGCTGGGATACTTGGCCGACCATGGAGGCTGACTCTATTGGGTATGTGAAGAAGTGTAAAGCATGTCAAGTTCATGGAAATATGATGCACGCTCCTTCTGTCAGCCTGCAAAGCTTGGCATCTCCTTATCCCTTCCATACATTGGCGTTTGACTTGGTGGGAAAGATCACCCTGGCCTCCCACGGAAAGGCTTTTATCATTGTGGCTACAGAATTGTACACAAAATGGGCGGAAGCCATCCCTCTAAGGAGAGTCACCGCCCAAGTGGTAACCTAGTTTATAAAAGAGTATATCATATGCAGGTTTGGTATACCCAAGGTAATCTTAATAGATAATGGGAAGCAATTCGTATGCAAGGAAATGGCCCTCCTCACAGACAAATATAAAATTGTGCATAATAGCTCAACCATCTCCTACCCCAAGGGCAATGGCCAAGCAGAGGCTACCAATAAGACCCTGATAAACATTTTGAAGAAAATGCTAGAGGACATACCGGGGGCATGGGATGAGAAATTACCTATGGTGTTATGGGCTTACCGTACTTCGAAAAGAAAGCCGACAGGGTTTACTCCATTCTCCTTGGTATACGGGACCGAAGCTGTCCTACCAGTGGAGTTGGCGGTACCTTCAGCCAGAATTTCTCTCAGCAATGGGCTCATCCCTGACCCAAGGCATGTGCAGCTGGAGGCACTGGACGAGCATAGAGACAAGGCGAGAGAGAATTTCAAAGTCTACACCCAGCAACTGTCCAGGGCCTACGAGAACTTAGTCAAGCCTAGAGAGTTCCAGGTGGGAGATTTAGTCTTGCGAGCTTCCACTCACCATCTCCGTAGCATGTCGGCATCAAAATTCAAACCCAACTGGGAAGGCCCCTTTGTCATAAAAGGAGTGGGGAAGTCGGGCTACTGTCAAATCTCAGAACCAGAGAATGATTGCCTCCAGTCCATCAACTGTAAGTGGCTGAAGAGGTACTATGCTTAGTAATAGCTAACAAAATTTGGTTGTGTTTTGGATGTCTGTAATGGATTTTCAGGGTTGCTCCTATATCAGAAAAGTTTTTTTTTTGTAAATTTTTTGTAGAACAATACCACATTGTAAACAACACACAAAAGTAAAGAAATGAAATAGCAATGCATTTGATCATTGTTGATGCTTGCTTTGTTTACTCATTTATATATATACAGAAATATATATACACTCCCCGCTAAGTTACAAGCGAGTACACAAAAATCAGGAACTTTGCTCACTACACTTGGGAGGTAAGTCCATCCTAAGAGAAAGCATACTGAGCAAAGTCCCCCAGGCATAAATTAAGAGAAAATGTAGAGGGGGGCGAAATTCCTCCTCTTTAATATTTTAAAGAACAGTGAAGCTCTTAAAGAGAATATAGAGCAAAGACCCCAAAGACTAGGGGCTAGCTAATTCAAATAATAACCAAACTTGAAGGAAGGATACAGGGGTCACCCCCCCTCTCCAACCTAGCATTTATGAACATAAGTAATATTGTGCAGGAGTACCCCCACAGACATAAGGGGTGATCCAATACATAACATGTAAATATCTCACAGTTACAAGAGGTGCATTTTCAAAAAAAATATAATAAAATAAAAGCACAATATATATATATATATATATATATATACATAGTTTGCTCATATTAAGGCGAATTACCCCGCAGTTTATGGGGGAGGCATCAGTAGGCCAAGTGCTCACAGAAATTAGAGCAAGTCATATAAAGTAAACACCCACAATATAAAGGGAGAACAAGGGAAAAGAAAAATGCAGAAGAAATAAAGTGCCATTTCTCTCATTCATGAATGATCAGTGATGTACACATAGAATTTTGAGCATTACAATGCAAGAAGTAGTCTACCCGCTAGAAAAGACAAAAAATAAATCATCACGAGCGATGGGGCCGGCATACGACGGACCAGCCTCCCGCAGAAACTCTTCCTCCAACCTTACGGATTTAGCCTCATCATCCTCATCACCAGACTCGAGTCTGGCGATCTTCACCTGCAGTAATGCAATCTCATTCTGAATTCTCGTAGTCTCAGCCTGCCGCTGCTCAACCCTAGACTGTCGGGAAGTGTGAAATCTCACTATCTTCTGGAAAGGAACACTCAGAAAGTGGCGAACTCCCGTATCAAGCCAATCCAAACGAAAATGATAGAATTGTTGCAAGTCGTGAAGAGCATCTAAGAATAGCGAAATAGAAGAGCTAGTCAGCTTATCAGGGGAGGTAGCTAAGAACTCATGAACATGGCTGGCAAGAGCCTTCAGGTTTAAGGCCGTGAGATTGTTAATCTGAAGTATTCTCTGAGAAGTGAATGTCTCTCGGTGGTGCTCTAAGATGAGATCCAAGAGCTGACGCTCGTGCGTCCTGAATCGTCCTGGTAACTCCTCACGCCATAGTCTACCCGAAATGGTTGCAACATCCTCTACTTCACCATCATCGTCCGAGTGGCGAGACCCTACCTCAGAAGGGAGGAAAGAAGACTCTCCACCAGAATCATCATCACCGAACAAGGGAGTGGCCTCAGAACTATGATCTCTCTCCACAGCCATCCCACTGCCAGACTCCACAGTCATCGGAGTACTCTCATGCACCTGGAAACAATGAGATAAAGGTGAAATGATAACTCTTGCCCAATATACGCATGAAAAAAAGAGGGGAATAGTAAAAAGAGGGGGTATGTTAGTTTAATACCTCTCTCATAGTTGCCCCATCGCTAGACTCCACAGTCATCGAGGTACTCTCATGCACCTAGAAATAATGAGATAAAGGTGAAATGAGAACGCTTGCCCAGTATACGCAAGAAGAAAATAGGGGAATAGTAAAAAGAGGGGGTATGCTAGTTTAATACCCCTCTCGTAGTTGCCCCACCGCCAGAATCCACAGTCATCGGGGTACTCTCATGCACCTGGAAACAATGAGACAAAGGTGAAATGAGAACGCTTGCCTAGTATATGCAAGAAGAAAAGAGGGGAATAGTAAAAAGAGGGGGTATGCTAGTTTAATACCTCTCTCGCAGTTGCCCTACTGCCAGACTCCACAGTCATCGGAGTACTCTCATGCACCTGGAAATAATGAGACGA
The DNA here is from genome assembly GCA_949130495.1 of Sambucus nigra. Taxonomy (NCBI): domain Eukaryota; kingdom Viridiplantae; phylum Streptophyta; class Magnoliopsida; order Dipsacales; family Adoxaceae; genus Sambucus; species Sambucus nigra. Next base: position 536,159,911 of record OX422209.1, read on the forward strand.
AGGTTAAATGAGAATGCTTACCCAGTATACGCAAGAAGAAAAGAGGGGAATAGTAAAAAGAGGGGGTATGCTAGTTTAATACCTCTCCCGTAGTTACCCCATCGCCAGACTCCACAGTCATTGGAGTACTCTTATGCACCTAGAAATAATTAGACAAAGGTGAAATGAGAATGCTTGCACAGTATACGCAAGAAGAAAAGAGGGGAATAGTAAAAAGAGGGAGTATGCTAGTTTAATACCTCTCTCGCAGACATCCCACTCTCAGACTCCACAAATATCAGAGAAATCTCATCCGACTCCATAGTCATTGGAGCAACGTCACTCACCTAAAAACAATGCAACAAGGTTGAAGATGGGAACTCTTGCACTATTTAAACAAAATAATAAATATGTAAGAATGACATAAGGGAAGTGGATACCCTCATTCACTATACCTGAGTAACGCTCTCCATAGCAGGCAAAGGAGGGGCGCAGGGACTCCCAAAGGGGCCGCCACACTGGTCGATGCTCCCACAAAGGCTGTCTTAGTAAGCAGTGTTTCTGAAGAGGTGGCCTCAGACTCGGGTGCTCCTAAAAGAGATACCTCAAAGACGGTAGTCACAGTGGGCGCTCCTAAAGGGGATATCTCAGTAACCAGTGTTTCTAAAGAGGCGACCTCAACCACAGGCGCTTTCGAAGGAGCAACCTCAGCGACGGCAGTCGCCGTAGATAGGTGAAGCTGCAAATGAGAAGAAAGAGTAAAAGTTAATAAATTTCTCATAAATAAAAGGACACCCCAAATAAAAAAAAAGGGGAATTAAATTCCTCAATAGAGCAGTAAAGATAGCTACCTGAAGAGGTACAATAACAGGGAAAGCTGACCCGCGCATAGGGGCGCTGAAGAGATAATAACAGGAGCAACCATCGAAATAGCACCAAGGGATAACTGCAACAGAAGTAAAGAGGGCTATGATAAGTACAGGCTCGATAGAAAAGAAATGTCTAACTAAAAAAAATATCAAAGTACCTGAGCCCCATCTAGAGGGGAAGGGCGAAAAAGGACGGTCGGCGCAGTAGGGGCTGTGTTGATAGCCTGCAAAGAATGAAAACATGTTATTCATCACGTATTCGAGGAAAAAGAGATTCCATGCTCGGATGAAAAGGCCTAACCTGAAGCGTGGGCTCACTAGTTGATGCCATAGTAAATATTGTGCCGCGAGAGATTGCCTGAACCAATGGTCTGCCGTCCATAGATATGTGGACCCGAGGGATAGAAATCCTCCCCAAAGAGGATAAACCTAGGATAGTAACGTCAGGAAAAGGAAGAGTCCCTCCCTGAGAAGAAAGTCCAAAAGCCGTCGGGACCCACGAAAATACAAAAGGCCAAAATATATAAAGGGCCTATTACTAAAAGGACACCAACTTTTGAAAATACATACCTTAGAGGAGAAGGTGTCTAGGGGCTCAACTGTGGGAGTGCCCACTGCCGAAGAAAGAGAAGACGAAATGACAACGCTAGAAGGCACAACCCTCTACACATTGTAAATGGGTAAAGAAAAAGAAGAACTAAAAAAGAAAAGGGCACAATGAAAGTTTTGAAAATAAGGTATACCTGAGTAGAAGGAGAAGTCACGAAGGTGGTCCTAGTGCTAGTAAGGTGCACAAATAAAAGCTGCAGAAAATGCCAACATACATAACCAAAGATATAATTAGGAGATTAACAAATTGCATTAGATAAGAAAAGAAATAAAGAGATATCAAACCTCTCTAAAAAGGCCCCGAGAAGAAACGATCATATAATTCCTCTCCCGCTGAAAAGGTGTCAGTCGTAGTGGGAGAAGAGGAGAACTACTTGCCTCCATGGAAATGACCAGTAAAATATGATAGAATACTTTCATTAGCAAACAAAATAATGAGGGGGAAGAAAGAAAATCATAGGCATAAAATTTCCAACAAAGGGGAACGCTTACAGCAGCATAGCGTGTAGCCTGGCCATAAGGGAGAGGTTGGGTGGTAGAGCTAACTCCCCCAGGAGAATGGGATGCATCATCATCACTGGAAGACCCTCTCGAGACTGATAACAAAGCATAAGCGTCAGTAGTGACTTCGCTATGGAAACCCAAGCCACCCATATCACCCGAAGAAGAACTATGGTCATCATAGGAAGGGGTGCTTCCATAATCAACTAGTTACTCTTCCAAAGAAGGGGAGGAAGATCCAGGAGGTGAAACTCTGAGAGAACTAGTTCCACTAAGTAAAGAATATTGGGATATAGTACCTTCTGTAATGGGAATAGATGCGAATCGCGCCTCCTGGGAAGAAAGGCCCAATGCTCCGTAACCTTTCTCTTTCATAACTTGGTAGGTCTCCTCCACCCCGAGATCATCAGTATCGAACACTTGGTCCACCATGGAGAAGGAAGCCATGCCAGCACCATTTCCTTTCCTCTTCTTTACAGCTTGGGTCCTCACAGGAGAAGAGGGAGGAGAATCGGTAGTAGCAGGAATGAAATTAAATACATCTGTGTCAGGGTGATTCCTTCTATTTGCGGTAGAGGTGTTCACTTTCCCTCTTCTCTTTGATCGGCTCCTAGACGTCACCAGGGGAATCTTAGTCGGCAGAGGCTGAAGTGACTCGTCGAGAAGAGGCTTCACTAAAATGGGAATGGCCTGCTCCAAGGGTGTCCTGGGAGTGGTGCTGAGAAACCAAGGATCTTTATATGTCCACCTGACCAAAAACTGAGCTTTGATATATTTAACTAGGTTAGTCTCATGAGGGGGATCAACTACACATTTTTGGATAAGACGGACCTGTCACTGCCAAAGTAGGAACCATGACGAAGTAAACTAAGGATGATAATTACAGGGAGGAACGTAAGGCCCCTTAGACCGCTGACTCTATAGAACAGTCCCTGGAGAGTGAAGTTGGAGCACGCCTCTAAAAACACCTCAGAAGGATCGCTGTAGGTAGGAAGAGGAGGGGAATGAACGTCCTGATCATAGCCAAACTGTCGTCTTGCCCTTTCAGAATGATAGAACTCAATGCGCGGACACAACTCGATCCAAGAAGAGAGGTGGAATGGTAAGAGCATTGTCATCACATTAATATAAGGACAGGTGGAAACAGACCCCATTGCTGAAGGGCAATAGAAAGTCCTCCCATCGCCAGAGAAAGAAAGCCAGCTGAAAGTGCCCCCAGGGTGATTGGTATAAGGCTGAAACTCAAACTCCTCAATATCATCAATTAACATTCCTAAAGATTTCTTGGGAATTTTCTTATTCCATCGGAGAAGTCGCGCAGCATCGCTATGACTGGCATGAGCCCCTGAAGTAAAGTGGGGGAAATGCTCAAATAAAAAGGCCATTAAGAGAGCGACATTTGCGTAATTAGCAACATCATACCGACCACAAGACCTTTCTACATCTATATGTGCTCGGTCCATCCAGGTGTAAAAAGAATCCAAAGTCAAGGCGGCCATAGGTATTGACCTGCCACGAGATAATCGTACAGCCAATTTAAAAAGAAGTTCACAAGGAGAATTTTCAGGCTTACCTGGCAGAAGGAACCGAGTCAGAAATATGACTAAGAAAGCAGTTAGATGTGAGGGAGAATGGAGTTTGGGGCCATCCTGGGTCCTGGGGGCTGCGCGGGAAGTCTCCCCCTTCTGCAACTTCTCAAAATCTCTGAACCAGTACCTTTGCCACTTAGCAAAGGAATGCTTTGAATGACTAGTTATATTTATAGCTACATATTTTGAGCACTCCCCGAGAGCTGACTGCAGCTCCGCCACTATCTCCTACTCTAAAGGATCCTCAAAGTCATCAGAAGAGACTTGTTACCCAAAGAAAGGAAGAGCGTACAATTCACATACATCATCTAGGGTGACGATAAATTCACCCCAGCCTGTGATGAAGGTGTGAGACTCCATACTCCACCGAGAGAGTAAAAGATTGAGCGAAGAAATATTCTTAGACACTATGCAGGACTTCAAGCTACTGATGGTGGTAAAAGATCCACTTCCCCAATAATAGCCACATAAGCAGGAACGCTCAGAACATAGTCGACCCAGCTATCCCACTCCTCCGTGGCACCCCCGGCAGTTTTAACTTCAATATTGGAATAAGGAAAATCACCGTGGTCTACCCGAACTCGGAGAATAGAGTCTGGAGAAATAGTAGGAAGATCGGTAGAATCACTTAACCCCACGTGAGGGCACTCGAGAACAGTGTCAGAAAATTTTTCCTCAAATTCTGAAAGAGAAACCATGAAGTTGTCAGCGGGACCAAAAAAAGGAGCACGACGATAAATATCAAAATCTCGCCCTTGGCGAATGCGCATATAATCCTTCCACGTCCGAGAAGAGGATGACGTAGCTGATCAAATACCAAGAGCCATTGGCTCAAGAAAAGAACTCATCTTGGTAGAGACTCCGAGTGAGGGATCCTGGGTGTCCCCCATCGCAAAAAAAAGAAGTGGAAGTGGCAACCCCCGTAAAAACACCAAAGTGTGAGGAACCCCTGGTCAACAACATACTCTCCATAACGCCAACAATTGGCGAGACACCATGGGTTGTGGAACCCTCGACGCAAGAAGAGGTCGAGACTCCCCACCCAAAACAAATTACAAATTGTTGCATTTCCCCAAACGCAACATGACCAGTTGAGGAACCGCCCATGATTAGCGCAAATCGTGAAGAACCAACACCAACATTAACAGACGTCGAGACACCCCCTTCTAACATAGTGGAGGTCGAGACACTCTCGAACGAAAAATTGATGTGCGAGGAACCCTCATAAAAAGTTTCCTTTTGACAGGAACCCAAAGAATACAAATCTCCAACATAAAAATCGCGTGTAAAGCCCGTAGTAGAAAAGGAGCTCGCCAGTAAATATGGTCGTGAGGTAACTACGACTGGCAGTGCGTCCCCCATAACAGTAGCACTTGAGGAACTCACTCGCGAGAGGGGTCGCGAGGAACCCTCATTAATTTGTGATTGGTTAGTGGAAACAACAAGCGACAAGGGACCCTAGGGTTCAAGTCCAACACTCGACTAATCGTCAACAACACCTTGGGTCGAGATACCACCAGACGCCAACAGTGGATTTGGCGAGGGACCCTCGGTTATGTGACACGAGGAACCAATACCAGCATAAGTGGGGGTCGAGACACCCTTAGAGGTCGAAACGATGTGCGAATAGCCCCAGGAAGAATTGACCATCTGTGATAAATCCCCCTTATCATAGCTGGCGGCAGACCCCCCATTGATAGGTTTCGAGACACCCGATGCAGAAAAATCAAATGGCGAGGAACCCCTAATAATCCTCGCAATCGTCGAGACACCCCCAGCCATAAATTATTGATTCGGCAAGGAATTCCCCATATTTAGGGCAACGAGCTAGGAGCCACTGCTAACGCTATCATGTGTTGAGACACCCTTAGAGGAGAAATCGCTGTACGAGGAATCTCTAGAAAAGTTTATCACTTGTGAGAGACCCTCGTGCGTAGAAGCAGCGTGCGAGGAACCCCGAGGTGTGGACTCCACGCGCGAGAGGATTTTAATGGTGCATGGAAAGTTGTGCTCAAAAATGTTAACACGCGAGGAACCCTCGCCTCCTATCACAAATGGCGAGGGACCACCATCATCTTTACCCCTACGCTTGCAATCATTCCCAGCAAAAACCCTTAACTCAGAAAGAAGATTAAGGGATGCCTCGGAGACAGAACCACCATGAGTGGTAGCCATGGTGACGGTATTAGATGGTGACGATGAAGACAGAAAAGGGGAAGTGGGGATCGACCCTATCATAATAGGAAGTAAGCAGTCGGTGATATGGGAAGAAACGTCTGAAGGTGTAGAGTCCATTAATGGTGGACTTGGTTCAAATGTAAAAAAAAAAATTGGGGGGCTATGGTGTTTTCCTCTCACTTTCTCTCACTACAGATTTAAAGACTCTCTATGAGGGTTTTGAAGAATATGAAAGAGTTTAAAAAATGAGCATTATTGTTTTTACACTAAAGTGGGAAAATGTGCAGGAAGGCAAAAAGGTTATGACATTGTTTTCCCAAATGATGAGATGATAGTTCCCATACCAACGTGTGGGTTCTCGAAAATAACAACCTCGGATGACGGGACACTGCATTTAATGATCCTGGGATCACTCTAATAATAATAATAATAATAATAATAATAATAATAATAATAATAATAATAATAATAATAATAATAATATTAATAATAATAATAATAAAGCTGTTGAAATCGACTTTATGGCGTACAAAGCTTTTTTTGGTCTACCCAATCCAAAAAAACTTTCCACGAGGGGCTAATGTAGAAGGGTGTCTACATACAAAAAAAATTAATTAAAATACATTTTTTGAAGATGTTGAGAGGACCCCACCTAGGCCACTCCATCTAGGGTCACTGCAGAAATGACATTCGTGAAGCGCCACCGCAAGGGTCACTGCGGAAATGACATTTGAGAAGTATCGCGTAAGGGCCACTGCAGAAGTCCAAGATTGAGAAGGGCCGCCGCAAGGGTCATTGTAGAAATGACGTTCGTGAAGCGCCACCGCAAGGGTCACTGCGGAAATGAGATTTGAGAAATACCGCATAAGGGCCACTGCAGAAGTCCTGGATTGAGAAGGGCCGCCGCAAGGGTCAATGCAGAAATGACATTCATGAAGCTCCACCGCAAGGGTCACTGCGGAAATGACATTTGAGAAGTACCGCGTAAGGGCCACTGCAGAAGTTCAAGATTGAGAAGGGCCGCCTCAAGGGTCACTGCAGAAATGACATTCGTGAAGTGCCACCGCAAGGGTCACTGCGGAAATGACATTTGAGAAGTATCGCATAAGGGCCACTGCAGAAGTCCAAGATTGAGAAGGGCCGCCGCAAGGGTCACTGCAGAAATGACATTCGAGAAGTGCCGACACAAGGGCCACTATGGAAATGACATTTGAAGAAGTGTCCCGCAAAGGCCACTGTAGAAGTCCAAGATTGAGAAGGGCCGCTGAAAGGGTCACTACATAAATGACATTCGAGAAGTGCCACCGCAAGGGTCACTGCGGAAATGATATTTGAGAAGTGCCCCATAAGGGCCGCTGCAGAAATCAAAGATTAAGAAGGAACCACCCCAGGGTCCCGGTAGAAACTCATATTGAGCAGGAACCCCCAGGGTCCCGAAAGAAACTCATATTGAGAAGGAACCCCACAGGGTCTCGGCAGAAACTCATATTGAGAAGGAACCCTCAGGGTCTCAGCAGAAACTCATATTGAGAAGGAACCACCCTAGGGTCCCGGCAGAAACTCATATTGAGAAGGAACCCACCCAGGGTCCCGGTAAAAACTCATATTCCCGATAGAAACTCATATTGAGAAGGAACCGCCCCAGGGTCCCGACAGAAAATCATATTAAGAAGGAACCCTCAAGGTCTCTTAACAACAGAAAATGTCAGGGCGAGGAGCAGTCAAGGTCCTCCCCCTCAACTTCCAGAAAAATAGGTGAGGATGAGGGAGAAATAACCATGAGCAACTCCTTATCATGAAACGTCATTCTTTAAGAGAATAACAATATTTACACTTTACTTTCTTGTACAGGTAGCCTAGTTGAGCAGGCAGGGCCCAAATACTCCAGTTGGGACCTCCTGGGAGTTTTGGCTTGGCAGCAGAGGGACAAGGTATGTTGAGCAAGCTCAACCACTTAGCACTATAGGACTGAGAGAATACTAGTAAGAAGATCCAGAAGTCACTCAAGACTACACACACTTCACACTTGGTCATAAGTGAAGTGAGCAGCCAAAGAGCTGGCTACTCACAAGGAATAAACTCTTTATAAAAAAATGATTTTTCCAGAAGAAGGGGTCCTCGAGGTCCCTCTCAAGAAAAATAATGACTTTAGAAGAGAGGGGGCCTCTCTCAAGATTTGCAAAATTGCATCACAAGTTACTGTTTTAAAAGATAATTACCAAATCAGATATCTTGTCTTCATTAGGAGACATATGTGCTTTTTGACTTTGGTTGGCGTCAGATGGCGCCTGCAGGAGGGGACAGACAGGGCTGCCTGCTGGTAGGGACAAATGGTACACTTCAGACATTGTTCCCCACTAATCCTCTCAATTTTGGAGCCCAAAAATGTCAACTCAGCCCTGATGCCCAAGTATAAATAGACCTCTGGGCAAGGTCAATAGAGGGACAATTGAAATTGCACTGTTACTCTGCTAAAATCACACCAGACCTACATAGTATTCTCTCCCTGACCATTCTCTTAGTGATGAGTGCCTTGTTCTTTCACTCCCCACTGACAGCCATCATTCTCAGGTGTTTCCCTTGAGAAAATTACTATTTTTGCTATAAAAGTTCTTCTTCTTGTAAGGAGTGAGTTGAAGCTTGAGTTCCATTGTTACCATAAGGAGAAGTTTTCTTGAGAAGTTGTACCAGAAGACCTTAAAGACCTTGCAGGCAGTGTCTATTGGAGTGGGTCACGCCTCACCCTTTCCAGATATTCATAGACCCTAGTCTCACTACCCTCGTACAGATGTCTTGCTGAGTAGGGTGGTTGATGTGGAGGATGGGCTATAGGTGAGACAGATGGCCCGGTTGTTCATTTCGCTGGTGCTGGGAGGTTTCATGGTGGCGTCGAGTGACGACGTCGTCCATTTGTGGTTCTTGCCGTATTTGAGGATGTTTTTTAACATCCCTCTCTATGATTGGGGGAGTCTGACTTTGGTGACCCTCTATTTTTCTTTGGATGCATTCAGCCGGTGCTGCCGGTAAACTTTTACTGGAGCCACGTATCTCCTTGAGGTATCCTTTAATTTTGCGCATTTTCATTTCATGCATTCACATTTTCTTATGCGTCTCTTTTTTATTGTGAATTCCTGTCTTTGGTAGACGTGGTTCTATGAGGTGATTGAGTGCAATACCCATCTGATTGCCTTGAAGGACGAGACTGTTGGGGACTTCTGTCGATTGTATCGATGGCATAAGGCCAATCGACAGTCGAAGGGATCTCTCTCTTTGGAGGCGGTGCGTCAGGTCTTAAATGGCCTGACTAGTGGTAGGGTAAGACTTTTTCCTTTTCAGCCTTTGTTTTTTACATGTTTTAATTTTGTATTGACTTAGGTCTGCTGGGGATTTTTAGGTGACTTTTTACCCTTGGGGGAGAGCCATTCAGGATACGGGGGCGATCGGGGTGAATGCGCAGATGAGGCGTTTGCTGGCGCATGAGTTCGGCCATTCTTGGTATCTGGGGGAGCGAGTGGTTCGATAGATTTCGGGGGAGGAGGAGGTGGTTCCACCTACGTAGCCTCCTACGTTTATGAGGCGGGAGCGGCTGCTGTCGAAGGGTGCGAGGATCGCGGCTATGATCGATGAGTCTTACTTGTTGTACACTGATACGGCTACGCCGTATGACTATATGGACTTTATGATGAGATGGTTGATGGCACTCAGCATATATGATGCCTTGCCTTTCCCTCCTGTGGGTTCGAGTCGGCGGTGGGGTCTTTCCACAGTGACGATGGACCGTCGGCGTCCGCGGTGGCGGTGAATTTGGAGGTTCCTTTTGTACGGTTTCACACTCCTTTATACAATATTCGGCGGGCTGATGGAGGGATGGTGCCTATGCTGCATCGCCCTCATTCGAAGGATCCGGAGGAGCTGGGTTTGACAGAGGAGGTCCTTCATCCTGCGGTATAACTTCTTCCTCTTTTTGGTTCCTTTTCTGTTTGTATCCCTCTTTGATACTAATTTTACCTTTTACTTGCAGTAAGTCCGGGTGTCGACCACTTGGCTGAGGGACATTAGAGACTGGATATCTTCGGTGACTACCCATATTTAGGATGTGGTCCCGGTTCCTTCTTGCTTGGTGCTGTCTTCTTCATCCGAGGAGAACTCTGGCTCGGGCAGTGGTGGTGCATTATCTCACCATAGGGGAAGGAGAGCGTGACATAGGTGTGGAAGCTCTTAGAGAGAGGGGTGAAGGGTAGGTGAGAGAGAGAGAGAAAATGTGGTTTCGGGATGATTCCTATTCGTTTTTTGCTTTTCTTTTATTTCCTGGAAAATTTGATGTAACACGGAAGAATATATATATATATATATATATATATATAAAATAATGCTCTTGTGCGGACTAGTCCGCATTTTAAGAATGCGGACCGGACATGTGTCACCTAACGGTGCTCCTAGAAATTATCGCCTAAATTATAGGCACTCTCTCTCTCTTTTTTGGGCTCACCGCCAGGTGACACATGTCCGGTCCGCATTCTTAAAATGCGGACTAGTCCGCACAAGAGCAGGACTGTATATATATATATATATATATATATATATATATATATATATATATATATATATATATATATATATATATATATATATGCAATGGGATTTTTTTATTAACTTTTGTTAATGATGAATGAATGCATGCACATGCACTTTTTACTTTGCTGTTGAGACCGTAAAAAGAGATATTTTTAGGATTTTGAAGGAAGGCTTTAAAAATGAAAAATTATATAGGGGTGGAAGAGGATTTTGAAATTATGTTGAGAATATCAATTTATTTTTCTTCATCTCCTGATTTCGACAAAAGAGGAAAAAGGAAAATTTCTAAAAATAGGGGGTTGTCGATCGGCAAGACCCTTGTCTTGCCTATCGGCAGTCAAGTCTAGTCCCATCAATTCAATGCTTTCATTAGTGTCCTCTTCAGCCTCTTGTACTTTGTGGGGTAGGATTTCCTCTGATTTTTACAGGGGTCATGTCTTTTGTGAGGGTTTTCAAGTATAAAAATGGGCAAGGGTGGAGTGTTTTCATCACACCTTCATTTGTCTATTATTTCTTAGTTTTGCAAGATGGCTCTCCCTGGTAGCATTGAGTTTTCCAACTACCTCGAAGCCTTGGAAGCGATGTGCTCTTATAATGTCGACTATGATGCTTTCAACATGCATCGAGTCTCTTTGTGGCGCAATCGGTCCATTGAGTGGAACATGCTGATGGCGGCAGTACAATTTTGGTACCTCGAAGACCATGTATTCCGCTTTGGGTTGGATGAAGTTTGTCCTACCTACAAGTAATTTTTTGCCATGCTGGGGATAAATCCCAGTGTTGCTACGGCTTTACCCGAATTTTCCCATTCTCCCAGGGATTTACTGGCCAGGCTTCTTCGTATTTTGCCTTCGGCGACTAGATCACTGGTTGCTAGAGGAATGATCTCCTTCCTGGTGGTGTTGCAGTCCGTGCATTTACGGGAAGTAGGTGATGCTGGCTATGTTGGAGTCGTTACTCTGGGCCTGGTTTCAAAATTGATGCTGGTGACTGGGGAACTACTGGTGGATCCTCAACTTGCAGCCCTTATTTCATAGATGCCATACTGTCGCAATCCTGCGGCGGTGATACTGGTGGAGACCCTGAACGGTCTGGATGCCTGGCGAGAAGGTCATTCTGACTTCCTGCGGGGTAGCCCCGTAATGCTGTTCATGTGGTTGTCTGAAAGACTCCGCCTGGTGACCCTTCCAGAATAAAAATTTTCGGTTGTAACCAACTTTTTTTCACGTCACTTCTTCAGCGTTGGCCTGAATATTAAGAGCTGGGAGAATTGGCTTGTGGAGCATGGGGCTCGGAATCTGAACTGGTCAGTGCCTTGGTGGGGACAGTGCTACCTGTTCTGGAGCTAGGAGAATACCCGTATGTGCGGCTGGTTGGTCTCAGCCAGACCTTTTTTTATTTCCCTTGGCGACTTCTGTGCCAATTTGGTTAGGCACAGGTCATGCCATCTCGGACACTAAATTTCTTTTCGGTAGAGGATTTGACCGAGCATTTGTGCCTGAGTCTTGGCTCTCTGTGGGAGAGTCGGCGTCCGTCGACCCGTCCCTCTCAGTCTGTTGGGAGAGTTTGCATATCCCTGGGGATTATATGAAGTGGTTATGGAAGAGAGTAGTTAGCAATATGTTGGTAGTGGAGACTGGACAAAAGTGGTTTGTCTCTTTTAACACCATGGAAGGAGGTGTTGTGGTTTTTTAGAAGCTGGTTCGAGCTTATCGGTCCATGGAGTGTATGCGACACTCTGTTCAGGCAGGGGAAACTTGAGGATGCCAGGATGTAGATGATGATGATGGAGCAGGCTCCTCTGGTAGCTGTGGATAGGACTCGTGGAGAGTTTATTATGTAATGGGGGATAAATTTTGGGATTTTATTTGGCTTTTTTAGGAGGGTAGGGGGAAGGGAGTTATCCGTTCCTTTTCTTATGTAATCTATACCGTAATTTCTTATTATTGAAATAAACAAGTTTCTGATCATCCAGCTATGCCTTTCTGTAAGGACACAAATTTCCAATTGAGTCCTTTGTAGTTCTGGCTCAATTCCGGACAAAAATGTTTGAGTCATAGGATAAAGTTAATTAATCATCCTTCAAGCCTATGACATATTTGTTGAAGACGTATCGGCCAAGAGTATAAAGCTTCATCAAATTACCGAGTTTAAGTGCCTCGTTTCTACGTCATCAACATGGTTCCATTGCTCCTAAGGTATGAATGCATTTTGATTATATATATAGGAGCTTGTAACATTTCATATTGGGTGTACGTTTATTTAAAACTGTTGTTTATTTTCAGAAAGATTTTATTAAAACTTTAAAATAAGTTTATAAAGTTTCTGGGCTAAAAATAAAAATTTCAAACTTTCTGGAAGTTCGTTCGAAATGTCGTTCGAACGAGTTTGTCGTTCGAACCACATTATCGTTCGAACGAGTTTGCCAACGAGTTCCCATATTGGCCATTGGAACTTCGTTCGAAATGTCGTTCGAACGAGATGGATGTTCGAACGATATTTCTAACGAGTTCACATGGAACTTCGTTAGAATCCTCGTTCGAACGAGTTTTGGCGGGAACAGTTAAATGACAGTTTTGAGCATTTTTGACCCACCTTTCCACTTGTTTTTTCCCACTAACTTTTTGGCAGATTCAATATGTGCGGAAATGAACTTTTCTAACTTAACTTTTCATTTCATTCAAACTTCTAGAGAGACTTTTTGAGAGCAAATTCTTCTAAGAAAAGTTCATGGTTTTGAGTGTTCATCTTTCAAAGAAAAATTCATTTGACACTCTAGTTTACACCCAATTGTTTGTTTAATCCAAGTTCCATATATATATATATATATACTTTGCTTGGAGTGTTTGGCACCGGTTTTTCATCTCTACCATTTGAAGAAACGTTTGGGTTTGCTTCTAAATCCCACAAAGAAGAAGAGGTTTTTGTTGATTTACCCACTTGGATAAAGGCTCCTAGTTCGGGTGACGGTGACCATATAAGTCCGATCGGTGGATTCCGAGACCGCGGTGGAGCTCTGTGGTTATTCGCTAGAGGTTGATACAAGAAGACGCGTCGGGGCTTGAGAGGGATCAAGACGAGTGTTGTAAGTCATCTTGCTTGTATTTGTAAATTCCGTACTTAGTGGATTTGAGGCTAGGGATGTCCGAGTTTTTTTCCCGTTGTGGGTTTTTCCTCGTACATCATGGCGTAGTGATTTATTGTTTATTTTATCTTGTGCAAACTCACCTAGAACGCATGCTTAGGTAAATCAAGGTAAAATTTGGTTTTAATCACTACATGCTTAATTTGGTGCTAAATTAAATATTGGGTAATGTTTAGTTAATTTAATTCAAGTCATTTAATCTAATTTGATAAAATTGGTTTGGCCTAATTTGGTAATATTGAGAAATATGATTTAGGTAAATTTTCTAGGACTTGGGTTAAATTGATTGCGTTTAAGTGAAATTTAAATAAGTGTGTGTGTTTTAATCATATTTCACTTTAGCTTAATTTTAATTTGAAGTAAATTAAAATTCGGTGTTTTTGTGAACTATCTTATGCTTCCGCATCTTATAAAAGGAAATTACTCTTTGTGTTAGTAAATACTTAAAATTGGGGGCCTATCCTACGAGTCGTCTTCACTTTCTATGAATTTTGTATTTTTTGAATTATCTATACCGATCGCTAAGGCATACATAATCTTTTTGTTCAAATATATGTTAGAATGAATTGTCGTTCTCGATGGTAAGAAAAATATAGTATTTTGTGAAAAAGAAAGGGTCGTGCTCATCATCTAAGGTTCCATGCTCCCAAGGTATGAATGTAATTATATTTATATAGGAGCTTGGAACAATATTTATTGGGTGTTAGGTTTAATAAAAACCATGTTTTACTTTCAGAATAATTTAATTGAAACTTTAAAATAAAGTACATAAAGTTTCTGGGCCAAAATAGAATTTTAGAAAAATTTCTGGAAGTCGTTCGAAATCTCGTTCGAACGAGTTTTTCGTTCTAACGAGGTTTCGTTCGAACGAGACTGCCAACGAACCTAATCTGGTCAGTCGTTCGATATGTCGTTCGAACGAGTTTTTCGTTCTAACGAGGTTTCATTCGAACGAGTTTGCCAACGAACCTAAACTGGTCAGTCGTTCGATATGTCGTTCGAACGAGTTTGTTCGTTCTAACGATATATCTAACGAGTTTCTAACGAGCCCAGTCTGGTCGCTCGTTAGAAGTCTCGTTCGAACGAGAGTCAAGTTCGTTCGAACGAGATGCCAGCGCGGGAACAGTTTTGAGCAGTTTTTGGCAGTTTTCACCCACTTTCCCCACTTGGTTTTTAACCAACTTTTTCAGACTTAATAAGGTGCGGGAATGACTTTTTCCATTTTATCTTTTTCATACCATACAAACTCCTAGAGAGTGTCTTGATAGAAAATTTGTTTAAGGAAAAAGATCATGTTTTGAGTGTTAATTTTTTAATGAAAAATCCTACACACTCTAGTGTTTACACCCAATAGTTGTTTATCCAAGTTCTATATACATATCTTTACTTGGAGTTTTGGCACCGGTTTATCTCTACCGAATTCAAGAAGAGAAGTTTTGGTTTGCTTCTACATCCATCAAAGAAGAAGACATTTTGTTGTGATTCTACCCACTTGGAGAAAGGCTCCATGCTAGGGTGACGGTGACCATATAAAGTCCCATCGGTGGATTCCGAGACCGCGGTGGTGTTCCGAGGTTGTTCGCTAGGAAGAGGTTTCTACGAGAAGAAGCGTCGAGGCTTGAGAGGGATCGAGTCAGTCGTTGTAAGTCTATCTGTCTTGTAATTGTAATTCCATATCTAGTGGACTTGTGGCTAGGGCCGTCCGAGGTTGTTTCCCGTCTTGGATTTTTCCTCGTACATCACGGCGTAGTGTGATATTGTTTATTTTACCTTGCATCATAATTTAGAATGCATGCTTAGAATAAATTCAAGATAAAATTTGGTTTAATTATCACACTCATTTAATTTGGGACTAAATTAAATATTGGGTAAATTTGGTTTATTCAAGTCATTTGCTAAAATTGGTTTCGCCTAACTTTGGATAATTGAAAGTTATGACTTAGGCAAATTCTAGGACTTGGATTAACTTATTTTAATTTATTTTTGAAGAAATTAAAATTCGGCTTTGTTTATTTGTTGAACCATCACTTATATACGCTTCCGCATCTTTTGAGTTTAAATAAAAAGTTTTAAATAAAAAGGAAATTATTAACTTTGATTTTAATTGAGAATATCACCATCTCGGGGATCCAGCTTTTACAAGATGGGTTCTATGATCTCTTTGAGGGCTAGGTCCCTTTCTCGGACACCGTGGTCCTTGACTCTCTTGTTGAATGAATGCGCTATTCGGCGATGGTACCCTTGTATGTGGTATAGTGCTCTTAATCTCCTTTCGTCTAGGAGGGTCAGCTCGTCAAGACAGCTTTGGCACCAGTGTTCTTCTCTAGCCTTGCTTTCAAGCATGACGCACAACGAGGGTATTTCTAGCTCCACTGGTAGGAATGCTTCCATACTGTAAACTAGAGAGTAAGGGGTATCCCTAGTAGAGGTTCGGATTGAGGTTCGATAGCCCCAGAGGGCCTACGGGATTCGGTCGACCCAATCCTGACAGCTTTCGGTCATTTTGTTGATGATGGCTTTGAGGTTCTTATTGATGGCTTTAACTGCACCGTTGGTCTGAGGTCAGTAGGGAGAAGATTTGTGTCTCTGAATCCCATACTTGTTGACCTCCTCTGTGATTTCTGCCTCGAAATGCAACCCGTTATCTGATACTAGCTCGTGGGGGACCACATACTGGCAGATGATGTTTTTCTTGACAAATTTGGCCACTTTCTTAGCATTCAGCACTGCGTATGACTCATCTTTGACCCATTTGGTGAAGTAATCAATTACAACTAGGATAAACTCATGCCCGTTGGAAGCCTTTGGTGTAACCTTCCATGCCCCAGGTGGAGAACGGCCAGGGAGAGGTCATGTTGTATAATTCTCATGGAGGCAGATGCTGAAGGTTGGAGAACTGTTAGCATTTGAGGCATCACCGTACATAGGCGGTGCAATCCTGGGTCATGGTGGTCCAGTAGTAGCCTTAACGGATGATCTTTTTGGCAAGCATATGACCGTTCATATGGGGTCCGCATTCCCCCCTATGGATCTTCTATATTATCTTTTCAATGTCAGCCCCTGCGATGCAGTGCAAATGTGTTCCATTAAAGTTCCTTTTGAGTAGTGCTTTGTGATAGATGATGTACTGGGCGACGAGTCTTTGAAGGGTTGATCGATCTTTCTTGTTGGAACCCTCGGGATACCTACCATGCTTAAGGAGGCGCCAGATATCATAGTACCAATAATTGGCTAGCTCGGGATCTTCTGTAGTGATGAGCTCAATGTGGTAGCAGTGGGTTGGTTTGTCTTTCTTTTGAACTAGGAAGGGGGTCATAGTTATTCCTTCGGGCATATCGACCATGGAGGCCAAGGCAACGAGATCATCGATTAGGTTATTCTTTGCTCAAGGTAGGTAATGGAAGGTGATATCTTTGAATTGGGAGGCTAGTTCTTCTAAGTGGACATGGAAGGGTTGGAGTTTCTCGTCCTTAACTCTCCACTTTTTGAGCACTTGACCAATAATGAGGGAGGACTCCCTGTAGACGTCTAAACATTGAATACCTTTCTTGAGAGAAACTTTGAGGCCTATCGTGCACGCCTCGTATTTAGTCATGTTATTGGTGTAAGGGAAATCCAACTTGATGGCGATTGGAGTGTGGGAGTCATCTGGGGCGATCAGAAGTATCCCAATGCCATATCCCTTCTTATTGGCAGCGCCGTCAAAGAACATTTTCCATTGAAGGTTATCTTGAGCAGTGCAAAGGATGTTTTCATCTGGGAATTCGAAGATCCAGACATCAGCTTCATCCATGGGGTAATCAGCGAGGTATTCAGAGATGGATCTTCATTTTATGGCTTTTTGTGTGACATACATGATATCGAACTCGGCTAAGAGCATCAACCATCGGGTCATTCAGATGGACAAGGCAGGTTTCTCAAGCAGGTATTTGATGGGGTCCATTCAGGATACAAGTTTGATGGGGAAGGCGAGCATGTAGTGACGTAACTTTTGGGTGACCCAGACAAGTGCGACACACACCTTTTCCAAAGCAATGTAGTTGACCTCATATCCAGCTAATTTGTGATTGGCATAATAGATGGCTCTTTCTTTGCGAGAATCTTCAAGGTATTGGGCTAGCAAAGCCCCAACTGTAGTGTCGATTATGGTTAGGTATAGGAGCAAAGGGAGACCAGGCTGTGGTGGCATGAGTACCGGAGGTTGGGTCTGATATTATTTGATTCGATCAAAGGTTTCTTGGCATGCCTTGTTCCAAACTTTAGTTGAATCCTTTCGGAGGAGTTTGAAGATAGGTTCGTAAATGGAGGTTAACTGACTGATGAACCAGCTCATGTATTATAATTTCCCGAAGAAACCTAGAACTTCTTTCTCTGTTCGGGGAGGTGGCATATCAAGTATGGCTTTCATCTTGGCGGGATCTCCTTCCATCCCCTTCTCACTGATTATGAATCCCAATATTTTTCCCTTTGTAATGCCGAAGACGCATTTTCGTGGATTGAGTCTCATCTGATAATGTCGCAGTCGTTCGAAGAACTTTCAGAGAGCAGGAACATGACCTTTTCTAGTTTTGGACTTGATAATCATATCATCCATATAAACTTCAACTTCTTTTGTGAATCAAATCATGTAGGATGGTTGTGACAGCCCTCTGGTAGGTAGCCCCAGCGTTCTTGAGACCAAATGGCATGACAGTGTAGCGAAAGGTTCCCCATGGGGTGATGAATGCGATTTTTCTTGATGGTTTGGGTGCATTTTGATTTCGTTGTATCCGGAAAACCCATCGACGAATGACTTGAGAGAATGACTGGCTGTGTCGTTTACGATCATGTCGATATTGGGTAACGGATAATCATCCTTTGGAGAGTCTTTGTTCAAGTCATGATAGTCTACACACATCCAAACTTTTCCTCCTGATTTCGGCACGTGGAATATTCGATCACACGAATAAAGCCTACGCTCAACTATTTGACCGCCTCTTCTTTGACCTTGAGCGAACATTCGATTCAGAGCTTTCTTACCTTTTGTTTAACCGGCTTGTAATCTGGGAGAGTGGGAATCTCGTGGTGAGCTATTTCAGGATTAATGCCGGCCATATCATCATAGGACCATACGAAGACATCCACGAATTCCTTTAGAAATTCTTTGAGTTGTGCACGCTCATGCTCGTCAAGGGTAGCCCCTATCCTAATCTTACGCAGTTGGCTAGTAGAACCGAGGTTAATAACAACAGTCTCTTCTTCATTAATTTGAACGCAGTTATGTTGTTTATTATTAACCTTATTTATATCAGTTAAGAATTGTTCATTTGCAAAATCATCATCAAAAGTTTGATTACAATCCAAACAGTTAATGTAAGGTACAACAAGATACTCAAAATCTTCATTTATTTCATTGATAGTAAAAACAACATTGAGAACCTCGTCAAAAGAGGACTCGATTACATTTGATAAAGGATGGATAAGAGAAGAACAAGAAAAGGGGAAAATATTAGGATTAGGGGAGATTTCAACAGGTAGAACTGGTGCAGCATGCCGATTGAGGAGAGGTGTATCAGCATCTTTAATCAGGTGGGATGGATCCAGTGATGTAGTGCCTGAATGAACCATGCAGAGTGTCAGCCCTGGTGTCTGTAAGTTGAAGGAATCTTCAGAGTTACTTTCCTCAGTCTCTTTGGTATCTTTGATGAGTGGTTGTACTTGGTGTTGGGAACCTTCGGCCCATGGGTAACTGTCTTGGAAAAAGATCTCTATTCCAGGGTTCATCTTCTTATCTGTATGGTCATGCCATGGTTCAGGTTAGTCACAAAAGAGTAAGTCCTCACCCTCTTTGATGAATCGTCCATTTAAGGAGCCACCTGGGATAGTCAGGACGCAGTCTAGTCTTATCTTTGGTTGAGACTGGAGGATCATTCTGAGCTCTTGTTCTAACGGTTGATACCCCAAACCACAAGGAGGGAAATCCTTCTTTAGTTCAACGGGCTCAAGTATCCCTTGCTGTCTTTGCCCTAGCCCTAGTTCGGGCATGAAGTGCATGTTTCTGAACATCTGAATCATATTGATGTTGCCATAAGGGTCGTATTCTGGACAAACCCTTTCTTTGAAGTTGACCCCTGCCGGGAGTAGAAGTGGTTCAACTCGGAATCCTAATAGGAGTATATCATTTGACCCGTGTTGTATCTCAAGAATTGGACTGTTGGTACTTGCACCCTCGACATGGTTGTCGTTGCCCAAGATGGTAATGACCCGTCCGTCGGCGAAGAAATTTAATTTTTGATGGAGTGAGGAAGACACGCCCTTGATACTGTGGTTCCAAGGTCCTAGTAATAGGTTTAAACAAGCTGGGATGTCAATAACTTGGAATTCGACGACAGGGTTTATAGGGTCAGCCCCTATTACAAGCTTTATGGATACCATCACCTCCCGATGAGTATTATCTTAGGAATGCACAGCAGCGGAGGTTGGATCGAGGTCGCTTTCTTTCAGGTCTAAACATTTGAAGGTTCTCCGTGGGAAGACATTTAAGGCGGATCCATTATCGATAAGAGAGAGTGGTTAAACCTTCCCCATAACTTCCACGAAGATGTTGAGTGCATGATTGTGGTTTGGCCCAATCTTAGGGATTTCTTCTTCAGAAAAGGATAGCATTCGGGTAGAGGTCAAGGATCTGACCAAATTTACCGCTTCTTCTGGTGTGGTAGAAGGAGGAATTATGGGTCCAGTGAGAAACTTGATCAAAGCATTTCTGTGTAGCTGAGAAGACATGAAAAGCCCCCATAGAGTGATGTTAGCTTGAGTTTTCTTTAGTTGATAGAGGATCTTGCTCTCCTCGAGGGTCATCTCTGGCATAGGAAGGTTTTCCATGCCCTTCCCCTTGTCATTGACTGGTAGTGAGTTTGGGATCTGGTAATGCCTCCCTGATCTGGTCATGTGATTTACTGAAGAAGGGAAGAACATGAATCCCGTTTCCTCGTCGATCTCGAGTTGTTTTGCCACCTTATTTATTTCTCCGAGGAGTTCTTAAAATGATATCATTCCACACATGTCGGCTACCGGGCCAGTTTTCTGGAAAGCTTATTCTTCATTCGAATCTTCGAATTCTTCCCCCCATCCGGTGGTAACAATTCTATAATTCCATGTAAAGTCGATACATTCCACAACTTCAACGGCTTCTTCATACAGGTCATCCCATTATGTGGTGATGTGTAAGGGTGAAGGGACCAGGAGCCCTTGTATCTTCAAAGCATCAGATAACTCGGTGATACTGCAAATGTTGTTGGTTTGCCTGAATAATTCTCCCATGATCTGGATGACATCATCCAGGTTGACTTCATCGGTTGGTACTACCCAACTATCTGACTCTAGGGCCCATTTTCATGCTTCCAAGAATAGCGTACTGAACCTCTGGCAATCAATGACCATCTTTGAGAGCAATTTCAGCCCAAACTCTAGGAATTGGTTTAACACTTCTGACAATTCCATGCCTCTATTTTCAGAACGGGTACGGACAGCGATGCATTATCTGGTAAGGAGTGAGAGTGCCTGATCAGTGAGGCTAGTAGGGTGTAGGAGGAAATATGGGCAAATTTTGAGAGTTTTAGGAAAGTATATGGGTGTGATTTGAGTTGAGGGATCGAATTTTGGGTTCTTTTCTAGAAAGATGGCATTGGCATGATTTGGAAGTGGGTTGTGAGTAGTGTTTGTCTTAGGATTGGCTAGTGGGAAGATGGTACCTCGGTCAATTAGACCTTGGATTATATTTCGGAGGTGAAAGCATTGGTCAGTGATATAGCCAGCTGTTTGGTGAAAGGCGCAATGAGCATCTGCCTTGAAGTTTCTTGGGAGTTGATTTGGCAATGGACGGGGATCCAAAGGTTTGATAAGGTTTTGTCTTAACAAGGCTTGATAAACTTTGGAGGGGGAGCATGGAGCTTGACGTATTCCTTTTGAACTGAGACAGGGAGGCTTTCTGGAGCCCATGATGTGGTTGGTTGAGAGATGTTGTTGTTGTTTGAGACTATAGCACTGGCAGGTTTGTCATATTTTTTGGGGGTGAACTGTCCGGACACCTTCTTTGGTTCGACATCTGTTTTAGCAAGACCTTCCTCGATTTCTACTCCTGCTTCTCTAAGAGCTCGAAAGTGGGGATAGTATTGTCCTCCCATCGTTGCTCGAACATGAGGTAAGAAGTTCTTATTCACTATGTTGACTTGTTCTTCCTCGGAAGGCCGATTGGTCATGGTAGCTACTTTTTCCCTCTATCGAGCTATGAAGTTACTGACTGATTCCCCAGAGTTCTGTTTGAGCAGCTCTAAATCCCGATGGGTGACCTCAAGCTCTTCATTGTACTTGTACCGCGACATGAATTCTCGGGCTACATCCTCCTAGCTACGAATTTTGGACTCTTCGAGAGATAAAAACCATCGGAGGGCGTTATCCTTCGAATTTTGCTGAAACAATTAGGCAATCACTTCTTCAGAAGCCCCTAGTAGAGTCATGGAACGGTGATAACTTCGGAGATGAATAATCGGGGGTCCACTTCCTCCTAATTTGTCGATATTCGGCATCTTAAACTTCTCGGGTAACCTCGCTTTAGGATAGGAAGACATGTGGGTGTAGTCCATGTAATTTCCTGAGATTCTGACTTGGTCAAACTTCTTGCTGAGCATCTTGAGGTCCTCTTTGACTTTGTTCAGATCTTCTTCCTTCGGATCAATGATCATAGGCAAGTTAGCCCCATGCTGGGTAAGATTCGGCATGGGAAGCTGGGCAGGCGGCGACCCATTAACAAGAGGGGCATGTGGAGCGTGCTGATATTCTTTGGGAACCCAAATAGGCTCGGTTGGATCCATAGAACGAGGGAATAAGGCCTTGGGTTCTTGAGGAACGGGAACCTGGTTTCGTTGCATCTCTCGGACCTCAGTTTGGAGGTTGTCAATCTTGGATGCAAGCTGAGCTAGGACTTCCGTCAGATTCGGCTGCACAATGGGTACTTGATCTGTGTTCTCCATAGAAAGTGGATGGATTCTGGACTCGGAATGAGTAATAGGGTAACGGGCGAAACTCCGGGGTGACTTGACTGAAGACTGAAGCCAATAAGGAGTTAGGCCAAGGGCTTGCGATCGACCTGAGAAGGTGCAAAAATGGGATTTATTTTGAGAAAAAAAGGATGAAAATATTTTTGACATTTTTTTTTTCTTTTTTCTTTTTGATATTGGAAGACAAAATAATTTTAGCTTTTTGATAAAAAAGAGGAAAAAAAAATTTGGATTTTTTTTATAAAGAAAGGAGAGACGGTCTCAACATGATTATTACAATTATTATGTTTTCACTTATATTAATTCTCCTAAATGCAAAATGAAATTCCGGGCAGGACCCGAGCCTGGAAAAATTGGGTTTGTAATATATGCAAAGCTATGGATAGATTTGTGACCAGGCTCACGGACAGGGTCATGTTTTAAAAATGCGCAAAAATTCGGGCGGCAAGCCGACTCGGAATTTCAGCAGAGTTTCGGGTAAAAATCGGAAATCTAGCATGTGTGTCCTAGGCTCGACATCTATATGCGGGTATGCAGTTGGTTGGGTGAATCGTAAAGGGTTCCCCCCTATGGCGTGACTTCCACGATATACGTCTTTCTCTTGCGGGCAATCGGTATGTGAGGATAAGCCATTTGATATACCTGAGTGTACGTAAATTACCTCACTATATACCTCATGGGGACGGTACGAGTGAGAGCGAATTTGATATACTCGGTGTACATGAACGAGTTCCCTGTGATATACCTCCCGTCATGACTTCGGTCAAGCAGTACGATGCGGGGGAACCGTTCGATATACGTCGAAGGTACTTCGCCAATGGAAGGTGAGAGCCATATCGCTTAGGCTAACTATGCCCTGCCGGACTAGCGCCCATCACGAAATGACCCTCCAGTTACTAGGTAAAATTTGGTCAATCACAATGCTCTTTGGTGATGTCGTGTGAATCATGCATGGTCCTCTTATTAGTATCTTATGAGAATGTATTTCTTGATTATGCCAATAGGGAGTAAAGTACAAGTACCAATGGTACACCAAGTATGGATGGGTGATGCGTGAAACATGTGGATATATGAGACCCTAGGTGCACGTGGTGCGAAGTGTCCATGGAGAATTTTCTACAAGTGTGTGAATAGAAGTATAAGCATGGGGTACACATGAGTAATAAAGGGGGAACATGAAAATAGGGGGAAAATACGAGCAAACATAACACCCATGTAAATAGAGTCTAGCCCTCATGAAAGTCCGCAGTAGAGTCGCCATTGTGGCCATCCCCGATCCTCATGGCGGGCGGGCGGCATGAGGGAGGATCTTAGGTCCCGCGCGTCCCTCTCGGGAGCGCTTCGGCCGGCGTCATTTGGGTGAGGTGAAAATGTAGAGAAATAGAGTCGCTAGTCTATTTTACTCAAAACAGACAAAAGAAATGGAGCCATCCCGAAGGACAGCATTCAAAGTCGCTAGTCTATTTTACGTTGACTGTTATCATGGAATGATAACGCAGGTGGAATAATACTCCACTAAGAACAAATATATGTATATTTATATAATATAAGAGAGTGGAGTTTAGAGAAAATAGAAAATGCGAGAAAAAGTAAAAATAGGACTCGAGTCTCGGGTTTTACCCCGAGATGCTTACGTAGCCTATAGAGGCATCAAAGTCCACATAGTTCGCATGTAAAATGAGGGGTCGGGTTTATCCCATAAATCCAAACGGGGGATTCTCTTGTTTGTGTATGTGTGTGTGTGTGTGTGTGTGTAGAAAAAGTGTTTTAGTTGTGAGAAAAATGTAAGAAAAGTATGAGAATTCCCGTTTGGAATTTATGAGCAAACCCTCATTTTCTTATTTTTTGGGTTTTTATTTATATGAAAATAAGAGATGTGCAATAGTACTAAATAAAAAGTATATTAGGATGTGTGAGATGAGATAATGAAAGTGCTAAGTAATAAAACAAGTTATTGCGAATTTATGAGAATTTAAGGAGAGAGTTAAGAAAATTGGACCTTCTTGAAGATCTTGAACTTGAGCTTGAATGTTGGAGAGCAGCCCTTAGATTTGGATGATGATGGAGGGTAGTGAATTCACCAATTTTGATGAAAAGGGTGATGAAAAGTGAAGGTTGGAAAGGAATTTGGGTGTGGAAATCACGCTGACTTCGAGAGAGGTTTTCTGGATTTGCTGAGAGTGATTTCGATCAGATCTGGGCTCCCTTTGCACTGAGGTCAAGGCCCTCCTTTTTATAGGCCCAGGGCATTGCCGATCGGCATAGCCCTCTTCCTGCCAATCGGCAGGTGCATTTAGGTACACTGCCGATAGGCAAGGTCTGGGACCTGCCGTTTGGCGGTGTCTTTCATGCCTTTTCGAAAAATCGGTCGTAGAATGCAAACCTTTGATCAGAATCACACACGGGGCAGACCATTGGAAATTTAATTCAGAGACCTTCGAAAGTCCTTTGGACTGCTCCCGGGTTCGAGAGTTGACTTTGGGTCAAATGTGGCTTGAAAGCATTCGTAGGTGTATTGGACGGGGAATCGTCGGACGTAAGCGAATCGTTCGTATGCATGGTAAGTCTGAATCGCACACGGGGTGAACCATTGGAAAGGTTAGGAGATGTACTTCGATATTCCAAAGAGTTTGATCTGGTTCGGGGAGTTTACTTTGGTCAACCGAGCCCTAGAAGCTTTCGGTGACCTTTCGGAGTAAAACGGATCGATCGTCCATATCGTAAGTCGAAATTGCGCATGGGACGGACCGTTGGAAAGGGGTTTCAGTGCCCTTCGAAGATTAATTCAGTCTCGGTCGAGTTGAAGATTTTGACTTAGGTCCAATAGAGGTCGAAAGCGCCCGATGGCCTCCTGATTGAGTTTCAGGGGAAAATAGGTCGTTCGTCCGCATGGTAAGTCGGAATCGTGCATGGGATGGATAGTTAGAAAGGGGTTTTAGTTCCCTTCGAAGATTAATTCAGTCTTGATCGATTTGAAGACTTTGACATTTTGTCAAACGGAGCCTGGGAATGCCCGATGGCTTCTAGGTCAGTACTCGGGGTATGACCTGGGTTTGTAGTGATGAAGGGAGGTGCTAGGGACCTAAAGAGAGTTTAGGGGGTAACAGAATGGGGTGTCCACAATCCTATCACATTACGACTCTTAACACCCCTCAGGGGCAATAAACACATTGTAACACCCTCATTGCAAAGGGATCGAAAATCAAATAGAGGCAGTCAAGCAATACATAACAGTGGACGTAGGCTTTTCCATTGAGTTAAACCACTTTAAAAACCTCATTTATCTTATTTGTTATACTTATTTTTCCGTGATCAATTAATTAGGCCTAGTCTAGTTTTTGCATCAATAGATTGGCGCCGTCTATGGGAACGTATTGCTAAACGTTTTTTTACTAATTCATCATATATGGCTGATATCACTTCAAAAATTAACAGAAATGATGGAATTCCACCTAATCCATCTGCCCCTCCAAGTTATACGATTTAACTGGAATTTGGCTAGCCTGGTCAAAGGTCAAGAGGCTATGCAAGATACGATAAGACAATTGGCCCAAACTCATCAAGCTAGAGTTCCTGCACATTCCAATCAAAGGAGTATGACACCACCGCTGATAAGGAGTGTTGGGCATAGCTATTCCATAACTTCAAGGGATCCTTTGTACCGTACTGGAGAAACTTCTTCTCTCAGGACTCCTAACTCCTACGATGAATAGTACCTCATTTCAGAAAGACTGAGCGCCTTAGAAAGGCTAAGTAGGGACTCTCATTTTGATCGTTTGGGACCCATGGGAAATAGAAATGCCCTTCGAATTGCGTCGAGAAATACTCGACGACCAAGCGACTTGAGGGAAGGTTCAGCCCAATCCAGATCGAACGCTGGACGAACTACTCGGTTTAGTCCAAGAGAAGGTTCACAAGAGGAAAGTTCAGCACATTCAGTTGGTCATAATAAAAGATCCGTCACCAACAAATTTGGTACTGGCAATGATGCTTAGAAGGGGTCCATTCAGCGTTTAGAAGATATATTTGGAAGAAATGGCCAAGGCCAAGAATCCTCTCTAGAGAAGTTTTGTTAAGCGATCTCCTTTTGTGAAAACCATTGTAGATTTCCCTGCACCCACTAAGTTTAAAGCTCCAGTGGTTACTCCCAAGTATGATGGGAAGACTGATCCAGTTCTTCAAATAGAATAATACCAAGCAGCGACTAATATCTATGTTGTCAGGAACAATCACTGGATCTGCTCAAATCTAGTATAATAGTCTTCCTCGGAGCTTCAAATAACTCGTCGACCACTTCATTGGTAATTTCTTCTTTAGAGCCAAACCAGTTAAGCGAGTAGCTCATTTGCTTATTGTGTGACAGAAGGTGGGAGAAAGTACCAGGGATTATATCACTCATTTCAACAACGAGAAATTAGAGGTTATTAATTATGAGGAGAAGACTGCAATCACTACCCTCATGAGTAGTTTTCTCCCTGACAAACTATATTATACTTTGGCAAAAGATCCCCCAAAGACGATAACAGAATTGATGGCCAAAGCGGCGAAGATTATGAACGCAGAGGAAGCTATGGAAACTAAAAAGAATTTAGATGAAAAGGCGAAAATGAAGTCTGAAGGGAAGTCGGATAAGAAGGAGCACAAGAATTTCCATGAGTGCAAGAATTTGAAAGCAAAATAAAGCCTAGATTGGCTCAGAAAATATACTAATTACACTCCCTTAACGGTGGATATACATCATGTTTTGGAAGAAATTAAGCACAATAATGGTTTGAGTTGGGCCTGAAAAGTTAAGGTCACCTGTTGATAAGAGGGATAAGTCCAAGTATTGCGAATTTCACAAAGACCATGGTCATACGACTAACCGGTGTATTGCTCTCCAGAATGAGATAGAGGCGCTCATTCGACAAGAAAAATTAGATAAATTTATTGATCGGCATGCTGGTGAAAGATCTGATGATAGAGGTCAACAGAGATCTAAATCTCCTATTAGACCTAGAGAAGAGAAGAAGATGAACCATAACGATGATCCAGAAGACGATCCTGATCTCCCCAAAAATCCTAGGCAACCTGAACGCGAGGTATGCACACTCAACTTTGGATCTTTTGATTTCTATGTGATTACAGGTGGAGATACAGGAGGAGCAGACCATACTGCGGAAAGGAAGGCTTACATCAATGAGGCTCAAGCTTATTCCTATATCCAGAGAATTAACCTTGCCGAGAAAGACTGACCAAGGAAAGTCAATAAGGATAAGCTCGTAATTTTTTTTTCCAAGAATGATCTCTACAGAGTATTGTATCCTCATGATGATCCTTTAGTGATCAAAGTCAGAATGAAAGACGTACTGGTAGCAACAACACTGGTGGATAATGACAATTCGACGGAAATTATGTTCTATCCCTTTTTTGATAGTTTGGATTTAAAACTCAGCCGACTGGAGCCTTACCACAAGACCCTTATTGGATTCTTTGGTGAGAAGATATTTCCATTAGAATAATAAACTTAGATGTGTTGATTGGGACATGGCTGGTGAGCAGGACAGAGAAAGTGAGATTTTTTATGATGGACAAAATTGTTCATTCTTCTTACAGCATGATCATGGGAAGAGTAGGTCTAAAAAAATTTGAAGATGTACCTTTTACTGTTTATCAATGCCTGAAGTTCCTGACCAACCTTGGAGTTGGAATAGTAAAATAATATCAGAAAGTAGCTCAAGAATGCTACTATTCATCTACCGAGGAGGAAGATGTGGTAGAAGTAAAGAGGAAAACAAATACTTATCAAGTGGATATGTCTGAAACAAACAGCGAATCTGAGGTTGAAACCTTTGATCCAAGGGATGAATCAGAGCTCATAAAAGGCCAGGTGATGGAGGAAATAGAAATTATTGTTCTGAAATATGATAAACCAGAGCGAACAACCCAAAAAGGAGTATCATTGGATCCGGTTCTTAAACAGGAATTGGTGGCCTTTTTGAAATAAAAAAGTAGGTGTTCGCATGGAGCCACGAAGATATGCCTGGCATAGACCCAACTTTCATGTTCCATGAGCTTAATATTAATAAGGAGGTCAAACCTATAAAGCTATGAAGAGGAGTTTTCATCCCGGAGAAGAATCGGACTATACAGGAAGAAGTGGAGAACATTTAAAAAGCTTCCTTTATTGAAGATGTGAAGTACCCAGATCGGTTGGCCAACGTAGTTATAGTCAAGAAGAAAAACAATAAGTGGAGGATATGTGTGGATTTTACTGACTTGAACAAAGCGTTCCCAAAGGATCATTTTCCTTTGCCACGAATTGATCAATTGGTGGATGTTACTTCGGGGTATGAGCTGCTGAGTTTTATGGATGCACATTCTAGTTATAACCAGATCAAAATAAAGCCAGAAGACAGAGAAAGTACTTTCTTTATTACTCCCCGAGGAACTTATTGCTACAATATTATGACATTTGGTCTAAAAAATGCAGGTGTCACTTATCAAATACTGGTGAACAAAGTATTTGAGGAACACATAGGTAAGAATATGGAGGTGTATGTTGATGATATGCTGATAAAGAGCAAAAAAGTTTTTGATCATATTGCCGACCTCAGACAGACGTTTGATCAGCTGGAGAAGCACCAGATGAAGTTAAACCCGACCAAATGCATCTTTGGAGTTCGGGAGGGAATGTTCCTCAGGTATATAGTAAATCAAAGGGGCATTGAAGCTAATCCAGATAAGATCAATGCCTTGATAGAAATGCAATATCGGACCAGTAAAAAGGATGTTCAAAGGCCACCAGTGCGTGTAGCAACACTCAATATATTTGTGTCCAGAGCAACAGACAGATGTTTACCATTCTTTAAGGTGCCTAGAAAAATCTTTGAATGGAACAATGAATGTGAAAAATCTTTCCTGGAATTAAATAATTACTTGGGAGCACCCCCATTACTCTCCCGACCAGTGTTGGGAGAAAAGTTGTATTTGTATCTGGTCGTTTCTGAATTAGCTATTAGCTCTGCCTTGATCAGAGTGGATAATTGAGTTCAAAAGACGATTTATTACATTAGCAGAGCTTTTCGAGGAGCAGATGTCAGATATCCCAGGCTGAAGAAGTTAGCACTGGCCTTAAATGAGGCTAGTAGATGGATGAATCCATATTTTATATCTCATACCATAGTGGTATACACTGACATGCCACTGAGGCAAGCTTTGCATAATCCATAGAAATTCGAAAGATTGATGTATTGGGTCGTGGAGTTGGGCGAATATGATCTTGTATATGAAACAAGGTCTTCTTTAAAAGGCCAAGTTATGGCGGATTCTATTGCAGAATTCACTTATCCAGAGGTTCCCTAGCAACAAGGGACTCCTGTCGAGCAATACTTAGGAGTCAGCAGACCTAGAGGTTCCCGAGCAACAAGAGAATCCACAATGAAAGTAGATGTGATAAATGAGAAATGTAATGATATCAATTAAGCATGGATACCAAGAATAACTCCATATAAACTGACCAGAAGAAACCTATCAGTACCAAGAACCTAAGCATATGAACACCGGGTACTGAAAT
The DNA here is from genome assembly GCA_949130495.1 of Sambucus nigra. Lineage (NCBI taxonomy): Eukaryota > Viridiplantae > Streptophyta > Magnoliopsida > Dipsacales > Adoxaceae > Sambucus > Sambucus nigra. Next base: position 536,189,946 of record OX422209.1, read on the forward strand.
CAGAAGGGAAGCAAAAAAATAATTTCTAGATAGGTCGCTCAAACGACATATGGATCTCACTCGAATGAGAAAACCAAAACTTCCCAGAATGCCCAGTAAATCATACAGTTTTGTCCAGTGCAAAAAATTCGTGAAAACAATACCTGTAAGGGGCAAACAGATCCAAAACAGTGCTAAAATAGTAGCGAACCACACAAATGCAACAAATAAACCAATGTGCGCTATATCAAAGTGAGTCATAATACTAGAAAGAATATAACATGATGCATAGCTAGTGTATGACAAACATCCAACACAATCAATCAAAATATTTCACATGGGGTTAATCACGTGCAAGCAAACGAGAGTTGTGAATAAAAAGACTATATGCCTCTAAATTTGATTTTCTAACCCAAATAGATTTGTAACGACACATGGGGGTTTGTGGAATCGAATTTATTCTTTTATTAACCTTCCTAGGTGCATTTAAAAGCTTGTAACAAAAGTGCCTAAGATGACCTTGCATATCGCAATGTGTGCAAGTGTAAATCGGGTGGTGTGTGTTACTTAAAGGTGGCCCTCTCCTCAAATTTCTCGGTTGCTCTCTCCGAATTTGCCTAGGTGGCACTCTCCTAATGATCCTAGGAGGTTCTCTCAAGATGTTCCTAGGGGGATCTTTCCTAAAAAACTTAGGTTCCTCTTTCTTAACAATCCTAGTAGGCTCTCTCACACGTGTGGAAATGGGTGCAACATATTTTTCAAGACCAATCCCACCCCTATCCGTTTTGATCTCGACGGTGCCTAAAATCTTATCTAGTTTTTCAGACCTAGACTCCAAATCAAATTTTACCTTACTTGAATATTTCAATTTCACTTCAAGTTCACATATCCTAATTCAAGTACACGTCTAGAATCCTCAAACTCTAAAAGCTCCTTTTTCATAGTCTCCATCAACCCTCTAAGACTATCTCTCTCACCCTCGACGTACTCAAGCTTCTCTTTCAAAATTTTCTCATGTGCCCTAAGTTCTTCAACTAAAAAATCATTATTTTTTAAGTCACACTCTTTCAATTTCAAATTTTCTTTCTTCGTTTTCAAAGATTCAGCATAAAGTTTATTGAAAGCAGTTTGCAAGTCACGCTCATCTACACTTTCATCCTCACTCCCATCACCCTCACTATCATCACTAATCACATGGGTGGGAAGCTCTCGCATAGAAGCATAAAAAACTTCTTCTTTCATATCACTATCACTAAGGGTAGAAATACGAGAAACCGATTTATTCAATTTTTTCTTTAAATTTGTGGTACACTCATCTAACGTGTGACCAACACCCTCATAACAAGGACACCACTCAGATTCGTTTTCAACAGAAGATTTAAAACAAGAGTTCATGTGAATTTTCCAATTAATTTTTAAAAAAATTTGACACCGAAGATCATCAAAACCATCAAAAGCCATTTTTGTGAAAATTCAGGATCAAAACACAATAACTTAGTGCAACAGGCTCTAATACCAATTTGTAAACGTGAGTAAACAAATTGTATCAGAAAGTAAATCCTCGAAAAATCAGGATCACGTGATAAATTAGCGTACCCGCTCTGATACCAATTTGATGTCGGGAGAAGTCAAATTGTATAAAAAAAAAATAAACCCTTAAAAAATCAGGATCACGTGATAAATTAGCATAATCCACTCTGATACCGATTTGAAAGAGTGCGCGTGCATTCAAATAAGAATTTTTTTTAATTAAATCTCAGTTTTTTAATTAAATCCTAAAACATGCATCTAGGTGTGATTATAAATAATATGATCATACAAGAATATTTAATCACACACAAAAACACACAAATGAGGAAAAATTCCCCAAATGGGCAAAACCTTTTTATTTTCACTATAATTTTGTAAGATATGGTTACACGGATTACAATGAAAATAAGTGTGACACAAAAATACCCGCAGGTGCCGGTTCTGATGTCGTCGGCCAGAATCTCCCGTAGGAACTACAGGTGAGCAACAATGAAGAAGAGAGCGGCTTCTCCACAAGTATGAACAAAAGCAAAGCAGTGTTCTTGGGCTTCAAAAGGATTCACAAAAGTATGAGAATGATGTGTGAATCAAAACATGAGTTTTGGGACTAAAAAATATGAAGACTTGAGCTAATAGGACTCTCAAAATAGTCTCTCCAAGTCTTGAAAAATAACTCCCCCGAAGTTGGCTTTTATAGGAAAACCAAAAGAGTTTTGAGTCAGTGGGTCTTTTGTTGTGCGTGTACCCCGAACCGGTTCCTCCAAAATCGGTTCACTATGCGATTCGCGGTACCTTGTTGGTTTGGGGTTAAAAGAAAACAACTATCTTGCCTTCTTTCATTGGGTCAGTGGGTTTAGGATAAGTGTGTGTGAGTTTTGAGTCAGTGGGTCTTTAACTTTATAGTTGACTGGACCTCCGAATGGTGTCTATAAAATTACTAAAATTCCCTTGAACTTTCCTATCTTGCCTTCTTTCATTGTTTTGACTTCTCTTGCGTACCACTTGCATAAACTCCCTAAAATCGTGGAACGTGAAGTCATTGAGGAAGATGTGGAGCACGTGATGGAGATGTTGAATGCTTGATTCCTAATATTCAAATAGAGGCAGTCATGTGATATCGTGAAGTGACGTGCCAAATGTAGTGACATACGATATACACAAATGTAACATATCGAACTTGAAAAAAATGTCCTTACAGAAATAGATATAAAGTAGGCTCTAGGATTCCAATTTTAAACCTCCAATAACGAGGCAGAGTATGAAGCTATGATTATTGGTTTAAATTTAGCCAAATCACTGAATGCCGAGCAAGTTGTGGTATACAGTGATTCACAGTTGGTGGTGAATTAAGTGTTGAACTTATATGCAGCTAAAGGAGAATTGATGTCCAGATACTTAGTTAAAGATTTAAATGTAAACACTACTTTTCCAGCTGTTCAGATGATCAAAATTCCAAGACTGGAAAATGTCCGAGCAGATGCACTTGATCGGCTAGCTTTAGCAACCTGAATCGAGATGCGAAGAACTATTCCTATTAAGCTACTTTCTAATAGGAGCATTGATGAAGATATTGATAAGCACCCAAAAGTGTATATTTTATACCCCGAATAGACGCATTTTAGTTGCTAATTCTCGGAAATTTGTATCTTATGCGCTTTATTGTCTATTTTGTAGGTCGAATGCATGTTGCGGTGCTCAAATGCGTATTTCAAAGCAATTGTGCAGATTATGGAGCTAATTACCCTTGTCCCATACCCTAGCCTACCCTAAACCTACCTAAACCTGTCCCGAACCGTGTGTATTTAGTTTGTCCCATTTTATTTTATTTGTGTCATTTTATTTTTAGGGTTTATTTTATTATTTTATTTTATTGAGTCATGTATATATTTTTAAGATTTTTATATTTTTAGCATGTCGTGTATTAGTTTTTATATTTTCTTATTTTTAGTTAGTTTATTATTATTTATTTTTTTATTTTTATTTTATTAGTTTTTATTTTTATAGTTTTTATTTTAGTTGTGTTTAGTTTTTTTTTGAGTTTGTATAGTGTGTCGTGTCGTGTTATTTTTATTTTAATTGATTTTTATATTTTTAGTTTAGTTAAATTTTTATATTTGCTTTATTTTATTTTTAGTTGTGTCTTATTTTTTTTAGGGTTCAAATTAAACACACAAACACCATCACACTAACTTACCCTATACCCACACACACTTATCCTAAACCCAAATAACCTAGCATGCACCCTCACCCTCACCCTCTCACACTTACTATACACTACACCACACACAATCAACTTCCCCACCCATCTTCTTCCTCAAATCACTCACCCATTCTCTCTCCTCCATTAACAAGATCCTACCTCTAACCCCTTTACCCATCTCCTTAACCACCATCCAAACCAGGCCAGTGTGACCCTCCTGCCGAACACCCCATCCCGGCGCGACATCACCCGGAGCCCGATCCAAGTCCGAAATCACCATCCGGCGACCCATTTACCTAGCACAACCCGATCCACCAACTTCGAAACCAGCAGCCATCACCCTCCAACCCGAGTCCGACACACCCATCTCGACCCGAACCTCCATCTCATCCAAGACCCAATTGAAGACCAAACCCACTTCAAATTTCCAAGCCACAATTTCCTTTTTCTCACCTGCCAATACAAGACCAAATACCAAAAAACAAATGTAACCAAAATCCATTTACCCCCATGTTAATTAAACCCCATTTAAACCCATTTTCCCAAAATACCCCCAAACAAACCACTCCACTTGCACCTTTCAAAACCCATGACCAAATCACCTCACTCACCCCATGCTCCTCTCACCATTTTCATGCACACTCAAGCCAATTCCTAAAAATACCCCTTAGCCCCATGTGTGTCATGCATTTTCTATTTAAAGAGATAAAGACCATTTGAAAAGAGATCTCCAATTTAGTTTTTAAGCTTTATGTGATAAATTTCTCTACACTCCTCTATTTTGAGTATTTGCATTTTTAGTAAATATCTCAATATAGAGGTGTGTAGTGAAATTTATCTCTAGGATAAATTCAACCCCACCACTCTATAATGAATTTTTGCATTTTTTACAATTATTTCAAAATAGATTGATGTAGTTGAATTCATCACTTATGGAAGGTAAATTCTAACCCATTCCTTTATGTTGAGATTTTGCATTTTTAGCAATTATCTCAATATAAAGTAATGATCTAGAATTTATTTCTTTGGATGAGTTCTAATGTACAATTTTATAATGTTAGGATTTGTATTTTTAGCAAATCTCTTTTATTATTTAATTGTTCATTATGAATTCATCCACTATCCTTTTTATTTTTATTTTGTAGTTTTTAGTTTAGATTCAATAAATACATGAGTGAGGGATTGTAATTGAGAGATTGTTGATGTAATTGAAGTTTCCATTTCAATTCAAGGCTTGAATGGGTTTGATCTATTCCTCTCTTATTACTTTTATTTTAATCATCTCATGCTTCATTTGTTTATCTTATATTTTTTGGATGATGATTATTGAGGGCTAATCTCCCATTTATGGGATGAAATTTTGAAGCCTTCATGAGTCCAATTTTGTTAGTTTACTTATTAGGACAATTTTGTTTATCTCACTTTTCTTAAATTAGCTTTTCTTTCTTAATTAGTAGTTATAAAAATTCGTATAGTTAATTAGTTAAAAACAATCCCTTGAAAAATATAAATAAAAAAATATATAAATATAATAATAAAATGCAAATGAATCTATATATGTCATCTCCACCTTTGTGTTTCATCCTTAGATATGGATTGATACCTCACTTACCGTTATATTCTAGATATGTTCTACTTTTATAGGTTTATGAAGATTTTTGATGGATAGAGGAATTGCACACAACGATAAATACAATAGAGACATCATTTTTTTCTACTTATCAAATGGCGTCGTTGCCTGGGAGAAACACACTGAAAAGTCATTTTTATCAAATGGCGTCGTTGCCATTCTTGGGAGCGTGAATCACTTGGAGCGGATTTCATTTTGTATTTCATCTATTTTCCATACTTTGTCTCTTTTTAGTACCATTTTTGTATTTTATTAGATGGATTGTATTAGGAGTTTATTACTTCGCTTGTATTGCGGTGCATAGAGACACCATTTATTTTTCATTTAAAATTGTAATAATTGAAGACAAGCGTGATAGGAAAATCGGACAAGGTAGAGAGAGGGCGTCCAAAGACGAGGAAAAAAAGCCTCTCTACCTTGGGTCGGTAGGACTCCTGGGGACGAGTGAGATAGGTGTGATGCCCCCCAGTCGACACAATTTTTCGGCACCCCATGATGTAAAAACCGTGGGAGGTACATTTCTTGCACCCTCGCGCCTCTCCAGTTAGCGAGTCAATTCTTTTGTGTGCTCTTGTCTGATTTTATTCTCGCATTTATTTTTCAAATGGTGTGATGAATTAAATTACTAAGACCTACACCCGGTCACTCACGAGAAGGGATTTCATCACCCTACTCACTCGCTTACCAATTGTGTGCTACCCTAGCCATCACTAAATTTAAAATTCATTAACTAAGTAGCCCAATAGGAGAAAATTTTACAAAGGAGATCACTTAGATAAATTCCGTGATGTCTTATCACCCGCGGACTTGATTCAAATTTGACTACCCTTTCATTAAATTTAAAGATAAAAATTGGCTATGTGCTAGTTAGGATTTATCCTTGACTTGTGTGTGTCCAATTTAATTTTTTGGTAGTCGAGTTTTAGTGAGTTCGTGCAAATTCAAAGAGTCTACCTATTTTTCCCACTCTTTCTTCCAAAAAAAACCAAATATATATTTTTTCCTTGGTTTTGTCCCAAAAAAAAATCCAAAAATAATTTCTTCCTTTATTTTTTTTAGAAAAATCCAAAAATATTTTTTTCCCCACTATTTTCTTCCCAAAAATGCAAAAACATTTTCTTCATTTATTTTTTCCAGAAAAATAAAAGAAAATATTTTCTTTCCTTTTGAAAACAAAAATTAAAAATCCAAAATATTTTTTTTACCACTTTTTTCTTCCAAAAAAAATCCAAAAATATATATTTTTTCCTTGGTGGTTTTATTCAAAAAAAAATCCAAAAACATTTTCTTCCTTTATTTTTTTAGAAAAAGCCAAAATTATTTTCTTTCCTTTTGAAAAAAATTTAAAAAATCCAAAAATATTTATTTCCCACTATTTTCTTCCCAAAAATGAAAAAACCTTTTCTTCCTTTATTTTTTTCAGAAAAATAAAAATATATATTTTCTTTCCTTTTGAAAAAAAAATTAAAAATCCAAAAATATTTTTCCCCCACTATTTTCTTCCAACAAATCCAAAAACATTTTCTTCCTTTCATTCTCTAAAAATCTCAAAAATATTTTCCTTCTTTTTCAAATTATTCAAAAAAAAAAGAGAACATCTTGAAAATAAAAAATAAGGCCGTGATCGGTATTTCTTCACCCTCACCTTTGTCAAATTATCCAATAAGACTGATGCTTCAGTTTTGTTTGGGGGTGATTCTCATCACCCAATTTTTATGTCGCCCTGTGCTTTCCTAGTTCTTATCTTTAGGGTGAGATTGGATCGGTCTGGCTGAAGACATTAAACTTAGTGCTACCGGGAGGCAGCTCGCGTTTCTTGTATGAGTCTCATCCTGTTTGGGGGTGGTGTTTCACATCACCCTTTGTTTTGCCATGTTTATAGACTCGTACACATTTTTTTCCTCTTTCTCACTCATTCAAGGTTCATTTTGTCTTCATATGATGCACTTCATTAGCGGTTGATTCTGGTAATCTCTTTCCTACCTTATGCTCTCAATTTTAAAAATCATTTTACTTAACATCGAGGATGATGTTCCTTTTTGTTTGAGGATGGGGAATTTTATCAAAATCGTGCCTCTTTTAAAAAAAATTTAATTTTAAACCTGATTTTTAAAATTTTCGTGCAGTTTCTTTCATCTCAATCATTGATGTGAATTTTCTATCATCCATATTTTTAAGTCTAGGAATCGATCTAGAGGATTTATCTTTTTATATATAGCTTATGTAATACGTAACAAGGCATGTTGCACTATGAATTTTTAGACTCAACAAAATTTGCGCACTTATCACATCAATACGGTTTAGAGTTGAGGAGTACTATAATTCCCAAGAGAACCTTGAGGATCACTAGTAGAGACTTTAGCTTGTCAGATTTGTGTTTTTCACCTTTTAGAGTGTTTTACGCAATTTTTGAGTCACGAGTTGATTCAACTTTATTTGGGTCCGCACTTTAAATCGTTGTATGATCTCATTATTATTCACGAAATTTTTGGCTTGATCACTGAGAACGACATTTTTTTCGAGTTCTAAGAAACACGTGTCTTGAAATTTGTCCCGATCACTACATTTACATCCATACACCTTCCATTTTCTATATCATCACTATATACCATACCTCCCATTTTCATATCCACTTCCATTTTCCACCCACAGAGAAGAGTGTTGAAAGTAAAAGGTGAAGATCCATCATAGAGAGTGTTTGCATTTTTAGCTAATATCTATCCCAAATTTCGATTCAGATGGAGAAAAATTAAATACAAGTCCATGTTGGGGTTATTTGTATTTTTAGCAGATTTATCTTATACATTGATGCGTATTTGGAAAAGAAAAGAAAAAATAGAAGAAAAAAAAAAGAAGATCCGTCATAGAGAGTGTTTGCATTTTTAGCGAATATCTCCCCCAAAGTCGATCAGATGGAGAAAAATTAAATACAAATCTATTGTAGCAAGCCGTCCTTTTGGGAGACGATTAAATTCCATAATTAAGTATAAATCGACAATTTGGAGAATTTCTCGAAATAGTGATTTTTGGGATTTTCAAGGATTTAATGATTTTCGATGGGTGTTGTAATTACTTTTGGGATTAAATAGGTCTAAGTAATTTAATTATATGTCGTCATTGAGTAAAGTAACAAAAAGGTCAGGTTTTGATTTGAAAACCCGTATTAAGTTATTATGGGTTAGAATAGTGATTTGTGGTCAAGTACCTCGGATGGGAATTTCGACTGCACCGTGAGCCTCGGAATGTCCGAGATAGTCGAAAAAGAGTGTCCGATTGTCGAAACTGAGTTTTGAGGAATTTTGGAGTTAAACGGGCTCGTAATTGAGTAAACGAGTCATTTTTGGGGTTTTAAGGGTTTAAACCCTTTTTCTTTCCTTATAAAGAGGGAGAGAGGGAAAAAAGAGAAAGAGAAGAAAGAAAAGAGACAGAAGAGAGAGATAAGGAAGAAAAGAGGAGAAAAAGGGGGATCACGGGCCAACTCCGCCGGACTCGACTCGGGATCGTCGGATTGTATCCACGAGGCAAGTGTTTACTTGCTTTATTTACTTTTTGCATAAATCTCATACCAAAGTTTGGTATTAACAACCCCTAAAGATTTTGGGTTGGGTTTTCGTGGATAAAACGGGTTTTCGGGAGTTAAAACAATTAAACCCCAATAATGTTTCAATTTGAGGAACTTAGGTTTTAACCTAAATTAATTGGTGATTTAGGGTTCTAGGACGTTTAGAACCCGTATTATATGTGTACTTTTTGTTGGTTGAAGTTGTTGGCCGTTGGGTGAGGAGATGAAAGCTTGGGAGAAGCTTTCATGGCCAAAACAGCTTCTCGGAGAAGAAGCTTCCCGCCATGATCGATCGATCGATCATGGGGGATCGATCGATCGACGGCCAAGGGTCCTTTTTCTAGGTTGATTTTTCTAGGTTGATTTGGAAGTGATAGATTCCATTTCATCTTAACTCGAGGTTAATTATGTGATAACATAAGGGACCTTTTAGGACTATATGGTCCTCTAATTAAAGGGATTTATGAGGGTTAAGTGAGGGTTTAAATGTATAACCCTTACATTGTATTTTCGAGGAAAATCGAATAATTGTGGAATTTGATGGTTTAGGGCTCCTAAATTATGGTGGGGACCTTTAAATGATTATATTGACGAGATGTAGTCCTTGGGTTCATGGAAATGAAATCCATGACCCACTAAATTTAAGGTTGTTCAGGAAAGATAAATCCCTAGAATATTTTTGTGGGCTTTAGGCCTATATAATCATGCGTATAGAAAGCATAATTGTATCGACTACCATTGAGTACATCCTATGTGATGATGAGGATAAATTTGGGGAATATAGATATATATTCGCTTAGTGAGAAATGGTATAATTGGAGATATCCAATAAATCCTTAGATGGGATTAAGGTATGCATTACTTATTAAAGTAAGAAAATACTTTGGGTTTAGTATCATGCGTATATGAATGCATGATTATGATTATTTGAGAGAATCTTTAGGATTACTGATCATCGCTAGATGTAATTGGCAATTATGGCCATATATATATTCGAGGAGGAATATGTGGTGTGTATATATATATATATATATATATATATATATATATATATATATATATATATATATATATATATATATATATATATACTATGTGATTAAAGTATATATATGATATGATGTTAATGGTTTTGAAAATGTAAAAATGAAAGTTTTCAAAATGGTAAAGAAATTATTTTCATAAATAATAATTTATGGATACACACCTCTCTAAATCTCTATCATAAGGGAAGTTGCGTGCATATGATGAAGCCCAATGGCTAATGAATGCAGGGTAGATATAGTCCTATAGGCCATATGAGCGATTATATATTTTCTGCGCTGGTTAGGTGATTCTGGGTGTGGTCATGACTAACCTGTAGGCATATGGTCGCTTCCCGATGATTTGTTAGGTTCCCAGGTTGTCTTTTTTGATAGGCCCTAGAAGATGATATCCATTTAGGGGCGTGTCCAGTGGGGAAACCCGGAGGGACGGTCTTAGATATGTTAAAGCAATTTATGATAATAAATTGGCTTTAAATAGATTTCCTGGATGTAAGAAGGGAAATGGGGTAAATGAATTGGCTTCGGAAACACTTCCCGGATGGAAGAAGAGAAGTGGAAGCATATGATATGATAAAAGAATTTTTATGATAATAAAAATGGCTTTTAATTACATTTCCTGGATGGAAGAAGGGAAATGACATGTTTTAAAACGGAAAAGCATTTTTATGTTAATAAAACTGGCTTTTTAATAGTTATATGATATGTTAAAGCAATTCATGCTAATGAGTTGGCTTTTAAATACATTTCCTGGATATAAGAAAGGAAATGGAAAGTTTTTGAGATAAATATATTAAGTATTGGTAAATACTTTGTATATGAATCCTCAGTCCGGGAGATAGATACGGATGTGTATTATAAAGATGAAATTGAATTGGTAAACCTCAGTTCGGGAGATATTATCCGGATGTATATTGTAAGATGTATATATATATATATATATATATATATATATATATATATATATATATATATATATATATATTTATACATTAGTTTTGTGCTACGGGCCTAATGGATCTCTACCATTAACCCTGCCAAGTAGTAGTGTATCGGGGGGGTTCCTTGTTTGGATTTCGCTTCGCGAGACACTCCACGCACGAACTTAGTGCAGTGTTGAGAATGGAGGGAAGTTTATCCCTTAGTACTCGGGATGTATAGGTTTCTAGTAGACGGGTAAATTAGACTAGTTAAGTTGGATCGCTTGACTAGGGTATGTTGTTAGGGTGCTTAGGTGTGCACTAATAGAAGAGAGGTGAGGGGTATCTCATGGGAGTGCGATACCAAACTTAAATATGAGATAAAACCTTTTTCTAAAAAAATAAAGAATTTATGCACTTGCTAAATATTTTCAAAACTCGGGCTCTGACCCGTTTATCTACTTTTCCTCTCTTTCTATATTATATATATATATATATATAGGTGTCCTGACACGGGGACGCCTGGATGGCACTTCTTTCGAGTCAGACGTTTGCTGCAGCAGCTGTGGATGTGTGTAGGTCCTCGATAGACGCTTTCATTATTGTACTCTTGATAGGAGGTACTATATATATATTCGGGCCAATGGTCCAATTGCATTTATTTATTCTTTTAGAGAATCATTCGATATGGTTGTATATTTTGACCGAGTGTTCGGTTATTTTATTTTATTTCAGTTTCATTTACGCAAACTGTGTGGATGTTTTATTTGTAATTGTTTAAAAAGAGTAGTTAAGTAAAAGTTTTTTACGCCAGCCTAATAAGTTATTAGTAATTAAATGGATTTTTGACAGTGATGCTATGAATGATCCATATGAGACTCCAGTTTTAATTTGATATAGGAGTGTTCGCCCGGTATTTTATTGGGCGGGGTGTCACATCTATGTTGGGATTATTTGTATTTTTTGAAGATTTATCTCATACATTGATGAGTATTTGGAAAATAAGAAAAAGAGAAAGTTGCAGTTAAGAAATAAAGACATTTTTTCGTCAAAGTGTAATACACTCTTCTCAAATATTCACCATCCATCCATCCATCATATCATCATCCCATCCTATCCTACCTCACCTCATTCCATATATCCCATTTCTTTTTCCCCTCACCCATATATCCATATGTTCCCCTAGGTATTCGGACAAATGAAAGTCAATGTGGTGAATAACTCGACGTTCTCACTATAGTGATTAACATTATTTCATGGGATCAATTTTCTTTCTTAATGTTCGTTCTTTCTTATATGTATGTCAGACGTTTGAACTTGATTACATTTACTCACATCCTCACACACAAGAGCGATACACTAACCCTAATCTCGAGAGTTCGTTTGAGAGATCTATATCCAATGAGATTTTGAAGTTGAAGCGTTGATTATGAAAAGGCAATCTAGGAATTACTCTTATGATTCTCGACCCATTTTAACTGATTCACACTACACATGTTGAGTTCTAGGAAGGATGTGCCTTGAGTATTTACTTTGCTAAACTTTTTATGCACTTCTAGCTTATATGTCAAAACATTTATCTCATGATGGATTGTGCGATTATTCTACGTCTAATAAGAGATTGACTCCTTTCAATAAATTTTTACAAATAAGAATTTTGTGGGTATATTCCCTGTAAACCCTCACGAGACACAACTCGTCCTGTAGGGTAACCTATAGGTTTAAAGTATTGTTGCACGTGCTAAGTGCAATCGCAAGTGCCCGTGAAAGTGGCTACTTGCTAATAGGAGCATTGATGAAGATATGATGGTTAATTTTATTGAAGTTGATATGGGGTTATCTTGGATGGATCCCATAAGAGCTTACAATAAAGATGGAATTTTACCAGCCGACCTACTTGCAGCTAAGAAGTTGAAATACAAAGTTGTGAGATATTTGTTAGATAATGGTGTGTTGTACAGAAAAGGATTGACTGCTGGTCTGCAATGCTGTGTGTATCCAGCTGAAGTAAAAGATTTGATTGAAGAAGTTCATGAAGGGTCCTATTGAGCCCATGTAGCCGGGAGAAATTAATTACGAAGAATTAACACACAGGGGTACTACTAGCTAACTATGCGAGCAGATTATGCAGCTTTTTCCAAAAAGTGTGATAAGTGTCAGAGGTTTTTCAGCATACGCAAGACTCCACAAGATCTCCTACCACCAATCACTTCACACTCGCCCTTTGTTATGCAGGGAATTGACTTGGTTCATCCTATGCCGACCACTCGAAGAAGGTTCAAGTACATAGTTATAGCTGTTGATTACTTCACTAAATGGGTGGAAGTTGAACCCTTGATCGATATGTCCTACGAAATTTTTTATCAGTTTATTTGGAAGAATATCATATGCAGGTATGGCTTGCCCTACGACTTTATCACTTATCATGGAACACAATTTGTCAACGAAGAGTTTGCTGCTTATTGTGCCCAATCTAATATCCAAAAAATTCACTCAGCTCCTGGCCATCCTCAAAGTAATGGCCAAACGGAGGTAACGAATACAACTTTGTTAAATCGGTTGAAAAAAAGGCTAGAAAATGCTAAAGGTAATTGGATCAATGAACTGCATTATGTCTTATGGGTTTACCGAACAACCCCTAGAACAGCTACTGGAGAAACATCCTACATGTTAGCATTTGATATTGAAGCTATAATTCCTGTCGAGCTAGGCTTACCCACTCACTGAGTTCTTAGTTTCAATATCCCAGTCAGTGATTTAATGAGAAGGCTGGACTTAGACATGATGAAAGAGGTACATGAAGATACGGCTCTAAGGAATGCATCCTATCAACAACGAATTGCACATTTCTACAACAAAAGGTGAATCCGAGCAGCTTATAAGAAGGTGATTATGTTTTGAAGAAGCTGATCCATAAGAACAACAAACTTGAAGCCAATTGCCATGGGCTTTATCGTATTACAATAGTTATTCGACGAGGCACATATTGAATTGAGACTTTGGAGGGTGAAGAATTGAAGAATCCGTGGAATGCAGAACACCTGAGAAAATATTACTAGTGATGCAATCATGTTGTACTTAGTTTATTTCAATATTAATGAGAATATGATTTCCTTAAAAAAAATTGGAGTACTAGTGTTATGCACTACGCTCCAAATGTGACACAAACCACCAACAAAATGTTGGTCGGCATCAACACAGGCACCAATAATGTCGGTTGTCAACATAAACCATTGATAAAATATTGGTTAACATCAATAAAGTCACTAACAATATTGGTTGCCAACACATACAAACCATGCAATGCAAAATTTGAAGTCCCAAAAGCATGGTTAATGAAGACCCTATGGTCTAGAAGAGTTTCAGACTTAGTCAAATTCCCAACCAAACCAGGAGTAATAACTGCTGAAGGACCAGCATCAGAAGAAGGTAATTCGACCAAGGTCTGTTGGTCGGCATCAGTCACCCATTCGACCTGCTTCTCTGCAGGCCCTCTCATAAGTCTTCTCAAAGGAAGTTCATCATCTTTGGGGGTTGGGGGCTCTTTCATGGCCTCGCATGTCTTCTTCTTGGCCCCTTCAGTAGGTTTTGGGGAGCCAAAAGTGTTGCCACTAAGAAGGTCAGGAAAATTTCTCTTCTTCATGATATCAGAAAGAAAAATGTTTGAATCAATAGCAACTTCCTGATCAAGATCAATCACCAGAGCAGGAGGAGCTGCAGGTCGAGCAATAAAGGAATAAATGGTATTTTGTATTGAATTAAGTAAGAAGCAGACCTTACGTTCTCCTTAGTAACCCTTTGATGAAGTCCCCAAATGAACTTCAATTCTTTCAAGTTTACCTCGCTCTCTTTGGGTCACTTTCTCTTCCGATCAACTGCAATCAATTTTAGAAAGCAACAATCAGTATGACATTTTATCAAATATAAATAGAGTAAAATTATTAAACACAAAACAAGCTATTTCATTGCCAAAGAGAGGACATCTAGGTCCTTGATATTTTGCACCTCCATTTAAGGGAGCATGTTGCCAATTTTTTATAACTATCCCGTGATCAAAATAATCCCTATTGGAATCAGGGAGGTTAACAACTAAAGCCTTACTAACTGCCCTAGTTTTTAAATAAAAAGTGGTGTCACTAGTTACCCACTTATAATAAATCATTAACATTATTTTTGGAATCCCTGGATGGGTTCCATAGATTTGAATTAATTTATATACTCCATTCACTACTCTCCATGTGTTAGGAACTACTCTAGCAGGTACGACGTCGAAGTATTGACAAAACTCCAGAAACAGGGGATTGGGAGGAAATGTGAATCGACACTCAGTAATAAAGATGGAGGGGAACCAATTGCCCTCAGCAAGAGAGAAAAATCAAAAGGAAAAGTGGGATGTTTGAGTTTCACCAAGACGGAATGTCAAAATCAATCCTGAACTTCTCAAGTGAATCGACTAAGTAAACCATTATGAAAAAGAAAGGAAAAGAGGAGTTCTTACAAGGAATTAAGAATTCAGCAAGAACTGAAGGACAGAAAAGAAAATGATCACACGAAAGTTCAAAGAATACAACAGCAGAATCAGAAACGGAAGATAGAAGATGATTAAAGTTTTACCGCCCTTTTTATAAGTCGCCTTGAACACTGGGAAAAGTAATGATCAAAGAGAAAGACGATTGAGTTTACGACGACTAACAAGAGAAAATACGAAGATACCCCAGAAATGCTCGTTAAAATTTGAAATATTTACACAACTGCCATTCGCGCTAAAAAAATATTGTCAATTAATTGGATAAATCTCACAAGTCTGGAAGGTTTGTAGCCGACCAAGTAGCCCGAACTAGTTTTAAAGCATAATATTCAACACTTTCGCATCAGCTCCAAGTATGAAACATTAAGGGCTTCTGTTGATACCAAAAATTCACCACCTTACGTGAAAACACGTGTCATCCAATATGGTATAAATCCAAGTCAATATGATATAAATCTCTGACCAATGAGGGAGCCCGACCAACAGAGAAGACAGACCAACAAGGGATCCCAACCAACTAGGAAGACCGACCTACAGTAGGGAGTCCAACCAGTATGGACAATGAAGCGCCAATAATCTTATGTTTGATTCTCATTATGTACTGATGTAAATGCCTAAATAATGAAGGCATTCCATTATGTCACATTACGACTCTTGACACCCCTCAGGGGCTATAAATACATTGTAACACCCTCATTGCGAGGGGGCCGAAAAACAAATCAAGGCAGTCAAGTAATACATAACAGTGGACGTAGTCTTTTCCATTGAGCCGAACCACTTTAAAACCCTCATTTGTCTTATTTGTTTTACTTATTTATCTATGATCAATTAATTAGTCCTAATCTATTTTTTTGCATCAACATTGGGTGTTTTTTTTGTTAAGGTTCATTAAAATGTTCATATTTTATGTTCACTTTTGAACCTCTCTCCACATATGTATACAATGTATTTAAATTGTGTATTAAATACATTACGTTGCTATATTAAATTATTAGACAATAAATTGAAATATAATTCAAATCTCATGATTACACAATTTCTTTTAACTAATGTATTTAGTTCTCTTTTCTTTAATCTCATTTCTAATTTTTTGTTGGGCACCAATTTCACGTATTTTTTAATTTATAATCTCATGATCACTCAAAATCTGGCCACAGCCACCGTGTAACTGCCTCTAACCGTCCTCATCCTTTTTGCAGTGAATGACACTTGTTTCATAATTGTTATAAGAGGACAAACCACTAAAAAATAAAAATATTGAAGTGATTACAAATGAATTTTTAAAAATGAGATTAAATATTTAAGATCTCGTATTTTACCTTGCATTTTTGTGTATATTTATCACAATTTCGGTCGTATAGAAAAAAATATTCATTATAATTTTGATATTTATTTCCCTCGTGTTGCGTAATACTCCACAAATTTCTTCCAAAATGATCATTTTTAATCTAAAAAGGGATACGAAGAATGATATTTAAAATAGTTTTTCAATCTAAAATATATAAAAAATAATAATACTAGTATACTTTACTCCTTGCAAAGATGGAATCCTAAAGAAAGTATTTGGATCGCTTATTATATTGACATATATAAAAGGATCCCATGCTATTGACCCTTAAATTTAATAGAAAATTAGATAAGGGTATTTTTTTTAATATTTTTAATTGAGGAAAGTACATTAAACCTTTTGCTTCATAAAAAAGTCTCTCAATAATATTGACTTTTATATTGGGTCCCTAGCTTAGTGAATAAAAAGCTTTGAATGTAAATCAAATACTTCATCAAAT
The DNA here is from genome assembly GCA_949130495.1 of Sambucus nigra. Classification (NCBI taxonomy): domain Eukaryota; kingdom Viridiplantae; phylum Streptophyta; class Magnoliopsida; order Dipsacales; family Adoxaceae; genus Sambucus; species Sambucus nigra. Next base: position 536,207,125 of record OX422209.1, read on the forward strand.
ACACGTATATAGTAGCCATATATAAAAGTATCATCACATCATATGGCCCATAAATAAAGCCATTCATTGTATATTTCCAACGGTTCAATTTTCGTGGACTGATCCGTTCATGTATCTTACTAAAAGAAGGAATATTTATCGAGTTTAGGAATCATGCAAGGAGTAAACGAAAATAATATAATTTAAAAGACACTGAGCATAAAAGGGTGGAATTTTACAAAAAGCCTAAAATAAATTATTTTTTAATTTTAGTCCAAGATATTTCAAAAATCAATGTTTAGTCCCTATAATTAACATCAACACACCTATAGTGACATTAACTAAATGTTCCATTAATGTCAATATTCGTGTTATAAAGTCACTATAGGAAATAAACATTACTTTTGTAAAAAAGTTGGACTAAACATCAAATAAAATAACTTTTTAGGGCCTAAATATTAATAACCCCAAAAGATAACTACTCGTAATGCTTGTGATTTAATTAAGTAAGCATTGCTTTAACAACCCTCGAGATCGATGTTCTTAACCTAACCATATAACTTGTTAGAGTGTCATCACACTACATTCAAATGGGAGATTTGTGAGTGCTATTAGCACTCACAAATGACCTTTATAACTGCTATTTACCGTCATAATTTAGGGGGTGACAAAAGAAAGTTTGTAACTCCTAACAGCAGTCACAAATTTTTATAACCCCTATGGGGGTTATGACTGGTGACCCCAATTTGTAACTGTTATTTGTAACTGTTATCAGCAGTTACGAATCTAACCTTTGTAACTGCTGTCAGCAGTTACAAGTCTAATACTTATAACTGCTGTCAGCAGTTAACTGCGGTCAATAGTTACAAATTTATGACTGCTATTAGCAGCTATAAAGGTTGAATTTGTTAAATGTAATAAGAATTTTTACAAATGTCTTTACATTTTCACAAAATTATGAGAGCAGAATAAAAAAATAAGCTAAAATAAAGAAGTAGATGAAATATCATGAACATGTAACAAGTCTAAAAAAATTCGACAACATTTCATTTATATTTTCGACATTCCAAATATCTGGTACACATAAAACTTGTTTAGACTTAATTTTACATCAAACAAACCCTTCTTGGGCGTAAAGTACAAAATGAACATATAATAAAAAATAAACTAAAAAATGATGACACAACACTTCGATGATATCAAATGTGGGGGGTATTGATGCAGTGATATCCTCCCTCGTGTACTCGGAGTACGTACGCCCGCTGAGCAAGTTCAATGGACTCATTTTTTATATGCGGCGTCTCGGTATCCATTGACTTGTACTTGTGTTTCTTTCCATGAAGTGTAAACACCTAGATTTAGGCCTTTGAATACTACGTATGTCGGGTATGCCATGTGTGTACCTGCAAACAATAAAATATATCATTTATCAGTAACTATTATTTTTGTATCATAAAAATATATGATTAATATTATTTTTGTTCAGTAATCCTTTTATTAAATACATATCATTTTATATTTCACATGAAAATAATTCATGCTTTCATCAGACCAGACGTTGAAATTGAGGTTAACTATTCTTAGAAAAGTTAATTACCTAAACACATTAAGTTAATAAACTAAATATATGACAAAAGTAAAAATATCAATTTACGAACCCGTATTAATTAACACGTACAAAAAAGGTGAATATTAATTAACACGTACATACATGGACATGATAATCTCTGGCACTTCTCTTGGCATCGGTAGCAGAGAAGACAATGTAGACAAGAACAAAGGTACCAATAATCTCTGCATCAAGACCTGATCCCTTGGTGTAGCCATGGGCAAAAACGTTAGCACCACCACCTGCTACATTGTAATGGGACTTCTCAAAACCCTTCACCACACAAACACCACATATGCCTCCAAGGCACTACATAACCATGTAGAAAACTGCCATGTTTATATGTAATTTCAACAACCATTAAACAAAACACAGATATAAACACAGATCCAGAGGCTCTAAGAAACTAAGATATATGGAAAGAGATCAATTAATAAAAAAAGGTAAGAAAAAATAGGATAGTACTCGAAGACGATGAATGAGAAGAACGTACCCATATTCAATAGGACTAACCTGCTAAGTTCATACACAACAAAAATGAGGTTAGTACAAACTCTTACACAAGACATAATCCCCTAGAAAATGAACACTAAGTGACATACATTAATGGCAACAACACTTGTCAAATTCTCTACGTCAATGGGTGCGTTAAGGAAGAACTGGACTTCATCGTCCTCACTCGCTTCAAATTGAAAAAGAACCTCTTCCTGCCCAACTTCTGTTAAGTTAAATTTTCTCCCATCAAAGGCTGTAGAACCATATCCATGTGAAATATACATCTAAACAAGCAATAGATTAATTCATATTTCAGATTGTCCCTATTTTCCATTCTTTATCTCACAACTAGATATACATCTTTTAGTGAATCCCATAATAAATATCTGTTAAGAGGCAAAGGAAGCAAACAGATTGAATTGAAAAATGGGACATCACTGACGGTGACTGTTGTGATTCGTCTTCCTTATACTTTTCCCATTCTTTTATTTCATGAATCGACTAAAGCATTATTTAGTAGTGTTCATAATAAAAGAGTTCTCTTATTCTACACGACGTTATGAGCTCTTTTAATCATATAGCTTATTGAGCTCGATTTCTATCATTTTTTGCATTCGTTTATGTTTTTCAGATTCTTTGTATACATCAATTTGAAGTACTAGATGTATTTTCTTTTGTCTTCCAACAAGGTCAGGGTTCCCAACTTTCATCAAGTGAGGAAAGATGGTTCACACAATAAATCAGGGGGAGTTTCACATAACATTATTATTTTCGAATCATGTTGCACCATCAATCAAAGAGTGTGATTTGATTATAGATAGCGAGACTTGTGAAAACTTCATGGACAAGTATCTTGGAAAGCATCTGAAGTTGCAAACAGAGCATATCCCATCTCTATACACCATTATCTGGATCAAGAAGGGTGGGTCCTGTAGTAGAGATAACTGTAATTTGTAATGTTTTTATTTCCATTGGTAAATTTAATCAACTCGATATAGCATTTGATGTAGTAGGTATAGATGCTAGTGACTTGCTCTTAGTCACGCTTTGGCAACTCGATGTTGATGTGACATTAAGGGTCAAGGACAACACATATTTGTTCACTTTGGGAAATTATAAGATTGTTATTGCTCTATCTTGTCAAAAGCCTCTAAAGTGGAGGGGCAGTCTAACCTAACCATCATCAGAACATAATCAGAGATAATGGAAAACATGAAATAGGCACCGGATATGTTCACCTTGGTAGGAGATAATGATAGAAGTTGGAGAACTAGCAGTCCCCAAAGCTCTCTATTAACAGAGTTCCAAGATATGGTATCTGGAAATATGGCAAACTAGACACCCCTGATGAGGGACATTCAACACCACATAGACATAGTCCTTTGCGCAAGTCTACCGAATTCCTGCACTACTGAATGAGCCCAAAGTGGATTGAGATCCTGAGGGAGAAGAAATAAGAGTTGTTGTAGAAGGAGTTAAATTATGGAAGCATGATCTGGAAGTTAGCAGATGTGCCTTCACTGCTGAACCATCAACAATATTACAGTCCGATACAGTTCTCTATTTCACACTGGATGATATGTTGTAAGGAATAAAAGATTTTACCGAGATCGATATTCGAAGTTTCTATGATCAGACTTAAATCTATCTCGGAGTAGAGTTAAAGACACGTTCAAGAATAAAGACGGCTTATATGTGCGGTTGGTAATGCCTTTCGGCTAGTCCAATGCACCCAATACTTATATGCGGATGATGAATAAGAATAAAGTCCCCTCAAGACTAATAACCTATGACTAGTTATACATATCTACCCTTCGTCAATGCTGTATTTTTTGTAAATTTATATAACATAACGGTTATATAAGTTATAAAACTTATATAATAGTTATGTTATATATAAGTTACATAACATAACTCTTATATGAGTTGTATAACTTATATAATAGTTATGTTATAACATAACTGTTATATAAGTTATACAACTCATATAACAGTTATGTTATTATGTTATAACATAACTGTTATATAAGTTATACAACTCATATAACAGTTATGTTATGTAACTTATATATAACATAACTATTATATAAGTTTTATAACTTATATAACAGTTATGTTATATAAATTTACGAAAAATACGGCATTTTCGGCTAACGACCAAATGAAATAATTAAGATTGTTATACTAAGATTTGAACCAGATATGAACCAAAGATTGAACCAGATTTGAACCAAATGAGATAATCAATATAAACAACTACTTAATTGAACCAGATATGAACCAAAGATTTGAAATTAAAGTTAATAACGAAATTAACCTATATCAAACGAATCAAAGAGACACAACACATCATAGCTAAACTCCTCTAATACTTGAACATTAATTGAATCTGGAAAGTGCATTATCAATAAAACATGGATCATGCCAGTTTTAAGAGAATATCGACTTGATCAGTTTGTCAGTAAGGTTTCTTTGATGATAAAGAGGTTACAAACAGAGCCTAGCTCCAGAATTCCTAAAGAACGACGACTTTGATAATACTCCCCTTTCTCCCTGTCAAGTAGAAATCATAATAACACAATAGAAATTAATGGATGCAACATCATTCAAAGTATTTAGTCAGGATGACACATTGGATTTCAAACATGTTCACGAGGTGGAAGCTTAAAAGATTCAGTTCTTATAGTAATTTAGCGCCCACATGCATATGGTCGAACTTCTTGACTTGAAGATGGGACAGAGAACAATTAAAATTGATGCGACACTAAGTATAACAATCCCAAATGCATTAATATGTGTCGTAGACTAATAATATGTGTAATAGACTATTGAATGGCATCTCTTATAAACCTCTCATACATATAAATATGAATTAAGCTACACGTGTATATGTAATTAAGGATGCAATGCATACAATACTAATAATCAAGGAACAATCCACTGAAATTAAGCTACATCGCTTCAAATTAACAATCCACTGCAATGCATAGAATACTAATTAATATGAATTAAGTTATGACCTCAACTACCTAAAATTTCCATAAAGTAATGACCTCAACTGCCTAATATTTCTTGAACAAATTATGCCTACAATGTTTTATAAGAAAGCATAACCAACAAGAAGTAGTTTAAGGTTGTACCTATAAAAACAGTTATGTTCGAAGTCATCACCTCAATTACTGATAAACTAACAAAGGCCCACGCATACTGCGTTGAGAGGTTTCCAATCATTGCATTAATACCACTGTATATTGCAAATAAAACACTTGGCCAATTATCTTGAGAAAGTTGAATTAGGAAATTTGGCTATTGGAGTTTGGCTTTTCCGATTTCACTGAACATGAAGGAAATAATGACAGCAGCCAAGTGTAAATTCTAACAGTAGTATGCATATCACAGTGTAGAATGAAGATTACCCTGTAATATGCATAATACATTGCATATTTTAACTGTAATATTATAGTGTATACATTCAATTTTAAAAGCATTCCATTAATCCAGGATTTTTGCAACAGGTCAATTACGAAGATATCCCCTAAGTTTTTAGCATTGTATGAAAGAAGGCCATAAAGTAGGTGACTATTTTTATCAAGAACCATCAAAAGAACCATGTAAAGAAGCAATAAAAACCATATACCCTATTGACATTAACCTCGCTTTGTCTCCCATAAAGAAAGCAGATCGGGACTTACAAACACAAACAGTTTTGAAAGTGAAAAACAACCAAGTTGCATGGAAAATCCCTTCTGAAAATTTAGTTCCTCATGCTGGCCTCATAGTTAAAACCAACAATAAGTCTTCCTATATTAAAAGTTTCTTCCCTTCTTCCATCACCATGCTTTCAAAGATTTAGCCTTCTCCAAAAAGTGGATCCAAATATGTTGTTGTTCTACGCAAGACCATTGCCAACAACATAGAAAAGATTAAACATGGAGATATTTATATTGAGGAGGTGATGATAGTAGACCATTGTAATCTCTCCCCAAGGGTCACTGATCTTCCTGATTATGATAGACACATAAGCCATTTGAAAAAATACAATTCTGATTTGAACCTATATGAAAGATTTCAGCCACCACTCCTATAGAATTGGAGATTTTTTCCTCCTCTTATGATAGTTTTTATAGGAAGTATATAGATGATAAAGCTAAGGCCATGAAGAAGAAAAATCCTATAATAATCCCAAGTACAATAACGATCAGCAACATTAACACTCACAAGAAGAATTTTCCCATTGATCCCCTTTTCAAGAAAACCATATCAGTTATCCCATCACTTTCAAAGATAAAGGTTCTGCTAAAGACTTGCATCATTTTGATTTTACACGATTAAAGTCTCTACCAAAGGATCTGAAATTTTGGCAATCAAGTGGATCAAGCCTCTTAATGGCCTTTTGAAACTCTATGTGGATGAATCTTCTATGGGGGTTTTGAAAGATGATGGTATAAGAAGCATTATTAGAGTGGTATAAGAGGCATTATTAGAGATCGTATAGGGGATTTCATTGGTGGTTTGTCTATATGCACGGGTGTTCAAGATGCTTTATTAACTGAAGCTACAACTACTCTGTAAATTAAATTTTGTTTTAAGTTGGGTCACAATCAGTTCTAATTATGTAAAATAACATGGTAACATCAAAAACATCTCTTGAAAGTACCATATGGCTACATAGGAAGCATCCGATGTCATTCTACACGGAATAAAGCATGACACGTTAGAGAAACGACCATCATAAAGATAGAAACATATCCTTTCGCAGTTCTCGATCAAAATATCCTGTTGGTTGTGGACTATAAGGAGTGTATAAAGTCCAGCATTGGGAGCAGTGCCTTTTAATTGACTACCAAGTGTAACACTTTGGGATGACAATGGGGTGGGTTTGACCAAAGGTGACCCCGTTACCCCGCCCAAACCCTCTTACCCCGCCTCCGCCCCAAACCCGTTTAAAAACCCTACGAGCGCTCCGAACCCGCCCCAAAAAAAAATTATGATATTTTCTAACTTATTTTATTCAAGTATTTTAACTAATTTCAAGTTTTTTTAATGTTAAATTATTAAAAACTTGAATTCCTCTAACTAAGAGTATGCATTGAATTATTATTATGCCAAACTAACTCAGGTGGATAGATTTAACTACAATATTTGTAATAATACCCTTAAACGGGGCGGGTTTCAGGGTTTTTACACACAAAACCTGCTCTACCCCGAACCCTCCATTTTTTTTTATTTCAAACCCGACCAACCCATTTATTTACCCCAAATTTCCCCCATTAGGGGCAGGTGCGGGGTGGGTCCCTGCCAAACTAAGAGTATGCATTGAATTATTATTATGCCAAACTAACTAAGGTGCATATATTTAACTACAATATTTGTTATAATAGCCTTAAACGCGGTGGGTGCAGGGTGGGTCCCCGCCAAACTAAGAGTATGCATTGAATTATTATTATGCCAAACTAACTAAGGTGCCTAGATTTAACTACAATATTTGTAATAGTACCCTTAACGGGGAGGGTTTGGGGTTTTTACACACAAAACTCGCTTTGCTCTGAACTCTCCGTTTTTTTTATTTCAAACCCGACCAACCCATTTATTTACCCTAAATTTCCCCCATTAGGGGCGGGTGCAGGGTGAGTCCCCACCAAAACCCGCCTCGTTGAATTAGATGATCGATTATAAACAAACATATCAATAATATAACTAAAATTCACATAAACTAATAAACAAATATTATCTTATATTAATATAAAAATATACTACAATAACCAATTTGCAATCCGGGTTTTCAATTGGCACACCCTCAACCTCCTATCACCGCTACAAATCAATCCAGACTTTTAATTGGCTCACCCTCAACTTCATATCACCACTAAAAATCATATGTACAAAAACTAATGATATAGATAAATAATTGAGAATTAAAATAATGAGGCAGTAGACTATTTGATTGAAGTAATTATATGGTAAGTACAGTAGAGACTTCGGGGGCATACCACTTTGCCAAGCTCGGCATGGGCATACAACTTCCAATCATCCATACAATCTACGAAATAGTCACCTCCAGATGCAAACACATTTTCTTCGTCATTATCATGGTTGACAGGAGCCTGATATGGAGAGTAAATTTATGGTCGTAGTGCAAAAGACCATAGAATTTCCGCGAATTTAAGCTCCAGTAGATTGATTGTATCATCCAACTCAGCAAATAGCGCGGTAAATATTTCATCCACTGCTTCAAGTAAATATTTCAACAAAAAAATATTTTAATTAGCACAAAGTTAATCAAACATTTATTTTGATACAGTAAATATTTCATCTCGCATATTCTACATCAGATTTAATCATACGACAAAATTAATTGCATTTAATCAAACATTTATTTTGATTAGCACAAAGTTAATCAAACACGAAATTAAGCATGAAGTTAATCAAACATGAAGTTAAGCATGAAGTTAATCAAACATGAAGTTAATTAAACGCGAAATTAATAACAAGATTTAACAATCAAACAACGATCCCAGATTTTAAGAAACCGGAATGAGTTATTATTACAGATTGGAAGATAACTACACATTGAAATCTTACAACCCTAATACTTCGAAGTTTTGCTACAATGAATCTTAAAAAAAATCTTACAACCCTAATATTATTACAGCCCTAATATTATTATAGATTGTAGTGATGGAGCTTAAAAAGTCGCTTACAGTGAAAAGATGGAGAGGAATCTTTGCTATCGAACTTTGAAGTTTAGTCGAGAGAGAGATGAAGTGTTTTGGTCGATCGAGATTTTGTCCAAAATTTTGTCTTGGTCAAAATTTTGTCAAGAAGACCGGGAGATTAAGGATAGATGGAGGAGAGAGGAGGGAAATTAAATCTGGGCAAATTTTTGGTGACCGCTTATAGAACTCACAAATAAACTCTTACACTAAAATTTGTGACTGCTACGAGCAGTCACAAATTTGTGACCGCTCATAACGGTCACAAATTAAGTCTTAAGACAAAATTTATGACGGCTACGAGCAGCCACAAATCTGTGACCGTCAATAGCGGTCACAAATCTAAAATTTATGACTCCTCCTAGCAGTTACAATTTTGTGACTGCTCATAAGAGTCATAAATTAAGTCTAGTGATAAATTTATAACTCTTTGTGGTAGTTATAAACTTTTGACTCCTTATAGCAGTCACAAATTAATTATATGGTAAGATTTGTGACTGTCATTAGCAGTGACAAACCAATTGACTCAAATTTTTCATTACCCAAATATTTTATGACTCCTAATGGCAGTTACAAATAATGTTGTGACTCTTAATGGCAGTGATTAAGTTTGTCACCCCCATTAGCAGTTACAAGAAGGCAGTCACAAAATTAGTATTTTGGTGTAGTGTCATGTAATAAAAATGGTGAAATGGTCAGCAGTAATATGCATAAGCCAACTTTCAATGCTGCTCCCCTTTCCAAACACAGCAAAAGTAAAAAAATGACGCTCTGCTAAGTATATATCTTGAGTTAGTTCCTTAAATCCAAAATTAGATGGAATAAGTGTGCAGTTATGCACCTACACAATGGCGGACCCGGATTTTTAGTCGGGGGTGCAAAAGCTTCTAGTAGTGTCGGGATTCAGGGGTCGAGAGCCCCTAGGCGATTTTTTTGGGTTACTTATAGTTTTTTACTATTTTTTAACCCTAAAATATATTACCTGAATGATAAATACTTATTCAAGTTGTTGTGCTATAACAAATACTCATTCAAGTTATATTTTTATGATAGAGTATCATCAAACAAAAATTATAGTAATTAAAAATTATAAAAATAAATATTTCAACAATTAAAACTATGGATTCGAATTATATTTTCAACAATGAAATGATATCAATTATTCACCAAATAATCAATAACTCAGTAACAAAATAATCAATATGCCAACTTGACATATATTTCAAATCATATTTCGACAATTCAATCACAACAATTAAAATTAAACTAACAAATAATGAGCAAACTAATAATTTAACTTTCACACTTTAAACTAATTTACAATTTTTTCCAGAAATTAGAATAAATCATTTTAATGATTTAACTTATATGAACTATTTTAGCATTAATAAACTATTTTATTCATTTAAACATTTTACATTTTATAATAAACTATTTTAATCATTTAGCATTAATAAATATTGAAATGAAAAAAAAAACATTTAGCATTTTAAATATTAATAAATATTGAAGTAAAAAAAATAAAGTAAGCTCTTTTTATTGACATTGTTAATATACATTTAGCATTAATAAATATTGAACTAAAAAAATATTTAGCATTTAAAACATTAATAAATATTGAACTGCAAAAAAAAGTTACCTTATCGCCTGCTTTGTCGTTGTGTTACTGGAGAGTGAGCTCTTTGGAGGCAGAGGGAGGGAAAGGAAGAGGGGAGAGAGGGCAAGGGTGGACAGGATGGATGGCTGAGTGAGGAGAGGGCGAGGAAATGAGAGAAACGATCGAGTGAGCAGAGGGTGAGGAAATGAGAGAAACGATCGAGTGAGGAGAGAAGAGAAAAAAAATAGTATTTTTTTAAGTAGAATGCATGTGTAATTGTGTAGGAATTGGAATAAAGTTTGCTTTATTACAAGTTCAACCCTAAACTTTTAAAATGGAATAAAACTCAATGCATTTCACTCTAAAAAATTACAAAAAGGTCTAAACAAAATTTAGCATATGTCTCGAAAAAAATTCCCAAAAATCCATGTTGGGCGGCCGCCCACCTAGGTCCATCCCTGCATGTACATAAGGTTGTTTTAGAATATTATATAACTAGTTATAGAGTTAAAATTGTTAGTTATAATAAACACGGAGAAATGGTCGTCTTTTGAACATTGAAGTGCAAATCATAATAATGGGTTCCCATCTTAGGTGTTAAGTTAGGTGACTTTTGATTCGGTTATTAATTTTTACTCAGTTCAGTATAGGCCTTTTATTATAATTTTTGACTTATAACAAACTTAATTTCTTATTTGAAAACACTAGTCATAAGTAAAAAAAACTTTATTTAATATATCATTTTAGCTAAATATGTATTTAAAAAAACAATCATTGCATTTCTAGGAAATGCACAAGAAATTTTATTTAAGACTATAGACTGATTCATGCAATATTAAATTCGAATATAAATAAGGTTAGTGGAAAACTGATATATTTAAATACACACAAATTACAAAAGTGCGACTTGTACATAAGGTGCCAATTAGGGCAATAAGCTCCTTATATGGAATATTTACGATAATTGATCCATTATACAAAATTGTTTGTCAAATGAACCCACGACTACCTACAACCGTCCATCTTTAAAACAAGCAACTAAATCGAATTAGTAAAAAATATTATATGATCTAAATTATCCAACAACATAAAAGACTTTAAAAATCGAAAACCTGAATCATTGAATTAAATCTTTCGTCATCGCCAATAGTCGCTACAAAATTGAGGTTCAAAACTTCTCCAATAAAAAGACATATATAAACCCAAAATAAACTCCCATGGATTCTTTGTTTCACCCTCATTTCTACCAGATTTGTGAACAAAATACCTTGTACAACCACATGTTACTCCATTAAAAACATTACACACTAAATTAAAATTAGGAACTTGTACATATAAAACAACACCTTAATGATTTCATACACATTAAATCAATATATAAAATAACTTATGGAATTATTATTATTATTATTATTTAATTCATACAAATCAACACACATAAAAATTTAAGAAAATGAAAGATCACACTATCAAATTGTGACACCTCGTAAATATCGTAAATATATTGAGCAAGTCTAATACAAACTCGTGGGAATCAAATAATTCAATATCATTCTAATAATGACTGTAATAAAAACTAAATGCATGAAATAAATAACTAAAACATACCATAGGTGAACCACTTAACTCTGATAGCAAACCAACCAATAGTACTAGTGTCATCGCGTAACTACAATTGTATCAACATAAATCAAACTACTAAAATAATCTCAGGGCGGAGGCAACACAACTACATATGTTCTGAAAGTAAAGTCAATATTGATGTTAACAACAAGTCTATGAAGTATAAGAATATAACTAAGTTTAGGTTACAATAAACTACGCATCTTCTTCTCATATTTTAGTTATTTTTAAGTTATCCAAATCCAAAATAACCCTACATTTCACATGAGTCTAATCTCAAGTCTATATTTCCTAATGATTAAGTCTTGTTAATTTTAATAATCTTACGCTTACTAATTCTGATTTTAATCATTTTATATATCACAATTGTATAATATTTCAATAGAAGTATTCGCTACTTAATCATCTTATACATGTAAATTGTACAATATCTGAATAGAAATATTCTCTACATCTATATCTACATAATGCAGGCACGATATAACACTCTTACCTTATACAAAGGCCCTTCTCAAGCCTGCACATAACGAAGGCCTATCCTACCACCTTTGGGGATCGCTCCCGCGTACTAGGCATAGTTATAGGTTGTCCTACACCTATAATCATCAAATCATCTCCAGAGGTATAATCGCCACACCTTCACACCGATCATATAGTCTCATAACCAAAGCTATATGAAAGGATCAACTCAAGTATGATACTTTAGATATAAAGGTAATTTCAGCATGTAGTGTCCGAGATAATCATAACTAAGGTACATCCGTCTCATCGTATCAGGGTACCCACATAATCATCATCACTCAATAAAGGTAAACCCATCTTTTATATGAGGGTAAAAACGTAATCATCGTCGTTTGTTCCCTATACGGATATCTCTCTTATATTTATCCCACGAGTACACACGCCCGGTATGTCTTACATAATACATAACGCAAGTAAACATACTAAACATAAAGGTTACAAGCCTGTCATCCAAATGTCTTAACTTAATTAACTTCTATTAATTAAGAGTATTCTCCATATTAACCGAGTCAAGACATATTTCGGTTACAAGTATTAAATCAAATAGATTAACTTAATTAACGTTTATTAATTAAGATTATTCTCAAGATCAACCGAGTCAAAACTCCCAATTGACTAACAACTATCTAATCCAAATCTATAAACTTCTCAAAATAAAATAACAATCCATTCGACTCTTGAATCTACAAGCACATAATACTCAAGAATATTAATCATAATCACACCAGGGATATTAAATCTTAATTAACAATTACTTAATTTGACAAGTCTCACTTATTTAGGCATTTCACTGCAACCTAAATCTCAACCTTGATACTTTTTGGTAAAATATTCATAAGAAATTCAATAAAAATACGAAACCAGAGCCTATGAATTCATAAGTAAATTTTACTCAATCATGTACCATCGACCGATCGATCCTTAGGCTCGATCAATCGATGATACCTGTACAAAGACTCATTCATTTAACTACGAGTTTTAACCTCAAAATCCTGCATTAACGAACTTTCAACTCCCAAATCATCACAAACCCCAACTATATTAATATATAAGTGTTTCATCATCACGCCTAACCTATATCTAAGGTTTTCACATGCATCAAACAAGATTTGATGGTATAAATTCCCATATCATTCAAGAGCCCTTAAATTTCATATTTGATCAATTTGACTCAAATTAACTATCAATTCATGGAATCACTAAGGAAATTTTGATCAACTAACATATTAGAATATAATTATAATAATGTAAAATTAATTATACATCTATTTCATAAGGATTCATAAAAATTTAATATTATAATATGAACATGAATATTGACACAACTTAATCAATTGGATAATTTCTAAAATTAATAATTTAGTTATTTAAATTAGATTTCTTCGCAACTATCTTTAGATCCCAATACATAATTATATTCTCACACCAAAAATAATGATATTCATATACAAAGTAAACTTTCCTCAAATCCAAAAGTTGAAATTCAAACTCAATGCCCCAATTCTTCTTCTCCAAGTTGTCTCCTCCTCTCTAGCCTACAGGTTTCTTCTTTAAATATATAATATGTATATATGTTAAGTCTAAACACTCTAATAACCTAGCATCCACAAAATTACGCTTAGTCCTAATCTAAATTCCAACCAAATGAGCCCAATTACAACTCTAAACGGCCAAAAACCTAGCTAAGTCATATACCAACCCATACGTTTAAAACCCAACACTATAAGTCATAACCGGACGTTCTACATGTCCCAAAAGTCAACCCAAACTACCATACTAAACATCTTAATCCTCTACATGGTACAAGTCCAAAGTCAATAATTAAATTATTTATTAAATAATTATTAATTCATTACCGTGTATTAAGTCTGGTTACAATTTCGAATAAAAAGATACATACATAAACTATATGAGATATAACAATTATAACTAGTAATGTCACAAGTCACCGCAAGTATTTAAAATTTCATAGTTGAATTAATTTAATCACGCATTAAAATGACGGGATATTACACAAATACTTTACACTTAAAATAAGTAAACACATGGATCTCCAATATATTACTATGTTTCTCAATTTCTAATCTCCTTAACATTTTTCACTAAATGATGATACCCATATAATACATAATTATGAAATTTGAAAGATATTCAAACAAGAAATCACAAACATTGAATAACTTAAGAAGAACAAGAGAATCCACGTGACAAGGAAAATTCAAGCTCACAATCATTCACAAGAAACTTCAATATGATCAATACCTTTCAATAATTCAAATAAGAGAACAAGTCTTCATCAAGAAAAATAGAAGTTCGTCACATGAAGAATATCAAGTTTTGAAGTGTTGATTTAAATGTAAGTTATATTACTCAACATATATATGATAAGACTTGGATTAAGAATGGAATCACAAACACATACACACACTAATTAGAATTTAAGTCAATCTCTAAATAACTCAATGAAACCAAGAGTGATTCTTAGCCCAGCTTTTGTGCCTAGGCATCTAGTTTAGGCAGTTACTACTAGTCACACTTATAAGTGGGTTAATAAGTCCAATGAGGTGCCTCGAATGTTTCACAAAAAAACCCAAGTAATTCAGGAATCTCAATCACTAAAGTCAATCACCTATTATGGCAAATGAAGCGCATTAGTGTTTCATTTATTTGGAATAGTATTAACTTTTTTTAACTTTACCAAAACACCAACCCATGTCCATTTTTCAACTAAAGATTGTAAACTTGTGTTTTAACCTTTGAAGACAATATTTTTAATCATACAAACACACATAAAACATAAAAATCGTTTGAAATCAATTTTTCTTAAATTTCAAGCCAAAGTTCATCACACTACAAGCCAAATATTTTCATTTATTGAGTGAAATGACAATGAAAGATAGTTATTAAATCAATCCTAAGCTCTTTCTAAAGATAGTTATTAAATCAATCCTAAGCTCTTTCTACTTCAAAAAAATATTTTAATCATTCAAATTGTATTTCAAGGCCGGTAAAGCATTATAATGAGGGAAATTCCCAACGCATGTTAATCGAAGGTCGATTAGTAAGGGCAATGAGCCTTGTCTGAAAGTATAATGATCTTGAATACTTGCCTCATTGCCATTAGTAGTTTATCTTTTGCCCCTCGTATCTGAATGAGTGAATGTTCGGGTTACAGGTAGGAAGATCAAGTAATAGATCAACCTACTAGGAGATAAAAAAATTTAGACCATGTATTATAACACTCGAAACCCCACTAGACATGTTAGGATGACATGGTCTACCGTACAACCTGAGTAATGGCCATATGGATGGCCATATATGCATAGAAGGTTTTAAGAAGTTAGTGGGTTAGGGGATGAATCAAAAGTACGAGTAGTAAATAAATCTATTAGGGTGATAAATTTATTAATAATTAGATAATTGGAAATAGCCTTATAATAACTTTCGCTCAACTATATAAAAGAATACCTCCTTCATTTTTCCCTAAGGATACATGCCATCATCATGCCAAAATATGTATATTTTTGTTTGGTATTCCTATGAGCTTCCGATTCACCATATACAAATCTATGGTGTTAATTTTCACTGTAGCATCTTTGACGTTGTTTGGGAAAATAACTCATTAATAAGATATGACCCGACACTTAGTGATTCAATCCATCAATAGATTTATAGAATGATAAGAGGCATATAAGATTAGTTTGCCTAGATCCTCTCTTATCTACAAGATCCTCCCTCCTCTCTAAGCACATCCCTGACCATCAAGGAAATAACCAACAGGTGGACTAGGAGGAACGGGTTCCTCTAAAATAAGTTAACATCACTAATAATAACATCAAGGCATTCACTCCACCACTTGTGGACTTCTCATCCACAATGTCGGCATTTGTGCTTTGGTGGATTAATTCTCTAGTAATTCGGTCTAGTGGATATTATGTCGGTCGAATGTCCCCCTTAACTAGTGATACTTTGGATTATCCCATGCCGCCAACTTTCAAGCTTCAAATAATGGTCACATTTTATGGGACACACGATTTTTATCAGCGTATTAAAACTCATAAGGTTCATATGACTTCATGGGGAATATAAGAACCAATTAGGTGCAGGTCATTTGACACCATGCTCAAAGGATCAGTACGGGCTGGGTTTAATTGGCTTCCGGTTAATTTTGTAAACTATTTTAGTAAGATAATAGATTTGTCCATCTTCCCCTTCATCGATAGCACAATGTATACAAATATCATGATATATATTTTAAATAAGTTATAGAATAATTATGATCCTCTAAGAGAGTTTGTCAAGTGCTTAAATGGTGAACTCATTAAGATCGACCACCTAAAATAACGTAGGGCGGCTTCAACCGTTTGGATGGGACTCTACACCAAAATAAACATCTATTACCTCTCAAATACCTCTAATTAACATGAATAAATTCATTAAAAAGTGGAGAATCACATCCAGATTGAGGACAAGCTCAGAAGTCACCAATTTCCCAATTATGAGGAGGACCCCTAGGACAAGGGGAGGATAGTGAATAGAGCAAGAGGAACCACATATCAAAGGGATGCAATAGTAAAGAACAAACTAAGAACAATTTAGTCAACCTATAAATTCCTTTGTCAATCGATTACTACCACTCATGCCAAATAAATGGATATTGAACAAGTTGGGCAAGTTGAAGAGTCATGCGGTTTGACAAAATTCTAAATTATATTATAGTTTTTATCAGAATCATGGCCATGATACCAATAAATACCTCTTACCAAAAATGATATTGAATCTCTCATCTAGAGAGAACATCAAGGAAATTCATAAAACATTTGGATCATAAAGACAGAGAAAAGCAAGTTTGAGTTGATCATAAATATTGATTAAGAGAGTGGAGACGAGATCAAGAAAATGCCTTAGAAGGCCAAGGTCGGCAATGATATTCTTCCAGACGTTTTAATAAGCATTATCTCTAGAAATTTATCCATCAATAGAGAATCTGACTCATGACAAAAGGTATACAATGTGCAAATGATGGGGTCCATAGAAATCCAAGCACCTAAATCATTGAAGGACTAGGAGAGTAGTGTCTTCACAAATAAAGACTCCCACATACTAATCACACTACATAATAGTCCCCTATTGATAGAGGTGATCATATTATATCTGGATTAAAGAAGTGCGTTATTTATGTGAGTAAAACACCTGCACCAAACTTAAAGGGGGTAAATTGGTTTGAAGGCAACTCATTACTAATTTTGGATTTCAAATGCTTTTTATTTCACATTCAAGTTACATAACACAGGTTTCACCAAATTAATTTGATTAACTTACACAACAATGTGATTAGGTGAATCTAGATGATAAAACTAAATATACCACACCTAAGTCAATTTTAATCCAATTCACTAGATTTAAATTAGATATAAAAGATGTGTGTGATCAAATGTGCATATATAAGTAGAGATCATTTACAAACAACCATACGACAAGGTTCATGAGGAAAAATCCCCACCAAGGGGTAAAAAATCTCGACACACTCCAATTCTCATTTCTAATTGTATTTTTTTTACAAAAGACAAGAATATACCTATCACACGATATCTATAGCGTAGTTAACTATCAACCTTTCAACTTTCCCCCGTAGCCACTGATAATCCACCGCAAGAACCATGCCATGAACGAATAAGTCTATTATACTCCTTGGATGTTATGCCACACTTCAAATTCTCTAATAACTTACATTGCCTACAATTTTAGATATGGAGTAAATAATCATAGTAATTCAAAATAGAATTATGAATTATAATAGGTTGTGTGCATCTGAATCAAAAGACTCCCAATTCTCTCTCAAAAGCATAAATCAAGTATAAATTTAAGTTTTATCAATTTTGGATAGAACAAGTAAAATTGAAAAGAGAATAAAAAAAATAATGACAAAAAACACTCTAAGAAATGTGTTTGAGTTATGAGGTTATTAGATCATTAGAAATGGGAGGGAAAATGTCCTATTTATAGAAAATTTTCAAAATCTGATGCTGCCTTGCACACGATTAGATATGGTTGCGCACACGATTCCAGGCAGTGTGGAATCGACACCAAGGTTATGCATACAGGCTCATTTTGTAGCCGTGTGAATGCCTCCGTGCACATAGGATAAAAATAGAGTTGTGCGAATGGTTGAGGAAAAACATTTCAAACAAAGCCTTAGCAGGTTCAAACACTAAGACAATTCCCAAAACTTTTTCGAAGCAGTTTAAAATATATGTGAGAATATTTAAACACTTGTTCCATTAATTTTAACATCCTAACATATTTTAAAAAACGCGTGTGCACGTATGTGTGTTTAGCCATAAAAAATTTAAAACATCTAATAAAAAGGTTATTATCCTCACTTAAATGTGAATGCATGTCAGCGAAAGTGTTCAATGAGCAGGTTGCAAAGTCTTCAATCTTCAAAGGTTCATCTAAGTCTATATAAGACAAATGACCCCACCTCACTCTATCAAATCAAGTCTATATGACTATAAAGACTCAACGACTCAAATGTTTTAATACAGGAACTAGACAACTAATATATATATAAAATTACATTTCAATCTCCCCCTTTGGCTATTCAGTGGCAAAACTCTCGAAACCTTAAAATGATTTTATTACCCTTACCAGACACACCTCACTAGTCATATAGTGGGAGTAGTAGGAAGGTAATGTACAAACAATCCATATGACCAACGACAAATCAATAGTCGAGTTTGAACCATGGGTAATAGTTAAAATCATCATTGTTATGTCTAAAATCACATGAAATAATAAATAGCATTAGGCAGGCAAGCATTCACAAAGATAAGCTCCCCCTGCTTAGGAATCCTCCAAAAAAGCAATGAGATAAAGATGCTATAAAACATGTAAATACGTGAAATATAAAATCATCTAATATCAATAAGTATACCACCTCCTAAATAACATATCCCTCCCCCCACCCCCCCCCAATCATAGATATGTCTCCCCCTTTTTGAAAAAATCCCCTTTTGACTTATGGAACATGGGAAAAATATTCTCCCCCTTTTTGTCAGAAAAATACAAAGAGAAGAAATACATCATAGATAATGGATATATCATGATAAGAAAGATCACAATAACAAACAGAACAGATATGAAAGCATGTGAAATACCATAGCTATGATAAAGGAATACACAATAAGCATATACAAGTGTATCATGTATTATCATATACAAGTGTATCATCATATAAATCTCAAAATAGGAATGAGTAGATGAAAGATATTAATAAATAAGAATGAAAGCAAGATATGTGATATACAAGCAATTCAACTAGAATGAGATCATGTATTAAACATGCATATAATAATGTAAGCATAAGATTGTGATACCAATATAGAATGTATGAATTGAGGATAAAGCCAATATAGTGTACCATAAGAACCAAGATAACTCAATGACAGATAAAAAGAAAAAGTACACCACTTATCCATGCAAAGATCCAAATATCATAATATTAAGTACCAAAGAATAAAGTGCGTATATCCAACACCTAATTACCAAATGAAAAGGTATACCAAGGTCTCAACAAGGGAAAACTAATTGATATAAATATACGTAAAAAATCTCTAATCCTCATCAAACGCATGTGACAAATGATGTCAAGGATAAAATCCCACGAGATCATCATCTTAGAAAAAATAAATAAGTAGCATTACAAAGAATTCATAATCAAATGACACCTTGAAAAGAAACATACAAACTCTCTGCGTGCTAATCATACTCCCCCTACAGTTATGCATGACAAAGAAAAGCACAAGAAGCATGTGAAAGATACGAAACGTGATAGAATAAATAGAATCACATCAAGATACCATGAAATCTTGTGATAGAGACATGAGAGTATAAAACATGTGACACAATGACAATAATCAAATATGTCAAAACAATCAAGAAAAATGCGATATAGTAAAGAGATATCTCAAATCATAAAATCTCACAAGAGATAATCAACAAGATAGAGTTTAGAACACTAGTAAAGATACACACCAAAACGTCACAAGAGACACAAACAGGAACGAGGCGTGTAAGAAAGGAATAGCAAGACACTAATGTGATAAGAACAATCTCAACTCATAAACTCAATCGAATCTCGTAAAGAACTAATCTAAAAAATAATCAATGTATCATCACTCAATGGAACTACTTAGGGCGTATAAAGCTCAGAAAACGTTAGTTGATAATAATCCTTGAGCACATACAAAGATCTAAGAGTTAACCATAAACCAACTACTAAAGTCACATAAGCCTTGTGAAGAGAACAAAATCAAGGTACAAGCTTTAAGGAAGAAGGTACAACACAAATCAACAAAATATATGCAGGGATAAGTGTATTAATAATGAAAATTTTATAGCAAAAACAAAACAATATGCACAGAGTAACAATCACAACCATGCGAACGAAACCTTTTATAGGTGTGCGCACGAAACATAGCATAGTCCTTAATAAGTCCAAAAGTTATAGAAATTATCCATAAAAACTCATGAATCCAAACTCTCAGAATACCAGTGATATGAATTAATACAAATGCATAAAAAATCATTCAATTTGACTTTAATAGTACCGATCTGGGATATAATGCAAGAAATAGCAAAAATCAACAACTCACACACACATAAATACAAATTCAATCAAAAAGCATGAAAAGTGTGATAGAGATTAGGCAACATATGATCATTTGTTTTGACAAAGAGATTTCATGCAAATATTGACTAACACGTGAATTGAAGATACAAATAATCCAAATCTCAATCAATTCAACATACAAGGCTCAAAATTCTTATCAAATCAATATTTTGTAATTTTTTAATATCAAATAAGGTTAATTCAGGTGACAGGTAATGAATACAAAACCAACATGAATACACATAATCAAATTATGTAATCATTACAAATGATGGTTAAAATTTAATCATTACATCAATATCCTTATGATCTCAAATATGGTTGTTTCAACCCATTAACTCCCTCAAGCATATGTTGATTAAAAATCTTTTGAATGACAACTAAATAGCAAATTTTAATTTTAAAATGCTAAGACCTATCTTAGTTTTTATGCTGATTCAAGCTCTTGGAGTATGGCTCTTTTTCAACATATTTTGACTTTTGCTATCAATTGTCTTTTCATATGCCTAAATGACACCTACCCCAAAACATTTGAATTTACAAAATGGGTGTATTAACTCTAGTGGTATCCCCTATCAATGATTTTGGAAACGACTCTTTTTTAACTCCTCTATACTAAGAAACTCATAAAATCTCACATATGGACAAACAAAATACCAATAAGATCTCAGGAATTTGACCATGATCAAGTTAAGCACAAAAGTGATACTCACATAAGTAAGATCATATGAAAAAAGTGATATGCATGTGCTTAAGTGGTGTGAAATCGATACCAAAAATTTAAACAAAATTTTCAATCATGATTTATCAAATTAATTTCAACCTAACAATTAAATTAGTCAACATTTTTAATCATATGGTTTAAAATTTACTTTTAAGCATCATTCAAGTTAAAAGACTTAACCACATATCACCAAAATAATAAACACACAAAAAATTAGATTTTTGAATAAGAATGATGCATATATTTACAAATCGTGTTTAGTAGAGAAACATAACATAGAAATCAAATACATGAAAAAATGCATATATATAAAGAGTCCTCACCAAAACATGTAACATAATACCAACTTGAAATTCTCTCACTCACGAAGATTTGTTTCCTCATAAATAAAAATGAACTAGGACTGAGAACTTATAATAACCTAGTTGTCCTAGCCAACTATCTACCAATATAGTGCTGGGAGTTCCATCTCCCGGATCAATGGGAGGAATAAAAGTAACCTTTTCTTTGTATACTTCATTTTTTGAACAACAACTTCTACTTTCGTCCTTGGTGCATTCTTAGCAAATCACTATCAAATTTTTAAATCCATCTCTCATTCCACCTAGGATTCTTATGCATAGTCTTTAGAATTAGAGAATATGGTCTAGGTCTAGTAAAATCTCTTCTAGCCTCACTTCTATTATGAACTAGGAAATCCATAAAACTATCAAGCTTGCCACAAAGTTTATTAATAGGATTCTTATGGAAAACTTGCCTCTTATTTTACATAAACCTATTATTTCTCTCTTTTGAGCACCTACAATTTTTTTTGTATGGCATTCTACCTTATAAAAAGTACAAAGGTACATTTCTTCTCATCATATTTTTCACATTCTTTCTCATCTCCCTTTTCTCATAATGCGCTTTCAAAACAACATTTTCAAGTCTTTTTCTTTTAAACAAAAAATGCACAAAATGATTCATCTTACCACAAAATGAGCATACAACACTATTTTTCACAAATTTGAATTTTTACATAACTTCCTTGTTTTTCAATAAAGGAGTTTGTTCCTTATCCTTCTTGTCAAGAATATAACCTTCACTTTTTAATTTTCAAAAATTAAAATTTGACTCACTAAATCCAATGTCATGATTGTTTGATTTTAATTGAGCATTTCTCGATAAAACACTATTTAAAACACTTATTCTATCAAGCACTTTCATTTTCAAATCCTTGCCATGTTGCAATTCAATTTTTCAAAGTCAACTTTTAAAATTTCGTTGTGAAATTTATATCTTCAATTTCTTTCAAAATAGATGCATTTTGAGCTTTCAAAGAATTGCATTCAATTTTCAACACATCAACCTCCATTTTGAGTTCCAAATATTACAATGGAACATAATAAATTTTTTAATATTTTTCTTCAAGTTGACTTTGATAAACTTTCATTTTGTTCAAAAATTTGATGTTTTATTCTCTAATCTTCAGAGACTCGTGAAAGATATTATCATAAGCCTCATGGATGTCATGCACTTTGTCGTCACTATCTTCAAGTGCTCTAGGTGTAGAAGTGTATGAACCCTCACTACTACATGACGAAGGATCACTAAATGGCATATTTCTAAAATAGTTAATCCTATTCTTCCTTACCACTTTCTCTAAAGATGTCATATCATAACCAACTTTCTCACTCCTATCTTTTTTCACCAAACCAATCTCTCTTCCATTACCTTTCAAAATCAAGGAATCAATTTTCTTTGAATCGTGTGATGAATATTCACTCACAGAGTCAACTTGAGAAAAAGATGACTTGTTTTCTAAAATTTTGAATAAGTCAAATTTATTTCTCAAAGACTTAAATCCCTTATCAAGTTCATTTTTAGAACTTGCACTGACGAGAAGTTCTTCCTTCACTTTTCCAAATTCAACTTTCAAATCATTTTTTTATTGTTCCAAAACTTTGAGTTTTTGAAAATCAACATTTTTTAAACTTTTCAATCTTAATCAGAATTTTGTAACCTCAAAGCCTGATTATCTTCTTTCAAATCACAAGTCAATTCTAACTACTCACCCTTTTCTTTTTCAATAAATGTCAATTTTTCACTTATAAGTTATTTAGTCATTTAAACTCTTTAAAAACTTCTTTTTCTTGTTCATGGTGTTTGACTTGATTAGACAAATTAACATTTAACTTTATCATTTTGAGAATTTGAACATTTAACACATCATTCCTTTGACATTTTCAATTTCATCACTTTCATTAAAACCAACATTAATAGATTTCAATTTCTTTTGAGAATAAGATGATTTCACCACACTTTTGTCAAATCTAGATTCAAATTCTTCTAATATTTCACCTTAACTCAACATTATAGGACAATTCACACTCGAACGATTACTAGAATGATGATCAAAGTCTAGTATCATAGTACCCATAGTCATAATAAAAAATTAATTAGCACAAGCAAACTAGGTCAATGAGCAAAATCACAATAAACACACTTCAAGATAAGATCAACTCAAGTATGTTAATGCCAAAATAAGAGCACCAAACTCTTATACCAATTGCAAAAGTGTATTATTTACTTGAGTAAAACACATACACCAAGCCTATAGGGGGTGAATAGGTTTGAATTCATCTCATGACTATTT
Source organism: Sambucus nigra (assembly GCA_949130495.1). Taxonomy (NCBI): domain Eukaryota; kingdom Viridiplantae; phylum Streptophyta; class Magnoliopsida; order Dipsacales; family Adoxaceae; genus Sambucus; species Sambucus nigra. Next base: position 536,231,696 of record OX422209.1, read on the forward strand.
TTTATTTCAAACCATTTTTCTTTCACTTTTAAGTTATATAACACAATTTTTACCAAATTGATTTGATTAACTTACACAAAATGTGATTAAGTGAATCTAGATAAGAAAATTAGATCTAACAAACCTAAGTCCATTTTAATCCAGGTCACTAGAATAAAATTAGATCTAAGTGATGTGTGTTATCAAATGTGTTGAGCAGATATAATTCACAAACAACCATAAGACAATGTTTATGAGTACCCCCCCCCCCCCCCCGGGAAGGGTAAAAAATCTCGTCGCACTCGAATTCATATTTTTACTTGAAAAAAAAATTTATAAAAGATAAGAAGGTACGTATCACATAATATCTATCATGTAGTTACCTATTAACCTTTAAAATTTTCTCCATAGTCAATGAAAATCCATCGCGATCTCTATGTCGGGAATGAAAAAGTCGATTATCCTCCTTGGAATTCGAGCCACATTCCAAATTCTCCAATAACTTACAATGCCTCCAATTTTAGTAGATATAGGAGTAGATGATCATAGCAATTCAAATTATAATTATGAATTGTAACAGACTATGTGAATCTGAATGAAAACACTCTCAATTCTCTTCCAAAAGATAAGTTTTATCAATTCTGGAGGGAACAAGTGAAATTGAAAAGAGAAGTAAAAGAATAATGCTCTCAACTTTGAAAATACTCTTAGAAATGAGTTATGAAGTTTAAATATCTTTAGAAATGGGAGAAAAAAATGGCCTATTTATAGAAAAAAAATTAAAATTTGCCCCAAACGTGAGCACGATTCCAGACAGTGTGGAATCAAGGCCAAGTCCATGCGAACGAGCTCATTTTATAACAATGTGAATGCCACTATGTAGACGGGCTCAAAATAGAGTCGCGAGAACTGTTAAGGAAAAAATATTTTCCAATAAAGCCTTAACAAGTTCAAATACTAAGCCAACTCCCAAAACTTTTTCAAAACAGTTCAAAAGATCTTTTAGACTATTTAAACACTTGTTCCATCGATTTTAACATCCCCACACATTTTAAAAATGTTTGTGCACATATGTGTGTTTAGCCATAAATAATTGACAACATCTACTAAAAAGGATAGTCTTCCCTTTAATGTAGACGCATGGAAACGTAAGTCTTCAATGAGCGTCTTTCACAATCTTCAACATTCAAAGGTTCATCTAAGTCTATCTAAGACGAATGATCGTGCCTCACTCATATTGAATTAAATATTTATGGCTTGAAAGACTCAACGACTCAAATGTTTTGTCATAAAAACTAGCCAATTAATACAACCCCCCCCCTATATATATATATATATATATATATATATATATATATATATATATATATATATAGAGAGAGAGAGAGAGAGAGAGAGAGAGAGAGAGAGGGGAAGGTCCACCTACATCATTATATATACATCACACCTAGTTCAAGGCCCTAAAAAACCTTTTTTCCAAATCTTTTAATTTTCTCTTGAAATTAACCTTCCAATTAACCCATATTCAAAAAATTAGGTCAAAATGCATTTTGTAACTATTTTTAAAAAATCAACAAAAAACTACTAGCGCACAGACCCTTCTAAATAAAAAAATTTAAGAATTTTTTGTGGATTTTTTAAATATAACTACAAAATGCATTTTGACCTAATTTTTTGAACATGGGTTTATTGGAAGGTTAATTTCAAGGGAAAAAGAAATTAGGGTGTATAACTAGGTATGATGTATTGATGATATATAAAGCATGATGTAAGTGAGAATTCTCATATATATATATATATATAGGGAGAAGTTCAAAAGTGAACCAAAAGAATGAACTTTTTAATGAACCTACTAAGACATTAAAAAATTGATCTGTCATTTCTTGTTATAATTGGTCTGAGCCAGCGGCAATGAATAATTTTTCAATCCCCCCGCTGGCGCGGACTAATTATAACAAGAAATTCAGGATCAATTTTTTATATCTTAGTAGGTTCATTAAAAAGTTCATTCTTTTGGTTCACTTTTAAACCTTTCCATATATATATATATATATATATATATATATATATATGTGTGTGTGTGTGTGTGTGTGTGTGTGTGTGTGTGTGTGTGTGTGTACAAAATTACATTTTCACTCACAAAGATTGGGTCCTTGGAGCTCTAGGCACATAAACCATTAAAGAACTGTGAGAGAAGTGTCTTTACTCATAAACACTCCCACAACCTAATCACACTACTTGACAATCCTATGCTGATAGAGGTGATCATATCATATTGGTCAACTGGACAGATATTGTTGGAGTTTTGTATGGAAAGAACGAAATATAATAATTAATTTCTGCAAGGCACGTTCTTGGAACGCTTTCTTTTAGGCAAAATTTCTCCCAATCCGGTTGAGACAGAACCAGAACCGCGAGTACACAATGGGTTTTGTAGAACCTGCCTTCAGGATACAATGCAGTATGAACAGTTGTTTGATTCAAACTATGTACTGTTTGATCAAACCCGAGAACACTCTGAATTTGTAACTTGATAAAGCCAAAGTATAGAGGACAGAGAGAGGAGAAACTAGCAATTTTCGGTGTCCAAAACAGAGGTCTGGAACTCTTTTTATAGCCATTTCTGTGACTGTTCTTCAACAGTCACAGCTCTTCATGGAGTGACTCAGCAACCGTTGGATCGTGCCTGTTTGGAATAGCTACGATCTAACGGTTCAGATTACGCGTCCCATCGTAAGCGAATGGACATCCCCTACACGAAACGCTACGAGTTCATCTAACGGTTTAGATTAAGCCGTTTCGGATTTTAAACCTTTTAATCGGATCGTTTAATCACAACCGTTGATCTGTTTTACCTCGTCAAAACTTTAGGCTCCCACGCTCCAAGCGACGATGCGCACGTGCGAAGTGCCAAGTGCGCGTCAAAGCGCGCAATGCTCCCTAAGTCGCCCAATCGCCCTTTCGCGCGCCGCGTGTCGCGCTTACGCGTGTCGCGATTGGTGGTGCTTAAGCACCACCGCGATGCGTAGGATTATAGCCTCTTATTTGACTTGTCAACTAAGAATCTTAGTTGTCCTTTAGTTGATATACCACTACCTTTTGTAGTATTCTTCCAATGTGGGACAATATGGGATTTTGAGCACTCCCCATATCTTTCACACCCATTTGCTCATGTTTCTACTTTCTAAATTAAAACCCGAACTATGTTTAAAATAAAACACAAATAATATAATAAAATATTAACAACTAAAAATTAAAATCAATAAATATTGGAATTAATCCAACATTCTCCCACCAATTTCAATATACACAAGAGAGCAAAGCAAAAAGACAATAAATAACTTTTGGTATTATCGCTAAAATCTAGTACATAAATGAGAAGTGTCTTTCGGACTTGAACTTCCATATAGTGAAAATAATTCAAAGCTTCATCAAGGTGCTGTGGTGAACGTATCTTGAACCAAGGACCTTTAGAGACTAGCCGGAACTATCACACATACCGATTTCTGAGTTTATAAGTGTTCTTCTAGCATGCACTTTTATGGCCTTGTGTTAATCCTGATATCACGAGCGCTTTAGGATCGGTCTTGATTTCATAGAAAGCGGCCACACTTTCGACACTCGAATAGGTAAATCAACTTTAGGGATTCTGCGAGTCACACTTATATGATTTATTAAGAAGTAACCTTCATCCTCTAACATGCAGAAAACCAACACTAGGCATATAGGAATGGAACTTTTTGTATAAATTCCTAGTGTTCCATAACTATAATTTAACTTCTTTGTACCATATTGAACTCTATCTATATTTTCAAGATATGAGTTGGGTTCCCATTAAATATAGTTGTGTTATTTAATAGACCTTAGTCCCATTCCTTTTGAGGTGATATATATCATCTCTCTTACAAGACCTTTAGTCAGAGGATCTGCTAAATTCTTGTTCGTTTTAATATAGTCGACTGTAATTACTCCTTCCTTGAGTAATTTTCTTATAATTTGATGTCTTAGACTAATGCGTCTAGATTTTCCGTTGTAAGTTTTGTTCGAAACTTTATAAATTGTGGCTTGGTTATCACAACTTATCATAATAGAAGGTGATGGCTTTTTCCATAAAGGAATATCATACAACACATTTCTAAGCCATTCTGCTTCTTTACATGCATCTGGTAGGGCTATAAATTCAGATTGCATTGTTGAATCTGATACACATGTTTGTTTCTTGGATCCCCAAGAGATAGCTGCTCCTCCTAGCGTAAAAATCCAACCAGTAGTTGACTTGGATTTTGATTCAAGATTATTCCAACTTGAATCACTATATCCTTCTAAAACAGATGGATATCCTACATAATGTAAGCCATAATCCAAAGTCCTCTTCAGATATCTAAGCACCCTAGAAATTGCATTCCAGTGCTTTTGTCCGGGATTACTTGTAAATCTACACAATACACTCACTGCATAAGCAATGTCTGGTCTAGTGCAATGCATGGCATACATTAGACTCCCAATAATACTAGCATATTTAAGTTGGTCCATAGCACGCCCAGTATTTTTCATTAATTTGATGCTAGGATCCACTGGTGTAGCAGCTGGCTTAAGTTCAAAATGATTATATCTTTTAAGAACTTTTTCTATATAATGAGATTGAGATAACGCTAAAGAATTATCCTTTCTCACAATTATGATTCCTAAAATCACATCAGCTTCTCCAAGATCTTTCATATCAAATTTTGATGAAAGAAACCTTTTGGTTTCTTCAACATATTTGAGATTAGACCCAAATATTAACATGTCATCCACATATAAGCATATAATAACACCAACACCATTTTCAAATTTACTATATATACATTTGTCGGCATCATTAACTTTATATCCATGGGATATAACAATATTATTGGCATAGGAGCTTGTTTAAGGCCATAAAGAGATTTAACCAATTTACACACTTTCTTTTCTTGGCCAGGCAATACAAACCCTTCGGGTTGTTCCATATAAATATCTTCTTCTAAATCACCATTTAAAAATGCAGTTTTAACATCCATTTGATGAATAACTAAATTGTGAATAAATGCAAGAGATATTAATATCCTAATGGAAGTGATTCGAGCAACAGGAGCATATGTATCAAAGTAATCAATTCCATGTTTTTGCTTATAGCCTTTAGCAACTAGTCTTGCTTTAAATTTATTTATAGAACCATCCGAATTTAATTTTCTTTTAAATATCCATTTGCACCCAATAGATTTAGACCCGGGGGGAAGATCGAAAATAACCCAAGTTTGATTTGACAAAATTGAGTTCATTGCATCATTTATTGCTTCTTTCCAAAAGACAGCATCCCTAGATGTTACCGCTTCATGAAATGTGGTCGGTTCATCTTCTACATTAAGAACAAATTTAGTTTTGTTCTTAGTCTCATTTAAATCCCCTTCAACTAAATAAATAACAAAGTCAGGCCCAAATGTTTTTTCAGTTCTTTGTCTTTTACTCCTTCGTGGTTCAACGTCATTCGTTGTTTCTGAAGAAGATATAGGTTGTGAATTTTCTTCTAAATTTGAGGAGTCAACAGTCGGATTATTATTTTCTAAACCTTGATTTAAAGTACTAAACTTTGTTAGATTTTCAAAAAATTGCACATCTACCAACTCAATGATTTCTTGAGTTTCAAGGTTTAAAAATCTATAAGTCGTACTATTACTAGAGTATCCAATAAAAACACATTTGTAAGTCCTATTTCCTAGTTTAGGTCTTTTAGGTTCGGGTTTTCTTACATAAGCAAGACATCCCCAAACTTTAAGACGTCTAAGATTAGGCTTACGATTAAACCATAATTCATATGGTGTAATATCCTTGTTTTTCAATGGAACTCTATTTAAAATATAACATGCGGATAAAACCGCTTCTCCCAAAATCGACAAAGGTAAACCAGAACTGATTAACATTGAATTTATCATTTCAACTAAAGTCCTATTTTTCCTTTCCGCCGTTCCATTTTGTTGTGGCGTATATGGCGCCGTAACTTGATGGATTATCCCATGAGTATTACAAAATTGTATAAACTCACTCGGGTAATATTCACCACCCCTATCGGATCGTAGGACTTTAATTTTTCGATTTTGTTGAGTTTCAACTTCTGCTTTAAAAATTAGGAATTTCTCGAAAACTTCATCTTTACTTTTAAGTAAATATGTATATGCATACGTAGAGTAATCATCAATGAAAGTTAAGAAATATTTATTTCCACCACGAGTCATATTACCCTTCATATCACATACATCACTATGAATAAGATCAAGCATTTTAGATTTCCTCTCAACAGATTTGAACGACTTTCTAGTTATCTTCGATTGAGCACAAATTTCACATTTAGAAAGGTTATCAAATTTACAATCCGAGATTAAGCCGAGATTAGTCATATTTTTTATACTTCTATAATTCACATGACCTAATCTACTATGCCATAAAGAAATAGACTCAACCATATAAGCAGAACTAATATCATTGATTACATTAATTTTAATCATGCCGTTACAAGAGTACCCTTTGCCAATAAATTGGCCATTCTTAGACAATACAAACTTATCAGACTCATACACTAGTTTGAAACCTCTCCTATTGAGAAGGTCCCCAGACGCAAGATTTTTACACATATCAGGTACATGAAGTACATCAATTAGAGTAAGTGTCTTTCCAGAAGTTAGCTTCAATTCCACTGTGCCTTTTCCAACTACATTGGCGCGAAGATTATTTGCCATCTTCACTTCTTTTCCATCAATTTCTTGATATGTTTTGAATGAAGAGCGGTCTTTGCATATGTGGACCGTTGCGCCGGTATCCAGCCACCATCCACTTTCATTATCAATTGAATTTGCTTCGCAAACAGTAGCAATACGATCTTCAACATTGTTGGTTTCCTTCGACCCTTGTTTTTCTTTAAATGCCTTCTTTTTAAGACGACATTCTCGAGAATAATGGCCCGGTTTGTCACAGAAGAAACATTTTCCCTTCTTTTTCTTATTTGCACCTTGGTTCTTGAATTTGGAATCATTCTTTGCTTTAAATTTTGAGTCTTTGGTAATCTTGGATTTTTTATCCTCAACCATATTAGCTTTTGAATGACCCTCACTTTGTTCATCCTTCTTTTCTCGAATACGAGTATCATCTTCAATACGAAGGTGACGAAGAAGGGATTCCACAGTATAAGTCTTTTCATCATGATTAATTTTCTTCTTAAAGCCATTCCAAGAGGATGGAAGTTTTGAAACAATCACCCCTACTTGAAATTCATCTTGAAGATTAATACCAGCGGCTTTAAGGTCACCAACAATTTGTTGGAGTTCATGGGCTTGTGCAACGACAGATTTATCATTATTCATTCTAAAATTTATATAGTTTGAAATTAGAAACTTACGATTGCTCGCTTCCTCATTTTGATACTTTATCTCCAAAGCCTTCCATAATTCCTTTGCCGTCGGAATCATTCTATGAGCGCTATAAACAGTTTGAGACAAAGCATTGAGGATGTGTCCTCGACACATAAATTCGTCTTCTTTCCTCTTCACACGTTTTTGCGTTATTCCTTCGGTGTCTTCGGGTGTGGGCTCGGGAATTTGTTCAAGGTTGTCATCTAGAATGTATGCAAGTTTTAGTGATGTGAGGACGAACATAACTTTTTCTTGCCAACGGGTGAAATTTCCGCCATCAAAACGGTCGAGTCGAATTAAGTCTTGAGTCATGACTTGGATAGATTGTGCCACAGTTCCTTCCATTTGAGTGGAGTAATAAGAATATAAAATATTTTTGCCTAAAACTGTTGGAGTTTTGTATGGAAAGAACGAAATATAATAATTAATTTCTGCAAGGCACGTTCTTGGAACGCTTTCTTTTCGGCAAAATTTCTCCCAATCCGGTTGAGACAGAACCAGAACCGCGAGTACACAATGGGTTTTGTAGAACCTGCCTTCAGGATATAATGCAGTATGAACAGTTATTTGATTCAAACTATGTACTGTTTGATCATACTCGAGAACACTCTGAATTTGTAACTTGATAATGCCAAAGTATAGAGGACAGAGAGAGGAGAAACTAGCAATTTTCGGTGTCCAAAACAGAGGTCTGGAACTCTTTTTATAGCCATTTCTGTGACTGTTCTTCAACAGTCACAGCTCTTCATGGAGTGACTCAGCAACCGTTGGATCGTGCCTGTTTGGAACAGCTACGATCTAACGGTTCAGATTAGGCGTCCCATCGTAAGCGAATGAACATCCCCTACACGAAACGCAACGAGTTCATCTAACGGTTTAGATCAAGCCGTTTCGGATTTTAATCCCTTTGATCGGATCGTTTAATCACAACCGTTGATCTGTTTTACCTCGTCAAAACTTTAGGCTCCCACACTCTAAGCGACGATGCGCACGTGCGAAGTGCCAAGTGCACGTCAAAGCGCGCAATGCGCCCTAAGTCACCCAATCTCCCTTTCGCGCGCCGCGTGTCGCGCTTACGCGTGTCGCGATTGGTGGTGCTTAAGCACCACCGCGATGCGTAGGATTATAGCCTCTTATTTGACTTGTCAACTAAGAATCTTAGTTGTCCTTTAGTCGATATACCACTACCTTTTGTAGTATTCTTTCAATGTGGGACAATATGGTATTTTGAGCACTCCCCATATCTTTCACACCCATTTGCTCATGTTTCTACTTTCTAAATTAAAACCCGAACTATGTTTAAAATAAAACACAAATAATATAATAAAATATTAACAACTAAAAATTAAAATCAATAAATATTGGAATTAATCCAACATTCTCCCACCAATTTCAATATACACAAGAGAGCAAAGCAAAAAGACAATAAATAACTTTTGGCATTATGGTTAAAATCTAGTACATAAATGAGAAGTGTCTTTCGGACTTGAACTTCCATATAGTGAAAATAATTCAAAGCTTCATCAAGGTGATGTGGTGAACGTATCTTGAACCAAGGACCTTTAAAGACTAGCCGTAACTATCACACATACCGATTTCTGAGTTTATAAGTGTTCTTCTAGAATGCACTTTTATGGCCTTGTGCTAATCCTGATTTCACGAGCGCTTTAGGATCGGTCTTGATTTCATAGAAAGCGGCCACACTTTCGACACTCGAATAGGTAAATCAACTTTAGTGATTCTGCGAGTCACACTTATATGATTTATTAAGAAGTAACCTTCATCCTCTAACATGCAGAAAACCAACACTAGGCATATAGGAATGGAACTTTTTGTATAAATTCCTAGTGTTCCATAACTATAATTTAACTTCTTTGTACCATATTGAACTCTATCTATATTTTCAAGATATGAGTTGGGTTCCCATTAAATATAGTTGTGTTATTTAATAGACCTTAGTCCCATTCCTTTTGAGGTGATATATATCATCTCTCTTACAAGACCTTTAGTCAGAGGATCTGCTAAATTCTTGTTCGTTTTAATATAGTCGATTGTAATTACTCCTTCCTTGAGTAATTTTCTTATAATTTGATGTCTTAGACTAATGTGTCTAGATTTTTTGTTGTAAGTTTTGTTCGAAACTTTATAAATTGTGGCTTGGTTATCACAACTTATCATAATAGAAGGTGATGGCTTTTTCCATAAGGAATATCATACAACACATTTCTAAGCCATTCTACTTCTTTACATGCATCTGCTAGGGCTATAAATTCAGATTGCATTGTTGAATCTGATACACATGTTTGTTTCTTGGATCCCCAAGAGATAGCTGCTCCTCCTAGCGTAAAAATCCAACCAGTAGTTGACTTGGATTTTAATTCAAGATTATTCCAACTTGAATCACTATATCCTTCTAAAACAGATGGATATCCTACATAATGTAAGCCATAATCCAAAGTCCTCTTCAGATATCTAAGCACCCTAGAAATTGCATTCCAGTGCTTTTGTCCTGGATTACTTGTAAATCTACACAATACACTCACTGCATAAGCAATGTCTGGTCTAGTGCAATGCATGGCATACATTAGACTCCCAATAATACTAGCATATTTAAGTTGGTCCATAGCACGCCCAGTAGTTTTCATTAATTTGATGCTAGGATCCACTGGTGTAGCAGCTGGCTTAAGTTCAAAATGATTATATCTTTTAAGAACTTTTTCTATATAATGAGATTGAGATAACTCTAAAGAATTATCCTTTCTCACAATTTTGATTCCTAAAATCACATCAGCTTCTCCAAGATCTTTCATATCAAATTTTGATGAAAGAAACCTTTTGGTTTCTTCAACATATTTGAGATTAGACCCAAATATTAACATGTCATCCACATATAAGCATATAATAACACCAACACCATTTTCAAATTTACTATATATACATTTGTCGGCATCATTAACTTTATATCCATGGTATATAACAATATTATTAAACTTCTCATGCCATTGCATAGGAGCTTGTTTAAGGCCATAAAGAGATTTAACCAATTTACACACTTTCTTTTCTTGGCCAGGCAATACAAACCCTTCGGGTTGTTCCATATAAATCTCTTCTTCTAAATCACCATTTAAAAATGCAGTTTTAACATCCATTTGATGAATAACTAAATTGTTAATAGAAGCAAGAGATATTAATATCCTAATGGAAGTGATTCGAGCAACAGGAGCATATGTATCAAAGTAATCAATTCCATGTTTTTGCTTATAGCCTTTAGCAACTAGTCTTGCTTTAAATTTATTTATAGAACCATCCGGATTTAATTTTCTTTTAAATATCCATTTGCACCCAATAGATTTAGACCCCGGGGGAAGATCGAAAATAACCCAAGTTTGATTTGACAAAATTGAGTTCATTTCATCATTTATTGCTTCTTTCCAAAAGACAGCATCCCTAGATGTTACCGCTTCATGAAATGTGGTCGGTTCATCTTCTACATTAAGAACAAATTTAGTTTTGTTCTTAGTCTCATTTAAATCCCCTTCAACTAAATAAATAACAAAGTCAGGCCCAAATGTTTTTTCAGTTCTTTGTCTTTTACTCCTTCGTGGTTCAACGTCATTCGTTGTTTATGAAGAAGATATAGGTTGTGAATTTTCTTCTAAATTTGAGGAGTCAACAGTCGGATTATTATTTTCTAAACCTTGATTCAAAGTACTAAACTTTGTTAGATTTTCAAAAAATTGCACATCTACCGACTCAATGATTTCTTGAGTTTCAAGGTTTAAAAATCTATAAGTCGTACTGTTACTAGAGTATCCAATAAACACATTTGTAAGTCCTATTTCCTAATTTAGGTCTTTTAGGTTCGGGTTTTCTTACATAAGCAAGACATCCCCAAACTTTAAGAAGTCTAAGATTAGGCTTACGATTAAACCATAATTCATATGGTGTAATTTCCTTGTTTTTCAATGGAACTCTATTTAAAATATAACATGCGGATAAAACCGCTTCTCCCCACATCGATAAAGGTAAACCAGAACTGATTAACATTGAATTTATCATTTCAACTAAAGTCCTATTTTTCCTTTCCGCCGTTCCATTTTGTTGTGGCGTATATGGCGTCGTAACTTGATGGATTATCCCATGAGTATTACAAAATTGTATAAACTCACTCGGGTAATATTCACCACCCCTATCGGATCGTAGGACTTTAATTTTTCGATTTTGTTGAGTTTCAACTTCTGCTTTAAAAATTAGGAATTTCTCGAAAACTTCATCTTTACTTTTAAGTAAATATGTATATGCATACGTAGAGTAATCATCAATGAAAGTTAAGAAATATTTATTTCCACCACGAGTCATATTACCCTTCATATCACATACATCACTATGAATAAGATCAAGCATTTCAGATTTCCTCTCAACAGATTTGAACGACTTTCTAGTTATCTTCGATTGAGCACAAATTTCACATTTATAAAGGTTATTAAATTTACAATCCGAGATTAAGCCGAGATTAGTCATATTTTTTATACTTCTATAATTCACATGACCTAATCTACTATGCCATAAAGAAATAGACTCAACCATATAAGCAGAACTAATATCATTGATTACATTAATTTTAATCATGCCGTTACAAGAGTACCCTTTGCCAATAAATTGGCCATTCTTAGACAATACAAACTTATCAGACTCATACACTAGTTTGAAACCTCTCTTATTGAGAAGGTCCCCAGACACAAGATTTTTACACATATCAGGTACATGAAGTACATCAATTAGAGTAAGTGTCTTTCCAGAAGTTAGCTTCAATTCCACTGTGCCTTTTCCAACTACATTGGCGCGAAGATTATTTGCCATCTTCACTTCTTTTCCATCAATTTCTTGATATGTTTTGAATGAAGAGCGGTCTTTGCATATGTGGACCGTTGCGCCGGTATCCAGCCACCATCCACTTTCATTATCAATTGAATTTGCTTCGCAAACAGTATCAATAAGATCTTTAACATTGTTGGTTTCCTTCGACCCTTGTTTTTCTTTAAATGCCTTCTTTTTAAGACGACATTCTCGAGAATAATGGCCCGGTTTATCACAGAAGAAACATTTTCCCTTATTTTTCTTATTTGCACCTTGGTTCTTGAATTTGGAATCATTCTTTGCTTTAAATTTTGAGTCTTTGGTAATCTTGGATTTTTGATCCTCAACCATATTAGCTTTTGAATGACCCTCACTTTGTTCATCCTTCTTTTCTCGAATACGAGTATCATCTTCAATACGAAGGTGACGAATAAGGGATTCCACAGTATAAGTCTTTTCATCATGATTAATTTTCTTCTTAAAGCCATTCCAAGAGGATGGAAGTTTTGAAACAATCACCCCTACTTGAAATTCATCTTGAAGAATAATACCAGCGGCTTTAAGGTCACCAACAATTTGTTGGAGTTCATGGGCTTGTGCAACGACAGATTTATCATTATTCATTCTAAAATTCATATAGTTTGAAATTAGAAACTTACGATTGCTCGCTTCCTCGTTTTGATACTTTATCTCCAAAGCCTTCCATAATTCCTTTACCATCGGAATCATTCTATGAGCGCTATAAACAGTTTGAGATAAAGCATTGAGGATGTGTCCTCGACACATAAATTCGTCTTCTTTCCTCTTCACATATTTTTGCTTTATTCCTTCGGTGTCTTCGGGTGTGGGCTCGGGAATTTGTTCAAGGTTATCATCTAGAATGTATGCAAGTTTTAGTGATGTGAGGAAGAACATAACTTTCTCTTGCCAACGGGTGAAATTTCCGCCATCAAAACGGTCGAGTCGAATTAAGTCTTGAGTCATGACTTGGATAGATTGTGCCATAGTTCCTTCCATTTGAGTGGAGTAATAAGAATATAAAATATTTTTTCCTAAAACTGTTGGAGTTTTGTATGGAAAGAACGAAATATAATAATTAATTTTTGCAAGGCGCGTTCTTGGAACGCTTTCTTTTAGGCAAAATTTCACCCAATCCGGTTGAGACAAAACCAGAACCGCGAGTACACAATGGGTTTTGTAGAACCTGCCTTCAGGATACAATGCAGTATGAACAGTTGTTTGATTCAAACTATGTACTGTTTGATCAAACCCTAGAACACTCTGAATTTGTAACTTGATAATGCCAAAGTATAGAGGACAGAGAGAGGAGAAACTAGCAATTTTCGGTGTCCAAAACAGAGGTCTGGAACTCTTTTTATAGCCATTTCTGTGACTGTTCTTCAACAGTCACAGCTCTTCATGGAGTGACTCAGCAACCGTTGGATCGTGCCTGTTTGGAACAGCTACGATCTAACGGTTCAGATTAGGCGTCCCATCGTAAGCGAATGGACATCCCCTACACGAAATGCTACGAGTTCATCTAACAGTTTAGATCAAGTCGTTTCGGATTTTAAACCCTTTGATGGTTTGATAGTTGAAGTTGGTGAGCAAAGCAATGAACATAATAGGCATATGGGCAATCCTTAAGAAATAATGCTTGCAATCCATTCCATTGACCTCGCATATTGCTAGCACCATCATAACCTTGACCTCGTAAGTTTTCAATAGGGAGATTGTGACGAATAAGCATATTAGATATCTCTTTTTTAATATTTGGTGCTGATGTGTTTTCAACCCCCACAATATCAAAAAATCGTTCAGCTATCAAACCATCTTTCTTAATGTATCTTAACACAAGGGCCATTTTTCCCTTTTCGACTCATCTTGAGATTCATCCACAAGAATACAAAACTTTCCTCCTCTTATTTCATCACATATCATCTTTCTCACTCTATTAGCTAAGATATTTAGAATCTCCTTTTGTATAAAATGAGAAGTGTACATGGCATTACCTGGAGCATTCTTTAAAATTAAACTTGAAAGATCATCATTCCCTTCAGCTTTGAACTTCAATAATTCGACGAAATTCCCCCGATTCAATGACTCTGGTCCTTCATCATGGCCTCTAAAACCCACCGCTTGAAGTGCAAGAAATCGAACGGCTCGAATGCTTGCCATAAGATGCATTAGATTCTTCATAACGTCCTCCACTGATTGTGCATTAATGATTTTGTCAATATGTTGTGCCGAATTTTTCAGATTAAGAAGACATTCCATAGATTTGCTATGCGGTGAAGATATGCCTCCAATATGAAGCAAGAATGCACATTTTGCCCCATCATTAACTCTCTTCCAACTATCAAACCCATCAGTAGTAAGTGAAGAACGACTAGCTGGATTATTTTTATCTTCAAAAAGAAAGCATGGAAAACAATATGCTTTATGATTTGATGGGGAATACTCTAGCCAAGGAAATTGTTTAAACCAAGCATATTGAAATCGCCGATATTGTTTATCAAACAAAGTCTTTCGATACTCAGAAAGTTTAGGTTGATAAGGCCCAAAATTGATGTATGCTCTTCTAATCTTATCTCGTTGAGCAGGAGATTCAATATCACATATCGAAGTACGTAATCCGGGATCTCGTTCAATAGTAAAAGAAGAAAATGGTATTGGTTCCACAACTTGAGGTATGGAAGGATGGCATAAATCGGGAGTTGCAGTATCCTTACTTGACGCGGGCGGTGTATTTTCGGTCATTGTCTCACCACTCTCTCTCTTTTTAAAGAACGAAAATATAGTTTTCCCTTTCTTCGATGGTGGTTGATTATCTGCCATAATAATTTATAACCTAACAAAATAACAAGGAAATATGATTTATTATACAATCATAAAAAATATTAATACATTTTTTAAATAATTCAATCGTTGAGTGCTTACAATTACAAAAATATCTGAAGATAGAAATAATCTAAACTAGGGGTGGCAATTTTAGAAATGACACGAAAAAACGACACGGAACGACACGAAATTGACCCGAAATTGACACGATATTTCGTGTTCGTGTCGTGTTTTTTTTACACGAAGTCGTGTCGTGTTATCGTGTTATCGTGTTTTTAGGCCTAAAATTTAAAAAATTATGGTTGTCGTGTCGTGTCGTGCCGTGTTATTTTTTATTCGGGGCGTGTTCATATCAGCTAAAAAAAAACACGAATTCGTGTCGTGTTCGTGTCCGAAAAAACCTTGTCGTGTCGGGTCAAAACACGACCCACTGACCCGATTTGCCTAAACTGAGCAAATAACTAATTTCTTATTTAACAAATAATTGAAACAAGAAATTAACTAATAGATTGATAATAATTAAATTAAACAAATAAAATCAGAATAACAAATGTGAAAAGTTCAAACCCTCAAATTCTAATATTTCAAAAAAAAAAGTTTACTTATTTAATTTTGACAGGAAAAAAGTCCCCAAAATTCTAATATTTATTAATTCAAAGTATAAATCTAATATTTAAACCACTTATTTAATCTTACAAAAAAAAATAACTGAAATAAGAAATTTTAATTAATTTAATCATCAATAGATTGTTAAATAATTAAAGGTTCAACAAATGAAATATGAGTTTTATTATTTATACCCTAAGCGCCGGATTTATAATAAAGAAAAAAAAAAGCAGGATAAAAAGGAAAAAAAAACTGTTGCAAAGAATAACCAAAAAAAAAGGGAAAATGTTTCTTACCTAAAAGGGAGCCGGAGAGTTTGCTGGCCGCCGGACGAAACGATGTTGGTACTGCACTACTGTGCAGTGGTGCTCTGTGCCGAAGAGTTTTCTTTGTTTTTGTTGCTTTGGGAATTGGGCATTAATTATGCATTGGTTGTTGAGAAAGACATTTGACTTGGTCTTGGAATAACAAAACTGCTGCACACACGTTTCTTTTTTTACTCCACCTTGCACACACGTCATTCTTTACATGAATATGGGTTGGGCTTAATTCTACCAATGGGCTGAAACTTATATCTGCAAGCAGGTTTTTTTTGGGGGGGCTGGGCTGTAGCCCTGCTCAGCCCAAGCCCAGATCCGCCCTTGCGTACTATTATCAAGTAATATCATTGTGTTTGAAAAACACAAGGATAACCTATTCATTACTTTTGTAAGATACCAAATAAGGTTAAACCAAGACAAGTGAACCTTCGGTGTTTCCTCTAGCAAATGTTTAGGTTTTATGGTTATCATAGGAATCAAATCTAACCTAAAGAAAATTCATGTTGTGTTGAATATGAAAATCCTAAAAACGGTTAAGGAACTATAACCGCTCATCGAATGAATCGTTGGCCTTAATATGTTCGTATGACAAGCGATAGATAAGTGACTTACCTTTTTCAAAACACTAAAGAAGGAATTTATATGGATGGATGAATGCGAATCGGCTTTTGAGGAACTCAAGAGATAATTGGCCAAAGCACTACTCGTATTAAAGTCTATCTTTAATAAAATATTTTACATATTCTTGTTTGTCTCCACTTCGATAGTAAGGTTTGTGATGATTAGGCATGACATAGGGATACAAAAGCCGATGTATTATGTCAGTATGGTATTTTGATACCCTGAATTTTGTAATACTTAATTAATTGGTTATTTAATAATTATCTATGATTTGCCCGTGTGTAGGGTTGTTGTGTAATTTATTAAAATTATGGATTATGGATTTTGTGTTAAAGTTTCATTTAAAATGCGGAAACTAAATTGTATGATAATAAATCGTAAATTAATAACAACATTTTGTTTATTTTTACATTTCAAGTTAATATCGGCTTCGCTCGGGATTTGAACCGAAGCATCCATGTAAGTTACACTTGATCGTTGTTATCGAGTCCCACCGCAAGTGCAGAAACCTAAACTATTACTACACTCTTTACGAGATTATAATGACTAGTCAAGGTATCGAATCCACAGGGAATATTGCTAGACGTTGATCGCTTTATTACTTTTGTATAAAAGTGTAAATGGTGATAAGGTTAATAAAAGATTAAACGAGGCATGTATTTAAACCAAGTTAACACAAAAGGAATAAAAACTATATATTGAGAATAGTACTCTTCACCTTGGGTTAATTAATATAAATGGTTACATGAGAAGAAAAGATTATCAAGATTAAATCTCATTTTCACAATTAATAAAATCTAGAGTTGTCACCCCTTAAATTATCATAAGAGCTTAATTGATTTTGGCGTCAACAAATATCTCGAAGATTATACACGCAAGGTCATAAGTACGATGCATACCTGATATACACCGTCGAATTTTCGATGCTTAAAATCAAGAATAACTTAACCAATTTAAACTAATATAATCCATCACCAAGCAAAACAACGATTTAATTAACGTGAGTTTAATCATCTCATCCAAAACTAATTTAGCTAGAAAGCATTGAAAAGCATGTATTTAAAGCATATAAGTAAATAAAGTAAGAAATAAGTAGAGATAACTAATTAAAAAATCTTGGAACAAGAAAAGAGAAATTAAATAAATGTGGAACTAGATGGATAATATTACTTACATACACAAAATGGGATAAACCCTCAAATGAAAATATTTATCAACAAATCTCCAACTTATATATATATATACACACACACACACACACACACACACATAGAGTACGTACAATTAAAAGAAAAGAGAAAAGAAAAAAAACTGGCTAAATTGATAAATATCTGTTGGTCTCAATTGATCGATGATTATTGAAAATGCCCACTACCCTCAAGCCAAGGAAAAATGTAAAGGACCGATCAATCGGTCCTTTTTCACCAATCGATCAGGGCTCTGTTTTCTGGGTATATATGTTCTTCAAAAGGGTAAAGTTGCATTGTAGACACCACATTATAGGACCTCCTAATACTCTCCTTAGGTCCCTAGCACCTTCCCATTTCACTACAAACCCTAGGTCATACTCCAAGTACCGATCCAGAGGTCATTGGGCGCTCTCGGGCCCCATTTGACTCCGGTAAACTTCATCATCAGAGCGAAATATCTTTGAATCTTCGAAGGGAACTGAAACCCCTTTCAACGGTCCACCTTGTACACAAAACTACATAACCATTAGGACAAAGATCCGTTTTCTCCCAAAAATTGATCTAGAGGCCTCCGGACACTCTCGGGCTCCGTTTGACCAAGGTCAGTTCTTCAGTTCAAACTATACTGAATGAATCTTCTATAGTCATTAAATACCCTTTCTAACGGTCCACCCCATGCGCGAATAAGCCTTATGGTGCGGAAGAACGACCCGTTTTACTTCGAAAGGTCAGCGA
This sequence comes from Sambucus nigra, assembly GCA_949130495.1. NCBI lineage: Eukaryota > Viridiplantae > Streptophyta > Magnoliopsida > Dipsacales > Adoxaceae > Sambucus > Sambucus nigra. The sequence goes on from OX422209.1 coordinate 536,250,269, forward strand.
GCACTTTCGGGACCCAGTTGACCAAGGTCAACTTTCCAAACAGAGCAAAGATCTTTGGAATGTTGAAGTAACTCACATAACCTTTCCAATGGTCCATCCATATGCGATTTTGATTTACTGTTAGGATGAACGATCTGTTTTCGTCCGATAATCCCCCGCTTAAAGGACCGATAAGCGCTCCCGAGCCACGTTTGACCCAAAGTTAACTCCTGGTCCCGGGAGAGTCCCAAAGGAATCTTAAAGGTCTCTAAATTACCTTTCTAATGGTATTCCCCATGCATGATTTGGATCAATATATTACCTTCTATGACAATTCTTGCGGGAAAATCTGCACGAGAATGCCAATTGGCAGGTCCATTTCCCGGCCTATCGATAGTGTGCCTAGGGTTACTTGTCGATTAGTAGGGCTAGGGATATGCTGATCATCACCCCCTTACCCTATAAATAGAGGTAATGACCTCACTCCCAAGGCACACTCAGATCCATCAATATTAGTGATCTTAGCAACGTTCTCTCATAATCGGCGAAGTTTCCTTGTGTGAAATTTCTTTCAATCTTACATTCCCATCATTTTCATACCCAATTTGGCAAAATCTCATTCTCTCACATCCAACATTCATCTCAACATCTAAGGGATCTCATCAAAGATCAAGGTCAAGCTTCAATTCTCTAAAGAAGGTCCAAAATCCTTCCCTCTCTCTTTAAATTTCTTGTTTTTTCATTAAATTACATAAACTCATAATGTAGCTTTTACTTTAAATCATACACATTAATAACTCACCTTTTTGTTAATTACATTGCACATACTTTATTTTTTATAAAAAAACTCAAAACAAACCAAAAGAGGGTTGCACCTATAAATTCCAATGAGATTATCCATCACAATTTCTCAAAACTAAAACACATTTTTCTACGCACACACATATATAATAAATTTTCGTTCGAATCTATGGGATAAACCCCACCCTTATGTCGCATGTGAACTATGTGGACTTTGATGCCTTTATAGGCTACGTAGGCATTTCAGTTTAAAACTCGAGACTCGAGTCCAATTTTCCAATTTTTCCTAATTTTCCCATTTCGTATTGCATCCTTTTTTATTTTATTTTAATATACATTATATCTCTGATCCTTCTTAGCGTTTTATCCAACATATATTATCGGTTCATTGTAATGATCAATATCTCGATAAACGCATAAATCGTATTTTCTGCATATTATTTTGGGAACATTCTTATGGATGACCACACTCTATCTTTTCCATGGTATGAGTTGGGCGATTCCGATCTCGATTATATATACACGCACACACACTTCATGCCAAATAAGATACTATCTCCATAATATACTAATCAAGAATCATGCATTTTGCACACTACATCACCAAAGAGCATGACTATTGACCAAATTTTGTCCCGTAACTGAGGGTCACTTCGTGATGGGCGCTAGTCCGGCAGGTCGCAGTTAGTACTTTTGATGCATATCGAACGCTTCCCCCCGCATCGTACTATTTGACTGAAGTCATTTCGAAAGGTATATTGTAGGGAACTCGTTCACGTACGTCGAGTATATCAAATTCTCTCTCACACGTATTGTCCTCACAAGGTATATAGTGAGGCAATTCACATACACTCAGGTATATTAAATGGCTTGTCCACACGTACCGATTGACCTTAAAGGCAAAACATATATCGTGGAAGTGATGCCAAAGTGGGGAACCTTGCAATTAACCCAACAACTGCGTACCCTCATAAAGGTGTCAAACCTAGGGCACTCGTATTTAGTTTGTCTATTTCTACCCGAAACTCTGTCGAAATGACGGGTCGGCATGCCGCCATAATTTTCACTCAATTTTGTCTTTTTTGAAACCGGACCTTGTCCGTGAGCCTGGCAGAAAGTCCAACCATGTTTTTTTACATATATTTCAAACCTAATTTTCCCACGCTCGGGTCCCGTCCGGCATTTATTTTAGCATTTAAGTAAACCTAATACAAGTGAGAACATAATAATAATAATAATAATAATAATAATAATAATAATAATAATAATAATAATAATAATAATAATAATAATAATAATAATAATAATAATAATAATAATAATAATAATAATAATGTTGAGACACTTTTTCTCGTTTTTTATCTTTATTTACCAAGAATGTCGAAAACATTTTTCCCATCTTTTATCAAAATACCAAAATCATTTTCCCTTCCAAATACCAAAAATATTTTTCCTCCTTTTTACCCATAAACATTTTGTCCTCCTCTTTTCAAAAAATGTCAAAAATATTTTCCTCCCTTTTCAATAAAGTTTCTCTCTTCTCTTTTAAAAATAAATTCAAATTTTTTCTCCTTTTCAGGTCAATCGCATACCCGACCTTTGGCATGACTCCTTATTGACTTCGTTCTTCCGTCGAACCGCCCTGAGGCTCTGTCAACTCTCTCGCTACAACCTTCAAGTCCGGAATTCACCTCCATTTTCTTCGCATGGATAACACTGACAAGTATCGAATGTACGACCAGATTTGATGACGGTCCTAGCCCAACTCACTGCCAAGATTGACAACCTTCAAACCAAGGTTTATGAGATGTAGCAAAATCGAGTCCCTATTCCCGAAGAGCTTGAGGTCCTATTCCCTCGTACTATGGGTACGCCCGTACCTGAGACTATTTGGGTCTCCAAGGAATATCAGCACGCTTCACATGCCCCTCCTGCTAATGGGCCACCGCCAGATTAGCTCCCTATGCCAAATCTTGCCCAACCAGGGGCTAACATACCCGTGACCGTTGATTCGAAGGAAGAAGAGTTGAATAAGGTCAAGGAAGACCTCAAGATGTTGACCAAGAAGTTTGACCAAGTTAGAATCTCCGAGAAATACATGGATTACACTTATATGTTTCCCTATCCTAAAGCAAGGTTGTCAAAAAAGTTTAAGATGCCAAATATTGTGAAGTTCGAGGGTAATGAACCCCCAATTGTTCATCTTCGAAGTTACCACCGAGCCACGACTATCCTAGGCTCCTCCGAGGAATTAATGGCCCAAATGTTCCAACATACTTTGAAGGACAACGCTCTTCATTAGTTCTTATCTCTCGAGGAGTCCAGGATTCGTAGTTGGGAGGATATTTCCCGTGAATTCATATCACAGTACATGTATAATGAAGAGTTGGAGGTTACCCACCATGATTTAGAATTTCAGAAACAGAATCCCGAGGAATTAGTCAGTAATTTCATAGCAAGGTGGAGAGAGAAAGTGGCCACCATGACCAATCGGCCTTTCGAAGAGGAGCAAGTCAGTATTGTGAAGAATGATTTCTTACCCCATGTTCGAGAAACGATGGTAGGACAGTACTACCCCCATTTTTTAGCCCTTTGAGAAGCAGGAGTAGAGATTGAAGAAAGTCTTTCCAAGACAGAAGTTGAGCAGAAGAAAGTATCTAAACAGTTCACTTCCAGAAAGTACGAGAAGCCTGCCAATACCACAGTCTCAAGCATCAATAGCATTTCTCATCCTGCCACTTCATGGGCACCAGAAATACCCCCTAACCCAATCAAAAAGGAATACACCAACATTAGTGCTCCCCACTCCAAAGTTTACCAAGCCTTTTAAGCCGAAATCTTATTAAGCCATTGGCCCCTCGTCCATTACCAAACTCACTTCCCAAAAATTTCACACCAAATGCCCATTGCGATTTTCACCAAAATGCCGACCATACCACTAATTAGTGTTTCCACCTATGAAACGTAATCCAAGGCCGATTGATCGAGGTATTATCGCCCCACCAGTCAATCCTATACCAAACACTACTCATAATCCACTCCCAAATCATATAAATGCCATCTTCCAAGAAAAAGATTCAGAATCTGATCCATCTACCTAGATCGTACCTAGTAAATCACCCATCATAATCGTATACTCCCCTAAACCCCTCCAAGTTTGCCCATATTTTCTCCTGCATCCGACCTGTTTTACCGATCAGACTCTGTCACTTCTTACTAGAGCATGCATTGCTATTAGTACCTGCTCTTGAAGGAAATATATGGAGTTATTAGCAGTATTGAACGAGATTCAGATAATTGGGTGGTACCTACCAATGAAGTCAGCTTCGATGATGTCATCCAAATCATGGCAGACTTATTCTGATAGACCGGTGAAATTTACAGCATGTTCGAGCTACTTGATGCTTTGAAACTACAAGGGCGCCTGATCCCTTCACTTCTACATCTCCCCGTTGAGTGGAAGGATATATACGAAGAGGTCGTTAAAGTCATGGAGTCAATTGACTTCTCATGGAGAGATGATGTTGTCGACATCGGATGGGGAGACGAATTCGATAGTTCAAATAAAGGGCACAGCCCAGACAAGACTAGCCCAATAGTTAGCATATGTGGAATACTGTCATTTGAGGAGCTTCTAGGAAAAATCAATAAGGTGGATGAACAACCCGAGATAGATGAGGAAACGGGGATTCTAGTTTTCCCCTCTTCTGTTAACCATATGACTATATCAGGGAGGCATTACCAAATTTCAAACTCGTAATCATCAGCGATCAACAAAGGAAAAGGTGTTGAGAAACTTCTTATGCCAAAAATGATCCTCAAGGAGAGCAAGATCCTTGATCAGTTGAAGAAAAACTAAGCTAACATCACTCTTTTGGGACTCTTTATGTCTTCCCAGAAGCACCAAAATGCCTTGATCAAACTACTCATAGGACCCACAGTCCCTCCTTCCACCATGCCAGAAGAAGCAGTGAATCTGGTCGAATCTCTAACCTCTACTAGAATGATCTCCTTCTCCGAAGAAAAAATCCCTAAGATTGGACCAAATCATAACTATGCTCTCAATATCTCTGTCGAAGTCATGCGAAAAACCTCCCCACTTTCGCTTGTCGATAATGTATCAGCTCTTAAGGTCTGCTCATTGAGAACCCTTAATTGTTTGGAACTGTAAGTGAGAAACCTTGCTCCAACCTCCATCCCATTGTAAGCTTATGATAGTAATCATCGGGAAGTGATGGGATCCATAAAGCTTATAATAAGGTATGGCCCTATAAATCCCGTTACTGAATTCAAAGTCATTGACATCCCAATCGGTTTAAACCTATTGCTCGTATGACCATGGCTCCATAATATCAAGGGTGTGTATTATTTCTTCCATCAGAAATTGAAGTTCTTCGTTAATGGGAAGGTCATCACCATCTTGGGTGATGATGATAATACTGAGAATGCAAGCACCATTAATCCAGTACTAGAGATACAGCATGGGATAAATGATATGCTTCTATCAGGCTTTCGAGTCGAACCACTCACGCTTCCAGTAGGGGATGATTTCAAAGATAGAGTTCATCCAGAACACAACCCTCATGGAAACGTCAATGTGGTAGAGATATTCAAAAGCATGCACTTCTTGCCTGGACTGGGGCTGGGATGACGACAACATGGGATACTTGAACCTATAGTATTAAAGAAAGCCTTTCCTCCTTATGGCTTGGGTTATCAAATATCAGCAGAGGAACTTAGTATTCTCCGCTAATCTCGATTGAAAAGAAGGCTAGAAAGTGCCAAGACTGTCTCAAGGTATTCCTTAAACGGAAGATTCATTAGAGTGGGTGAATTTTTCCCCTTTTACGGCTTTCCCGAACCATGGTATGATAATATAGACAAGAAGATGAAGCCAGGAATGGAGATCTTTTTCCAAGACAGTTACTCATGGTATGAAAGTTCCCAGCATCATTTGTAACCACTCATTGAGAAGACTATAGTTACTACCGGAGATTTTGAGGGAAGTGACTCCGAAGATTCATTCAATTTACAGACACTGGGGATTACACTCTACATGACCCACTCAAGAGCTACATCATCGGATCCATCCCTCCTGATCAAAGTTGTTGATGCACCTCTCCTCAACTGGAATACTGTGTCGGTTCCACTTGCTGGAATTTAACCCAACTCCGATGTTTATCACATTTCCTCTTCTTTTGTTGTTCCTCCCTATTTTTATGTAATCGAGAGCTCCTTCGATGAGGTTCGTATCTTTATTTTTCCCACCAATGAAATTAACAAAGATTTTGAGTATCTTGTTATGCCTTACATCAATTGTCTTGATTCTAATCAAACTCTTAATGATGACGATTTTACAAATGAAAAATTCTTAACTTATTTTAATAAGGTTAATAACAAATAACATAACTGCGTTCAAGTTAATGAAGATGAAACTGTTGTTATTAATCTCGATTCTAGTAAGCAACTGCACGAGATTAGTATAGGTTCCACTCTTGACGAGCATGAGCACGCTCAACTTGAAGAAATATCAAAGGAATTTATGAACCTCTTTGCATTGTCCTACAATGACATGACCGACATTGATCCCGAGATCGCTTAGTATAAGATTTTAACTCTCCCAGAATTCAAACTAGTTAAACAAAAATTATGAAAGCTTTGCACCGAATTATTGCTCAAAGTTAAGGAAAAAGTAGTCAAATAGTTGGACATGGATTTCATTTGTGTGATCGAATATCCCACATGGCTAGCCAACTTCGTACCCATGCCTAAATCAGGAGGAAAGGTTCGCATGTGCGTTGATTACTATGATTTGAATAATTCCTCTCTAAAGGATGATTACCCATTACCTAGTATCGACAAAATTATGGACAACACGACCAGTCATGCCCTCAAGTCATTGTTGATGGTTTTTTCGGATACAACTAGATCAAGATGCACTTAGATAATCAAGAGAAAACATTATTCATCACTCCTTGGGGAAAATTTTGTTACATCGTTAATCCATTTGGCCTAAAAAAATGCAGGGGCTACCTACCAGAGGGTTTCCATAACCATCTTGCATGATCTGATATACAAAAAAGTCGAGGTCTACGTAGACGATATGATCGTCAACTCTAAAACTAGGGAATGTCATGTTCCCGCTCTCCGAAAGTTCTTAGAGCGACTACGGCAATACTAAATGCGACTTAACCCAAGAAAATGTGTTTTTTGGAATTACCAAAGGAAAGCTCTTGGGATTCATGGTTAGTGAGAAAGGGATGAAAGATGATGCTGCCAAACTGGAAGCCATACTCCAATTGCCACCACCCCGAATGGAGAAGGAAGTCCAGGGATTCCATGGAAAATTACAGTATATCAGTCGGCTCATCAACCAGCTGACTTCTATCGGTGAACCCATCTTCAAACTCCTCCAAAAGGATTCAACCAAGGTTTAGAACAAATCTTGCCAAGAGGCCTTTGAATGAATCAAACAGTACCTAAACCGACCTCCAGTACTTATTCCACCACAACCTAGTCTCACCCTACTCCTATACTTAACCGTAATAAAGACCACAGTTGGGGCTTTGCTGGCCCACTACCTTGAAGAGTCTCGCAAAGAGAGGACCATTTACTATGTCAGTCGTAAATTGGTCGGGTACGAAGTTAATTATATTACCTTGGAAAAAGTATGTGTCTCCCTCGTCTAGGTCACCCAAAAATTATGGCACTATATGCTTGCCTTTCCTATCAAACTTGTGTTCCAAATGGATCCTATCAAATACCTATTAGAGAAACCTATCATGTCTAGGCGAATGGCCCGATGGTTGATGTTACTAGCCTAATTTGATATTATGTATGTCAAGCAGAAATCTATGAAAGGAAGGGCCATCTCTGACTACCTCGTTGACTGCCCTATGGAAGAAATAGATGTTTCAATTTCTGAGTTCTCGGATGAGAATATCCGTTATGACTCCCAAGATAACCTCCGATGGCAAATGTTCTTTGACGATGCCTCCAATAAGAGAGTGTATGACATTGGGATACTCCTAATTACCCCTGATGACTCTCACACTCCCATTGCCATCAAATTGGATTTTCCCTGTACCAACAACATGACTTAACATGAGGCAAGCACGATAGACCTCAAAGTTGCTCTAAAAAAAGGAATTAGATACCTAGATATTTAAGGGGATTCAACGCTCATCATCGGTCAAATACTCAAAAGATGGAAAGTGAAGGACGAGAAACTCTTACCCTTCCATGCCCACCAAGAAAAGTTATCCTTGTAATTCTAAGATATCACCTTCCATTACCTACCACGAGAAAATAACAACTTAGCCGATGCCCTTGCTACCTTAGCCTCCGTAATTGACATCCCTAAAGGAATAACAATGGGCCCCTTCCTAGTCCAAAAGCAGGCTAAACCTACCCACTGCTACCTCATTAAGCTCATCATAAAAGAAGATCCTGATATATCCGATTGCTGGTACTACGATATTTGGCGTCTCCTCAAGCATGGTAAGTATACCCAAGATTCTAACAAGAAAGACCTAGCAACCCTCCGTAAACTCACTGCCCAGTACATTCTTTGTGATAAAGAACTCTTCAAGAGAAACTTCGATGGAACCCATTTACACTGCATATCAGGGGTTTACATTGAAGAGATAATATAGAAAATCCATAATGGGGAGTGAGAACCCCACATGAATGGCCATATGCTCGCCAAGAAGATCATACGATAGGGTTACTATTGGACTATTATGGTTCAAGACTGCATCGCTTATGTTCGGAGATGCCTTAAATGCCAATAATTTTCTAACCTCCAATACTTGCCTCTATGAGAATTGTACAACACGACTTATCCCTGACCGTTCTCCACATGGGGCATCGATATTATGAGGAAAGTTACACCCAAAGCCTCTTACGGGAATGAATTCATATTGGTTTCCATCGATTAATTCACCAAATGGGTCGAGGACGAGTCATACGCAGCTCTGAAGGCCAAAAAGGTGGCCAATTTCATCCAAAAAAATAACATTTGCCGATATAGGATCCCGCACGAGCTAATATCAGAAAACGTGTTACATTTCAAGGAAGAAGTCACATAAATGGTTGACGAGTATAGGATTCAGAGGCATAAATATTCTCCCTACCGACCTTAAACCAACGGAGCAGTCGAAGTTGCTGATAATAACCTTAAAGCAATCATCAATAAGATTTATCGAGATTGGGCTGACCAGATCTTTTACGTCCTGTGGGGATATCACACTTCAATTCGAGCATCTATTTGGGCCACCCATTACTCTCTGTTATACGGCATGGATGCAGTCCTACCCATTGAGATGAAGATTCCTTCACTACACGTCAAAGCAAAGTGTGCTAGGAAGAATGACATTAGAGCCATCTTGAGAAGTTATCACTCTTGGTTGAAGGCTCTATATCATATACAAGGATATCATCGTTGAATAACATGTTCATTCAATAAGAGAGTCAAGTACTGTGGTGTCTGATAAGGGGACTTAGCCCTTAAAGAAATAGTAGAACCCATATGGGACCCCAGAGGGAAATTTAAGCCCAATTGCAGCCGCACCTACATTGTGAAGAAGATCCTATCCCGTGGCGCTGATATGCTCACCGACCTCAATGAGGAAGAGATGGCTCGTCCAGTCAACCTGGACCGTCTCAAAAGAATATGCCCTTAGTTCGAAATCTCGGCACGCTACGACTCTTCTCATCTCCCTTCTATTCTAAAAAAATTCTTCATTGCCCTCTACTCAGAACTATGTGGGGCCTAATCCTCTAAAAATCTCTTTTTTCTTTCAAAAATGGAACTCAAATTTTTTTTAAAACCCCGAGTGGAAAAACCGAGCGTCCGTATACTACGCTAGTCGTTGTTATCGGCTTCCAACCTCAATATAAAAAAACTAAACTTGTAATAACACTCTTAAGGAGTATAGTGGTGAGTCTGAGTGTCGAATCCACAGGGAATGTTTGATAGAGTTTAATTGATTTATTACTTCTAAACTAAAAGTGAAAAAGATGATGATGGTTGAAAAGGCAAAAAATAAAAAAAAGTTAACTATGCATGCATGAGCAAACTAATTAAGATGAATGAGAAAGTAGGTTGGAATACAATCCCCTAACCCTAGTAATTTACCATGTAGAATACTAGAATTGTAAATTATAAATTTGAATGGATCCAGTCTTTATAGTTCCTAAGCATTACATATATGAGGTTCAAGCCCGCACCATATGAAATCAAAGGTAAATATAAAGTGGTGCTAAATAATTATACGCACATCGTATTCTTAAACATCCCGAGTACCTAGGGCAAGAGAGATTAAAAGATCTACAATGGTTGTAAAATTGTCTCGCATGATTCTTTCAAATTTTTAATTTAAATTCTATTTTCTACATAAGTAATTTACATTGGGATGGGTTCATGCATCCCAACACTTAAAAACTTATCTAGACATGATTTTATTAAATGAAAACAAAATTCTAGATGTGCAGGAAGTCATAGGTCTATTATGCATTGAAAAGGAACTTGAATTGAGAAACAAAATTACACTACAAGAGTAATTTAAACTTACAATATGAAAGAAATTGAAAGTAGAACTTAGCAATACTTGAATGGAAGAAGGAGATATGAACTTGAAACTTGAATTTTGAATAACTCTTGTTCAACTTACAAACTAGGGTTTCTTGGATACAAGAATCCTTTAAAAACAAACTACTAGCCTCCTACAACGTGAAGTAACAAAACCTCCTTTCTTCCTACTAGGGTTTTCCCTTTTATATATCTCAAAAATGACTCTTTCCATGCCTCTACACGTTTTACAACTAATAAAAAGGAATTATACAAGAAATTTCAAGAGTTGAAACTCTTCAGCTTCCATAATTAATTTCAACTTTGACTTTCTGTCTCCAACGTTAAATGGGCATAACTTCTTCAACGTAGCTCGGATTGAGGTGCCGTTTTTTCCAATGTTCTTGTAATTTAGAGCTCTTCAACTTTCTAGTTTTTCCCACCTCCTAAATATGGCTATAAAATTACGAAAATGCCCTTCAACTCCCTATTTCTTGCTTTCTTTCACTGTTTTGCATTCTCTTTCGCACTAATTTGCATGAAATACCTGTAAAATACGTGAGAGATACACAAAATATGAAATACTTGCCAAAAAGGGTTAGTAGTATAAATATAAGATAAATTCAAGCTATTTACAATGCACGGGATCATAAAAATATCGAAATTAAGGGGATAAATGTGAAGAATTTATGCCTAATCAGTACGTAGGCATCTCATACACTTTACATAAGCATGACCCCCTTCTTTTTCACAAAAGGTTATTCTTTTCTTATCTCTAAGAGCGACGGTTTATTTTTATCATTTACATGATCAAAAGGATTATGTCTGCCTTAGCGAACGATATAGATAATTCAAATGCAAAAATTCATCAAGAGGCACAACAATATAATTAAATTTTTCTTTATTTCATTGATGAAATTTCCCATTACAATTACATCTGCAAAGGGAGTAAAGAAACTTCCCTTGCCAACCTAACATTATTTTTCCTAAACAAGCCAATCTATTCCTAAATAACATTCCCAAAGTTACTCCTACCAGACACATAACCAAACGCCATTACAAAAGCTTTATAAATAAATAAAAATTCCCTATGGATCCTACCCGCATCTGCCAAAAGAACCAGCCTCATCATCTTTAACATCCTGGGGTCCCCAAACTTCTCCTACTCATATGGAATACCGAAGGCGCTCCATGGAACGGTAAACTCGGACCAGCCTGGGGAAAATAACAACACCTCTTTCCATAGTGTCAGAAATGATGAATCATATTTTCTCAGTCTCCACAGCCAGTATCTTGATAACCACCCTCCTCCACAACCAGTTCATATAATCCCCTAAAACATGCCAGACTCAGCCAACAGATTGGTAAGGAATGGTTGACGATTCTCCCACAGATAGCCCAGTGGCATGTGTAGATGCTCTGTTAAATCTTCTATAGGAAAGAAGTCTAGTGTCCAAGGTGGTGCAATCTGCTCCTAGCTAAATTGGCGCTAGATCCTCCAGGGAAAGTAGAAAGAAGTCTGTCGGAGACCAACCAACCGAACATATTGGTATTCCCCCAAGTTCTAGTATTGGCTGAAGCTCCCCCCACCAAGTCGCTGACCAACACAAACATTGAGCCCCGTGCTCCATAAACTAGTTCTTCCAGCTCTCGATATCTAGGCCCACACTAATAAAGTAGTGAGTAAAGAAATTTGGCACAACTGCCAAGGGATATATAGCAGGGACCGCCATACGAAATCTCTCTGACAAGCACATAAACAGCATAACTGGGTTGCCCCTTAGAAAGTCAGAACAGCCTTCTCGCCAAGCATCCAGACCATTCAGAGCCTCTGTCAGTATCACCACCGTAGGATTGAGATGATACGACATCCAGGAAACCATGGCTGTAAGTTATGGGTCCAGCAAACATTTCCCCAATCACCATTAGTAATTTTGAAGTCAAGCTAAGAACGAAGGCTCCGGAATAGCCTGTATCACCAATACCCTATAGATGCACGGAATGTAGCACAACCGAGAGAGAGATCATTCCTTCTATGACCAATGATTGAGCTGCTGAGGGTGAGATAGGGAGAAGTCCTACTGACAGCTTTTGAGGAGACCGAGAAAATTCAGGCATGGCCACCACAACACTGGGATTTTTCCCCAGCATGACAAATAACTATTCATAATTCGGACAGACTTCTTCCAAGACAAAGAGAAAGACGTGGTCCTCAGGGTACCAAAATTGTACTGCCGCCACCATCATGTTCCATTAAATAGGTTGGTTACGCCATAAGGAAACCCGACGCATAAAAAAGCGTCGCATTATACATTATATGAGCATATAGCCTCTAAGTTTTCAAGTTAAAAAGCAAATTCAACACTTTCGGGGAGGGCCACTTTGCAAAATGATGGAATAAGAAGCGAGAAATGTGCAGAAGACACTCAACCATTACACCCTTTTTATACTTAAAAAATTTAGCCAAAGACAAAAGTCCTGCAAATCCCTGGAGGAAAACCTGCCCCACCAAGGACCAAGTAATTTAAGAAAGTGCAATCAAAGCCTTGGGTTATTAGACTGGACCGACATGTCGATGGGAAGGACAACGGGTATTCCGATCGGCAATCCCCTATTTTTGGAAAGTTTCCTTTTTTTTGTCAAAATAAAAGAACTCAATATAAGTAATTTTTATTTTAAGTAATTCAAAATTTCCTTCTCCCTACATTTTTACTTATCATATTTTAAAATAAATTTTCTCTCAAATTATTTTAAATCCTTTTTACGGTCTCAGCAGCAAAGTAAAAAGTATGCATTAAGTCACTAAAGAAAAAATTAATAAAAACTTCATTCCATTGCATATATGTTATTACATTTTGCCTTATAGGAAAATACAAAAACAATGGGACTGAGCCCAAAATACTCTCTCTCTCTCTCTCTCTCTCTCTCACCTTCACCTACTTTATCTTTCTTCGCTTTCTCTTTCTCTCTAAGACCCTCTATCCCTACGGCGTACGCGCTTTTCGTGGTGGCAAGATGATGAGCCTCTACTCCCTGAACCAAACCCCTACCCTGATGAGGCAGACGACACCAAGTAAAATGGAACCATGATCGACTCCTGCATATGAGAAATCGAAGCAGTATCTAATCTCGAATATCTCTTAGCTAGGTGGTTGATACCCGAATGTTCTATAAGAAAAATGGAAAAGAGAAAATCAGTTAGTTTGAGGAAAAGAAAGAAATCAAAAAATCAAAAGGAAAAGAAATGAAAGGTATACTGCCGGCTGAAGGACATCCTCTGTCAGCCCCAAATCCGTTGGGTACATCACATTGGAACGATGCAACATATGCACCAACTTTCTGTCAGACCGTTTATAGCAAGGAGGAGCCAACCGTACAAATAGAACCTCTGATGTCATCACCACTGCTGATGTCGACGCACCACCTGCACTGTGGGTAGACCCCACTGGCCGACTTGTGCCCTTACCAGAGCCCGTAGGGGGAAAAGACATTACATCATATATGACAGTCGACATCAGCCAGCTCGACATGAAATCCAAGTAATCATAGGTCACCACCGTGTCGGTATAAGACGAATAAGGCTCGCTGACCATCTCCGGCAAACTCTCTTCCTCTGATATCTCCTGCTCTCGCCTCATATACATCGGGGGCCTCGCAAGTGGAACCATCATCTCGTCCTCCGCCACCTTTCGAAGTACCCTCTCCCCTAAATACCAGGAGTAGCCAAACTTATGCACCAACAAACCATCATAGTTGCGTCTTCTCCCGGTCTGTGCATTCCCCCCCGTCATCCCATGTGCTGGACGGAGTCCCCGAAGGATAGAAGGTCGCCAGCAAGATTCCCAGTGGAAAAATCAATATTTGAAAAAATCATCAAAGAGAGTTGGTCTTAAAAGAAAGAAGAATTTGCCCGATCGGCACTATCCCTTCACCTGCTCGAGAACGCTCAAAAGATCGTGACACTGCCATTTGGCACCTCCTACACCATATCGGTTGGCACCTCCTTAAAATTTTGTACAAAAATTCTCAAAAAATGCTGAAAAATCCCCAAAAAATTCTTAAAATTTCCAAATGAAGTTTAGAACCTTTTTCACAAAGAAAAACATTTTTTATACCACTTACTCCCCCAGAGGAACACTTACTTCCCCAGCGAAATTCTCGAATTAATTGAATATCTCCCCAACAATGTCTCCAAGGGACCCCACAAAAAAAAAAATTCCCCAGCAAGGATGTATCCAATCCACAGATTAATATCTTTTCCCCAGTGGAGTCTCTAAACTTCGCAAGAAAATTATGGCCCACAACTTACTTAAGCCCTCAGAATTGGCTTCGACCCCCAGAATTGGTCTCTCCCCACTTATGGCCTTAAAATTGGCCTTGGTTCTCAGAATTGGTCGCTCCTAATTAAGCCCTCAGAATTAGCTTCAACCTGCAGAATTGGTCATCTCTACTAAAGTACTCAGAATTGTCTTCGACCCGCAGAATTGTTCATCTTAACTAAAGCCTTAGAATTGGCTTTGAACCTAAAAATTGGTCATCTCTACTTAAGCCCTCAAAATTGTCTTCGACTCTCATAATTGGTCATCTCTACTTCGACCCCCATAATTGGTCACCTCTACTTAAGCCCTTAGAATTCACTTCGATCCTAAGAATTGGTCGCTCATACTTAAGCCCTCAGAATTCGCTTCGACCATTAAAATTTATCGCTCCCACTTAGGTCCTCATAATTGACCTCGTCCCTCATAATTGGTCACCCATACTTAAGCCCTCGGAATTGGATTTGACCCTCAGAATCGGTCATATTTATTTAAGGTCCTCATAATCGACCTCGATCACCCCTACTTAGTTCCTCAGAATTGACCTCGTCCCTCAGAATTGGTCGCTCCCTATCCTAGGACTTCATAATTGACCTTAGCCCGTATAATCGTTCATCACCAGCATTTCCTTAGGTCCTTAGAATTGGCCTCGACCCCCTGAATTGGTCATCCTCGTCCTTTAGGTCTGCAGAATCGAACTCTCTCCTAAAGCATCAAGTGGTGTCTATTCGATGACTTTCACTTGTTCCAAGCTAACTCATTGATGTGCTCTATATACACCACATTCCAGGACCCCCTAAGTCTCTCCTTAAGTCCCTAGCACCTCCCCATTTCACTATAAACCCTAGGTCATACTCCAAGTACCGATCTAGAGGCCATCAGGTGCTCTTAAGCCCCGTTTGACAGCAGTCAACTTCATCATCAGAGCAAAATCTCTTTAAATTTTTTAAGGTCACTGAAACCTATTTCAAAAGTTCCAACCCTTGCACTAAACGACATAATCGATATGAAGAACGATCCATTTTCCCTCGAAAATTAATTTGGAAGCCACCGGGTGCTCCTGAACTTCGTTTGACCAAGGTCAACTCTTCAACTCGAACGGGACTGAATGAATCTTTAAAGGGCACTGAATACCCTTTATAGTGGTCCACCCTATGTACGAATCAACCTTAGGATGCGAACGAACGATCCATTTTACTCTGAAAGTTCACCGAGCACTTTCGAGCCCTGGTTGACCGAGGTTAAATTTCCAAACCGATAAAATCTCTTTAGAATGTCGAAGTACCTCGCATAACCTTTCCAACAGTTGACAAACGATCTGTTTCCATCCGACGATCCCCTGTCCAAAGTATCGATAAGTGATTTCAAGCCACGTTTGAACAAAAGTCAACTCCCAGACCCGGGAGTGGCCCAAAGGACTCTTGAAAGTATCTGAATTATATTTCTAACTGTATGACCCACGCACAATTTGGATCAATGGATTGCGTTCAACGAACGTTTTTCCATAACAATCTGCACGAGACTGTCGATTGACAGGTCCGTTTCCCTGCCTATCAGCAGTGTGCCTAGGGTTACCAGCCAATCGGTACCCCCTTACCCTATAAATATAGGGCATGACCTCACTTCCAAGGCACACCTCAGATCCATCAATATCAGTGATCTTAATAACATTCTCTAGTAATCAGCGAACTTTCCTTATGTGAAATTTCTTTCAATCTTACATTCCCATCCTTTATAGACCCAATTTGGAAAAATCTCATTCTCTCAAATCCAACACTCATCTCCGCATCCAAGGTATCTCATCAAAGATCAAGATCAAGCTTCAATTCTCCAAATAAGGTCCAAAATCCTTCCCTCTCTCTTTAAATTTCTTGTTTTTGCATTAAATTACATAAATTCATAATTTAGCTTTTACTTTAATTCATGCACATTAATATCTCACCTCTTTATAAGTTATATTGCACATACTTTGTTTCCTATAAAAATCTCAAAACAAACAAAAAGAGGGTTATACCTATAAATTCCAACGGGATTATCCATCATAATTTCTCAAAACTAAAACACATTTTTCTACACAGACACTTATATTAAATTCCCTTTCGAATCTATGTAATAAACCCCACCCTTATATCACATGCGAACTACGTTGACTTTGATGCCTTTATTGCCTACGTAGGCATTTTGGGTTAAAACCCGAGACTTGAGTCAAATTTTTCAATTTTTAATTTTTCCCAATTTTCCCATTTTCATATTTTCATCCTTTTTTATATTTTATTTTAATATACATTATATTTGTGATCCTTCTTAGCGTTTTATCCAACATATATTATTGTGTCATTATAACGATCAATATCTCGATAAACGCATAAATCATATTTTCTATATATTATTTTAGGAACATTCCTATGAATGACCTTACTCTATCTTTTCTATGGTATGAGTTGGGCGATTTCGATCTCCATTATATATACACTCACACACACTTCACAGAGAAATAAAGGAAAGCAGTAATACAAACCCATGAGAGATCGAAAGGGCGGGATGGGTTCCTAACACCTTACCATTCCATAACTTAGCCCCTGGACCTTCGAACTATTGGTTTCGTAAGCATCAGTTTGTCTTTGATGTCGTTCTCTCAAGGCGGCGACATGTTCTTTTGACTGTTTTGTACAAAATAGGTTGGCGACTCCATCTCTTTACATTCAACCCACACCGACGACGGCCGAAGCTGTCCTAGAGTAAGAAGGCGCGAGACCTCCCCCCCCCCCTCGGCCGGGGGAAGGAGATGATTCGGGATGGCCACACGCACGATGAAGAAATGGAAATACTTGATCATTTGGATTCAAAACAATGCGTCGTTTGCGAACACACAAAGCTAACTCAATTACTACACTCCCTTAGAGTTCCTCTGTCTGTACCAAGAAGTTTAAAATTATAAAACTGCCCTTGAAGTTATATCAAATGACGAACTTTCTCAAAACACAACCACAAGTTTTATTAAGCATTCAAATACCTACAAAAGTTTACATAAACCATGTAAAGTATATATATATATATATATTCAAAATCAAAGTTACCTAATATATGAGCATAAAAGTAGGATTTAATGGACACAATTTTGCTAGAATGCGTACGAATAAAAGGCGCAAATATACAATATTTGTAACATATCAGTATCGTTGAACTAGACTACAGGAGACAGAGAGGCCCGTAGAGGTATTTTTAGTATGTCGGTTTGGGCTCCAGGGGTGAGTACCCCTTTGGGATAAGTTTTGGGAGTTTTTGAATAGAACATTGGGATTATTTAGAGGTATTAACTTAGGCCCATAGGAGACCTACAAAATTAAGTGTTTATAAGAAACTTAACCCTCATATTACACATAACACAAAACCTAGGCAACAAAGGAGTTTTGGAGAGGTCAAAGAAAGGAGATTTTTGGGAGAGCTTGAGCAAGAACTTGGAGGATTCAATCAAAGGGACTTCAATCTTCAACCATAATTTTCTTTACTACATAGTTCTTATAACTTATTTATAATTAATTGCATTCATCATCTATTTTTGGATTAGAAACATTCTATGCTTGAATCAGATGTATTAATGGGTTGTACCTTGGTTATTATGA
This sequence comes from Sambucus nigra, assembly GCA_949130495.1. NCBI lineage: Eukaryota > Viridiplantae > Streptophyta > Magnoliopsida > Dipsacales > Adoxaceae > Sambucus > Sambucus nigra. Next base: position 536,268,559 of record OX422209.1, read on the forward strand.
TGATTATATAATTAACTTATGTAGATCAATAATAGATATCATTGGGATTGATTTTCTTAGATGAATCATATATTTAAAATTGACTTTGAGGATTAAAGATCTATTTTATTGGTCAAACCCGAAATTAAGATGAACATTTGTTAATAACATGTTAAATTTATGATTTGGTCCTTATTCTAATGTGTTGATCTAGGTAATGATCATATAATATTAGAAACGTATTTAAGAACGCTTGAAAATCATATTTAACGTGTTTTGGGACTAATTTTGGGTTAAAATAATGGTTAGTAACGATATGGGGTGAAAAAAAGTCGATTTTGATAAAATTTGGATGAGTTTTAATGGTACGGTGGTGTTTTGGGTTCGATTGGAGGGGGGGGGGGGGGAGTTATCCCAGAAAGGTTCCCGTGCACATAGTCGTAAAACATCTCCGTGCATAAGATCCAAGCAGAATTTACAAGACAGGGTCCCATATGCACGAACTAGGCATAATGGTAATTTCTTTTTATTTTTGTTAGAAGCCTTTATTTTTCCCATATGATTTCCCTATAATTTTTATTTGGATATTAAGAATAGGAATCTTACTTATGTCAATGGAAATTTTGGTTTTGGGATTGAGGTTTAGTCCAGGGGCGTATAATCCATTATGTTAATTTAGGAAGGTATAATATATCCGTTTATATATGTATATATAAATAGAAAGTTTCCAGTAAGGACTCCTTATGATGCAGACCCCGGTAAATAAGATTTTTTTAAAATAGTAAAAAAATATTTTTTTTGATGAAACTTCATGGATATGATCTCCATGGTTAGAAGATCATCTCATATTTTTTTCATCAAAAAATTGTTCAAAGGAGGTGATATGTAAAAAAATAGTATAAATATGTATTTTTGACCCTTTAATTTTTGGGTCTGTGCCAGCCACTTGATTGATTTATTTTTTGATGAAACTTCATGAATATGATCTTCTCACTGTCGAGATCATATTCCTGAAGTTTCATAAAAAAATTCAATCAAAAGGTGAGTGAGATGATCGTCAAAATTTCAAAAGTCGAAAATGCACATTTATATCATTTTTTTACATATCACCTCATCTCAATGGTTTTTTTTTATTGAATTTTATGTTGAAAAAAATTGGAGATGATTTTCTCACTGTGGAGATCATATTTACGAAGTTTTATCAAAAAAATCATTTTTTACTATTTAAAAAAATGGCATGTACCGGGATCTATATCCTAAGGAGTCCTTATAGGAGGGGGCCTCTATCTATATCTCTATCTCTCTCTCTCTCTCTCTATATATATATATATATATATGGTTTGTGTGCTATTTGTGTACATACACAAAGATCGTGTGTGTGTGTGGACTCGTGGAAAATTTATTGGTGGTATTAGATGTGATGGTTTGCAAGACTGGGTACTACTACCCTGGCTGATGATGTAGGTTATGTATAGGTTTATATCCCAAATCATACGTGTTGTTTGTAAACTATCCGCGTGTGAGAGACATCGGAAGTTGAATCGTCGAGAAATTTGGGTATGTGGTTATATGGTGGGGGTGGCAAGGTAGTGATTTGAATCAAAGTTTTCGTGTTGCGCTTATATTATAATATGTACAATGATGGGAATATATATATATATATAGCGCGTGTGTGTGTGTGTGTGGTGTAGCATATGGGTATTACGTATGCATGTAGCACTTAACATCTTACGTTGGACTTATGATTGTGGTCTTGTGTTATTGCATTGTATATGGATTTTTAGCTACTGTAGTAAAGATAAATATTTATTTATGTGGTGTATAGTGGCATAACTAGGCCATTGAGGTTTTAGTTGGTCTAGTAAGTGTATGATATAATGGTTGGGGTATATGGGTATTGATTTGTATCGAATATTGCACATATATACCCTCCAAACTTATGCATTTTAGCCCCCTCGGGTACTTTAATGCCTATAATTATACTCGTTAATCAGACAAACTCCGTTTTATATGCTAAAATGTTATTTGAGGTATAATTGAGCTTTTATAGGTATTAAAGTGCTTAATATGAAGTTTGGGCGCATTCCGGTAAAGTTTCAACGCGATTTGCACTTTCAGAGGCATTTTCGTAATTTTATATTTCGGGATTTTTGCCCGAAGTCTTCACGGAAGTTGTAGCCCTCTTCCTAAGCTTCGTGTGGCCATAAACGGTGCGCGAATCGGAGTCCGAACGAAGGAAACATGGACTTTTAATCGAAAAAGAATTATAAGGAATTAATAACAATTCTAATAATTCCACCCATCTCCCTTTTCTCTTTTATAACAAATCCTATAATTCCTTCCATGTCCCTAAAACGTTTTTTGTAGCACACTTCCATGGACGATTTTTCTTTGGCTCGGGTTTTGGGTTCGTCCCAAATTAATGCTTTTCGTCCGAAATTGAAGCTTGGGTTGCGTACGAATATAGTTGTGGGTCAGTTGGCTCGGGTTTTCGGAGTACCTATTTTGACATTTTCATGGTTTTAACCATCTATGGAGTTGGAGCTTTTAGTGGATATGGACATGGTTGGTCTCCATTATTGGTAGGTCTTGGTTATTTTTTGTATGGTGGATGTGGTTTTGGTGCTTAGATTTTCTCGGCCAAGGCTTAGTTGCAATGTGGGTATGTTGTGATGTGGGTATTGAGCTACGAAGGAGATGGATTTTTACAGTACCAATCGACCGGCCCAGCCGCCGTGGTCTACCCGGGTTTGATGTTATGACGTGGAGTTTGGACAGTAGCCTCTCTCCTGTTCACCGGTCGACCACGATTTGGCCGGCGGTCGACCGGGCCTATTTTTGTCTGAGACCTGTTACCTCCCCATTTCCCTTTTTGTATTTTATTTTCCCTTTTCTTTCCTTATTTAAAAGAGAACTTAACCCCTTTTTAGTTTGTTTTCCTTTTTTCTTTATTTCTAATTGTAAATTACTATAAATAGACCCTTTGGTTTATTTTTGGAAAATATCTAGTTTTTTCTCTAGTTTCTCTCTCTCTCTCTCTCTCTCTCTCTCTCTCTCTCTTAGTTTAACTTAGGGTTTGTAATTTTTGGGGATTTATGTGGAGAACACCCCTCTCCTCCATTTTCTTGGTGGTTTGACATCCATTAATGTAAGTGGACACTATTTATTGTCTCTTTTGCCTACTTAAAGCTTTCTATCCTAGGTTTTCATGCTTACCATTTATTTCTAAGCCTAGTTTAATTTGTAGCATTAATTTAATTAGTTGTTACTTTAATTAATTAGTTGTGCTTTAATTAATTAGTTAATTTATGTAATGTCATTTAATATGCATAGGAGCTAACTTAAATTAGGTTGTGTCGAATTGAACTCACCTAGGGTTGACGTGTTGCTTTGCTTTGGTGATGGAGTTTACGTATTTATTTCGAGTGTGTTGTCCTAGTTATTACGCTAGGATATTTAATAGGGTATATCATGTATACTCCGTATTTACGACCTCGCGTGCGTAATTTCTGGGGTATTTGTTGACGCTAAAATCTTATTACACTTTTATGCAAATTTAGGGGTGTGACAACTCTGGGTTTAATTAACTGTCGAAACGAGACTCAATCTTAATAACTCGTCGATTTATGTAACTATTTTATACTAATTAACTCTAGGTGAGAGATATCCGACGCAACATATTGTTTTTATTCACTTTGTTAATTTTAGTTTAAATACACTCGCCTAGTATAATCTTTTACTTTATTTATCTTTTATTTTGTTAGTAATTATCTTTTACACATTTATTTTAGAAGTATTAAATCAATTAAATTATAGCAACTTGTCTCTGTGGATTTTCGATACTCGAACTTGGCCGCTATACTCTTTTTTTTAGTGTAGTCATAAGTTTAGGTTTTTGTATAGAGATGGTGAGCTCAATATAATAAACGATCGACGTCGGTGACTAGACACCGCGGAAAAACCCTGTCTATCAGGTATGCCTTACTGGGATGTATTGTCGTACCATGTTTAGTCTAGTGATGATTAGATATTATGTAGGTATTAGACATGAAAGTTGTAGTTTGTTCGTAGTGAGAGACTTAATTTATTAAGATTCGATGATGTAGTATTGGGGTAATACGAGTTTGGAATTAGTTTTGGGTATTTGTTTATCAGTGACGATATAGCTTTGGACATTTTAGGGTTCGATAATGACATGGTATTGGTTTATCGGTGATTGTCATTACATGGTTGTTCAAGTAACCTACGATTGGTTCATATGATGTCCGGTAATTAGATTACTTATGTTATTTGGTTTCGGTTGAGTACATGGTTAGAATTTATCTAAGTTAGATGTGAGGTATTTTGGAAGTGAGTGCCGATAGGGATTGTATGAAACATAAATGAGTTTCATTTAATACTGTTCAGTTAAATAAGATATTTCTTTCTTCTTTGTGGGATCTAACCCACGTTATTTCCTAAGAACTGTTTTTTAAGTGTTAATAAACAGGAGTAGCATGGTGAGTGTTCAAGATTGAAATTCAATTGATTAAGAAAATATCTGCTTGTAGTATATAATTTCATTTCAGTTTAGTATTTTCTTTTGTATCAAACTTTTAATTATTCATATATATTCAGAGGAACTGTTTATGAGTCCACTGTATATTACAGAGTTGTTTATGGATTCAGTTTTAAGACTATTCGATTCTAGAGTTTTATTAAGTTGTATGATTCAATTTCGGAGTCATAATTAGTATTTCATTTATTCGCATCATTATATATTATTATTGTGGATGGTATATTTTATTATTCATGTATCATTGATGCTAAGATTGGTATGAATTGTTTAACGTCCCTTATCTTCGGTGTTGAGGCTTGACCACTGGATATGTACGAAAATATGGGTGTTACAATTGTTCAAAGGGGAAGAGTTTAGATATCTTGATATCATAAAATTGGTGTTTAGACTCATCATATCCTTTTAAAACTAACACCATATTTCCAAGTCCATGCGATCGTGGTCCTTATTAATCATCCTCTTCGAAAACTAGTGCATAAGTCAAAGGTTTTGATATATGTAATCAACTGGATGGTGGAATCAAGAGAGTTTTGTAAGGACATTTTTCTCATGTCCAACATGTTTCATTTGTGTATGTCGTACGCCGCTACATTTGGCACGTCACCTCAAGATGTCACTCGACGGACTCAATCCGAATTCCGGGAATCAAGCATTCAACATCTCCATTAATATGTCCCACATCTGCCTCAACGACTTCACGGTCCAAGATTTTAGGGACTTAATGCAAGTGGTACGCAAGGGAAGTCAAAACAGTGAAAAAAGGCACGATAAGAGAGTTCAAGGGTATTTTCGTAATTTCACATCCATAGTTAGGAGGTATGGTCAACTGGAAAGTTGAAGAGCTCGCCGCAACGAAGATACTGGAAAAAACGGCACCTCAATCCGAGCTACGGTGAAGGAGTTATGACCTTTTGAAGATAGAGAAAATTCCTTAAAGAATGCTGTTTTTTTTTTACGCTGGATAGAATTTTAGAGTTTTAAGAACGTGGGACTCTTCATATTTTTTCCTATAAATACCAACTTCGGGGGAGTTGTTTTGCAAGACTTTAGAAGACGTTTTTGAGAGTCCAAATTACTCTAGTCTTCATATTTTTTGAGTCCCAAGACTCATATTTTGATTCACACAATTGTCAAACCTTTGTGAATCTTTTTGGTAACCCAAGAACATAGCTTTTTAGTTTGTTCAAACCTTTGTGGAGAGATCTTTGCAACCGAGGGCTGTGTGTCATTGCTGAGGGAGTCTCTACAAAGTTTTATGGCTGCGTGTCATTGATGAGTGTTGCGGTTCTTCCTTTGTTGATCGGACTGAGGTTCATGTGGGTTCGCTGCGTGTGGATTCATTGCTGACGACACCGACCGACGCCTGCGGGTATTCGTGTGTCACTGTATTTCATTGTAATCCGTGTAAGTTGCGATTTACTTATTATAGTGAAATAAAAGGTTTTGCCCTGCGGGGATTTTTTCTTAAACTTGTTTCGCATACTTTATTTGTTTATGGGTTGACACACGCACCGTAGATGGATGTTTAGGGGCCGAATTTATTTGATTTAAAAGTAGACTCTAATTAAATAAGGGTTACTTGGAAACTTGCGAGTTATTTTTTAATCGGTATCACACAGTCGCATACGACGTTTTCAAATTGGTATCAGAGCGGGTTACGCTAATTTATCGCGTGATCTTGATTTTTCAAGGATTTATTTTTTTGATACAATTTGACTTCTCACGTCGTCAAATTGGTATCAGAGCAGGTTACGCTAATTTATCGCGTATTCCTATTTTCCGCAAAAATTTGTGTGATATTGATTTTTTAAAATCAGTTTTGTAAAAAATCGCAATTTTTTCAATGGAACGCCCATTTAATGAGGAGCCTATTTTTGGAAAAATTCACGACCATGCTGAAAATTTAAAAAGTTTGAATTTGAAACATTGCAAAAGAATTAAAGTTTTGAAAAAAGAAAATTCTCTCTTTAAAATTAAGATTGAATATTTGCAAGAGTTCCAAACTCAAAGTAATATTTGTCGTGAGCACTTTGGTAATTTGTGTATTGATTTTGATTCTTTGAAAATTGCCAAAAAGGAGAGTGATCATAGGGTCCTATTTTTAGAAAAAGAATTGGAGGACCTTAAAAATTCGATGGTTTATGTTTGTGCCAAAGATGAAAGAAATATTTTAATCAATGAGTTTGTGGCACGTGAAGAGACTCTTAGGGAAAAGTTTGCTTTAATTGAGGGGGAGAGGGATACCCTTTTAGAAATTGTTGAAAATTTGAAAAATCAATCCCTGTCTTGGGAAGAGTCTAATTTGTTGCTTGAATCAAATATTTTGAAGATGAGAAATGATTTAAACGATTCAAGTAGGTTTGATTGTGATGGTAATGGCTCATCTTGTTCTCATGCTTCTAGTGCTAAAGCCAAAACCATTATTTGTTTTAGAGGGTCAATCAATCCCAAGGACATTAGAAAAGATCACACTTTAGGTAACATTCCTTCCGTTTACACATGTTCACATTGTGGTAGGAAAGGTCACCTTAGGAGATTTTGTTTTTATCTTGGAAGAAGTCCTAGGATGTCGAAGTCTAGTGTTACCTTGGTTCCTAAATCCCCCACACGTTGTTTCACATCTATTTGGGTTAGGAAATCACTTTTGGATACACTAAATTTTAGACAAGTTGATTCTCGTTTGCTTGCACATGATTCTTCTCTTGCCATATCATATAGATGATTGTGTTCGCATGTGTGTCATACGCTAGTTATGCTTTTTGATATATGTTTGCTAGCGTTGTGACATGTACTTTTTGTATAGATTTTTTATTTTTGGAAATATTTTGATAAAATCCAAAAAGATTTTTCTATTTTGTTTGCACCGTTTATGGATGAACACTTTGGATGACCGAGTCACAACTTCATTCCATTATTTTCATGTGACTATTTGATAGTGTTTTGAGACAATAGGTCAATTCATCCATGTGCTTTATAATGTTTGGAGTCATTAAGATGCATTTAAGTATTACTTCCTACATGTTTGACTCATAATTTCCTTTATTGCACACATGCACGAATTTTTTTGATTATTGTGCTTGTCTTATCACATGTTGGTTGGGTGTTTTCACTTCAATCCTGTCCTTAAAACGAACCAAGCACGATAAATTTTTGATAAGGAAACTGTGCATATAAAAATCGTTTTAAGAGTTTGTGTGCTTTGTTTAAAAACGGGGAGGGATTGCGAAAGGTACATATTTATCCTTTGCGCAAAAGCCACCATTAAAAAGGACCTACAAAATTGAGGAATTTTATTATCCGGGGTCCAAAGAGGTTAAAAGAGCCCGAAAAAAATTAAAAGGCAATAAAAGGAAATTCATGCCAAATTATGGGCCATTTAGGTTTTTTCACCAATTCTCCAAAGTTTGAGAATTTAGATTACCTCTAAAAGAATATATATATATATATGAGGGAGTTTGGCTGGAGAATTTAAAACGGGTTTGCACGTCCTTGAAATGCTTAAAAATGCGCTTTATAGTTGTGGACGTTATTGGTGTGGAAATCATTTGACTTTGATTTGTTGATTTGCATAAGACGATGTCATTTAAATTCAACAATCTTTTACACCTAAGGATACTTTTGATGCTCATTCGTTAGGGGTACACATATGCATCGTGCACATATGATTGATTGAGTTGATTTACCTATCGAATGTGTTCACACCCATTCATTCCGTTTCCATGACTTGGTTGTTTGAGTTTAAATCCATGGTGTGATTTTTGTATCATGTTTTACATTTTTTTCAAAATGGTATCTATTTTTTGTATAAAAAAAAATTTTGAAAAAAAATCAAAAATAGTTTGTGTATTTTTTGTATACCGCGACACCCCGATTTTTCTTGTTTGATTCATTCTTCTTATTTGTCTATTTGGGGACATCATAAAAAGGGGGAGAAAGAATTATCATTTTATGGGGGAGTTTGAATTTTGGGGGAGTTTTGAGATTTGACTTATGCTTATCATATATTGGTATCTATGTTTATCTTATTTCAAACTCAATACGTCACTTGGTGTTTTTTTTCTTTATCTCATGTGTGTAGGTACTACATTGATGATCTCTGAATTGCACACCCTGATGAGAAAAGATTTGAGATTCCTGAAGATTTGAAGAACAAACGATGAAGACTATTCATTTGTACCTTTTACAGTTTTGGGTTCATGGGAGGGTAGATTTGTATAGGCAATTTCGTATTTGATAATTCGGATTTTTTATGTATGTACCGGCATAGACATAGGGGGAGATTTGTAAGGACATTTTTCTCATGTCCAACATGTTTCATTTGTGTATGTCGTACGCCGCTACATTTGGCACGTCACCTCAAAATGTCATTCGACGGCCTCAATCCGAATTTCGAGAATCAAGCATTCAACATCTCCATTAATATGTCCCACATCTGCCTCAACGACTTCACGGTCCAAGATTTTAGGGACTTAATGCAAGTGGTACGCAAGGGAAGTCAAAACAGTGAAAAAAGGCACGATAGGTGAGTTCAAGGGTATTTTCGTAATTTCACATCCATATTTAGGAGGTCTGGTCAACTGGAAAGTTGAAGAGCTCACCGCAACGAAGATACTGGAAAAAACGGCACCTCAATCCGAGCTACGGTGAAGGAGTTATGACCTTTTGAAGATAGAGAAAATTCCTTAAAGAATGCTGTTTTTTTTTTACGCTGGATAGAATTTTAGAGTTTTAAGAACGTGGGACTTTTCATATTTTTTCCTATAAATACCAACTTCCGGGGAGTTGTTTTGCAAGACGTTAGAAGACGTTTTTGAGAGTCCAAATTACTCTAGTCTTCATATTTTTTGAGTCCCAAGACTCATGTTTTGATTCACACAATTGCCAAACCTTTGTGAATCTTTTTGGTAACCCAAGAACACAACTTTTTAGTTTGTTCAAACCTTTGTGGAGAGATCTTTGCAATCGAGGGCTGCGTGTCATTGCTGAGGGAGTCTCTACAAAGTTTTATGGCTGCGTGTCATTGAGGAGTGCTGCGGTTCTTCCTTTGTTGATTAGACTGAGGTTCATGTGGGTTCGCTGCGTGTGGATTCATTGATGACGACACCGACCGACGCCTGTGGGTATTCGTGTGTCACTGTATTTCATTGTAATCCGTGTAAGTTGCGATTTACTTATTATAGTGAAATAAAAGGTTTTGTCCTGCGGGGATTTTTCCTTAAACTTGTTTCGCATACTTTATTTGTTTATGGGTTGACACACGCACCGTAGATGGATGTTTAGGGGCCGAATTTATTTAATTTAAAAGTAGACTCTAATTAAATAAGGGTTACTTGGAAACTTGCGAGTTATTTTTTAATCGGTATCACACAGTCGCATACGACGTTTTCAAGTTTGATCTCCGATACCACCCCAGGGTGTCCATGAAAGACCATGATGTTGCAGTCTTCTTGGTAGAATTCACATAGTAGTATTACAAGAACATCGTAGGAACCACTTTCGATAATGTTTCTTTTAACATATAATTTCAATCAGAGATAAAAGTTACCTTCATGGCATCCTTAATGACACATGGTGGTATCGTAAGTAACCATTTTGAGTTATCTTGGTTCAGAAAAAAATAAAAAAATAAAACAGGAAATATACTCGATTAACACATTAAGTTAACTTTAACCAAGATAATTACACATCATAAGATTATACATAAATGAATGAATAATGAGAAAGTCAAAATTCGCAATCAAATATACATCAACCTTCATTATGAAAACTCATATTGTGAAATTTTCATTGCTAAATTTCACAACTAATATTAGTTAAAACAAAGTATAACCCCGATTGACATTTTTAGTCGTAATAACAATCATGTTCCCTTTGTATCTTCTTTCAAGAACGTGTCATCCAACAAAATTGTAGTAATTCGCAAAAGACAACAATACCTTTTAAGGCGATTGTTTGTAGATCTACATCAATCTCTATTACACTTCCCAAATTTATTTACTTTACAGTGTCCTTATACCACCACAACAGATCAAATGACAATTTATGAATGTCATACATTTGTTTTCTCGCATTCTCGATAGCACACACAAGGTCATATATAACCTCAAATCCCCATTGACAATAAATTGATAAAGAACATCAATTGGTTTAATGACAAGTTCATCATGAATTTTATTTGATATTATAGTAAAAAATATCAACCTTTTATACTTGCTCAATTAAGAAAAATACCCCCCCCCCCCCCCCCCCCCCCCGCGATTTATGATCCTTATTGAAACTCTTTTTGCTACGAATAATATTAGCACGCTTAATCTAAGCATGCACACGCCATTAATAACCTTTCATCTTCTAAGAAAATTAATATTATTAATATATTAAGAAACATAAATTATAAAATTATAAAAATAGGATAATTAATATTATGTCTGAGTGAGATGTTTACATTATACATTTAATTCAATTTATTTTTATATCCAAAAATTTTTATCTTCTAGCTTTTGTGATAATTTCTATTATGGGGAAAGTGGTAGAGTCAGACCATCACACCCTTAACATCGATGACCGTCGTTAGAGTTTCACTATCCCTTTGTCAAAAAGTTCTTAATGTATTATTGGAAGTCATCAAGCCTCATTAGAATGTCACCCAAGTTTCAATGAGGTCACTGAAGTTTTGTTAAGGTTGCCAAATGCCTATGAGAGAGTATAAACGAGGATGCTAGAGCATTAAAAAATGGAGAAATGAGTTAAACTAGAAAATATTAGAAAACACAACTAATTTATAATTCACCATTAATAAAAATACTTATGCTACTATATGTAAATAATTGAGAGAATGATATGGCCGTCAGTGAATATGAGGATTACTCGAGCTCTGTAGAGGTTGAACTCACCAAAGTTGTTGGGTGAGATGAATGGGAGGAGATGTGGGGTGAACTGATAATATAAATGTGATAGAGAATGTTGTGTGTTTTTTATGTAACGAGAAACTTTTTAGAAGAAAAGAATAAATTTAGAATATTTTTTTAAATAAATAAAAGGATTTTATTTCATGAAATTTGTCAATTTAAAAAAAAAAAATTGTAGAATTAGGATCGAACATTTTAGTGTTTATGCCTTAAAGGCATCGAATGCTTATTTTGTAACATTAGTTCCTATTTTTTACTTTCCCTTAATACTCCATCACTACAGTCATGTGAAGTTTCGTAAAAATAATCCCCGTTTTTTAGTTTTTGGATATAAAAGTTAAATGAAAATATTATTTCTTCTTTTTGTGAAATGAAAAATTAAAAATCCTTAAATACATAAAATCATCTTTAAAAAGAATAGAAAAAAAAAAGAATAATGAGATAAGGGGTGACCATGTCCACACGAGCCACATGTCATGTTCCCACCATGAATTGAGGCCCTGCCAACAACTTAGCCCCACATGGCCATCTTCCCACCATACCCGTGGCCCATATGGACCCCACCTCCTCCCACATGCTAATGTTCTCCCACTAAACCAACGATCCCGATTTCACTCCCAAAACGCATCTTGACCGTCACCTCAAAAGACTTCCATATGGGCGGCTGAGCCTTGTCCCACTCTTGTCCCCTAAAACTTGCAACACTTTGCCTCAAAGCTGCTGCTTTTCCTACCGACAACCTTTACCTTGCCTCAACTCTCTCCTCATTTCATTCCACTCTTGCCTTTCCCTTCAACGCCAATTCATATCACATCTATAAAACACAACTCTCTTCCTTTTACGACACCGCCAAACTTGTTAAACTTCAATTCTCTCTCCTATTTTTTCCTCTCAACACGTCTATATTCATCTATCTGTCAAGAAACTGCTCAACAGTTTTTGTAAAATGGAAACCATTAATATTCCTCAAGAGGATGCTCTCAATCTAAAGGCAACTGAGCTTAGGTTAGGCTTGCCTGGTACAGATGTAAACGAGAATGACACTACAGTTTCTAGCTTTAGAAACAACAAACGTTCACTTGTCCTTGAAGATGACTGTGAATCAAAGGTCAACTCCGATGCCAAACATGATGCTCCTCCTGCTTCCAAGTAATCAAGAACCTCTCTCTTTATATATAAAAACTGTGTTGTTAAATATGAATAATATACTAATTTGGTGAATAATGGGTATTTGAAATTACAGAGCACAAGTAGTTGGGTGGCCACCAATCAGATCCTACAGGAAAAATAGCTTTCAAGTTAAGAAGGCTGAAATAGAAACCGGAAATTATGTGAAAGTGAGCATGGATGGAGCTCCTTATCTTAGAAAGATAGATCTCAAGGTTTACAAGGGCTACCCCGAGCTCCTACAGGCTTTGGAGAACATGTTTAAACTCACCATAGGTACGTTTATTATTTGGATCTGTTGTTTGTAATATTATTATTATTTGGGGTATACATGATGGTGGTTTCTAATAATGATATGGTTACATTTTATCAGGTGTATACTCAGAAAGAGAAGGGTACAAAGGATCTGAATATGAACCTACATATGAAGACAAAGATGGTGACTGGATGCTTGTTGGGGATGTACCATGGGAAATGTTCATGTCAACTTGCAAGAGGCTGAGAATAATGAAAGGATCAGAAGCTGGAGGTTTGGGATGTTGTGGTGTATGACAAACCCATAAATATATGAAGCCATCGTGAAAAAGTGATACTCAAGTGGAGGAGAAGATGTCTCTTCCCTAGTGAAGAGATTATCTTTTAGCTGGGTTCTCGAAGACCTTCCATATGATTTTGCATTTTTTTCATTTGTCTGTTTTGTGAGGGCTTCGATTGGGAAGTGCAAACAGAGAACAGAGAAGCAGTGTAGTAAAATTACATTTTATTTTTTGTGAAGATACAGCGGTTGTTGTACTTGTTATGAGGTTCCTTTTCTTGTTTGTAATAATCTGATTACACCAAATATGCATAGAAGTACATATATATATATATATTTGCTGTCAAAGCAATTGTATATATAAAAGATAATAGAATAGAATAGAATGTTATATACACGGATCTTTTAAAATGAAAATAGGATTTGGTAAGGTGAGTACAACAACGATCATTACATTGATTTATCTTCTCTCCGAGTAACTTTCCTCAAATTTCATTAGATTCAAGTCTTACCTCTAAATTTGTATCGTGTGAAATTAATACAAAGAGCAAGGGAGTCTCTTAGACATTAAGAAGTGATGTCATATGACATCAATTAATTAAATTTATAAATACATCAGCAACATAACCTTGAATTTATCTCTTAGAAAAGATTCATCTAATGACTAATATGTATATGCCGCATAAACATCATATTGTTTCGTCCCAAATTCACAAGAAGACAGTAAAATAGACCGAGCTCTTAAGAAGTTGGAAATTGTTAAAGAGTCTTTTTACATCGACTTATGATTTTTATGTGTCGATGGCGAAATATTAGGGTTGACAATTTTTGACACGATAATCCGTTTATGGTAATAATCTGAAAGGATTCGAAATTGACAAGATTAGTTTGTATAGATTTAAGAGTAAACAAAACGTATATTCAAATAAAAATCAACGCGACCCGAAAATGACACGACTAACCCGAATTGTCACCCCTAAGAAATATTGGTATGGCATGTTGTGAATGATTATTGTCGGTGGTACGGATCTACTTCCATAAAACAATAATTAATTGTGATACGTCATGTTAGTGTATCACAGTCGACACATAAAATCATGAGTTCGCTTAGAAGGATTGAATTGCCAAAATTCAAGTTCTGGTAAATTCCAGTTTCCTATAGCACGACCTCAAATTTATATATTTTATTACACTTAAAATATAAGTTTTTTTCTGTCAAAATTGCAAAGGGTATGTGTGTGTTGTTGGGTATATTTATTGGTATATATATTTATTTTGAATGAATTAAATAAGTTGAGGTAAGTGGGCTAGTGGTAAGTTTATCGAATTTTGTGCTTGAGGTCATGGGTTCAATTCTTAGGACGCACACTAAAAATTAATAATTTTTTATTGGCCCTTGGGGGTTTTGGGCTTCTCTTGAATGCCCATAATTTTTACCCTTTTATTAATTCATTTTTAAATTTTGACTTACTCTCCTATTCTAAGTAAACTACCCGTTAGTGAAGATATTAGTGAGTTAGTTGGTTAAAACCTCTGCAAAACTAATTTTGCTACTTTCTACTTTTCGTTAATTTTTGGGAGTGCTGGAGTATCCTGAGAGTTCAAAGATTTAACACAAAGTTGGTGTGTAAATCTGATCGTTGAATCCTGGGAGGTGTATGTTCATGACGCTAACAGCTACAAATATCAGCGAACAATTTCACCTTTAGGACTTTGTGTTCAACACAAACCTCGATCGATAAGTCCTTCTAATTTTATCTATTTCGAATTTGAGTTTTTTCGTTTATTCTGCATATATTATTTCCAACAATCTAAAGGTAAAATTCTGTTGTTATTCTACTACCTGCTATGGAAAATCCTAATGCAAAATACTCTGAAAAACCTGAATTGTTTGATGGAAAAAATTTTAAGAGATGGCAAATGAAACTGCAATTTTACCTAACAACTTTTAAGGTCGTTGACGTTATTGCATCTGATAGACCTTCTACACCTGAAGAACTGGTTGTTTGGAAACAAAGGGATTATATGTGTAGGAATTATATTATGAACTGTCTCCGACTTGAATTGTATGATGTTTATTGGTCATGTCCTACTGCTAAAGAATTATGGAACTTAGTGGATAAAAAATATGCAACTGAAGATGCTGGGTCTAAAAAATTTGTGGTTGGAAAATTTTTGAATTTTAAAATGGAAGATAATAAATCTGTTGTGTCGCAACTGGAAGAACTACAAATTATTATTCATGAAATTATGGCCGATGGTCATAATATATGTGAGGGATTTCAGGTGTGCTATAATTGAAAAACTGCCACCTTCTTGAAAAGATTACCAAAACGGTTTGAAACATAAAAAAAAGGAGATGTCACTAGAAGATTTGATAATTCGTTTGAGAATTGAGGAAGATAATAGGAATGCAGAACTTAGGGAGAAAAATTCTGAATTTAGTTCTAAGGCTAATTTGGTAGAGGGAAAATCAAATGAAAACAAAAAACAGAACCAGTCTAAGCCTAACCATTCAAACCAGAAACATGGGCACTATAAACCAAACGAGAATTCGAGGTCCAACCATAAATTCAAACCTAACGATAAGAATAAAAATTCTAAACCTCAGTTTAAATCTAAACCTGCAGGTCAATGCTATGTATGTGGGAAATCAGGTCATTATGCTAAAGATTGCAAGTTTAGGAAGAATCAAGATGTGAAGCCTCAAGCAAATGTAACTGATGAGGGTAACTTTTCTGCTGTTATGACCGAGGAAAATATTGTGAGTAGCATGACAGACTGGCGGCTTGATTCTGGCGCCACCAAACATATTTGCGGCACGAGAGGTGCCTTCACGACCTTCACTGCTGTGGGTGAGGATGAACGTTTGTACATGGGAAACTCCTCTTCGTCTAAGGTTGAGGGGAAGGGAACCGTAGTTCTAAAGTTCACTTCAGGAAATATTCTTACCTTAAAAGATGTTTTGTATGTCCCTGAGGTTAAGAAGAATCTGGTGTCCGATTTTCTCTTAGTTAAGAAGGGTTTTAAAGTTGTTCTGGAGAGTGATAAGGTAGCTGTGACTAAGGGAGGTGCTTTTGTGGGAAAAGATTATGTTCATGAGGTTCTTTTCAAACTAAATGTAACCGTGGCTGATAATAATAAAACATCTACTTCTTCTGCTTATTTGATTGACTCTTGTGATATGTGGCATTTTAGACTTGGTCATGTAAATAAGGCATCCATTAAAAAATTAATGTTTTTGAAAAACATACCAAAATCTGATATTTCTACCAACTTTAAATGTGAAATATGTGTTGAATCAAAATATGCTAAAAAACCTTTTCCAAGTGTCGAAAGAAGTTAAACTGTTTTAAGTTTAATACATTCCGATCTTTGTGATTTAAAAGGTTATGTGACCCGTGGTGGAAATAAATATTTTGTTACTTTTATTGATGATTACTCTCGTTATTGTTATATTTATCTACTTACGAGTAAAGATGAGAGTTTCTCAAAATTTATTTCTTATAAATTAGAAGTTGAAAAACAATTGGAGAAATCCATTAAAACATTAAGATCCGATAGGGGAGGAGAATACACCGGTGATTTTGATAAATGTTGTAAAGAAAATGGAATAATTCATCAAGTTACTCCTCCTTATTCACCCCAATCTAATGGTGTAGCTGAAAGAAAAAACAGAACTCTTAAGGATATGGTAGATTCTATGTTAAGCACTTCGGGATTACCTTATAATATGTGGGGTGAGGCACTTCTTACTGCTTATTATATTCTTAATAAAATACATTTTAAGAATAATGATAAAACTCCTTATGAAATGTGAAAAAATAGAAAACCTTCTTATAAACACCTTAAAGTGTGGGGCTGTCTTGATAAGGTTTCAATACCAGTACCTAAGAGAACTAAACTTGGTCCAAAAACTGTTGATTGTGTTTTTATAGGTTATGCTAAAAACAGTAATGCTTATAGTTTTCTTGTAATTGATTCTAAAAATCAATTAATGGATAAAAATACTATTTTTGAGTCAAGAGATGCTGAATTTTATGATGGCAAATTTCCTTTTTAAAGTGAGAAGTGAGGGAACTAGTAGTTCTGTTCCAGTGGATCCTAGTGTTAGAAATGAATCTCCAAATTCAGAAGATATTGAAATTAGGAAAAGTAAAAGACCTAGGATAGCTACTTCTTTTGGTCCTGAATTTTTAACGTACTTAATGGAAAATGACCGTCACTTTTAGTGAGGCAATGTCCTCACCCGATTCTACTTTTTGGAAAGAAGCTATTAATAGTGAATATGATTATATTATTTCTAACAACACGTGGGAATTAGTTGACTTGCCTAAAGGATGTAAAACTATTGGATGCAAATGGATTTTTAAAAGGAAATTAAAAGCTAATGGTTCTACTGATAAATTTAAGGCAAGATTGGTAGCTAAAGGCTACAGGCAAAAGGAAGGAATTGATTTCTTTGATATTTACTCTCCTGTTACTAGAATTACATCTATTACGCTATTAATTGCTATTGCTTAATTACATAATCTGATAATTCATCAAATGGATGTTAAAACCTCTTTTTTGAATGGAGATCTTGAAGAAGAAATTTATATGGATCAACCCGAGGGGTTTGTAGTCAAAGGCCTAGATTAAAAAGTGTGTAGACTTAAAAAATCTTTATATGGACCAAAACAAGCTCCTAAACAATGGCATGAAAAATTTGATCAAATAATGATCTCTAATGGTTTTAACATTAATGAAGCGGATAAATGTATTTATAGCAAATTCAAGGATAATTCTGGTGTGATTATTTGCTTATATGTGGATGATATGCTTATTTTTGGAACTGATATGGATGTAGTTAATAAAACTAAAAGTTTCCTTAATAAGAAATTTGATATGAAAGATTTTGGTGTTGCTGATGTTATACTTGGAATCAGAATCATTAAAAATTTCGAAGAACTTGTTCTAACCCAATCTCATTAATGTAGAGAAAGTTCTTAAAAAATTTGAACAATTTAATTGTATTCCTGCTAAAACACCTTATGACCCTAATTGTCACTTAAGGAAACATTCGGGTCCTGGTGTATCATCATTAGAATATTCTAGAGTTATTGGTAGTCTGATGTATCTTATGAACTGCACTAGACCTGATATTGCATATGATGTGGGTAGACTTAGCAGATACACTAATAATCCTAATAATGAACATTGGAATGCTTTGATTAGAGTTTTGAGATATCAAAAATATACAATAAATTATGGTATTCATTATATTAGATATCCTGTTGTAATTGGAGGCTTTTGTGATGCTAATTGAATTTCTGATAATGATGAATGTAAGTCTATGAGTGGTTGTGTTTTTGCCTTGGCAGGAGACGCTATATCTTGGAAATTTACCAAGCAAACGTGCATAGCTAGATCCACTATGAAGTCAAAGTTCATAGCGTTGGATAAAGCAAGTGAAGAGGCTGAATGGTTAAGGAACTTCATATTAGATATTCATTTGTGGCCTAAACCAGTTCCAGCCTTGTCCATTCACTGTGACAATCAAGCAGCGATCGCAAGAGCACATAATAACTCCTACAACGGAAAGTCTAGACATATTAGGAGGAGACACAACACTGTGAGATAATTATTGAAAGATGGAATTATAGCAATCGACTATGTCAAGTCAAAGGAAAACCTAGTGGATCCATTGACTAAAGGGCTAGCTAGAGAGCTAGTTTATTAAACATCGAGGGAAATGGGCCTAAAGCCTATTAATATCTAAATCACCTATAATGAAAACCCAACTCATATGACTGGAGATCCCAAGATCTGGGTTCAATGGGATAATAAAGTTATACGAGTGATTTGTGGGGGTACAAATTTAAGTTTTACTTAAACCCCATTCCTATGATGTAGTACCTCTGTATCGATGGAGGATGAGATTTAATCTCTTAATGCTTTCTATAGTTGTTATTCAGTGGGGCGTGAGATACAGTACACTCTTGATAGAAGCACCTATATGAGTGTGGTAGTGGGGTCGCCTCCTATGAAAATTAAGACTGATTCTCTAGAGCACTCAAGAAATCTGGGCATGCTCAAGGCCGAAACGAGCACAACTGTGGAAACTCGATGATGATTTTTGGGAGTCACGTGTGTGTTCTATTAACTTAAGTTTACAACAACGGTGAAATAGTTCAAGACATTAGTTCACTATCAACCCGCAAACTCAATAGATCAACACAAAACAAAGGTTCAAGTCGAATGACACCTTTGCCTTATACGTCACTCCTTATGATACTTCAGAGCGTTGTTTTATTTTATTTATTTATTTATTTCATTCATATGGGGGATTGTTGGGTATATTTATTGGTATATATATTTATTTTGAATAAACTAAATAAGTTGGAGTAAGTGGCCTAGTGGTAAGTTTATGGGATTTGGTGCTTGAGGTCATGGGTTCAATCCCTAGGAGGCACACTAAACATTAATAGTCTTTGATTGGGCCTTGGGCCTTATGGGCTTTGGACTTCTCTTGAGTGCCCATAATTTTTACCCTTTTATTAATTCGTTTTTAATTTTTGACTTAGTCTCTTATTCTAAGTAAACTACTCGTTAGTGGAAATATTAGTGGGTTAGTTGGCTAAAACCTATATCCACGTTTTTGACCATTTTTTTATAAAACAAATGTTACGACTTTGAAAAAGAACACAGAAAAAAAATCAATCTCGCTCGCTTTCTCTGCAAAAATAATTTTGCTACTTTTTACTTTTCGTTATTTTTTGGGAGTGGTGGAGTATCCTGAGATTTCAAAGATTTAACACAACACTGGTGTGTAAATCTGATCGTTGAATCCTGGGAGGTGTATGTTCACGAGATTGACAGCTATAAATATCAGCGAACAATTTCACCTATAGGACTTTGTGTCCAACACAAACCTCAACCGATAAATCCTTCTAATTTTATCTATTTTGAATTTGAATTTTTTTCGTTAATTCTGCATATATTATTTTCAATGTGTGTATTTATAACAAGACAAGTGGTTTACACTGTTGCGATAGGCAATCAAAAGAAGTGAAAAAAACATTATGATACTAATATCCGTACAAAAAGAACTAAATAAAATAAAAAATTAGCCTAATCCAGTTTCTGGTAAATCAACATCGGAGAGAAACAAAAGACCATGAGGCATAAAGCACCCAATTTTGAGGAAGGTGACGTAAAATTGTAGAAGAGGCAATCCAATTTGCAACTCGATTTGCACGGTATTAGAGATATCCTTCAAGATAGGGTCAACTTCCCAACTAAAATAGGGTCGGGATTGAGAGAGGACTTGTAGCAAGGAGAGGCAATCCGATTCTACCGCAACATGAGAATCCTTATAAGAAATTGTCATAGCATTCGCCGTATCAATTGCCTTCACTTCAACAATTGAGGCCGAAGAACAATTGAAGGAGCAAGCTTTCCCAACAATCTCTCTGATTATGCAAGCTGTTGCGTCTTGGAGAGGACCAACCAAAAATGAACCATTGAAATTTATTTTCAAAGAACCCATAATCGGAAGATACTAATTATGACTAGGCATTTGAGAGGAGGGGTTGTCTGAAGAAGAAGGAATCAACTCTTGAGAACTAGCAACGTCCGATGCTAGTTAGACAACTTTAGACACCACATGAGGTGGGAGAGGCTGTTGAGAAGAGAAGACAAAATTATTTGTGGCCTTCCAAATTTGCCAACATGTACAAGAAAATAGAACAGAAGGATCGTAAGAGTCATTTTCTTTTGATTTCAAGAGAGAGAGAGGCTGGAGAAAATCCTCTCTTCAATTAAAGAAAAAAAAAGGTATTCTTGTAAGTGAGAAAGGGCAGTTTTTGTTTAAACATTCAAAGTCCAGGGTAGAAACATGTTTAATGCCTTGGTCAAAATATGGGAAGAATGGGCAAGATGGGGAAGAGCCTTTCTTTTTCAAATGAGCTTTTTGCACGAAAGAGCATCAAAGCACATTTGCCAAAGAAAAGTTTTTAGGATCCGTTTGATAGCATTATTTGTCATGGCAAATGGTAAATAAGTTGGCAAATATGATATTTGCTTATAATTTGGTGTGTTTGATAGCAAAATTTGTCTACAAGCTATTTGCCAATGTACAACACCTCTTATGCATAACAGGTTGGCAAATTTTGCTTTGCTACATGGGTGAGAATTATTTGCCAACAAATTTGCTAACTTCTTAAACGCTTTTAATATTTTAAAAAACAATTTAAAAACTATTTTAAATAATTAAAAAAAACTGTCATGAATATTTTAAAAATTGTTATGAATATTTTAAAAATTGTTTTAAATAGTTAAAAAAACTGTTTTAAATTAAAATCTGTTTAAAAACTGTTTTTTCGTAAAAACCATTTTAATGTAAAAAACTGTTTTAATGTAAAAATTGTTTTAATGTAAAAAATGTTTTAATGTAAAAAATTAAAAATTGTTTTGATGTGAAAACTGTTTTAATATAAAAAATTGTTTTAATGTAAAAACTGTTTTAATGTAAAAAATTATTTTAATGTAAAAACTGTTTTTTCGTAAAAACTGTTTTAATGTAAAAATTGTTTTAATGTACAAAATTTAAAAATGTTTTAATGTAAAAACTGTTTTAATGCAAAAAATTATTTTAATATAAAAACTGTTTTAATGTAAAAAAAATTAAAAACTGTTTTAACGTAAAAACTGTTTTAATGTAAAAAGTAAAAACTGCTTTAATGTAAAAACTGTTTTTAGTAAGTAGTTTTGGCGTAAAAAGCTTTTTTTTATATATATAGTTAGTTACTTTTTTAATAAATAAAAACGGGAAGTAAAAAAGAAAAGAAAAAACTGTTTTTTTATTAAATAAACTGGGGACGAAAATTAAAAAAAAAACATATTTTTTATTATTATATATGTTAATATGGACGAAAAATGTGTTATTAAAATGTTTTGCCTAAAAAACTTGTTTTACCTTATTTGGTGTTTGATAGTCTAATGTGAGAAAAAAATATTTGTCTAGGCAAAATTTGCCTAGGCAAAATTTGTCCTGGCAAATTTTGCCTTGCCAACACTTTTGCTCAATGTGTATCAAACGGACCCTCCGTTTGATACACATTTGGCAAAAGTATTGGTATTTTGTCTAGACAAATATTTTTTTTTCACATTAGGGTATCAAACACCAAATGAGGTAAAAACAAGTTTTTTAGGCATAACATTTTAATAACACATTTTTCGTCCATATTAACATATATAATAATAAAAAATATGTTTTTTTTTTAATTTTCGTCCCAAGTTTTATTTAATAAAAAAACAGTTTTTTTTTTTCTTTTTTACTTCGTGTTTTTATTTATTAAAAAACTAACAGGCTATATATAAAAAAAGTTTTTTACGCCAAAACTATTTATTAAAAACAGTTTTTACATTAAAACGGTTTTTAATTTTTACATTAAAACAGTTTTTACATTAACACAGTTTTTAATTTTTAGTTTATATTAAAACAGTTTTTACATTAACACAATTTTTAATTTTTTTTTACATTAAAACAGTTTTTATATTAAAATATTTTTTTGCATTCAAACAGTTTTTACATTAAAACATTTTTTAATTTTTTATATTAAAACAATTTTTACATTAAAACAATTTTTTACATTAAAACAGTTTTTATGAAAAAACTGTTTTTACATTAAAACAATTTTTTACATTAACACAGTTTTTACATTAAAACAATTTTTTATATTAAAACAGTTTTCACATCAAAACAATTTTTAATTTTTTACATTAAAACATTTTTTACATTAAAACAAATTTTTACATTAAAACAGTTTTTTACATAAAAACGTTTTTTACGAAAAAAACAGTTTTTACATTAAAACAGATTTTAATTTAAAACATTTTTTTTAACTATTTAAAACATTTTTTAAAATATTCATAACAATTTTAAAAATATTCATAACAGATCTTTTAATTATTTAAAACAGTTTTTAAATTGTTTTTTAAAATATTAAAAGCGTTTAAGAAGTTAGCAAATTTGTTGGCAAATATTTCTCACCCATATAGCAAAGCAAAATTTGCCAACATGTTATGCATAGGAGGTGTTGTACATTGACAAATAGCTTACAGGCAAATTTTGTTATCAAACACACCAAATTGTAGGCAAATGTCATATTTCACTTATTTGTCATTTGTCATAGCAAATAATGCTATCAAACGGACCCTTAGTGGAGTATATTCCATCTTTATGATGAGCCAAAAGTTCATATTAGTGGGATTGGAAAATAAAATGGGTATGGAAAGGATAATGTCTTGGATGTAAGGAGGGAAATTGTATATGATCATGCTAGGGATGTAATTACATGTTAACGGGAAAATAAGTTGACTAGGCCAAACCATATAGGGGTCTTTTGAGCTTGGACCTAGTGGGAAACCTTGAACCCATGAATCTAACCAGATTATAACTTAAGAACCATTACTGATATGCCACACACCTTCTTTTATCCAAGAGCCTCTTTTAGACGAGGGAACTTCCCCAAAAATGTAGTTTGGAAAATAAATACCCTTTATATATGGGTTTGTGTTAGGAAAAATTCACCATAACCTAACTTCAACCTTAAAATTTTATTGCTTCACCAGACGGATGCTTAGTTAAAAAGAATGGAAACTTAGATTATATATGCCTTTAAATTTACAATAATCTAGCATATACCAAAAGGTGTTTTTAAATCTCAAATCACATAGCAAAAAGGGTTGGAAGTTTTGCACTTTTGATCAGGGACTCACTAAAGTATAATACCACAACTGTCCAATAATGCCAAATGCATTTTTCATTATAATATAATATAAATAATGCCAAATGCATTTTTCATTATTTATATGAAAATGTATGGGCTCACAGAATTGAACATTTTGTCAAAAATGCTAAATTTTTTATATTGGTTGGCAAAATGTCAACCAATATGCCAACTTTGGTGATGTGTAGGAGCCACTCACGCGATATTTCAATGGACACACAAAACTTTGGTGATGTCGTGGCATTTAAAAGCCGCACCACTTCAACAACTTCATTAACAGTTGTAGTTGCAGTCGACTCGACTGGAATATTAGTTTTACAATCTTAGCAGCTGGACTACATGATATAGTTGATTGTATGAATATTGGGCCACGAATTTTTATGACTAATTTTATTTTTTTTAAATAAATAAATTTCACAATGAACAAATCACCCATAATTTTTTTTAATAGTATAGGTGGTAAAATCACACTGCTACAGATTCAACACAAATAAGTCAAACAGAAAATAAAGATCAATCACACAGTGACACAGTATGTATGTGGTTTGACGACGTTCCTACTTCTACGGGGTATTGCTTTCTATCTTTATTGACTGACTCTTGACAATAAAGATTACATGCCCCATTTTCCAAGGGTGTGGGTTACATTTTTAGAGAGCATGATGAGAATGACTCGTATGGGACTCCATATCCTTGGATTGTTGTTACGATTTGATCGAGTAAATTCAATTCCGAGATTTTTGTTGATCGGCATCTATGTTTTCTTATCTTTCAAGTTGTGGTCACTTATCAAGTCTGTCAGACATGTATCAGCTGTTACTTCTTGGTCGAATAATTCCTCCATAATTTCCCTCGAAGCTTTGCAACCTGAATTGGGTGTAGAGATTTGGTCTCCCATTGAACATAACACTGGTCGACAATGATATTTGATCACCTATAGAATCTATGATCGGAGGATTTCTCACTTGATATATTTTATGATGAAAACCAATTTTTTCCTTCCTATTAAACTTAAAGGGCATGCTGGTAATTTTCGTTGGTGTTTTAAGACTATGTCGATAATTTTGTGCTATTTAATAAAAAGGCGGTAACGCGTGTACCATCATTCAGGGGTGTGTCGTGCTAATGATGACTTTGTCTCAGAAGTTGCACCTTGCTAGTTAATGACTCCTTACTGTCAGTTGAAAACGCATTCCATTCTCCTGTCTTTCAAAACCAACTCATAGTTCTTTGCATTATTCATTCACTGTAAGTCTTATTCTCTCTTATTCCTTATTTTTCTATAATTTTCTCCAAGCGATCATCTTTATTTTCTTCATCTCTCTTCTTTCTGAATCGCAAAAATAATTTATCTAAATTAGTGAGAAATCCATAGAGAAATTTAGGAGGTATTTTTCATCCCCGAGTGGGTAAAAATATAGTTTGGGGAAAAACCCAAATATTATAATAATATTAAGGGAGGACACTGGATGTACTCCTAGTTCATTGCTGACGTCGATGTAACTTTTCCTCCTAATAAACTCTTCTTAGAGTTTTGTTAATATTATAGTTTGGTCCCTGGCCAATGTACCCCTAACACTTAGAGGATAGTTAATGGGGTCGACAAGATAAATAAATTGTATCAAACTCAAGTAGGGATCCCAGAGATCCGATATTGCTACATGTGGGTGAAGACGGGCGACAACACTTTCTATCTGAAGGCTAGCAAGGCAGAGAGGGTGCTTGTCGTGAAATTTCTTGACTTAAATAAACATTATTAGTCTCACGTATTTGTTGTGAAGTAATGGATACACCCACCCATTCCCGACGGTGATGAACCCTACAGGGGCTATATGTGTCCCAATAGGGGACAAGAAATAGGTTGATTACTGATTTGTATCATTCTTCATTTTAGTCAGCAGTCTTTGTATGATTCTTACTGATATTCTTCTTCTTTTTCTGTGATGATAAATCCAATAAGAAAGAGCCCAACCAAGCACACGTCAACTCAAGAGACCTTTGACTGTTGGTACCAAATACCCAAGGTCCGCTTCATTATTGTTGAAATACACCTTCACTATATATTCCTTCATTATTAGACTATTCGAAAAGGAATAAAAAAATCCTACTCCATCCGAGGGGGAATCTTCAAGCGCAACTCATCAGGATCGTTTGTGTCTGTAGACATCACATAAAATTCTATAGTGGTTCCTTTTACTTTAGAAGGAGAGATGCCACCAAGGAGAAAGATTCTCAAGGAGAAAAACTTAACGCGATCACAAATGTGTCTAGTGTGCGTGCTATGTAGTCTCAAGTGCAAGCCTGTCGCTCAAGTAATATCCCGATAAGTCGAGTATCGATCCTAAAAAAAAGGACGAACGAATTCGTGACGACTTTAGAAAGATGAAGAAATCCTAGCTTTGACTCTAAAAGAAACGAAAAGATGATTTAGGAGATGAAACAACTACGACTAGATGCAAATTTTAGAGTAACTACTAATGAAACTAAGAACTAACAATATGAAACTACGCTAATTAAACTAAATGCTGATGATAATTGGATTCAAGATTTAACTATGAGATGAGAATAAGAGGTTAGATTACAATCCCCCACACCCTAGAAATTCACTTAATATGATATTAGATTCGGAATTAAGATTTTAAATGAACCTAGTCTTTATTAATCCTAAGCATTTCATAGATGATGGATCATAGCCCGCACCATAAGAAATCAAAGGAAAGAATAAAGCGGTGTCACATTAACCGATACGCGCATCGTACTCTTAAGCATCTCGGTTACCTAGGGCAAACGAGATCAAAAGTCCTATGACGGTTGCAATAGTTACGCAACACGATTCATCTAAGATTTTAATTCAAAAGTCTATTTCCCATTATGGTGAATTACCTCAGGTGGGGTTCATGCACCCCAACCCTTAGAAAATTAGGTGGACATGATTAACTTAGAGAAAAACATGATTTTTAAGAAATAGAACATTAAATCTAAAGAAACTAAATGAAAAGAGAATTGCAGATTCAAACCAACAATTAAACTAATGAGAAATTGAAAATTTAAAGGAAAGATGTTACTTGAATTATAGAAATTAGATTCAAATCCTTATAGCAAAATCTTGTGATGAAAAACTAGGGTTTTTGACTACCAAAAACCCTCTACTCCTAATTAGCTAACCTAAAAAAATTGAACCCCTATTATTATATAACCAATTAGAATAAATAGCTCCAAAATTTATAAGAGTTTGACCTAATTAAAACTCTATGAAAGGATAGAAAATCTGAGAAAAATAGCAAGCGGTCCGGACCCATCGGGCAAGGCTGTCCGGATCCCCCCTTTATTTCAATCAGTGAACCTTAGACAAGGGCGGTCTGGATCCTTTTTGGAAAAAAGATCTGGATCGCACCCTTTTTTTCCAGAACTTCTTAGCCATGCGGTCCGGACCATTTTTGAATAAAAGGTCTGGATTGCCTTCAATTTTCATATAGAACTTGCTTTATACCCGGTCCAGATCCTTTTCCAGGGCGGTCTGGACCACCTACCAGATTCATGTAGGGATCTTTTCTAGACTTTTCCCTTCTTCAAATGCTCGTAACTTTTCACCGTAGCTCGAATTGAAGTGTCGTTTCTTCCGGTGTTCTTGTGATCGAAAAATCTTCAACTCTCCAGTTGGCTTCGACTCCGGACTAAGGCTGTAAAATTATAAAATTGCCCCTAGACTTTCCTTCTTTGATTTCTTTCTTAACTTTTCCAATTTCTTTCTTTCTCAATGCTTTAAATACCTGCAAAACTCATGAGAAATACACGAAACTATATATACTTCTTAGAAGGAGTCAGTAGAAAGGAAATGCGATAATTCAACTCATTTTGCATTACTCGAGATGATAACAGTCCCTAAATTAAGGGGTTAAATTCGAAAGAATTTGAGCCTAATCAGTGGAGCACCCACATCTTTAAGTTCCCACTTTATAAGATGAAGGAGGTTGGGGGTCCATCCGACCTTGTTAACTTATGGAATTACCTGACAAATTGCAAGCCCAACTTGTAAATAAGAGCAAAAATGGAACAATCTTGAAGATTCCTTCCCACCAAAAAGGTGGATTCCCCTAACAAGGGGAATAATCCTTCCATAATCTCAGTGGCTAATTTGGCCCCCCCACTTACTTTAAAGGTGAAAAAGAGTTAGTCTCCCACGTTTCTAAAAAATTATCTATGGTAAGTCTTTACATTTTGTTCAAATTTTTACTTCTTCAAAAATCCCTGTTGTGATAACTTTCTATAGCCAATTTTTATCTTGTAGTTCTTCGTGGTCTTTGTCGATATTTTAAACAGAAGGACTGATTAGGAAAGGGCCTATGTAGATCTATACCACACTCTGGGTGAGTCCCATAATGCTCTAAAGGCTGCCAAGAAGGCCTAAGAGGTTGAGAGGAAGGCCTAAGATTTAGAGCTCACCAAGCTAAAATATAGGGTCGATCTGTTGGAGAAGACCGTTGAAGAGTCTCTATAGACCTTGTTTGAGGTCATAGGGGATATGGACAAAGCCTATGACTAAGGGTGGGATGATGCCTTCACCCAAGATGAGAAACAATTGGAATACATTCATAAGTACTACTTTAAGAAAGGTTGGGACAAAGCCTTGGTTAAGGCAGAAGATCTCGGGGACTACTCATCGTCATCAACATGCAAGGTAGGAAATTCATCCTTGACCACCACATTATAGAGTTATTAAGGTTATACACCCAATAAGTTACCCTTCGATGAATATCCATAAAAATTCATTCATCACTTCAGGAATAATACTCTTGTGAATGCTCCCTATCTCGTAGAATATAATAAGGACTCTCAAACACTCGAAAATACTTTAAGTTGGATTTAAGTTCATTCCAAAACTTGTAGAAAATATATTTGTATTGGGATGAAAATAAACTCTATTTACTGTATGGCATGCGGTATTTATCGCTCCTGCCCAAAATCTAAATGCCACGTTCCTTCTTTAATTCATGGACCCGTCCATCTCAAACTAAAAAGATAAAAAAGGAAAGACATTTAAAAAATAAAAATAGAGAAAACATATTCAAGCAATATGAGCAACAATACTAGGCACAAGTAAAGATAAAAAAACTAATCTTTTCACTAAAGGTATAAAGTTGGGCAAGCCCTTATAAATAAAATAACTAAAAGATAATTAAGACAAAGAACAAGGAGTCTTAGGCTAATATAATGAGGTTGGCCTCTTTTCTTATGGTCACCTTCTCTTGATCAACCACATACTTGATTTGGTCTACGACCTTCTTTATTTGATTAACGCTTTCCTTATCTTATCCAGCACCATCAACTTCTCCCCTTCTTCTTCCATGTTTGGAGGATAAGATGGATGGTTCTCACTAAAGATCCCTGATTTATAACAACTTATCATTAGTTATAATAGCTCAGGATAATGCAGATATGGATATCATTCTTAGTAGGGATGCTCTTGGACTAGCTTGCGAAGAATTTTTGTCCGTTCATAAAGCACTTCAAAAGATGATAAGTTCTTATGGTGAGCAAAACTGTTTAGTGTCTTCTCTTCTGCCCTAAATCAAGGTGTTAGAGACATCGATGTTCTATTATAGGATGGGAATAGTTCTTTAAGGGAGAAGCTCAACATATCGGAGCAGATCCTCAATATAGATTAAATGATTAAATAGAGTTTTTAATGAAAATTGATGAGACTGAGATCAGTTTCATCATGGACCTCGTGTAGTTTGGTTTAAGGGCTATGATGAGGGATGGATGGATGGCCTACCTCACTTTTATGAAGACAAGCCATTCGCTTATAAACATAGTGGCTTAATTCTCTGTTCATCATGAGCGTTCCTTGTGATTCCCAATTCTAGCATTGGCATGAGGTTGATTACCAGTTTGTTTGGCTCCATCCTCTTGGAAGTGAGGAATCATGGATTCCTATAAGTGACATTCCAATTCAACAGACCACGGATTATCTCTATGATGATGACATTGACAATTTTTTTTTGATATGATCCATATAATGGGCTTAGTGATACGATGACTGCCGAACTGAATTATCGAAGCTAAAATATCTATAGTCATCATTTTTGTATTTCAACTTTTGTAAATTACTAATGTGGATACTTGTACTTAACTAAATATTAGTGAAATTATCTAGTCAATTCAATGTCATGTATTCTCCTATTTTCTATTCCAAGCATATTTTTGTTAGTTATATTACCTTTTAGGAAAAGTGTCATCATACCACCTTAGGCCTAGGATAAATTATGGTAAAAATGCACCTGGTCGCAGGGCAATCCACCCATTAAGGATTTTAACCGACCAAAGTTGGAACACTTAGTGTCAAGGGATCCTCGTAGGTCTTTTTCTTGCCTGTGCAATTCTTAATGTTTGGGTGTTTATTAGTGATGAAAACATATAGCCTTAAGATACGATTAAGTGTAACCTCACTAAGCATTCAAAGGTCTATTAGAACTAAATCGGATACATTTGAACAAATTTGCGATGATGATGACCATACCATAATGATAATTCATGATTAACAATGCTAGCTTGCCATTTGGAAAAATAAGAAAGATAATTCCATTAATTGAACTTTAAATCATCCAAGAAGTTGGAATAATAACAACTTAAAACTTGAATAAAATTAAAAAGCTTTGGAAATTAAATCTCCTATGGTTGGCTGCATTCTAAGACCTAGGTATCTCCTTTACCTCCATTGTTTCCTAAGGATATCTTTGGAGGTCGACTCTGGTGACTTTGAATGGTCCTTTCCAGTTAGGACCCAAGTTTTCATCCGATGGCATCTACACACTGCCGATAACCTTTCTTAGCACAAAATTTCTTCGATCTGGATCTTTTTTGGATTTATGCCTTTGTTGTATTGCTTGTCCAACTGTTATTATTACAAGGAAAGTTTGATCTAGGCTTACTC
Source organism: Sambucus nigra (assembly GCA_949130495.1). Classification (NCBI taxonomy): domain Eukaryota; kingdom Viridiplantae; phylum Streptophyta; class Magnoliopsida; order Dipsacales; family Adoxaceae; genus Sambucus; species Sambucus nigra. The sequence goes on from OX422209.1 coordinate 536,299,412, forward strand.
TCTTCTTTACGCGGATGGGTTAAGCTCAGCCCTAATGATTTCTTCATTCATGGATTGATTGACAATAGTTGTCCTTGTGGTCAGGAAATCAGCCTTAAGTGGAAATATGGCTTTCATTCCATAAGCCAAGATAAAGGGCGTTTCCCCAGTTGACCTCCTGGGCATTATTCGATATCCTCAAAGTACTTGGGTATAATACCCTATAATTTCCTAGCATTATTTAAATTAGTTAAATTTTGAAATTTATATTATGTGCTTTTTGTGACATGTGATGTCACTATTTATGAATTAATACACTGTAATACACAGTAATTCATTAATTAAATATTTAGTAGTGGCTATGTATTATGGGCGACTACAGAGACATGGTATTGGGGGCTTCCTTATTTGTATTATCCCCTCGATATCGGGTTCCACCGACTGTGAAATAATTTTCTATAATGTCGTGTCATACTAAATTAATAAATAATTAAATAATAGATTTTTGGTTGGTAACGGATTAAATAATCGTTGGTCTTATCTCATAATTTGGGTTGACGTTTGGGACATGCAGGATGTCTGCTTGTTACTTAAAATTATGGGTTTTAGGTCTTGTGGGTTGGTATATGACTTGGATTGTGTTTTGGGCTACTTGGAGATGTATTTGGTTGGGCTCATTAGGTTGAGGCCCATATGGGGCCTAACCCTAAAATATAGATTAACACTCTTAAAGGGTTATTAGGTTAATTTATCATCACATCAACAACTTTAGAAAGAAAACCTAAGGTAATAGAGAAGAGGCATCTTGGAGAGACGAGGATTAAAACATTTGAGCTTAGAGTTTCACCCCACCTTTGAATTGAGGCAAGTTTACCTAGTGTAGGGATATAATTATTTTTATGTTATAGTGTAACTATTCATTGGAATCTAGACCTAACTGTATTGTAATCTAATTATTATAATCTACTAACTAGTTTCGTAACTAAATTAGTGGGCTAATTTAAAATAATAGTCGTGATAATGGTATAAACTAATTTTATTATAACTCCTTATGAATCAAAGATGGAATTGATATATAATTTTTAGGAGGATGTTATACACTAAAAATTAATCAAAAGCCCCATAATAATTGAACAAATTGATAATAATCAGAACTCAATTGATTAAAAGATTTGAACTTACGGTTCTTGGATTAGAACAAGAATAAATCCTTTTAAATCATGTTGGAATCGTGTAAAAGCCTTAGATGTATGTTAGCATTGATCTTAAACTAATTAAATTTAAAGGAGGATTGCTTTGGAGATGTTTAGAGGCTTCAAAATTAGGTTTTGCTGATAACAATGGCAGAAATGGTTATTGGAGAAGAAGAATTTGGATTCATCTCGTTTGAATAAGATTTGCATCTCGTTTGAACGAGATTGGTTAGTTTATGCGAACGAGTTTTAAAACCCTTTGGACAAGTTAAGATTTTTTGTTCGAATGACTTTAGTATGTTGTTCGAACGACATGTAGAATCTAGTCAGAATGAGATATAGTCTTTTATTCGAACAAATTTGGCACTGTTTGGAGATTTTATTCCTAATTAAAAGAGACTAATTAATTTGGTAAATTCAGATTAAGACTTAGTAACCTTTGTATGCTTAGGATTACTACTCTTATGTATTATGTGATACATACCATGTGTGACTGCTCATGGGATACGTAGTATAGAGGATATCCATAATGGGGCGTGTACGATGTAGATCGTGCTGGCACCGTGGTCAAAGAGTCGGGATCTACCTTGGTCATATTACCTCGATCAGTACATGCTAAAAGTCCCCGTTGTATTCCAAGGGAATTAATAGGGGGATCCTCTCATACAGCTCGGGGTATGGGGCTATATGATTAGTCTGAAGGTGTAGTAATTATACCTTATTGATGGCTTGAGGTTATTGGTGTGGGATAACCTATAACTATGCTTAGTACGCACATGGGATCCCTGAAGGTGATAAGGATAGGATTTCTTTATGTACGGGATCGACCATAGCCCTTTGTTATGTACATAGATGAGATAATACTTATGTGACATTGACATAGGAAATGTCTTTTCCCTATATGTTCATACACTTGGAATGTATAGAGTGGTATCATTATGGAACCTTTATTTATATTTAATTGCAATGAATAATATGTAACTATGGGGTTCACTTGGGTTTGGGAGTTAGATGTATGGGATTTTTAGGATTGTTTTTGGTTAGGATGACTTAAAGGAAATTAAAATGTGGGAGGAAGATGCACAGTTATATTGTAACCCAAGCTCGGATATATTCTTACTCTTAATAAACCAGGTGTTAACATTTTTGTTTAATTCTCTTTTCAGGACCTAGGCCACATGTGGAGCCTCACTCCTGATTTTATCTTACATTTTTCTATTATTGCTCTTATAGGATGTAAGTGTAGAGACTGTATGCTCAATCTTTATATTCCTATTTACATTTATGTTGTGTCAACTATTTAGTAGTTATTACTATGTTCAGAGAGTTAGTTTTATATTGAGATTGTTATACTTATAGTGTTGAGTTTTATTACTGTGGATGATTATGGTATCAGGGCTTTATACTAACTTGTTCGTCTGGTTGTATCTAGTTATTTAGTTCACACATATTAGTTACTTCATCGCATGCTTAGAATGACACTCAATTGTTTAGACTACTATTTTTACTTATTTTAGACCTAATCAATCTACTTTAGAGTTAACGGGGTGTCACAGTTAGTATCAGAGCATTCCAGGTTCTAGTGTCCTTAGTATCTTGAGTGCACCCATTATTTTTCCACATTGCATTCTTTGATTACTTTAGAGTTTAACCGTTTAGGACTTGTATTATCTACAATAAAGACCTCTTAGGGGGTTTAGTGCCATTATTCCAGACGATCATCTCAGATTGATCAAATTTTATTAGGCGGGTTACTTATTTGAATTTCCTTTGTTAGACGTCCCACACGTGAGGTCGATTTCAATCGGGAGTTAGTAACTTTTTGGAATGAGGCCTTTATTATGTGCTTAGCGCACGGTTCGAGGGGACATGCTTTCACTCACCTTCCGTAATGGTATTAGAAGTAAGTTTGATGACCTCGTCTAGGTGACCGTGTGGTAGCCAGTATGAGGAGGAGTTCAACTATCTTTCTCTTTATGCACCATAAGAAATTGATGCTGAAGTGAAAAAGGATATTCATATTATCAACTACAATGCGCGAAGACTTTTTGTATCACTAGGCGTTATTTGACAACCCATTATTCACCACTTGCTCATAGATGGTGGAAGTTACTTTCCTACATCTGTAAAACTATCAAAGCTATCTGAAGGATCGAGTCCTTAAGATTATGAGGACCGAGGCCAGAGTCGGCCCAAATGACTAAAGGTAGTGTAGCATTGAACTGAGTGGGGAAAACCTCACCAACATAAGGAACCACGTAGGGATAAGTAGACCAAATAGGTTTCTAGGAGAAGACAAGCAGAGTTATTTTATCCAGTAGAGCCAAGGACAAAAGATCATGACCAACAAGAATAGGGTCTACAAGACCAACTTTAGAGAAAATCGACCATATAGATAAGGTTAGAAGAGTCTCCTATAGGGATTTCGTTTCGATAGTTACTTTATGAGGAAAGTGTTACAATTATGGTGAGTGAGATCACTTAATAGAAGCCTTAGGGAAACCTTTAGTACTAGGGCACTATCGGGGGGATGGTTATGATTATGTTTACGGATCACGTGCACCGGGTCTTAGTTTGACACTGAGGAGTTCTCATTATTTTATTAGTAGTTAATTTACCATGAGGTTGATATATAGAGATCTTACCAATGAGTTTTTTTATATGTGGATTGTTGTCAATTTATAAAATACCGCAAGGGCACGGAATATTATAGAATAGCGAGTGTACGTATGTGTCAAACCCACAGACATTTGTCAATTTTTCATTCAAATTAATTGTGATTGTCCAACTAGATGAAATGGGTTTAGAGATCAAATGTGATATTAAACTAACCTAACACAATTAAAAAGTGTGACCACGAAAGATATAAACTAGTGTGTGAGAAACTAGGACATTGGATCCATTTATCATGTTTATTTAATACTATGCAATAATTTAAACTCGTCATTTTTGATTTTGTAACACAAATTAAACAGACTCTCATCATTTTTAATTTGGAAAATAACACGGTTAAGTTCACAATCAAATTTAACGTATCTACATTTAGTCGGCTAAAATTCGTATTCCTTTAAAAAGTTCACTTTTAAATTTTAATGTAGTCTTTAAGCATGGACTATTAAAACAATCAAGTTCAAGCATAATCCATCAAAAAGTATTCATACTTAAAAAATAAAAATATGATTTTTTTCCAAACAAAGCCGAAGGTTTAAAACACACTCCCGTGTCATTTTGAATGAATACTGAATTTTTAAAACGTTTATCACATATCGGGAACAAAGATGAATTTAAATCAGGCACAATATTAATCAAACATGATAAATTTCACCTAGTCCTCGTAAAGAAATTATGCTAGCATCATTGAAGACAGAATAAAATTGCAAGAATGAATACCGATTTTCATTAATAAAGAAAGTTACAATTGTTGTGCCTCACAAATAAACTTGACAAAACTCATCCCACAATTGTTGTGCCTCACAAATGAACTTGACAAAATTCCTCCCACAAAGATACAATTCTTAACCCTCAAATAGAAATAAAAACTCTCAAAATAAAACTACCAAAAAATGTTCTAAAGTGGCCCTCTACAATTTTTTCTCCCCCCAAAATGATGATCCCAAAGTTCTTATTTATAGGCTTAGGAATAAGGTATTAGAGTTTTGGTGAAACTCTTCCTGATTGGCCGAAACATGTCGAAACTCACCATTCCACCTCTTCTATCATTAGATGGGGATAAGGGTACGAATTTCTCCCCACTCGAAAAGTCTTAGATTTTCTTGCTGAACATGCATGCCAATTTCGTCCAAATCGAAGAATAAAAATTCTCAACTTTTTTTAGAGCTTTTTTTGAACGACCGTAAGAATCAGCATTTTCGAGCTTTTTTCGAGTTGATCATCAATTTGTACAAAATTCCATCATTACCTGCAAAATTTTCACTAGGCAACTTTTTTCACAAATTAGTATTAGTATATTATAAAATTATCGAAGTGCCCATTTTTAGCTTAAAATTGCCATTTTCAATCCAAATTCAATCATACTTGCATTTTTTCCTTTTTTAATAAAATGATCCTAAGAACTTAATAAATAAAATAAAATGAGACTAACAAAGTATACAGTTGGGTATAAAATATATAAAATAATGCACTCATCAAATACCTCCAAACTTAAACTTTGTTAGTCCTCGAGCAAAACTAAAACTTTAAAATCTAATCGACTATCGTAGGAATCACGATTGCATTTAGCATGTGTAACGAGACGTTAAATCCATAGGTTACCCTAGTGGATGAGTTTTGTCTCGTGAGGGTTAGCAGTGAATATACCCACAAAATTTAAAAACTTGGCTTAATACAAAAGACTGAAAAGTAATATAACCAAGTTTGAATGCAACCTTCATAAATATAGTAGAACTTCACTTTTCAATCTCAACTTATCGTGTGTGTGTGTGTATGTGCATAGCCAATATGACTGTCCATTTCAAAAGATTTGATCGTTACATTTCTTATCCGAAAGTTCGTTTTAAATTCAAAATCTCACGGAATGGACTCAAAATTGAACACTCGAAAATGGGTTATTTTCTCTCGGTAATGTGAATAAAAGAGTAAATTGAAATGAAAAAATTTCACATATACATGAAAAAAATGGACGGATGATGCTTGAAATAGCACCACCAGTCAAGGTGTTTGTAAGCTCAAACTAGTGATAACAATGGCAGCACAAGAGTATACTAAATATAAGAGATTAAGGTGAGGAGAAGAGGATGAACACTTGAATGTAAGTGGTTCAGCCAATCTGGCCTACATCCACTATGAGTGTGTGTGAGTAATATCACTGAATGAAGGCACAAATGGCCATGGATACAATCTCTTAAGCTTTCTCTCTCTACTGTGTAAAATGACAGAGTTTCAGCTAGGGTTGTAATTTTTTATCCATTATACAAGTAGGAGAAGGCAAGTATATATAGTATGTGGGGGGTGTAATGCACTCCCTATGCATGCAATAAGCATGTGTGTTGATCTAAACAATCTGATGAAGACATCTGTCACTGTCACATGTAGGGAATGATGATGAAATATTCCCCCATGTGAGGGGATTGATTTATTACAACTGATTGTATACACGTGTTCCCATCCATACATACGCGAGTAAAGGCTCGGCCATCTTCGATTGGTACCAACCTTGGCCTGGAAGAGTACGAGGTGGGTAAAGTCTGGATATTTCCCAATCCAAGATGATTCATGATGGCCTCGACTCATGTAAAGTCGAGGTAAGACAAGCGAAGTCATAATGTCGGCCTGGGCCGAGGTTATGCAGGAGCAGGTTTGGAACATCGGATGATTCTGAGCCGAGGTTGGCTATGATGGCGGCGTCCGAGGTTGCCAACCCTGGATGACCTTATGAATAACTGCCCCCATGGATCATGAAGACCTCAACTGTTGTCTGACTGTGAGGTAACTAGTGACGTCGGCCATGGCCGACCTTGCTTGGAACGAGATCGTTGTTTGCCAATCTAAGGCCCTTCTGAACTCGACCATCTCTCAGGCCGAGGTTGATGTCTCTGAGCTGTTGGGTCGATATAGGGCATATCAAGCACCCCCTAGCCCTTAGTTGCCTATGTGAATAGGTGACTAAGGGATGTGCATGTCCGAGGCGAGATTTCTGTTAGTGCCAACACTTTTTTGACAAGTGTCAACTGCTGAAGTAGCTGGTGTGCCTGGAAAGCTCAATGATTGCAGTCTTTTGGGCTCTTAAGGCAATAATGGGCCTTGGGATGTGTGCAAGAGAATTTTGAGGTTTTTAACCCTTTTATTTCTCTTTCTTCTTTATTTCCACATTCTCTTGCCTGAGCTTTCTATGCTTTCTCTCTCTCTCTACAAGAGCTTGGTTAGGAGTGCATTAGGTGGATTTCTCTTGCCAACCTTTCCCTTCTTCTCCTCGCATTCCATCAGGTATCGTCTATTACCTCTTCTTCTCCATTTTTCCAGCCTTTAATTCCTGATTTTTCATTTTTCGGCGAGTTCTTTGAGTTTTTCGGCCTTTGCTTGCATTTTTCGGTGGCACTGGTTCTTGTTATTCTTGGTTATTTTTTGCTCAAAGTTACTAGTTTAATCCTCAGTCAAGTTGAGTCTAGTTGTTTGTTCATGTTTAATATCCCAAGTGTGAGGTCGTCCTCCTATGCTCAAACCTCTTTATCAGCTTTTAGAAGAATTCCCATCTCTTAGAGAGAGGACTTCAGAGAAGATTAAGAAAATAGAACGAGCCCAAGAGGAAGCTCGTAGGGATGAGGCCTTCCCCTTCAGACCTATCTTTCCACCCCCTCTGAAGGTCATATACCCTGAGCCCTTTGTTCCTGCAGAGGTCCCAGTAGAGCCCATCCCTATGTCTGATTCTGAGTCTGAGTCTGAGTCGTCAACCTCAGACCCTATGTTTGTGGATTCTTTTCAAGAAGCCATGGATTGTTCCATCAGGATGGATCGTGCCCATGATCAAGCCGAGGTTTCCAGCCGGGCCTCTTCAGACAAGAGTTTTAGCACCTCTCATTCTTCCTCTGATGTTGAAATTATAGGACCCAGTGTGGCTGTTCCACCAATCCTAGACGTTATTCCCTTATCAACCGCTACAGGGGCTGAGTTTGGTCAGAGGTTCCCTGATGGTAATCCCTCGTCCACTCCAGTCGACGTTGAAAAAGATGAGGATGATGATAACGAGAGCGATGTTGACACCTCGAAGGCATCTGAGATAGAGAGCACTATCAGCGAACTCGACCTTCTTTCCTTCAGACACCTGTATTCCATAGGTCCTTCTATAAAACTTAGGAGACCTCTGAGGGCCGAGAGGGCTTTAGGCGGTCGAGATGGTGAGATCTGTTTGTATGAGTAGATGTTCAAGTTAGGATTTCGTCTTCCCATCCATCCAATTATTTGGTCCATATTGTCCTATATTAATTTATCCCCTTCCCAGTTATTCCCCAACGCCTGGAGGGTGATAATTGGAGCAATAGTTATATGGAGGGCAGTCCACCATTCAGACCTTTCTGTCCAGGTCTTCACTAGGTGCTACGTCCCTTCCTCTACCAGGAATCATCGGAGCTATTACCACTTTTTAGCTCGAAAGTCAAATAAAAAGATGTTGCAGGTTGCCCAAACTTCAAATCACAATTGGAAACTGCGATACTTCTTCGCCTCAGGGTCATCGGAATTTGGCACTTGTGCCCCCTCTTCGTCCTTAGAGCCGAGGATGCCCCTGAAATGGGGAAAAGTGATAATGGCTGCTAAGGCCGACCCTGGGCTAAGCCAAAATAATCTCCAAAAGGTCAAAAACCTTGAGGATCAGGGGGAGCATGGTCTGCTAGTCAAGTGCGAGCATCTGATGACCCCATACTATCTCTCTGAGAATGGCCTTGGGGGGAGTCCTCTGATTGAGCTCCGTAAGTGTTTATTTTTCCATAAGTTGTACGTCTGATTATGTCATGTCTCTAATTCTCTAACTCAGGCCTTTCTGTATGTAGAGCGCCCCAAAGGAATTTTTGACGACCTCTAGGAGATAGCAGCCCCTAGTCTCACGAAGCTTGTAAAGAAAGAAGGTCTAAATGCGCTTCCTCCCCCTCCAACTACTTCAAGGGCTAAGGCCTCCAAGAAGAGGAAACCTACCGACCCTGCCCCTATGGATCAGAGGCAGAAGAAGAAGGGTTCACAAGGGGATCGTGCCATCCCCGTCTCCTCTAAGGATGTATTAGTTGCTCGTCTGGAGCAACTGAAGATTGGTGATAGCCTTATCGACCAAAGTCTGAAGGCCCTGGATGCTATCGGCTCTGTCATGACCGACTCTAATAAATGCTTCTGCCATTCAATGGACACCCCTATGCTGGCCAAGTTTGGTCTCCACCGATCCATCTAAGTAAGACCCTTTGCTTTTGCTTTTTCTGAGTAAGTGTAACCTCGTCTTTGACTTTTAAAGTCTTGAACTGACATCTCTGCATATGTTCTGCAGGGGCTCCTCTCCTTGCACCACTTTGTGGATTAGACTCTAAAGAAACTTCCTCTGATCGAGAAGGGAAAAGAGGCCCAGAAGACCGAGGCTGCCTTGAACGCTGAAGTGGAGCATCTGAAGGCTTCTTTGGAGAAGTTTGAAGTTAAGGCCAAGCAGCTGGAGAAGGATATGGGCAAGCTCCAAAAGGACCATACCACTGCTCTGAAGACGCAAGCTGACTCTCTCCAGCACAAGGTTGACGTTGCTGTGAAGGCTGCCTTGGATGATGCCTCTAAAAAGATCTTGGAGGAGTACAAGGTCTCTGATGAATTTATCAACTTTGGCTTCGAGGACCTCGAAAGGGGTGTAAAGGCCACTGTCAAATGCGCTACCATGAAGGAGACGGAATTAGGGAGCCTTAAGGCCTCTAACTTCATTGGTCTGGGCTACGCCAATCCTTGATTTACTCAGGCCTTGCAAAAGGTAGAGGAGGAGGGAGGTGCCACACCTACTGAGACTGTTCCCCAAGATGACACCAGGACTGAAGACATTGGTCCTCAGGATGATGGGGTAGAAGTGACCAACCTCAGCCAGGGAGATGGAGGCATGGCAACTAACCCTGAGGCAACAGACACTTGACCACCTTGTGAAGCTCTTTGTAATTTTTAATTTCCAATTCAAACTGTAACCTCTGATGATAAACTTTGTTACCTTGTTGCTTGTACTTCTTAACTTTATTCTATGTCAACCTCTAAAGGGGGACTTATTTCTTTATTTGCTGAATGTTCAATGAATGATTTTTCTGTCATGCAATGTGTTTATGCTAAGGCCTAAGGTCATCAACTAAGATGTTACCCTCATAAAATGTTCACCAAATTAATGATGTTAAGGTCTGAGGTCATCAACTAAGGTGTTACCCTCATAAAATGTTCACCAAATTAATGATGTTAAGGTCCGAGGTCATCAAGTAAGATGTTACCTCCATAAAATTTTCACCAAATAAATGATGTCTAAGGTCTGAGGTCATCCAAGTATGATGTTCACCTCAGACCTTGTCACCAAATTATGATGTTCACCTCAGACCTTGTCACTAAATTATGATGTTTAAGGTCTGATGTCATCAATTAAGATGCTATCCCCATAAATTCTACTACTAGAGCGTAATGAACCAAGAATTGACTCGGGAATCGATCTTCTCATTAATAATCTCTTCATAAGATGATGTATATTTACATAGTAACTCTTGCAACATCATATATAATACTTTTTTAGATGATCGGCATTCCAAGGATTAGAAAAAGGTTCCCCTTTAAGGTTTTCGAGCCTGTAGGTCCCAGGCACAACCTCCTCAACCACTTTGTAAGGACCATGCCAATTCGGGTGAAGATTATTTGCCTTCTGTAACGTCTTCTTCAGCACTAGATCTCCCACAACTATGGGTCTTGATTTTACCCTTTGATTGTAGAACTTTGTTGTTCTCTGCTGGTAAGCTGACTGGCTGATTTCTGCATCCTCCCTTCTCTCTTCGATCAAATCGAGGTCAAGTCTTCTCTCCTCCCAATTCTTATCAAGGTCATAGGTCTGAACCCTATGAGTAGTAAGTCATACTTCTGTTGGTATTACGGCCTCCGAGCCATGTGCTAACATAAACGGGGTCTCCTCCGTTGGTGTCCTAGCCGTTGTTTTGTAGGCCCATAACACAACATAAACCTCTTCAGTCCATTTTCCCTTAGCTTCTTCTAACCTCTTCTTGATCCCGTCACGGATCGTTCTGTTTGTGACTTATGTCTGACCGTTTGCCTGAGATAAGTCAGGATAAGAGAAAAATTGCTTTATCCCAACTCTTTCGCAATATTTTTCCAAGGAAGAATTCTTGAACTAGGTTTCGTTGTCCGAGATGAGGGTGTTTGGGAGGCCATGTCTGCATATGATGTTCTTCCAAATAAATTAGAAGGTCTTCTGCTCTGTAATCTTGATCATCGACTCGGCCTCTACCCATTTGGAGAAGTAATCAATGAAGACTATCAAGAATCGGTAGTTATTTGCAGCTCTTGGCAGGGGACCCACTAAGTCAATTCCCCATACTACGAACGGCCAAGGAGAACTTATTGACGTCATAGTCTGATGAGGTTGATGGGGGATAGTGGAGAAACTTTGGCATTTTTCACACCTCTTCACGTAGGCTGCAGCATCCTTGGCCAAGGTCGGCCACCAGTATCCCTGCGTGATAATCCGCTTGGCTAAAGGTCTTCCTCTTATGTGGCTGGAGCAAGAACCCTCGTGCACCTCCTTTAAGACACGGGGAACTTTTGTGGGATGGACACATCTGAGGAGAGGTAGTAGAAATCCTTTCTTATATAGGATGTCTGCTACACTTGAGAACTTTGCAGCTCTGTACCTTAGTTTCCTCCTCTCTAACTTTGATTCTGGTAGATTTCTCCCTCTGATATATCTGATAATGGGATCCATCCATAAGTCCCCTAAGTTCAAATTGAGTCAAGGGTTACTAACCTCCTCTTCTTCAATGGTTGCCTTGGGCAGTATCTCGTCCGGAACTGTCCTTCTGATGTCTGTCCTTATTGCTGAAGCCAGCCTTGCCAGTGCGTCTGCATGGCTATTATTTTGTCGAGGTATTCTATTCATCTTTACCTCTTCGAAACCTTCTAATATTTCTCTCACCCTCTTCAGGTATTTGTCCATCCTTTCATCCTTGGCCTCATAAACTCCCAACACTTGATTAACAACTAACCTTGAGTCACTATGAAGCAGGCGTCGTCTTACCCTAAGGGTCTTCACCAATGAGAGGCCCGCTATCATGGCCTCATATTCAGACTCGTTGTTTGACGCCTTAAAGTTAAAACTTAGGGCATATTCAACGTTAGTACCATCTGGAGCTGAAAGTATTAGCCCTGCACAACTTCCGCTTTCACAAGCAAACCCGTCAACAAAGAGGTTCCAGATGTCTTTATCTGATGAGAAGCTCCCTTCTGATGTGAGTCCATGCCCGAAGAGGTACCGATCTTCCTCATTCTCGGCTATTCCATTTTTGGTTCTCTTGGATACAACCTCTTTAGGATCTCGAAAGACATTACTGTTTGACCGCTCTGCAGTCTCTAGGTCATTCTCAACCTCGGTATCTTCCCATGTGAACTCAGCGACAAAATTTTCAAGTTCCTACCCTTTGATGGCCATCCTAGGTTGATAAGTAAGGTCATACTCTCCCAACTCAATGGCCCATGTCATCAATCTACCCGACTTCTCATGTTTATAGAGGACCTGTCTTAATGGGGAGTCGGTGAGGACCATGGAATGGGCCTGAAAGTAGGGATTCATCTTTCTGGAAGCATGTATCAAGCCGTAGGCTAACTTTTCCATCCGAGGATAATTCTATTCATACCCTTCAAGGGCCTTACTGTTGAAGTATACAGGCCTTTGAGCCCCAACGTCTTCCCGTAGAATAGCTGCACTTATAGCCGATTCAGAGACTGCTAGATAAACATACAACTTCTCTCTCGCTATTGGCCGAGATAAGATCAAGGGATATCCGAGGTAGGACTTGAGTTTGTTAAAAGCCTCATCACACTCTTTGCCCCATTCTAAGGCCTTTCTATGCACCTTAAAGAACAAAAGACACTTGTCCGTCGCCCTGGAAACAAATCTGTTGAGTGCAGTTACTCTTCCAGTGAGCCTCTGAACGTCCTTGATGCTTTTTGGTGTCTTCATGTCTAAAAAAGATTTAATTTTCTCAGGGTTCGCCTCTATTCCTCTCTGATTGATAATGAATCCAAGGAACTTCCCATCACCTACCCCGAAGACACACTTCGTCGGGTTGAGTTTCATTCTGTACAAGTCCATGGTATCGAAGGTCTTTTCTAGGTCTTCCACATGAGTGCAGGCCTTTAAGCCCTTCGTCATCTTATCGTCTACGTACACCTCCATAGTCTTGCCTATTTGAGCCTCAAACATCTTATTCACAGGATGTTGGTATGTTGCCCCCATATTTTTCAATCCGAAGGGCATAACCTTGTAACAATATGTCCCTTTGTCCGTGATGAAGGTTGTCTTCTCTGAGTCTTCGGCATCTATGAAGGTCTGGTTATAGCCTGAATACGCGTTCATAAAGCTCATGAGCTCATGCCCTGCAGTGGCATCTACCATCTGGTCGATCTGAGGTAAGGGATAGCTATCTTTTGGGCAAGACTTGTTCAGGTCGGTGAAGTCTACGCACATCCTCCATTTTCCATTGACTTTGGGTACTATGACTGTGTTTGACAACCACTCCGGATATATAACTTCCCTTAAAACTCGGCCTCTTCCAACTTTCTGACTTCTTCCCAGATGACGTTGTACTTCTCCCTAGAGTAGATTCTTCCTCTTTGTTTGATTAGCCTAGCATCCTTAGTCACATTCAGCTTGTGGCACATAACGTCAGGGCTGATGCCAGGCATGTCCGCGTGACTCCAAGCGAAGACACTCTGCCTCTTCCTCAGGAATTTTATCAGCTCTTCCTTAATTTCTGCCTTTAAGGTTTTACCGACCTGGACGGTTTTTTCTGGCTCGTCCTCATTGAGGATGATGGATTCTACCTCTTCCGTATCCTCTCCTTTCTTTAATTTCGTTTCATCTCTGGGGTCAAGTGTATCAATGTTATATGTGGTAGTTGCTCTCTTATGAGCCTCTCTCTCTTCAGCCGAGTTGAAGTAGCATTCTCATGCTATGGTCTGGTCACCCTGCACTTCCCCTACCCCATAGGGGGTCGGGAATTTTAGCATTTGGTGGACCGTCGATGGCACGACCTCAAACTCTTTAAGGGCTACTCTTCCTATGATGAGGTTATAGGCCGAGAAGATGTTTTCATCCATGACAAAAAAAATTATCTTCCGGGTTAACCTTTTAGGCCACTCATCACCCATTCGTACGTCCATCTCATATATGCCCAACAGATGGACCTTTTCACCGTTGAATCCCATTAACGGATGATGATAGGGTACCAGCCTATCTCTGCTAAGGCCTAGGCTTTTGAAGCAGGGCCAGAACATCACATCTGCTGAACTTACTCCATCTACAAGAATTTTTTGTACCTCACATCCATGCACCCTTGTTGTGATTACTAAAGGGTCATCATGCGGAGCTAGGATGCCTTTAAAGACGAGTTGGGAGAACCCAACTATGAGATTTTCCATATCCACCTTCTTTCTCTTCTGCTTGGTTTTGGAAGACGTCATCAGATTTACCAATTTTGGCTTGGCCACTGACTTGGCCTCTGCCACATGAGCTTTTCGGTCAGCCACTTCAGAGCCACCCCCTGCTAGCCCTCCATATATGGTGTTAACACCGAAAGATATCATGCCAACCTCTGCACTGGGGCGTTGTCATCTTTTAGTGGGAGGTCTGGATCGTATTCATCATCACCGTCGGAGTCATCATATCTTCTTGCTGGAGTATTGTCACGGCATCTATCGTTTCTCTTTTTTTAGGGTCATCTCTTCCCCTTTTAGGATCCTTGTCATCAACGTACTTTCTCAACTTTCCTGATTTCAATATTTTTTTGATCTCATCCTTTAAGGCGAAGCACTTGTCTGTAACATGGCTATGGTCTTGGTGGAACTCGCACCACAAGTTCTGGTTCCTCTTATGTGGAGGAGCCTTCAGCTTCTCTGTCCATCTTAGGGACCGGTCATTCTTGATCTCATTGAGGATATGTTCGCAGCTTACAGTAAGAGGGGTATAACATGCAAACTTGTTATTAGTTGACCTCTTATTTCCATCCTTTTTTCTTTGTAACTTCCCGCTGCCACTGCCGTTCTCATCCTCATACTTTGCGGCCATGGCCTCTTCAGCGTTCATGACCTTACCCGCAGTTTCCAGTAATTCTACCATGGACTTGGGAGGGTCTTCCCTAAGTTTCCATAACAACTTTCCTTTACAGAGACCTCCTATGAGAGCGGTCATAGCTATACTCTCTTTGTAATCTTCCACCTTCAGTTTTTCTTTGTTGAATCTAGCAATGTAGTCTCTTAGACTTTCATTTTTTCCTTGCTTAACATACAACAGATGGGTGGTCTTCTTTTGAGGTCTTACCCCAAAATAGAAGTTGTGAATGAATCGTTCAGCCAAGCCCTTAAAGTTCTCTATTGAGTTCTTTAGGAGAGAGTTAAACCAGATATGTGCAGCTCCTATCAAAGTCCCGAAGAAGGTCCGACATTTCATCTCATCTGGTATTAAGTAAATGCCCGCTGCAGACTGGTACATCTCGATATGATGTACAGGGTTTGTACTCCCATCATACTTGGGAGACACTGTAGGTGGCTTGAACTTTACAGGGGTATGGAAGCTCACTATCGTAGCCACGAACGGAGAGCCTTATGATAATCCTCTTTGTAGTGGTTCTCAACTTTTAATGAGGTCACCTATCTTGTCCTCAAGACGTTGGATGGAGTCATTCCATGGTCTTGCAACATCGGCCTGACCGAGGTTGTCCCCAGCCACCTCTAAGGAGTGGACTGAGGATTCCCCAATCGCAGCACAACGTCGGTTGTTGACCTCTTCCTGATCCTTACCTCGTCCTGTGTTAGGTCGGCCTTGCTGAGGCCGACGTTGCCCCTCTTCCCTTTGTGAGCCGGCTACACTCCTTGACCTAGATAACCTCTATCGCAGGTCGTTCACTGGGTGGAGCCTTTCAAAGGTCGACCCTCTACTTAATCGATCAAAATTTGACCCTCTTTATTCAGCGTCTTCACCTCTTCGGCCTCCACAGCCTCGGTTCTGCTGAATAGGACGTACTGTGTTATTTGAAACCTTATACGGCTCCCAATAATCTTCTGTAGCTTCTTTTGCCTCTAAATAATCATACCTATCCTCAGGGCATGGGTGTCCTTACCTCCCCAAATGCAAACGTCTAGGCTCAGCAACGTCCCTCCTTCGCTGAGGCGTAGGGTGGTCTTTCCACGGTGCCTGGGGTGGTCCCCTGGCATCAAGATGAGGCTGAACGGTCGCCAGAGTAATCATCCCCGATGAGACCCTAGGTGGTCTCATCATGTTTTGACTGAGTTGTGCAAATTGCTCCTTCATCACTTGCTGCATTGCTGCCAAGGACTTCAAGGCTGCCACCACCTCAGCCATTTCGGACTGGGGTGGTGCCTGGATGGAACTAGGCCCTCCAGCACCAGGTGGTGGAGGAGGTGGTAGTAACTCCGATGCCATGTGCTAAAACTAAAGATCTTATAGAGTAAATGAGCTTTGTACCTTGACGGACCTCTTCCAATGGTGAAGCAGCTCCACACAAGGGGTGAGGCCTGGTTCACCACCAGAGTCTCCGGTGAGGTTAAGCAAAAAATGAGGAAGAAATAGCTTCTCGTTCCACAGACGGCGCCAAATAATAATGCTGGAAATAGCGCCACCAGTCAAGATGTTTGTAAGCTCAAACTAATGATAACAATGGCAGCACAAGAGTATACTAAATATAAGAGATTGAGGTGAGGAGAAGAGAAGAGGATGAACACTTGAATGTAAGTGGTTCAGCTTATCCGGCCTACGTCCACTGTGAGTGTGTGTGAGTAATATCACTGAATGAAGGCACTAATGGCCATGGATACAATCTCTCAAGCTTTCTCTCTCTACTGTGTAAAATGACAGAGTTTCCGCTAGGGTTGTAATTTTTGATCCCTTATCCAAGTAGGAGACGACAAGTATATATAGTATGTGGGGGGTGTAATGCACCCCCTATGCATGCAATGAGCATGTGTGTGTTGATCTAGACAATCTGATGAAGACATCTGTCACTGTCACGTGTAGGGAATAATGATGAAATATTCCCCCACGTGAGGGGATTGATTTGTTACAACTGATTGTATACACGTGTTCCCATCCATACATACGTGAGTAAAGGCTCGGCCATCTTCGATTGGTACCAACCTCAGCCTGGAAGAGTACGAGGTGGGTGAAGTCTGGCTATTGCCCAATCCGAGATGATTAATGATGGCCTCGGCTCATGTAAAGCCGAGGTAAGACAAGCGAAGTCATAATGTCGGCCTGGGCCGAGGTTATGTAGGAGCAGGTTCGGAACATCGGACGATTCTGAGCCGAGGTTGGTTATGATGGCGGCGTAGTCTTTGCAAGATCGACTTGCACTCGTCCGAGATTGCCAGCCCTGGATGACTTGATGAATAACTGCCCCCATGGATCATGAAGGCCTCAACTATTGTGTGACTGTGAGGCAACTGGTGACGACGGTCATGGCCAACCTTGTTGGGACGAGACCGTTGTTTGCCAATCTAAGTCCCTTCTGACCTCGGACATCTCTCAGGCCGAGGTTGATGTCTCTGAGCTGTTGGGTCCATATAGGGCATATCATGGACTTTTTTTTTATAATGGATGAATATGAACTCATGAATGGAAAATCGATTATTTATTGATAAAATTGAATCTCACAATAGATCCTATTCATCTTCTCTCTACACTATAACTAGATTCACCTGAGATCGATTAAGACTTTCTTTGGTTGTATTGTAGGCTCGAGTTTGTCCAGAAGGAATGGTTTTTGGAGTTCAACATTTTTCAGAATATAGAGGTTTTCCGGTATTTTGACTCTTAGGCACTTTTTATCACCTCCATTTTTCTTCTCTTTCCTTTTTATTTTCCACTGACATTTTATTGATTTTTTTTTCAGTCTTCCCCTTTTTCTTTATTTTTCACACATCATTCTGTTGCAAACTCTTTTTTTTTTCAGCTGTAATTTGACCCCAATATTCTTAAAAAATGGATATGGATTCTTTTTATGGGCTTTAAACTCCGAGTTGGAGTTGGGTAGGATAATGGGTTTTCAATTAAAGTCTTATTTTCTTTTTGGCTCAAATGGGCTTGCAACTGAATGATGTAAAAATGGTGAAGTTAGGCTTTATTTTGGGCTTTCAAACGATGGCCTAATCTTATTTCTGAAGTTTCATTGCGTTAATTTACGTCTCAAGATGATTTACTAAGACTTCTAGTGCTTTAAGATTCAGATTTTGACTTTTTTATTTTCAATAATCGAACAAAACAATGAATTTGAGTTCATCAACAAATTTGTCACTAAAGAAAAGTTTGAGTTGTTTTAACTCGGATTGATTTCAATCTCTCAGAAATGATGAATGGAATAACAAATCTCACCAAGCTAAAATCTCCACTTTTATTTGTTAAGCATATTAACTTTCGCCTCAATATCCATTTTTGATCATATAATATGGCTAATGTGTAAAAAAATTCATAAGTTGAGAGATTGATGAATTAATTTCATATTAAGAAATAATTTCAAAACTCAATTATATTGAAAATCTTTTTGGATTTTTTAAACTTTTTTGATTATTTTTTCATAGCGGAGAAAAATGACCTCAATATCCCAAACCTAATTTTTACATTGTCCTCAATATACAAGACAAAAGTTTTAAAGGTGGGAAAGATATTACCGTAATGAGGGACTTTTTTCAACGCACAATTACTGTAAAATAAAAACTATGATACAATAGCAATGACCCAATTTCATGTTCACTCTTAGTACACAGGGTCTCGGAGGAGAATGTCCTCCACTTCCCGATATCACAATTCCAGATATGGCTTCAACCTTTTACCATTAACTTTGAAAATTTCACCATTTTTAGGATTTTCTATCTCAATCGCTCCATGTGGGTAGACTGTCCTAATAATAAAGGGACCGAACGATCTAGACCTCAACTTACTGAGAAAGATATGAAGCCTAGAATTGTACAAGAGAACTTTCTGGCCAAGCTCGAATGACTATCGTAGAATGGAATTGTCATGGAATATTTTCATTTTCTCTTTATACAATTTTTCATTTTCGTACGCATCATTCTTAATCGCTTCCAACTCATTGAGTTGGAGTTTTTGGACCTCTCCCACAATAGGTAAATAGAAATGGAAGGTCTTAATGGACCAATAGGCCTCGTGTTCTAACTCTACCAAAAGGTGACAGACTTTTTCATGGACAAGCCTATATGGGGACATACCAAGTGGAGTTTTCTAGGCAGTGCGATAAGCCCATAATGCATCCACCAACCTTAAGGACCAATTATTTCGGTTTAGATTCACTGTCTTCTCGATGATTTGCTTAAATTCCTATTAGAAACTTGTACTTGACCACACTTTTAGGGTGATAAGAACATCTTACTTTGGGTGTGACCGAGTAATTTTTCATGAGAATCTCGAAGGATTGATTATAGAAATGGGTTCCTTGATCGCTAATAAAGGCTCGAGGCATACCAAAATGAGAGAAAATATTTTCTCGAATGAATTTTACCACCACATGGCGGTCATTCATCCTACACAGTATGGCTTCTATCCACTTAGACACATAATCAACCACCAAAAGAATGTAAAGATTGTCATATGAATTTGGAAATGGACCCATAAAATCAATGCCCCAATAGTTAAAAACCTCGATAATCAGAATGGGATTTAAGGGCATCATATTCCTACGTGTAATGTTTCCTAACCATTGGCAACGGTCACAGCTCCTATTGTAATCGTTCGAGTCAAGAAAAATGCTGGGCCAATAGAATCCACACTGTAAAATCTTTGCAGTGGTGTTTTTCGCACTGAAATGACCTCAACATGCTTGATCATGACAGAAAGAGATTACACTTTGAATCTCATGATCAGGTACACAATTTCAAATGATTTGATCGGGACAATACTTAAAAAGATACGGGTCATCCCAGAAGAAATGCTTGGCTTCCTTTAAAAATTTGGAATGATCTTGTTCAGACCAATACAAAAGCATTTCACCTGTCACAAGATAATTCACAATATCGATGAACCATGGAAGATGAGAGACAAACATTAGTTTCTCTTCAGGAAAGGAATCATTTAGTGACTATAGGTTATCAGATGATTCAACAGTTAACCTAGATAAGTGATCATCCACTACATTCTCACACCCTTTTTTATCCCGAATTTCAAGGTCAAACTCTTGCAATAATAGGATCCACCTAATGAGACGAGCCTTATCATCCTTTTTATATAAAAGGTATCACAGGTTCGAGTGATCAGTGAAAATGATAACTTTGGATCCTATCAAGTACGACCTAAACTTATCAAGAGAAAAAAAAAACGAGGAACTCTTTTTAAGACGTGGAATAGTTAAATTGGGAATTAGTAAGAGTCCTACTAGCATAGCAGATGACATGAGGAAGTTTCACATTACGCTAACCTAGAACCGCAACTATGGCATAGTCGGAAGCATCACACATGATCTCAAACGGATGACTCTAGTCGGAGGGTCTCATAATAGGTGCAAAGGTCAATTCCTTTTTTAGCCTTATAAAAGCTTGAAGGAATTCTTCAGTGAAATAAATGGGTGTGTCCTTGGCAAGAATATTTCACAAGGGTCGAGAGATTTTTCTAAAATCATTAATAAATATCCGATAGAAATTGGCGTATCCTAAGAATGACCGAATATCCCACACAATTTTAGGGGGCGGGAGATTAGAAATGAGATTTATTTTAGCTTTATCTACCTCAATACCCTTTTCATAAATGATGTGACCTAGCACTATGCCTTGTTTGACCATGAAGTGACACATCTCCCGATTAAGCACAAGGTTCTTTTCCTTACACCTCTTCAGAACGAGGGTGAGGTGATCGAGGCACTCACCAAAATAAGACCCAAACACAGAAAAATCATCCATAAAAACTTCAAGAAAATGCTCCACCATATCCGAAAGATACTCGTCATGCACCGCTGGAAGGTATTGGGTGCATTGCATAACCCAAAGGGCATGTGATGGTAAGCGAAAGTGCCAAATGGACAAGTTATAGTAGTTTTCTCTTGATCCTCATGAGCAATGGGAATTTCATTATATCCGGAATAACAGTCGAGAAAATAGTAATATGGATAACCAGATAATCTCTCTAGCATTTGGTTGTTGAAAGAAAGAGGAAAGTGATCCTTCCTTGTAACAACGTTCAAATTCCTATTATCAATACACACTCGCCAACCGGTTTGAATCCTAGTGGGTACTATCATCGTTATTTTTCACCATCGTAACACCGTATTTCTTCGGGACCACTTGAACGGGACTGACCCATTAACTATCAGAGATGGGGTAAATAATACTCGCATCGAGCATAGTTAGAACCTTGGCTCAGATGACCTCTTTATATTGGGATTAAGTCTACGTTGTGCTTCACGTGAATTCTTATCATCGTCTTCTAAGTGTATCTTACGCATGCACACCAAGGGACTTATCCCCTTAAAGTCATCTATGGTCCAGCCTATAGCTTCCTTATGTTATTTGAGAACACGCAACAGTTTACCTTCCTGTTCTTTGTCCAAGTCAGATGCGATGACAACAGGAAAGGATTCATAAGGTCCTAAGAACCTAGACTCGAGCATTTCTGGCAGTGTTTTTAATTCAAGATCGGGAGCTTTCTCACTTGAGGGTGGAATAGGTAACGTGGAAAGTTAGAGGGGTTCAGTCTTATACTTCCAACTTCCTACTTCCATGATAGGGGCAGAGTCTTATACCCGTGGATCTCTTGGACGATACTATCAATCATGTCGACATCCACGGGTTCGGCGTTATCAGGTGGATGTTTGTCCAAATTGAACACATTAAGGTCCATAGTCATGTTCCCAAAGGATAGGTTCAATTGGCCACTACGACACCTAATGACGACATCAGATGTGGCAAGGAAAGGATGACTCCAAATAACAAAGATCTGTGCAAGAGGATTTTTCCCTTGTTGGGTGTTCAAGACAAAGAAATCGACAGGAAATACAAAGTCACCCACTTTAATTAGGACATCCTCAACGATACCTCTCAGAATTTTCACAACGATCGGCTAAGGACAAGGTAATTATAGTTGGATTCAACACCCCCAAGTCTAGTTTTTCGTACACAGTGTACGACAAAAGGTTCACGCCTGCTCCTAAATGTAGAAGGGCTTTCTCAATGAGGTGATCTCCTATCTTGATAGAGATCTTCGGAGTAATGAGATCCTTATACTTGATGGGAGTTCGAAAAGAAATGACCGAGCTTGCTTGGTCGACTATAAAATCTTTCTTGGGTACGTTGGTGCTTCTCTTGAAGGTACAAAGTTCCTTAAAAAATTTGGCATAGGACGACACTTGTTGAATATCATCAAGTAGTGGGATATTGATTTCTGCTTCCTTGAATACTTCCAACATCTTATCAACTTGTGACTTTTTCTTTTGGGGTACCAACAGTTAGGGAAAAGGAGCTTTGGAGATATAGGTCTCCACAGATGGCTCGGAAGATGAAGGTACGGAGGAAGTTGGATCCACGAGTGGATTTTCCTTCTCCTTACATTTATCGGATTCACTCTCGGTAAGTGGTGAAATATTTTTCTCTACTTCCTTGTCGGACCTAAGCATGATGATGGGTTTTGCATGCTCTTGGGTGTGTGAAGTGCTCATGTCGTCTTGAATAACAAATTGTCCCCTAGGCATGTTACCCTTCGAATTGGGTTCGGGTTAACTTGGGAATGTTCCCTTATTCCTTTCACTCAACGTGTTCGCCAGTGGTCTCATTTGAACCACAAGTTTAGTAATGGCTTGAGTGTTCACATGCATGCTTTGTTGGGTGGATTGGAGGACATTTTAAGTGATTTGCTGGAATTAAAGGGTACTCTGGGCAAGAAGGTTCATCGAATGCTTTAAATATTGGATCTTTTAGGATAAGGGATTCGATGGTGCGATGGAATAATTTTGGAAACTTGGTGGTGGGTTACCAAAAAATTGACTTCCACTACCTTGGTATTGACCCTTTGGACCATGAAAGATTGGTGTGGTCTCGCCACCACGAATTGTACGCATTGGAATATGGGTTATACTTTGGAATATTTTGATAGAGGGCATTGACTTTCTCAGTGAGCGCTATGTGGGTCGAAAGGGTGTGGAAATTCTTGACTAAGTGGTTGAATGCATCGCAGAGTATACACATAGGGGAACCTATATGTTGAACGACCGTAAGTACGGTTCTATTGCCCTCTTTGCTCGTCTTTAAAGCCTCTAAACGTCGGACCAATATGGTCACTTTGGCATTTAAATCATAGCTTTGTTTGACTTGGTGATAGAAACCCTCATTGGACGTGGTGGACCTAGATTCTCTATTGGGTACCCATTGCTGGGACTTTTTTGCTATGGCTTCTAGGAATACCCACGCGTTAACCTCACTTTTCTCAGTAAAATCACCGTTACATAGATACTCGAGCATAATTCGAGTATTACAATCGAACCCCTCGTACAAAATTTGGAGTTGGCATCCCATCTCAATTCCATGGTGTGGACATTGCAATAGCAAGTCCTTGAATCGCTCTAAATACATCTACCAGGATTCTCCCTCCTTTTGGCTAAATGTGTTGATGGTGTGACGTAGCGACTCCGTATTTTGGTTGGGAAATAATTTTTGTAGGAAGGTGACACTCATTTGGTTCCAAGTTGGGATGGATTCGGGTTCTAACAAGTTAAATGCACTCTTAGCTTTGTCTTTTAACGAGAATAGAAATAATTTAAGTAAGGGGAATTTAAATTTTAAAATATAATTTTCTCGAGATTTATCGATGATAGCAAGGGTCTCCGAATTAATCTCCCTAATTAGAAATTCCTACTCTTTGACAAGGGAGAGTTTAAAAGACAACCAACTACGGTTATTATATCAAATTCTTATTTTTCCTCCAGGTATCTGGTCGATACGAAGACACATTAAAAACCACCAATCCTAGACAAGGTGAAGCGTGATCGATTTGATAAGTTTGCATTGGAGCAGCTTTTAATTATAGCTTCATTAAGAGATTTCATATGAGCTATGTGATATCCTAAGGCCAATGCCTGCTTGATTTTAAATTAAATGTGATGGCTCGGGATATATGCAAATGCTTGGTTAATTAGTGATTTTCGAGCTAAGGAAGGGTGATGAAATACCCACCTTATCTTTCACACGAGTTTAGCCCTTAAGTCAATTTATGCAACGTGCTAAATTAAATGCGAAATTAAACCATGTAGGAGAACACAAATATGTTCCCCGAGGTGGACTTTTTATGGTCACTTGTTTACGCCGGGCCGAAATTTTAGTTGACGTCGATCTAAGGGAAACATCACCTATGTTTCCGTCAACCCCGAGAGTTCCTTGTGCTCATGGCAAGATTGCACAAGTTTTCTTTATGTTCGCTAACCGTTGCACACTTTTTCCAAATTTTTCTTCACTTTTGCCCCTTTTTTTCTCCTTTTTTTTGAATGTACTACTTAAAAAAACAATGAAACAAACTACACCAAATGTCAAGTGCAACACAAAAATATAATGATAAATAAAAGAAAAAAATAAAACGACACGCGCACTAGTGGTATATTTACTACAAAATAAAAACAACTAAGCACACTTTGTGAAACATTTTTTTATTGTCTGGAAAAAAACAGAATTACTACTGTGAATAATTTGTTTTTTGAATTTTCATATTTTTTAGGGTCTACTTACTGAAAAAACGATTCTGAATATTTCCAGAAAAAAATGTTTTCGAGTTTTTCAGTTTTTTTTTATGTATTTTTATTTTGAAAATAGTTCTAAATCTTCTATTTACTAGAAAAGAATGCTTAAATCTCATTTTTTTTAAACTTAAAAAAAACAGAAATATTAGTTGGTGATTTTTTTTTCCAGAATTTTCCTTTGTATTTTCTCTTTCTTTTATGAAACCTTTTTTTCACTTACAAAAATGTGAATAGTACGAAAAACTAGTCCGAAAGTCACAACTTCTTTTAAAAAATGAACAAATCCCTGACAACGGCGCCAAAAACTTGTTGTCAATTTATAAAATAGTGCAAGTGCATGGGCGATTGTAAAATACTGAGTGTAAGTACATGTCGAACACATAGAGATTTGCCAATTTTTCATTCAAATTAATTGCGGCTGTTCAACTAGATGAAATGGGTTTAGAGATGAGATGTGATATTAAACTAACCTAACACAATTAAAAAGTGTGATTACGAATGATGTAAACTAATGTGTGAGGAATTAGGACATTAGATCCATTTATCACGTTTAACTAATATAATGCAATAATTTAAACTCGTAATTTCCAATTTTATAACTCAAATTAAACCGACTCTCGTCATATTTAATTTGAAAAATAATACAGTTAAGTTCACAATCAAATTTAACGTCTTTACATTTAGGCGGCTAAAATCCCTATTCCCTTAAAAAGTTCACTTTTAAATTTTAAAGTATAGTCTTTAAGCGTGGACTATCAAAACAATCGACTGCAAGCACAATCCATCAAAAAGTACTCACACTTAAAAAATAAAAATATGATTTTTTTTTCAAACAAAGCTAAAGGTTTAAAACAGACTCTCGTGTCAATCTAAATGAATACTGAATTTTTAAAACCTTTATCACATATCAGGAACAAAGATGATTTTAAATCATGCACAATATTAATCAAACATGATAAATTTCACCTAGTTCTAGTAAAGAAATTATGCTAGCATCATTGAAGACCTAATAAATTGCGAGAATGAATACAAATTTTCATTAATAAAGCAACTTATAATTGTTGTGCCTCACAAATAAACTTGACAAAATTCCTCCCATAAAGATACAATCCGTGGCCCTCAAATATAAATAAAAAGTCTCAAAATATAACTACCAAAAATTGTTCTAAAGTCGTTCTCAACAATTTTTTCTCCCCCCGAAATGATGATCCGAAGGGTCTTATTTATAGGCTTAGGAATGAGGTATTAGGGTTTTGGTGACACTCTTCCTGATTGGTCTAAACATATTGAAACTTATCAATCCACCTCTTCAATCTTTAGATGGGGATAAGGGTCCGAATTTCCTCCCACTCGAAAAGTCTTAGATTTTCTTGTTGAACATGCATGCCAAATTTCATCCAAATCGGAGAATAAAAAATCCCGACTTTTTTTAAACATCTTTTTTCGAATGACTGTAAAAATCAGTTTTTTTGAGCATTTTTCGAGTTGAACATCAATTCGCACAAAATTCCATCATTACCTGCGAAATTTTCACTCGATAACTTTTTTCACAAATTAGTGCAAGAATATTATAAAATTATCAAAAGGCCCATTTTTAGCTTAAAATTGCCATTTTCAATCCAAATTCAATCATGCTTTCATTTTTTTCCTTTTTTAATAAAATGATCCTAAGAACTTATTAAATAAAATAACATGAGACTAACATAGTATAAATTTGGGTATAAAATATACAAAATAATGCACTCATCATGA
Organism: Sambucus nigra; assembly: GCA_949130495.1. Classification (NCBI taxonomy): domain Eukaryota; kingdom Viridiplantae; phylum Streptophyta; class Magnoliopsida; order Dipsacales; family Adoxaceae; genus Sambucus; species Sambucus nigra. The sequence continues at coordinate 536,325,798 of OX422209.1, forward strand.
ATACCCTAGCAGGTAGGGGTACTACTATATGTCGGGATGGTAGAGACGTGGTAGTTAATATCGACTGATTGTGTTTCTCCGTTGGATACTACTTTTGGATATGTCCACACATTATGTTATATTGGGTATGGATTGGTTAGCTCAGTGTCACACGTATATTGATTGCAACGGGAAGGTGATCACGTTTACTATTCCTTAGCATGAAATGTTATTAGTTATTATGCCTACATTTGAGGGAGGGTCTAGGACACACTTGTATTACTTAGATACAAATTCGTCCGAGGAGGTCACCGTATCATTACATTCGATACTGATTATGCAGGAGTTCACAAATTTATTTAATGAAGTACCATGGTAACCACCAATTAGGAAGGTAGACGTTTGTATAGATTTAGCATAGGGTACAAGGCCCATTGCAAGGGCACCATATCGGATGGCTCCGTTGGAGATGTGTGAGCTGCATGTGCAGATTCTGTAGTTATTAAGACAAGGTTTTATACGAAGGAGTACGTCTTTGTGGGGAGATCCCATTTTGTTTCCAAAGAAGAAGGAAGGCCACTCTGATTATTTATGAATTATAGGGAGCTGAATAAGGTCATGACATGGAGTATCCGCTGCCACATATCAACGATTTGTTTGACCCGTTGAGGGTGCATAATTCTTATCCAAGATTGATTTGTGCTCAGGTTATCACCAATTATGTATTAGAGGGCACGTTTCGAAGTTAAATTTTTTTATGCGATATGGATGGTAGGAGTTTTGGGTCATGACATTTGGTTTGACCAACAGGATGATAATGTTTATGGATCGAATGAATTGGGTATTTCGACCATTTTTGGATGAGTTCATAATTATGTTTATTGAAGACGTCTTAGTGTATTCTCTATTGAATAAATAACATACATAACATTTATGTCTGGTTTTGCAGTCAATATTAGAATATAATCTGTACGCTAAGTTCTCTAAGTGTGGGTTTTGTCATTGAGAGATACAGTTCTCGGGCCATGCCGTATCTGACACTGGAATTTTGGTGGATCCTAGCAAGGTATCTAAAGTAGTAGATTGGGGGTAACCTACGACCACTATAGAGGTTAGGATATTCTTGGGTTTAGCTGGGCATTATAGTAGGGTCATTCATATGTCCTCAATGATTGTCGGGCCACTGACTCACCTCACGTGTAAGGTAGAACCATTTGTTTGGAACGCAAAATGCCAGCGTCCATTTGAGGAGTTCACAGAGAATTTCACCACTGTGCACATCTGTTTATTACCTCGGGCAGTGTGGATTATTTAGTGTATATAGATGCATCACTCTAGGTGCTAAAAGGCATGTTGACATAAGAGGAGAGAACTATAAATTATGCTTACTCAAAGCTTAAGTCTCAAAAGGCAACTACCCAACTCACGATCTGGAATTAACAGCGGTAGTCTTTGCCCTCCGTATTTGGAGACATTACCTTTTGAGTGAGAGGTTAACATTTTATTTTGATGATAAGAGTCTCCAGTAATTATTTACATAGAGGGAACTGGATATGAGATATAGGAGATGACTTGAGTTTGTGAAAGACTACCACATTTTGATTCAATACCATTTGAGGAAAACAAACGTGGTAATAGATGCGTAAAATTGAAGACTAGTTGTTACATTGGTAACTTTATAGGAAGAGAATAAGGGTGATTTACCTAGTATTTGGGCAGCACAGTGGATCACCACGCATAATATGAATTTGTCAAATGCCTTTCTGGTAGTTTTGACCGTTATGCCAGCTATGGTGACACGGTTGATAAAAGCCCAAGCTTCAAAAACTTTCTTCCTAGAAAAGGTGTGAGAGTTTGTGTCAGAAGGTTTTCCCTACTTCTCGATCAATTTAGATGGAGGATTGAGATCTCTGGGACGAATTGTGGTACCGTAGGATTGTGAGTTGAATAGAGTACTTTTGGATGAGGCACACGACTCGCGATTCATGGTACGTCTAGGAGGGGATAAGATGAACCAATTCATTATGGAGTTTGTGTCTAGGTGCACCATTTATCAAGTAGTAAAGGTTGAGCATTGAACGCCAGTTTACGAATTACAATCCCTGGAGATTCCCGAGTGGAAGTGGGAAAACATATCCACGGACTTCATAGTGGGATTGGCGAGGTCTGAGAGAGGTCATGATTCCATTTAGGTCGTCATAGATAGATTGACGAAGGTGACTCATTTCCTTCTTGTGCGGACAAATTTCAGTGCTGAGCAGTATACAAGATTATTCATGTAAAAGATTTTACGTCCGAATGGAGTGTCGTGTGACATTATGTCCGATCAAGATAGTACTTTTTTATCTCAGTTCTGGAGAGGTTTTAGGATTCTATGAGGGTATATCCAAATTTAAGTATGTTATTTAGCCCTCAGTTAGACAGTTAGACTGAGCGATTGAGCCGAAGCATATCAACCAAAATGTGGTTCACCTCAGTCAAATAGTAGTCTACACTATAGTGATGTTGAGTCTACATGGGAGGGTGAGGACGACATGCGGGCGAGATATTCAGAGTTATTCTAGTCATGTAAAATTCAAAATTCAAGGAAAAAGTTACTTGTTTTAGGGAGAAGAATGTAATACCCCTTAATTTTGTGGCATTATTTAAATTAGTTGAATTGTGAAATTTATATTATGCATTTATTATGACATGTGATGTCACTATTTATGAATTAATACACTGTAATACACGGCAATTCATTATTTAAATATTTGGAAGTGACTGCGTATTATGGGCGACTATAGAATGGTCAAGGACTTTGTATTAACGGTTTCCTTATTTGGATTATCCACTCGATGTAGGGTTTCACCGATCATGAAATGATTTTTTATAATGTCGAGTCACACTAAGTTAATAAATAATTAAATAATAAAGACAATAATGTCGTGTCACCCTATGGTTAGAGAAATGGGGATTTGGAATATTTGAGCTTGCAGTCTCACCCAATCTTTGAATTGAGGCAAGTCTACCTAGTGTAGGAATTTAATTGTTTATGTGTCAGGGTGTAGCTCTTCATCAGAATATAAACCTAATTGTATTGTAATTTGATTACGATATTAAACTTACGAATTTCATAATTAAATTAGTGGGATAATTTAAGTTAATACTCATGATAATGGTATAAACTAATTTTAGTAGAATTCCTTATGAGTCTGAGATGAAATTGATATATAATTATTAGGAGGATATAATACACTGAAAATTAATAAAAAAAAAACCTTGATAATTGAATGAATTGATAACAATATTAACTCAGTTGATTAAAAGATTTAAATTTAGGGTTATTGGATTGAAACAAGAATCAGTCCCTTTAAATCATGTTAGAATCATGTAAAAACCTTAAATATAGGTTAGTAAAGATGTTAGACCAATTATATATAAAAGAGAACGGGGTTGGAGATGTTTAAAGGCTTCAAAATGAGGTGTTGGTGTGAATAATGACATGATTACGTGTTGAAGAAGATGAATTTGGGTTCATCTCATTTGAATGAGATTTTTATTTTGTTTGAACGAGATTGGTTAGTTCGATCAAACGATTTTAAAACTATTTAAACGAGTTAAGCTTTTTTCCTTCGAATGACAGGTAGAATATCGTTAGAACGAGATATAGATTTTCGTTCGAATGAATTTGGAACTGTTTAGAGATTTTATTCTTAATTAAAATAAACTAGTTAAGTTGGTAAATCTAGATTAAAACTTAGTAACCTTTGTTTGCTTTGGATTACTACTCTTATGTGTGATTGTGGGATACATACTAGAGGGGATATCCATTATGGGGTGTATATGATGTCAACTACACTGACATCCCAGTGATAGAGATGGGCTCTACCTTGTCATGTTACCATGGACACAAAATGATGAAATTACCCGTTGTATTCTAAGGGTATTAATGGGAGGATCCTTAGTGTGAAGGAATGGTTATTATCCCTTATTGATGGTTTGAGGTTATAGGTCTAAGAAAACCTATAACTATGCATTGTATTCACGAGGGATCCTTGGAGGTGATATGGATAGGCCTTCATTGTGTGCAGGATCATTACTAGACCTTTGTTATGTACGTAGTTGAGATCTTACTTATGTAATATTATACATATAGATAATCTTTCATTATATGTTCATGTAGTTGATATGTATAAACTGAGATAATTATGGAAACTTTACTTATATACAGTTGAGATGAATAATATGTAATCATAGGGTTCACATGGGTTTGGGAGTTATATGCATAGGATGTTTAGGATAGTTTTAGGCTGGTGATACGTCAAGAATATTATATATTAGCGCCCTTTATTCCTATGCATTCTAGCACTTTTATCTTCGTTATTTCCTACTTTTATGCTCGTATATATGTTCATCTTGATATTGGATACATATTCATATTGTGCAAGGTTTATCTAAGTTTTTGTAGGTACTTGAACGCTAAACATAACATTTATTTGCATTTCGGGAATGTTCTGTCATTTGACATAACATGAAGGGCATTTTCAGGATTTCATACTTCTTGGTCCGGACAAGAGAATTCTATGGGAGTGTAATTCTTTAAGTTGGCACTGCATTGAGTCCAGATGATCAAGTTTTTGTCGTTTTTGTATCGTGCACGTTTTCCCTTTTGAATAACAATTAACCCAGAAAAACAGAGTCCGAATCGATCGGTGAAAAAGGTGCGATCGAATGGTTTCAATTTTGCCTTGGATCGAGACCGATGGGAAGTTATAAGAATCATCGATCAATCGATATCGATCATCCCATTTTTTGTAAAGATCTGGTCTCATTGGTCATAAATTACAACCATCGATCAATCATACTAGAATTCAGATATATTGAGATATTTTGTTTTATTTTCTTTTGTTTAATCATTTACTATATACATGTAAGTTGGACTTGATAGTGCATTATCTAATCTTTGTATTAGGTTTTAATGTGAAGGGATATTTTGGGTGGGAGCTCTCCTTTCCTATGGTTTGATTCCTTTTGGTTTGTAAGTGAAGTATTCATCATCTTCCTCATTAATACAGGTTGTATTTCTTGTTTTAAAGCTTTGGTAATTATTTTTCTTTCTTTGATAATTAGTTTTACTTGTTATTTATTGCTTTACTTTCTATACATATTATTTAATATGCTTTATAAATAAATTAGTTTAGGTTGAGATTGATTGAACTAACCTCTAATTAAATGGTTGCATTACTTTGGTGATGGATAAGAATAGTATAAATGGGTTAGGTTTTTCTTAATCTTGCGCCTAGAAAATTTAGCGGTGTATATCATGCGTGAACCATATTTATGAACTTGCACATGTAATCTTGGGGATATTGGTTGACTCCCAAATCAATTAAGATTTTATGACAATTTAGGGGTGAAAATACTAGATTTTATTCATTGTGAAAATAAGATTTAATCTTGATAAGATTTTCTTCCAATGTAATCATTTATACTAATTAACCTGATGTGAGGGATATAATTCTAAATCTACAGTTTTTTAATTGTTTTGTTAATATTAGTTTTAATACATGCCTAGTTTAATATTTGGTTAAAACTATCACCTTTTACACTTTTATTCAAAAGTAATAAGTCAATTAATGTCTAACAACATTCCTTGTGGATTCGATAAGCGAACTAGAGGTTTTACTATAGTTTTTTGTATAGCATTTTAGACCAAAAAAATGACACATGGTCTTAAATGACCGCTCGGTTTTAGCATTATTTCAAATGGCACCATTACTGGGGAATGTTCTATTTTAGATTGTAACTGATTAAGTATTTTGTAATACTTTATGATTAGTCACGAAGATTGCATATATACGCCCGTTATCTTTATGCATTCTCATAACTTTTGTGTTCTTTATTCCTATATTTATGCTTGTTAACCATACAACCTCTTCTTTCGATATATATATGCATTGCAGGGTTTAATTCAGCTTTTGTAGGTATTGGAACGCTTAAAGTTAGGATTGGTTGCAATTCGGAGAAATTCCATCATCGGACTCAATTTTAAGGGCATTTTAGACATTTCATACTTCATCTTTGACTTAGTGGAATTCCACATAAGTGTATTTCATCGAGTTTTCTTCTTATGGCCACAAATGGCACGTCATTTCGAGTTCAGATGATCGAGTTATTGTCGTTTCTATATTGAAGCTCTTCCCTCGTTTATGGACCAGGGCATCCCAGAAAAGAGGGGATCGGTTGACCGACCCTGAGCCCCCGGTCAACTGGTGAATAAGAAATACGTCCATGAAGGAAACAATGGGTTTCAAACCAAGGGCCCGATCGACCGACCCCCTGGCTGTGGTCGACCGGTATCAGTAGATGTCCGACACTTCTTTCCTTTTTAGTTTCTTTTTCTATTTCTTTTTTCCCGCTTATTATAAATTAAACCTTTGTTTTATTTATTAAATATCTACTATTTTATTTAGTTTTAGGTTTTGGTTCTCATAGGAAGGTTAGGGTTTGGAGGAGCTTTTGGGTGTGCCATTTTTCCCTCCTAGGGTTTGCCCATATAGGTTGTGTAAGAACATTACTCATCTTCTTCCTCCTTAATCCAAGCTTCTAGTTCTTTATTTCTTGCTTTCTCATTTATTTACTTTCTTTCTAATTTAGGTTTACTTGATTTATCTATTTCTTTCATTGAATACTTGATTTTTATCATGCTTTGTAGGTAATTTAGTTTAGGTTGTGGATGATTAAACTCACCGTAGTTTCAATGGGTTTCTTTGCTTTGGTGATGGGTTTATGCATTTAATTCAATTGGGTTGTCCTTGTTATTATTCCTAGGAGATTTAACGGGGTGTATCGTGTATGCTCCGTATTTATGATCTTGCGTGTGTAGTTTTTGGGGTATTTATTAACGCCAAAATCATAATAGGCTTTTATGACGATTTAAGGGGTGACAACTCTAGATTCAATTGATTGTTGAAATCAGATACAATCCTACTAAATTCATAGTTTAATGTTACCATTTATACTCATTAAGCTGAGGTGAGGGATATTAATCGCAACCTATAGTTTTTATTCCCTTTGTTAATCTCAGTTTAAATACACATGCCTAGATTACTTTTTCTTTTGTCTTCATATTTATCTTTTACACTTTTATTCCTGAAGTATTAAATCAATAGAATTCTACCAATTAATATCTTTGGATTTTGATACCCGGACTAACTGCTATACTCCCTTAAAAGAGTATAATCAATAGTTTAGGTTTTTGCATAGTGGTGGGTGCCAAGCATAACGAACGACATATATCTTTATACACTTGCACCACAGTTTCCTGCCTCTTATAAAAATGGCTCCGTTGACTGGGACGTGCTTGTTTTAAAATTTAATTGATTTACTATTTCATTGTATTTTCTTTCTATTTGTATTTTTTATTAACTATTTTTATAGGACTTCTACATTTGAGCACCTAGAAACACTTGAATTTTCAGGACAAACATACTCTGTGGATTTGGCTAGATTGAGCCTTTTTTGGGGTAAGTATGTGTTATTATAATGTTTTCGGTAATTGTAGTGATAATTATCAAACTCTCCCTAAATTCAATTAGTCATAACTCAGCAACCGTAACTCGGATTTGGGTGCCGTTTCTTTCAGTGTTCTCGTTGTTCCAAGCTTTTCAACTTTCCTGTTGACTCCTCCTTCGGGATCTGGCTGCAAAATTACCAAAATTCCCTTGAACTTGCCTTCCTAGCCTTTCTTTCATCGTTACGCTTTCTCTTTTGCACCGCTTGCATAATTAACCTGTAAAACAAATAGGAGAAACACGAAACATGAAATACTTGCCAACGAAGGTTAGTGGCATAAATGTGCATTAAATACATATCGGTTGCATCACTCGGGTTCACAAATGTACCAAAATTAGGGGAATAAATATACAATATTTATGCCCAATCAAACCCCCCTAACTTAGAACTTTGCGCGTCCCGAGCAATGTAAAAGAGAAAGAATAAAGTCACGACTACTCTAAAAAATTTGTGGGGATAGAATACCTTTATCGCGGGCAAGAGATTGCATTTAGCGCATGCAACAAGCCTTTAAACCCCTGGGTTACCCTAGTAGGACGAGTGGTGTCTCGTGAGGGTTTGCAGAGAATATACCCACAAAATTCGACTCAAAGAAAATTCAAAATACACAAAAATTGTACAATTCAAACTTTTCCAGAAAATAGTCATCATCAAGTCATATGTACGAGTCTCAAATCATAGTGTGTGTGTGTGCGAAGCCGGAAATTTAACTGTGGATTTCCACCGATTGATCGTTACGTCACTTATCCGAAAATTCATTTTGATTTCAAATTCTCACGGAATGCTCTCTCAAACGAATCACTCGGAATATGTCTATTCTCTCGGTATGCGTGATATAAAGAGTAAATATAATGGACGCAAAATTACGCATACAAGTGGAAAGACATAAATTTTATGGTAATAGGATCTCATCAACGGATTACGGTTTCAAAAACGAAAACATTGCCTCTGTTTCGTGCATTTAATCTCTTTTATCATCTTTTCGCAATTTAGACTCGATTAGGACTTTTTCGGATTTTAAGGTATATTGGGTAAAATGACAATTGTAGGGAGGTTGGAATTGGAAAAATTATTAGTGATGTCCATTTGTGCTTTTTCCGGGATATTGCTCATTTTTCTTCTTTTTCTCTATTTTTCTATTTTTCACTTCTATTCTTTTCTTGCTATTTTTGTTGAGCATATCTATTTTTTCTTATCCCTTTATATGCACTTTTTGGACTTAAATTCTGAATTTTTCCATTTTTCGCAATTTCGGGCTATTTGGGTTTTTCGGGTTATCAAACGAAAGGGACAGCTTGTTTGGCTCAAATTGGGGTACAAAAGGGGGTGATTTTTCGCTACTTTTCTGGACAATATTTTTGGGTGACAAACGAGGGCCTACTTCATTGTACATAATACCAATTATGTTACCATATGCGTTTCGAGATGAATTTAAGTTTAGAGATCATGTTTGGCACGTTTTTCAAAGAAATATCACACACGTTTTTCATAACCAATCAAACTGAAAGGGTTGAGATCCTCGACGACTTTTTAGGCGCTGAAAAGAACTTTGAGTTAACAATTAACTCGGATTGATTTAAAAACTCGCAAAAGTGATAGGCTCGAATCTCACCGGGTTTGTTAATCTCCACACTTATTCGTTAAGTCGTCAATTTTCGCACAATTTCCATCTTTGGTCAATTTCGGCTTTGTGTATGTTGAATTTTACAACTTGAGACTTCAATTCGACTTTTAATGATATTTTTGAAAAATTAGAATTCCAATTTTTATTTATTATTACCAAAGTTAAGTTATGCATTATGGGAATTTTGAAAATGATCATTCCGATATTGGTCTCAAAATCCTTATGATAAGAATGTTGAAACGATTTTCAATTGCTTTTAAAATTCTTATGATAATGATTTTAATTATTGTTCTGAGGATGGCTTCCAATATTTTCATTATTAAGAATCGACGCCTCCTCCTATGACCTTGCATGAGGGTTTGCGCCTTCTTAAAAATGAAAATTTTCAAAACTGTTATTGCGATGAAAATCATTGTTAGGAACATGACTTGGCTTTATTATTTGAATCTGACAAATATTTCTCTTCCGAGACTTCTGAAGTCAAGGAATGTTTTAAACCAAATGAGGATTTTATGCCTAGTTTAGAACAAACTATTATTGATTTGGCGCATGGTATAATAGAGAATGAAAATAAGGAAGAAATGCACGTAGTATCCGTTTGCAATGAAATGATTTCTTCTTTGGTCCACAAAGAAAAATATTTCATTGAAAAAGATCTTATTTCCTTCAAAACTCAATCTTCAAGCGATGATGACTCATCTCTTGATCTTGAATTTATTTCTTCCCCGTCTTTATTCTATATTTTTTAACCGATACAAGTATTTAATTAATCGGTTCCAAACTTTAAAAAGTTTAGCCCTTTCACCGATGAGGCGTACATACTCGAGTTTCTTTCCATGAAGACAAGTTTGCCTCCATGTGTGCCACCTACCATTCTAAATGCAAAACGTTTGGGAAAAAATTTAGTTTTTTTATTCTCACGTGTATTCATCACCCGTTCAATCCAAATCCCTTATCATCCCTTCCAAAATTTTAATTAATGATGGTTTATTTCTTTCGCCTTACACATACCTTTCGTTGTTTGAATAAAATTCCTATTTTTTGGAAGGTATGCATGAAAGGTAGGGTCCCCCATTTATCTTCCAAAGTCAAATCGTATTTTGTGTGGACCCTCAAAAATTTAAACTTATAGTGTATAGTTAGTGTGAAGTTAAAATTGTTGGTTGTAAATAGTTATTTTTTTCTTATTTTTCTTTATTATTACTTATTATCTGGTGTAATTAGTTATAGTTTTATTTCCTCTATTTTTTATTCTTGGTGTTAATATATTTCGTAGAATCTTTGAACTTGTACATGCACGAGATCGCTCCATTTTGGGTAATATCGCTCTTTCCTTTCCTTAGATTGGTTCTTAATTCAGATTAAGGACAATGTCAGGTTTTAAGTTAGGGGGTGTGGGATATTCTATCCATTGTTTTTCTTAGTCCATGATTTGATTATATGTTTTTACCAAGCATGCTTTTCTTGTAAAAAATTAAAAATTTTAAAAAGATTTTCTTTCTTTTTTATCCTTTGTTGGGAATTTTGCCTTTATTTTCGATGATTTTTTTTAATAAATGCCCGATCCAATAGACAAATCAATAATGCATGTTCTCGATTTAAGAAGTTATTAGACTTTAGTTATCAATTATTGATATTATGTATAACTTCATGAATTAAACTTTAATCCCATCGTTTTACATGTTTCATTGATTTGGTTTAAGATTTTTATAACTCGGTAATCTTTTATTGCATTGTATATACTTACACCTAGTGAGCTTTGGGCTTTTCTTCGTTTATGAGTGTCATTCACTTCTCTTTATTATTTGAAAATGTTACAGTCGTTGGTAATCTCACTATTGTTTTGTTGATCGTTCATTAATTGAGTTCATATTTGAAATGTTTTACTTGAGCATGATTTTCGAAGTTTGTTTTGACTCGAGAATCGCATAAACTTTAGGAAGTGATCATAGGCTATCTTTTTTATATCACCCATATTGACCTTGACCTCACCTTAAATATTTTTCCTCGCCAACCCCTTTGAGCCTTAATATAGCCTTTTGTTTCATAACCCAAAATCCTATAACCAACTCCACATTGAAGTTATAAACCATATATATCACCTTCCATACCTTGGTTTGGAATGATACTCGAGATTGAATGATGTTCGTGTTATGTGATTGAAATTAAGCACGTGAGAGTGTGAAAGTAAAGAAATAGAAGAAAAAGATAAGAAAACAAAAGAAAAGAAAAACAAAAGAAAACGTGAGAAAAAAAAAGAAAGAGAAAGAGAAAGTTCCATATATATAGTGTTCAATAATCCTTGTCACTCTCCTATTTCATATCTATAGGAGCCAAGTTCTTAGAATGATATTAATGTCAAGTGAGGAGTAACCCCTTATCAAGGTGGTGATCAAGGCCTCATAACAATCACCCACAATAATAAATACTAGTCTCCAGTCAGCACACTTAATATATAAAAACTTCGGAATTAAATGTTTTCTTACAACATAAATGCTACAATAAAACAATCAATTAGGGGAATCCCATAATTGACTTGGTTGGAGGGAGTAGGAAAAAGCACGTTTAGTGCAATAAAGGCAAGACAGTAACCTTAAACACAAATGGATGATAAACGATGACGTTAATGGAGAAAATGAGACTGGTCACACAATAAATGTTCTCACAACAAACTCTCTTATCTAGGAGTATTTTGGCAGCAATTCTAGGCTAGAAAAGTGAAATCCCAAAATAGTATGGCTTTGGGGCTATTTATAGGAGAGCAAGATCATTCGAGTGACCTTCCTATATTAAATGCATCTGACCCCTTTTAACGTCAACAGTCCTGTACATTTAATACCAAAGATATTGCATTGAATGTGCTACACATGAAATTTTGACAGGAACACTATTTGGACTCTCAAAGCTGTGATAACATTAAATAGGAAGTGATGTGTCAGCTATGGATTTACCATCCTAGGAATATTTTCACTCAAGTGCTATTTTATCGAGTTCCTGAATGTCAGACAAGCTGATGTCAAAGAGTTGGTAAGAAATAACCTGATGGGGATGTGCTGTCACATCACTCAAAAATGTAGTTCATCGAATTGAAGGTTGCTCGATAGATGATTGCCTAAGCAACTTGTGGTCAATATGTAAACATAAAAGGTTATATTTTTAGATAACTGTCTAAGACTCGGGACCCTCGAGTGGGTTCCCGAAGATGGTTTCTTGAGGGACTACCAAGCCATATTGCATAAACCAAGGTTTTGCCTAAATACCCTAAAGGGGTTGGTCTCTCCCAATATTGACTTGCACCCAATCCTCCAAACCAAATCCCTATGGGATACCCAGAACTGAGGTTGTTCAATAAAACATGTAAGCTCTCCCATGTCGTTCCAAGCATGGTCCCTCGAAGGAAAGGAGCAAGCTGTCAACATTACAGAGTGAACTTTATATTTTACAAAGAAAGCTAAATATAAGTACATCCAAGTTCCTATTACAGGTTGTGTTTTCCAAGTTTGTCAACTGGGCTTGATCTTTGTGGGAGATCCCTCAAGCAACTTCAGTCTTATGCAAATGACCATATTTACAAGACCCTTTGAGCAACTTCACTCTTGTGCAAGTGACCATCCCTAATCTTTACTTTGAAGGGTTGGCATTATTTAATCAACTTTAAGTCTAGACCTCCCTCTACATATACCTCTTCATAGAGATATTTATTTATTTTAAGAAATATCTGTACAAAAAAAAAATCCACATCCTATTTCGATTGACCTGCGTACATACATTATTTACACAGAATATTAAAATAAAACTCGGGGTAACATTGTCCTGCATGAGAGCTACTTTAAAACTCTTCCTGCTCAGATGATATTGTGCCTCAAATGACTTATGTTTCTTAATCATTTAACTTAGGGAGTTATAATGGTTTGCAATAAAATTTCCCATAAAACCATTTATTTGCAAAAGTGTAAAAGGTCAAAAATATTCATCCAAACCTCTTTTGAATCTCCCCCAAAATTTGATCATTGCTGTGTCGCTTCATTTTAAATTTAGCTGACACCCCTTCCCTCAACTATACACGCGTTAGTTGATGGTCCACGTGTGTAACCCACGCGAGGTACCTTGATCGAGCGCGAAAAGTAGCATCGCGTCAGAACGCTAATCGTTGTTTTCGTTTCGCCTACTCAATATAAAAACCTAAACTACGACTGAACTTGCGAGGCAAGTACAACAGTAAGTCGGGTATCGTAAGAAATCCTCACGGAGTGATTGAATTTTAGATGTTAATTATTTAATTACTTCAGGAATAAAAGTGTAAAAGGTGATAGGTGGGAAATAAATAAAAGGGAAAAATTAAGAAGTTAAGTCTAAACTAGAATTAATAAAACGAGAGTCGGGATCGCATCCCCACCATGGGCTAAACAACTAATAATTAGAATTTTGGTTCGAAAACATTTAATCGATCATTTTCAATTAAGCATAAACATCACACAATAAGGAATTTAACCCAAAGTTGCGAGATTAAACATTTAATCAAAAATGGTCACACGCAGATTAAATTCGGATTGTCGCTATAAACACTAATGTTGCTTGACAAAGAAAGTTAAACGCATAATAATTCGACTTTAATACGCGAGGTTTCAATTGAATGCAATTTTACACAAAACCTAACTTTCGGAGCTCGACGCCCATTCATGGAGAAAACGCAATCCCAACCCGTTATCTACTGACAATACATGGATTAAACTACTTTAAACAACAACTAAATTAATTAAAGTAATAAATAATAACAATAAACTAATTTGAAAGCAAGGAAACTAGTCTACAAAGCAAGAATAAAGGAAATATACACTATATTAATGGAGAGGGAAGATGAAAGTACCAATTACAAACCCAAATGGGTGTCAAACCAAGAGAGGAAGAAGAAGAGCTCTCAAATCCCCCCAAACCCTAAGCTAAACTAACCTAAAATGAAAGATATTCTCTCCGAAATGAGAGAAATTAGTTATATACAAAATATCCTATGGCAAACTTGTAATAAAAGGGAAGAAAAACAAAAATCTGGAGGGCCGAATCGATTCGGAAATGGGCCGAATCGATTCGAAAACAAGGAAATTTGAACTGCCATTCGGGTGCATTCCGAATCGATTCGGTTTTTGGCCGAATCGATTCTCACCCTACAGGTCTGAATTCTGCAGCTTTGTCATGTTTTACGGAAAATGCCGCCATTTCTTTGTTATAGCTTGGAATTAGGCACGGTCGGAGTGTTCGTGTAGGGACACTGTCGTTTATTTCGGCTCCCGCTCTACATGCAAAAACCTAAACTACAACTACACTTGACAAGCAAGCATAGCGGTAAGTCGGGTATCGTAAGAAATCCACAGGAAGTGATTGAATTTTTTATTTTAATTATTTTAAAACTTCAAGAATAAAAGTGTAAAATAAATAAATGAAAAGGTGATGGTTGGGAATGGTGACAAAAGATAAAAAGGAAGAAGTTATACTATACTACAATTAATTAAAACGAGATTCGGGATCGCATCCCCACCATGGGCTAAACAACTAATAATTAGAATTTCGGTTCAAAAACATTTAATCGAGCATTTCTAATTAATCATAAACATCACACAATAAGGAATTTAACCCAAAGTTGCGAGATTAAACATTTAATCAAAAATGGTCACACGCGGATTAAATTCGGATTATTGCTATAAACACTAACGTTGCGTGACAAAGAAAGTTAAACGCATAATAATCCGACTTTAATATGCGAGGTTTCAATTAAATGCAATTTTACCCAAAACCAAACTTTCGGAGCTCGACGCCCATTAATGGGGAAAATGCAATCCCAACCCGTTATCTACTGACAATACATGGATTAAACTACTTTAAACAACAACTAAATTAATTAAAGCAATAAATAACAACAATAAACTAATTTGAAAGCAAGGAAACTAGTCTACAAAGTAAGAATAAAGGAAATGCACACTATATTAATGGAGAGGGAAGATGAAAGTACCAATTACAAACCCAAATGGGTGTCAAACCAAGAGAGGAAGAAGAAGAGCTCTTAAATCCTCCCAAACCCTAAGCTAAACTAACCTAAAATGAAAGATATTCTCTCCGAAATGAGAGAAATTAGTTATATACAAAATATCCTATGGTAAACTTGTAATAAAAGGGAAGAAAACAAAAATCTGGAGGGCCGAATCGATTCGGAAATGGGCCGAATCGATCCGGAAACAGGGGAAATTCGAACTGCCATTCTGGTGCATTCCGAATCGATTCGATTTTTGGCCGAATCGATTCGCACCGTACATGTCTGAATTCTGCAGCTTTGTCCTATTTTATAGAAAATGCAGCCATTTCTTCGTTATAGGTCAAAATTAGGCACGGTCGGAGGCTACGCGAAGATAACTCAGAGGTATACAACATCCAAGAAGACATTGGGCCAAAAAACCAAATTCAGAAATGACTAAAATGCCCTTGAATGTGATCTTGAGTGTATTTTGCAGTAAAAACCATCCTAAAAATGCCATAACTCCATCGATACAACTCGGAATCATGCACTGTTGGTGGCCACGTGAAGAGAAATGAAAGGGCTTCAATATCCATGAAGAGCTTGGGATTCAAACCCGAATGCTAAAATTACAAAAATGCCCCCGAAACTAAAATAGTCGACGAAACATTTTCGAAAAGCGTCTGAACATCATACTAGGCATCCAAATACCTACAAAAGCTCAATTAACCCCTGCAAAACATGTTAACATAGAAATTCGAGGATGTCTAGTTAACAAGCATAACTATAGGGATTAAGATACCCAATGGGGCTAATAAGGCGTAGGTTAACGGGTGAAATACGCAATATTTGCGTCGTATCATACCTATGCCGATGAAATTTTTCTTAGGATGGTTACATTTAATCACGAGCGCATTTGCGTACCAGAAATGTCTTTTTCAAAACAAGAATTCCCTTATAAGAGGGTTTCTTTTCATACCCATTGTAACAACCCACGTAATGTTTGGGGTATTTTCAAAATATAGAGGAAAAATAAATTTTTAAATTTTTTATTAGTTAAATATGTTGGTTATGATTTTTGAAGAATAAAACTTCAAGCGAAATTGAAATCGGAGTTAAAACGGATTTTATATGATTTTTTTAATATTTTGCCTTATGACATTTTTAAGGGAAACTGTCAGAATTTAGGCATGATCGATCGATCGATGATTTTCATAGATCGATCGATGGCCAGAGAAAACGTGCGCTACAAGCAGTTTGAGTGTTTGTTTTGGTTATAACTCTATTATTTTTGCCTTATTTAAAGGGGTCGTGGGTGACTATTTTTGAAGCATCTTTTAGCTCAAAAATATGAAGCAAACATATTTTTATTTCCTCTATTTTTATACACAAACATGCCCTTTAATTTATGCATTCAACCTTAGGTTTTGAGGTGTTCTTGGGGGCTGTTTTGGTGTTGATTCTTGGAGGAGTTTTTGATGATTCTTGGAGCAGATTTTGATGGATTATTCTGTGTGTTCTGGGCAGATTGTTGTTGGTTCTTTTTGGTGGTTTGAGGTATGGGTTTTACACAATATGCTCATTAATCTCGCGAGTAATATTCTTGTTGTTTTCTTATGATTATTGACTCATATTTGAATTGCAAAATTCATTGGATTCTGGAAAATTATTTGTTGGAATCTAATTTTTGATTAATGTGGTATTATTATTGTGTTGAGCATGTTGTCATGAGATTTTAATCTGGCACGGAGGTTGGGCACCCGGCAATATTCCTTTTTTCGAATATGCTAAAAAAATGCATAGGGGCGGTACGGTTGTGAGGCCTGGTGACCCGGTTAATGTGTTATTGAGAAATTATATTGATATAATTGCTTATGAGATTGACATTTGATTTGAATATTCGTATTCGTATTGTGGCGTTTTATTCACCACTAATATTTGTTGAGCATCTTTCTTGTCGTATTGTGTACTTCCCCATATTTTCTTTTAGTGGCAGGTTAGCGCAAATTTTGGGCGCTTGGGATTTTTGGAGATGGATTTTAGCATCGATTATTTTGGGGAAGATTTTATTACAAGAGAGAATACATGTATTTATTTATTTTGATGTATAAAGCATTGGAGATTTATTTTAGTTGTTGTATTTTTTGAGAGACTTGGTTGTATTTAATTTGAAGAGATTGAGATTAGTGGATTCTTTTTTTTATTGCGAGATTTTTTTAGATGCTCTATACCTCGCTATTTGTGGATTAGTATAGTTTTCATCGACAATAGCACTCTGTTCGCTCTCCCCGGGCGCGAGCTGGGTGTTACAGAATGGTATCAGAGCTTAGGTATATGACAACCCTCGGGAATTGCGTTTTGGATCTGTTGCGTTTTCGTGGCGCGTATTTTGGAGATAGAAATTTTAGATAATCGTTTCGTTTTAGGCATTTAAATTAGATGTGACGAATTTATTTTTAGTGACGAGATTATTTGTGGAGATTGTTGGCGTGATTTTTTAGAGTTCGATATTCGGCGATTTTCGCGGACGAAATTCCATTATTAGTGGGGAAGTGTAACAAACTTCATAATTTTTGGGGTATTTTCAAAATATAGAGGTAAAACAAAATTTTAAATTTTAAATTTTTTATTAGTTAAATGTGTTGGTTATGATTTTAGAAGAATAAAACTTCAAGTGGAATTGAAATCGGAGTTAAAATGGATTTTATATGATTCTTTTAATATTTTTCCTTATGGCATTTTTAAGGGAAACTGTCAGAATTTAGGCATGATCGATCGATCGATGATTTTTATAGATTGATCGATAGCTAGAGAAAACGTGCACTGCAAGCAGTTTTGAGTGTTTGTTTTGGTTATAACTCTATTATTTTTGCCTTATTTAAAGGGGTCGTGGGTGACTATTTTTGAAGCATCTTTTGGCACAAAAATATACAACAAACATATTTTTATGTCTTCTCTTTTTATACACAAACATGCCCTTTAATTTATGCATTCAACCTTAGGTTTTGAGGTGTTCTTGGGAGTTGTTTTGGTGTTGATTCTTGGAGGAGTTTTTGATGATTCTTGGAGTAGATTTTGATGGATTATTCTGTGTGTTCTGGGCAGATTGTTGTCGGTTCTTTTTGGTGGTTTGAGGCATGGGGTTTTACACAATATGCTCCTTAATCTCGCGAGTAATATTCTCGTTGTTTTCTTGTGATTAGTGACTCATATTTGAATTTCAAAATTCATTGGATTCTCGAAAATTATTTGTTGGAATCTAATTTTTTATTACTGTGGTATTATTATTGTGTTGAGCATTTTGATATGAGATTTTAATATGGCACGGAGGCTGGGCACCCGCCAATATTTCTTTTTTCGAATATGCTACAAAAATGCATAGGCGCGGTACGGTTGTGAGGCCTGGTGACCCGATTAATGTGTTATTGAGAAATTATATTGATATAATTTCTTATGAGATTCACATTTGATTTGAATATTCGTATTCGTATTGTTGCATTTTATTCACCACTAATATTTGTTGAGCATCTTTCTTGTCGTATTGTGTACTTCCCCATATTTTCTTTTAGTGGCAGGTTAGCGCGGATTTTGGGCGCTTGGGATTTTTGGAGATGGATTTTAACGTCGATTATTTTTTGGAAGATTTTATTACAAGAGAGAATACTTGTATTTATTTATTTTTATGTATAGAGCATTGGAGATTTATTTTATTGTTGTATTTTTTGAGAGACTTGGTTGTATTTAATTTGAAGAGATTGAGATTAGTGGATTCTTTTTTCCATTGCGAGATTTGTTTTAGATGCTCTATACGTCGCTATTTGTGGATTAGTATAGTTTTTATCGACAATAGCGCTCCGTTCGCTCTCCCTGGGCACGGGCGCGGTGTTACAGAATGGTATCAGAGCTTAGGTATATGACAACCCTCGAGTCTTGGGTTTTGGGTCTTTTGCGTTTTTGTGGCGCGTATTTTGGAGATAGAAATTTTAGATAATCGTTTCGTGTTAGGCATTTAGATTAGATGTGATGAATTTATTTTTAGTGACGAGATTATTTTTGGAGATTGTTTGCGTGATTTTTTAGAGTTCGACATTCGGTGATTTTCGAGGACGAAATTCCATTATTAGTGGGAAGTGTAACAAACTTCATAATTCTTGGGGTATTTTCAAAATATAGAGGAAAAACAAAATTTTAAATTTTTTATTAGTTAAATGTGTTGGTTATGATTTTAGAAGAATACAATTTCAAGCGGAATTGAAATCGGAGTTAAAACGGATTTTATATGATTCTTTTAATATTTTGCCTTGTGGCATTTTTAAGGGAAACTGTAAGAATTTAGGCATGATCGATTGATCGATGATTTTCATAGATTGATCGATAGCCAAAGAAAACGTGCGCTGCAAGCAGTTTTGAGTGTTTGTTTTGGTTATAACTCTATTATTATTGCCTTATTTAAAGGGGTCGTGGGTGACTATTTTTGAAGCATCTTTTAGCACAAAAATATACATCAAACGTATTTTTATTTCTTCTCTTTTTATACACAAACATGCCCTTTAATTTATGCATTCAACCTTAGGTTTTGAGGTGTTCTAGGGGGCTGTTTTGGTGTTGATTCTTGGAGGAGTTTTTTATGATTCTTGGAGCAGATTTTGATGGATTATTCTGTGTGTTCTGGGTAGATTGTTGTTGGTTCTTTTTGGTGGTTTGAGGTATGGGATTTTACACAATATGCTCCATAATCTTGCGAGTAATAATCTCGTTATTTTCTTGTGATTATTGACTCATATTTGAATTGCAAAATTCATAGGATTCTGGAAAATTATTTGTTCGAATCTGATTTTTGATTAATGTGGTATTATTATTGTGTTGAGCAGGTTGTCATGAGATTTTAATATGGCACGGAGGCGGGGCACCCGCCAATATCCCTTTTTTCGGATATGCTACAAAAATGCATTAGCGCAGTACGGTTGTGAGGCCTGGTGACGCGGTTAATGTGTTATTGAGAAATTATATTGATATAATTGCTTATGAGATTGACATTTGATTTGAATATTCGTATTCGTATTGTTGCGTTTTATTCACCACTAATATTTGTTGAGCATCTTTCTTGTCGTATTGTGTACTTCCCCATATTTTCTTTTAGTGGCAGGTTAGCACGGATTTTGGGCGCTTAGGATTTTTGGAGATGGATTTTAGCGTCGATTATTTTTGGGAAAATTTTATTACAAGAGAGAATACTTGTATTTATTTATTTTAATGTATAGAGCATTGGAGATTTATTTTAGTTGTTGTATTTTTTGAGATACTTGGTTGTATTTAATTTGAAGAGATTTAGATTCGTGGATTCTTTTTTTTATTGCGAGATTTGTTTTAGATGCTCTATACCTCGCTATTTTTGGATTACTATAGTTTTTATCGACAATAACGCTCCGTTCGCTTTTCCCGGGCGCGGGCGTGGTGTTACAGAATGGCATCTGAGCTTAGGTATACGACAACCCTCGGGTCTTGTGTTTTGGGTCTGTTGCGTTTTCGTGGCGCGTATTTTGGAGATAGAAATTTTAGATAATCGTTTCGTTTTACGCATCTAGATTAGATGTGACGAATTTATTTTTAGTGACGAGATTATTTGTGGAGATTGTTGGCGTGATTTTTGAGAGTTCGATATTCGGCGATTTTCGCGAATGAAATTCCATTATTAGTGGGGAAGTGTAACAAACTTCATAATTTTCGGGGTATTTTCAAAATATAGAGGTAAAACAAAATTTTAAATTTTAAATTTTTTATTATTTAAATGTGTTGGTTATGATTTTAGAAGAATAAAACTTCAAGTGGAATTGAAATCGGAGTTAAAATGGATTTTATATGATTCTTTTAATATTTTGCCTTATGGCATTTTAAAGGGAAACTGTCAGAATTTAGGCATGATCGATCGATCGATGATTTTCATAGATTGATCGATAGCGAGAGAAAACGTGCGCTGCAAGCAGTTTTGAGTGTTTGTTTTGGTTATAACTCTATTATTTTTGCCTTATTTAAAGGGGTCGTGGGTGACTATTTTTGAAGCATCTTTTGGCACAAAAATATACATCAAACATATTTTTATGTCTTCTCTTTTTATACACAAACATGCCCTTTAATTTATGCATTCAACCTTAGGTTTTGAGGTGTTCTTGGGAGCTGTTTTGGTGTTGATTCTTGGAGGAGTTTTTGATGATTCTTGGAGTAGATTTTGATGGATTATTCTTTGTGTTCTGGGCAGATTGTTGTTGGTTCTTTTTGGTGGTTTGAGGTATGGGGTTTTACACAATATGCTCCTTAATCTCGCGAGTAATATTCTCATTATTTTCTTGTGATTATTGACTCATATTTGAATTGCAAAATTCATTGGATTCTGGAAAATTATTTGTTGCAATCTAAGTTTTGATTAATGTGGTATTATTATTGTGTTGAGCATTTTGACATGAGATTTTAATATGGCACGAAGGCTGGGCACCCGCCAATATTTCTTTTTTCGAATATGCTACAAAAATGCATAGGCGCGGTACGGTTGTGAGGCCTGGTGACCCGATTAATGTGTTATTGAGAAATTATATTGATATAATTTCTTATGAGATTCACATTTGATTTGAATATTCGTATTCGTATTGTTGCGTTTTATTCACCACTAATATTTGTTGAGCATCTTTCTTGTCGTATTGTGTACTTCTCCATATTTTCTTTTAGTGGCAGGTTAGCGCGGATTTTGGACGCTTGGGATTTTTGGAGATGGATTTTAACGTCGATTATTTTTTGGAAGATTTTATTACAAGAGAGAATACTTGTATTTATTTATTTTTATGTATAGAGCATTGGAGATTTATTTTATTGTTGTATTTTTTGAGAGACTTGGTTGTATTTAATTTGAAGAGATTGAGATTAGTGAATTCTTTTTTCCATTGCGAGATTTGTTTTAGATGCTCTATACGTCGCTATTTGTGGATTAGTATAGTTTTTATCGACAATAGCGCTCCGTTCGCTCTCCCTGGGCACGGGCGCGGTGTTACAGAATGGTATCAGAGCTTAGGTATATGACAACCCTCGAGTCTTGGGTTTTGGGTCTTTTGCGTTTTCGTGGCGCGTATTTTGGAGATAGAAATTTTAGATAATCGTTTCGTGTTAGGCATCTAGATTAGATGTGACGAATTTATTTTTAGTGACGAGATTATTTTTGGAGATTGTTTGCGTGATTTTTTAGAGTTCGACATTCGGTGATTTTCGAGGACGAAATTCCATTATTAGTGGGAAGTGTAACAAACTTCATAATTCTTGGGGCATTTTCAAAATATAGAGGAAAAACAAAATTTAAATTTTTTATTAGGTAAATGTGTTGGTTATGATTTTAGAAGAATACAATTTCAAGCGGAATTGAAATCGGAGTTAAAACGGATTTTATATGATTCTTTTAATATTTTGCCTTGTGGCATTTTTAAGGGAAACTGTAAGAATTTAGGCATGATCGATTGATCGATGATTTTCATAGATTGATCGATAGCCAAAGAAAACGTGCGCTGCAAGCAGTTTTGACTGTTTGTTTTGGTTATAACTCTATTATTATTGCCTTATTTAAAGGGGTCGTGGGTGACTATTTTTGAAGCATCTTTTGGCACAAAAATATACATCAAACGTATTTTTATTTCTTCTCTTTTTATACACAAACATGCCCTTTAATTTATGCATTCAACCTTAGGTTTTGAAGTGTTCTTGGGGGCTGTTTTGGTGTTGATTCTTGGAGGAGTTTTTGATGATTCTTGGAGCAGATTTTGATGGATTATTCTGTGTGTTCTGGGCAGATTGTTGTTGGTTCTTTTTGGTGATTTGAGGTATGGGATTTTACACAATATGCTCCTTAATCTCGTGAGTAATATTCTCGTTATTTTCTTGTGATTATTGACTCATATTTGAATTGCAAAATTGATAGGATTCTGGAAAATTATTTATTGGAATCTGATTTTTGATTAATGTGGTATTATAATTGTGTTGAGCATGTTGTCATGAGATTTTAATATGGCACGGAGGTTGGGCACCCGCCAATATTCCTTTTTTCGGATATGCTACAAAAATGCATAGGCGCAGTACGGTTGTGAGGCCTGGTGACCCTCTTAATGTGTTATTGAGAAATTATATTGATATAATTGCTTATGAGATTGACATTTGATTTGAATATTCGTATTCGTATTGTTGCGTTTTATTCACCAGTAATATTTATTGAGCATCTTTCTTGTCGTATTGTGTACTTCCCCATATTTTCTTTTAGTGGCATGTTAGCGCGGATTTTTGGCTCTTGGGATTTTTGGAGATGGATTTTAGCGTCGATTATTTTTGGGAAGATTTTATTACAAAAGAGAATACTTGTATTTATTTATTTTGATGTATAGAGCATTGAAGATTTATTTTAGTTGTTGTATTTTTTGAGAGACTTGGTTGTATTTAATTTGAAGAGATTGAGATTCGTGGATTCTCTTTTTTATTGCGAGATTTGTTTTAGATGCTCTATACCAAGCTATTTGTGGATTAGTATAGTTTTTATCGATAATAGCGCTCCGTTCGCTCTCCCCGGGCGCGAGCGGGGTGTTACAGAATGGTATCAGAGCTTAGGTATATGACAAACCTCGGGTCTTGGGTTTTGGGTCTGTTGCGTTTTTGTGGCGCGTATTTTGGAGATAGAAATTTTATATAATCGTTTCGTGTTAGGCATCTAGATTAGATGTGACGAATTTACTTTTAGTGACGAGATTATTTGTGGAGATTGTTGGCGTGATTTTTGAGAGTTCGGTATTCGGCGATTTTCGAGGTTGAAATTCCATTATTAGTGGGGAAGTGTAACAAACTTCAAAATTTTTGGGGTAGTTTCAAAATATAGAGGAAAAATAAAATTTTAAAATTTAAAATTTTTATTAGTTAAATGTGTTGGTTATGATTTTAGAAGAATAAAACTTCAAGCAGAATTGAGATCGGAGTTAAAACTGATTTTATATGATTCTTTTAATATTTTGCCTTATGGCATTTTTAAGGGAAACTGTCAGAATTTAGGCATGATCGATCGATCGATGATTTTCATAGATTGATCGATAGCCAGAGAAAACGTGCGCTGCAAGCAGTTTTGAGTGTTTGTATTTGGTTATAACTCTATTATTTTTGCCTTATTTAAAGGGGTCGTGGGTGACTATTTTTGAAGCATCTTTTGGCACAAAAATATACATCAAACATATTTTTATTTCTTCTCTTTTTATACACAAACATGCCCTTTAATTTATGCATTCAACCTTAGGTTTTGAGGTGTTCTTGGGAGCTGTTTTGGTGTTGATTCTTGGAGGAGTTTTTGATGATTCTTGGAGTAGATTTTGATGGATTATTCTGTGTGTTCTGGGCAGATTGTTGTTGGTTCTTTTTGGTGGTTTGAGGTATGGGGTTTTACACAATATGCTCCTTAATCTCGCGAGTAATATTCTCGTTGTTTTATTGTGATTATTGACTCATATTTGAATTGCAAAATTCATTGGATTCTGGAAAATTATTTGTTGGAATCTAATTTTTTATTAATGTGGTATTATTATTGTGTTGAGCATTTTGATATGAGATTTTAATATGGCACGGAGGCTGGGCACCCGCCCATATTTCTTTTTTCGAATATGCTACAAAAATGCATAGGCGCGGTACGGTTGTGAGGCCTGGTGACCCGATTAATGTGTTATTGAGAAATTATATTGATATAATTTCTTATGAGATTCACATTTGATTTAAATATTCGTATTCGTATTCGTATTGTTGCGTTTTATTCACCACTAATATTTGTTGAGTATCTTTCCTGTCGTATTGTGTACTTCCCCATATTTTCTTTTAGTGGCAGGTTAGCGCGGATTCTGGGCGCTTGGGATTTTTGGAGATGGATTTTAACGTCGATTGTTTTTGGGAAGATTTTAGTACAAGAGAGAATATTTGTATTTATTTATTTTGATGTATAGAGCATTGGATATTTATTTTGTTGTTGTATTTTTTGAGAGACTTGGTTGTATTTAATTTGAAGAGATTGAGATTAGTGGATTCTTTTTTCCATTGCGAGATTTGTTTTAGATGCTCTATACGTCGCTATTTGTGGATTAGTATAGTTTTTATCGACAATAGCGCTCTGTTCGCTCTCCCTGGGCACGGGCGCGGTGTTACAGAATGGTATCAGAGCTTAGGTATATGACAACCCTCGAGTCTTGGGTTTTGGGTCTTTTGCATTTTTGTGGCGCGTATTTTGGAGATAGAAATTTTAGAAAATCTTTTCGTGTTAGGCATCTAGATTAGATGTGACGAATTTATTTTTAGTGACGAGATTATTTTTGGAGATTGTTTGCGTGATTTTTTAGAGTTCGGCATTCGGCGATTTTCGAGGACGAAATTCCATTATTAGTGGGGAAGTGTAACAAACTTCATAATTCTTGGGGTATTTTCAAAATATAGAGGAAAAACAAAATTTTAAATTTTTTATTTATTAAATGTGTTGGTAATGATTTTAAAAGAATACAATTTCAAGCGGAATTGAAATCGGAGTTAAAACGCATTTTATATGATTCTTTTAATATTTTGCCTTATGGCATTTTTAAGGGAAACTGTAAGAATTTAGGCATGATCGATCGATCGATGATTTTCATAGATTCATCGATAGCCAGAGAAAACGTGCGCTGCAAGCAGTTTTGGGTGTTTGTTTTGGTTATAACTCTATTCTTTTTGTCTTATTTAAAGGGGTCGTGGGTGACTATTTTTGAAGAATCTTTTGGCACAAAAATATACTTCAAACATATTTTTATTTCTTCTCTTTTTATACACAAACATGCCCTTTAATTTATGCATTCAACCTTAGGTTTTGAGGTGTTCTTGGGGGCTGTTTTGGTGTTGATTCTTGGAGGAGTTTTTTATGATTCTTGGAGCAGATTTTGATGGATTATTCTGTGTGTTCTGGGAAGATTGTTGTTGGTTCTTTTTGGTGGTTTGAGGTATGGGGTTTTACACAATATGCTCCTTAATCTCGCGAGTAATATTCTCGTTATTTTCTTGTGATTATCGACTCATATTTGATTTGCTAAATTCATTAGATTCTGGAAAATTATTTGTTGGAATCTGATTTTTGATTAATGTGGTATTATAATTGTTTTGAGCATGTTGTAATGAGATTTTAATATGACACGGAGGTTGGGCACCCGCCAATATTCCTTTTTTCGGATATGCTACAAAAATGCATAGGCGCGGTACGGTTGTGAGGCCTGGTGACCCGGTTAATGTGTTATTGAGAAATTATATTGATAGAATTGCTTATGAGATTGACATTTGATTTGAATATTTGTATTCGTATTGTTGCGTTTTATTCACGACTAATATTTGTTGAGCATCTTTCTTGTCGAATTGTGTACTTTCCCATATTTTCTTTTAGTGGCAGGTTAGCGCGAATTTTGGGCTCTTGGGATTTTCGGAGATGGATTTTAGCGTCGATTATTTTTGGAAAGATTTTATTACAAGAGAGAATACTTGTATTTATTTATTTTGATGTATAGAGCATTAAAGATTTATTTTAGTTGTTGTATTTTTTGAGAGACTTGGTTGTATTTAATTTGAAGAGATTGAGATTAGTGGATTCTTTTTTTTATTGCGAGATTTGTTTTAGATGCTCTATACCTCGCTATTTTTGGATTAGTATAGTTTTTATCGACAATAGCGCTCCGTTCGCTCTCCCCGGGCGCAGGCGCAGTGTTACGGAATGGTATCAGAGCTTAGGTATATGCTAACCCTCGGGTCTTGGGTTTTGGGTATGTTGCGTTTTTGTGCCACGTATTTTTGAGATAGAAATTTTAGATAATCGTTTCGTGTTAGACATCTAGATTAGATGTGACGAATTTATTTTTCGTGACGAGATTATTTTTGGAGATTGTTGGCGTGATTTTTGAGAGTTTGGTATTCGGCGATTTTCGAGGACGAAATTCCATTATTAGTGGGGAAGTGTAACAAACTTCAAAATTCTTGGGGTATTTTCAAAATATAGAGGAAAAACAAAATTTTAACTTTTTTATTAGTTAAATGTGTTGGTTATGATTTTAGAAGAATATAATTTCATGCGAAATTGAAATCGGAGTTAAAACGGATTTTATATGACTCTTTTAATATTTTGCCTTATGGCATTTTTAAGGGAAACTGTCAGAATTTAGGCATGATCGATGGATCGATGATTTTCATAGATTGATCGATAGCCAGAGAAAACGTGCGCTGCAAGAAGTTTTGAGTGTTTGTTTTGGTTATAACTCTATTATTATTGCCTTATTTAAAGGGGTCGTGGGTGACTATTTTTGAAGCATCTTTTGGCACAAAAATATACATCAAACATATATTTATTTCTTCTCTTTTTATACACAAACGTACCCTTTAATTTATGCATTCAACCTTAGGTTTTGAGGTGTTCTTGGGGGCTGTTTTGGTGTTGATTCTTGGAGGAGTTTTTTATGATTCTTGGAGCAGATTTTGATGGATTATTCTGTGTGTTCTGGGAAGATTGTTGTTAGTTCTTTTTGGTGGTTTGAGGTATGGGGTTTTACACAATATGCTCCTTAATCTCGCGAGTAATATTCTCGTTGTTTTCTTGTGATTATTGACTCATATTTGATTTGCTAAATTCATTAGATTCTGGAAAATTATTTGTTGGAATCTGATTTTTGATTAATGTGGTATTATAATTGTTTTGAGCATGTTGTAATGAGATTTTAATATGACACGGAGGTTGGGCACCCGCCAATATTCCTTTTTTCGGATATGCTACAAAAATGCATAGGCGCGGTACGGTTGTGAGGCCTAGTGACCCGGTTAATGTGTTATTGAGAAATTTTATTGATAGAATTGCTTATGAGATTGACATTTGATTTGAATATTTGTATTCGTATTGTTGCGTTTTATTCACGACTAATATTTGTTGAGCATCTTTCTTGTCGTATTGTGTACTTCCCCATATTTTCTTTTAGTGGCAGGTTAGCGCGAATTTTGGGCTCTTGGGATTTTTGGAGATGGATTTTAGCGTCGATTATTTTTGGAAAGATTTTATTACAAGAGAGAATACTTGTATTTATTTATTTTGATGTATAGAGCATTAAAGATTTATTTTAGTTGTTGTATTTTTTGAGAGACTTGGTTGTATTTAATTTGAAGAGATTGAGATTATTGGATTCTTTTTTTTATTGCGAGATTTGTTTTAGATGCTCTATACCTCGCTATTTTTGGATTAGTATAGTTTTTATCGACAATAGCGCTCCATTCGCTCTCCCCGGGCGTGGGCGCAGTGTTACAGAATGGTATCAGAGCTTAGGTATATGCTAACCCTCGGGTCTTGGGTTTTGGGTATGTTGTGTTTTTGTGCCAAGTATTTTTGAGATAGAAATTTTAGATAATCGTTTCGTGTTAGACATCTAGATTAGATGTGACGAATTTATTTTTAGTGACGAGATTATTTTTGGAGATTGTTGGCGTGATTTTTGAGAGTTTGGTATTCGGCGATTTTCGAGGACGAAATTCCATTATTAGTGGGGAAGTGTAACAAACTTCATAATTCTTGGGGTATTTTCAAAATATAGAGGAAAAACAAAATTTTAACTTTTTTATTAGTTAAATGTGTTGGTTATGATTTTAGAAGAATATAATTTCATGCGGAATTGAAATCGGAGTTAAAACGGATTTTATATGACTCTTTTAATATTTTGCCTTATGGCATTTTTAAGGGAAACTGTCAGAATTTGGGCATGATCGATGGATCGATGATTTTCATAGATTGATCGATAGCCAGAGAAAACGTGCGCTGCAAGAAGTTTTGAGTGTTTGTTTTGGTTATAACTCTATTATTATTGCCTTATTTAAAGGGGTCGTGGGTGACTATTTTTGAAGCATCTTTTGGCACAAAAATATACATCAAACATATTTTTATTTCTTCTCTTTTTATACACAAACGTGCCCTTTAATTTATGCATTCAACCTTAGGTTTTGAGGTGTTCTTGGGGGCTGTTTTGGTGTTGATTCTTGGAGGAGTTTTTGATGATTCTTGGAGTAGATTTTGATGGATTATTCTGTGTGTTCTGGGCAGATTGTTGTTGGTTCTTTTTGGTGGTTTGAGGTATGGGGTTTTACACAATATGCTCCTTAATCTCGCGAGTAATATTCTCGTTATTTTCTTGTGATTATCGACTCATATTTGAATTGCAAAATTCATTGGATTCTGGAAAATTATTTGTTGGAATCTGATTTTTGATTAATGTGGTATTATAATTGTGTTGAGCATGTTGTCATGAGATTTTAATATGGCACGGAGGTTGGGCACCCGCCAATATTCCTTTTTTCGGATATGCTACAAAAATGCATAGGCGCGGTACGGTTGTGAGGCCTGGTGTCCCGGTTAATGTGTTATTGAGAAATTAATTTGATATAATTGCTTATGAGATTGACATTTGATTTAAATATTCGTATTCGTTTTGTTGCGTTTTATTCACCACTAATATTTGTTGAGAATCTTTCTTGTCGTATTATGTACTTCCCATATTTTCTTTTAGTGACAGGTTAGAGCGGATTTTGGGCGCTTGGGATTTTTGGAGATGGATTTTAGCGTCGATTATTTTTGGGAAGATTTTATTACAAGAGAGAAGACTTGTATTTAGTTATTTTTATGTATAGAGCATTGGAGATTTATTTTAGTTGTTGTATTTTTTTGGGAGACTTGGTTGTATTTAATTTGAAGAGATTGAGATTAGTGGATTCTTTTTTTTTATTGCGGGATTGGTTTTAGATGCTCTATACCTTGCTATTTGTGGATTAGTATAGTTTTTATCGACAGTAGCGCTCCGTTCGCTCTCCCCGGGCGCGGGCGGGGCGTTACAGAATGGTATCAAAGCTTAGGTATACGACAACCCTCGGGTCTTGGGTTTTGGGTCTGCTGCTTTTTTGTGGCGCGTATTTTGGATATAGAAATTTTAGATAATCGTTTCGTGTTAGGCATCTAGATTAGATGTGACGAATTTATTTTTAGTGACGAGATTATTTTTGGAGATTGTTTGCCTGATTTTTTAGAGTTCGGTATTCGGCGATTTTCGAGGACGAAACTCCATTATTAGTGGGGAAGTGTAACAAACTTCATAATTGTTGGGGTATTTTCAAAATATAGAGGAAAAATAAAATTTTAAATTTTAAATTTTTAATTAGTTAAATGTGTTGGTTATGATTTTAGAAGAATAAAACTTCTAGCTGGATTGAAATCGGAGTTAAAACGGATTTTACATGATTCTTTTAATATTTTGCCTTATGGAATTTTTAAGGGAAACTGTCAGAATTTAGGCATGATCGATCTATCGATGATTTTCATAGATTGATCGATAGCCAGAGAAAACGTGCTCTGCAAAAAGTTTTGAGTGCTTGTTTTGGTTATAACTCTATTATTTTTGCCTTATTTAAAGGGGTCGTGGGTGAATATTTTTGAATCATCTTTTGGCACAAAAATATACATCAAACATTTTTTTATTTCTTCTCTTTTTATACAAAAACATGCCCTTTAATTTATGCATTCAACCTTAGGTTTTGAGGTGTTCTTGGGGACTATTTTGTTATTGATTCTTAGAGTAGTTTTTTATGATTCTTGGAGAAGATTTTGATGACTTATTCTGTGAGTTCTGGGAAGATTGTTGTTGGTTCTTTTTGGTGGTTTGAGGTATGGGGTTTTATAGAATATGCTCCTTAATCTCGCGAGTAATATTCTCGTTATTTTATTGTGATTATTAACTCATACTTGAATTGCAAAATTCATTGGATTCTGGAAAATTATTTGTTGAAATCTAATTTTTGATTCATGTGGTATTATTATTGTGTTGAGCATGTTGTCATGAGATTTTAATATGTCACGGAGGTTGGGCACCCGCCACTATTCCTTCTTTCGGATATGCTAAAAAAATGCATAGGCACGGTACGGTGGTCAGGCCTGGTGACCCGGTTAATGTGTTGTTGAGAAATTGTATTGATTTAATTGCTTATGAGATTCACATTTGATTTGAATATTCGTATTCGTATTGTTGAATTTTATTCACCGCTAATATTTGTTGAGCATCTTTCCTGTCGTATTATGTACTTCCCATATTTTCTTTTAGTGGAAGGTTAGCACGGATTTTGGGCGCTTGGGATTTTTGGAGATGGATTTTGGCGTCGATTATTTTTGGGAAGATTTTATTACAAGAGAGAAGACTTGTATTTATTTATTTTGATGTATAGTGCATTGGAGATTTATTTTAGTTGTTGTATTTTTTGAGAGACTTGGTTGTATTTAATTAGAAGAGATTGATATTAATGGATTCTTTTTTTTTATTGCGGGATTTGTTTTAGATGCTCTATACCTTGCTATTTGTGGATTAGTATAGTTTTTATCGACAGTAGCGCTCCGTTCGCTCTCCCCGGCCGCGGGCGGGGTGTTACACCCATGTCTTTTAACCCTTAGGTTTCGGAGACGTATTTATTTAACGACAAGAGAAAACCATGTTCCTTTGTTTCCCAAGTTACCCAAATCTTCTTCTTCTCCTCTATTCTCTTTGAACTTTATATTCTCTTCCATGACACCTATTCTAAAAAGGACCCCTTCCGTTATGGGTGCCACCACTGAGGAAACTTTGTCTGAGAGTGATGAATGCCATCTCCCATGGGAAAAATACCATCGTGCCCCCTATTTTTGTACCGTAGACAAGTTCTGGCAGTTAACAAATGCTTTTCCTGGTTCCTTCATTTCTGAGGGAGAAGATTTTAACGTCCTTGTGGGTGAAGACGGTGTGATTCAAAATTACGCATACCTCCCTAGTTCTACTGTTACCAGGTTCAGAATTGAGAGTGGAGACTATCCCTATTCCTATGTGTAACTTGAATCAGTTGATGGGTCATATGAAGGTCTGGGCGCCTGGATAAATTATATCCATGGAAAATATGTTGTATAGTTATTGACTGTTGGCTTGTCGTGCACCAGGTGGTTTGGTAACTTGACTCTGGTAAAAAATAACAACACTTTAAGGACACTAGTTTCTCGTTGGATCCATCAGACTAATACTTTAGTTACTACTTGGGGTGAGTTCACAATTACCTTGGAGGATGTATGTAAGCTCCTTGGTCTGGAAGCTGCTATCACTAACTCTTCTTTCGAGAAAGCCCTTTCAAAGGAGGAATCTGCTAATCGTAAGGAGTTGAAAGGTGTAATCAAGAGATGTATGAAGACTTACAACAAGTGTGCCTATTAAAAAATGATCAAAGTGCTTCTTATATATGGAAGATAGAGCGAGTGCCCTTGGTCGCAAGTAAGCAAAGAAGGATCCAAAGGGTAAATATGTGCTCGAGATGCCCCCTACAGGAGAAGGATATGGGAGAAAAATTGAGTTTACTGGGTATATTTGGATTATCCTATTGAGGATCTACCTGCCCGAAAAACCCCATGACTGCCCGAAGACGGATCTTATTAATGCTTGTTTTGGAATCATATCCCAATTTTGTAGTTGCCCACAATTTCCCATTATCTCGAGTTTTCATCCCCGAACACTTTTAATCCGTACATATTCCATTCATTCCATAAACCTTAATCCCAAACCTACATTATAACCCTATAAACGTCCTATGTGATCATATGGTGAATTCAATAAAGTCAAAATAGTTTTGATAATCTGTCAAAATACATTTCGCCTCATTTAATGAGCGCTATCTTTTATTGAGATTAGAATTTTTCATTTTATATATAGCGTTCTTCTTTAGTGACATGTGCACGACCAAGTTTTCATTTACATTTACTCTTTATGCCCGCATGTCCCGTGTATTACCTCCCATTTCATAGTAATTTCCTTTGCTGAGTGTAAAATCAGGTGAGGATTGATATATGCACGCTTTAACACTTATCCGATTTATTTAAGTTTTTTGCCAAATCATACATTGCATGTGCTCTCTCCCCTCCCACATTTTAAGGTTTCAATTCTACGAAGTTTATTCTATAATGTTAATACTAAGGACTTTTGTGTTAATTCATTCACTTTGCTAATAACGTGTTTGAATTTTTTTTGTCATTGTTGGGCTTTTCGCATGTTGGTTGGGCATACATATGGAGTAAACATTGATGTTTATGGATTTTATTCCTGAAAACCCTCATGAGACAACACTCGTCCCCAAGGGTAACCTAGGGGTTTAACGGCTTATTGCATATACTAAATGCAATCGTGTTCCCTAAAAAAGTGGCATTTATATATTTTATGCTTTTTTTAACAAAATAAAAAATTTATTTATATTTGTGAAGAAAGCCCTTCACAAATGACTTACAAGCTAAAAATAGAAAAGTCTAAAATGAAACCTAACAAATAACTATATTTAGGGCCCTTATAAAGTCTAGCTTTAAATGAAATTTTTACATCTTTGTGGACAAGAGCAATAATCTTGGATGCTTTCATATCGATACCATCAAATTCTTTTTTGTTTCTTGAACACCAAATCCTCCAACAAATGTAGCACTAAAGAATTATAGAGAGTAAGGCTTTGATGTTGTTTCCTCTAGAATGTAACCACCAATTCATGAGGAATCTTTTGAGCGATGAGAAGATAAATCTATAACCCATAGAGCCCAAGAAATGATTACATACCTCTTGAGCAAGAGGACTAGTGCCGAAAAGATGATCAAAATCTTCTTGAAGTGGAACAGTACAACATCGACATTTTGATGGTAATGGGATGTGAATTTTCTTCAAACATGGATCCAATGGAATTGCCTTTCGAAGGAGACGCCGCATAAAAAATGATACTTTAGGGAGAATTATTGGATTCCAA
The DNA here is from genome assembly GCA_949130495.1 of Sambucus nigra. Lineage (NCBI taxonomy): Eukaryota > Viridiplantae > Streptophyta > Magnoliopsida > Dipsacales > Adoxaceae > Sambucus > Sambucus nigra. The sequence goes on from OX422209.1 coordinate 536,359,826, forward strand.
ATCACGGTGAAAGAAAAGAGAGTGCATTCTCTATAACGAACAAGATCCCAAGCAGATTTTAACGAAGAAAATGCCATTAGAGGTAGATTTCCATACCAAAGGATTATCAATGTCCGTGTTATCATGGTAGGTCTCCCACACTTTTTGCATCCTACGCCATTTTAAGCTGAAGAATGAAGGAGAACCAAAGTAATGATCCCCTCAAGAATCCTGTATCTTCTGTGCATAATATCTGCCCATAGCTTACAGGAGTATGCCTTAATAATATCAGATAAGTTTTTTACATTCACTCCACCTTTTGAATAAGGAAGACACATTTGTTGCCATTGTACCCATTGGTGCTTTAACTGGTCACCTTTAGCACCCCAAATAAATTATGCAAAAAAAAATTCTAACCGATTAATGACCGAGGCTGGAGGATCAAGAGAACAGAATATGTGAAAACACATAGACTGTAATGCCGAGTTAAGTAGTACCAGCCTGCCACTGTGAGTGAGAGTTTACCGGACCATTTCAAAACTTTGTGAATCAAAGCTTCCTCCAGCTGACTAAATAAATGTGCTGATTTTCGGCCCGAGAATAGCGAAACACCCAAATATTTAAGTGGCAGTTTTTTTTAACAAACCCAGTAGCATTTTTGATGATGTTGTAGCGCGAGATTGGAGTTGAGTCTGGACACGAGAATGACGACTTGTTGTTGTTGATTAGCTGCCCCGCTGTTGTTTCATAGGTCCCCAATAATTCTCGTAAGCATTTAAGGCTCCGTTGGTCACCGGTAGTGAATATAAGGCATTCGTCGACAAAGGAGAGAGATGAAATGATATCACACCCATTTGGAATTGACATATATTTCACTCTATGCTGCGTAAAAAGATTGTGCAGGACTATGGAAAGTATTTCAGTGACAATAATAAATAAGCTTGGGGAAATAGGATCACCCTGTCGGACGCCACAATTAGATTTAAAGAATCCGCATGATTTGCCATTAACGCAAATAGAATACTAGCAATTCGAGATTGCTTGCCATACCATGTCAATCCAAGTTTCAGAAAATCTAAAGGCTCAAAAAACTTTGATAATGCATAGCCAAGAAACCCTATCATACGCCTTAGACATATCCAGTTTAATTAGAACATTTGAGCCTCGAACTTTTTTGTTAAAGTTTGACATCAGTTCTTGGGCCAGCAGAATATTATTGTAATACCCGTATTTTTATGCTATATTAATTTGGGGATTTATTAAATTTAATGTGAGTTATTAATTTAATATAAATCCGAAAATTAATCACTTTACGTGATGTGAGTTAGTAATTATGGGAAACTTGTTGTTGAATATTACTAATGAGTTAAGTAATATAATATTGGTTCTATGAAATGTCAAGAGTGAATAAAATGACAATTTTGGAAATTGAATCGGGATGCGCTCGTGTCGTGTCGGGACTAAATATTGATTAATAAAAGTGAATATATTATAAGTTGCTCGTATGGTCGTTTTGAGTGCGCCAAAGTGTCCGGAAGGTTCGAGATAGTCAGAAAAGTGTACCCGGAGGTTTAGTTTGGGTCTCGGGCGTTTTTAGGCTTAATTAGTACCCCGGGAGGGCATTTTGGACATTTTGTAATTTTGGGTAATTAAACCCACGAAATTTCAAGGGTTATATCAGATGTCTAAGGTTGTCTTCTAGGGTTAAAACAACCAAAGACAAGTGACGGCCATAGGAGAGGGAAGGAGAGAGCGTTCAAAGCTAATTCTAGACCAAAAATTCATCCGGTTGCACCGCCACCACCACCAACGCGTAGATCGCACGACGGGGAACACACCCACATCAAATTCGTCATAAAATCAGAACTCTAAAATTTCCAGGCAAGTGTTTATCTTTCTTATTTTTGTTAATGCATCACTCATGTTAGTCTAGGGTTGATTAGGATGAGTTTCATGGAAGAAAACCCAAGTTGGAGATAGGAAATTGCACGTAGTAATGATATAAATGGAAATCTGGAAATCCCCCTGCATATGTAGAGGTTAAACCACGAATTTATGATGTTTTAGAAGAAGAAAATTCTGGAAAAGATTGATTAGAACAAGGTTAAAGAAATTTTAGGGTTCTTGAGAATAATATGAGTTTTTGGCCTATTAATCCATGGTTGTTGATGAAAATTTTCATGCTTTACGTAGAAGATGTATAATATGGGTTTATACTGTTAGTAGTACAAATTTTTGGGCGATTGGGAATGAAAAATCTGGATTTGGATGAGGTTGTGTGATAGAACCCGTAACTGGTTTCCTGCAGAATTCGACATACCTGCTTTATCGATCGATCGAGCCAAGAGCTTCGATCGATCGAAGGTTCGATCGATCGAGCCCAAGCCCTCGATCGATCGACCCCTTCTGGAAGACTCACATTTCCCCTTTGAAAATAGTTAAATTCAAATTAAATGAGTAGAAATATTTGGGCATCCTTATTAAAATAATTTGGAAGGTAAAGGAGACCAGTAAGACTTATTAATAATTATGAGACCTTTAATGTGCGACGAGATGTACATTTTTGGGATATTTATATATAAGGGACGAGGAAATTATGAATTAAAGGGAGAGACGCGTAAAATATTTACGTTGGAAAAATAGATGAGTACCTACTGAATTCTGCACTTGGGAGGATAAAGTCCATGAGTGTTACGTAGTGAGTTGGAATAGTCCCTCAAATTAAAGTAAGAGACGAACCATTATAAGCGATAATTAAATAATGAGAAATAAGGATAAATGTTATACTTATGGGTTATGAAATGAACCTAAATTTGATATGGTAAAAGTAGTATATTTGTATGACTGTGTTTATGCATATATTATATACGTGTGAAAATCATGCCCGCGCTACTTGCTATCCCTGAGGTTACCGCGCTGGGACGGTCTTATCTCGATGTGCCTTTATGGGGGATATTGACTCGTACCCTAGAAGATAGATATCCTTGGTACAGGCTATATGATTGATGGTCAGACGATCCTAAGAGACGTGAGGGCATGTGCTATCCTCTTAGAGACTTAGAATCTATGCTTCGCCTCAATATTGTTTGTGTATGTGTTAATACAGTTCGAGAGTGATTCCGAACTTGTATTTCCCTTAGTACGAGTGGGACGGGGATTGGATAGCAGAGTATGCCCGCACCATAATTTTTATGTGGGGTGCTGTTAGAATATATATATTATACGAGTATTTAATATATATATTAAATTCTAAAATTTAGAATTTCCTATTGTGTTTATGGTAAGTAAGAAATGAATCATGACTTAAATTTGGAAATACTTGTTTTGAAAAGTAGAATATGACACTGGGAAACTTTATTAGTAAATAAGGTTTAAATAAGAACTTTGTGATCAAATGAAATTATCCTCTTAAACAATTAAATTGTTCAGTTTTAAATCTTACGAGTAACCTAAGATAAGTTAAACTGTTGGGAAGATTAGTGCGATAGGCGTACACATTAGAAGAGAGGTGAGAATTTCTCAAGAGAGTACCGCAATAATATGTCGTTGCATTGGCCTGTAAATATTTTAAATACTTGCTAAACAAATTTTAAATCATTTACACTATCGGGCTCTGACCTCTTTCTATTTTCCTTTTTCTCTTATATATATATGTGTATATTACAGGTGCCCAGCCACAGGGGCGTCTTGCATAGGATCCTTTGGAAGGAACGTGCTGCAGCTTAGGTGGGAGTTGTAGGCCTCTTGCTTAGACGACTTCATTTATTTGATTCCACTCCTAGCATATTCATTTATTTGGGCATGTGTCGCCCTTTCCATTATTCAGTGGTTTTATTGGACATTTGTGATTCATTTATTTCTAGTATTGTCACTTTGGGATTTATTACTGTCTGGATGTTTCACTTTAAGTTTTAAATGTTTGGATTTAGTTGTTGAATGTTTAAATTATTTGGATTCTATGTTCCAGGATAATTGTGGTGTGATTCTTTAATATTGAATTATGTAAAGTTTTAAATCATTGTTTATAAATAGAATTTGGAAAGTAATGTCTAAAATGGTTTTGACACTTAGCTTAATTAATTAGGGTGTTTAAATTGGAAAAGTTATTTTTACGACAGTGATGCTAAGAATGAACCAACTTTTCACCTTGATTTTAATTTAATAAAGGAGTGATCGCCCGGTATTTAATTAGGCGGGGTGTCACAATTATCCATGATATTACGGCCTTTGATAAACCCCGCTTGAGATTTTGAAATAATTTTTGGTAGCAGATGACCAATTCTATTATTCATGATTTTTATAAATATTTTATTACAAAAATTACATAAACTAATAGGCCTGAAGTCATTGCAAAGCTGAGGTTTTGGAAGTTTTGGAATGAGCACAATATTGGTGGTTGTCCAACTTCTTGGTAACATATGTCCTGCAAAGAAAGACAAAATAGCATTATACAAATCAAATTTAATGATTTCCCAACAATGTTGAAAAAACCATCCATTGAAACCATCCGGCCCTACCGCACTATTTTTATGCATTCCAAAAATTGTGGATCTAATTTCTTCCATATCCGGATACCTTGTGAGCATATCATTTTCCTCTTGAGATATTATAAACGAAATGACTTCCAGAAGATTGAAATTCAAAAGAATCTCAGAATTGGTGGAAAGAATCTCTTTGAAGTAATTAACCATTACCTCCTCAATATTGTTTTGCCCAACAACTTGGATGCCACTATCATTTTTAACACTATGTATAAAAAGTTTAGATTTTTTTTCTTTAGACATAGTGTGAAAAAATTAGTGTTGAAATCTCCCTCAGTCGCCCATTTGACCCTTGCCTTTTGATGCCAAAATTCTTCCTCTATGCTCATTTCTTTGTTGAATAAGGCTTTGGCTTTAAAAAATCCCTCTCTTTTCTCCGGGTTGCGATCATTGTCATAAGCACTTTCCTTAATGATTAAATTATCTTCTGCTATTTGAACTCTTTGATGAATATTCTTAAAAATAAGAAGGTTCCATTGCTTAATGACATTTTTCAGCCTTTTTAATTTTGATGCAAATATGAATAGAGGCTCACCCCCAACTGTTCATTCCATGATTCCGAAATCATTTGATTAAAGCCTTCATGTTTCGTACAAGCATTAAGGAAACGAAAAGGTTTGGGATAACCATATACCTCCGATTTAAGGCTAAGAATTATAGGAGGGTGATCTGAATTTGTTCTATGTAGATGATCAATTGAGGATATAAATCCATTATTAAACCATGAAGAATTACAAAGAACTCTGTCAAATCGTGCCAGAATACGATTAACACCATCTCGATTATTACACCAGGTAAACTGCGATCCTTTATAATCAATTTTCAATAATCCCGAATTATTGATACATTCATTAAAATCTCCTACTGCCAAATTGTTTATACCTCTACCCCTAGCTTTTTCTGATTGATCTCTAACCACATTAAAATGACCTCCTACAACCCATTATCCCTAAATATAGTTAGAAAGTTGTTCTAGCTCTACCCATAGAGACCTTCTACCTGCCAACTTACATTTTGCATAGACACAGGAGATGATGAAAGGTTAAGGAAAATTCTCTATGTCCACTTTTAAAGATAAAATCTGGTTTTGGTCACTTAAGACATTGAAGGACCATTCAAACTTCCAAAGCACCCAGATTTTATTTGAAATATTAGCCATTCCCCCTTGGAAGTTAATTCTTCTACAGAGATTGAAGATGTTTTCACTGTCAAATTTAGGTTCCATTAAACAAACAACAGCCACTTTGTTATCCCGAATTAATTTTTTGAGCCTACGAACTGAAGAATTATTTCCCACACCTCGTATATTCCAAAAAAGACAGCTTATCATTTGAACACTGAGGTGGAATTTTGAGACGACTTACCAACCAATCTTGTACAGTAGTCTGCAGATCTTGTCCAAAGCTTTCTTGGCCGTTTAGATTTTTTCCCAACATTAAAAACCTTTTTGTATTTGAACCCAATAGCTTTGGAAAAATCTAGCAACTGTTCGATGTTGAGAGGAGTGCAACTCTCCTTATCCTCATTGTCTGAGGCCCAAGATGGTTTTAAAAGGTTTTTTGCCTTAGCAATCCATTTTTTTGGCCTTGGAGAGACATTTATTCTATTAAATAGCCCCGGGTCAGGTGGAACTGACATAAGTTTAGGAATGACTTGGCCAATAATCTCTCCTTCTTCAAGAGTTTCTAATTCCACGCGTGAGTTTTCACCAGCTAACATACCCATAGTAGAAGTTGCATCTTTGGAATAGGCATCCGTATTGCTATTCCAACCCTCAGAGCAAAGTTCTTCTGTAACGTATGTTAATAAGTCAAATTTATTAGAGCAGGAGATAGGGAGATTAAGGTTAGATGAATAATGAGATGGCTGTGAGGGATTAGAGTGAAGGATAGGTAAAGGTAAATTTGAAAGAAGTGGAGAAAGTGGAAGGTTAGAAATTATTTTGGAAGAAGAGGCTGAAATTAGGGTTGGAGAGGCGGTATTTGGAAAGGTGGTATTGGAGACTGGTTTTGGTGGGTTTTTTGGTGAGGTGGACGGTAGTTGTGGATTTACGGAGGCTGGGGCTGGAAAAGAGGGGAAAGGTGCAACAACGTTTGAAAAATCAACTAAACTCCTAGATTGTAGGAGTTTGTTAGCTGACTTAGTCCTCCAAACTGATTCGATAACACGGCTTTCCCTTTGTCCACCGGCGCTGGCAGAGTGCTCCTCATGATAATGGGGACCATTTCCTTATTACAAGAACAATCAGCATCCATATGTCCTTTCTTCGTGCAGGAGTTACAGAATGAGGGAGCATTTTCATAAATGATGGTTTGCTAGAAACCAGAGTGAGAACCACATCCAATCCAAACACGTGGCAGTAGCGGTTTTGACGTATCAACTTCAATGAGAAGTCTAGCCTGGCTAGGTCTAGACAACATGGCAGTGGACTCAGCTAGTTTAAGAGGAGAGCCAATGAGATTTGCAATGGAGAATAAAGCCCCCTTATCAAAAAAATGAATAAGAAGAAAAGGAAGCGAAATCCATAAGGGCACTATTGGACAGTCCTGACCTCTGTTAAACATTGGTGTCCATTTGGATACCTCCATAGTATATTTAAAAATCATCCAATGGCCACGCAGCCAAATACGTAGATAATCTTCTTCTGAGTGAAGCCGAATAAGAATATGTTGTGTATTCAGTAATCCTAAAGAGAATCCTCATCTAAGCGAATTTTTTTTAAAAGCTTTGCGTATGACTTCCAATGGAGGTCTTCCATGGGGGAATTTCCCAACCAATGAGTTTTGAAACGAGGCAGCCAGTCTAGTAATATCTTCATCCTCAAACAAAAAAGCTGGTTCTTCGTTGTGAGAACAGGGTTGTTTAATGACATACCTGGATTAATTAGAGGGATCTAGTATAGAAGAGAATGATTTCTTTGCTTTTATACTTTTTGTACGTCCTTATGTGGACTGGTTTTGTTTGTTTCATCACTAGGGACTATCAATATCTAAGTTACGGGGTGTGATTAGTCACAAGTATTGCATTTTCGCAATCGCTATCTTTATACATTCTAGCACTTTTTGTGTTACTCATGCCTATATTTATGCTCCTTAACCATACAACCTCGACTTTGGATATATATATATATATATATATATATATATATATATATATATATATATGCTTTACAGGTTTTAATTGAGCTTTTATAGGTATTGGAATGCTTAAAGTGAGGATTGGTTACAATTAACAGAAGTTATGTCATCTGACTCAATTTCAATAGCATTTTAGACATTTCACATTTCATCTCCGACTCAGTGGAATTCCACGAAAGCGTCGTTCGTCGAGTTAGCTTCGCATGGCCGCAAATGGCATGTCATTTTAAGTTTTGATGATTGAGTTATCGTTGTTTCCACTTTGTAGTGTTTCCCCCGTTTATGGACCAAGGGATCCTAGAAAACAGGGGACCGGTCGAGCGGCCCTGAGCCCCCGATCGATCGATGAATCAGAAATAAGCCTACAAAGGAAATAATGTGTTTTAAATGAAGGGCCCAATTGATCGGCCCCTTGGCCGTGACGAACGGTATCGGCAGATGTTCGACACTTATTTCCTTTTTAATTAATTTTTCTATTTCCATTTTCCCCACTTACTATAAATAAAACCTTCGTTTTATTTTGTAAATATCCATTCTTTTATTTAGTTTTAGGATTTGGTTCTCTTAGGGAGGTTAGGGATTGGTGGAGCTTTTGGGTGTGCCATTTCTCCCTTCCAGGGTTTGCCCATTTAGGTTATGTAAGAACATTACTCATATTCTTCGTCTTTAATCCAAGCGTTTAGTTCTTTACTTCTTGCCTTTTTATATATTTACTTGCTTTCTAATTTAGGTTTACTGGCTTTATTTATTTCTTTCATTTGTTGCTTTCTTTTAATACTTGCTTTTTATTATGCTTTGTAGCTAATTTAGTTTAGGTTGTGGTTGATTGAATTCACCTTGGTTTCAATGGGTTACTTTGCTTTGGTGACGGATTTTATGCATTTAATTCGATTAGGTTGTTCTAGTTATTATGCCTAGGAGATTTAAAAGGGTATATTATGTATGCTCTGTATTTACAACCTTGCGTGTATAATTTTCGGGGTATTTATTGATGCCAAAATTATAGTAGGCTTTTATGATGATTTAGGGGGTAACAACTCTAGATTCAATTGATTTTCAAATGAGATCCAATCTTATTAAATTCGTAGTCCCATGTAACCATTTCTACGCATTAAATCGAGGTGAGAGATATTAGTCGCAACCTATAGTTTTTATTCCCTTTGTTAATATTTGTTTAAATACACATGCCTAGATTAACTTTTCTTTGTGTTAACATTTATCTTTTACACTTTTATTCCTGAAGTATTAAATCAATAGAACTCTGTGGATTTCGATACCTGGACTGGCCGCTATACTCCCCAAAAAGAGTGTAGTCAATAGTTTGGACTTTTGCATAATGGTGGGAGCCGGGCATAACGATCGGTGTATATCTTTATACACTTGCACTATTGTTTCCCGCCTGTTGTCAAAATGACACCGTCCATTCTACGAAGTTCATTATATAATGATAATAATACGGACTTTTGTGTGAATTCATTCACTTTGCTAATAACGTGTTTGAAATATTTTCATTACTGTTGGGCTTCTCGCATGTTGGTTGGGCATATATTTGGAGGAAACATTGATATTTGTGGGTTTCATCCCTGAAACCCCTCACGAAAAAACACTCGTCCACTAGGGTAACCTGGGGGTTTAATAGTTTATTGCATATGCTAAATGCAATCGTGTTCCCTACGAAAGTGGTATTTACGTATTTTATGATTATATACTTTTTGTACCATCTTATGTGGACTGGTTTTGTTTGTTTCATCACTAGAGACTACTAATTTCTAAGTTAGGTATGTGATTAGTCACGAATATTGCATATCCACGCCAGTTATCTTTATGCATTCTAGCACTTTTTGTGTTCATTGTGCCTATATTGTGCTCGTTAACCATACAACCTCGATTTTGGATATATATATATGCTTTGCAGGGTTTAATTGAGCTTTTGTTAGTATTATAAGCTTAGAGTGAGGATTAGTTGCAATTCAGAAAAGTTTTGTCGTAGAACTCAACTTCAAGGGCTTTTTAGACCTTTCACACTTTATCTCTGACTTAGTGGAATTCCACGGAATTTAGTTCAACGATTTAGCTTCGTGTGGACGCGAATGGCATGTCGGTTTAGATGATCGAGTTATTACTATTTCTGTTTTAAATCTTTTCCCCCATTTATGGACCAAGGCATCCCAGAAATCAAGGGACCGGTCGAATGGCCTTGAGCCCCCGATCGTCCGGTGTTTTAGAAATAAGCCTAAGAAGGAAACAGTGAGTTTTAAACTAAGTTCCCAATCGATCGCCCCGCTAGCCGCGATCGATCGGTATCAGCAGATGTCCGACATCTCTTTCCTTTTTAATTTTTTTTTCTATTTCTTTTTCCCCACTTACTATAAATAGAACCTTAGTTTTATTTTGTAAATATCTATTCTTTTATTTAGTTTTAGGTTTTGGTTCTCTTAGGGAGGATAGGGTTTAGAGGAGCTTTTGGGTGTGCCATTTCTCCCTCCTAGGGTTTTTCCATATAGGTTGTGTAAGAACATTACTCATCTTCTTCCTCTTTAATCCAATCTTCCAGTTCTTTATTTCTTGCTTTGTCTTTTAATTACTTTCTTTCCAATTTAGGTTTACTTGATCTATCTATTGATTTATTTAATACTTTCTTTTTATCATGCTTTGTAGCTAATTCAGTTTAGGTTGTAAATTATTGAACTCACCTTGGTTTCAATGGGTTGCTTTGCTTTGGTGATGGATTTTATACATTTAATTCGATTGGGTTGTTCTTGTTATTACACCTGGGAGATTTAACGGGTATTTACGACCTCGAATGTGTAATTTTGGGGGTATTTATTGATGCCAAAATCATAGTAGGATTTTATGACTATTTACGGGTGACAACTCTAGATTCAATTGATTCTTGAAGTGAGATCCAATCTGACTAAATTCGTTGTCCCATGTAATAATTTATACGCATTAAACCGAGGTGAGGAATATTAGTCGCAACCTATAGTTTTTATTCCCTTTGTTAATCTTAGTTTAAATACACATGTATAGATTATCTTTTCTTTTTGTTAACTTTTATCTTTTACACTTTTATTCCTGAAGTATTAAATCAATAGAATTCAAACAACTAATCTCTATGGATTTCGATACCCGGACTAGCCGCTATACTCCCTTAAAAGAGTGTAGTCAATTGTTTAGGTTTTTACATAGCGGTGGGAGCGGAGCATAATGATCCGCGTATATCTTTATACACTTGCGCCGCGGGTTCCAGCATATTGTCAGTTTTCTTTCCATTTGTATTCATTGTTAACTATTTCTGTAGGACTTCTACAACTGAGCACCAATGAACACTTTAATCTATTGACCACACATCACTCCATTGAAATCTCCATCTAGAGATTTATGGGGTAAGCATGTCTTATTCTAACATTTTCAGTAACCGTAATGATAATTTTCAAAATCCATTATTTTCGACAATCGTAACGATAATTCTCAAAATCGCCCTAAACCTGTGGCTTTTGGTGAATACTCACAGAGTAAAAAACATGGAACGTCTAAAATATGTTTGGGTGAGTATTATAAAAGCTAAATTATGGATTATGGGAATTTTGAGAATGATCTTTCCGATAATGGGCCACAAAATCCTTAAAAAAAGGATATTGAAACTAATTGCAATAACATTTAAAATTCTTATAATAATGATTTTAATAGTAGTTCTGAGGATAGTTCTCAATCTTTTCCTTTTGAAGAATATGTGCCTCCGCTTGTGAGTTTGCGTGAGGGCCTTCGCATTCTTGAAAATGAAAATCTTAAAAACCGCTATAGGGAAGAAAATCTTTGTTGGGAACAAAAGTTGAATGCATTATTCAAATTCAACGATTCTTTTTCTTTCGACACTTTTGAAATTGACGAATGTTTTCAATCAAATGAGGAAGGGATACCTATTTGAAAGAAACTATCCTTTGTTTTGCCCAAATCGTAATGCATAACAACAATGGTGAGGATATAAAAATCCAATCACTTTGCAATGAGATTATTTCTTCTTTGAAAAAAAGAAGGTGAAGACTTTGTTTCAACTTAAACAATTTTAAAAGAAATTTCATTAAATGTGATTCTTTCTCCTTCAAAATTTTATCTTTGAGCGATAATGAGTTATCTCTCGGGGTTGAATTTTTTTCTTCTCCATTATCTTTTCCCATTATCGAATCGTTACAATTATCCTATGATTACGTTCAAAACTTTAACATGTTTAACACTTTCACAATGATGATTATTTGCTTGGGTTGATTTCCATGAAGGAAATCTTGAATCCATGTGCGCCACCTCCCATTCTAATTGCAAAATCTTTGGTACGAAATTAAGTTTTTATTGGTTCCCATATGTACGCATCGCCTGTTCAATCCAAACCCCCATCATCCGTAAAAAAATTTTAATTGGCGATTGTTCATTTCATACGTCTTATACGTGCCTTACGTTGTTCAAATAAAATTCTTATTTCTTAAAAGGGAATCATTCAAATGAGGGGACATCATTAATCCCTCAAAGTCAAATTATTTTTTGAGTGGTCCCTCAAAAATTTAAACTTTTAGTGTATAGTTAGTTAGAAGTTAAAATTATAGGTTGCACCAATTATGTTGATTTTTCTTTTTACTTATTATCTAGTGTAATTAGTTAAGTTTTTTTTTTGTTATTGTTGGTGCTAACATTTTTGTAGAATCTATGGAATTGTGCTTTTCAGAAAATGCTCCATTTTGATTTATATTGAGGACAATGCAATGTTTAAGTTGGGGGTGTAGTATATTCTTCTCATTCATTAACGTTTCTTTAATTTGATCACATTTTCTTACCAAGTATTTGTTGAAAAATTTAAAATTTAAAAATATTTTCTTTCCTTTTTCTCCTTTTTTGGTCATTTTGACTTTGTTTTCGATGATAAATTTCAAATAAATGCCAAATCCAATAGATAATTCAATGATGCATGTTCTCGATTACAGAAGTCATTAGACTTTAGTCCTCGAATAATTTATATTTTCAAAAAATTCATGATTTAAGCTTTAAACCCATGATCACAAGCAATTTTCATGTCTAAATTATTTGGTTTATAACTCAATAATCTTTTGTTACATTTTATATACTTACACAAAGTGATCTTTGTTCTTTTCTTCATTTGTGAGTATTTATAGAATACTCTTTCCTTCCTAAAAATGTTAATTTTATCGGTAATCTCATTATTCTTTCATTTGATCATTCATTAATTGAGTTCATATTGAAATGTGTTACTTGATCATGATTTTCAATGACTCGATAATTGTTTGAACTTTAGAAAATGATCATAGGCCCTCTTTGTTATTACACCCATATTAACCTTGACCCCACATTATACGTTTCCCCTAGTCAACCCATTTGAGCCTAAATAAATCCTTTTGTTTCAAAATCCAAAATCCTATAACCAACTCCACATTGGAGTTTTTAAACAATATATAGACCTTCAATAACTTTATTTGGACTTATAATTGGGATTGAATGATGTTCTTGTTATGTGGTTGCAATTGAGCATGCAACAGTAAAAGAAACGAAAAGGGAAAAAGAGAAAAGAGAAGAAAATAAGAAAATCAAAAGAAAAAAAATAGAAAAGAAGAAAAGAAAGATAAAGAGAAAGTATTTCCTGGATATAGATAGTGTTCAGTAGTCTTTCTTGCTCTCCAATGTTATATACAATGCTTGTTATGAAAACTATATTCCAATTTTATTCAGTAATCTTTCTTACTGTCCAATGTTATATCCAATGCTTGTTATGAAAATCGTATTCCAATTTTAAAATTGCCCACAATTTTCCATTATCCCAAAAGTTTCATATCCAAACCCCTTTGAGTCCATACGTATTCCCTTCATTTCATAATCTAAACCCCAAACCTACATTATAACCCTATCCAAGTCCTATGTAATCTTAAGGTAAATGTGATTCAAAAGTCATAATAATTGCGATAATCAATGAAAATGTGTTTCACATCCCTTAGTGAACAGTATTCTTTCATTGAAATTGTAATTTTTCATTTTATATATAGTGTTCTTCATTCATGACACGTGTGTGTACGAGCTGCCATTTATAATTACTTTTTATGCGCAAATGTCCCGTGTGTGTTACACCCCATTCATAGTTATTTCATTTGTTGATTGTAAACACTGGTGATGATTGAATTTCTATGCATGCATTAATGCTTATCCGGATTATCAAAGTTTTTCTAAATCATACTTTGCATGTGCTCGCTCTTCCCCCCACATTTAAGGTTTCAGTTATATGAAATTATTATAATGTTAATACAAACTTTTGCGTGAATTCATTTACTTTGCTAATAACATGTTGAAATCCTTTTCGTTATTGTTCGACTTATTGCATTAGATGTGGGGCATACATTTTTCAGAAAACTTGATGTTTGTGGGTTTCATCCTTAAAAGCACTCACAAGACAACACTCATCCATTAGGGCAACCTAAGGGGTTTAACGGTTTATTGCATTGGAAAAATGTAATCGTTCACCCACAAAAGTGGCATTTCTATCTTTTATGCTTATATTTTTTTTATCTCTTGCTAATGGATGGTTTTGTTTTGTTTCATCACTACTGACTATCAATGTCAAAGTTAAGAGGTATGATACATCATGAATACTATATATTATCGCCCTTTATTCTTCTGTGATCTTGCATTATTTCTTGGTTATTTCCTAATTTTATGCTCATATATAGAATAACCTTGATATATATATATATATATGTTGTGCAAGGTTTATATGAGTTTTGTAGGTACTTGAATGCTAAACGGAGCATTTGGTTGTGTTCGAAAAAGTTCCATCATTTAATAAAACTTTAGGGGCATTTTGTAATTTCAGACTTCTTGATCTAGATAGCAAAACTCCATGGGAGAATATCTCGTTGAGTTAGCTTCGTGTGGTGGATAGTGGCGCATCATTTCGGATTCAAATGATCATGTCATTATTGTTTATGTATCGTGCACCTTTTTTTTAAAGAATAAATAGTCCCAAAAAATAAAACCCCAATTGATCAGTGGAAAAAGGATGGATCGATCGGTGGAAAGGGCCCAATCGATCGGTCATTAAGTTTTTTCCTTGGCTTGAACTAGTGGAAAGTTATAAGAATCATTGATTGATCGATTGATCATCACAGTTTTTGTAAAGATCTGATCTCATTGGGCATAAATCACAACCATCGATCACCAGAATTAAGATATTTCAAGATATTTTGATTTTTAATATTTTGTTTATTCCTTTACTATATATATGTAAGTAGGGTTTATTAGTTCATAATTTAAGGGGTGAAAACTCTAGATTTTCTTAATTGTGAAAATGAGATTTAACCTCGATAATCTTTTGTTGCCATGTGACCATTTATGCTAGTTAACCCGAGGTAAGGGATATTATTCCTAATCTATAGTTTTTACTCATTGTGTTAATCTTAGTTTCAATACATGGAAAGATTAATATTTTGTTAAAACTATCACCTTTTAAACTTTTATTCAGAAGTAAGAAGTTAACTAGCGTCTAACAACATTCTCTGCGGATTTAATACCCGGACTAGCCATTGTACTCTCATAAAGAGTGTAGTAATAGTTTAGGTTTTTATATTGCATGTTACACCGAAAACAACGACAAGTGCTCTTACACGGCTGCTTGGTTTTAGCATTTTATCAGTTGGGATAACTTAAAAACATTTAAATTTTGTGAAAAGGATGTGTAGTTATATTGTATCCCTAACTCCGATATAGTCTTACTCTTCGCAAATTTACTGTTAACATTTTTGTTGAATTATTTTGTAAGGACCTTGGCCGCAGGTGAAACCTCACCCCTAATTCTATCTTACATTTATCTATTGCTACTCTTATAGGATGGAGGTATCGATTCTTCTTGCTCACTCTTTATATTCCTATTTAAATTTCTTTATGTTCGCTATTTAGTAGTTACTACTTTGTTTGGAAAGTTTGTTTTATGTTGAGACAGTTATACTTCCAGTATTGAGTTTTATCACTGCTGATGATTATGGTATCAGATATTTATATTGGCTTGTTATTTTGGTTGTATCCTATTATTTAGTTTACACAAATTAATTACTTTATCAGATGCTTAGAATGATACTCAATCGTTTAGACTCATATTTTATTTATTTTAGACCTGGTCAATCTAGTTTAAATTTTACGAGGTATCATAATGGGGAAGATCATTCACCCAAGTACGTTTTTCTTTTTCTAGCCTTTTCGTCATTCCATGAAGCACTATTTGGTAGTAATTCTCATCTTGTCCATTGATTTGAGGATAGGACACCGAGCTATAGTAGTGCTTGATATTATGACTATTGCAGAAGTAATGGAATGGTTCGCTTTGGAATTATGTTACATTGTCGATAATGATTATTCTCGGCACGCCAAAATGGGTCTCAACATTCCCTCAAATAAATATGATCATACCAGTGCCCCTTATGTTCACCAAAGGCTCAACTACTATCCATTTAGTAAAGTAATTTATGATTACTAATAGATACTTCCTATTTCTTATTGTTGTAGGTAGGGGACCCTCAATATCCAATCCCCATTGAGAGAAAGACCACAGACCCATCAGTGACTTGAGGTCATTGACTGCTTAGTGAAGCATGGGCGAGAAATCTTGACATTTCTTCCACTTCCTGTTATATTAGATTGCATTCTTTTGCATATAAGTTCACCAATAACCATCTTTTATATCCTTAAATGCCAAAGACCTTCCCCCGATATGATTCTAACATATTCCTTTATGCATCTCATATAGGAATTGGTTAACATTGTTGGGGTGCACTCACTACATGTATGAACATATTAAATACCGCTTATAAATCTTCCCTTCAGGTGATAGGTAAAATCGAGAAACTTTCACCTTGGTTCGATGGGATCTTTTCGTGTAAAAAGGTAGAACATCCTCTTTGTAGGTATACCATGACCAAATGGAGGCTTCTTGAATGGTCAGGTCCTATTCAGAGACTTATGGCTTCAAAATACTTTATTGGGAAATGTATTCCAACTCAATTTTTGTATTGAGATCAGAGTTGGTGACTGAACCCAAAGTGTCCATGGCATATGCATGACTATTGTTTCCCAAGGGAAACCAATGTATTTTAACCTTCTTGAACTTGGTGACCTGTAAATATGATGACATGCACTCATCTATGACATTATAGTCTCCTGATATTTGATTACATGCCTTGAATCACAGAAGACCTCAAGGTGAGTGGCGCTAAGTGATAGGGACTTATTCAAAATGGCGTTGAGTGCTTCGTATTTGGCCTCATTATTAGATGTTTTAAATCCAAGATTGATTCCTTGCTCGAGCATGGTTTGAGCTGGAGTTACAAGAAATATTCCTAGTTTTGTCCCGTTAAGGTTGGAATCCCCATCAACATAGAGCATCCACTTATTGAATTAGTCAAACTCTTCGACCTCCGGTGAATTCAGCGATAAAATCCACTAAAACCTACCCTTTAATTACATTTATTGGTTGATAATATATATTGAATCTCCTTAGTTCCATCGACCATTTGGACATCCATCTAGATAGGTCGGCCTTTCTAAGGATTGCCTTAAATGAAAAGGAGGTGATAACTATGACTGAGTGGGCTTCAAAATAGGGCTGTAAATTCGGTGAGGCAATCACTAGAGAGTAAGCTAGTTTCTCCAGAGAAAGATAGAATTTATCGACATCCAGGAGCATCTTGATAACATAATAGATTGGGGCTTGGTTTCCCTCTTTCTCTCATGTAAAGGTTGAGATAACTATGTGGCCAAACACTATGAGATAAAGATAAACTAGAGATCCCAGATTTAGGACCGCGAGTATAGATGGTAGGTTTAAGTAAAATATGATTTCTCAAAGTGCCTTTAAGCATTATTCATTCCAAGCCAGGCCTTTCTCTTACTTCAAGATTTGAAAGAATGGTCAACACTTCTCAAAGGATTTAGAGACGGAGCGATTGAGCGCTGCTAACATTTTTATCATTTTTTTGACATATCTAACTATTTTTTATGGCTCAACATTGTTGATGGTATCAATATGATCGGGATTTTCCTTGATTCCTATTTGGGTGACTAAGTAGCCTTTGGATTTCCCATACTGTACTCAGAAAGATCATTTGGCTGCGTAAGTTTCACCCTATAGTATCTAAGGACCTTAAACATCTTCGCCAAATCTTAAAGAGGATCGCTTTTAACGATCATATCGTCTATGTAGACATCCATGGTGTCACCTAATTAATGTTTGAACATCCGGGTGACCAACCATTTGTAAGTTATTCTTGCATTATTGAGCCTAAATAACATGATTATGTAGTACTATAAGCTATGGGCGGTAATAAATTAAGTTTTCTACTAGACAACCTCAAATAGAGGGATATGATGATACCCACAGAGAGCATCTAGGAAGCTCATCCGTTCATGGATGGCTATAGAACAAACCAAATGGTAAATCCTTAGCAAAGGAATGTTATGTTTGGGATAGGATTTGTTCAGTTCTCTGAACTCTATAAAGATTCTCCAGTTTCCATTACTCTTTGTGATGATAACTGGCTTATAATGCCACTTAATGAATTGAACTTCTTTAATGGTCCTCCCCTTTAAATATTCCCACCTCTTTCATAACTTTTTCCTTCTTAAGCATTATTCATCGTGCCTTTTGTGTGGTCAACGAGAACGTCGGGTCCACATGAAGTTTATGGCACATGACTTTGGGATTAATTACATGCTTGTCACAAGGCTACCATGCAAATACATCTTATTTTTATTTAATAATAGATATCATTTCCTTCTTTTTGTGATCGAAAAGTGAGTTGCTTATCAAAAATTTCTTATATAGGTTTGAATCGTCAAACTTGCCTTCTTGCAATGGTTCCATGACTCTATTTATGGGGGTCACCCTTGTTTCTTCTATCCCTATCTTTCATACTTTAGTTGCTATGTAGATGGAGTAGCCCCATATTTGGAAGCCTCATTTGCGACCATATTTTCTATTTTATTTTATCGCTTAGGCCTAATGGCGGCGATGAAGCATTATCGAGAAATGACCCGATTTCCTCTTTATCTCCATTATCCCCCTGTTTGTGATGCATTTGAGCTTGTAGTGATAAGTTGAGGGGAGAACCTTCATGGATTGAAACCATCCTCATTACAGGGTAGCGTTGTAAGGGTACTTAAGGTTCATAACTACAAATTTGATTAATTTTGAGATATTTCTAGTTCGTAGTGGCGGTACCATTTTTCTAAGAGAAATTATCATCTTTTTAGCGAAGCTGACCACAGGGATGGGCGCTTTCTTCATATCTTACATCTTGAAGTTGATCTTATTCAATAGTTTTAGGTATATGACATATGAGGATCTTCCTTGGTCGATTAACAGCTTGTCCATATCCCATTTATAAATCCTAAGAGTAATTACTAGCATATCGTGATGCAGAGTTCTAAATCCGATCAGGTATTTCTTGGTAAATATTATATGCTTTTCATGGTAATATTTTTTGGTGGATGGCGGTTGTCTACTAAGGTCTTGGAAATATCAATCTGGAAAGCCTCCATGGCTACAGTGACTTTTTTCAATTCCATCCAAAGAGAGTTACCATGAATATAGTTTGGACTCGATGTACTGCGGATGACTGGAAAATTGTGTCCTATATCATCATCATCTAGGACATTTTCAAGCTTATGTTGTCCTCCATAGTGGCGTTTGCATCCTTCTTTTCCATATAGTCATTGAGGTGGCCTTCATGCACTTTGCAGTTCTCAGTCTTATGCCCATGCTCCTTGTGGTAAGAACACTTCAGGGAGGTGTTTCTCTTTGACGGATATCCTGTCATCTTCCTTGTCCACTTGAAATACTAATAATCTTTCATCATATTTAAAATCTTATAGATCAACTCTTTAAAAATAATATTGATCACCTGGTAGGACTTGGTGACATCTGACTTACTGTCAATTTTGGATCAGTCATTCTATTTATTGCCCCCTTCATAAGAGAATTCTCTTGCTCATCATTCTTGGTCATTTTTTACTGGACATTATCATATTGGGTGACAACTACCACATCTTCCACGTTAGCATTTTTATCAATCATGGGCATAAGGTAGTTGATGGTGCTGGACTCCTTCTTCACGAGGGGCTAGTGAAATATAGACTTGCTTGACAAACCAATATTAAATAAGGACATAACAACCTTCTCGGAGAAATCTTCCACTTTATTTTTGGTTTCCTAGTACTATCGAGTATATTACCATAAGGTTTCTAGGGGCTTTCTTCCCATGGTAAAGGGTGAGTCCTTCCTTTTTGCATGATATCTGTTATGATAAATATCGCAGTGAAAGCCTTCACGAGCTTCTTGAAGTTAGTGACCGACCTGTTTGGTAACTTCTCAAACTACTTTTGCGTGGTATCTCCCAAGCTATAATATATATGAGACACATGAGTTCCTCATTATTTCTTCAGAAAGTTAT
This sequence comes from Sambucus nigra, assembly GCA_949130495.1. NCBI lineage: Eukaryota > Viridiplantae > Streptophyta > Magnoliopsida > Dipsacales > Adoxaceae > Sambucus > Sambucus nigra. The sequence continues at coordinate 536,379,974 of OX422209.1, forward strand.
TGCTTTTCGGTACTGACCAACATAATTTATGGGATTAGTTTTCCCATCATAGATTTTGAATCTGGGGGTGGAAAACTTCCCAGGAGGTTCTTGTTCTTCAATTATCTTGAGAAAGGAGACTTAATCTCACTAATAAGGGCCCTATTAGCCAATTCTTTAATAAACTAGTCTCCTTAGTGACTAGGGTGTTTGTCCATCTCTCATCAGATGAGGTCGCGGAGATGTTTTTTGCGACTTTCTCCTTCCTAGTTATTTCTTTATAGAGGGATCTTGTACTTAGAACGCTCTTGATAGTGCCACGAATTCCTTCCTTACTCGCGAGTTTTGCTCTCCAAAAGGCTGGGTGTTTGGGCATGGCATTTGCTCTTGTCCATATATATCTTCCTCCATTCTTTCTAGGCAAAATTTCAAACATAAATCTCTTCTTATTAGAGGCACATATCATCCTCCTATTGATGAAGTATCCTTTCATAGGCGTCCCAAGCTGTGAAATCTCATTGGATCTTGGAGGTTCATTACTTTTCATAATTTTTTCCTCATAAGGATGATAATGTGAGCTAGTAGTGTTACTACTCCTGTAGGAAAACTTGATGGTGTTGGAGGTCTATTTTAATTGTTCTGATAGTCACCATTAGACGAAAACTGTGAGCTATGTGAGTGAGATATATATGCTCTTAGTTTTTTCTTGGTTGAGAAAAGGAAATCTCTTCCTATATAGGGCACCAATTATAGGTGGTAAAATCCTACCATTATAGATTCAACACAAGTAATCCAAATAAAAAATAAAGATCAATCACACAATGACATAGTATGTACGTCTTTCAGAAATGTGCCTAGGTCCATGGGGTGTTGATTCCCCTCTTTATTGATCGACTATTGATAATAAAGATTACATGACCCTTTTCCCAGGGGTGGGGGGTTACATTTATAAAGAATATAAAGTGACTGAGTCGTGTGGGATTTCATAACCCTGGATTTTTGTTACTATTTGATCAAGTAAATCCAATTTCGAGATTTCCACTCATCTGCCTGTATTTGTTCTTATCTTTCGAGTTATGTTCGCTTATTAAGTCCGTTAGACACATGTCAGTTGTTCCTTCTTGGTTTGATAATTCCCCCATAAATAAAAATTATTGTTAATAAGTAAATGATGTAATGAAGTTTTTACAATTTTTTTCTTTAATACCATTAAAATAACAAAGATCATGCATAGCGTAGTTTTAATTACAAAATAAAAAATATGAATTTCGGTACACATCAATAAAAATACAATTCTTCATAATTTCTGTTGCACTACACTTGCTAATAAGTCTTGGCGTGGATCTCCTTTGATGAGTAGATGACTTGACTTCACTCACACCCTATCCCTCACCTTTGCCAACAGGTTTGCTCAAGCTGGCTTAAGTGTATGGTGGAGTCTAATACCCTAAATTTTATCTGAATTGTTTAAATTATGTAGACTATTATTTATGTTTTCATGACTTGTGATGTCATGAATTATATTCCTATAACTATTATTTTTATGTTATGTGAATTAACGTCTTTCAGAAATCAGACATAATACAAGGTAATATACTAATTAAATATTTGAAGTAACTTAGTATTATGGGCGACTATGGAATGATAATTTTTTTTGTAGCAGGGATTTCCTTGTTTGGATTATTCCCTCAGTGTCGGGTTTAAATGGTCATAAAGTAGTTCATATAATGTTGATTAATTTTGTGTCAAATTCTTATAGTTGCTTAAGTTAGAAAACCTAATATCACATACAACACTTGAGAGATAAACCTAGAGGCTAAAGGAAGAGGCACAACTAGAATCGAGGAGATTGGAAGATTGAAGGCTTGAAATTCAATAAAATTGTCTAAGGCAAGTTACATATTAATACTCTGATTTGAATTTGTATTAGATCAATGAAATCCATTCAATTATGAAATTCTACACTTTGTAATATGATTTTAATCAATTAAAAGCTGTAATTTTTGAAATTGCCTAATCGTTAATTTAATTAATCCAATGTTAATGAACTAGGTTAATTTGATGATAATTCCATGAATTAGTCTTATAATCTGTAGGAATTTTTTATACTTTAAATTATTATGATGAATCTTATGAAATCCCTCTTATATATTTCGTAAATAGAACTAAATATGAGATCAATTTGTTTAGAATTATGAACCAAGGGTTCTAAATACCATAATATCAAATTAGGTTTAAATTCTTGGTTAATACACTTAAATTTTATAACTATAGGTGGGATTTTGTTATGTTATGGTATATATATAATATATGGGTGTTATTGAGGTATTAGGAACCTTTATTGGGTCATCCATGGTGATTTAGGGTTTATATATTCATAACTTGGGTTTGGGGAAGAAGAAAGGTGTAACTTTGAATGTTTAGATTTGCACGTCGTGCGCACATTTAACTATACCCGTGCGAACAACAACATGCATACGACTAGAATCAGCCCCGTGCGATCGACAACATGTGCACAGTCTAGGCAGTAAATCTTGAGGATTAGTTTAGGATTAATTATTTTGTGAAAAATTCTAACAACTCCTAAGAGGATATTATAGGATTACTGACATAATGAATTGAGAATTTAAAATGTTACTCATATGATTTAATAATTTAATTCTAAATTAAATAGAGATAATAAATATGAGATTTATGGGACTTTAGTAATCCACGAGTAGACTCGATCTATATACTTTGACTTTATGTGTAAGCATACTATAGTGTGAGTGATCACGGGGGAAGTACTCGAAGGGATTTTGATATAGCGCGTACGATGATGATCGTGTTGTTATGCCGCTGATGAGATGGGTTTACCGTAGTCATTTCACCCTAATATTTCGTGTTGAAAGTAATCATTGTTCCCCATGGGGGTTAAAGGGGGGATCCTCTCATAAAGCCTAGGGTATGGGGCCACATGATTGATTTGGAGGCATAACAATTATCCCTTGCAGAGGCTTTGAAGTTATAAGTTCCGGAGGACCTATGACTATACCTAGTATGCACAAGTTATCGTCGAAGGCATTAGGGATAGTCCTTCGTATCTTATGTGTGGGCTTGTGCATAGTCCATTTATTTGGAAGAGAGTAGCGACATACTCACTTAGATATTGGAATTGTGTTATTGTCTATCGTTTACTGAGATTATGTTAGTGACGTATGAAGGAAATTTTTTATTATGGAACCCTTTTAGCTATAAACGAATGGAAAGATTTATAATTATACATTATTGGGTTTACTTGGGATTGAGATTAGATGTACATGCGATATTTAGGTTGTTTTGGTTGGGTTAACTTAAAAATAACTAAAATACTGGATTACAATGTATTGATCGTAATGTACACCAAATCTAGTTAAATTCTTACTCTTTGCAGACTTTCCAGGCTTAATATTATTGTTAAAATTTGTTTGTAAATGCGAGTTATATTGATTCACTTATATATTAGGTCACACACAAAACATTCACATTTTACCAATTTTTTTCTTGTACATATTTAAGTGAGCATGAAAGATAAAGTGAAGTCAATTTCCAAACCAAACAAGTTGAAGAAGAAGTAGAGGAAAAATCCCTTTCGAAAAAACCTTTTTCGTCGTTATTTAATATAGGATAGACATGTAACAACTTACAGACTACTTAGAGATCCACTAAGTATAATGCGGTATCATCTTCAAATCTTCAATAAATACGACACAATCCAACACCATTCACAGCAAGTAGATCTTGCCTCAGTATCCACTGATCAGCCTCAGGAATTCGCAATTCCTTTCTTCTTCTGCAGTAGGGCCTCGACTCCATAAATCAGCAGTAGAGAATAATTTATACAAGGGTTTAGAACTCATATTGTGTTCTTCTTGAATTGGTAAAAAGTGATACTAAAATTTTCAAGGGGGTTGGATGAAAAATTTGAAGATTCTGATCACAAAAAGATCTCTTAAAAGGCTTAAAAACAAATGCACCCATGAATCTCTATTTATATGGATAAATATAACTTCAAGATAGAGATGAAAGATTACATTTAAAATCAGTTAAAAATACAAAACTTGCCTATTCGTTTGAACGAAACTAGGACTTCTTCGAATGAAGTACCCACTTTCATTCGAACATCTGTCCAATGAATGATAGAATGACATTATAGAGATGACCAAAAGGAGAATTATCAGAACTCATTCAAATGACATTGAGAATCTTTCTAATGACTAGTGAACACTCGTTTGAACGATAGTTAGAGTCGTTCTAAGGAACATATGAAATTTTCAAAAATCTTTTAAAAATTATTTTAAATTTTTTTGAAAAACATATGTAAAAAAACACTCTTTTTAAAATACCCTTGAATAACTTAAGATTACCCACACCATCTTATAGACCATCTCAAATAAAGTGGCGATGCTCGATCTTCGATTCTAGCATATGGTCACTAACTCTTATTCTCTTGAAGACTTGAGAACGTTCACAAAGGTGCACTAGGGTGTAATGCGATATGTCAAATAAAATAGAACGAATGAGCATTCATAAATTTTGTTCTTAAAAATCTTCTCCTTTGTCTATTCCGGTTCAAAACACAAACCAATGCCAAATTAACCCATAAGACTAATATGCATGAATGCCCTCTTAAACCAAGAAATGAAAACGAATAAGTGTATTTGTCTTCAAGTGAAAGTATTCGCGTATAGTCCATGAAATCACCAAGGTGGAAACACCTAAACCCATGAAGCAAAAGAAATACAGTGACACATACAAGTTTTAAAAAATAAACTCCCTCTGAATTTGTTCTCCTCCTTTTTGTCCATAATAGACAAAAGGTTGGAAATTAATCACGAAAGCGTTAGCATCATTCGAATCCAAATATGAAATATAATCATTGTTGATGTAAAAAATTAGATTATATCTAATTATTTAATCACAGATAAAAAATAAATAAGACAAGAGATTTTTAAAGTGGTTCAGCCTTGAAAGAATGGCATACGTTCACTGTTTGTGTTATTGCTGACTGTTTACAGAATTCTCGATAATGGGTTTACCAAGAAATTTCGAGTCCCCTGCTAATGAGGAGGTTACAATGTATTTATAGCCTTGAGGCTATACATGCGAGAGAATATTACATAGCTGTCCAATAGGCGTGTACATCTGTATGATAATAATCAGCATTTAATGCGCATTCAATCCTCTTAATTATTCGATTAAAAATGCTCTGTACGAGGTACAGCTCGGACCTCCTAAGCTGCTCGGTATAATAAAGTTCCTCGAAGAACACTTATTGCTCGGAGCGACTGAATTGGTCAGGGAGGCTGAGTTCCTCGAAGTCAAGGTGTTGTAAAAAATGTTCTCGGGTGCCATGTAGATTGACACGTGTCTCCACATAATTGGTCCACATCAGCAGGTTAAATTTGGTATCAACAGAAGCCCCCAATGTTTCGTGGTTTGATGTTGAAGAAAAGTATGGAACATTTATACTGCCTAAACTTTATGAATTTTAGACAATCGTTCGTTGTACATAACTCCTTTTCTGAGTACATAGTATCAAGCTTTTTAAAGTGTTTTGAATTTTAATAACCGCTTCGTGTTTCGTGCCTTTTTCTTCTTTTTAGCCGTCGGATACGTAATCGTCCATCTTGGTAATCATTATTTTTCTCCATTCTCGAGGTAAAGTATTTAAACACTTTAGAAAACTCGATCGTCTTTTACTTTTTCAAATCTGCATCTTTAGAACTTCTTAACTTTTTCTCTGTCTTGTGCGTTCATTTCTTTCATTGTTCGTTGTCACCTGATTTATCTTTTTCCTGTAAGATCTTCTTCCTTCTCTTTTATTTCTTTTGTTCATCATGGTTTACCTTGTTGAGTCGCTTGATAAATTTCGCTCTGATTTTTCTATTCCTTCCTGGGTAATATTGGAAGAGCTTTCTGAGCCTTCTGACTATTTTCGTTTGGCTGAGGGACATTGGTTCCCCAGTCTCTTTGTAGCTGAATGTGGCTTTTCTTTTCCTCCAAACCCCTTGTGTTTGGAATTCTGTTAATATTTTGACGTCGTACCTGCAAAAATAGCTCCCAATACCTGGAGAATAGTTAATGGAGTCCATAGGTTAAATCAGATTCATGAAACCCGTTTAGGAATTCCAGAAATTATGTTTTACTATAGATGGGTTGTTAGTGATAGCACTTTTTATTTAAAAACTATGTTTTTAAATAGGGCTTTAGTTGTCAATCTCCCCGATGCCAACAGGGATTACTTCGAGCATGGGGTTGTTATGAAAAATTGGCAATATGCTCCATTAAATGGAGATGATGTGTATCAGGGTCCTAGATGCCCTCCCTATGGCAATGGGATAGGTTATTTTTATTTTATTTTATTTTCGAAATTATGTTTTCTTTGTGTTTGATAAAATGCGTCATTAACATTTTAATTTTTGTTTATTTGTAGTTGATAGCAAAAAGAAATCTCCTAAAGAAACTGATGTCAATTTGAGGCATTTGAAACTTATATGGAGTTTGCACCAAACTGTTGCTGACGAACATATCAGATCAGCCTCATACTTGTTGCAGTATAAGAGTTACACTTCATCTTTTACTGCTCGTCCAGTAATAAGCGACATAGAACCAGCACCAGCTTCTGAAGGTTACTCTCTTGAATCAAATATTCCTCTCCGTGACAGAATGAAGAGATGAAGAGCTCCCTCATACTTTGATAAATTAGACTCTGCCAATGTAGAGGCAAAGAGAAATAAGCAGGATGTCCCAGAAGAAGGGATAAGGAAAGTTGATGCACCCCCTCCTGCTGCTGCTAATAAAGTTTCTGAGAAGCCCCCTGTGGCTCCGAGCAAGATTGTAGGTGTTTCTCCTCCAAGCGAGGTTATAGTTATATCACCAACCAAGACAACATCATTGGTCGAGAATGTTCCTACTCCTACGAGGAAATTGAAGAAAAGTTCCTCGGATAAATTGGTTGAACCTGTCTCTCAGCCTTTAACTGCTGGAAGTGGTGTTCTCACTTTTGTTGCTCCGAGCTCTGCCATGGGCTCTGTGAAGTCTTGGATTATCCTAGAAATCCAAGGTCTTGAAGACACTCTTTCTCGGGATAGGGTTACCACCTTGGCAGCTCAACATATTGCCTCAATAAGTATTACTAATCTAAACTTTCATTTTTCAATGTTCTATCCTGCACTGACTTATAATTATTTTCTTTTTCCAGCTGGTAACCTGTTTCAATACTATTCTGAAAAAGGATGAAGCTCTTAAAGCTTCGAGCTCATCGGGAGGTGTGGAGGAGGCTTTTGTAGGTCTGACTCAATCCTTAAAGGATTCTCGTCAGAAATATGAAGAAGATAAGGTTGCTTGGGAGAAGCAACTGAAGTTCGCCGAGCAAGAGAGAGAAAAAGCTGTGGAGGCCTCTCAGGAGTTGGAGAGGAAAATAAAAGAGTTTAAGAAGAAAAATAAAGAGCTTGAAGAAAAGCTCAAGAATTTTGGAGAGCTTGAGACCAAGCTTAAAACTGCTGAAGAGGAACTGGGCAAACTCCGTGAAGCTGATCGTCAGAAGGAAGAGGCAGAAAGGAAATTAAAAGATGCCGAGGAACTTCTATCTGAGAAGATTTCCTCGGAGAAGGTGAAGAGGAAATTGGCTATTAAAAAGTCCTTCAGTGATGGCTGGGACAAAGGTTGGAACAAAGGCCTAGCTGTCATGTCCTCTCAGTTAAATTTTGCTAACCTCAAATTCTTCAGGGACGGATGGATTGCTGCTCTGCAGGAGTTAAAGGTCTCAGAGAGTTCTGAACTTTTTCAGCACCATGTTCATGGTCCTCCTCCCTCTCCTGGAGAAGAAGAAGAGGACGAAGCTGCCTCTGAAGAGTCTTCAATGATGGTTAGAGATCAGGTCCCTACTGTTGAACTTCGCTATGAGTAGCCCTAACTAACTATTACTCCTACCGAGCAACTTCAATCTACCAGTACCTTTGTCGAGCAACTGCCAATATCCTCCGAGCAACCAGCCTCCTCATCTCAGCCTTCCGAGGAAGTCGCAAAACACAAGGAGAAGGTGTAAAGTTACTCGGGCTTTAATTTTATTATTTCTTTTGAATGTAACCCTGAGCCTTGTACTTGTCTTTTGATGAATAAAAATTCGAGTTTTTGTTGTTCATGCTGACTTTATTTGTCTTGTTTTGCCTTTATCATTTATTAATCTTGTTTATTGCTTCTCTTTGCTAGTTTATAGCCAAGATGGAACTCTTGTCAGCTCACGATACTAAGTTGATGAAAAAATGTAATGAATATTTCAAAGCTAGCCATACAGATTTGGATGAATCACAAATTTTTGATATCCTGGGCTCAGATGCCTCTCAATGAGCAGTGTAATCTTACCAATATCTGAAATGCTTACTCGACCGAGCTATTGCCAATAATGTGGCTTATTACGGGATAATTGAAGATCTTCAGGGTACCATCGAGGAACTTCAGCAACAATACAAGGAATCCTCTACCCTTTTGCATCAGGGGTATGGGAAAAAGTATCAGCAACTAAATGTTGACAAAGGATATGATAAGTTAGTCACTGCTTATGATTTTAAGGAGAGGACTTTGAAGACCGAAGTTGAAGAGCATAGGCAGGTCGCAAAACTGCTGGAGCAGGAAAATAATAATTTGCGAGGAGAGATATCCCAATTGAAATCTGCAGCATCTACCTCGGGAGCCTTGCTCTCTGTCAATGACGAAGGTTTCTCATTTTTGGAGGTTAAAAATGCCAATTTGAGAGACGAATTGGAAACTTTAAAGAGAATTGGACCCTCTACATCTGCTCATAAACGAGCAAGAGCTTCTCGGGGACGAGCAAGAGCTGTTTGGGTTACTGTTGAAGAAGCTAGAACACAGGCAGCCTTGGAGAATCAAGCATTCTAATTGATGGTGAAGAATCAAACATTAGCTGAGATGTCCAAGAAGATTCAAACCTTCGATGAACAACTTGCTACCCAAAATTCTACCTTGGAGAATAAGACAAATCTAGTGAAGAATCTTCACGAGTAGTTAGAGAGGTAAACCTACCAGTTCCACAAGCAGCCCAGAGAATTTTGGATGGCTGGTTACAATGAAGCCATTTACCACCTTGATGACCGGATTCAGCAGTCGAACAACGAGGGGTACAAGCAAGGATGGCTGAATGCCTTGGGTGTGCTACAGTTGGAACAGGGTCACTATTTATGGGACTATTATGATCCTGGTTTGATCGATTTACTAGTGCCTCCATTTAAGCTTGACATAAGTTGGATTCCTACTCGGTCCATTCCTCAGTGCCTGAGATCAAAGTATCTTGGTGACTACAATTTTCATTCAAATTTTGAGATATCTCGGCCAGAGCACTTGCTTGCTCGTCCTTTTGTGATGAATATTCGAATGTTGAAAGACATAAACTTCATAAACTCCCCCTATGCCTTAGATGATCCTCCCGCCGGAGTGGAACCTGCTTCAAAGGCAGAGGGAAAGAAACCCATAGAATAGGATTTTATATAATGACTTGTACTTTTCACCACTTATGTAATTCCATTTAATTTGAATGAAAAATTTAATTTGTAGAATGTTTTTGCTTGTTGGTTGCTTATTTCATTGCAGTGATTTATCAATCTTTTATCTTTATGTAATAAAACATCCTTTATCTCATGATCCTGTTTAATTTAAACAACTGGAGATGATTGTAATTGGCTTACCGACCAACTAGAGTTTATTAAGATATTTGTTTTCGACCAACCGGAGTTGGTGAACTTTTATTCCCCGACCAACCGTAGTTAGGAGATTTTATTTATCGACCAACCATAGTTGGTAGACCGGCCAATCGTAGTTGGTGGGTTTTTATTTATCGACCAACCGTAGTTGGTAGACCGACCAATCGTAGTTGGTGGGGTTTTTATTTATCGACCAACCGTAGGTGGTAGACCGACCAATCGTAGTTGGTGGGGTTTTATTTATCGACCAACCGTAGTTGGTAGACCGACCAATCGTAGTTGGTGGGTTTTTATTTATCGACCAACCGTAGTTGGTAGACCGACTAACCGTAGTTGGTGGGTTTTTATTTATCGACCAACCGTAGTTGGTGGGATTTTTATTTATCGACCAATCGTAGTTGGTAGACCGACCAACCGTAGTTGATCGAGATTTTATTTATCGACCAATCGTAGTTGGTAGACCGACCAACCGTAGTTGGTGGGATTTTATTTATCGACCAACCGTAGTTGGTAGACGGACCAACCGTAGTTGGTGAACCGACCAATCGTAGTTGGTGGGGTTTTATTTATCGACCAACCGTAGTTGGTAGACCGACCAATCGTAGTTGGTGGGTTTTTATTTATCGACCAACCGTAGTTGGTAGACTGACTAACCGTAGTTGGTGGGTTTTTATTTATCGACCAACCGTAGTTGGTGGGATTTTTATTTATCGACCAATCGTAGTTGGTAGACCGACCAACCGTAGTTGATCGAGTTTTTATTTATCGACCAACCGTAGTTGGTGGGATTTTATTTATCGACCAACCGTAGTTGGTAGACCGACCAATCGTAGTTGGTGGGATTTTTATTTATCGACCAACCGTAGTTGGTAGACCGACCAACCGTAGTTGGTGGGTTTTTATTTATCGACCAACTGTAGTTGGTAGACCGACCAATCGTAGTTGGTGGGATTTTATTTATCTACCAATTGTAGTTGGTGGGTTTTTATTTATCGACCAATCGTAGTTGGTAGGCCGACCAACCGTAGTTGGTGGGGTTTTTATTTATCTACCAACCGTAGTTGGTAGACCGACCAACCGTAGTTGGTAGGGTTTTTATTTATCGACCAATCGTAGTTGGTAGACCGACCAACCCTAGTTGGTAGGGTTTTTATTTATCGACCAACCGTAGTTGGTAGACCAACGAACCGTAGTTGGTGGGTTTTTATTTATCGACCAACTGTAGTTGGTAAACCGACCAACCGTAGTTGGTGGGATTTTATTTTGAACTTGATTCATAGTGTGTAGCACTAATACTCCGAAAAAAATTTCAACAAAATGAGAGAATTGGGTAAAACATCTAAAGCTTTATTCATATCGAAGAAAACTGCATTACATAAGGATTGAACTATTGATAATATTTACGCAGATGCTCTGCGTTCCATGCATTCTTAAACTCCTCTCCTTCTAAGGTTTCAATCCTATAAGTTCCTGGGCGAATAACTTCTGTTACTCTGTAAGGTCCATGCCAGTTAGCTTCCAATTTATTGTGCTTTTGAATTACTTTCTTTAGCACGTAGTCTCCTTCCTTCAAATCACACTTTTTTACCCTCTTGTTGTAGAACAGAGTTGTTCGTTGTTGGTATGCAGCATTCCTGATTGCTGCTTCTTTGAGCATGTCCAAGTCTAATCTTCTCATCAAGTCACTGATAGGAGAATTGAAATTCAGCACTCTGTGTGTGGGGAGACCCAGCTCGGCAGGTATAACAGCTTCACTTCCAAATGCCAGCATGTATGGAGATTCTCCTATTGCTTCTCGTGGTGTAGTACGATAAGCCTACAGTACAGAATGTAGCTCATTGATCCAATTTGCCTTCGCATCATCCAATTTTTTCTTCAAACCATTCAGCGGCGTTCTGTTCGTCACCTCAGTTTTTCCATTGCTCTGGGGATGGCCTGGTGCCGAGTGGGTTTTCAAAATGTTTGACTGATGACAATATGCAGCGAACTCCTCATTATCAAATTGGGTTCCATGATCAGTAATGAATGCATGGGGAAGATCATATCTGCAAATGATATTCTTCCAAATAAATTGATACACCTTCTCATAAGTCATATCAATAAGAGGTTCAGCTTCCACCCAATTAGTAAAATAATCCACAGCAACGATGAGGTATTTGAACCTTCATCTTATCGTCGGGAGTGGCCCGACCAAGTCTATTCCTTACATGGCAAATGGCCAAGGGGGTGTTATGGGTGTTAACAATGCTTGGGGAGTTCTTCGGATAGAGGAGAAGCGTTGACATTTATCACATTTTTTTGGCATAGGCTATACAATCAGCCCTCATTGTTGGCCAATAGTATTCTTGCATCATTACTCTTTGCAAAAGCGTTTGACCTGCTACATGAGCTCCACAGGACCCTTCATGGACTTCTTCAATCAAGTCTTTCACCTCGGAAGGGTGCACACATCTTTGCAGACCTGCTATAATTCCTTGTCTATATAGAATACCATTAGTCAATACATAACGAGCAGCTTTAAACTTTAGTTTCTTGGCTACGAGTTTGTCGGTTGGTAATTTCCCTTCCTCAATATATGCCCTGATGGGATCCATCCAAGATGGTCCTAAATCAAGGGTAATAAAGTTCATCATCAGATCTTCATCTATGCTTCGACTAGCCAAGACTTCTATTGGGATTGTTCTTCGTAGCTCGGTGCGTGTGGCTGAAGATAATCGAGCTAAGGCATCCGCTCTTGCATTCTCCAATCTTGGTATTCTAATTATCTGTACTGCGATCAGGCTTGATAAAACCTCCATTGCTTTTGCATGATACCTGATCATTAATTCTCATTTGGCCGCATATACTCCCAGCATTTGATTTACGATCAATTGCGAGTCACTGAATACGATAACCTGCTCCGCCCCCATGGTTTTTGCCAGGCCAAATCCTGCAATCATAGCTTCATATTCAGCCTCATTATTGGAAGCCTTGAATTGGAAGCGCAAAGCAGACTCCACATCGACCTCATTCGGGTTGTTCAAAATAATCCCTTCCCCACAGCCTGTAATGTAAGATGAACCATCCACATATAGATTCCATATAGGTACCTTATCCTCAAATTTTTTATCGAATAAAGTTCCTCGGTGGAATATTTATTGCTTCCTTTTATCCTCCTCTAGTACTTCTTGCTGCTCGTCGACCATCTCCCCCTAATCGTCAACTGGCTTAAGTTGATCGGGATTTAAATTTAATGATCCTATAACATCCATAAGTTGGTCGGTATTCAGATTTTTCTCCTCGGAGGTGTTAGGATAAGTGAATTCTGCGATAAAATCTGCTACTGCTTGCCCTTTAAGCGACGATCTAGGCTCATAAACTATGTCATATTCACCAAGTTCTACTGCCTAGTACATCAATCTCCCTGATTTCTCCGATTTATGAAGAGCTTGCCTCAGTGGCATATCGGTATACACTACTATGGTATGAGCTTGGAAGTACGGCCTCATTCTTCTACTTGCTTCAATCAACGCTAGTGCCAACTTTTCTAGTCTTGGATATCTGATCTCTGCTCCTCAGAAGGCCTTTCTAGTGTAATAAATTAGTTTTTGCACTCCATCCTCTATTCTTATCAATGCCGAGCTAACTGCATTTTCCGAAACTGCCAGATACCAGTACAATCTTTCTCCCATCACTGGCCTGGACAACAGTGGGGGTGCTCCCAAGTATTTATTTAACTCTTGAAAGGCCTTTTCGCATTTATCATTCCATTCAAACGTTTTTCGGACTATTTTGAAGAATGGGAGGCATCTATCAGTTGCTCGTGATACAAATCTATTAAGTGCTGCAACTCGCCCTGTGAGACTTTGTACTTCCTTCTTCGTCGTTGGAGATCGTAGCCCCAATAGAGCCTTGATCTTTTCTAGGTTTGCTTCAATACCTCGTTGGTTGACAATATACCCGAGGAACATGCCTTCTCGTACTCCGAATATGCACTTAGTAGGGTTCAACTTCATTTGATATTTATCTAATTGATCAAAGGTTTGACTTAGATCAATTAGATGGTCAGCAGCTTTCTTGCTCTTTGTCAGCATATCATCAACATAAACCTCCATATTATGACTTATTTGCTCTGTAAACACCTTGTTCATCAGCCGCTGATATGTTGCACCTGCATTTTTCAAACCAAAAGGCATAACATTATAACAGTAAGTTCCCCTAGGGGTAATAAAAGAGGTACTCTCCCTGTCTCCAGGTTTTATTTTAATCTGGTTGTAACCAGAATAAGCATCCATAAAGCTCAACAACTCGTGTTCTGAGGTAGCATCCACTAATTGATCAATTCGGGGTAAAGGAAAATGATCCTTTGGGCATGCCTTGTTGAGGTCAGTGAAGTCTACACACATCCTCCACTTGTTGTTCTTCTTCTTCACCATCACCACATTAGCTAACCAGTCTGAATATTTGACATCTTCAATAAAGCAAGCTTTTTGGAGCTTCTCGACCTCCTCTTGTATAGCTTGGTTCTTCTCGGGGCTGAACACTCTTCTTCGCTGCTTCACAGGTTTGATTTCCCTGTTCACATTAAGTTCGTGATACAAGAAATTTGGGTCTATTCCTGGCATATCTTCGTGGCTCCATGCGAAAGTTTATTTTCTTCTTTTTAGGAAGGCTATCAATTCCTATTTTAATGGGGCATCCAATGATGAACCGATTTGAGTTGTTCGTTCTGGGTGTTTTTCGTCCAGAATGACATTTTCAGTAGCTTCCACCACCTGACCTTTTACGAGCTGCGACTCGTCCCTAGGATCTAACGTTTCAATTTCTACACCATCATCCACTTGATAGGTGGTAGTCTTTCTCCTAAATTCATCCAGTTCTTCTTGCTCGGCCGATGAATAGTAGCATTCCCGAGCTACTTTTTGGTCACCCTTCACAATTCCTATTCCAAAGTTGGTTAGAAATTTTAGGCATTGATGTACAGTAGATGGTACTGCTTCGAACTTCTTCAATCCTACCCTTCCCATGATGATATTATAAGCCGATTGAACATTCTTATCCATCACAAAAAAGCGCACTCTTTCTGTTCGACAAGCAAGCCATGTACCGATGAACATATCCAACTTGATCGTCCCAACTGGAAAAACTTTCTCGCTAGCAAAATCGAGGAGGGGCCTGTGACAAGGCTCTAACTGAGACAACTTTAAATTTAAGCTGTCGAAGCATGAGTAGAACATTATATCCGCCGAGCTACCGTTATCCACCAGTACTCTTGAGATCATTACTTCCTTCATCCTCATTTTGATCACCAATGGATCATCATGAGGATATAACACACCTGCGAGGTCGTTCTTGGAGAATCTGATGACTAGTTTTCCTTTATTCACCTTTCTCGGGCGATCATCCTCAGCTACATTTATTCGCTGAATATATGAACAAGCTTGAGCCTCATTGAGGTATGCTTTCCTCTCTGCAGTAAGGTCTCCACCTCCTGTATCTCCACCTGTAATAACATTACAATCAAATGATCTAAAACGAATTGAAAATACCTCACGCTCTGGTTGTCTTGGTCTTTTGGGGAGATCGGGGTCGTCTTCTGGATCATCTTCATGACCTCTTTTCTTATTTTCTTCTGCTCGACGAGGAGATCTAGACCTCTGTCTTGTTCGGTCGTTGTTTTTTCCTTCGTTTCTGCGATCAACATACTTGGCTAGCTTTCCTCGTCTGATGAGTGCTTCGATTTTATTTTGAAGAGCTATGCAATTTTTGGTCGTGTGACCATGGTCTTTATGGAACTCGCAATATTTGGCCTTATTCCTCTTGTCAAGATCTGTCTTCATTTTCTCTGGCCAGTTTAACTACTCGCTGTTCTTGATCTCTTCCAGAATGTGATTTATATCTACCTTCAAAGGATTATAGTTTCCAAATTTCTTCAACTGTTCCAACGCTTGCTTTGCTTTTGACTGCTTGTTATCACCATTATTCTTCTGATCCTTCTTCTCAATCTTCTCGGCCTCAACTTTGGTCTCCTTAGTGTCCATGCTCTTCTTTGCAGCCATAGCTTCCTCGATATTCATGATTTTGGCTGCTTTTGCCATTAATTTTGACATGGTCCTAGGTGGATCTTTGTCCAGAGTATAGTACAATTTATTTGGCAACAATCCACTCATCAGAGCAGTGATTGTTGTCTTTTCCTCGTAATCAATAACTTCGAGCTTCTCGTTATTGAAACGAGTAATATAATCCCTAGTGCTCTCACCTGCTTTTTGTCTAACACTTAACAGGTGTGCTACTCGCTTAACTGGTTTTGCTCTAAAGTAGAAGTTTCCAATAAAGAGTTCGTCCAGTTGAAAGAAAGTTGCAATCTTCCCCCGAGGAAGATTATTGTACCATATTTGAGCAGATCCAGTGAGAGTTCCTGAAAACGCCCTGCATCGCATCTCGTCTGGAATAGCATTGATATCAGCAGCTGCCTGATATTATTCTATATGTAGAACAAGATCAATTTTTCCATCATATTTTGGTGTTACCACTGGGGCTTTGAACTTTGATGGTGTGGGAAAATCCACAATTTCTTGGATAAAAGGTGTCCCTTGGACAAAAGTTCTTTATAGAGGATTTTTGGCTTTAGCCATTTCCCCTAGTCTATCCTCCAACCTCTGAATAGAGCCTTTCCATGCGTCATTTGCCTCCTCGGGCCTGTTAGTTCGAGCAACTGATCGTGTTGAATTTGCCTCTTGGGATCTTTCACGACGAGCAGCTGGTCGGGATTGGGCAGAACCTTCCTTTAAATCAGAGAATCGTTGAGAGTTCCTCGACACCATCCTAGGGGGACTTTTATTCCTCCTAGGACCCAAACGATCAAAGGGAGAGACTCTACTCAATCTTTCAAGAGCACTGGTCCTTTCTGGAGATAGAGTGATGTTTTATTCAGTATCTGTGGCTCGTACTGATGAAGTTCGGCCAGGTTGATAAGAAAAATCATTAGATCTATCAGTGCGATATGAATCGACATGTCTAGATCGATATTCCTCTGGGAGTAATGTTCGTCTAGTTCATGAAGAAGGCAATTGGGTATTTCTCTGAATGCTTCATTGTCCTGACTGGGCAGGTGCTCCACCCTGAATAGTTTGCATGAGTTGTCGCATGGTTTCTTGCATGGCGGTCTGGCCCTGAGCTAAATTAGCCATTATTCCAGCCAGATCTTGGACACTTGGAGGAGTGGATGGATTTGGGGGGTTTCCAGCATTTCGATTACTGGATTTAGGATTATCAGCCATTGAGGATGAATTATTTTGGTGAAAAACGATAGTTTTAGTCGTTTCCCACAGACGGCGCCAATCTGTTGATGTAAAAAAATTAGATTATATCTAATTATTTAATCACAGATAAAAAATAAATAAGACAAGAGATTTTTAAAGTGGTTCAGCTTTGAAAGAATGGCCTACGTCCACTGTTTGTGTTATTGCTGACTGTTTACAAAATTCTCGATAATGGGTTTACCAAGAAATTCTGAGTCCCCTGCTAATGAGGAGGTTACAATGTATTTATAGCCTTGAGGCTGTACATGCGAGAGAATGTTACATAGTTGTCCAATAGGCGTGTACATCTGTATGATAATAATCAGCATTTAATGCGCATTCAATCCTCTTAATTATTCGGTTAAAAATGCTCTATACGAGGTGCATCTCGGACCGCCTAAGTAGCTCGGTACAATAAAGTTCCTCGGAGAACACTTATTGCTCGGAGCGACCGAATTGGTCGAGGAGGCTGAGTTCCTCGAAGTCAAGGTGTTGTCAAAAATGTTCTCGGGTGTCATGTAGATTGACACGTGTCTCCACATAATTGGTCCACGTCAGCATGTTAAATTTGGTATCAACAATCATAAAGATAAAAAATTTAGGCACATATAATGAGATTCCAATGAAACAACCAACTATTATTTAATTATTTTTTTTATTTGCGTATAGAAGTATACAAAAGTATATGAGTATAAAAGGTACATCTAAGTACAAATACGTCACACAATGGAATAGCACTGAAATATCCAAATTATGAAAGAAAAATGTAATTGTGTGAACATATTCCATGAGAAAATCAACATAGGCATATGTCACAAAGTTACACGAAGTCTTGAGATACTTCTAAAGAAAGAACTCAATTTCAACCTTAGTTGTAAGAAAGTTGAATAAAGTGAAATTGACTCAACTTAAGAAAAATCCCATGAATTTAAACGCTTAACAAATGAACAACGTCAAACTATTTAATTTTGCTCAAGAAAGTTCGTTGCACAAACCCATTGATCTTTTACTTTATAACACCCTTAAAATCACACATTTTTAAGTAAACACTTTCAAAATTTTGAAAATATCACAATGCTCATGTGTAACAAAGCATCAATGTAAAAAAAAATTAGCCTTGGCACTTCTATTTTTATGTGCCCAAATTTTCTTTTACGGTATTGCAAATGGTGGCTTTTACCGCAAAGATAATTTTTTTATTTCTTAGTCCCTTTTTATTTCCTAAAATAAAATTAATTTTTCATGAAATAGTTCTTACAAGCACACACTTTTCTCTAGTACATTTGGTTTGTTATTAACACTATTGAGATGAGAATACCATATTCGACATATGAAAAGTAAGTACAATTTTGAAAAACTTCATGCATCCATGCAACAAAGGTGATCGAAAGTTAAGTATGAAGAAAGTAATCATCAACGATCAACAAAATGCTGGCCATGCATTATTAAGAATACTAAAGAAACGAAGTCATGTATCAAAAAATCATGAAAAAGTCAGATGAATGGATGGAATATAATTGTGATTCGAACATCTTAAATCCACATCCATATATGGTGATAAACAAAATACATAACTCTTTTTGAATTTTCTAAAAATTTTATCAAAAATAAAATCTTTTTGAAATTTTTTAAACTTTTTCTAAAAGAAAAGAAAATCATTTTGGATTTTTCAATATATATAAACATAGAAATATAATTTAGCAATAGTGACAAAAGATATCTACATGATAATCACCTTATACTAAATGCAAATTCATAACCTCGCTCATTAGGTCGGGAGGTGTTCTCAAAAGGAGTAGATATCCTTAAAATTACTCCATCAAACGTTGAGAAGTCTTTACTAAAAACTCCACTTGCTCTCGAAAACTATACAAATCTCTATGGAAATGTGCGGGAGTTGTGAGGAAATATGTAGGGGAGCGCGTGTGGAAACGTGTATGTGAACTCGTGTGGGAGCATGTGTGAGAATCGTGTGTGAGAAACTCTCCCTAAATCTAAACAAAACTCCCTAAGGTGACCTCTTTTCTTATAATGGGAACAAACATAGACACGTTTGGGTATACTTTGATTAGAATGCCTAGCATGATCTCTTCTTGGTGGTTTATGTCGAGGCTCATAAGGATCCATCACAAACTCGATAACCGATTTAGGTGCAGAATTAAAAGTGGATGCACTATAGTAACATATTCCTTGCCTTTCCTTAAAACCTAATGAGGGGTCGAGAAACATATTTCCAACCTTCTTAGATTTGTCCTCTAAAGTGGCCTTGACCTCTCTTGCACATTCAATATAGTTCTTGAGTTGGGAAATATGAGTTTCAAGTTTCTCACGAGTCCCCAATGAAGGTTGAAGATCTCTCGTAAGACCAACCACTATGTTGGTCAAATCTATATTTTCCCTACCAACTAAAATCAAGTTCTCACACAAAGAAACTTTCAACTTCTCGAGATGACTCACCGAGGCCTCACACTCGCTCGAAGCTTTCAAATCCTTTTCTAAGTCAAGCACCTTAAGAGTCAAATTTTATTTTTTTCTTTTGGTTTTAAAAAGTTTGGCGTAGGCACGTTGAAGACCACTTTCTTCCTCACTCAAATAATCATCATCACTCACACTCTCATCGAAATGGTTCAAAAAAATTATCGAGGCTATCACGCCTAGAAATTTCTTCACTGGCGTGGGACAAACACACTCTCTTGGGAATTGTTCAAACAATTTTCGAGGCTATCACGCTTAGAAATTTTTTCACTCGCGTGGGATGAACTATAAGTACTAACGTGACTGACCATGAATGCAAAAAAGGTTCATGTGGTGATTCATCCCCGGAATCCACCGACTTGACATCACTATCGTTAATAGGCAGCTTTGCCCTTGCCCTGTCTATTAAGCCTAATGGGGTACTCATGGGATTTGTGACCCTTACGACCGTGGTCTTTATGATCCTTACCCTCGCACTCGTGGGCTTTGTCTTTCTCCAAACTTTTTTTTCTGTGTTAATTTTGAGAATTTTTTTGAATTTTTTTGCAAACAATGCAAGATCATCTAGAGTAAAATCAAACTCAAAATTAGAGTTAAAAACCTTTTTTTTATTCTTAGATTGGTCTTTCAAATGGATCCATTTTTCCATTTTCTTTTGAATTTTGGGGAACATATTGATTTCATAAGTTTGAAGGTCTTCTACGAGTTCTTCTAACCTAAGCGTATCTAAAATTTCTAACGAATTAAGGATAGTGACCTTTGCATTAAAATGGGATGGAAGGGATCTCAAAATATTTTTCATTCTTCTCTTCTAAGGAACTCTCTCACCTAAATTAAAACTAGAGTTAGCAATGTCAGATAATCGTGGATAAAATTCATCAAAAGTCTCAGTCTCTAGCATGCTAATAGTTTCAAAATATGTGGTGAGATTTTATATCTTAGAAGCTTCCATAGTATTGGTACCCTCGTGAGTAAGTTGGAGGATATCCCATGCTTCCTTAGATGTGGTACACATCATATAATGACGAAACTCGTCGGGAGTGACTGCATCAAAAATTGGACGCAAGCCTTGGGAGTTTAAATTACTATCATCTTTTGTCTTAGCAATTATAGGTTTAAGACTTATGACATCGTCATTAGTCACAGTTGGTGGTGTCCACTTTCTTTTCATAAACAAGTCAAATTCTCTCGTCAATCGATTTCAATACCCACCTCATTCGAGCTTTTCAGTAAGAATAATTAAAACCATAAAAAATAAGTGCCCTATTATACAAGTTATCCATATAATACCAAAATAAATATCACATAATAAATTAGTGTTAATGGCTCTCATACCAATTTGTAAGCACGGGTTATATAGATTCACTTATACATTAGGTCACACATACAAAACATTCACTTTTTACCAAATTTTATGTAGTATAGATTTAAGTGTGCATTCAAGATAAAGTGAAACCAATTTCCAAACCAAACAAAGTGAAGAAGAAATAGAGAAAAAATCCCTTTCGGGCAAAATCGTTTTCAACACTATTTAAGATAAAACATACATATAATGACTTACAAACTACTTAGAGATCCATTAAGTATAATGCAGTATCATCTTCAAATCTGCAACGGATACGGCATAGTCCAACAACGTCCATAACAAGCAGATCTTGCCTTAGTATCCACTGATCAGCCTCAGAATTTGTAATTCCTTTCTTCTTCAGTAATCAAGCCTTGACTCCATAAATCAGTAGTAGAGAATAATATCTACAAGGGTTTAGAATTCAGATTGTGCTCTTCTTGGTTTGGAAAAGTGATCCAAAAAGATCTAAGCGATTTGAATGAAATTTTTGATGTGATGGCAAAGTGATCCAAAATGATCCAAGGGCTTTGGATGAAAATTTGAAGAGTTTGATCACAAAAAGAACTTTTAAAGGGTTAAAAGCAAATACATCCCTGCATATTTATATATAGGAGCATAAATCACATCACGATAAAGTTAAAACATTGCATTTAGAATCAGTTAAAAATACAAAACTTGCGTACTCGTTTGAATAAAACTAAATCTCATTCAAACGAAATGCCACTTTCGTTCCAAAAAATTTTTAAGTGAAAAATTGAACAATATTATATAGCTGACCAAAAAGCGAAGCATCAGAACTCGTTCCAATGACATTGAGAATTGTTCTAACGATGTGTGAACATTCATTCAAACGACATTTAGAGTCGTTCTAATGAACATACGAAATTTTTAAAAATCTTTTATAAAACATTTTGAAAAACATTTGATACAACAAACACATTTGAAAAGACCCCTGAGTAACTTAAGATTACCAAAACCACTTCATAGACCATCTCGGGTAAAGTAGCGACGCTCGATGTTATATTATAGCATATGGTCACTGTCACTTCTTCTCTTTAAGACTTGATAATGTTCATTAAGGTGCACTGGGGTGTAACAGGATATGCCAAAAAAAAAAAAGAATAAGCAATCATAAATTTTTCTCTTGCATTCTTTTCAGATCCTACACCGAGGTTGCCGCCACAATCCTGAACTCTTCTAATTTATGTCCGCTCTTAATTCCTCTATAGGATACAAGTGTCAAGCTTGTGAGATTATTCTTATTTTTTCTTTTACTTTTCAACACTAGTCAGTGTTGGATTATTGTAGTGAGATTTACTTCATGTTAGAGTGAGCTTTTATGTTTCTGAGTTGGATTTATATTTGATATAGTTTCGTATTCCAGTGATGGAGACTTTTATTATGTTTGTTTTGGTATCAGAGTTGTTTTGGTTTATTAATGTTGATTATAGTAAGTTCATTATTTTTGCATTTATCATATTTTTGTTATGCTTAGAATGGTGTTTATTGTTTAGACTCCTATTTTATTTATATTTAGACTTGACCAATCTATTTATGACTTTTATGGGGTGTCACAAAGAGTGCATCTCGCTCGAATCAAAGCTAATGTTGATCGAATCGTAGCTCATCTAAAAAACGTCAACAAATCTACTTGAGTGGAGTAATTCGACTGACAAAAGTTTTGTTAATAGCCTCGCATCTCTAGGGACACTATCTCTTGCAACCTAATGAATGACTTGGACATGTGCAATCAAGTGTGTCTGTGTGTGTGTGTGTGATTAGTTAATTAGTTAGACTCTCCAAGATACGTCATTATACATACGTAGAGAATACACTATATTTATAAAATAGTGAAAATTTTATTTTTTTAAACCAAACTTCGTATAAATTATCTTCATAATGAGGATATCATTTAGAAAAAATTCATCAAAGACTTCAACCAGGAAATTGGTGAGATGAAGATCAAAAGTTTGAATAGTCGAAAATGCACATATACACCCAAATTTCATTTCACCAATTTTTATGTTGAATTTTTTTATTATATTTTTTATGAACTCTTCGTTCTGGAGATTATCTATACCAAGTTTGATTTAATTTTTTTTATTTAATAAAATCATTATATTTTTCAAGTATATTTAATAAGGTATGTTGGAAAACCCATATATATATATATATATATAAATTATTATATTTTTTAAGTATACGTATTATATTTTTAGCATCCACGCCTGCACGATACATCATGATTGTAAGGGGTATCCACGTATGACCTCAGAGTGTAAGCGTTGGAGGGTGCGAGATCCATAACTCGAGTTCTCACCACATCAAAATATTCACCCAATATATATAGGAAAATGCTTTGTGTCCCAAACAACTCCTCAAAATCCTCTCCCAAATACCATTAAGTGTTATACCTTATGGTATAGGTCTCGCCAGGACACAACTCATTAATGCCATTTAGGGGAGATTTGAGGGATTTATTTGGTATCCATAGCACCACTCATATATATAATAAGAATTGAGGTTACCCTCCCATGCTCCAATAAGTTCGTAGTAGAGCTACATGTTATTGCACATCTCGATGTTCATCACTAATTAAAGTGACGAGATATACACAAAGCACTAGAACTGTAGAGGATTGTAATAAATTATAATTTACATGAGGTGATTATATATGGGACATATACCAAATAGTCCCTCGAACATTTTTTAATACTCATTTAGTCCAAACTTTTTTATTTTGCTTCAAAAAGTCATTTGCCACATATTTTGGAGAGGGAATGCCGCTGGCGCGGACCTCTAAAAATAAGAGAATATTAAGTGCTTGAGGGACTAAATGAGTTAAACTAAAAATATGTGTCCTTTTTAAAAAATATATATTTATAGTAGGGACTATTCAATAATTGACCCATTATATATTTAATAAATATTAATAATATATCATATCAAAAGTAAAAGATCCTAGTAAATTCGTTAAGGTGACGCGCAAAATACACCATATCCCTCTCAATGAAGATCGATAAGTTACGTCAAGTCCAGTATAAGATGATCTAATAATAGTGTTGCCCAAATAAATATCTTCTATAGGGGTAGCAAACCCAACTAAACACTAGTGTGATTGGATTTAAAGAATAACTATGACGATATGTGAAGCATGAAAACTATCAACTACCTGAAAAAACTTATTTCTGGGAAAATCCTATTTCAGTCCAAAATTTATTTTAAATTGTGATATTAACATTAAGTCCAACTTCTTATCACTTGTGAATGAATTTTACCTCGTGATGATTAATTACTTAAATTGACATGCAAGGTAGATAGAATAAAATAAATCAAAAGAGGCAATCATATGACGAGACAAGATATACGTGGAAGCCCATTGGGAGAAAACCATGGTACAACATAAGCCTAAAAATCCTCCCTATCAATAAATGAATTATAAGAATCAATATATTTATAGACCGACTCAAATCACTCCAAACCGGTTAGGTCCTCTTGATCTTTACATCAATTACAGGAATCCACCAAAGCCTCAACGTCTTAGTATCCATTAACAGGTCATCTTCTTCACTGATGCGAAAATCTAAATGTACCAATTGAACAGAGCAATCAATGGGTTGTGGTAGATCTACTAAATTCTAACTTTCTTATAATATCACATAATGAGTTTTGCTGAGTTTCGGAGAGCAAAGGAAAAGAAATTTGTCACTTGATAATTATCAAAAGACTCAAATTATTGTAGGCTAAAAAGCTTAATTTATATTAGTAACGAAATTTATTATCTATTATATACCTCTAAAACGATAGATTAGAGGTTTTAATGGTCATTAATGCAACTTCAATTAAAAATAAAACTCCACAGACCTTGGAAACCAAAAGATCCTCCCTCCTATTGAGTTCTCCCTCCCCAAAACCTTGGCTAGCTTGCTTCAGATCTGTCTAGCTTTCGTTCTTTTCCCTTCTCTCTCCCATGTATATATATAATCTGAATCATCAAGTTGTTCTTCAACGAATCAACGTCATTTCTTCTTCTTCTTCTTCTTCTTCTTCTTCTTCTTCTCCAACGTCGGGGTCTTCTTATTCAACGAATCAACGTCATCTCTTCAACAAATCAGGATCGAGATACTGTTCTTCTTCTTCAGCTCCGGGGTCTTCTTCTTCTTCTTCTTCATCGCCGGAGTACTGTTCGAATCTAAGTTTGACGAGACTTCTTCAGCGCCGGCTTGGTACTTCTTCAACGATTTCGTGTTGATTTCTTTTACGAGATTTTGTATTGTTTAAGTGGACTGTAATATTTTTGCTGAGATTTTGTATTATTTAACTCTGAGGGTTAGATCCATGTATTATTTAAGTGGACTGTATAATTTTGTGGAGGTGCTGAAGCGATCAAAACTTTTTAATTTTTTCACCTCTCACATTATCTTTATTGATTTTTTCACCTTCTCACCTTTCTTTGTTCAGATTTCATGTATTATTTCACTTGCTCACATTAGGGGTGGTCATAAGTCCGAGGCCCGCCAAGCCCGCCCAATAAAAAAATAGGGCTTGGGTAAGGTGAATAGTCCCGCAGAGCGGGCCTGGCAAAATTTTATAGGCCCAATTTTTTTTCGGGCGGGCTTGGGCATGAGTTCTTAAGCCCGATGAGGCTCGGCCCGGCCCGAGGCCCGAAAAATATATATATATATATATGGGGGGGGGAACTTTTATAAATATAAAAACGTATATCAAGTCTTTTCATGTAGAGTGAAAAACTTTATATATGGACTTTGTAATACATGGAGTTTAAAACAGATTTTTAATTAAAAAAATTGGTCTTTAAATAAAAAAATAGGTATTTTAATTTTTAAAAAAATCTTTTAATTAACATAATAAGGCCCGATTGGGCAAGCCTGGGTAAAGAGCTTTCAAATCTGGGCGGACTTGGGATTACATAATAAGGCCCGATCTGGGCCCCAGCGGGCTTGGGATAGCACTTAATTTTTCAAGCCCGACCGGGCCTGCCCAGGCTCGGCCCACGGCAACCCCTAGCTCACATTATCTGTACTATTTTTTTTATAAAATCTGGATCTCGGAGTTTAATTTAATGTTAGAAAGTTAGCCATTTTTTACCTGCTCAGATATATCCACATATGGGATTTTCACTGTTTTTTGGGCTTATTCCAAAAACGATATTGAAGTTGTAATAATGGTACTTAGAAATTGATTTTATTTATTATATAACAAAATTAGTTTAAAAAAACATGTTAAATTTGTAATTTATGTTATGCATAGACCAAAACAAATTATCAAGTTCATATAAATTCTAATTCAATAAAAAAAACCCACCCAAAAGGGTAAAAAGTCTAACATGATAAATAATTGTTTTTGTGAAAAATTAAAAGAAAACTATTGTTGTCATATATAATAATAAAAAAGGATCCATTCAAGTAATTTAAAAAACTATTTTCGTTATTTAAAAAAAATAGTTGGACATAGCTTTTTTTATAAACTGTATTCTTATAAAACAAGGTTCTATAAAAAAATTAATAACATATTTATAAAACGTTCGCGCATTGCGCGGAGTACCTACTGATATACATCTAATACCTTAGTGTTAAAAGTATTAATAACAATTAATACATTATAAAATTATCTTTCCTGAAGATTATCAATTATTAAATAAGGAATGGCATTCACGAATTAAAATAAGCCTCTTGGCTTTTATACATCCCTTACATAAATATTAATTAAAATAAGCCTCTTGGCTTTTCAACAACTCCCTCTTTCTCTTTGCTCTCACTTTCCTACAATTCCTTAGCCCTCTCTCTCTTAGGAGTGGCAAATTGCAACACGATCCCTTAACTCGACACGAAATCGACACGCTTTAAGCGAGTTTGGGTTTACCCTTAACAGGTTCGGGTCATAAACGGGTGGCCCGCCAGACCCGTTAAGCAAACGAATCGAGTTCGTGTATATTCATGAAATCCGTTTGTGACCTGCCAGACCCGTTTATTAAATGAATTAATAACGGATCGTGTTACCCGTTTAAACCCGTTTGACCCACCTAACCCTTAGGGGTATTTTTGTATTTTTAAAGCAGAAAATGAATCCAAACAAAACCCTACTGTACGTTTAACATTTCATTTCCCTCGCACAAAACCGAACGGCTACTTCTCCCTCATCAATACCACCACCAAACCAATATCTGAGCTGCCGTGCTGCCATCACCTTCGATCTCCGATCACACAAACTGAACGAACGCCGATCTGCTTCCATCGCCGGTAACTTACTCCTTTTTTTCATTTTCGTTCCGTCTTTCTCCTTTTTTTCAGATCCGAGCTGCTGCCATAAACTAATTTTTTTCATCTGCGACCGCCGATCTGAGCTGCTGTTGCTATCAATTCATTTTTTACATCTTCATTTCCGTCTCCTTTTAGCCGATCTAAGTTGCTGTTCGTTTTTTTTTCAACTTCGTTTTAAGTTATAAGTTGATTTTTTAACAAATAAAGATTACGAGTTGATTTATTAAAGATTCCGTAGAAGAGTACTCCATCACCTGTTCATAAATAAAGATAACAAGTTGATTTGTTAACTTAACAAATCATCTATTACTGTAGCAATTTGTTTTAAGTTAACAAATCAATTAGGGGTAGAATTATATCTACTTCGTTTTTCAAGCAGGTCGTTTGTTTTAAGTTAACAAATCATCTATATTCTATCTACTTCGTTTTAAGTTAACAAACATAAAAATACATTTGATATTTAAGCAGGTCCTATTTTTTCACAAAGTACTATTTTTTTCATGCTACATGTTTTTTACATTTTTTTGCCCAAAAATGTTCACTTTTTCTTATAGTTTTCTTTACTACTAAGGTTGTTTGCATTCTAACCTAATTCTTTTTTGTCACTTTATATATGTTTTTTTATGTAGTTGATGATAATGTGGTAGAAGATGAGAAAACAAATGGTGATACAAATCAATGAGTGTCATTGGGCGAATGCTCGAACACAATATTTGTGGGTAATTAAGAGAAGGTAGTGAAAGTTATTCATACTTAAATTCAAGTAGTTTTATTTTTTTTAACTTATCATTATATATTTGCATCTATTTAAATTTGATAGGAAAAATGATTTGGAGGAGGGGAACTATGATATGGAGGAGGCAACAAGTTAATATGATGAAGATGAATTTCTAAAAATTTCAATTGACTTGTCTTAGCATTTGTTTTTTTCAAGGTTCTACGTAAAAAGACGTGAAAAGGCGTTTAGGCCTTCTTAATATATTTTAATATTTTTTAACCATAACAAGGCTATTAAAATACAAAAATTACACATATCATAAAAATATGTTTGAATATTTACAAATTAAAATACTATTTGATTATTTTGGATGAGATAATGGTCCGGTTTGTACATAAATTCTTTAAAAGGCGACATCGTTTCACTAAAGCACTGTTGTTTTTAGAAAAAAATGCGCCTTAAGGGTTTTACTAAGAATAAGGCGTAAAAAGTGTAAGGCGAGGCGTTTCTGCTAAGCTTTAAGCCTAAGCGTCCCTAGGCGGGTTTTTTAGAACAGTGGTTTTTTTTTATGTTGAATGGTTCTATTTTTATTTTGAAGAAGAATTTGTTTGGATTTTGAACAATTTGGGTTTGTAATAGTTGTGTTGTGATGATTTCGAATAATTTGGATTTTGAACAGTTTGGGGTTCCTACGTATTGTTATTTAAATTTGGATGATATCATTAAATTAATTTTAGATTGAAAATTGAATTTCTGAAACGGGTTAACGGGTGAAACGAATGAAATGGGTTAACGGGTGAAATGAATTAAACGTGTTAACGAGTGAATACGAGTCGTGTCGGG
This sequence comes from Sambucus nigra, assembly GCA_949130495.1. NCBI lineage: Eukaryota > Viridiplantae > Streptophyta > Magnoliopsida > Dipsacales > Adoxaceae > Sambucus > Sambucus nigra. The sequence goes on from OX422209.1 coordinate 536,408,635, forward strand.
TCACACGGGTTAACACGATTCGTTTAGTTAAACGGGTCGTGTCGTGTCGTGTCACTCGCTAAGCAAACGAATCGCGTACGAATTCAATTTTTTCACCCGTTTAGTAAACGAATCGTGTATGGATGGAGTCATTTATCACACGATTCGTTTATCTCTCGACACGAACCCGGATTAACACGATCCGTTGCCACCCCTAGATATCTACAAAACATAAACCAAAGCACTAATCTTTTTCCACACATTCAACAAACGTGTGGCTTTTAATTTGAGACACTAACAGAGAATACTCAGAGTTGGCTTCAAGTTTAGGATTGCATCATTGCTTTGCCAAGATGATATGTTTCTACATCCCCGTCATCTTTTGACAAGGTGTAATTTCTACAATAACACTGACTATTGTTTACAGATTGGAAAAGGTTATTTTTGGGGATGTAGTAGAGAGCACATGTCATTGGCCATTCTTTCATCTGAGTATGATTTATCACTTTACTGAGGAAAAATATTCAGTAAAGTGATCCGGCACATTGCAAGCCATATTCCATATACAAGAATAAGTTAATCAAATGGTAAAACATCTTTCCAAATAGTTTTATCACAAATAATTTTTTTTTTCCAAACATTTCATCATATTTTCTTTTTACCTTTTTATATTAATATTCTTTTCATTGACGTTTATATTCTTCATCTTTTTTTCATTATCTTTTTTATCATATCTTTTTATTTTTATAATCTTTCATTTTTTTTTCTATTATCATTATCATATATATTCATTTATTCTATTTTATCAGTCTTTTCATTTTATTTTATCTTTATCAATCTTTTTATTTATTTATCATTTACATTCATCACTTTTTCCATATTACATCTTTATTTTAACATCTTCCTTTCTTTTTTTCATTACTCTTTCTTTTTTTCATCTTTATCGTCTTTTTCTTTTTTTTCATCTTTTTTTCTTTCACTTTTATTAATTAATTATTATTATTATTATTATTTTCACTTTCTTTTCTTTTCTTCATTTTTTTCATCTTTTCATTCAATTTTTTTCATTTTCTTCATTTCATTTTTTTTTTGCTTTCATTCATTCTTATTTCCACAATTTATTATTCTCATTTTTTTCTTTTTCTTTTTCTCTTTATTAATACTTTTTTCATCATCTACCATTCATTCTTTTCTTTTTCTTTTTTTATTTCATCATTTTCTCATTTTATTTTCTTACTATTTTTTTTTCTTTTCTATAATTCATCTACTTTTTTTTATTGTATCTTCATTTATTATTCATTATATTTCATACATACTGTTTTAATTCATTTCACTTTTTTCTTCTCTTTCTTTTCTTTTTCTCCTTTTATTTTCTTTTTTATTGCTTTTTACTTTTTCATTCATTTTCATTTTTATTCCATCATTTCTCATTTATTATTTATTTTTTCACATCACTATCATTTCTTCATTACATCTTACTTCTTACATTCTTTTTCATAAGTCTTCTATTTTTATCATCCTTTATTCTTCCTTCATCATTCTCTTTCTTATTCATCTTTTTTATCTTCTTATCATCATCTTATTTGTATTGGTGATTAATATTGTGCTCTTAAGTATATAAAATCTAAATATTCAATTTTTTCACCTCCAATTAAAATAAATACATTTGATAAAAATCAAAATTTTATATTTTCAATAAAAAAAACTGTTTAAAAAACCTAAAATTTGTTTTCTTAAAAAAGTGTTTTTTTACAAATTTTATTGCTGGTGCGAACTATTTTTTTAAATAGTAAAAAGATTATTTTTAAAATGGTAAAAAAACAGTTTTTAACTAAAAAATAAATCATGAAACAGTTTTTTTAAATAAATAACGAAACAATTTTTTTAAATACATAAAAGAAACGATTTCTAACTAAAAATAGTAAAAAGAACGTCCATTTTTTAAAATAAATAATGAAACATTTTTTTAGCGATGTTCATTTAAATAAAATTAATAATAAGTTTTTATAAATAACATAATGTTTTTTAAATAAAAAAAATAACTTTATAATTTTTATATTTTCAAAATATTAAAATGTAATTTTCTAGAATATTAGGATTTTTTTTCCAAAATATTATGCTTTTATTTTTTTTACTTATAATATTATGTTTTTTTTAAGTAATAGATTTTTGGACAAAAGATTATATTTGTTCAAATCATTTATGCATAGAGGGTCTTTTGGTCTTTTAGTTTTTAAATGTTAAAAAGATTGTGAGGGAAGACATAGAGGGAGTGAAAATAACAATTCCATATATATATATATATATATACTAGCGGAATGCCCGTGCCTGAAGGCACGGTGAAAATTTCAAAAGTACATAATTACAAAACGACAAATATTTCTCAAGTACATAATTGTAAAACGGTAAAAATATCGTTTTCCAACAAAAAAAAGTGTAATTTTAAAAAAATTGGTCATAACATTCTTTGTTTATATGACTATCCACCCTACTGCACAAATAAAAATTGTCCAACAACATTTAAATAGTCTAAATTCATCAAATAAATTCACATATAATATGAAATATACAATATTCATCAACTGAATTCACATTGTGCTTCAAATAAATAAATTTTCAAGTTTTTTTTTAAAAACGATTTGGACATAATTTCCTTTGTTTATTGGACTATCCACCATCTTAAGGGATAAGAATCAATTCTACATTATTCGAAGATCCCAAATTCATCTAACAAATACTTGAACGAAACAAACTTCCTACAAAATCACATATATATCAACTAAGGTCATCCCACATGTTTCACTATAATGATTGTCCGTCGTTTTCAAAATGCGACCTGATACAAAATATAAAATATAATTAGTCAATGCAAATAGCGAGTCAAATATTATGGAACTTCATACACTAGCACATAAGTTTTGTTTCTCCATGAAGATGAAGTTAACAGGAGATATGAAATAAATAAAAAAATATGGATTTCAGGGCTAAATTGAACATTTAATTAAATTACAACTTGTAATGCTTAAATATAAATAGGACAAAAGGTATTTGCATGTCCCCTATGAAGTATATGAGATGAGAACCAATGTTGGCATTCTAGTTTCAAATTTCTTGCCTAAACATATATTTCCATTTGAAGGTAAAAAAAAAACAAATCTAAAGTTTAGAGTTCAAACCATGTAAATGAAGTAGAGTACATAGACATGCAAAAACAAAACAATTGAAATTTATAAGATTTAAAAAGAATAAATTAACAAATACAATGATTTCATAAAAAGCATCTTTGTTTGACAGATGCAATCAAATGTGCTTTAGCATGCATCATAAATGTGTGTGGTTTCAATATTGATAATTCATCCATAAAAAAATTGTGGTTTCAAAACCTTAAGTGGTTTGGAATCCGAGTGAAGCGCACAATATCCAATCAAATACTAAAATGTGTTGAAAGTAGTATAATACCACGAAATTATTTTCATATAAAAAAAACAGAGTGCGGGAGTACACTTTAGAACTTGCACCCATTGTAACTGTGAGTAGAATTAGGAAACAAATGCCTAAGAATGCTCCATAATATTATACACAGTCCAAGTTACTTTTCTTGAGAGAGTATGTCATATAAGATTTTTTCAATTATGACTTATAATAATACAAAGAAATCAGCTCAAGATCAGAAACGCCGACACAAAAATCGTATATTGATAGTCCAATTGTAATAATCAAAGAAATCTAAATAAAGCCCTAAATGTAGAGAAATCAAAATCAAGAGAAGAAGAGGAATATTGTATATTTCATATGTAGTTATAAAAGGAATATTGTTGCTAAATATAAATCACATATCTTAATAAATAAACATAGTTGATCACCCACCCTCAAACTCCAAACACCTTGTTAAATAAATGGATGCAAACATCATGCATGATGGAGTAACATAGATTTCTATAGGATTGAGTTTTATAAAGAGACGTTATATGCCAATTGGAGTTCATATAAGCATGGAATTCACAACATAAAGCATGATGGAGTAATAGAGAAAAAGAACATGGGAACATATGAAGAAGGAAGGAATAACATCTCATGTAAACATGCGAACAAACAACAGTTCATATGAAAGAAATAACATGCGAACGAACAACTACTCATGTAAACAAATAGCATACCAAATATCTGATATAAAAAACTTGCCATATAAAGACACTCCGGGATTTTTTATCTGAAAAGGCATACCAACATGAAAACGCATATTCTGTAAACACTTTTTTTATCTGAAAATGCATAACTGAATAGATGTGGCAAGGCTGCACTGAGTAGACGTGAAATCGCATCACTGAAAATCCATCACTGAATAGAACATTGAATAAATTTGAAAACGAATCTCTGAAAACGCATCACTGAATATGAAAACACCACTATGTGTGAGTTCTCCCTACTACTATGCATCACTGAAACATCATACCAACTCATGATACTGCTGTTATGCAAAACTGAGACAAAATGATGTATCCACATTTTATGATCTAAGTTCTTTGTTTAAACTTCAAAGCCTTACATATATCTAATTCAACCATAAAACCAACCAAAAAAATTATATAATCATATATGTTACCACCCAAAAGATCACATTCCAACATGCACATATTACACCAAATGTAAAACAGAAGATAAATACATTATTTTAAAAATTAAATAGAAATACCGCGACCAAATAACTATGTGAAACTATGTCGTATTGTATTTTTACTATAACAGAGTCCCTCAATATTATATTTTCCTGTTGCCATGTTTGACCATCCCACTCTTTGGTAATTTCTTCTCTTGCAATATAACAGTTGTAGGAGAGAGAACATATGCATTTTCTACAGAAACATCCACGCCTTTTTCCCCTTAGATGGCTGGGTTTCGGGAGCAGAGGGCTTCTTTCCATTCGTATTCTTGAGTTTGGCCTCTGCGGATGTTTTTAAAGACTTGCCATGAAGTCTAACCTCCTTTCTGTTCTTGAACTTGCTCAAGTCAATCTCGTTATGTCAAAGAATCTGAAAATTAGAAAACCCACCCAATATTTTAACCATAATTTAAAAGCTTAGAACAGTATGTCAAAGAATCTACATCTACTATCATTTATACAACCCTCAACTCATTATGCAATAGCAGTGTCAAGAGTTCACACGTAAGAACCAAAAGTGATCAGAAGCACTAAGAACACTTGGTGGTGATGTTTTAATCATGCTTAGAAGCATTGAATCATCATGAAGTTCATATACTTGAATTAGAACAAACTCATTAGCAAGCTTGATGAGAAATTGTATGTTGTAAGATAATGTAGAGCATTGAACGCTGAGTTGTCATCACTAAAATTTATTGGGAGGACAAAGGGAAAGAAGTTAAAACTTCCTCAATTTGAACTTGTATTTGAATCTGATAAATTTGTACTCAGTAAGAGTGGTATGTATGTGGGTAAAGGATATTTGAGCAATGAGCTCTTCAAACTCAATGTAATGACTATAATGCTTATTAATAAAAGTCGATACAAAAATTAGTCAGCTAACATGGACCAATTACGTGAAGACATACGTCAACTTACGTGGCAAATACATACTTTCATCGAGCTACTCAAGCGTCCCGAGCTACTTAAGCGTACTGAGCTACTCGAGTGTACCGAGCAACTCAGGCGGTTCGAGCTACTCAGCGTGCAGAGCATCTAACCAGGATAACCAAAAGGCAACTACGCATTCAATGAACGCCAGATTTAATGCACATTCTTATTGTACAAATGTATATGTCTACTAGATAATAACACATTACATTTTCATATGTACAGTCTCAAGGCTATAAATACATTGTAACCCAGTCATAAAAGAGGATTTTGAATCTCTTGGTAAACCCATTATCGAGATTCAAGGCAAACAGTCAGCAATACAACAACAGTGGACGTAGGCTATTTGGAGAGACGAACCACTTTAAAAATCCATTGTCTTATTTATTTATTCCTTTTTTTTCTGTGAATAATTAATTAGATTGTGTCTAGTTTTTTACATCAACAGATTGACGCCGTCTGTGGGAAACGACTATACTTAGCATTTTTCACCAAAAAACTTGTCATCTATGGCTGAAAACCCAGAATCCAGTAATCGGAACAATGTTGGGGTCCCTCTAAACCCTTCAACTCCACCAAATATGAAAGATCTGGCTGGCATAATGACCAACTTAGCCCAAGGGCAAATAGCCATGCAAGAAACCATGCGTCAACTTACACAAACTGTTCGAGACGGAGCACCTGCCTAGTCAGGACAACGAAGCGTTCATAGAAATACCCATCTGCCATCTTCAAGAACCAGAAGAACGCTGTTCCCAGAGGTTTCTCAATCCAGGCATACCGACTCATATCATACTGAGAGATCTAATGATCCTTCGTATCAACCTGGTCGGACTTCTTCAGTATGAGTTACAAATTCTCAACGGAATGTCACTCTAACTCCAGAACGGACTAGCGCTCTGAAAAGGTTGAGTAAAGTCTCTCCTTTTGATCGATTGGGCCCTAGGAGGAATAAAAACCCTCCTAGGATTGTGTCAAGGAACTCTCAACGACCATTCGATCTAAGGAAAGGTTCTGCCCAATCACGCCCTACAGCTCGTAATGAAAGGTACCAAGAGGAAAGCTTAGCGCGATCAGTTACGCGGATAAAATGGTCCGAGGCGGGAAACGATGCATGGAAAGGTTCTATTCAAAGGTTGGAAGACAGGTTAGGGGAAATGTCTAAGGCCAAGAATCCTCTATAGAGAACTTTTGTCCAAGAAACATCCTTCGTGCAGGTAATTGTGGATTTTCCAACACCATCAAAATAAAAAGCTCCTATGGTGACACTTAAATATGATGGAAAAACTGATCATGTCCTCCATATAGAGCAATACCAAGCTGCTGCTGATATCTATGAGGTTCCCAATGAGATGAGATGCACGGGATTTTCAGGAACTCTCGCCAGGTCGGCCCAGATGTGGTACAACAACCTTCCTCGGGGGAAGATTACGACTTTCCATCAGCTGGTAGAGATTTTCATAGGGAATTTCTGCTTTAGAGCGAAGCCAGTTAAAAGAGTAGCAGACTTACTGAGCGTTAGACAGAAAATAGAAGAAAGCACCAGGGATTATATTACTCGTTTCAATAACGAGAATCTTGAGGTGATCGATTACGAGGAGAAGACAACAATTACTGCTCTGATGAGTGGTCTGTTACCGAATAAGTTGTATTATACTTTGGCCAAGGATCCGCCCAGGACCATGGCAGAATTGATGGTAAAGGCAGCTAAGATCATGGACGTCGAGGAAGCCATGGCTGCGAAGAAGAATACAGACACTAAGGAGACCAAGGCCGAGGGTAGTAAAACCGAGAAGAAGGATCCGAAGAACAATGGTGGCAGCAAGTAGTCAAAAGGAAAACAAACATTGGAGCAGATGAGGAAGTATGGAAATTATACTCCCTTGAAGATAGATATAGGCCACATTCTGGATGAGATCAAGAATAACGAGGAGCTAACCTGGCCAGAGAAAATGAAGGCAGATCCTGACAAAAGGGACAAGTCCAAATATTGTGAATTCCACAAAGACCAGGACCACACGATCAAACATTGCATAGCTCTTCATAGGCCTGTCAATTGAGCCGAGCAGGCCCGAAGCCCGCTTGCTTGGCCCGCTAAATTTGGGCCGAGCTTTTATTGAGTTTGAGCCGAGCCGAGCCGAGTTTGAGCCTAGTTATTAAGCCCGAATTCAATTTGAGCCGAGCGCGAGCGAAGCACTTTCAAGCCCGAACTAGGCTCGACTCGAAATAATATATCTAAATATATATATATCTACAAAATTATTTTATTTTCTATGATATTTAAAAAATATTTAAAAAATATTTTTTTTTATAATTTTATCCTTATGCAAATAAACTATTGGACTTAATATTAAAGACACAAAAATAAGGTGGGTCATTTATTTATTTACTTAATCTTATGGGACTTGTCAATATTAATGCTGAAATTTATTTTTTTTAGTGCTGAAATGTAGTTTTTTAATGCTGAAATGTTAATATTAGTGCTGAAGTCTGTTTTTGAGTATTGAAATGTGTTTTACTAATGCTGAAATGTCAATATTAGTGCTGAAATCTATTTTTTATTGCTAAAATGTGTTTTTTTATTGCTGAAATATCAATATTTATTATTAAAATAAATAAATATGTATTGGAATATTCAATTCGGGCCCGCTCAAATCGGGCCCGAAGCCCGATTTACTTTGTGAGCCGAGCTTGAGCCAAGCACTCTCAAGCTCGTTCGGGCCGAGCTTGAGCTTGATCCAAGTAAATCAAAATCGGGCCGAGCTTGATCATCCATAGGTTCGGCTCGTAGAGCCCGATTGACAGGCCTTGCTGTTCAGAATGAAATCGAAGCACTCATCAGGTGAGGAAATTTGACTAAGTACATTGATCGCCAAAATGGTGGAAAGACCAGCGACATAAGAAGGCAAAGATCTAAATCTCCTCGCCGAGCAAAAGATGATAAGATGAGAGATCACGAAGATGATCTCGGTCTCCCTAAAAGGCCAAGGCAGCTCGAGCGCGAGGTATTTTCAATCCATTTTGGATCATTTGAATGTAATGTCATTACAGGTAGAGATGCAGGAGGTGGAGATCTTAGTGCGGAGAGGAAAGCTTACCTTAATGAGGCCCAAGCTTGCTCTTACATACAACGCATAAATTTGGCTGAAGATGAATAGGGATAAACTGATCATCAGTTTTTCTAAAAACGACCTATCAGGTGTACTATATCCTCATGATGACCCCTTGGTGATCAAGATGAGAATTGAATATGTGGTGATTTCTCGGGTATTAGTGGATAATGGTAGCTCGGCAGATAACATGTTCTACCCATGCTTCGATAGCTTGAATCTGAAGTTAGCCCAGTTGGAGCCATACTATAGGCCCCTCATCGGTTTCACTGGTGAAAAGGTTTTTCCACTAGGGACAATCAAGTTAGACATGCTTATTGGTACGTGGCCTGCTTACCGAAGAGAAAGAGTACGCTTTTTCATAATGGATAAAAACGTTTAATCAGCTTACAACATTATCATGGGAAGAGTAGGTCTGAAGAAGTTTGAGGTAGTGCCATCTACGGTACATCAATGTTTGAAGTTCCCAACCAATTTCGGAGTGGGAGTTGTGAAAGGCGATCGGAAATTAGCTCAGGAATGCTACTATTCCTCTGCCGAACAAGAAGAACTGGAAGAAGCCAGGAAGAAGACTATTACGTATCAAGTGGATGAAACAGAAGATGCAGAGATTGAAACATTGGATCCTAGAGACGAATCTCAGCTCGTGAAGGGTCAGGTCATGGAAGCTACGGAGAATATCATTCTGGATGATGAACACCCAGAACGAACAACCCAAATTAGTGCATCATTGGACCTATCAATAAAGTAGGAACTAGTGGCATTTCTAAGGCACAGAAAACAGACTTTTGCATGGAGTCATGAAGACATGCCAGGGATAAACCCGACTTTCCTGTGCCACGAGCTCAATGTTAACAAGGAGGTCAAACCAGTGAAGCAGCAAAGAAGAGTTTTCAGCCCAGAGAAGAACCAAGCCATACATGAAGAAGTAGAGAAACTACAGAAAGCCTCTTTTATTGAGGACGTCAAGTATCCTAATTGGATAGCAAATGTTGTGATGGTAAAGAAGAAAAACAATAAGTGGAGGATATGTGTGGACTTCATTGATCTTAATAAAGCCTGCCCAAAGGATCATTTTCCTTTACCCCGAATCGATCAGCTGGTGGATACTACATCGGGGCATGAATTGTTGAGCTTCATGGATGCTTATTCTGGTTACAACCAGATTAAGATGAAACCAGAGGACAGGAAAAGTATCTCTTTTATTATCCCAAGGGGAACTTATTTCTATAATGTTATGCCTTTTGGACTTAAAAATACAGGTGCAACATACCAATGGTTGATGAATAAAGTGTTCGCAGAGTAAATCGGTCATAACATGGAGGTTTATGTTGACGATATGCTGACAAAGAGCAAGAAAGTTGTTGATCATTTAGTTGACCTGGGCTAGACTTTTGATCAGCTAGAGAAATATCAAATGAAGTTAAATCCCACCAAATGCATATTTGGAGTATGAGAAGGCATGTTTCTCGAGTATATTGTTAATCAAATAGGCATTGAAGCGAACCCTGAAAAGATAAAGTCCCTACTGGAACTATGATCTCCAAGTACGAAGAAGGAAGTGCAAAGTCTTACAGGACGGGTCGCAGCACTTAACAGATTTGTGTCACGAGCAACAGACAAATGCCTCCCATTCTTCAAAACACTTCGAAAAACTTTTGTGTGGAATGAGGTATGCGAGGATGCTTTTCAAGAGTTGAAAAAATATATGGCGACACCTCCATTGCTATCCAGACCAGTGACAGGAGAAAGACTAACTTGTATCTTGCAGTGTCAGAGAACGCAGTTAGCTCGACGCTGATAGGAGTGGAGGACAGAGTGTAAAAACCAGTCTATTACACCAGCAAGGCCTTCCGAGGAGCAGATATCAGATATCTAAGGTTGGAGAAGTTGGGACTAGCGCTGATCGAAGCAAGCAGAAGGATGAGGCCATATTTCCAAGCCCATACTATAGTAGTGTATACTGATATGCCATTACGACAGGCTCTGCACAAACTAGAGAAATTGAGAAGATTGATGTATTGGGCGGTAGAACTTGGTGAATATGACATAATTTATTAGCCTAGGTCGTCACTTAAGGGGCAAGCAGTAGAGGACTTTATTACGGAGTTTACTTACTCTGACATATTCAAAAAGCAGAAGCTTAATGCAGATCAACCCGTGGATGTTACGGGGTCATCTAAGACAACCCCCGACCAACTTCCATTAGTAGATCGGCAGGATTCGATAGACAATGATCAACGGGAAGTGTCGGATAATTGCCCAAGGATAGGAGAAGATAAAAGGAAGTATCAAATACTCCACTGAGGAACTCTGTCTGACCAAGAGTTTGATAATGATATACCTGTGTGGAATTTGTACATGGATAGCTCTTCGTGTGCCACAGGTAGTGGAGCAGGAATAATCTTAAACAGTCTTGATGAAGTTGATATTGAGTGTGCTCTACGTTTTCAATTTAAGGCTTCCAATAATGAAGCTGAATATGAAGCTATGATCTTAGGTCTTAGTTTGGCCAAAAATCATGAATGCAGAGCAAGTTATCATATTTAGTGATTCTCAATTAATTGTAAATCAAATTTTCGGGTTATACGCAGCGAAGGGAGAATTAATGTTCAAGTATCATGCAAAAGTTATAGAGGTTATATCAACTTTTATCGTAGTCCAGTTGATCAGAATACCGAAATTGAAGAATGCAAGAGATGACGCCCTATCTCGGCTGGCCTCAGCAACATACACCAAGCTACGAAGAACCATCCCAATAGAGATTCTGACAGATCGGAGTGTAGACGAAGTTTTGATAGTGAACTTCATTGCTCTCGACTTGGGTCCATCCTAGATGGACCCCATCAGGGCTTATATTGAAGAGGGGATTGTGCCAACTGACAAACTTGCAGTCAAGAAATTGAAGTTTAAAGCTGCTTGTTACGTACTGACCAATGGTATTTTATATAGAAGATGTGTTATAGCAGGACTACAGAGATGTGTGCATCCCTCCGAAGTTAAAAATTTAATTAAAGAGGTTCACGAAGTCTCTTGTGGAGCTCATATAGCAGGTCGGATGCTTTTGCAAAGGATAATGACACAGGGATATTACTGGGCAACGATAAGAGTTGATTGTGCTGCTTATGCTAAGAAATGCGATAAATGCCAACGTTTATCTTCCATCCGAAGAACTCCCCAAGCATTGTTAACACCCATTACGTCCCCTTGGCCATTTGCCATGTGGGGTATAGACTTGGTCGGGTCACTTCCAACGACCAAAGGGAGATTCAAATATCTGGTAGTTGTTGTGGATTATTTTAATAAATGGGTGGAAGCTGAACCTCTCATTGACATGACATATGATATGGTCTATCAGTTTATTTGGAAGAGTATCATTTGCAGATATAGTCTCCCACATGCATTCATTACTGACCATGGAATCCAATTTGATAACGAGTAGTTCGTCGCATATTGTCACCAATCCAATCTTCAGAAGATCCACTCCGCGCCGGGCCATCCCCAGAGCAATGGGCAAACTGAAGTGACGAACATAACCCTACTGAATGGTTTGAAAAAATAGCTGGATGATGCAAAGGGAAACTAGATTAATGAGATACACTTTGTGATGTGGGCTTATTGCACTACACCACGAACAACAACTGGGGAGTCTTCGTACATGTTAGCCTTCGGAAGTGAAACCGTCATACCTGCTGAGTTGGGTCTACCCACACATAAGGTGCTTAATTTAAATTCCCCTGTAAGCGACTTGATGAGATGTTTAGACGTGGATATGCTCAAAGAAGTTAGGGAAGAAGCAGCGATCAGGAATGCACCCTATCAACAACGAACAACCTTGTTCTACAACAAAAGGGTGAAGAAGTGCGACTTGAAATAGGGGGATTATGTGCTGAAGAAGGTAATCTAGAAGCATAATAAACTCGAGGCTAACTGGCATGGGCCTTACCGAGTAACATAAGTTGTTCGTCCTGGGACATATATAATTGAAACTTTGGAGGGAGAAGAATTCAAGAACGCGTGGAATGCAGAGCATCTGCGCAAGTATTATCAGTAATGAAAATTCATGTGTAACCCATTTCTTTCAATATGAATAAAAGTGATGTTTTGCCTATTTCTCTTTTTTGTTGAAATTTTTTGGAGTATTCGTGCTACACACTACACAAACCAGATCAGCAACCACCAACTACGGTTGGTTGATAATTCATCAAAGACCAACTTCGATTGGTCGACAAGTCAGCAACCACCAACTCAGGTTGGTCGGCAATTCAGCAACCACTAATTCCGATTGGTCAGCAATTTAGCAACCACCAACTCCGATTAGTCGGCAATTCAGCAACCATCAATTCCAGTTGGTCGACAATTCAGCAACCACTAACTCTGGTTGGTCGTCAATTCGATAACCACCAACTCCGGTTGGTCGGTAAATAAAAATCATACAAGGCAAAAGCCTGTTTGATCACGGGTGGTCTCAAGGGACACCCCAAACTAGACAAGAAGATGGGTGACCTCCCGGGGCATCCACTGTCTAGGCAACAAGGTAATGCTGGAACGATTACTACAACTAAGCAGGAGTATGGGATGCAAATCATTCCATTGCTTAGGCACAAAGAGTGACAAGTCACTATAATCAGACAATAAATGGGATAAATTCCATTGTCTAAAACAAAACAAGACATTTTGTCCTTCTACATATATATATAGATATATTCACCAGTGAATAACAAAGACATTTTACAAAGTATTTTCAAGAAAATGAAATTGCAGAGAGAATAAATCTTTCTTTATTAAAACCAAGAAGATTACATACGAAATGAAATTTGATTCATTATATACAAATATCTTATTCTATTATTTTCTTTTCTTCTGCTTTTGATACAGGTTCCATCCCAGTTGGAGGATCATCTAATGCATAAGGAGAGTTTATAAAATTCATATCTCGTAGCATTCTGATGTTAACTATGGATGGTCGATCAAGTAAATGCTCAGGACGAGATATCTCAAAATTAGAATGAAGACTATAATCACCAAGATACTTGGAGATCTAGCACCGAGGAATAGCACGAGCTGGAATCCAACTAAGATCAAGTTTAAAAGGAGGCACAGGCAAATCAAGCACTCTAGACTCATAATAATCCCATAAGAAGTGTCCTTGCTCCAGTTTCAGCACACACAAAGCATTCAACTATCCTTGCTTGTACCCCTCATTATTTGACTGTTGCAACTGATCATCAAGATGATACAGAGCTTTATTGTACCCTGCCATCCAAACCTCTCTAGGTTGTTTGTGAAATTGATAAGTCAATCTTTCAAGCTGCTCGTAGAGCTTCTTCACCAGAATCTCTTTACTTTCTAGAACAGAACTCTGATTGGAGAGTTGGTCGGTAAAACTCTGAATTTTTTTAGACAATTCTGCCAATGCCTGATTCTTTGCCGTCAATTGAATGGCTTGATTTTTTAAGGCCAATTGAGTCCTCGTCTCCTCAATATTAAACTGACCAGCCCTTGCATGCCCACGGAAGGAAGGCCTTGCTCTGCTGCGAGCAGGTGTGGAAAGTCCGTCTCGTTTTAAAGTCTCTAACTCTTCCCTTAAGGTAGCATTTTCGGTTTCTAAAAAAGAAAAACCGTCATCATTAATTGGGATCAAGGCTCTCGAAGAAGAGGAGGCAGTAGATTTGAGCTGTTTCACTTCCTCTTGCAAAGTGATATTCTCTTGCTTTAGCAGCTTGGCAATGTTTCTATGCTCTTCAATCTCAAGCTTTAACACACTTTCCTTTTTCTCGTGGGCCGAAATGTACTTATCATAACCCCTGTTAGCACTCAATTGTTGGTACTTTTTCTCATAACCTTTATGCAAAAGTGTAGTGGTCTCTTTGTGTTGAAGTTGAAGTTCCTCGATCATGCCTTGAAGGTCTTCAATCATTTCGTAATAGGCCACATTATTGACTACAGCACGATCAAGTAGACACTTTAAGTATTAGTAAGCAACAATTTCTCGTTCAGAGGCATCAGATCCGAGGATGTATATTATTTGGGCCTCAGTAAAATCTGCATGACCAGCTTTGAAATAATCGTGTCATCAACTCTGTATCATTAGCTGATAAGAGTTCCATCCTGGCCATACACTAGCAAGGAGGAAATAAAATGCATCAACAATGATACAAGACAGGTCAAAGAAAGATGCGAGATAAATAACAAAAGTTCATTCTTATTCATCATACAAAAGGAAAATACATTCCAAGATTACAACCGAGGAAAAAAGAAAATCGAACAACTTTACACCTTCAATATCTTCAGTTGGTTTGGAGGGAAGAGCAGGTTGTCGGAATGCAGTGCAAGTTGCTCAGAAGAAGTGCTTACTTGATGAACTTGTTCGGAAGGTTGAGGAACGACAGTAATTGATATTTTCTCTGCTACCATCATAGAAGACTCATCAGATGGGGATTCATCTTCTTCTTCCTCGCCGATGATAGGAAGAGGTCCATGAGTATGTCTCTGAAACAATTCAGAATCGTCTGCAGTTTTCAATTCTTTCAAGGCTGCAACCCATCCATCCCTAAAGTATTTTAGACTGACATATTCCATCTGACAAGTAATGGCAGTTAAAGCCTTTTTCCATCCTTTATCCCAGCCAGAGCTAAAAGACTTCTTTACAGCAATTTTCTTCTTCACTTTCTCCAATGAAGCGTGTTCCTCGGCAAGCTTTACCTTCTCTTCCATCTCTTTCTTACACCGTTCAACCTCTTTAAGCTTGGCCTCAATCTCCTCAGCAGTTTTCAGCTTATCCTCAAGCTCTTTCTTACGCCGTTCAGCCTCTTCAAGCTTGTTATCAACGGCCTTCAGTTTGTTCCCCAACTCTTTAGAATCACTTATAGCTTGATCTCGAGTGGTCTTGACAGATTGAAGTTCATTCTCCCAAGCAATTTTTTCTTCCTCGTACTTCTGACAGGATTCATTCAAAGGAGGGATAGACCAGTAAAATCTTTTTCCACCCCACCTGAGGAAGTGGAAGCCCTGATAGCTTCATCTTTCTTCAAGATGCCATTAAAGCAAGCCATAAACTAAAAAAAAAGAGCTCAACTCAGAATATGAATGCAATATGTAGAGACGAGGAAGTAATAGGAATGCAGATACTTACTGACGCAATATATTGGGCGGCTAAATCAGTGAGCTTCTCCCGAGAAAGGGAATCCTCAGCAGCTCGATGTTCAGGAAGGACCCAAGATTTGATCAAGTCCTTGGCCGAACTCGGAGCGACGAGAGCTGGAGCTTTATCTCTCAAAGGACCCTCAATATCACAAGGTTAAGCAACAGTTTCTATAGGTCTTTCAGCGAGACCTCTTCTTAGTCTCCTTAGAGGAACACTTTCAATAAAAGGTGATACCTCTCCTTGTATAACAGCAACACCTTCAATAAAAGGTGCTGCCTCTTTTGGAACCACCGGGGGCTTCTTACCCACCTCCTTCATAGTTGTAGTTGTTCCCTTAAATGGAGAAACATCCATATTCTTCGTCTCCTCAGCTGGGGTATTCACTTTACTTTTCTTTGCCCCATCACCACTAGGGGCATCTTTGACAAAGAACTCAGGCATCCTCCTTTTCTTCGTCATCAAATCAACAATGGAAGAATCCAAATCAGACGAGGAGTCTCCCACACTTGCTCGAGACGTTGGCGGTTGATCAGGATTGATAACCGTAGGAGGCGCAATAGGACGCGCAATGAAAGACGAGGTGGTGTTTTTGTAACTCAACAAATAAGAAGCAGATCTAATGTGCTCCTCAGCAACTGATTGATGCAAGCTCCAGATAAGTTTTAAATCTTTTATGTTAACGTCAATCTCTTTTGGGGGCTTCCTTTCACTGTCAACTGTAACAAAAAAAATTAATGTCAGTGACGTATTTTGTCAAACATGAAGAAAGCTAAATTCAGAAACTAAAAATAACATATCCCATTGCCATAAAGCGGACATTTTGGCCCTTGATACACATCATTTCCATTTAATGGAGGATGTTGCCAATTTTTCATCACAACCCCATGATCAAAATAGTCCCTATTGGCGTCGGGAAGATTGACAACTAAAGCTCTATTCGAAAACCTAATTTTCAAATAAAAGGTAGTGTCGCTGGTAACCCATTTATAACAATACATAATTTCAGGAATTCCTAAATGAGTTCCATGAATTTGATTAAACCTATATACTCCATTAACTACCCTCCATGTATTTGGAGCTACCCTTGCAAGTACAATATTGAAAGATTGGCAAAACTCCAAATACAAGGGATTTGGCGGGAAAGAAAAGCCACACTCCTCTACAAAAAGGGAGGGGAACCAATGTCCCTCCGCCAGAGAAAACAAATCAGAAGGACAAGAAGGCTCCTCCAGAATAACCCAAGAAGGAATTGAAAAATTAGTCCGGAATTTATCTAAAGATTCAACAAAGTAAACCATGATGACTAAAGCAAAGAAAGATGAAGGAAGAAAATCTTACAGAGAATAGAGAAATCTGCTAATGACGGACGACGGAGGAACGACAGTACGAAATAGAGAAAGAAAGTAAAGAGTTCAGAAAATATGGATGTGAAAAGTAGAAAACGATGGGATCTCTGTCGCTCTTAAATACCTTGCATCGGGAAAAGAGAAAAGAAATGATTACTGGGAAAAGACGTTTGCATTTCCAACGATTAAATCATGAGAAAGGCGCAAATGTCGAAGCGGTTGCTAAAAATTCAAAATATTTACAAGATTGCCATTACGCGCTCAAATGGAAAGAAATACAATAAAAATGTCCCAAGTGTTGGAGATTTGTAATCCAAGCATCTTTTAGGAAAAATATTCCACACTTTCTTATTTAACTTCAACTGTGAAACATTGGGGGCTTCTGTTGATATAAAAATTAGTCAGCTGACATGGACCAATTACGTGAAGACATACGCCAACTTTCGTGGAAAGTACATACTTTCATCGATCTACTCAAGCGTACCGAGCTACCCGAGTGCACCGAGCAACTCAGGCGGTTCGAGCTACTCAGCGTGCAGAGCATCTTACCAGGAAAACCAAAAGGCAACTACGCATTCAATGAACGTCAGATTTAATGCGCATTCTTATTGTACAAATGTATATGTCTACTAGATGACAACACATTACCTTTTCATATGTACAGCTTCAACGCTATAAATACATTGTAACCCAGTCATAAAAGAGGACTTTGGATCTCTTTGCCAACCCATTGTCGAGATTCAAGGCAAACAGTCAGCAATACAACAATAGTGGACGTAGGCCATTTGGAGAGCCGAACCACTTTAAAAATCCATTGTCTTATTTATTTATTCCTTTTTATCTGTGATTAATTAATTAAATTGCGTCTAATTTTTTACATCAACAATAAGAATAAGAACATTTCTTATGCTTATTTGCTCAAGTCTTGTAATGTTTGGCATGTTAGATTATGCCATGTTAATTATGATACTATTCGTAGATTAATTAATTTAGACTTAATACCTAAATTTAATATTAACTCAAGCCACAAGTGTGAAACGTGTGTGGAATCAAAGTTAACTAAAACTCTTTTTTAAAATTTTGAAAGAAGTACAAACCCTCTTGAGTTAGTTCATAGTTATATATGATTTAAAATTTGTACAAACAATAGGTGGAAAAAAGTATTTTATTACTTTTATTGATGATTGCACAAGATATTGCTATCTATATCTTCATAGAAGATATATATAGCAAGGATGGGGCGGTAAATATTTTCGAACATTATTAAAATGAAGTTGAGAATCAACTCTGCAAAAAGATTAAAGAAGTTAGGATTGATAGGGGAGGTAAATATGCTTCCCTTTTTAAACAATTATGTTCAAAATACGAAATTATTCATTAAACTACCGCTCGTTACTCACCTCAATCTAACAAGATTGTGGAACGCAAAAACTGAACTCTAAAAGAGATGATGAATGCTATGTTAATAAGGTCGGTTTTGCCTCAGAACTTGTGGGGGAAAGTTTTGCTTTCTACAAACTACCCTCTTAACAAACTCCCTTATAATAAATCACAAGACACTATATGAATTGTGGAAAGGTCGAACACCTTCCTACAAATACCTCAAAGTATAGGGGTGCCTAGCAAAGGTATTTGTTCCTAATCCTAAAAGGATTAAAATAGGACCAAAAATCGTTGATTGTATATTTATTGGTTATGAAACTAATAGAGTGCATATCTATTTCTTGTACATAAATCTGAGATTCTTGATGTACACGTAAATACTATAATTGAGTCTAGAAATGCATATTTCTTTGAAGATATAATTACTAATAAATTTAAAGTGGTTGATTCAAGTTCTTGTACAAGAACTTATGATACTGCATCTAGTAGTCATAAAAATAATACAAAAAATGAATATATTGAGAAGGATGATGACCTTGAACCTAGACATAGCAAAAGGACAAAGACTTCAAAGTCTTCATTACACCAAAAAGGCTAAATTGTCACATTTGAGCCCGCCATCCTTATCACGGTCATTAACCGTGATAAAAAATATGTATTTTTTTATCATGATAAATGGTTGTGACAAGTCTGTGACAAGTACAATTATCATGGAATTATCACGGCCAAAGACCTTGACTGGTCCGTGATACCTTTCTTAGTAAAAAAATTCTACAGCCTCTTTTTTTCCACCATTTTCATTTCCCCACTTTTTCTATCTCTTTCCCCCTCGCGCGACTCCTCTCTCTCTCTCTCTCCTTTATATATATATATATATGTGTGTGTGTGTGTGTGTGTGTGTGTGTGTGTGTGTGTGTAGAACTACGTGTGGGTGTGTGTTTGTGTGTGTGTGGGGGGGGGGGCAGTGGGTGGGGGCGGGGGGAGAGTGTGTGGGGGGGGGGGGGGGGGCAGAGGAGGGGGAGTGATGGGGGGCAGTGGGGGGTAGGTGTGTGTATGTGTGTGTGGGGTGGGGGTGGCAGTGGTGGGGCAGGGGGGAGGTGAGAGAATCAATGAGTTGTTGTTTTGAATCCATTTTTTGGGATTTTAGAGGTGAGAGAAAATGGGAAGATATAGGGAACTGATTGTGTTTGGTTTTGGTGTAAGAGATTTTGGTGTGTTTTTTTCAATTTGGGGATCAATATACGGAATGTCACATGTGCGTATATGATTCCGAAAATAGTGTCAGTGTTGTTTGTGGACTTTATACTTTGCCCAAATAGTGTGACCATCCCCTTAGCTCCGTATCAAAATGGACTAAAATATATGAAATGCTCTAAACATTAATAATCTTTTTAATTTGTATACATTGTAATTCTATAGGACCCGTTTCTCTCAATTGAAATTGAATTCTAATTGTTATTGATATTGGTATAAATTGGTGTAAATTGAAATTGAATTTGACTTGGTATAAATTGGTATAAGTTTTAGTTATTATGTGTACTTTAAATTAAATGAAACATACTTTAAATTACACATTTAAATGAAATCTCTCGAATTGTGATAAGACATAATTAAATGAAATATTTTCTAACCACTAAATGGTTTTCTAAACATTATCGGTTGTTATTCCGGCAACATGCGAATTCTTTTGTTATGTCTCCAGACTGTTAATTAAATCCTCATTAAATTTGTGTTCGTTTCTTATCTCAACCGAAGTCTGAATCTAAAAATTAGGAATTCTCCAATTTGAGTTCGAAAAATAAGTTTGTTTTATGTCTTAGTGGACCTCTGCATAAATTTGAATTCGAAAAATAAGTTTGTTTTATGTCTTAGTGGACCTCTGTATGAATGTATTTATATTAATTCAATCTTCAGATTTAGACTTCAGAGGTACATTACCTCTTAATCACTCAGATTAAAAAAATAGTCGATAACTTCTTAATTATTTAAAAAACTAACATTATTTGATACATCTTAAGTCTTAATAGTTCAGCTTGAGCCTGAAGAGGTAAAGACAAATAACACCTAAATCTTTCCAAGCGAGACGCAAGGCGATTTTCTTGGAGCCTCTTGCCTTGAACTACAGCTAAAGGTGGGAGTGACCCCCCCCACCCCCCACCTACGATTGCTAGTGAGTATGAATCTAAATCTATAATGTTATAAATTTTAGTTTTAAGGTTAAAATTGAATGATTTATTGATTAATCTAAATTAGTAGTAATTAGATTGTTTCTCCCCTTCATTTAATGAATTTCATTGTAAATCTAACTTTAATTGATTAGATAATGATGAGTAGTTAATTTGTATATGAAAGCATGTAAAAATTGTAAATTTTTTAGGTAAATTGAAACTCTAGGGTTCTTCAGTATGAAATTGGGTTTTAGGTAAATCTTGATTTAAAATTAGGGTTTTGATTTTAAAAACAGATCCTAATTATTTATATGATGTTATTTTATTGTGTGGATGTTGGTTGGGAGCTAAACGAAGTTTGGAGTTCATTAATGGAGGTTTTGGGTGGAGAAAACATGATTTTAGGAGAAGATGACTCATATAGGTTCGATCGATCTATGGAATTAGAAATTGGATGTGGTTGTACAAAATTGAATTATGAAGGCGTGGGCATTGGTTTCATATTTTTTTTATTTGTTATGAACTTTCTACTAAATCGTGCACGAGACAAAATTTTGGTTTTAGGGCATAGGGCTCGAATTTTTTAGCCTATAGTTTTCATGTACTCATATAATAAATATATATTCTTATGATTTGAATTGTTAGAAATTGATATTTTAGGTATTTGGATATTAAATAAATCGTTGATTTAAAGGGGTTAAATTGAGGATTTGGCATTTGATGGTAGACCCGAGTGTAGAATGGGTTTGCTGATTGGGAAATTGTAAGTTAGAGGATTGGGCTTATTGGACGGGATTGATTTAAATCACTGTCATGTACGAGTGGAGTAAATAACCTTTTGGTGAGGTGAGTTTTGGGTTATAAATTCCTAGAGTGATGTAGTTATTATGTCCCGTAATTTCAATTAAGTTAGGTGTGGGACTATACATATGGACACGATGCCTTGGGAGAATAGTGACGCGATTAAGAATATGTCTCAGAAATGCGTTCACTCTAGGCTCAAGTGCAAGCCTGTCGCTCAAGTAATAATCCGATAAGTTGGGTATCGATCTCAGGGAACTAAGACAACGAAGTTATGACGACGGGAAAAGACGAAGGAATCCTAACTTTAACTCTAAAAAGAAAAGAGAAAATGATTTGGTTTTGGAATTGATTAAACTAAATGCAATTGTGAAATTATGAAAAGATGAAATTATACTAAATTACCTAAACTGCTAATGAAAACTTGCTTTAAAACTTTAAACTATGTACGATAAAAACAAGACGGGAATACAAACCCCCAACCCTATTGTATTGTAGTTATAATACTAATCGTGAATTTAACTGATTAATTTGACCCAGAATTTAGTACTTCCAAGCATTACGTATACGAGGTTCAAGCCCGCGTCATACTTAATCTGAGGACGAGTAAATCGGTATCGCGATAGTGACACTCGAATTGCATTCTAAATCATCCCGGTTACCTAGAGGCAAACGATATATAAAGATCTACAATTGTTGCGTTCCTACGCAATATGGTCGTAATCAATCACTAAATTCAGAGGATTAATGTTATACACATGCAACTAACACATCACGCTGGGTTCATGTATCCCGGCCTTAGAAAATCTAGCCTAGCATGCTGAAAGTGATGAAAACAGTGTTTGATTTGTAGAAAAACATGATTAATCTAAGGACAATAGATGGAATGATGTAGAAAAGAATGTAAGAGAAGAAACAACTCACTAATTTTACCAAAGCAGTAACAGCAGCAATTAACAAAACTTGTAATCAAAGAACTTCTGAATAATCTTCAACTATTGGAATAAAAACTGTAAATTGTATCTAAACTAGGGTTTCTGAAAAAGAATGGAAAATTAACTAAAATTCTCTGTGCAAATAATGATAATAAAACTGGTTTTTATACCCTATAACAATTCAAGAGTTTCAGCTGCACTAGGACTCTTTTTAGGAGAAGATAAGATTTGAGAATCTCGATGGTCGGATCGGTCCGGGTCTTACGCGGATCGTTCTGCCTCCAATGCGGATTGGTTCCTTTTATTTTCTGGCGGACCGGTTCTTTTATTTTTCACCCTTCTTCGATATGCTTTCGATCCGGGGTCTTCTGGAGTTTTGCACAGTGGACCGGTCCGGGGTAGGGGAGGACCGGTCTGCTTATTTGACTTTCTTTCTCAACTTTTAATGCTCATATCTTTTGTTCCTGGATTCCAATTGAGGTTCCGTTTCTTCCTATGTGCTCATGAGTGTGATATCTTCAACTTCTCTTTAGGTACCTCGTCCGAATTCCGGATAGAATTTACGCTTTTGCCCTTTTGACTTTCCTTCTTTTCTTTCTTTATTCTTCCGGTTTCTTTCTTTCGTTTCTTGACATCAAATACCTGTAAAAGCAATACGAAATACCAGAAACTCGGTGTACTCGTTAGTAAAGGTCAGTAGCAAGATTATGAGATAAAGTCAACTCGATTACGTTGTTCGAGGTGCTAAAAGTAACTAAATTAAGGGATAAATTGGGAATAATTTATGCCTAATCAAACCCCCCTAACTTAGAACTTTGCGCATCCCGAGCAATGTAAAAGAATCCTAGCACGGCATAACTCTTGAAACACATTTTATTAAGATAGAATACCTTTTTTCGCGGGCAAGCGATTGCATTTAGCGTATGCAACAAGCCTTTAAACTCCTAGGTCACTCTAGTAGGACGAGTTGTGTCTCGTGAGGGTTTGCAGTGAAAATACCCACAAAATTCGACTCAAAAAAATTCAAAATACCTAAAAATTGTATAATTCAAACTTTCCCAGAAAATAGTCATCATTAAGTCATGTTCAATAGTCTCAAATCATAGTGCGTGTGTGCGAAGCCGGAAATATAACCGCCAATTTCCACCGATTGATCATTACGTTACTTACCCGAAAATTCGTTTTGATTTCAAATTCTCACGGAATGCTCTCTCAAACGAATCACTCAGAATGTGGCTATTCTCTCGGTATGCATGATATTAAGAGTAAATGTAATGGACGCAAAGTCATGCATACAAGTTGAAAGACGGAAATTTCATAGTGATTGGATCTCATCAATGGATTACGGTTTTAAAAACGGGAACATTGCCTCTTTTTCGCGCATTTAATCTCCTTCATTATCTTTTGGTGCATTAGCTCTCCACGCGGTAATCAATTTCGCAATTTGGACTCGGTTAGGACTTTTTCGGGTTTTAAGGTATATGGGGTAAACTGAAAATGGTAGGAAAGATTGGAATGGGAAAAGTCATTTGTGATGTCCATTTGTGTTTTTTCCGAGCTATTGCTCATTTTTTCTTCTTTTTTTCTCTATTTTTCTTTTTATTTTTCACTTCTTTTCTTTTCTTGCTATTTTTGTTGAGCATATTTATCTTTTTCTTACCCCTTTTCATGCACTTTTTGGACTTAATTCTGAATTTTTCAATTTTTCACAATTCCGGGATATTTGGGTTTTTCGGGTTGTCAAACGAAAGGAAAAATTTATTCGGCTCAATTTGGGTTGCAAAACGGGTGATTTTTTGGCTACTTTTTCTCGCTAATATTTTTGGGTGACAAACGAGGGCCTACTTCATTGTCAAAAATGCCAATTGCGTTACCATATGCGTTTCAAGATGAATTAAGTTTAGAGATTAATTTTTGGCGCGTTTTTCAAAGCAATATCACACACATTTTTCATAACCGATCAAAATGAAAGGGTTGAGACCTTCGACGAATTTTTAGGCGCTGAAAAGAATTTTGAGTTAACAATTAACTCGGATTGATTTAAAAACTCGCAGAAAGTGATAGGCTCGAATCTCACCGGGTTTGTTAATCTCCACACTTATTCGTGAAGTCGTCAATTTTCGCTTAGTTTTCATCTTTAGTCAATTCGGCTTTGTTTATGTTGGATTTTTACAACTTGAGACTTTAAACCGACTTTTAATGATATTTTTGAAAAATTTGAATTCCAATTTTTATTTATTTTGAACAAAAATATTTTTGGATTTTTCAAATTTTAATGATTTTTTGGAAATTTCTGGGCATTTTTTGAAAATTTGTGAAGTTTTAGAAAAACGCACTTGTGACCCCCCCTAACTTAGACTTTTGCATTTTCCTCAAGCAAAAATGACAAAAATCTAAACAAGGAAAAATAATAAGTGCGATAAATAAAACAAACAAATGGAGAAAAATGTTGATTTTATAGCAAACAAGACTGTGGTACAATTACAAGGAAAAGCATTAAAACATGTGAACAGGGAAAACAAATAAAAACTGCCGTAAACACATCAAGCTTCACTGGGGCGGGGGATGGGAAGAACCGGAAGCATCGGGGCCATAGAAGTCATAGAAATAGGGTGGCAGTGGCTCATTAGGATCCCCTTGGCGTCGATATATGTCCGCTTGGAAACGGAGTATCAAGCTCGTGTCGCGACGGTAATCGGTTAAAAAGTTGCCGAAGTTCGTCTCAAGTGCCGCCATTCGGTTTGTGAGGTCGCTACCTGCCCACTCAAAATCCGGGTCGTCCTCGTCCGTCGACTCTTCATCCGGACCAACATCCCTCATTTCGACATCCGCGCCGGCTGCCTCTTCTTCCTCGTCGCTCTCGCTCAAGGCAGCCTCTTCTTCACTATCATCTCCTCGCCGTGCCCGTAGGACAGCTAGCTGTTTGGCGCTCTTAGTGCGGGTCCCTTATCCAAAAGGACCGGGAATGCGAGTATGATTCAGCGGCGCCGCTATGCCAGCATCCTTGAGGATAGAAGTGATCAAACGGGCATAGGGAAGTGGGGCAGTACTCTTATCATCTAAGGACACGTTGATGATATTGGCGTATGAAGTGCGGGCCAAGTGGATGGAAGTGTGGGGGTCAAAGAGGTGATAGGTTAAAGTGGCTTGTCGGGGCCGCATGGCGGAATCGTTGGACGTTTGCAATATGTTGGCGCACACAATCTAAAAAGTGAGGCGTGTCTTCTCGTTAAGGCGTCCAACGACGATGATTTTCCTCGTCCAAGCCACATCCGGTACAATGCGTGCCATGATCACCTCTTTGGCAACCGGTGGGACGTTCCGTGGATAGGTGAGTTCTTGAACGTCCGGAACATCGTACTCGGCCAACTTGGCCGTGAGAAGAACCAATGAAAATGGGATGACATTCTTATCCACGTAAGCTTGGGCCTCGAATTGGCCCGTCCGAACAAGGGTGACATAAAAGGATCGGACTTCGATTGCCCAAACCGCTTCATAGGGTTCGTTGAGGAATCGGCACTAACCCCTAGCCATGAATAGGGCGGTGACGGAGTTGGGCAGCCCGGTCCATTGGACAACGCGCTCCATATGGAGTTTGCGATCCAAACTGAAGAACCGAGGCCACCATCGCTCCTCTTGGCGAGAGCGGAATTCTCCATGGCCGGAGGGGTGGATGTTGGTGGAGTCATACTTGGTGGGGGAAGAGCGTTGGGCCATGATAACAAGAGGGATTTTTACTTGGAAAACTAGGGAGGGAGAAGAGAGGATTTTGGTTGAAGGTGTGAAGAGAAAGGGAGGGTATGGGTGTGTATTTATAGGTGAAGGGGTGAGTGTAGGGGTTGGAATTGGAGGGAAAGGGTTTGGAGGGAAAATGGGGTGAATTTGGGAGGGAAAGGGTAGGGTTGGGAGTTGGGAAGACGAATTGGAGGGAATGAAGAGGATTGGGGATAAGGGGGATGAACCTTGGGAAGGGTTAAAAACAGATCTGCAGATGGCGGAGCGGTTCGGGGTAGGGGCAGACCGGTCCGGTCCTTTAAAATTCAGGCAAATCTGACTAACGAACCGATCCACCTTAAAATCAAAGGAACCGGTCCGGGGCGGACTGGTCCGGCCCTAAAATAAAGGAACCAGTCCGGCCCTGGGTTTTTGGGCTGGATTTTCCCCTAACTTGGTTTCGAACGCTCTTCTCCGAAAATTTTCACTTTCACAACATACTCCCTATCAATTTTGGATTAAAACCTCTCGATACTAATGGGCAACACGATTTGACTCAATTTCTCCGAAAATGTGAATGCTCTTTCCCGAATGTACCCTAGTCCCATCGACACTTACTACACACACGACTCTCACTACACACACGACTCTCACCCCATACGCATTGGGGGTGCGGTGACCTTGCTGTAATAGCTCACTCTACCCCGTAAACGGGGTCTGACAACCAGATGATGTCGACTTCTTCCACACACGCCTCTAGATATGGATTTAGGCATTGTCCATTCACTTTGAATGTATTTCCCCCTTTTAAATCGTCTAATTCAACAGCTCTGTGAGGGAAAACATTCTTCACAATGAATGGGCCAAACCATCGTGACCGCAACTTGCCCGGATAGAGATGAAGCCGAGAGTTATAGAGAAGAACTTTTTACCTGGGAAGAAACTCTTTGCGTCGAATGATGTTATCGTGTGCGAGTTTCATCCTTTCTTTGGAAATTTTAGCATTCTCATACGCATCATTGCGTAGTTCTTCTAACTCATTCAATTGAAGCTTGCGGGCTTCACCGGCCTTATCCATGGCATAATTCAATTGCTCAATCGCCCAATACGCCTTGTGCTCTAATTCAATGGGAAGATGGCAAGGTTTTCTATACACAAAGCAGAAAGGGGACAAGCCGAGTTGATTTTTATATGCGGTACGATAGGCCCATAGCGAATCGTTCAATCTAAGTAACCAATCTTTCCGGGTAGGATTGACGGTCTTTTCAAGAATGTTCTTGATTTCCCGATTTTCTAGTTCAGCCTGTCCATTCGTTTATGGGTGATAAGTCGTTCCAACCTTGTGAACGACTCCATACTTTCTCATTAGTTTCTCGAATGGCCTATTACAAAAGTGCTTGCCATTATCACTGATTATCGCTTTCGGAGCACCGAAACGGGAAAGTATGTGTTCCTGCAGGAACTTAATCATCACTTTGTTGTCATTCGTCTTGGTAGCTATAGCTTCCACCCATTTAGAAACGTAATCTACCGCGACAAGGATGTATAGGAAACCAAAGGACGGGGGGAAGGAACCCATGAAGTCAATACCCCAACAGTCGAAGATCTCAATGATGAGTATAGTGGTAAGAGGCATTATGTCTCGTCGAGTAATGGCTCCCATCCGTTGGCACCTATTTTAAGATTTGCAAGCATCGTTTACATCCCGGAATATTGTGGGCCAATAGAGGCCGCATTAGAATTTTAGCGGCCGTCTTTTTCGTCGAAAAGTGGCCTCCACAAGCTTCCGAATGACAAAACTGGATGACTTTTGGGATCTCGTCATCCGGTACACATCGTCGGATGATTTGGTCGGTGCAATATTTAAAAAGGAACGGATCATCATAGAAGCATATGCGCGACCAAGTAATAAACCTCTTCTTATCTTGCATTGTCCAATCGGGAGGGACGGCTCCCGTGACAAGGTAGTTCACTATATTCGCAAACCAGGGCAAAGTAGAGGTGGTAAAGAGTTGCTCATTCGAGAAGTATTCGTCTATGGGTATGGGATCACTAGGTACGTCGGACGAAAGTCGTGATAAGTGGTCGGCAACGACGTTTTCTACTCCTTTCTTATCTTTAATGGAGAGATTGAACTTTTGTAGGAGTAGGATCCACCTTATGAGGCGCAGCTTGGCATCTTTCTTGGCAAGTAAGTATTTCAATGCCGCGTGGTCGGTGAAGCAAGTAATGGGAGAACCGATAAGATATGACCGGAATTTATCAAGGGCAAAGACTACCGCTAGAAACTCTTTCTCCGTGGTAGAGTAGTTGAGTTATGGTCCGGTAAGAGTTCGGCTAGCGTAGTAGATGACATGAGCTTGCTTACCTTTTCTTTGGCCCAAAACAGCCCCTATCGTATAATCGCTAGCATCACACATAAGTTCGAATGGCAAAGACCAATCCGGAACTTGCATGATGGGAGCGAACACAAGCATGGTTTTCAGTTTTTCAAAAGAACTTTGGCACGCTTCCATCCACTCGAATGGGGTGTCCTTCATAAGTAGGTTGCTTAAAGGTCTAGCGATGGCGCTAAAGTCCTTAATGAACCTTCGATAAAACCCCGAGTGGCCCAAGAAAGAGCGCACATCCTTAAGCGATTTTGGTGGGGGAAGATCAGATATGACATCAATTTTCACCCTATCAACTTCTATCCCCTTGGATGATACTATGTGGCCAAGAACTATTCCCTCGGTGACCATGAAATGACATTTCTCCCAATTCAGCACTAAGTTCTTTTCCACACACCGGGCAAGTACTTTTTCTAGTTTTTCTAAACAACTATCGAAAGAGGTGCCAAAAACGCTGAAATCGTCCATGAAAACTTCGAGTCCTCTCTCGACCATGTCGCTAAATAAGCTCAACATTCACCTTTGAAAGGTCGCGGGTGCATTACACAAGCCGAATGCCATACGTTTGTAGGCAAACGTATCAAAAGGGCAAGTGAAGGTTGTTTTCTCCTGGTCAAGTACATCTACCTCAATATGGTTATATCCGGAATAACCATCAAGGAAGCAATAGTAAGGGTGGCCTGCTACTCTCTCAAGCATTTGATCAATGAATGGTAAGGGGAAATAGTCTTTCCTAGTTCCCGCATTGAGTTTTCGGTAATCAATGCAAACGCGCCACCCGGTGGTGGTACGTTGGGGAACTAGCTCTCCCTTAGCATTCTCAATCACTTTCATGCCCGACTTCTTCAGGACGACTTGAATGGGGCTCACCCACTTGCTATCCGAGATTGGGTAGATAATCCCGACATCCAATAACTTTATAATCTCGGTTCTCACTACTTCTTTTATGTTGGGTTTAACCTTCTTTGCATTTCTCTTGAGGGCTTGACATCCTCTTCGAGATGGATCTTGTGAGTGCAAATCAAAGGACTTATCCCCTTCAAATCAGTAATGCACTAACCAAAAGCACTTTGGTGCTTCCTCAGAATTTTCAACAGTTTATCCTCCTGCTCCTCGTCTAGGCTAGAGGAGACAACAACAGGAAATGTCTCAGCCTCTCCTAGGTATGCATATTTAATATGGGAGGGGAGTTTCTTCAATTCGAGGGTCAGAAATTTTTCGCTGGAGGGAACCATGCGTGTATCCCTCGATGGTAATTCCTCGATTCTAAAAACCCAATTAACATCTCTCGCGTCCTCGTCCGACGCTCTCTCATCGAGTAATTCTCTCAACTCCCTAACCTCCCTCTCAAAGTCGGTGTACGTCCCCTCACTCTCGTGGCTCGACACTAGACAGGACCCTAAGGCGTCGCCGCAATAATTTTCCTCAAAGTACTCCTCTACTATCTCATCTATGAAGCTCACTGCGCGAAGATCATCTTCCTCCCTCGTATGTTGGGCTATGTGGAAGATGTTGGTTTCCAAGGTCATGTTCCCAAAGGTGAGTTGTATTCGCCCATTTCGAGTATTGATAATTGCGTTAGCCGTAACTAAGAATGGACGCCCAAGGAAGATGGGAACATGGTTGCTCGAGTTGAAAGAGGGCTCCGTGTCCCAAATGACAAAATCTACCGAGAAGTAGAAAGTGTCAACTTGGACAATCACGTCCTCGACTATGCCTCTTGGGATCTTCACTGTTCGATCTGCTAATTGGAGAGTGATTTGTGGGCTTGAGGTCGCCTAAGTCAAGTTGCCTATAGATGGAGTAAGGGAGGATATTTACGCTTGCTCCCAAGTCAAGTAAGTCCTTTTCGATTTTATTTCTCCAATGATGCAGGAAATGGTGGGTGCACCGGGATCTTTGAATTTAGGCAGGAGATCATTTAGTAGAATGGAGCTCACGTTCTGGGCTAGAAAGATATTCTTCTTTACCTTCATTTTTCTCTTTACCATCAACAAGTCTTTGATGACTTTAGCATAAGCTGGAATTTTCTTAATGGCATCGAGGAAAGGTAAATTCAGTTTTACTTGTTTTATCACTTCTAGCACGTCTTCACGTGGGTTTACTTTATGGGAAGGAATCAACCTTTGAGGAAACGGTGCTGCGGAGGGTGGTTTCACTACTACCTCAGGCTCACTAGCGCCTTCTTTGTCACTCTCATTTAAGGGTACATCTTTGGCCTCTTTTGTGCCGTGTGAAATCTCCTTATCTTTCGTTATGTCGTGTGGGGGAGGTGATAAATCAACGACTCTCCCACTACGAAGAGTGGTCACAACTTGACATTGCTCCTGATATTCAATAGAAGTGGAGCTAACACTAGTTTGACCTTGGGGAGGTCTTTGGCCCTAGGCAGGAAACTTGCTCTTCTCTTGGACACTCAACGAGGATTGTATCTATGGTAGACTCTCATTTATGTCGCTAATCAGACGATCATATTTAGCATTGGTTGCAGTCTGGCTAGTGATAAATTGATTCATGGTATCCTCGAGAGTTCTCCGTGGTGGCGGGATATATGCTCTTGGAAGTGGTGGTGCTTGCACATGACCTTGCATGTGTGGGGC
This sequence comes from Sambucus nigra, assembly GCA_949130495.1. Taxonomy (NCBI): domain Eukaryota; kingdom Viridiplantae; phylum Streptophyta; class Magnoliopsida; order Dipsacales; family Adoxaceae; genus Sambucus; species Sambucus nigra. Next base: position 536,439,798 of record OX422209.1, read on the forward strand.
TTGTTGAAAGTGTTGTGGTGGAGGAGGGGAAACATGGGAAGTAGGGTTCATCGCAACATGGTGTTGCCCATAGCTAAAACCAGGATGGTTTTTCCATGAAGGGTTGTAAGAATTCCCGTGCGGTGCACTGAAATTACCCTTAAAACCTCCTATACCACTAACTTGCTCTTGAAGCATCACTTTGTAGGCGGGTATAGTCGGGCATTCCTCAGTTGAATGACCCGCCTCACAAATTGCACACACCTTTTCAACGGAGTTTGGTAGGGATCCATTTGGTCCTCTTCCACATATTCCACGTAGGTCTCGCACTTCTTTCTCAAGTATGTCGATCCGACTGTCTGCTATAGAACTCTTTTCTACATGAAATAGGCCGGACGCTGACGGAGTGGTATTCACTTGACGATTTCGATTTTGAGCATTATGGTCAGATGTATCCCAGGATTGGGTAGTCTCGGCGACATACCTCAAGTGAAGCTCAGCATCGTGGGCGTCTAAGTTGACAAAAGGACCACTTTCCATAGTTTCAACAAGTTGCTTGGAGTTAAGATTCAGCCCATTATGGAGAAAAGAGATGATTTGCGCTGAATCAAATCCATGATGGGGGCATGAAGTAACTAACTCATTGAAACGCTCGTAACATCGATGAAATGGCTCATTTTCAGATTGTCTGAACGCTTGAATTTGAGCCTTTATGGAGATTATTCGATGCGGTGGGAAGAATTTCTTGAGAAATTTCGATTGCAACTCGTTCCAAGATGGAATCGAGCTTGGAGGTAAAGACCATAGCCATGTCTTAGCTTTATCTTTGAGCGAGAAGGGGAAAAGTTTGAGGCGGATCACCTCTTGTGTGCAAGTTTGATCTTTGAGAGTATCGCACACATCCTCAAATTCCCTAATGTGAAGACATGGTTTTTCAGAATCCATACCATGGTAATGAGGTAACATCTGGATCATCCCATTTTTGAAATGGAATTTCCCGGCATTATATGAGAGTATAATGCATCCCAGAGTGATAGTGCGCTCGGGATATAAAAATTCTCTCAGCGGGCGGTACAGGGCCTCTTCCTCAACGGCAGGTGCATTACTGTGTTGTGACATCTCTCTCTCACTTGGTGTGCACGAAGTGTGTTAGGAGGTGTGTCCTAAGAAGGAAAATGGAGTGTTATTGGAGATTGAGTGTGACGGTGTGGGAGTTTGGATCCAGAACTGTGGGGCATTTGGAGTGTGAGGGCTATCGGGGTTGTACTCAACTATTGGATTTTCGTGAATGCTGGTTGGAGTATTATGAGGTGTGGGAGTGAGTTCAGAATTTTGCATTAGTAGCTTATAAGAGATGGTGGTGAATCTTTTTGTGCTTTTTTTTTTTTTTTTTTATGTTTTTGGATTTTTGAAATTTTTTTGTCAAAGTTTTGGATTGACTCGATCTAATCCTAAGTCTACCTAGATCCCCAACAACGGCGTCAAAAACTTGACGCGACTAAGAATATGTCTCAGAAATGCATTCACTCTAGGCTCAAGTGCAAGCCTGTCGCTCAAGTAATAATCCGATAAGTCGAGTATCGATCCTCGGAGAATTAAGACAACGAAGTTGTGACGACGGGAAAAGACGAAGGAATCCTAACTTTGACTCTAAAAAGAAAAAGAGAAAATGATTTGGTTTTGGAATTGATTAAACTAAATGCAATTGTGAAATTATGAAAAGATGAAATTATACTAAATTACCTAAACTGCTAATGAAAACTTGATTTAAAACTTTAAACTGTGTATGATAAAAACAGGACGGGAATACAAACCCCCAACCCTAGTGTACTGTAGTTATAATACTAATCGTGAATTTAACTGATTAATTTGACCCAGAATTTAGTACTCCCAAGCATTACGTATATGAGGTTCAAGCCCGCGTCATACTTAATCTGAGGACGAGTAAATCGGTATCGCGATAGTAACACTCGAATTGCATTCTAAATCATCCCGGTTACCCAGAGGCAAACGAGATATAAAGATCTACAATTGTTGAGTTCCTACGCAATACGATCGTAATCAATCACTAAATTCAGAGGATTAATGTTACACACATGCAACTAACACATCAGGCTGGGTTCATGTATCCCAGCCTTAGAAAATCTAGCCTAGCATGCTGAAAGTGATGAAAACAGTGTTTGATTTGCAGAAAAACATGATTAATCTAAGGACAATAGATGGAATGATGTAGAAAAGAATGTAAGAAAAGAAACAACTCACTAATTTTACTAAAGCAGTAATAGCAGCAATTAACAAAACTTATAATCAAAGAACTTCTGAATAATCTTCAATTATTGGAATAAAAACTGTAAATTGTATCTAAACTAGGGTTTCTGAAAAAGAATGGATAATTAACTAAAATTCTCCGTGCAAATAATGATAATAAAACGGGTTTTTATACCCTACAACAATTCAAGAGTTTTAGTTGCACTAGGACTCTTTTTAGGAGAAGATAAGATTTGAGAATCTCGATGGCCGGACCGGTCCGGGCCTTAGGCGGACCGGTCTGCCTCCAATGCGGATCTGTTCCTTTTATTTTCTGGCGGATCGGTCCGGCGCGTACCGGTTCTTTTATTTTTCACCCTTATTCAGTTTGCTTTCGATCCAGGATCTTCTGGAGTTTTGCACAGTGGACCGGTCCGAGGTAGGGGCGGACCGGTCTGCCTGTTTGACTTTCTTTCTCAACTTTGACTGCTCATATATTTTGTTCCTGGATTCTGATTAAGGTTCCGTTTCTTCCTATGTGCTCATGAGTGTGATATCTTAAACTTCTCTTTAGGTACCTCGTTCGAATTCCGGATATAATTTATGCTTTTGCCCTTTTGACTTTCCTTCTTTTCTTTTTTTATTCTTCCGGTTTCTTTCTTTCGTTTCTTGACATCAAATACCTGTAAAAGAAATAAGAAATACCAGAAACTCGGTGTACTCGTTAGGAAAGGTCAGTAGAAAGATTATGAGATGAAGTCAACTCGATTACCTTGTTCGAGGTGCTAAAAGTAACTAAATTAAGGGATAAATTGGGAAGAATTTATGCATAATCAAATAGACTTGGGCTAATTAAGATTTTATATAGTTGATGTGCATGTTTTAGTGTATGGTAGTGCGAGACTGTGCCTAGATTTGGGAATCCAAAGTGTTAGTGTTATTGTATCTTTGAGACGAATATAAGGTTAAATATGTGTTATACCTTGTTAGGATAGCGATGCTAGTATGACCCGATAGCGTTAGGGTCGGTATGTGTACATGATTTACCTTAACCCGTTTGTGAGGGTTATATATATGTTTGCTTTTGCCCTTTAGTGAGGGTTGAAATTACTTGTGTGTTTTATGTAAAATGCATACTATGTGTGAGTGCTCATAACGTGTTTAACTATGAGGGATTCCATAATGGGGCACGTGCGATGAAAATCGTATTGGTACCCTAGTGAGTAGACGGGATCGCCCTTAGATATATTTTATCCCAAGGTCATACATCTAGGTATCTGTGTACCAAGATGGTTCACGGAGATATTTTATTGTGTAATATTGGGTATGGGTAGCTCTCCTATTTATCACCTACGGACTTCATCCGTTATGTATTCTAATTCAGAAAGAAAAGAGAAACAAACAAAAGAGATAATACAATCTGATAGCATCTTTCATTTTTTCAAAAAGTGCACAGTAATATTAAAGAAAATAGTAGTTGCACAGTAAATGTGCATAGTAATGTGATTTGGACATTTTTGTTTTAAACGCCAAACGTCATTGCATGCGTCAGTTGGTTACTGTCCTTATGCAATCCTTATGAACCTTCAAATCTTTTGATGAAATATTAAAAGGATTTGTTGAAATAATTAAAGAAAATCTGATTGGATATACTGGAGAACCCAGACTCCAAGAGGATGCGTGTTACATCTTATCTAAACTAGAATTATGTAACATTTGTCAATTTGAAGAATTTGTTGAACTATACAAAAAATATTATTTCAAACTAAAACATTCAGAGACCAAACACTGGATGGATCAATTCTTTCATAAACTCCCAAACCCATGGGATGAAATAGCTTTAAAATCTTATCCTGGCTGGTTAAAAACTATCGGAAAGGACGAAAAAGATGACAATCTTGGTTTTCGCATAAATTGGGTATTGAGAAAAATATATGACCACTGCATTGAAATAAAAGTCAAGAAACAAGTTAAAAATCAAATCACAAATTCTAAAGCTGGTTATAAATGTTGTGATAAGATTTTAAAAGAAAACTGGAAAATAGGATGTAATCCACCTCCTAGAAATTCCAAATATTCTAAATATTCTCGAAAGAGAAAATTTAAATGGAAACCTTGGAAAAAGAAAACATCTTTTTCAAAGAATAAAAAATATATTAGAAAAAAGAAACCTTCTAAAAAACCACCTCTAAAAAAGAAGTGTCGTTGTTACATTTGCAACGAAGAAGGCCATTATGCACCTGATTGTCCTAAAAAAGGAAAAAGTGCAAATAAAATGATAAAATTTCTTGAAGAACAAGAATTAGAAATATTCTATGGAGAAGATTTATCTGATTCTGATATTTCTAATTATGAAATTTTATATGAGATTGAATCTGATTCGGAAACATCCGATGAAGAATTCGTATTTATGTATAATACTGCAGAAGTACGAGGTAGTAGCGAAGATGAGCTACAAACAATAGCCCTTCGTGAAATAGTTGGAGAAGAAATCACTTTTACCAACGAACAACTACAAGAAATTGATAATCAAAGGCAACTTATAAAAAAGGAAGATGTCTATAAATTATCAAAATTCAAATTATTCTCAACAAGAATATTTGAACAATTTAATGGTAATACTACTGCTGGCTCAACAGATGATGAAACAGCAGATATTAAACTTTTTGATTTAAAAAAGATCAAAAGATGGAAGAAGAAGCACCCAAATATTAAATATAGACACATCGGGTTTATTCAAATCTGTATTACTGCCCTGTTTAGACAAGGTATGGATACACCCGTAGCTATACTGGTCTTAGACAAAAGATTCAGTAATCCTATGAATGCCATAATTGGAGGAGTACAATCCAATTTAGTAAATGGAGTTATTTGGTTTAATATAAAACCAAATTTCTTCATATCTATTGATGATCCAAATATTGAGGAATCTGTCATTATAAAAATCCAAACCAAAGGAATAGGAATGAAAGATACCTCACGAAATATGTCAATACATTGGAAAACAATTCATGAATTGACAACTCTACCACATACTAATACACAAAATGTGGATAGAAATATTATTGAAATATTTGAACCTCGACCATTTGATTCGGCAATACAGCCCAGATTAATCAACTGGAGAGATTTGGAAGTACCAAGACAATGGATACTACCCCAAATAACAGAACCACCTCCTGAAAAACAACAAAACAGCGTTGAATTACAGGTATCTGGTAATAATGTCTATTTTAAAAATAAACATTCAGAAAATTGGCAAAAGAATTTTCCTGACAATGATTGGGAAAAATTAAAGGGAAAAAACCTTTTAAAAGGCGAAAGTAGTAATAGTAAACCTCCTATTGCTATGAAAAATATACAAGTACCAATATTACCTGGAACAAATTATCTAAAAGAAGATAATATAAAATCCAGTCAAATTTATCATTTCCAATTAGGAAAAGAAGAAATAATCTTCTCACCAAGCCATGGAAAGAGAAGATATACTTATGTATTAGGTTACTTCAATTTTGCAGGCTATAAACCATATAGTCTTTGCACATTAATTGATACAGGAGCAACTATATGTTCCTGTAGACCTAATGCTTTACCTCCTGAAAAATGGATAAAAATGAAAAACCCTATTGCTGTAACAGGCATCAATGGGACACAAAATTTCATTTATTTAAAAGCCAAAAAAGTGGCTATATGGTTTAACGAAAAGAAATTCATTATTCCAAAAATCTTATGCTTTCCAGAAATGCATGGAGATTTTATATTAGGCAACAATTTTATCTCAGAATATTTGCCTATAAGTATTGATGAGGGAACTATAAATCTAACCCTCAACAAAGATGTAGTAAAAATCCCTTTACTACAACAACATAAATATAAGTGCGAAAGAGATTTTCGTCGTACTAAGAAAGGGGATATAACTCCTTTTATCAAAGCCCTTGAAGAAACTCATTGGCTTTATACTATATTAAATGATAATTTTAGTGAAAACCCACTAAAATTATGGAATAAAAGTCCAAGGTATTGTAATCTCAGACTAAGAGATCCCAATGTCATTATAAGAGTAAAACCAATGATCTATACCAGAAATGATATAGATGAATTTGATAAACAAATCAAAGAATTATTGGATATAAACCTTATTGAAGAAACAATAAGTCCACACTCTAGCCCTGCCTTCATGGTAAGAAAACACAATGAAGTCATAAGAGGAAAAGCTAGAATGGTTATAAATTATAAAAGACTAAATGAACAATTAGAATTTGATGGTTATTTTATTCCAAGAAAAGATGTATTAATCAACCAAACTAAAGGAAAAAAGTTCTTTAGCAAATTCGATTGTAAATCTGGATTTTGGCAGTTAAAACTAACTGAAGAATCCAAGCCATTGACAACCTTTAGTACCCCTAGAGGACATTATCAATGGAATGTTATGCCTTTTGGACTAAACACAGCTCCTCAGGTATATCAAAGATGGATGGACAAAATCTTTAAAGACCTTAAGGATTTTTGTGTTGTCTATATAGATGACATCCTTCTTTTTTCCAAAACCATAGAAGAACATAGATATTATCTGAAAATTATCTGTGAAAAATTCCAAAGACATGGAATCATTTTATCACCTAAGAAAATTGATGTTGAAAAAACAGAAATTAATTTTCTTGGCATAATCCTAAACCAGGATGGCCTACAATTACAAGATCATATCATCTCTAAAATAAGAGATTTTAATGAGGAAATTTTGGATAAAAAACAATTACAAAGTTTCCTAGGGATCCTTAATTATGGAAGAAATTTCATAAAAGGATTATCTCAAAAAGAATTACCACTTCTTGAAAAACTCAAAAAGAATGAAGTTTTTACATGGAGTGATAATGATACCCTTGTTGTTAAAACAATTAAACAAGAAATTATTAATAATTGCCCAAAAGTCTATTTTCCTAAAATAGGAGATAAATTAATATTGGAAACTGATGCTTCGGACAATTGCTGGGAATGTGTTCTCAAAGCAATTCCTGGAGAATATTGGAATGAAAACAATCCTTCCAATACTTTTGGTATTCGTGGTAAGAAAACCACTATCCCAAAAACAATTCAAAAACATGAATTGATATGTGGATATAATTCAGGAAAATTTAAACCAAATGAACTGAATTATATTATTTTTGAAAAGGAATTATTAGCAATTAAGCTTGCTATTAAAAAATTCCATATTTTCTTAGCACCTGAAGACTTTATTGTCAGAACAGATAATAAAGCTGTCAAAGACTTCCTCATAAATAAAAGAAATATTTTAGAAGGAAGAAGACTTAAATGGTTCAACCAAATCGCTGTCTATACATTTGAAGTTGAACATTTAAATGGTACTAATAATTTTCTTGCAGATTATCTTAGCAGGAACTATGAAGAAAAACCTACTAACCAAGTAGAGTTTTTAGAAACCCATTAAACAAGTGGAATATTTTGAAATATATTTTATCAAAACCACTAAACAAGTGGAATTACTATTTTCAGTATGGGAGATAAGCACCCCGGGGAAGCACAAGGAGATTGGGTAACTATTGCTAAAAAGGCAAAAACCCAAGCATCATCATCTACACAACCTCAACAAAATCATGTTTATGTTGTATTCAGTGGAAGAAATCCAGGCTTCTATGACAACTGGAATCAATGTTTTATGCAAGTAAACAAATACCCTGGTGCGTGTCACCAAAAATTTAATACTATGCCAGAAGCCATCACAGCATGGGAAAATTGGATGAAACAGTTAGGACCTCCTAATATGATTTACCAGTTCTCCAAACTACAGACCAAGGAAAGCCTCCTTGATACTGAAACCCATGACTTTCACAACCCAGGAATTCCCTGCGAGTTGTATACACCATTAAATGAAGCATGGAAATCTCATCTCCGAGATAAAAGAAAAGATTTTAGAAAAAATATGAGTATCCTTGCTAACAAAATTGCTGAACAAACAGCAACTTTGGATAAATTCAAAAGTCTGAGCCTCAAACTCATAAAAAGCTTAAACTATGAAAATGAAGATTTTCCTTTAGAAAAAATTGATACTTTTCTGGAATTTTCTGAATTACTGGAAAATGATTTTTCTGACAAGATCTTCAATACCATCAGGAGAATTTGTCTATTTGAAAAAGCAAAGATAATTCTCCCACGTCCTCTATTCCAAATCGAAATTTTACCAAAAATTGAGAACCATGAGCAAAAGATAAAAAGTCTTTTACTCCAACATTTTTACTCCAGTTTAAATTATAGTGATGACATGCCAAAACTGCATTTCATTACTGAAGACGGATATCCACCTTGGGATATTGAAACAATTGAATGGGGGTTAGTAAACAAACTAATCTTCTCCAGTGTAGCTTGTTTCAATCATTTTGAATTTTTACCTATGATGATCAAAACCATGATCTATCATGTATTGACAAAAAGCAAGTACAAATATACTCGCTATCTGTCATTTCATATCACAAGCACAATTGGTTGGCGATCAAGAGAAATTTTCTATCAACCCTACCAGATCTGGTACCTCAGAGGTACTGAGGACTATGAATGGGACGAGATTGAACAAAATTGGGAATTTGCACTTAATGTACCGTTGGACCAGTTGGACACAACGAGATATTGGTCACAAAACCTGATCAATACTTCAAACTATGCAGAATATTTTTGTCGGGAATCAACATTAAAATTCATGGTAACTGATGGCAGACGATTATTTGTTACCGATTTACCGATAAATTACACCACCTCGCTTTAACAACGAGCGGCGGTAAGGGAGTTTCTAAATAATTTGAAAAACAAAAATAATTTGGATGTTCCCTTTGAACAATTAAGCCATGCGGAGGAATATGAACAAGCCCAATTACATGGACCTCCAAACCACAGCCCTAACGACAGCATGTCCTTCGACTCTGTTGCTGAGGCCAACATTGCCAATGCATTTGATGCATGACAAATGTATGAAGAAGATGAACCCACATGAACGACTGCAAATCATCTAGCACACGAAGTGGGGATTGCATAAGGATTGCATAAAGACAGTAACCAACTGACGCATGTAATGACGTTTGGCGTTTAAAACAAAAATGTCCAAATCACATTCCTATGCACATTTACTGTGCAACTACTATTTTCTTTAATATTACTGTGCACTTTTTGAAAAAATGAAAGATGCTGTCAGATTGTATTATCTCTTTTGTTTGTTTCTCTTTTCTTTCTGAATTAGAATACATAACGGATGAAGTCCGTAGGTGATAAATAGGAGAGCTTCCTCTCAGTTGAAATCATCAGTCATAAGTTATTTCTCTTCTCCTCTCTTGTAATATCCTTTACTCACATCAGTTCAATAATATTATCAGTTCAATAATATTTCGATCCGCACTTGTGAAGTTGGTATCAGAGCCTTGTTATCAAAGGTTAGCATTCTAATTATGTTAATATTATTATGCTAATATGAATGTTAAAGTAGAAACTATCATACTCCATCACAGAACTTATGTTTCTGGAGAAAATTTTAGGGTAAAATATAAAATTTTTGGAACTAAGTGTCGTAATAATTGTTGTATGAAATATCGTTTAATCCTAGTTTTATATAAATAACTATGTTATTTGATATTACTGTTTGTTTTGTCGCTAAAATTAATATATGCAGTTATAATCTCCATATTATAATCAAGTTACGACTGTCCTTGTAAAAAAAAAAAAAAAAAAAAAAAAAAAAGAGTAAAAATCACGGTGAATTAAATATAAAGATATTATTATATTATTTTGAAAATCTTTAAAAGTTTTCATAAAACCCATATCCCTATTATTGTTTCAAAGCCCATATTTCCATTTGCCAAAAAGCTACTCTAGTTAAGCAATAGGCATTAGGAAAACTGGTTTTAGGCACCTGAAACAACATATAATAGGAGGTCTTAGGTACCAATGGAATCTAGAAAAGATGAACAAAATAATAATAATATTAATCTACAATGTTTAGCACCATGGTTACAAAAAGATGAGTCTATGTATAATCATAGTTTACATATAGATAAAAAATCTGAAAATGATATTAGTAAAATTAGTACTACGTTAAATAGTTTAACTGATATAGTTTTTAGTTGGGTCAAACGAACTGAAAGACATCAGGTCGTTAATCAAAATTATGTAGAGAAAAAATTAGATTGTATTGAATTCAACTTAAATAAAGTTGATCAAAAAATTAGTCAACTCGAAACGGTTAAAAATTTAGATCTAAAAGAGGAGACTAAACAACAAATTGAAAATCTATTAAACAAAATAGATAATCAAAATCCAAAACAAACTGGAATGAATAACCCAGGGGATAACAAAATTCCTAGGTTATATTATGGTTCGGAGGAAATTAAAGCTCTTCAAACAGAAGAATTTAATTACACCGAATATATAAACGTTCGTGAAATATTAGATTATTGGAAACATCTATACAAAGATCCAATATTAACTGTTTCAGAACGCAATAAACTCATTGAACAAATACAAACCACGTATTTGGAAAATGAAAAATTATTACAATACTATTAGTATGAATTAAACCAATATTCATCTGATGAAGAAGAAATTCCACCACATGTAGTAAATACAATTGATGGAAAAAGGAAGGCTGAAGACCCACTTCAGGAATTCCAAAATTGGGAAGCTTTCGAAGATTATATGCAAACCCCTGCATATAAAAATGAAAAAGAAGATTTTGTTAAAACAGGCAATGCTTCTACAAGTAATACTAAAAATGAGGATGAACCAAACCCTTTTTTCCTAAGAAGAGATAATTTGAATAAACAAAATATATCTCAACATGGTATTTATCTTGATCTAAGGCATATACCTTTTAAAGATCAAGAACAAACTATTAATGAGTGGGCACAACCCATGTCTATACTCATTACTAATTATAAGAGTACATGGTCTAAAGAAAAATTTTTAGACTACCTTGCTGCAACACATATAATTTATCCCTTGATCGTGCCCAAGTCATAGGTTTGGGACGGCCTAAGACTATACCTAGTACGCGTGAGTGTTCCTTGAAGGTAATAGGGATAGGCATTGGTTATGTGCGGGCATGTGAGTAGACCATTTATTTGCACGTGACAGGGGTTGTACCTTTGCATGGATATTAGACATGAGTAGATATAATTATACCGATTATGTTCTATATTAGATAAGTATATGATGTACAAGAGGGATGTCTTCCTACATACTTGTGTTTCAGATTATGTAGTACATATACTAGATATGTGTACTTGTAATATTGGTATGAGATAGTCAAATGTGTATAAACGTGATATATAAGCCTATTATTGCTATATTGGTTATTTGGTGAAACATACTGTAGGCTCGATACCACCACATAACATATCTTTTATGATAAAAGAGATAAACTTAAAGATGAGAGACTAAAGAATGAAGATGTAAAGCTTTATCACATGGACTACATTTTGGTTCAGAATTTTAAATCGCATGTTATTTTAGGTTATTTGGATTGTGATAAAACCTTAAAAGATATTAAAGTGCGAGAGGCAGATGCATAGTTATGATTTATTCCAATTTCAGTTATACTATAATTTTTTTATAGACTTGTTATTGACGTTATGCATTTTAATATTTTCAGGGCTTAGGCCGCGAGAGCCTCTATCTTGACCGATGTTTTTTTATTGTCATCTTATCTCGTTGCAGATTCTTAGGATGTAGGTGTCTTTGGCATGTGTGCCAATTCCATTTTTATTCTTGTCATTCAAATTTTTGTTTTGGGGGATTTACGTGATTCTTTACGCTCGTTGTGTTTTGAGAGTGTTTACATGTACGATTTCTATCAGAGTTACGTTATGTTATTTATTCAGTTTCAGTTAGTTTGTTATGTTGATAATGTTATCAAATATTTTTTATTCCCGTGATTTTTATTAGACTTAATCAACCTATTTATGGATTTTGCAGGGTACCAACATTTATATGTCATTTTACAATAATATGGGCTATGATTTATCACATATTTATCATGTTTACTTACTTTTTGTGATTCTTTAGGTCATTATATTATGTGCTTTTATTTGGCACACTATAGATAATTTAAGATTTTTATTTACTCACTTACTTTATTGCCTACTAACCCATGTTGTATATTTGTTGACTTTCACATATGACTCACTATATCTATCTTTTTGAGTACTTTGGCTCATATTGGTGTTTACATAATTTAAATTGCTTATATTATTTTGATATCTCTTTAGTGAAGTTTGGACTGAATTCCTTGAATTTCATATTCTATATTTATTTAATTTTTATTGAAATAACTCATCATATGATCCTTCTTAGCACACATGTTTAATTTGATGTTTCTTTACCTTTCCACATTCTATGACAAAAATGGGAAGAAAGATTAGATTAAGGGGGGATTCTAATAATGAACATATCTTGATTTGTTTCATGATGAATTGAATAAACAAGGAGTTTATATCAAAGAAATATAGTAAAATATCTCAACATGGATTATATCACTAAGATATTGTTATTTCTAGAACTTGTATATGCACCGTAGAATGGTGAATCACTATATATGTTGTTCATCGTGTGTTTTTTTATTTATAACGCTCATTACATTAGTATAGCTATATATCTTGTGTTTAGAATGTATGGCAGCCTTACATGTGCAAGATATCTTCGGAACTCTTATAATTGAAGATTTGTAGTGTGAGGTTGTCTTTACCTTTGGACGAGGTTATATTTATATGTCGTAGGTTTCTAGAATTTCTTATAATACTTTTAATCTTCTTTTTGTATGTTTTATCACGGAATAGACAAGGGGAGATTATAAGAGTGTGACTTTTACTCATGTGCCCTAATAAGACTAGATTGTCGTATTTCATTGACTAAAATATACTTTGAGTCTTGTCCTTGAGGTCGTTCTAACAAAGATTCATTTAAATCATTCAACGGACATCTTCACCTTCATACTTATCATTTTATACCACTATTAGGAAGGTAAACAGACACATAGATTCATGCACATTTTATTCACGCATGTTCTCTTTATTAAAAAATACTTTTGCGTGTGATTTTGTGTTGATATAGATCTTTAGACTTATTTATGGAATGAAAATAAAATTTTTGTTTGAAAATATTAAATATGCTTTTTATAAAGGTTATTGAGGGTTGTCGCATTACCTTTGCCGCTACAAGACTTTTTCTCCCTACAATGATAGTGTCTCCCTGGTCGCGCTAGGTTCCAAAGATTTTTCTTTGGCTTGCCTTGTATCGTTGCTTCATGCTATCCACATCAATGCAAATGCTAGTTGCAGCGAAGCTCTGGCGATATGTGTCAGTCTAGTGAAAAATTCACTTTTGCACTAAATTGTGCACATATTTCTTGGTACTCGTGCAAACTAAAGATCTGACCATATCATTAATAATTTTACATTATGTCACTTCATATAAGTCTACTTATTACCTATTTTCCCCATTAAGATTCTCTTGCAAGCTTATTTGTATATGTAAGTATTGTGGGATTCATTTTTGTGAGAGTGTGTATATGTGATTTTGTGATTTTTTTGTGGACAAAATATTTTTGCCAAATCTTTCTTGCCGTAAGAATCACTGTAGGAGATAAAAACCTTTAGATATCAAAACTTTATTTTTTCAATCTTGTATCTTATAAGTTTTAAATCTTATTGTTCTCTTTAATATATTTCTAAGATATTTTAAGTATTATACTTGTGAAATCTAAAAGTATTTTGATGTAAACTTGTTTTCTTCAAAATCTTTTTAAACCTTGAACAAATCTCTTTCCAATTTGTTCTTGCACAAGGTTTCATATATGTCAAAGATATATTTTGAGAGTTGAGCCATTATTTCCAAATACACTTTTACCTTAGGTCATCACACACCTAGAAAGTGGTACTACGCTCATTGGAGTTTTCTTATCTTAGTTTCAAGACTTGGAACATGAAAGGTTTCCTTCAAACTTTAAATGAAGATTTTGTTTGCCACGAGGACTTTATGGCATTGGTTGAAGAACAAAACTAGTCGTGGTTGTATAGCATACTCTAACTATTAGTGCTCTTTATGGAGGATATGATGGGAAATAATATAGCGTTGTGAGGTTGTAAGCCAATTTCTTCTAGTTGTAAAATTTTATTATAGTACATTTGTCATTTTGTCGGACTGAGATTTTTTTTCGTTGTGATTTTTTCCTCGTATGCCTTAATGTTATGTTATATTTTTTTTATCTTTTACACATTTAGACTAAGTCGCCTAAATAACGAAGATAAAATTTAGTGTAGTTTAATTGGTAAATAATTTGTCAAATAGACCTTAGGGCTTATATATGTTATCTTAACTTGAACTTGAAAATAAAACCTTCTCACAACTTGACAAGAGATTTTAATTGGGTACCTTTCGTCTATCACGATTTCGAACACACACACTCTCATAAATTATAGTAACCCCCATGTACTATTTCACAGTTTTGGATCGCTACTTGAAACATTTTACCTAATAATCAACCCTTATAGTATTGATTTCATTCAATTTGACCCAAATTCATTAATGAAGTTGGTGTGGATGATGAGAAGATGAAATTTAACTTAGAAATTTTTAAAACTGTATCAAACTAGAATTAATTGTAATTGTGTATGACGTATCCCATTTCAAAGCATTATTACCCATTGTGTCCATGATTAGGCATAAATATTTCATATTTTTCCTCTTAATTTCGGTACTTTTATGGTCCCGTGCATTGCATTTTACTCTAATTAATTTCATATTTATGCTATTAACCCTTTTCGTTGAAAATTTCATGTTTTGTGTATTTCTCTCATGTTTTACAGGTAATTCGTGCAAGTTGATGGAAGAGAAAAGCCGAAACAGTGAAAGAAATGCAAGAAAGGGAAGTCAAGGGCATTTTCGTAAATTTTTAGCCATAATCCAGATGAGGATCCAACTAAAAATTTAAAGTGTTTGAAGTCACAAGAATACTAGAAATATGGCACCTCAATCCGAGCCACGGTGAAGAAGTTATGCGCATTTGAAGTTGAGAAAAAAAACTAGTGGCATAATTATAAATAAGAGAACTTCGAGCACACAAGGCATCACTTAGGGAAAGTCTAGGCCCAAACCGGTATGCGAACTGGTTCACGATTTGTCACGCGCCAGATCCGTGAAAAAAATCATGCTTTAAAATGATGACAAATTACTTGAAGCGGTATTTTTATTTTGGCCTTATTTTTTTACCCAAAAGAGTTTTAGAGTTTAGGGACTCTTTTAAACGACTTCTAACCTATATATTTCGTCATTAGGGCTGATATGCCCAAGTGTAACCTCGGTCCAGTGACACCAACCTCGGTCGAGATGATGGTCGAGATATTGATCCACCTTAGATAGGCCATGGGCCCACGATATCATCCCTCGGCCAGACCAGGGTTGGCCATGGCCGACACTACCATCTACATTTCCAATGGACACTACGCACATCACAGGCATCAACAGCGTTCTCATATACCTGGGTATGGCAACCTCGGCCAAGGGTAGGCCGAGGTGATAGGGAGCCTTGGTAACCTTCAACATGGAACCAGTCCAACCTCGGCTTAGGCCGAGGTCACAAGAAGCCTTGGTAACCTTCAACATGGAACCAGTCCAACCTCGGTTTAGGCCTAGGTCACAAGAAGCCTTAGTAATCTTCAGCATGGCATTAGTCCAACCTCGGCTGGGGCCGACCCCAGCATAATGTCTCGACTGAGATCAGGCCGAGACTCCCTATGACACATCTCGGATTGAACGAACATCAAGTCTTTACAGCTCGGTCTCTCCCAGGCCGAGGTCATCCACTAATATGGCTGCCGAGCATCTGTTGACATTTGGATAAGGACACCTGGGCAGAAATTAGTTGTAATAAGATTATTCTCCACATGTGGGAGAATATTTCATCATCATTACTTACATGTGACAGTGACATATGGCACTCCCACATTGGTGAGGCTACCACCCACATGCTCATTACATGCATGGGGGGTACATTACACCCCCTAGGCACTATATATAGGGATCATCCCCTACCTTGCAAAGGGATCCCAGTTATTCCAACCCTAGAAAGAACTCTGTCTAAATATACAGTAGAGAGAGAAAGCTTGAGAGATTGTATCCATGGCCATTAGTGCCTTCATTCAGTGATATTACTCACACACTCACAGTGGACGTAGGCCAGATTGACTGAACCACTTATATACTTGTGCCCTCTCCTCTTATACTCATCTCATTCTCTTCTCTTTATATAGCTGTGCTGCCATTGTTATTCCTATATTGAGCTTGCAAACACCTTACACGGTGGTGCTGATTCTTAGCATCATCAAGGGCTATTTTAAAAGAGTTTTAATTCATAGAAAGGCTAGGAATCATTAGGAACATATTGGAAAAACATTTACAAGTTTTTCAGCATTAAATTCAATACAAGAGCAAGTTATTTTCGATTCTTCTTCAAGATTTGATTTTGTCTTGCATGTTTATGTTCTTCAAGCTTAGTAACCTTAAATTCTAGCACTGTTATCATTATTTCATTATTTTTTTCATGCTTGTTAATGGATTATTGCGTTGTTAACACCATCATGTTTAGTAGTTAGTTCTAGGGTTGGGATCATATTTTCACCATTATTGGGTGTCGAGCTTTGAAAGGTAGGTTTTGGGTAGAAATACATTTAATTGAAAACTCGTGTATTAATGTTTGAATATCATGTGTTTAACTATCTTTGTCATGCAACATTAGTGTTTATAGAGATATTCCAAAATTAATCCATTTTTTACCATATTCGAGCAAAAGTTTAATCTTTCATTGTTGAATTAGATTTCTTCATGTTTGATGTTTATAATCAATTGAATATGATGGCTTAAACGTTTCGAACCAAAATCATTTATATGCATTGGTTAGCCCATGGCAGGGATTTGATCCTAATCTCGTTTCATTAATGTTTTTTTAGTTTTAATCAGCGTAGTTAACGTTTTCTTTTCGTTTTCCCCTTTTTAACCTACATCGTCTCTTTTACACTTATATTTGAGAAGTAAGAAATCAATTAAAGTTTATCAAACATTCCCTATGGATTTTTGAAACCCGAACTAGCCCCTATACTCCATTTGAGTGTAGTTGAAGTTTAGGTTTTTTGCATTGTGGTCGAAAGCCGATAACAATGATTATCGTATTTACACGAATGTTCGGTTTCCACTACATCAAAATGGCGCCATTGTCGTTGAAGGTTTTGTTATAGATTTTAAATTATTTATTATTTCGTAGTATATTTTTCCTTTCTATTTGTATCCTTTGTTTTAACCTTTTTTTTAGGCTTGTACATTTGAGCACCAAGAAATACTGAATTCTTGACCACACACCTTTCCACGTGGAATTCCCATCTACAAATTATTCAGTAATCATGTCATTTTATAGTGATTTTTGTAAGTATAATGGTTCATATGGAAATAGTTCTTAAACCTTTTATTTTCAACGATCTGCGCCTTCACCTATTACTGTGCATGAAGGCCTTCGAATTATTGAGAATTAAAGGTTTGAAAACAAATATCAGGAAGATAATCGTTTTGGGGAGCAAGAGTTGGATGCATTATTTGAATCCAATAATGATTTTTCTTCCGATATTTTTAAAATTGAAGAATGTTTTCAAACAGATGAGGAATCCGAGGTTCTAGAGCCAAGGAAGCCTACTTTGGAAGAACCCATGCTTATTTTCACCCAAACTGTGGATAACATAATTGGTGCTAATTTGGAAATTGAAGCACTCACCAAGGAGATTAATTATTATTTGATAAACAAAGAGGAGGTTGAGACTTGTGTTTCACCTCAAACTTCTTTAGAAGAACATCTCATTGAAAGTGAGTCTTTCTCCTTTGAAATTCAATCTCTAAGTGATGATGAATCACTTCAGATTGGATTTATTTCATCCCCATTTTCATTCTCCATTATTGAACCATTAGAAATACCGCTAAATTCCTACGAGTCAGTTAAAACTTTTGAAATGTATAAACCTTTTACCGACAAGGTCTCTTTACTTCAATTGTTTTTCAATATGAGTTCTTCCTTTTTGTGTGTACCACCTCCCATTATACTTGAAAAATCTTTAGGAGGTGATTTTATTTTTCTTGGATCCCAATTGTACTCGTCCCCCATCATCATCCAAATTTTTTTATTTAGTAATGGTTCATTTCTTCTGCCTTATACATGCCTTCCGTTGTTCAAACAGAATTATTATTTTTTGAGAGGCATGCATCCAAGTGAGGGTACATCAATTATCCCTCAAAGTTAAATCGTATTTTGGGTGGCCCCTGAAAAAGTTTGACTTCTAGTGTATGGTTTATTAGAAGTTGAAATTGTAGGTTGTAAATAGTTAGTTTTTTTATTTCTGTCTGTTTCTCTCTTTTTTATTATAGACTAGTGTAATTAGTAAAGTTTTTGTTATTCTTTTTTGTTGTTATGCGTGGTTGTAACATGTTTTGTATATTCAATGAACTTGTACTTATTGGGCATCGCTCCATTTTGGATAATATATTTATTTTCCCCTCTTTATGTTGTGTTCCTGGTTTGCATTGAGGACAATGCAACATTTAAGTTAGGGGGTGTGGGATACTCTTCCCATTTATTATTTAGTTTCACTGATTTGATCAGATGTCCATTCCAAGCATGATTTTGTTAAAAAATTTAAAAATTTTGAAAAATATTTTTCTTCAAAATAAATAAAAATTGGAATTTAAAATCTTCGAAAATGTTCCAAAATTTTGTTTAAAGTCTCAATTTGAAAAAAAAATGCAAAGCACTAAGTCGAAATTGACTAAAAATGGAAATTAAGAGAAAATTGATTACTTAACGAATAAATGTGGAGATTAATTAATCCGGTGAGATTTCAAGCCTTTCATTTTTTTAAGCAATTTAATCAATCCAAGTAAAAATTAACTTAAAGTTCAATTTAGCTTTAAATAAGTTGTTAAGGATCTCAATTCTTTTGTTTTGATTGGTCATAGGAAACAAGTTAAATGTTATCTTGAAACAAAAAGCATCTCTAATCTAAATTATTCTTGAAGAACACATAGTAGAATAATACGTAATTTGGATAATGAAGCTTGGCCCTCGTTTGTTACCCAAAAATATGAGCCATAAAAAGTAATGAAAAATATTCCTTTTGCTAGCCATTTTGAGCCTAGTAAAATTTTTCAATTTCGTTTAATAACTCGAAAAACTCATTTAGCCCGGAGTTGTGAAAATAAAAGTCCATCAAGTAAATACAAAAGGTAAAATAAAAATGGGCAAGAAAAAAAAATGCTCAAACAAAAATAGGAAGATAAGGAAAAATAAATAAAAAGAGAAGAGAAAAATTATAAAAAGCTCGAAAAAGCACTAATGGACATCGAAATAAAAAAAATTCAATTCCAAATTTCCAAGCCATTCTTAATTTTTACCCAATACACCCTAAATCAGAAAAATTCCTAACTGAATCCGAATAATAAGAGAGATTAATTGGTGTGAATAAGAGGTGACGTTTCTCGTTTTTCAATAACCGTACTCTGATGATGAGATCTTTTCACCATAAAAATTTTGTCTTTCAAATTTGTTTGCGTGAATTTGTGTTCCATTATATTTACTCTTATAAATCACGCACACTGAGAGAAAATAGTCACATTTTGAGTGATTCATTTGTGACAGTATCCCGTGAGAATTAGAATCAAAACGATTTTGAAAAGTAACGTAATGACCAAACGGTAGAAGTTAGCGGTTTAATTCTCGGCTTCACACACAAACACACACTAAAAATGAGACTCTTAAATATGAATTTAAGGTGACTAGTTTTGAGGAATTTAAGTTGTACAATTTTTAAGCATTTTTATTTTTTTTAGTCAAAAAATGAATTTTTAGGGTATATTCAGTGCAAACCCTCACGAGACACCACTCGTCCTACAAGGGTAGCCTAGGGGTTTTAACGGCTTATTGCATACGCTAAATGAAATCACTTGTCCGCGAAAGAGGTATTCTATCTCAATAAAGTTTTTGCAAATTTCTTCAACTCATGCTCTTATTATTTTACATTGCTCGGGACGAGCAACGTTCTAAGTTAGGGGGAATTGATTATGCAAAAATATTTCATATTTATTCCCTTAATTTCGGTACTTCTATGGTCCCATGCATTGCAGTTAACTCGAATTTATCTCATATTTATGCAACTAACCCTTTTCGGCGAGTATTTCGTGTTTTGTGTATTTCTCTCATGTTTTACAGGTAATTCGTGCAAATGGATGGAAGAGAAAAGCCGAAATAGTGAAAGAATGCAAGAAAGGGAAATCAGGAGAATTTTCGTAATTTTTTAGTCATAATCCAGAGGAGGAGCCAACTGAAAATTTTAGGATCTTGAAGTCACAAGAATACTAGAAAAACTACATCTCAATCCGAGCTACGATGAAGAAGTTATGCGCATTTGAAATTGAGAAAAAATCTAGTGGCAGAATTATAAATAAGAGAACTTCGAGCACACAAGGCATCACTTAGGCAGAGGCTAGGCTCGAACCGGTGGGAGAACCGGTTTGCGATCTGTCACGCTCCAGATCTGTGAAAAAATTTGTAATGCTAAAAACCGTGACAAATTTCCTGAAGCGGGATATTTATTTTGGCCCTATTTTTTATCCAAAAGAATTTTAGAGTTTAGGACTCTTCTAAACGACTTATAACCTATATATTTCATCATTAGGGTTCTTTTAACAAATTTTTAATTCATAGAAAGGCTAGGAATCATTAGGAACACATTAAAGAAATATTTAAAAGTTTTGCATCCAAAAATTCAATACAAGAGCAAGTTATTTTCGGTTCTTCTTCAAGCTTTGATTTTTTTCTTGCATGTTTATGTTATTCAAGCTTGGTAACCTTAAATTATAGCACTGTTATGATTGCTTCATTATTTTTTTCTTGCTTATTAATGAATTCTTGTGTTGTTAACACCAATATGTTTAGTAGCTAGTTCAAGGATTGGGATCATATTTTCGTCATTAATGGGTGTCGAGATTTGAAAGCTAAGTTTTGGGTAGAAATGCAATTAATTAAAACCTCATGTATTAAAGTTGGAATATTAGGCATTTTACTTTCTTTGTTATCGAACGTTAATGTTTATAGCGATATTCTAAAATTAATCCATTTGTGACCATATTCGAGCAAAAGTTTAATCTTTTATTGTTGAATTAAATTTCTTCATGTTTAATATTTATAATCAATTGAATATGCTCGGTTAAATATTTTCGAACCAAAATCTATTATACGCGTTATTTATCCCATAGCGGGGATGTGATCCTAATTTCGTTTTATTAATATTTGTTTAGTTTTAATCAACGTAGTTAACCTTTCCTTTTCATTTTTCCTTTTTCAACATACATCATCTTTTACATTTTTATTTCAGAAGTAATAAATCAATTAAAGTCTATCAAACATTCCCTATGTATTTTCGATACCCGAACTAGACGCTATACTCCATTTGAGTTTAGTTAATGTTTAGATTTTTTGCATTACAATTAGAAGCCGATTACAACGATTAACTTGTTTACACAGACGCTCGATTTTCGCCACATCAAACTAAACACCCTTATATCTAAACAAGATTAAATAGCTTAAACTTAATAAATCTCTCTCTCTCTCTCTCTCTCTCTCTCTCTCTCTCTCTCTCTCTCCTCTCATTGTGTACATCACACCTAGGGTTGTTCATGAAACAAAATGATCCAAAAAAATATAATTGCACCGACCCTTATTTGCGAGTTTTTAAAAATATGGTTTGAATTTGGTCTAAATTCTTAAGGATTGAATATATTCAGTTCGATCTCGATCTTTGGTCCTAAAAAGTGGGTCAGACTGATTTTAATAGGTATATAAAGAGTAAAAAATATTTTAGATTTACTTGGTACAAATAGTGTTGATTACACTTTAACTTAAGGTCCAAAAATCAAAACGAAAAAAAAACCCTCATCTCCCTCTTCTCCGAAAAACAAAAGAAGTGCCCTCATGAGAAATGCTTCTTGCACTGGAAAAACATACCACCTATTTCAACTGACTGATATGGGCCTGTGACTTGGCATCTCATGTATATCCTGTTAAGACTTTTAGCTAATTGGCACAGAGAAGCCTTATTACAAGTTCTTTCTTTTTTTTGTTCTACAGTTGTAAGTTCTTTCACCCAATTCTAAATTTAAAACATCAAATTATATAGTTTAAAGATATATCAAATTCATTAATTATGTTCATTATTAGATAATCCAAACAATATCCTAGGTTGAAAATAAATAAATAAAAATTAAAAAATGTTAATTTTAGGAAACTAATTTTTCTTTTCAACTTGAGACTCCAATAAATATTATTAATTGAAGTAAAAAAAATTATCAACATAAGATACCAACCAAATGATAAATATTAGAAGACTAATTTCACCTCCAAAGAATTTGAAAAAGTTAAAGAATTTAAAATTTTTTAATTCGATCAAGTACATGTTTAGAAAAAGAAAAATATATGTAAAAAACATAAGTACAATCCATATATGAATATATGTAAACAAATATATGTTAAAATTATATGTGTTAAAATACAACAAGAAAAGACATGAAATAATTTTTTTTACTTAACACAAACCAATTAAAAACTTACACAATTCGATTATGAATCTTTTATTTTGTTACAAATATGTTTACAATCCAAATAAATATGCGACGTGGCATTATGTGTTAAAATGGTCCACACCAGCGGTATGCATTGGCGATCCAACCACCTATACATACCGCTGACGCGAACCATTTTTTCTAATATGTTGGTCTGCGCCAGTAGTATGTATAGGTGGTCAGACTGCCTATACATACTGCTGGCACGGACCAATTTTTTAAATATAGCAAAAAGATTATTTTTAAAATAGTAAAAAAATGTCCGCATCAACGGTATGAAAAAACATATGACTCAATGCGTCGCTTTGTAATGAACATGAATTTGTGTTGTTTTTTTTTTCTTTTGTGTCGTTTTCATGTTAGAAAAAAATTGTTACATGCCTCATTTTAATTCGGTCATGTTCATGTCTTGCAAAAGAAAAATATTTTTTGCTTCTTGTGTTGCTTTTAATTGAGTCGTGATTACATGTCGAACATTGTTCCGTCGTGTATGGTTTTAATTGGATCATATTCGTGTTTGGTGAACAAAATAAAATATCGTGTCGTGTTGCTTTTATTTGGGTCATGATTGGATAGGTAAAAAATATGACATGACACTAAAACTTATTTTTTTATCTAACATGAACACGACCCAAATATATAAAAATGACATGGCTTCACGTCAATTTTATTTTTACAAAACACGAACACAATCAATTAAATGCACGAAACGACACATAAAATCATTTTGTTTTCTTTTAAAGTTTCTTACATTTAGGCCACCTAATGAGGAATTTATAGTTTTTAAAATTATTTATTTCATAATTAAAATATAATTTAGAATGGGATAAAAAGGAATTTGAGAACTTAGTTATCGTTTCCAACTTTCTCCATCATGGAATCAACTACTTTAAGCATAGCAACAAGGTGGGTTTTCAAAAATCCTAACCCGCCCCATTTAAGAAACGGAGCGGGGCGGGTTGGTTTTATTTAAATTAACTTCAAACCCGTCCCATTTAATAAACGGGGAGGAACGGGGCTCCTACGGGTCAGGTTAATTTTAAAAATAGTAAATTAAAGTATTACATTATAGTCTTAGAGGTCTACAATAGTTCGTATACCAATATGTGAGACACTCCCCAAATTTTCAATCCATATTTTTACATAGATCTTTTACAAAATTAACATACATGTAAAGGGATTTTTCTGTGTGTGTGTGTGTGTATATATAAGGGTATTTATATATTTATATAAAGGGTGTGTATATATATATATATATATATATATATATGTGTGTGTGTGTGTGTGTGTGTGTGTGGTTTAAAAACAATTAACATACATATAAAGGGTATTTATATAGGCATAAGTTAAATGAGGTGGGGCGGGGCGGGGCGGGGCGGTTTAATTTAAACAAACTCCTAACTCACCCCGTATAATAAATGGATTTTTTTAAATGCATACTCGCTCCTAATTCATTAATCGAGTTTTAAAATCCTCCCCATTAGGATCGGGATAGGTCGGAGCTCCTACGTATCTGATGAAATTGACATCCCTAAGCTCCTTCATTTCCTATTTAAGAGATGAAGCATTTCTCATGCCAAATGTCATATCATCTTCCTTCATGTGCCGGTGTAAAAATGCAGTGGTTTTAATCCGGTGTAAAAGGCATTTCTCGTGCCCTCATATCTCTCTCCTCCAAAACTAAAAAACACTCATCTTGTCCAAATGCAGATAATAACTTTGATCCATTGATCAAATCCTTATCCCTCACAGTCATTTCTCTCTCCAAATCAAAGCAACAAAGTCTCTCTCGATCTTAGTTGATTTGCAAAAATGTAAGGTTTTAAAGCTAGTGGTGATGATGATGGGCTGATATTGTTTGCTTATTATAAGCAATATATTACTTTTGATCTCTAGAATTATTTCTTTACGAGATATAGATTCAATACTGTAGTAAATATTCATTCATTTCTTACCTTTTTTGCGTTTTGGAATTTTGGTTTTTTGTTTTCGATTCACAACTTATTAAATATGTTCAACCCCAACCACGGTCACGGGTACAAAATTAAATCTAGTGCATTACTCTTTGATTCTTATGTGTTCGTATGTAGAGCCACACTATATAAATCTTGGTTTTGGGTTATGTTGTTAGAAAATGGTTATTGGACAGTAAATTTTGAACAACTTTGAGCTCAAATTTATATGGGATCCACACCACAATATTTGTGGGACCATATACGAACGCGTTCTCCTTCGCAAAGAGATTAACGTGGTATACTCCATGTTCAATACCATTAAGTCATGAATGATAAATATGTCTCAAAATTGACTCATAAAATAATGAAAGTTAATGAATTGGGAGTGTTTTAACTCTTGTCCACATTGGAATAGTAGTGGGAATTTGAAGAGTTAATAAAACACAAAATATGGACTAAAGCTTTGATGCCTTTAGGGTATCCCAACTCTTTGTAAATGAGATGACATACACTATGCAATAGTTAGCTTGGGCCAAAAGCGCGCGTGCTATCTGGCCAGCCGGTTCGGTTATTGCTTATAAAAATCCCTTTTTTTTGCCGAATTTAAGTAACTTTATGTGCCAAATTAATTAATCAATTTACAGTTTGACAGTTGTTGCCAATCAACTGTTAATTTTGATTTTGACAGTTAAAAGCAATTTGACTATTCCCAATAGTCAAAACCTTTTTTATATATACAGCCTTTCCCCTACAGTTTTAATTGCTAGAAAAAAAATCCCCTCCAGAAAATTACAAAAATACTTCTGCATTATTTCCTTCATCCAGAATTTTTTTTCCTCGTTTCTGCATTGCAAGTAACCGTTCGAGTTGAGTAAAACCACATACTTGTGTTTGTTGGAATTAATTATCATTATGTTATTTAATTAATTCAGAAAATTCGTTCTATCTTGGGAGGTAATTATTCAACAACCTTCGAGCACATTGGAAGGAATAAATTTGCCTTAAGGAGACTGTTTTACAGGGCACAAATTTAATATTTTGTTTATTAATATATTCTACAAATTTCGTTTATTACTAGTATGTTTCTGAATTTTATTTAATTTCTGTAATTACCAAATTTAATAATTTTGTTTTAATTTCAAATTTATAATATCAGTTATAACAATCTTAAGGCAAATTTATAGTTTTACTATTTTATAAATTCGTACATAAATATTATTTTACTATTATAGAAAATTATTTTCCTATTTTGTTCATATTCTATATACTGTTTTCAAAATAATATTTCATTTTTTTTTGTGTGTGGAAATCTGTTTTATACAGATTTTTGTAAAATCTTACAATAATTTCTCAAATCTATTTTGTACAGATTTTTTTAATTCTTTAAAAACAGCGTGACGCGAATTTTAACATAATTTAAACTAGTAAAAAATAATGTTTACTATTTTACTTTAATTCTGTTTTATATAATTCATAATATCTACTTATTCTTGTTAGAATTCATATAGTATTAATTATATTTGAGGAAATTCGTGTACAGAATTATGTAATCTGTTTTGATAAATTCATTACAAATGAATATTATTATTGATAAAAATTATGTTTTGTAACAGAAATGGAATCACAAAGTACAAACACAATCCCTTCGACTATAAATGTGACTCATGCTACTATTATTGCCCCCGTGAACATGCCACATGGGGAGAAATCGTAAAAATTTAACAGAGCCGATTTCAAACATTGGCAAGGAGAGATGTACTTCATTCTCACAACCTTTCAATTGGCAAGGTTTGTGTATGAGGATTGTACCCATTTGCAAGAAGGAGATGAAACTAAGAAAGTTGATGTCATTGAAGCATGGAAATATTTTGACTTTCTACGTCGAAACTACATCCTAAGATACTTGGACAAGACGTTGTACCATGTGTACAACACCATGACAACCACTAAGGAATTATGGAATTTATTGGAGAAGAAATACAAAACGGAAGATGCGGGTATGAAGAAAATCATAGTGGGGCGTTTCCTAGACTTCAAAATAGTTGACTCCAAGACGGTTATTGCACAAGTTCAAGAACTATAGGTTATTCTTCATGACATTCATGCTGAAGGAACGTCAGTCAGTGACACTTTTCAAGTGGCAAAAATAATTAAAAAGTTGCCTCCATCTTGGAACTTGTTCAAAAATTATCTCAAGCACAAACGCAAGGAGATGAATGTTAAAGAATTGGTAGTGCGACTGCGAATTTACGAAGACAACCGTGAATCTGAAAAGAAAACTGGAAAAAATATCATAGAGTCCAAGGCTCATGTGGTTAAAGGTCCTAAACCTAAACGTAAGTGTGAGGGGAAATGCACATCTAAGCAAAGAAAGAAGTTCAAAGGCAAATGTTACAATTGTTGCATGCCAGGGTACCGTTCAAACGAGTGTTGCAAACTAAATAACGCTAAAAAGAACAATGCTCAAGAAAATGTGACAGAGGGTGAGAACATTTCCAATGGTATTGCAAACATAAATCTTTCTGCTGTTGTCTCTGAATGCAATCTGGTTGGAAATACCAAGGAATAGTGGGTGGACACTGGGGCTACATGCCACATTTGTGCAATCAAATGGATGTTTGCTACTTATAAGGCTTTAAAAAATGAGGAGACCCTCTTTATGGGGAACTCTTCAGGTTCTAAAGTTGTGGGACAAGGAAAGATTATTCTGAAGATGACTTTGGAAAAGGGGCTTACTCTTAACAATGCACTGCACGTGCCTGACATCCGTAAAAATATGATTTTCGGATAGCTTTTAAGTGAGAACGGGTTTAAATTTATATTTATTTCTAATAAGTTTGTGTTGTCCAAAAATGATGTGTATGTTAAAAAGGGCTACCTGTCTGAGGGGGTCTTTAAAATGAATGTAATGTCATTGATGCCAAAGGCACCCCCAATGAATGAAATTGTCAGTTCTACTTACTTGATTAAGTTATCTAATATTTGGCATGCTAGATTAGAACATGTTAATTTTAATACATTGGGTAGATTAATTAACTTGGAATTTTTGCCAAAATTTAATATTAATAAAAATTATAAATGTAATATTTGTGTGGAATCAAAATTAGCTAGATTACCTTTTCATTCTATTGAAAGGATCACTGAACAATTAGATTTATTCACATGGATATTTGTGATTTAACGTTTGTACAAACTAGATAAATCCCACAATATAAAAAGAGAATCAACTAATCTCAATTCTTAAATTAAATACAACCAATGTCTCTCGAAATAATACAACTATCTATCTCGAAATAAAATGCTCTATTCAGCAAAATAAATACAAATCTTCTCATATGTACTCCCGAATATTATTCCTAATAAATTCAAGCTAAAAATAAATCTCCATAATCCGCGTTAACCTTCCACTAAAAAAAAATATGGGGAAGTACACAATACGATAGGAAAGATGCTCAACAAATATTAACGGTGAATAAAGCGTAACAATACGAGTACGAATATTCAAATCAAATGCAAATCTCATAAGCATATTTATCAATATAATTTCTCAACAACACATTAACCGGATCACGAGGCCTCACCATACCGCGCCATACTTTATCAAGTAACCGGAATAGGAATCTTGGCGGGTGTCCAACCTTTGTGCCATATAAAAATCTCATGACAACATGCTCAACACAAATATAATACCACATGAATCAAGATTAGATTCCAACAATAATTTTTAGATTCCGATTGAATTTAGAAATTCAAATATAAGTTCAATAATCACATAAAATCAAAGGGAATAACACTCGCGATATTTTAAGGAGCATATGGTGTAAAACCCCATACCTTAAACCACCATGAGGAACCAATATGAATCTGCCCAGAAACTCAGATTAAACCATCGAAATTATCTCACAAAGATCCACAAAACTCTTCCAAGATCAACCCTAAAACAGCCCCAAGAACACCTCCAAAACTAGGGTTGAACACATAAATATAAAGGGGATATGTGTATAGAAAAAGAGAGGAAATAAAAATATGTTTACTGCATATTTTTGCGCCAAAATTTGGTTCTCAAATAATCACCCACGACCTAATTTTATAAGGCAAAGAAGTCGGAGTTTCAACCAAACCAAAAATAAAAAAAAATGCATGCAGCACACGAAATCTGTTGTGTTCGATCAATCGACCCCCAGGCGTTGATCGATCGATCACACAGGAAAACTGATTCTGTCGACTTCAAATAATTCAAGGGATAACTCTTTAAAAAAACATTTTAAAATTCGTTCTAACTCCAATTTTGAAACCGATTGAAAATATCGTCATTAAAAATAATTCTCAACATTTTGGAGTAAGAAAAATAATTAAATCGAAAATTTATTTTTCCTCTATATTTTGAAAAATATCCCAAAATTATGCGAGTTGTTACACTTCCCCACTAACAATGAAATTTTGCCCTCGAAATTTGCCAAAAGCTTAACTCTCAAAATCAGGCCACTCCAACAATCTCCAAAAATAATCTCGTCTCCCAAAATAAATTCCTCACATTTAATCTCGGAACCTAACACAAATATTACCGAAAATACTCTATCTCCAAAAATTGCTAATCACGCAATGAACCCAAAACCCAAGCCCCGAGGATTGTCGTATACCTAAGATCTGATGCCATTTGTAACACCCCGCCCGCCCGGGGAGAGCGGAGCGGAGC
Organism: Sambucus nigra; assembly: GCA_949130495.1. Taxonomy (NCBI): domain Eukaryota; kingdom Viridiplantae; phylum Streptophyta; class Magnoliopsida; order Dipsacales; family Adoxaceae; genus Sambucus; species Sambucus nigra. The sequence goes on from OX422209.1 coordinate 536,469,372, forward strand.
GCTACTGCAATAAAACTAATTAAATCCATAATCAACAAGGTATATAGCATCTAAATAAATCCCACAATATAAAAGAGAATCCACTAATCTTAATTATCAAATTAAATACAACCAATGTCTTTCGAAATAATAAAATTATCTATCTCGAAATAAAATGCTCTATACAATAAAATAATTACAAATCTTCTGATATATACTCCCGAATATTCTTCCCAATAAATCCAAGCTAAAAAGAAATCTCCATAGAGCCCCAAATCCGCGCTAACCTGCCACTAAAAGAAAATATGGGGAAGTACACAATACTACAGGAAAGATGCTCAACAAATATTAGCGGTGAATAAAGCGTAACAATATGAGTAAGAATATTCAAATCAAATGCAAATCTCATAAGAATTATTATCAATATAATTTCTCACCAACACATTAATCAGGTCACCAGGCCTCACCATACCGCACCATACTTTATCAAGTAGCCGGAATAGGAATCTTGGCGGGTGCCCGACCTCCGTGCCATATAAAAATCTCATGACAACTTGCTCAACACAAATATAATACCACATGAATCAAGATTAGATTCCAACAATAATTTTTAGATTCCGATTGAATTTATAAATTCAAATATATGTTCAATAATCACATGAAATCAAAGGGAATAACACTCGTGAGATTTTAAGGAGCATATTGTGTACAAACTCATACCTTAAACTGCCATAAGGAACCAATATGAATCTGCCCAGAAACTCAGATTAAACCAACAAAATCATCTCACAAAGATCCAAAAAACTCTTCCAATATCAACCTCAAAACAGTCCCAAGAACACCTCCAAAACTACGGTTGAACACATAAATATAAAGGGGCTATGTGTATATAAAAAGAGAGGAAATAAAAATATGTTTACTGCATATTTTTGTGCCAAAAGTTGGTTCTAAAATGATAACCCACGACCTCATTTTATAAGGGAAAGAAGTAGGAGTTTCAACCAAACCAAAACTCTAAAAAAATGCTTGCAGCGCACGAAATATGTTGGGGTCGATCGATCACACAGGAAAACTGATTGTGCCGACAATAATTCAAGGGATAAATCTTTAAAAAACCATTTTAAAATTCATTTTAACTCTGATTTTGAAACCGATTGAAAATCCCGTCATTAAAAATAATTCTCAACATTTTGGAGCATGAAAAATAATTAAATCGAAAACTTTATTTTTCCTCTATATTTTGAAAAATACCCCAAAATTACGCGATTTGTTACATTGCACTAAATATCTATGTATATTTATTACATAGTAAAGATGACGCCATTGATGCATTTAAAAAATATAAAACTGAAGTTAAGAATCAATTAAGTAAAAAGATAAATGCTATAAGGAGTGATAGAGACGGTGAATATGAATCTCCTTTTGAGGAATTTTGTTCCAAACATGGAATTATCCATCAAACCACTGCTCCTAATTCTCCTCAATCAAATGGTATTGTTGAATGCAAAAACAGTACGTTGTAGGAGATGATGAACTCTATGTTGATAAGTTCGGGAGCTCCCCAGAACTTGTGGGGGGAAACCTTATTATCCACTAATTATATTTTTAGTAAAGTCTCACACAATAAAACTCACAAGACGTCGTATGAGTAATGGAAAGGTCGAAGACCTTATTATAAATATTAACGAGTGTGGGGGTGCTTAGCCAAAGTGATGGTTCTTAAGCCTATAAAGGTAAAAATAGGACCTAAGACCGTTGATTGTGTGTTCAGCGGTTATGCTATAAATAATAGTGCATACCGTTTCTTAGTTTGTAAATCTGAGATTCTGGATATTCATGTAAATACAGTTATTGAATCGAGGGGTGCTTCATTTTTTGAAAATGAATTTTCATATAATATGACCCGATAATGTGGTCCTTCTAAAAGGAAAAACAAGCTACTACAAATGGTACCCATTAACCTATTGAAACAATAGAGAATGAACCAACATGTAGTAAAAGGGCAAGCACCTCGACCTCCTTCGGCCTGGATTTTCTAACATATTTGCTAGAAAATGAACCTCAATCATACAAAGAAGCGATATCCTCACCCTGTGATCACTACACCAAAACAGGTGAATTGTAATGGGCAAAAATCGTTACAAAAAATATTTGTAACGGATTAAATCCGTTAGAAAATCGGCGTTCTTTATTTCACTAACAGAATTTGTAACGGATAAAATCCGTTACAAAATTCATATTTCTAACGGACGAAAACCGTTACAATTTATTTTGTAACGGATTTAGCATTGGTACACATACTATATATTAGTAACGGATTTACTAAATGGTAACGGTGTTTATCCATTACAAATATATATTTTGGAACGGATGCAAACCATTACAAAATACATTGTAATAGATTTGGAGTGTCATATATTTGCAACGAATGTTTTGATTTGTAATGGTTAAATTTCGTTAGCAATATTAATATATTTTTAAAAATATATTAATTTCTTATTAAATAACTAGATATAAATATACTAGTAAAAATCCATGCTCAACAAATCATAATGAACTATACTTAACCAATATCCACAAATTTCACTCAAAACATAAACACACGTGACAAAATGTATGAAACTATATTTCGATGACAAAAAAGATTTCAGTGACATTAAACTGATCTAAAACTATATTTTATTCATAATCATTAATATTCCAAAAACCAAATGTAGTACAAGATAAACCATCTAGCTTATAACCATAATAATACTCAAAACGAAATCTAACAACTTTAAAGTTCTAAACATAATATTCTCCCCAAAGTAGTCTCTGTGATATTTCTTGCAAAAGTAGAATTCATTCTCCGAGAAGTAATCTTCATATTTCCCAATAAGAACCTGTCGAACAAACTCGATCTTAGTATTGGAAAAAGCTAAATTATATGAAATTTGTTCAATTAAAAGACACAAGAAATTAAAATGGCACATCATTTCAAATCGAAACAATAAATAATTAAATTAGTGGTCATGTGTCAAAACAACATAGATTGTTTATCAGATGAATTTATGCATACTAATATTTTCGCCAATTAAAAAGATTGGAGTGGGAAAATGAATATTTTTTCCCTCAAAATGTCAAAAATCTAAGAAGAAGTATACCAAAATAAAATCCACACCAATATAAATATTATACAATCCACCACCTCCATAACACCAAATACTACCCCTTAAAAACAAACGAAGAGCCTCCACTAAGTTAGATTTCACACCAAATGTATGCATCACCTTCCTTATAGCTTTAATAGAAACTAGATGATAGGCGAGGGATCTTTTGCAATTCACCCTAATTTAGGAGGGAGAAAAGAAAACCAAGAAAAGTAAATATAAATGTCAACTCACTAGTCTATCCTAATTGCAACGGAATGAAGTTCATGTCCATTCATGCAAAAGACCTGAAGATCCCGTTAGAAACAACCGTCGAGCTGCATGATTAGAAATAAATCAGTACTAACTGTACAAAAGATAAAATAGAAGAAACAAAGATTTTTTAGTTGTAATTTTAATTTATCAACCATCATTATAACAAATGAATTGTATAGGATTTTGAAATCGAACAATATATTAAAAAGACTGAATAAAAGGATTAACACTTTGAAGAAGAAGATTCGCAATAATGTATTTGACTCAGCAATAAAGTGTGACAAAAATTGTCAGGAAAGGAAAAGGTCAATGATGAATAAATTCTCAATTTGATTTAAAATTTTATTTAGATTAATTCAATCGATTAAAAATGATATGAAAGAATTTGATAAACCAAATTTACCAAAAGCCAGAAATATAACTTAACATGAAGTAATATTTCCTTACCTCTGTTAAAGTGAGAAGGCACTTAAAGTAGGTTAATCTAAATATAATCTAAAGCTTTATTGCTTTGACATATGTAGTGGTAAAGATCATACCGTTCATACACCACCCAAGGGCATAATATGTGTATAAAATAGTGAATGAAGATTTTTAATAAACATGCATAATAAAAAGTTATCAAGAACAACAATTGATGATGATGGTCAAGGAGTTGCGAACAAATGCAAATGCAGTAATTTTTTCATTCTACATTGATTTGTACATATAGAGATAAGCTACACATGTATGCATTTTGCAAATCGAAAGTGAACTATTTGAAACCATCTGAATTTGAAAATGCATAAGTAGATATTCTTGTTATGCCTGAATAATCAAAGCTACAGATTTTTCGCAAATGTTTTACAAATAACAATTAATTGACAAAGCGAAAAAAATCGTAATATACATAACATTATGATTCAATGTCAGGATGATTTCTTGCAATCGAGCATTTTCATATTTTGAGAATATTGATTATTTTCGTCATACAATGTGCGAGTTTACATGGACGTATGTCACAGAGGTACCAACAACCATTACTAAACTTTATGTGTGTTCAGTCCTCGATAAGATGAAATGAACTAAGAAATTGTAGGATAAATAATTTCCTCCATTAATACACTCTATCTTCTCTTTTTTCTCTATCTATTTGTATCTAGCATCTAATATGGTGGTGTCAAATTCCTAACTAAGCCTAGGAGAGGAGCTTGTGATGAAAATGATATGTTCAGTTTTATCAAATGTGTGCTTCATTGAAATTACTCTTTGAATGATTGATTATTTTTTTTTGTTATTTCTACTTCTCATCCGAATGAATCCTTAATTGATGCATGTTCCATGTGGCTTGAAATTCCTAAGCAATCTTCACTCGTTCACAGTGTTATACAACATGTGATTGAAACTAATTGCATATATGTTCTTCATGTTCTTGAATCAATCATTCCTATTGTAATTATCATAATCTAACATCTATAAACTAAACAGGGGAGTTTACGTTCCTGTTTTACTATATCATTACCTATATGATTGGTATTTTGCTACTGCCTAAGACATAATAACTCTTGCATCTTACACATATTAGTCCTAAACAACATATATCTTTGGAAACTAATTTAAGGGAAATCAAGAATCCACACAATCTTTGAGATATCAGTCAAGTACACATAAGGACCTCAAAATAAATAGAAGTAAACTCACACTATGAATCAATGGCATAACCTAACTTACAACGTCAATGAAATTCAAGCACTATAAATATGATGGAACATATCAAAACTGCAAAAGGTTATGATACCTATGGTGCAGCACAATCAGACTGAGTTGGATCCCAAAAGACGGAGCGGAAACACTCTCAATCATCATTTTGAACTTCAAAAAGAGGAGCCTTGTGATATCAATTTCTAGCACATTAAGCACTTGACAAAAAATGTCCAAGAAAATTCGGTTGAAAAATGCAAAACAAAAAAAAATGAAAAAAAGATTTTTTTTTTGTAAAAAGGTACCAAGAAAACAAAAAATGAAAAAAAAATTAGAAAGATAAATGCATTAAAATATAAAACCAAATTGCATAGCTTTAATCTTTAAGGAAAGTAGTGGAACAAAATATGCACAAATTTTAGTTGAGCTAACAAACAATGAGCCATGTTTCTGAAGATAAATTAAAGGGAAGAGGAACCCAATATGAAAATTTTATATGAACAATTAAGCATATACGAATGTTTATAACTTTGTATGAATGACTAATACTTCTACGGTATTATTTCATCTCATACACTACTAACTTGAAGTGCATATTCCAGCAATTTCTTAAGAGACAGGACTACGCCCCGAGACTTCGATGTAGAAAGAGATAAGAAAAAAAAGAGGAAAAGGTAGAAGCCCGTATGTCAGAAACAGGCCCATGAATTGAGTTATGCTAAAAGTAACAATCCATAAAGATTGTGAGATAAAGTCAACTGATTATGTAGGATAGAACATCATCATGTGTGAAAAATAAAATCAAAAAAGAAAATAAATTGGAAGACAAAAGGCACAATAATAATAAAAATAAAAGGGGAGGTAAAGGTCTATTTTTGGTGACATTAAATAAAGAGAGACATGTAAACCAACAACTCCATCCAAAATTTTATATAAATAAGGGCAAAATGTAGCAAATTTTAGTGGCAAGATCATCTGTTTGACTTACCTGGACACGAGACCATCTCCCAATTGAAGATTTCCACCAAACAATTATATGAATAACGACATTGGGGACAACAATTTCCACATGGACTGTAATTTATTTTCATACCGAGTTGTTTAACCAATCTCATGTATCTCCTTTAGCTTTCTCGTTTCGTTCCTATGCAGTATGATAAACACAATAAAATTAAATAAATGCAGAGAATAAATAGATTTTGTAACTGCATTTTAACTTTATAACTTCATATGTACATGTTAAACTGTTACAGAAAGTGAAAAACAAAGTTTAAACCGAATAACAAGTTCATAAGATATCAATGAGCAAAAATTGACTTCTCTAGTCCTCTCGTACAAGTAGAAATGTGTTTATTAAATATTCCTTAATATTTCGCTCGTGAAAAAAGAGAGAGTTACAAGTATAGATAAATTGCACTTGGAGACAAGAAAATTATGACGAAACAAAAATGGGTACATAAACATATTATAGATGTCTCGAGCACATAACAGATAAAGATCGATTTGAAAATGTATGAGTATTGAGAGCAGGGATTTTTTGGAGTTATAAATGGCAGCGAAACCCTTGAGCCATCAATCCTATTTAGGCTACTCACTTTATGAGTTAAAAAATTCAGAAGTGAGCGCAGAACAGGCGGAGTTCCCAACTACTGAGCATTTTAATTATCTTCAAGATGTTCTGAATAATGGTTCTACTATTGAAGACAAAGTTAGGCACATAAACACTAAATCCTGTGATCAGGAGAGCAGTCAAGGACTAAATCTTCCAGATAGCCCTTTTGCATCTCCAATAGCAAGTGGAATATAGATTCAGAAATAGAGAAAGGCTTATAGAGATAGAGGGATGAAATTCAAAGACCATTTCATGTGTTCAATATAAAATAACAATTTTTTTCTTCTATATTTCCATCATGACATTCTGTTCGGTGGGTCCATACGTAGCGAAGCAGTTACAACAGTTCAGTTTATCTTCTAGAGAAAATTGAAGAGAAAGAATGGTACAAAAAGTTCAATGTGTAACAGGTTTCTAAGAGTTTTAGTTTCTAATTAATCAAAAATAACAAACAAGAGGGCTTGAGAGTTTTATAAGATAAATGTGTGTATAGCCTTAGTTAAAGACAGGAACTAGGAAGTATATGATGGGTGGAGAGTAAAGAAAAATTAAGAAAGTGTAGAGATCTGTTTGTAACACTCATAAACAAACCCTTCTAATAAGCTATGGGATAACCCCAATCACCACTAACTTCTAATAATGTGGCACAGTTCATTCGTAGAAGATGGCTTAATCTTTTGGTCCTTATCATGAAGATCTGAGGCGTATAATAGATTACCCCAATCTCATCGCACAACTCGCCAGCTTTAGCTTCTCCAACAATCTGTAATCATTTATCACAATTTCAGTCATCCTTAAATATATTTTTCCTATGTACAAACTGTGTTGCTAAGTATTATAACGTCAATCAGACTTGCCAGTTCAATTCTATTTTTTAGAACAAGAAGATCCTAGAAAGAAATTTAAACATTAATGGCCATCATTTAGCAAAACAATTGACATTTTTCAATTCTATAATTCATACGACTCAATTGAATTAGGAAGTTCTAACTGACCACTGCTCCTGTAACAGGTATGTAGAAATTTATGGGTGTTTCATTTTGCAAAATGACGTCTTCTTGGGAGAAAAATATTTAGCTTTCATTTCTGAAACCTTTAGCAGTTACAAAGTAAGTTAATACTAATATTGAAAAACATCATAAATTTAAAAAGAAAAAAGAAAAACAATGGAAAACAAGGCAATCTTTGGTGAATTACCAACTGAAAAACAAATCATATTGGTCATATTTCCTATCAAATACGAAATCAACCCAAGATTGAAGAGCTTGTAGAATATATCAAAGATCATCTCCCTTGTGTTTTGAGCATGTAAATCACCATAGCCAACAGTAGATAGACTAGTGATTAACCGATAAATTAAGGTCATGTAATGAATCCACAAGGTCTGTGGAGGAAGTCAGGCATATTTGCCCTAATTTAAGTTTTTGCTGGGTCATGATAATGAGCAACAAGTAAATAATAGAAGCACCGAGCACAATGAACTCCGAAAAGGGTGACCTGTAAATTCATCCAAAGTCAAACAAGATGGTGCATTGAAAATTTAAATTAATTCGGTTTGGTACGTGTTTGGTATGAGTTTTTGTGCTTTCTTTTAATCATAAGTTCGTAATTTCACATTGGAAGTTTCTATTTATATTTGACTTCAAGTGTGAACTTATGAATCTCGAATTCCAGAAAATTACAAAAACTAGAACCCAACCAGCACTTGAAGTAGAGCTGGAGCGAGAACTATCACATATTTATACTCACACAAATAAGCTTAGCATATGGTGATGGAGAGTGGGCCTTTTGGTTTATCAAGAAACCCAAATTTAAAGGGGGACACCCAAGAAGTGTACGCCACCAGAACAACTGAAAACGTCTCCCATGCCCTGCCCAATTTAGTTGAACTTTAGCAATTATCATATTTTTCAAATCTCAAATTAGAAAGAAGACTCTTTGATAATTAACCAACAACATGATTATGAACTAAGTTCTATCCAACTTTGTCATGGATTTTCTAACTCGCATATAGAGTAATGGACTTCAATAGCATAAAACGTTTTTAAAAAATTTCATCTCAGCATTAGTAAGGCAACATTTAATAGAGAGGAAAAATTACTACCTATATCCCTTTACTTTTTGCTTGTTGAAATATAAGATTCAACGCTTCGAACAATATCCCTCTGAAAGTGCTACATGAGAAAAAAATTTAAGAGTCAAGAATTAAGAAGCAATCATTTTATGCATTAAATGTAGTTGATATAGAGGAATGAATCAATAGGACTCATATAATGAACAAACAAAAATAATAGATTTAAAGATACTTAGCAAGGGTTTGACGAATGTACCTTAGCTGCCCTTGTAGAATTGTATAGATTTTGAAGTTTTTGAGGAAACTGAAGTTGGGTAACGTCAAACATTATCGATATCACTCGTTTGGTTGGATTTTTAGGGATTTCTGGGAATTCTAAAATGGTAAATTCACCTATAAAGTTTCAAAATTCAAGTAAGACCTTGAAAGTATCTTTTGTCCCTAGACTCACACTTCACATGTGTAAGTACCAATGATAAATTCCCCAAAAGAATAAAAACTTGAAGCAAATGAGCACTTAAATCACATTATTTTCTTTAAAATGTGATCTATATAATCAATCATTACATACTCAAGTCACAATCTTTAAAAGATAATCGATTTGAGCCCTTTTGTCCTCTATTATTTTTTTCTTATCATTTGAATTAACTGTAGGAATGGGAAAGAAAAGAAAACTATTGGATTTACTTTTGTACTTTTGGTCTCTGAAAGGAATGAAAACCACCTCAAGTAGGCATACTTGAACATAATATTATTAATAGTACTTCAGTTATTAGAAAAAAAACTCACGTTTCAGAATATAATATATTTTCTTTCCCACAAAAATTAGCAGACAGGGCTTTGCATTACTTGTTGTACTTCAATTCAATCCCTATGAAAATAAAATTCCAGACTGTTTTTCTTCCCTAATAGCTCAACTGAGCTAAATCAAAGAAATAACAAATACCTAATACAAATTTCATAGCTCAGACCCTTAAACAAGTTCCCCTTCTATTCTCAAAATGTTCACAAATTTTCAATGTCTAACTCGAACAATAAAGACCAAAAGAGATTCAAATATGAATATTTAATTGCTTAAATTTATATATAACATTCCATTCTAGCTCATAATCGTAAGCATCTAATGCAAATTGTCATATACAATGAATTGCAATCCACAACCTATCTTTCCCAACTTAATATATACTTAACTAAATCAAGTAGTTGAAATGTCTTTACCATATATGTTTGACACTTCTCCCCATATATACTTAGCGAAATCAACTTAGTATAAGATGCTTCTCAATAATATTAGAGCTAAACAAACTTGAAGCAAATGAAACTAGCCTGTCTAAATGAAAACTAAGTATTTAACTAAATGGATATTTTACTCTTAACTTGAGTTTCCAGAGCTCAAGTCATTGACTATAATTTTCAAATTATGCAACCACAAAAAGTAAATGTTACACACACACACACAAACACACACACACACACACACACACACACACACATATATATATATATATATATATATATATATATATATATATATATATATATATATATATATATATATATATATATATATATATATATATATATAGAGAGAGAGAGAGAGAGAGAGAGAGAGAGAGAGAGTTAAAAAAGGAGTACCTTATCAAACAGAACTAGGACTTGGTTGGCAAGCTCAAGACTGAGAATGCCTTTGGAACCATCTCATCCAATATTTCAATCAAACAGATACCAATCGTCGACCATCTTTACAATTCAAACGTCGACCGTCTTTACAATTCAAATAATGTCATTCTTATTCTCCTTCTTCCTTACCAATATCTAAACTTCAAAATCCAAATAAATTACTAACGAATCAAAAACTCTATGATAATTATGGAAATTAAACTAATCGAATATATACAATAGTGTATCTAGCAAGATCCATCAAAATTCACACACACACACACACACACACACACATACATACACACACACACACACACATACATATATATATATATATATATATATAGAGAGAGAGAGAGAGAGAGATTGAATTTTAATCATTTACTAATTGATGCAAAATTTTCACCCCCACCCACCATAATAGCACAAATCCAATCACTAACCTGGAGATCCCATAAGCATATATTAAACAATAGGGAACACAATAAAATGTTAGCCTTAGATTAACTAAAAACCAAGGATCGAAGAATACTCTTTAAATATAAGAAATTAAAGAGCATCAGAAATATCAAAACAAATCTAGGTATCTAGAATTTCCCAAAAGAGATGTCGAGAGAGAACAAAAAATACTATCTATAACTGATTAGGGTTTGATCTAGAAAAAAATAGATATGAAACTAAAACCTCTAGAATATAAAAGATGGAGAGATAAAGAGACATCAACCTTTGGGTGAAGGAGTGAGTCATGGCATTGGATTATGTTGTTCACGATGCTATTCGGCAGGGAGAGAAACACAAGTCGGCCGAAAGAGAAAGATAAGGAGTACTGTGGGGAAACGGTCGACCAAATTGGGGGGAAATAGAGAATAATACCGCCCTACCTTGTGCACTTTTTTTTCTTTTTTCTTTTAATTAATAACTTTTGTAACGGTTTAGAGGTATTTTGCAACGGCTATATTTTATTTGTAATGGTTTTTACACGTTACAACTTTATAATGGACAAAATCCGTTACAAATATAAGAAAAAATTTGTTACAAAATAAGTCATTTAATGTAGTGGATTCTAATTGGAAAGAAGCAATTGATAGCGAAATTGAATCCATTTTGCAAAATCATACATGGGAACTAAAGGATCTTCCACAAGGTTCAAAATCTTTAGGTTACAAATCGATCTACAAAAAAAATTGAAGGCCGATGGATCAAATGATAAATATAAAGCAAGACTTGTGGCTAAAGGCTATAGGCAAAACGAAGGGTTGGATCACTTCGACACATGCTCATCGGTAACGAGAATTACGTCCATTTGAATGTTAATAGCAATAACTGTTATTAATGGACTTGAAAGACATAAAATGAATGTAAAAACCGCTTTCTTAAGCGGTGAATTAGATGAGGAAATTTATATGGAGAGACCTGAAGCCCGGACAAGAAGGAAAAGTGTGTAAGCTTATGAAATCACTTTACGAATTAAAACAAGCACCTAAGCAATGGCATGAAAAAATTGATAATGCAATGTTATCAAATGGTTTCCAAATTAATGAATGCGATAAATGTGTTTATTTTAAAAGCATTCAAAATGCATATGTCATTGTATGCCCCTCTGTTGATGATATACTAATCATGGCTAGTAACCTAGAAATTGTCAAAACTACAAAACATATGTTGAATAGTCGGTTTGACATGAAAGATTTAGGCATTGCCGATGTTATATTAAGAATTAAAATTTATAAAACATCGGATGGACTTATATTATCTCACTCTCATTATAAAGAGAAAGTACTTGAAAATTTTAAGAAGTATGATATTAGTCCCACTAAGACACTAGTAGATGTAAATTTAAATCTACCAAGAAATAATGGTGAAATCATATCTCAACTACAATATTCTCGTATTATCGGCAGTTTAATGTATATCATGAACTGTACACGATCGGACATAGCATACTCTATAAGTAAGCTAAGCTGATTATGAGTAATCCAGGGAGAGATCACTAAAAGGCTATATTAAGACTTCTGGGTTATCTAAAATATATTCAAAACTATAGACCGTAATATTTAAGATATCGGGTCGTTCTTGAAGGACATTATGGTACAAACTAGATATCCGATACAAATGACTCTAAGTCTATGAGTAAGTATGTGTTTACCCTTCGAGGTGTATTCGTATTTTTGAAATCCTCAAAACAAACGTGCATTGCTAGATCGACAATGGAATATGAATTCATTTCACTAGACAAAGCTGGAGAATAGCTGAATGGCTTCAAAATTTCTTAAAGGATGTTCCAAATTGGTAAAAACCTGAGCCCTGAATATATATACATTGTGATAATCAATCGGCGATTGGAAGGGCACAGAATCACATGTACAACGAAAATTCTTGATATATTCGTTGAAAACATAATACCATTAGATAACTTCTCTCAAATGGAATTATCTCAATTGACTATGTAAAGTTAAAAAATAATATAGCGAATCCACAAATGAAAGGTTTAAACTGAGAGAAAGTTGAAATATCATCGAGAGGAATGGGTCTAAAGCCTATAAATAAATAAGAATCAATATAGTGGCAATCCAACCTAGCTAGCTGGAGATCCCAAGATCTAGGTTCAATGGGAAAACCGAACTAAATTTGATTCAGTAAGCACTAGGGATATTTAATCATATCCATTCCAAAGATGTGACGTGCACATCTTCCTCAAAATTAGGATAAGTCATGCTTTTAATGACATCCATATATTAGTATATCTAAGTGGATACTCTTTATGGAAGTCACCTACGTGAGTAAGAAGGGGGACATTTATATGAGAATAATGAAAGGCAAATTCTCTAAAATACTTACGGAATCAAGTGGTGTTCATGACCAAAATTAACACAAACGTGCGAACCAACTGTGTTGAAGAATTATTGTGTGAATATTATTGTCTAGGTTTACAGAAATGATTGACGGTTCAAAGACATAAAGTATATCGATTAACCAAGTAAATCCGATACTAAATCATTAAGAAAAGTTCAAGGCCACTAGGCTACTTCTCTCGATGCAATAAATTTTTAATTTTACTCAACATGTACCTGCATCTGCATCTTGCATATTTTTATATATATCGATATATCATTCATGTGGGGGATTGTTAGAAAATGGGTATTAGATAGCAAATTTTGAGCAACTTTGAGCTCAAATTTAGATGGAACCCACACCACAATATTTGTGGGACCATATACGAACGAGTTCTCCTTCACAAGGAGATTCACGTGGTATACTCACGTGTTCAATTACATTAAGTTATGAATGATAAATAGTCTCCAAAGTGACTCATAAAGCATAAAAGTTAATGAATTGGGAGTGTTTTATCTCTTATCCCACATTGGAAGAGTAGTAGGAATTTAAAGAGTTATTAAATCTCAAATACGAACGAAGGCTTGGATGCCTTTAGTGTATCTCAATTCTTTGAAGGGAAGATGACTAACATTATGCAAGTGTTGGGCTTGGACCAAAAGCCCACATACACGCGCAAGTGTCGTCTGTCCGTCCGGACGACTCAACTTGACTCGGTTGGATTCGGGCTTGGGCTTATAAAAATTCCTTTCTTTTTTTGGCCGAATTTAATTAACTTTCTGGGCCAAATTAATTAATTGTTTGACAGTTGGTGCCAACAGTCAACAGTTAATTTCGATTTTGACAGTTAAAAATAGTTTAACTGTTCCCAATGGTCAAAACCTTTGCTATATATACAGCCTTTCCCCTACAGTTTTAATTGCCGGAAAAAAAATTCCCCTCCAAAAAATTCTGAAAATGCTTCTGCATTATTTCCTTCGTCCAAAAGACTTTTTTTCACATTTTTTCATTACATGTAACTGTTCCGATTAAGTAGAAACACATACTTATGTTCGTTGGAATTAATTATTGTTATGCTACTTAATTAATTTGAAAAATCCGTTATATCCTGGGAGACAACTATTCAACAACCTTGGAGCACACCGGAAGGAATAAATTTGCCTTAAAGAAACTGTTCTACAGGTCTCGAATTTAATATTCTATTTATTAATATATTCTGCAAATTTTGTCTATTACAAATAAGTTTCTTAATTTCATTTTATTTCTGTAATTACTGAGATTAATAATTCTGTTTTAATTTCGAATTTTTATTATCAACTATAACATATGTACGATACTTGAATGTAATCGAGTTTGTTATTTTTATAAAAAAATTAATTTGCCGTTTAGACCGATTAGGACCTAGACCAATCAAACTAAAATCGAATAATATCGAGATCGACGGTCTGATCCAGTCTCTGTCTTTAATCTTGTAGGACCGATTAATTTGGTCTGGTACCAAAAATGCCCCTAATTCAGATCGGACGGTGAAAACTTCTAATCACACGACCATGAAAACCACCGCCCCCATCTCTCCCTCTTCTCTGCGAAGACTACTTCGCCCAACTGCAACTCATCTCTCACTCATTGTGGGTTATATTTGATTATGAAATGATTTGGGGTTTCGATTTGTTTGGTGGTTTGAGGTTATGGAAGTGGTGGTTTTGGGTTCGATTAGATGGCGATAAAGGAGAAAAATTAGGGAGGTGGTGGTGATGATGATGAGTTATCTTTTTCTCCGATAGTTTATTATAGGGATTTTACTGAGTTTGATTCGTCGGTGTGTGATAGATGGCCAACTGTTGTGTAATAGTGGGCGGTGGGTGTGGAGGTGGGCATTGTTGGTTGTTCAATAACTTTTTTTGGGTGGTGGTGGTTTGTGAAAATTGGACGGTGCTCGTGTGTGAAAGTTGGGCGACGGTGGTGTATGAAGATGGGTGGTGGAAATTGCCACTTGTTTTGGGAATTTTGGCGCTGTTTGGTTATCCCAAAATTGTAAATTGTATCATTAATAAATTGTCCCATTTACAAATTGACTCATTAATTGTGTTTGGTTTCATTAATGAAATGATTCATTAATTGTCCCATTTTAGCTCATGTGTAAAATCTGAAATTGGATCATTTCACAAAAAATGTGAAATGAATCCATTTGAAATAGAAGTCACATTAAGTGCATGTCCCTTCTCCCCATTCCTCTTCCTCTCCCCCTCTCCCTCTCTCTTTCCCTCCCCTTCTCTCTTGATTTGTTTTTATATTTTTTTCATAGAACCTTAACATCAATTTCAAATTACCAAACATCGTGTAAAATTGGATTTCACTCATTTCAAATTCACTCATTTATAATTCAGTAATTCACAATGAAACAATTTACATAATCAAACAATTTGCGCAACCAAACTGGGCCTTAGTCAATACGAATTAATCTATAAACTATTGAAGACATAAACTACATCAATTAGTTTTTATTATTTTTTAATTAATGCATATATAAGAAAATGGTATTTTTGTCATTTAACTATTTTTAATGATCATGTGGAAGTCACATGTGCAAACTTAGACAAATTTTTAACAAAACCCAAATGTAAGGGTGGTAAACGGATGCATACGGAGTGAATACCATGCTATTCATATCCGTATCGGCTATCTAGATGCATTATTTATATTCGTATCCATATCCACTCAGATAGTAAAAACAATTATCCATATTTGTAGCATCTCGAATTCCCCGAATTCAGATATTATTCGTATTCGTTTACATTACTTATCTATTACAATTGACTTGCCTCTTTTAACATGTAATATCAATACTCAACTCAACTCAACAAAGCATTTTCTCAATTATTTGGGGTCGGCTACATAAATCCTATTTTTCCATTCCATTCTGTCCAGTGCAATATCTTCGGTTAAACCACATGATATCATGTCCTTTTTTATAATATCCCACCAAGTCAATTTAGGCTTACCTCTACCCCTTGTGTTACCATCAATACTAACTAAATCACTCTTTCTTACACGAGCATCCATTGGTCTACACTTGACGTGTCCAAACCATCTAAGTCGATTTTCTCTCAATTTATCTTCTATAGGAGCTACTTTTACCGTTTCACGAATTTGTTCATTTTTAATTTTATCCTTTCGAGTTTTACCACAAATCCATCTTAGCATTCGCATCTCCACCACACTCATTTTCTGCACATTTTGTTTCTTGGTTGCCCAACACTCTGTCCCATATAACATAGCGGGTCTAATGGCCGTCCTATAATATTTACCTTTTAACTTCAAAGGTATACGCATATCACACAAAACGCCGGTAGCACTTCTCCACTTAACCCAGCCTGCTCTAATCCTATGAGTAACATCATCACTAATATCTCCATCTTTTTGGATAATCGATCCTAAATAACGAAAATGATCATTTCTAGGTATCTCTTGACCCTCCAATTTCACCACATCTCCATTTGTCCTCCTATTACTACTAAAATTGCACTCCACATATTCTGTTTTAGTTCTGCTTATTTTAAATCTTCTTGTTTCTAAAGTTTCTCTCCACAATTCCAACCTAGCATTAATCCATGTCTTAGTCTCATCCACTAAAACAATATCATCTGCAAATAGCATACACCATGGCACCTCATCTTGTATTTGTCCAGTCAACTCATCCATAACAAGCGCAAAGAGATAATGACTTAATGCTGAACCTTAGTGTAGACCTACCGTAATTGAAAATTCACTACTTTCTCTGGCTGATGTTCTTACTGTAGTCATCGCACCATCATACATATCCTTGATCACATCAATATATCTGCGAGTCACTCCTTTTTTATGTAGAATCCACCATATTATATCTCTGGGTATCCTATCATACGCCTTCTCCAAATCTATAAAAATCATATGAAGATCCTTCTTTTTCTCCCTATACCTCTCCATTAATCTCCTCAATAAATAGATTGCTTCCATTGTTGACCTCCCAGGCATAAACCCAAATTGATTCTCAGATATTGTTGTCTTTAATCTCAATCTATATTCAATCACTCTCTCCCAAAGTTTCATTGTATGACTTATTAAATTAATACCACGATAATTTGAACAACTTTATATGTCCCCTTTATTTTTATAAATAGGTACTAAAACATTTTTTCTCCATTCATCGGGCATCCTATTAGTCATTAAAATTCTATTGAATAATTTTGTAATCCATGAAACTCCATCCTCCCCTAAGCACTTCCAAACCTCAATAGGGATACCATCTGGTCCTAAAGCCTTCCCTGTTTTCATCTTTTTTAGAGAAATCCTGACCTCTGTTGTCCTAATTCTGCGAAAAAATATATTTTCTCGAGTCTCCCTAAGTTCCTCTATATCTAATCTACTCCCATTATCTCCATTTAATAACCTCTCAAAGTAGTTTTTCCATCTTTCCATAATTTCATCATCTTTGACTAGGACTCTCGAATCATCACTTTTGATACACTTAACGTTATTAAAATCTTTTATTTTCCTGGCCCTAAGTTTATCAAGATTATAAATACTTTTTTCTTCTAATTAAACATCGGGTGATCAGGCCTTTATTAAATTAAAACAGGTTTCTCAAATGGTTCATTTTTAGCATCACTGTCGAAAACTTTTTAATTACTAATTCCCTAAGTAAAAATTAGACCGGTGCCAAATTTTATCTTTCTTAAAACAGACAAATCAACTATGCGGAATAAAGAATAAAAATAACCATGTATTATAACCCAATCAACAAAGTGTGAGTACAAAAGAATAAGAGTAATACCGAATAAACCATCGGCTAAAATCCCAAAATAATAGTATAACAACCACCAGTCCGAAACTAAACATCTGAGACTAATACCGGACCACAAGTCCATACAAAGAATAGTGTGAGATCCTGCACTAGATCTGAATGAGAGATATCGTCTAATCAAAATCCTGTAAGCATCCACTGTGCTTCAGCTTCGAGTCCCTGGGATGAAATCATCATACATGGCGTCCCTGTGGCTGGACACCTAAAAGGTTTTGAAAATATTTTATAGCAAGAGTTAGTACTCAAAACATTTTGAAAATATTTAATAAGCGTTTATCACAATATAAAATGCGGTTATTGATTACACATGTTAGGTTCTCGTACACTCTCTTGAGTTTACTCACCCCTCATCTTTTGTGCACACCTAACGTTCTACACTTATCCTACCTAGCCATATCTTCTAAGCTAACTAGGACTAAGTAATCATCTGAACTTATCTATACTTAATGTGACAACCCGAATTGAATTATGATAAATCATGTTTAAATCATGATTAGCTTATGTGATATGGATAATATGTTATTAGTATATATATAATGTTACATCATTATGTTTAGTTTAATCCTACCTTCATAAATCTTGAGGTATTGAATTAGTTACAACTGTGAAATTTTAAAGTATTCGGTAGAAATGTTCCAGTTGGAGGCTAGTTTCGACCTTTATGACATAACAATGAACTTGAGGTATAAACTAGATATTTGTAGATATATGAGTTAAGTTTATAACAAAATAAACGGTTCATCGAACGGACATCCGAGTGGGAAGATATTGTCTTTTTACGAACAGGGGGTAAAGTAGTCATTTAGCCTTAAATGATATTTTGTTTTATATAATGCCACATGTTATATTTTGATTGGACCAAGGGGGGTGACCTTATGCCGACTTATAACCCTTTAATTAAGGTCTTCCTTCATCATATTTCAGCCATGGAAGAGTTTTAACCTAAGGAAAGAGAGTTTTTAAGTTTAGGAAGAAAGTGTTTGGAGAAATTGAAGAAAAATTCATAGAAAAATTACGTAAAAGCCCCTAAGGTATTTCCATCCATAAATCTTGTTTATTTTTTTGTATTACTTATTTAAATGAGTGAAATAATAATTTTTTTACTAAAATTCCATGTCTTGATGTGTACTTATGGATAGATGCAAGTTTAAGCAAACTTGAATGTGTAAACCCTTAAGATTGTTTTGTTTAGGAACCTTATTTATTCAAACATCCATATATTTTTTTATACTTACTAGAATTGATTGATTCCAATTGGAGATTAACCTGGACCCATATATGTATGACATATCCTAAAATCCTGTGAAAATACCAAGAAATGAGTATTTGGTGAGAGTTTGAAGTTCGGGTATGAAATCTGCCCTAAGGGTGAAAGTATGCTCGTCATGTGTTCGGTGTTTTGCTTGACATAGCAAACGAACCTTAAAAATTATGAAATTTTAATATTGTATTTTTCAATATGTTTAATGATGTTGGGTGAAATATCATAAAAATTTATGATGTATAAAAATTATGAAAATTCCTGGAAGTTGAATGAACGATAAAAGAGCCTATAGGGAATATTGGTTATGTGGTAAAGATATGGGCATATCTTGCCCTAGGAAAATTGAAATACCGCACTGTCTTTTGTATTGGAATCCTAATATGACAAGTATTGAATTACCAAGAATAAATTAATGTATATTTGGTCTATGATTTGGATATGTTAAATATATTAACATGGATTTGGATGGAACTTCACTTGTGATAAATGATTTGAATGGAATCATGTGATGCTTATGGATTGAATTATGTTTAAATCATTCTTTGGATTATTGATATTATTATGATGATACAAATATTTTAAGAATGATAGGAAGGGAAGAAGAGTTGATTGAACAAGTACCAGATAAAGGCAAGGGAAAAGCCAGTTAAACTATCAAGGTGAGTGTACTTATGATTGTTCATATATAGATATGAAAATGATATGTTGGATTTGAATATAGCACTAAGAGCGGATTTGTTTGAATACTTTGGTATTCAGGATTTGTTTGGATATTCGAATATTCAGGATTTGTTATTGCCAATGGGTAGAATTATTTGGATCTTATGATCCAGGATTTGTTATTGCCAATGGGCATAATTATTTGGATCTCATGATCCAGGATTGGAATTGGACAAAGATCCAATGATTTGTTGGAACTTATGTTCCAGGATTTGTTATTGCCAATGGACAGAATTATTTGGATCTTATGATCCAGGATTTGTTATTGCCAATGAGCAGAATTATTTGGATCTTATGATCCAGGATTTGTTATTGCCAATAGGCAAGATTGTTCGGATTTTATATCCACCGATTCGATATAGAATTTGTATTCCATTGCAGGTAAGGAGTACCTCACTAAGCTAAATGCTTAGGATTTATATTTTAACAATTTCAGGTTTGTACGCTGCCAGCTAGGATACCATATTATCGGTAACTTTGAGAGTTGCACCGTTGGAGAGAGTTGGGGTTTAAATATGGGAATTTTATCATTGTCACACTGAATGTTTTAATATACTCACACATTGTATATATTGAGTCAGCAGGGATTGAGTTGATGATTGTAATATTTAATCATAGTATTTTATGTCCGCTTAATTATGACTCTGATATTGATTTCGTTATAGTACAAGAATAATATTATGTTGATTATGCACATTATGCAGTAAAATAGGGATAAACGAATTATATTTCCAATGGGCTCAAGATTATGATTTAATTATTCTAATAATAAATGATTAGTATGGATATTGGGTTTCGGGTGTGACCATTAGTGGTATCAGATCGTGGTTATTAGTTCTGGACGTGTGTGACGGTTAGGTGGCAGTATTGAATTGATTTGATATTTATGAATTATTTATGTACTAACCAATAGTTTAGTATTATAAACTGTTATTATTGGTTGTTAGAACTTTGTTGTATTACAGATAATTCCAGATGGAACCTGGGAATGGACAACCTAGAGAAGAGGGAGCAGCTTCTTGTACAGACAATACTGAAGTAGAGCAAAGTGTTGCTGGAAGGGATAGAGTGCAGGAGCAGCCTACAGAGATGAAAATAATGGGACAGGCAATATTGAGGATGGCAGAACAACAGGAAAGAAATATGGCAGAGCAGCAGGCTAGATATCTAGAATCAAAGACTGTGGCCAGGATTGAGAAAGAGGCAAGGAAGAAAATTAAGGATTCTATACATGAGAAGTTTTTGAAGTTGAACCCTCCAGAATATTCAGGGTCAGTTGAACCTACAAAAGCTGAGATGTGGGTCAGGGATATAGAAACTATATTTGCATTTATGAAGGTTCCAGATAACCAGAAAGTGAATCTAGTTGTGTTTAAGTTGAAAGGAGAGGCGAAATATTGGTGGGAAGCCAGCAACCATTTGGTGCCCAGGATGGGAGGTACTGATGTTATTACTTGGGCTAAATTTATTAAAGCTTTGTATGTTAAGTATTTCCCTAAAGTTTATAGGAGGGAGAAACTGAGGGAATTTATAAATTTGACCCAAGGTAAAATGTTTGTGAGGGAGTATGAGGTTAAATTTACTTCTTTGTCTAGATTTGCAACTAAATATGTGGAGAATGAAGAAGATAAATGTAGTAAGTTTCAAGATGGACTGATTTGGCCTATTCAAAACAGAGTGGCCACTTATGAGTTAGAAGATTATGCTTCTCTGGTAAACAAAGCCACGATAGCAGAAAGGCAAATGAACCAAGGGGTGGCGAGTAGAGAGAGTTTTAGGAAAAGTAGATTCGACGCATCTCACTCTAAGGGAGGTGAGGGTAGAAGTGTTAAGATGGAACCTCATAAATTTCAGAGAGGTGGTGGAGATAGTGGTAGAGGTCAGGGGAGATTTGGTAGAGATACTAGGGGTGGAGGATCTTTTGGTTCAGTTAGAAAGTCAGGGAGAGGTGAGACCCCAATAGGAGGTGTTATATGTTTCTTTTGTAAAGAGGAAGGGCATTATAAATCTAAGTGTCCTATGCTTAAAGGAGTGGAATGCTACCATTGTCATCAAGTGGGGCATGTTAAGAAGAATTGTCCGCAGTTGGCAGAGACTCCAGCAGCACCTAGTGAAGCAGCAAGCAGAGTGTTACCTCCAGGCAGTGGAGCGAAAAGTGTGGGTATAGGACAAGCTAGTGGTTCCAGGCCAGGTGGACGAGTCTTTAAGATGAAAGAAGCTCAGATTACTCCAGATGTGGTGACAGGTACACTTTTTGTTACTGATAGAAGTGATTATGTTTTGATTGATCCTGGTTCCACACATTCTTTTGTGTCCTATGCTTTTGTTATATACCTGAATAGACCATGTACTCGTTTAGATGTGGGGTTGGGTATTTATATGCCTCTAGGGGATATGGTTGTAGCTGAATATGATTTTCGTGATTGTGTTTTGACTGTGGGGTCTAGAGATACAAGTATAGATCTACTTCCATTGGATATTTTTGATTTTGATATAATTCTGGGAATGGATTGGTTATCTAAATATCATGCATCTATGGATTGTTTCTGTAAGAAAGTTGTTTTTAATATGCCTGGTGAGCCTGAATTTAAATTTGTGGGGGAAAGGAAAATTGTTCTCAGTTGCATCATTTCTGCTATTTAGATGAGGAAATTATTGAGTAAGGGTTGTGAGGGTTTTATTGCATATGTTCTTGACACTAGGAAGGGGGATTTACAATTAGTCGATGTTCCTATTATACGGGATTTTCTTGAAGTGTTTCCTAGTGAGTTGCCAGGGTTACCTCCAGAAAGAGAAGTTGAATTTAGTATTGAATTAGCACCGGGGACAACCCCTATTTCCATGGCACCGTATAGAATGGCATTTGCTGAGTTGAAAGACCTCAAGATTTAGTTGCAAGATTTACTTGATAGGGGGTTCATACAGCCTAGTGTATCTCCATGGGATGCACCAGTTTTATTTGTAAAGAAGAAAGATGGTACCATGCATTTGTGTATTGATTATAGGCAACTGAATAAAGCTACAATTAAGAACAAATACCCTTTACGTCGTATAGATGATTTGTTTGATCAGTTACAGGGTGCTAAAGTGTTTTCAAAAATAGACTTACGATCGGGTTATCATCAGTTGAGGGTCAAGGAGAGTGATATTTCTAAAACTGCTTTTCGTACTTGGTATGGTCATTTTGAATTTCTGGTGATGCCTTTTGGGGTGACTAATGCTCCAACTGTATTTATGGATCTTATGAACCGGGTACTTCATCCTTTTGTTGATTCATTTGTGATAGTTTTTATCGATGATATTCTAATTTATTCACGTGATGTGGTTGAACATGAAAAGCATCTCACAACTATTTTGAATCTGTTAAAATATAAGAAGTTGTATTCCAAGTTTAGCAAGTGTGAATTTTGGCTATCACAAGTTGTATTTTTAGGCCATGTTGTTTCTGGAGATGGTATATGTGTTGATCCTAAAAAGGTAGAAGCTATTGTAAAATGGGAGAGGCCCAATAACGTGACTGGGGTGAGGAGTTTTCTTGGTTTAGCTGGGTATTATAGAAGGTTTATTAATGGATTTTCTTCAATTGCCTTGCCGATGACTAAACTAACCCGAAAAGATGTTAAGTTTGAATAGAATTCTGATTGAGAAAATAGTTTTGATGAATTGAAAAAGAGGTTGGTAACTGCACCTGTTCTTACTATTCCACACGGTGGTGATGGTTTTGTTATTTATACTAATGCTTTACATCAGGGGTTGGGTTGTGTTTTTATGCAGCATGGTAGAGTTATTGCTTATGCTTCTAGGCAGTTGCGTACACATGAACGTAATTATCCTACACATGATTTAGAGCTTGCTGCTATTATGTTTGCTTTGAAATTATGGCGTCATTATCTATATGGTGAGGTATGTGAAATTTTTACTGACCATCAAAGCCTTAAGTATTTATTTTCTCAGAAGGAGTTGAATTTGAGGTAGAGGCGGTGGATGGAGTTAATTAAATATTATGATTGTAAAATTCACTACCATCTGGGGAAGGCGAATGTAGTTGCAGATGCTTTGAGTTGAAAAGCTTCAGGCAGGTTATCTTGTATTCAGTGTGCTAGAGTTTGTCATATTATAGAGTTGAGATTGATGGGAGTGGAATTACAACTAGCTGATGGGGACAGATTCTTTGCTCATGTAAGCGTGAGGCCTCTATTAGCTACTCTTATTCATGATTTGCAAAGTCAGGATCCTTTTCTTGAGAAAAAACAGCAAGAATTCCGAGATGGTAAGTCTGATGATTTTTGTATTGTTAATGATGGTAATTTATTGTACAAGCAACAGTTATGTGTGCCTAATGTGGGTGAATTGAAAGAGGAAATTTTATATGAGGCTCATAATTCCATTTATACTATGCATCCTGGTAGTACTAAAATGTATAGGGATTTGAAGGAGCATTATTGGTGGAATAATATGAAGAAGAAAATAGCTGATTTCGTTATTAGGTGCCTTATATGCCAGCAAGTGAAAGTGGAGCATCAGAAACCTGCTGGTTTGCTTCAATCGTTGCCAATACCGGAGTGGAAATGGGATCATGTAATGATGGATTTTGTGGTTGGGCTTCCTCGATCTCAAAAGGGGTCAGATTCAATTTGGGTAGTGGTAGATATGTTAATCAAGTCAACTCACTTTCTAGCAGTCAAGACTACATATACAGTTGATAGGTATGCTAGATTGTATGTTAATAAAATTATTCGATTACATGGAGCACCTGTTTCTATTATTTGAGATAGGGACCCTAATTTTACATCTAGATTTTGGGATAGCTTGCAGTATGCTATGGGTACTAACTTGAAGTTTAGTACGGATTTTCATCCTCAGACAGACGGGCAGTCTGAAAGGATAATACAGATTTTGGAAAATACGCTTAGAGCTTGTGTGCTTGATTTCAAAGGTAATTGGGATGAATATTTGCCTTTGATAGAATTTGCATATAACAATAGTTTTCAGTCTACTATTGGTATGGCTCCATATGAATCATTGTATGATAGACGATGTCGTACGCCGATATGTTGAGGTGAAGTTGGTGAAAGGAAGATAAAGGGTCCAGAATTGATTGAAGTCACCACTGAAAAAGTGAAGATTATTCGAGATAGAATGAGAACGGCTCAAAGAAGACAGAAAAGTTATGTAGATAAGCGGCGAAAAGATTTAGAATTTCAGAAGGGGGATTATGTGTTTCTTCGGATATCGCCATGGAAAGGAGTTATGAGGTTTGGAAAGAAAGGTAAATTAAGTCCACGCTACATTGGACCTTATGAAATCCTTGAGAAAGTCGGGATGGTTGCCTACAAGTTACCGTTACCACCAGAGTTAGCTCGGTTACATGATTTTTTTCATGTTTCTATGTTAAGAAAGTATGTAGCGTATCCTTCACATGTGTTGGTGAAACAGTCTATTGAGTTAAAGGAAGACTTGAGTTATGTGGAAGAACCACTTATTATCGTGGATAGGAAGGAACAAATATTGAGATCAAAAGTGATCCCACTTGTGAAAGTTGTGTGGCGAAGGCATTCCATGGAAGAGGATACATGGGAGAGCGAGGATACCATGAAGATTAATTATCCGTATTTGTTTGATTCGGTCAACCAAGGTATGTCAATTTCGGGGACGAAATTTCCTAACAGGGGGAGAATTGTGACAACCCGAATATAATTATGACAAATCATGTTTGAATCATGATTAGCTTATGTGATATGGATAATATGTTATTAGTATATACATAATGTTAAGTCATTATGTTTAGTTTAATCCAAGGTTCTAAAAAATGCGGGGCGTGATTGAGGCGTGGAGGCCAAGCCTTAAGCCTTAGAAGCCTAGGCGGGCCTAGTCGTAAAAAGGCGTGAAAAGGCGTTCAGGCCTTCTTAATATATTTTAATATTTTTTAACCATAACAAGGCTATTAAAATACAAAAATTGTACAAATCATAAAAATATGTCTGAATATCTCCAAATTAAAATACTATTTGATTATTTTGGATGAGATAATGGTCCGGTTTGTAAACAAATTCTTTTAAAGGCGACATCATTTCACTAAATCATTGTTGTTTTTAGAAAAAAGTGTGCCTTAAGGGTTTTACCAAGAATAAGGCGTGAAAAGCGTAAGGCGAGGCGTTTCTCCCAAGCCTTAAGCCTAGGTGTGCCTAGGCGGAGCCTAGGCGGGTTTTTTAGAACAGAACTTTAATCCTACCTTCATAAAGCTTGAGGTATCGAATTAGTTACAGCTGTGAAATTTTAAAGTTTTCGGTAGGAATGTTCCTCTTGGAGGCTAGTTTTGACCTTTATAACATAACAATGAACATCAGGTATAAACTAGATATTTGTAGATATATGATTTAGGTTTATAACAAAACAAACGGTTCATCGAATGGACATCCGAGTGGGAAGATATTGTCTTTTTACGAACAGGTGGTAAAGTAGTCATTTAGCCTTAAATGATATTTTGTTCTATATAATGCCACATGTTATATTTTGATTGGACCAAGGGGGGTGACCTTATGCCGACTTATAACCCTTTAATTAAGGTCTTCCTTCAGCATATTTCAGTCATGGAAGAGTTTCAACTAAAGGAAAGAGAGTTTTGAAGTTTAGGAAGAAAGTGTTTGGAGAAATTGAAGAAAAATTCATAGAAAAATTACGTAAAAGCCCCTAAGGTATTTCCATCCATAAATCTTGTTTATTTTTTTGTATTCCTTATTTAAATGATTGAAATAATCATTTGTTTACTAAAATTCCATGTCTTGATGTGTACTTATGGATAGATGCAAGTTTAAGCAAACTTGAATGTGTAAACCCTTGAGATTGTTTTGTTTAGGAACCTTGTTTATTCAAACATCCATATATTTCTGTATACTTACTGGAATTGATTGATTCCAATTGAATATTAACCTGGACTCATATATGTATGACATATACAAAAATCTTGTGAAAATACCAAGAAATGAGTCTTTGATGAGAGTTTGAAGTTCGGATATGAAATCTGCCCTAAGGGTGAAAGTATGTCCGCCATGTGTTCGGTGTTTTGCTTGACCTAGCAAACGAACCTTAAAAATTATGAAATTTTAATATAATATTGTTCAATATGTTTACTGATGTTGGGTGAAATATCATAAAAATTTATGATGTATAAAAATTATGAAAATTCCTGGAAGTTGAATGAACGATAAAAGAGCCTATAGGGAAGATTTGTTATGTGGTAAAGAAATGGGCATATCTTGCCCTAGGAAAATTGAAATATCGCACCGTCTTTTGTTTTGGAGTCCTAATATGATAAGGATAGAATTAACAAGAATAAATGATTGTATATTTGGTCTATGATTTGGATATGTTAAATATATTAACATGGATTTGGATGGAACTTCACATGTGATAAATGATTTGAATGGAATCATGTGATGCTTATGGATTGAATTATGTTTAAATCATTCTTTGGATTATTGATATTATTGTGATGATACTAATATTTTAAGAATGATAGGAAGGGAAGAAGAGCTGATTGAACAAGTACCAAATAAAGGCAAGGGAAAATCCAGTTAAACTATCAAGGTGAGTGTACTTATGATTGTTCATATATAGATATGAAAATGATATATTGGATTTGAATATAGATCTAAGAGCGGATTTGTTTGAATAATTCAGTATTTAGGATTTGTTTGGATATTCAAATATCCAGAATCTGTTTTTGCCAATGGGAAGAATTATTTGGATCTTATGATCTAGGATTTATTATTGCCAATGGGCAGAATTATTTGGATCTTATGATCCAGGATTGGAATTGGACAAAGATCCAATGATTTGTTGGAACTTATGTTCCACAATTTGTTATTGTCAATGGACAAAATTATTTGGATCTTATGATCCAGGAATTGTTATTGCCAATGGGCAGAAATATTTGGATCTTATGATCTAGGATTTGTTATTGCCAATGGACAGGATTGTTCGAATTCTATATCCACCGATTCGATATAGAATTGGTATTCCATTGCAGGGTAGGAGTACCTCACTAAGCTAAATACTTACGGTTTATATTTTAATAATTTCAGGTTTGTACGCTGCCAGCTAGGATACCATATTATCGGTAACTTTGAGAGTTGCACCGTTGGAGAGAGCTGGGGTTTAAATATGGGGATTTTATCATTGTCACAATGAATGTTTTAATATACTCACACATTGTATATATTGAGTCAGCAGGGATTGAGTTGATGATTGTAATATTTAATCATAGTATTGTATGTTCACTTAATTATGACTCTGATATTGATTTCGTTATGGTACAAGAATAATATTATGTTGACTATGCACATTATGCAGTAAAATATGGATAGACGAATTATATTTCCAATGGGCTCAAGATTATGATTTAATTATTCTAATAATAAATGATTAGTATGGATATTGGGTTTGGGGTGTGACACTTAAGTTCTCGTATCGCCCACACAGTACATCCATTTCATTAACATCTCGCGAAGGTTAATTAATACTCAAGTAACATTTCACCTATGTTATGTTACAAAACTTCTCATTTAGTTTCACTACTAAATTTCTATAATTATCACAATTTCTATCTTCCCACTTTTGTAATTAAGTTTCACTACTTAAATTACTAAATAGATATTCTCTATCTAACGTTACGTTTGGTAATTAAGTTTCACTACTTAACTTACCAGTTCGGTATGTATCTTTAAATACATAATATATATCAATCTACTAATACACAGAAGTAGAATATCATCAAGTATATATTTCACACACAATATATACTAAATATCAGTCATTACTATTTTATCTTTTTCATACACGTAAATGACACTTGGTCCGGAATGATTCATCGACCCTAAGTAAGAATTGGTTCGGAATGATACATTGACCCCAATTATTTATATACACAAATTCTGGCTCGGACTCTTTCATCACGCCACCTGTTCAAAGGTTTGGTTCGGCATTTTACAACGACCCCAAACATATAATAACCCTATGTTAGTTCGGAATATCTCATCGACCCTAACATAGTTAATTTAGGTATAGTTCTCTCGACCTAAAAGATCATATAATTCAGTAGGTACATGCCCGACCTATTAATTATGTTCGTACGTAATATTTTAATCTCTTATATCTACCGTACAATATTCGCTTTACGATTTATCTCATTAATCGCATTTATTTGAGTATTCACACAACTCTAAGGGTCCTAGTTACCCCTCACATATAATTTCAGTAGTTATTACTTACCCTAATGGTCTATTACTTGAATTGACTTTACCTCGCCTCGTAACTCAATTCTGAATTCCCCGATACTCTATTAAATCGGATTATTCTCGTCGGTCCATAATCCAATCCCTACACCCAATGGTCTTATCGGGACTCAATAATATACTGGTCTTATTCTCACTCTCATATAAGTATAATATAAATCCTAGGATACCCATTCATTCCCGAAAATCAAAGAAACCTTAAACACGGAAAATTCGGGAAAACCTGCTTACGTCGATTGATCGACTAGTGGGTTCGATCGATCGATCGACATTCGAGACCGATCGATCGATCGAGCAAGGGCAGACGCAGTTCATCTTCTTCGTTAACCTCTTCCTCCATTAACAAATCTCCAAACTTCATTATAGTCCACCAAACTTCGATCCAATGATCCTAACATGTTTCCACATATACAAGGACAATTTCTAACGTTTCAAATACATCAAAACCTCAATTCCTTTAAAGAAATAGTGAATTAAACCCAGAATTTCTTAAAACCCTAGTTATGGTGTTCTTCCCATATATTCATTCAAAACCCAGATTTTATTCCGAAATAATCATCAAGTCTACTCTGAATATTAATCATCTACATATGTTAAATCATTCTACATGCGATTCCTATCCCAACATGTATAAATATCATTATTCTCCTATCAAGATATTTATTTAACAAAACTATTCAAAAACCCTACACATGGGTATTATAACTCTATAATTTTTGCAATAAACAACTTGCCTTGACAAAGGAAATCTGATTTCGTGGAGTTGATGATGGATTGATGATTCTCTTCTTCAATGCTTCCTCCTTTGGCAACCCAACCTCCTCAAAAGCATCTTCTAAGCCTTGAGAATGGTTTTCTCCTTCTCTCTAATGGTATTGGTGTTTACATGGGCTTTCTAACCCTAACCCCTCTTTCATACGGCTGATAAAAGGCTCTCAAATTCGTAGGTCTCCATACCCTCTCATGTTAAAAGACCAAAACCCCCCTGAACGGTCTCGGTTTAGTCCAAAATTACCCCGAGACTCAACTAGTACCCCCGGGTATACTATTTTGACTAATTTGACCCTTCCGGACTCATCTGTGACCTCTAAATTATCATTTGAGTCACTCAAAAATATTACTCCTTCTCACCCTAAAACGGTCTACACGCGTTAAGTAACTATTTACTACTCGCACTAAGTAAATATTATGAGGCAATATAAATCGGTATCTATCTCTCGATTCCATAATTACAATTTTTAAAAAATCTCATTAAATTACTCCTCTTATGTAATTTAAATTAAGCCGTATTTTCTCATTAAATTCTCCAATTTAATTAAATAGAATATTTAGAAATACGAGGTATTACATGAAAGAGAAAGGTTTATAGGTCAAATGTTTTGTTCGCTTTTTATTGTTTTCTATTTTTTTTTTCTTGTCAAGCCATTCATTATCTTTGGATTTTTAAGAAAGTATTATTTCTTTTTTTTTTAAATGAGTGAAAAGTGATTATTAATATTTTATATTATATATTTATATTTTACATTACATATAATAAATATTATAAATAATAATTATGTATAACGAATATTAATCATAAATTATTATTAAATACAATACGGATAACCGCAATTATGGATACTTCTCCTTGGATACGGATTATCCGTGTCGGATACACATACTATCCGTATCCATATCTGTATTCGGATATCTTTTCGAATAATTATGACCAAAATTTGGACTTCGATACCGGACTGATTTGGATTTTCAAATATCCGTTTAACACCTAGCCAAATGGATTGGAGTAGTTTGAAACAACTCAATAGTACAAGGGGATGGGTTATGAGGTAAAAAAACCACGAGGGGGTGATCCGAAAACCAAAATAATACAAGGTACTTTACTATAATTTATCCTTTTATTTATGTTGAATTTGATGTCTATCCAAAATGTATCACCCTGTACATCCCAATTATCTTTATATACCACATTCTTGGCATTGGTTAGTGAAAAAGGTTGAGGATTTGATAAGTCATAAAAAAGGAATATATATCAAATAATTCCACGAACATTTTTTAGTACACTTTTGGTCCAAGTCTTTTTATTTTGTTTCAAAAAGTCTCTCACCACATAAAAATACTCAAAAAAAGGAGCTTCGGTGAGTGTCGCCGGAGTTTTAGCAGGGGGAGAGGTGGGCCGGGGAGTCGCTAGCGCGAACCTTTAAAAATAAAAAAATATTTATTAATGAATGTTTGAAGAAATTTTTGAAACAAAATAAAAAAAAATTGACTAAATATATATTAAAAAATGTTTACAAGATCTTTTATAATTGATTAAAAATAGGGTACATCTATTAACACTGCATCCCATTCTTAAGGCACTCCAAAAAAATTTACAATGACAATCTTACCCTTGTCTCTCTCATGACTTCCCAAATATACTACAATCCTATTAGTAATTGTTCAAATGTTGATAAACTTTTTTAAAACGTTCATAAAAAAATTTATACACTACAAGAAAAATACCTATTCACGACGCTTTTATAAATTAATTTCCATCACTCGTAAGTTGAGCATTGTAAATGATTTTATACATTTGGTTTCACATCTCATTTTTAATTGGCCGACCTAAATGATTTTTTTTGAGTCATTATACAACGGCTTAATTATAAGCACCATAATTTGTGCTAAAAAAGATTCCCTCTCCGAGTCAAAGCCGTCTCTTCCAAAACTGTCTAAACCCCTCTTCATCACGACACCGACTCTTCCATATCCAAATTCTCACCTCGATCTTCCTCTTCATCACAACGCTAAAGACCATCTTTTCGATGCCTTCCCATCGCATACCCTAAGAAAACAAAATATCTCCATTTCTCTCCAATACCAGCAAACCTAAGTTTGGCCAATTTACTCTCACACCCTAAAATAGATTCTAGACAAATACATACATGACACTGCATTTTTCAAGGTATATATGAAATTTTCTAACTTATTTGGATATAATGCATTTTCTCCATAGATTTCATTAATTTTGATGTTCTTTTTTGCATCCTATTGAGTTCGTTTGTTCGTATGTACCTATTTTGAATTTATTTCTTGATATAATGGAATGTCATTTTCTTGTTTGATAAAATTTCACTATTAAACACTTTCTTTCACTTGGCTTATTTATTTATTTGTTGTTGTGTTTGCATTTTTTCCTTAACTGAAATCAAAAAAATTTTAACAAGTTCAATTTTTTTCACTCCTATGGTTCTCGTTCAACTTGATCGTAGCTCTATATTCTCTGTCAAAAGTCATCGCATATCGCTGCCTCGTCGTCGCAAGTTGTTGTCTTTTCTCCCCCAACTCACTACAAGCCTTTAGGCAATCACATAAGGTATGTTATTTTACATTTAAACCTAGTTTTGTTTGCTTTAATTTGCATTTTAACTGATTTTGGATGGAAATGTAATTGGAACAAATACCTTTTGGAATGTATGTATTACTTTGGCCAGACAATTTTTGGATGTATATATTGGTAGGATAACTTTTGGATGTAGATATTGGCATGACAACTTTTGAATTTCTATATGTGTATGACTAGTTAGAATTGATATTGAGAACATTTGTGTTGATTTTATTTCGTAGGACAACTTTCGAATGTAATATATGGATATGCATTCAAGTGAAGCGTCCTATAAAAACTATACTTAGGATACTTTTGGACAGGTGGTAGGTAGTGAAAGAATTTTTTGCAACTCGTGTAAATAACGTGTCTTAAAAAACTTTATTTTTAAGACGTTTTGTTTTAATTTTTTGCAACCCTTATAAATAGTGCGTCTTAAAAAGCTCTATTTTTTAAGACGATTTTTTGAATTTTTTATGATAGTGGTTTTTAAGACGCTTTCGATTATGATTAAAAGTGACGTAAATAGCTTTTTATGATACTTTTTAGCCGTTGTAAAAAGACTTTTTTCTTTTAGTGATAGTATTGAAAAGATGTTCTAATAATAATTGTTTTGAGAGTTTTTCACAAAACTGTTTTAAGAATGTAAAAAAATTGTTGTTTATATGAAAAATAGATTTTTAAAACAATCAAAACAATTGTTTTTCAATAGTTAACAATATTTCAAACTATTTATCAAAGTTTTTTTTAAAAAAATTAAGATAGTTTTAAAAACTGTTTTTGTTTTAAAACAACATTGGTTTTCAAAGTTTTTTTAAGATAGGTTTTAAAAACATTAGTTTTCAAAGTTTTTTTAAAGATAGGTTTTAAAAAGGTAACTTTAAAAACTTTTTTTTTAAACTGTTTTTTACATAAAACTCTGCTCACTTGTCTAATTTAAGAAATCTATATTCATAACAAAAAGAAAAAAACAAAAAACTTTGAAAAGAAATAACAAATAAAAAAACTGTTTTTTACATTGAAAACTGTTTGTTATATAAGAAAATGGGTCATTCGATGAAAACTCTCTCGACATTTTTTTAATTAACATTTAGTCCAAACTTTTTTTTTGTTCCAAAATGTCATTTATAATATAAAAAATTGTACCTAATTTATGAAAAGACAATTATTTTTTATGTTTATTGAAAAAATAACTTTTTGTTTATAAACTCGCGAAACCATTTTTGTTTGAGTTTGTAAACTGTACATAATTTCTTTTGTACCGATTGGTTAGTATCGCTGGCGCGGACCAACATCCATTAAATGATGTGGATCCGCGCCAATGGCACTAAACAATCATTAATCTAATATATATAAAAATTATTTTTTAACAAAAAAAAATCGTACCACAAAATAGTTATTAAAAAAATAATTTCTAAAAATATAATTTGAGAAAGAATTGTAACCATGGTTAATTGTTGAACATATAACACTCATTAATAAATATAACTGTCATTTTTTTAAAAAACGATTTTTTTTTTTAAATAAGTTGTTTTCATTTTTTTTAAAATATGTCCATTTTAAAAAAATAATAATTTTATTAAAAAACTATTTTACAATTTTTTTTTTAAATGTCCAATTTTATCTAATAAAAAGCATCTATTTTTGTAACTTTACAATAAAATCGTTTTTGTAATTATTTAATTAAAAAATATTGTTAAGAATGTTTGAGATTTGTTTGATATTAGGCTAAAGGATAATTTTTGTTTTTAAACAAGTAAAAAAAATAGAGGGAAACGAAAATGTCGAGTAGGTAGAGATATAAAGGAGGACGGACTTCCGTAATTAGAAAAGAGATACCGTGAGTGACTTTCTGTCTAATTGTTTCTCAAAGTATAAACAAATGTACTTCACCTCGTAATCCTCATCTTTTAAAATGTGTTTTGTTGTTTACTAACTAGAGTTCAATGAACCGATCTGAAGAAGTATTATTTAAAATCAGGTGCAGAAAAAAATAATATAAATTAACGTAAAAAGTAAAACTCGAAAAAAAGATTACACTATAAAAGAGATCCATGCAGACCTCAAATCTGTGATAATTTGAACTATTCTCCAGCAAGACTGGACTCCTATTCTCCTGCCTATTTTTCAGCCATACCTGGTCTAATCTCCTGCCTACAATATTGGATCTGTAGCTTGAGTATAGGATCAGGAAATTAGTTAGTTTTCTTTATATATAAATTCTCTTGTACATACTTATGTTTAGAATATAATATACAAAAACAATTCTCTGTATTTTAAGTTGTGGTGCTGATGCTTTCTCCCCAATGGTTATTGATGTCTATTTTCCCAGAAATTATGAAGCAATATATTCGCTTACCCACCGCTCGAGATATTTGGAAATCTCTCTCTAAAGCCGTTTATGATGGAGCGGATGAATTGTAGGTGTTCGTCTTGAATCAGAGGGCCTTCTCGGCCAAACAAAATGGCAGGACACTCTTCGTGTACTATGGAGAATTGATTGAAATTTTCAGTAAATTAGATCATCGTGATAAGGTGATTATGCAGAGTAAAAATGATGTGGAGTCTTACAGAAAATTTGTTCAAAGACAAAGGGTGCATATTTTTCTTGCTGGGCTAAATGACGAACTCGAATAAGTCCGTGGTGAAATTTTGAGAAAGGATTTTATTTCGGAATTAGAAGTGTGTTATGCATTGGTCCGTCGAGAATCTGTTCGCCGTACAACAATGATTGAGGAGTTAGGAAAAACGGAAGCTTAAGCCATGGTGATTTGGAATCGGTTTAATCAGAACCGGTCTTCTCAACCTAAGGATCCTTGTGGTACCCATAAGTCCTCATACAAGTGCATTCATTGCAATCAAACTGGGCACACCAAGAGTCATTACTTTGAACTTGTTGGGTACCCAGAATGATGGGATCATAACCGTGACTCGCGGAAGAGGACTTCTAAGAAGACATCGATTAATATTCAAGAGGGTGTTGCTGGACATACCTCGACTATAGAAATATCAACAGGTAATGGTGGTAAGTTTCTAAACATTTCTACACTTGTTTGTAAAAGTGCATGGATAATTTATTTCGGTGGTATGGATCATATGACATTTGATTCTACACAAGGCTCACTCCTTAAACCATCATCTCAAAAAACCGTTTCCACGGCTAATGGATCTTTGGCCCCAGTTATTGGAGAAAAATCTCTAACTCTCATAAAAAATTTAAATCTGGATTATGTGTTAGTTATTCCATCTTTGAACTATAATTTGTTGTTAGTTTCCTAAATTACCACTTCCTTACATTGTGTTGTTATTTTTTGTCCTGATTTTTGTGTGATCAAGGACATCCAAACGAGACAAACGATTGGTTGTGGTGTTAGGCGAGGGAAGCTGTACTACTTAGATTTGGTGTCAGAGAGTTCAGACAAATTGCGTCAAGCTTTAATGCTGGATGTTTCTAAGGGGGAGAAGCAGAAATTTGAAATCTAGTTATGGCATCGACGTCTAGGGCATGCTTTATTTAGTTACCTTAAGAAGTTGTTTCCTACTTTAAGCTGTACTAATTGGATTTTGTGTCAAAGAGTTCGGACAAGTTGCGTCAAGCTTTAATGGTGGATGTTTCTGAGGGGGAGAAGCAGAAATCTAAAATCTGGTTATGGCATCGACGTCTAGGGCATGCTTCATTTAGTTACCTTAAGAAGTTGTTTCCTACTTTGTTTACAAAACATAATGTTTCCAGTTTTCAATGTGAAGTTTGTGAACTAGAAAAAATCCACCGTGTATCATTTCCATTATCTTTTAATAAAAGTCAAGTTATTTTCATGCTTATACATTCTGATGTTTGGGGTCCATCCAAAGTCATTACCTTTGGTGGATCCCGTTGGTTTGTTACTTTTATTGACGATTGTACAATGATGACTTGGGTGTGTTTGATGAAGTCTAAAAGTGAAGTGAACTTGTTATTTAAAAGTTTTACAAAATTATTCACTCACAATACAATGAACATGTTTAGGTTCTTCGCAGCGACAATAGAGGCGAATATTTGAGTTTGGAATTTCAGTAATTTTTAGAAGCACACGGAGTTATTCACCAGAAAACTTATCCTAACAAACCTTAGTAGAATGGGGTGGCCGAGAGGAAGAATCGTTACTTACTGGAAGTCATTCTTGCTTCATTAATAGCTACCCATATGCCTTTGTCCTATTGGGGCGAAGCACTTACCTGTGCAACTTATGCGATCAATCGGGTACCCTGCAGCACTATTGAATTTAAGACACCATCACAGGTTCTCACTGAAGCAGTTGTTGCCCCATCCACCTCAAATTTACCCCCTCACGTCTTTAGTTATGTTGCATTTGTACACCTCCATAAGCATCAATGCAACAAATTGTCTCCTTGAGCATTGCGGTGTGTCTTCCTCGGATATGCCGCCTGTCAAAAGGGATACCGATGCTATCACCCGCGAACATGACGGATGTTCATCATGTTGGATGTAATTTTTCATTAAAAGTCGATGTATTTTTCCTCTGAGTCCGAACTTCAGGGGGAGTACGAAAAGGAAATTCAGACTCTAAACTACGACGAAGACATCTCTGAAGAGGTAGTCATTCATATCCCGAAAAAATGGATACTTTTGAATGAGTTGTAGGATTTGACACAGGAGAAATTAATATGGGTAACTTGGACAAATCTAAAGAATGTAGTGACTCTGAACCTAACACTGATGAAGTGGATGAATTAGATCGGGGGAGTATTGCACATCAGGAAACTGATATTATGGATCCCCCTACCTATGAATCTGTCACACCACCACACCAATCGGTTTTTGAGGATGTCCTGGAAAAGTCTAAAAGACAAATACCACAACACCGCACCAGAGGTATTCCTAAACCCACATATGAACCCGATTTTTCAAGTAA
Organism: Sambucus nigra; assembly: GCA_949130495.1. Lineage (NCBI taxonomy): Eukaryota > Viridiplantae > Streptophyta > Magnoliopsida > Dipsacales > Adoxaceae > Sambucus > Sambucus nigra. The sequence continues at coordinate 536,507,012 of OX422209.1, forward strand.
AGTCAAATACCCTGTGAGTCATTATACGTCTAACCATCGTTTGTCTGAATCAAACCAGTCATTTGTAAATCAGTTATCTACTGTATCTATTCCTAATAATGTGCAGGAAGCCTTAGCTGACCCAAAGTGGAAAGTCACTATGAACGAGGAGATGAAGTCCTTGCAAGAGAATAATACCTGAAAACTTATAGATCCTCCACTAGAAAAGAAGGTAGTTAAATGTCTTTGGGTTTATACCGTGAAGTACAAAGAAAATGGTGAGATTGAACGCTACAAGGCCAGGTTGGTAGAAAAAGGGTACACACAAACCTATGAGATTGATTATAAAGACACATTTGCTCCTATAGCTAAAATTAACACAATACAAGTCTGGTTATTTCTTGTCGCAAACTTGGGTTGGCCATTACAACAATTTGATATAAAGAACGCTTCTCTACATGGCGAGTTGTCTAAAGAAGTATACATGGAACTCCCACCAAGATGCATTATGCCTGAAACAAATTATCGGAAGGTTTGCAAACTAAACAAGTCATTATATGGACTAAAATAGTCCCCGAGAGCATGGTTCGGAAGGTTCACTAAGTCTATGAAAGCTTTTGGTTACTCCCAGACAAATTCAAACCACACTTTATTCTTGAAGAAACATAAAGGTAAAATCATTGCACTAATTATATATGTGGATGATATGATAGTTACGGGAAACGATCCTGAAGAGCGGAAGGCTCTACAATGTTATTTGTCCAAAGAAATTAAAATGAAAGATCTCGGTCCCTTAAAATATTTTCTTGGGAGAGAAGTGTCTCGATCTAATAAAGGGATATTTCTATGTCAAAGGAAATATGCCCTAGACTTGTTACAAGAAACTGGTATGTTGGCATGTCAGCCCGCTGATGCACAAGTACAAGAAGGATTGAAGTTATGTGTTGAGTCCAATCAATTACCTATTGATAAAGGGAGATACCAGAGACTTGTTGGCTAATTGATGTACTTAGCACACACGAGATCAGAACTTGCTTACGCCTTGAGTATTGTAAGTCAATTTACGCATAATCTCGGCGAGCAACACATGAACGCGCTTATGCACATTTTAAGGTATTTGAAGTCTGCCCCTGGAAAAGGAATTTTGTGTGACACCCCGACTAATTAAATACCGGGTAGCTACTCCTTTATTAAATCAATACAAAATGCCAAGTTGGTTTAGTTAATAGCATCACTGTCGAAAACATTTTAATGATTACTAACCACCTAGTATTTAAAAAGTGAGTTGCCAAATTTTAAATTAAATCTGATTAACATGCAATAAATGCATTATATAAATGTAGCACAACCATTCACGATAAAGTCTCAATAGAGTAACCAACAAATAATAATGAGTCTGGAGGAAATACTCCTCACAACAATCCCAATATGGAAATAAATAAAACAAGTCTGCATCCTGAATTAATTATAAACCAAAGTCTGAATAACTGAAATATAAAATGTCTCTAAAGGAGATGGGCGACATGCCCTACAAATGATAAAATTGAATATGGAGTCAAGACTAGGAAGGAGGCGTCTACTGTCAAGGCCCTGTAACTTCCACAACAGCTACAGCTCGTCACTTGAATAGAATTCCTATGCATGGTGTCCTTGTGGTTGGGCACCTAAAAGGTTTTTATAAAAAGTAGATTTGAAAGCAAACGGGTTAGAGCCCGAATGTGGAGAATAGTTATAAAAACAGCAAGTGCTTTAATAACATTAAAACAATGAATGCAAAATACATGTTAGGACGTGCTCTCGCATGAAATACTCACCTCTTGACTAATCGTGCACTCCTAACGTACAGTACCCATCTAAGTGGTATTTATATCTAACTAAACCGACATAAGTTCTAACCCATCTACTCGATTCACAATATGAATTCCCAATGTTATCACTTGAATAGATAGCTTTACTTAAACTCGGATTCTCAATTATTAGCATTACCATTTACTGGAGGTTATCCCCTTATTTATCTTCTCAAGGAGTTACTATAAATTATTCTCATAATTAAACATGACAAGTCTGTTCATTTAACCGTATATCATTCACATCATAAATATACAATACAAGCACCCCGAGACTAAGCTGCGGTGCACACATACTCTGCTATCCATCCCGGTACATCACGTACATAAGGATCACGCATTCCGAATCTCTCAGGAATCGTTCTCAGATAACAACAATCACACTCAATGGAGGCGAACACAGTCACATCACATGGTTCACGCACATACCTACGCTCCCATGATCAGCAGACTTATTAACTTCCCAATAAGTCCTTCTTTGACCTATGTCCTCGAGGTACCAATCTATATCCCCCCGTAGGCACACAAAGAATAGATGGCCCTAAGAGAACGCAAACCTCCCGTGATAGCAAGTATGGTAGGTATGTCATACACATAAAATCATATACATATACTAAGCATACACACGTCTTAGTAATTACCATAATTTTATTAGTGGTATACTTTTCATTCTCATACCAACTTATAATGTTACACAATTCACATATCCCCGGTAATACAAATATTTAAGCCGCCACTTGTTCTCACATCGTAATAGTCACTCACGTCCTAATCCACAATTTTCATTTGGTTCAAATAACACTTCTATGTTTTACTCCTCAATATATCCCAAATATCCCAACTATATCAATTAGTCATCAAGGGAATGTATCTCTACAATTAAACCAGGTTACGGGACATTAGAAATCAAATCAGGCCAAAAAGGCCAATCTGTCAACTCGTTAGAAGTCTCGTTCGAACGAGGTCGTTCGAACGAGAGTTCGTTCGAACGAAGTGGGCATCTAACGAACATCCAACTCGTTAGAAAGCAAACTGTCAACTCGTTAGAAGCTCGTTCGAACGACCTGGGCAGGCCTTCTAACGAGGTGACAGTTTCGAGCCCAGAATTCTCCTATTTCGCTTTTCCCAATTTTCTTCACCTTTAATCTCATCTAAAAGTCGTCCCAACGGTATTTTAATGTCTCTAATCATCACTAAACATTCGTAGGTCATAATATAACATTTATATGGGGCCAAATCTTCCTAAACATCATCTAATTATCATAACTCCCCACTTTTCCCCAAATCTTATGAACATGAACCCTGGAAATTTAAAGTCATCAATTTTCATAAATAAATCCGTTTTTGGTAACATAAAAGGTAGTAATTCTTTTAGTCTAATCACCCAATAACAATTCTACATGCAAACCTATATCAAAATCTGAATTTATAACTCCAATTTCATGGGTTTTTATAAATCTCCCGATACAATACAAATATATCAATTTTCTAAGCATGGAAGAAGCATTCGCTTGAAATTAATGAAATTAAACCACTTGCCTTGGATTATTATCTGAATTCGGTGTAGAATGATGAAGGTTGCACTCTCTCTTTTTCTCCCAAGGTTGAAGGTTGAAGATGGAGGTTGTGTTTTCTCTTTGGAACTTTTCCTAACTTCCTCCTCTAACTCCCGTTGCCCTCTAATCACTTAATTGCTGGTAATGGGTTAGTGGGTTATTAAATTCCCTATTTTTAATTCCCAAAATTCGTTGGTCATAAATCCCCAATTTTTAAAATTACCAAAATACCCTTTTAAGTTGCCGGTATGGCCCAATAATGCCCCGAGACCCAAACTAAACCCCCGGCTAGTATTTTCTGACTATTTCGACCCTTCCGAACACGTTGGCGCACTCAAAATGACCATATGGTTGATAAAAATAAAATTCACTTTTTAATTAAAATAATTACATTCCTGACGCGACTGTCACGCGCATCCCAACAAAATTTTCCAAATTGCCGTATTTCAAACTCGCGACAATTTCAACATTTTCAATATTCATATAATGTCATATGCACACATTATAATCAAATACGAACTCACATCTCGTTAGTATTTTATCCGGATTAATTCTTAATTAATTCACTTTTAATTTAATTAATCCCATAAATAAATATCTATAAAAGTACGGGGTATTATATTTTGTTCACAAAAAATAAAGATCACCAAAGTGTAGATGCATACACAGATACGGACTGGGCTAGAGCAATTGATGACCAATGTTCTACTTCAGGTTATTTTACCTTTATAGGAGGTAACCTTGTTACATGAAGAAGCAAGAAATAAGATGTTGTTGCACGATCAAGCGAGGAGGCTGAATTTCGAGGTATGGCACTTGCAGTGTGTGAAGCGCTGTGGCTGAGACTCCGTCTCAGGGAATTGAGTTATGCGCCTAGGCAACCAATTCGCTTATACTGTGATAGCAAAGCAACATGTGATATTGCTCATAATCCGTTCCAGCATGATCAAACGAAGCAAGTGGAGGTAGACATATTCTTCATCAAAGAGAAGTTGGATGATACGATTTTAGAGTTACCTAAGATCCGATCAGAAGATCAGTTGGCCGATATGCTGACCAAAGCAGTCTCTTCTCTAGTCTTCTTGAAGTTTTTGAGCAAGTTGGGCATGTGTGACATCTATGCACCAACTTGAGGGGGAGTGTTACGATTTAAACTATTCTCTAGTAAGATTGGACTCCTATTCTCCTGCCTATTTTTCAACCATACATGGTCTAATCTCCTGCCTACAATATTGGATCTATAGCTTGAGTATAGGATCAAGAAATTAGGTATTTTTCTTTATGTATAAATTGTCTTGTACCTACATATGTTTAGAATAGAATATACAAAAATAATTCTCTGTATTTTAAGTTATCATTAAACTTTACCTTTTGAGTAAAGGAAAATAAACTAATCAATTAAGTACATTTTCTCTTTCTATGTGTATTGTGTAGCACAGGGCTCCACAATGATCATATTACTGTTGAAAATAATTATCCCCGAAAGCACAAAAATATTTTTATGCTTCTTAATAAGATTTTTTCCCCTTTTGTGTGTGGAAATGAGACTTTGACTATGCCCTCACGCCCACCGAACAACTAAATTGATAATTTGAATTGCTAGAAAAAGGCCTATCCTACGAGGTGATCTACACATATTTGGAGAGAGTAGGGGTGTTCGAAAAATCGAATGGATCGACAAATCGAATCAGACCGAACCGAACCGTTCTATTTTTATTGGGTTTTTTTTAATCGGTCTGGTCCAATTTTTTTTTTGCCAGACCAGTCTAATCGGTTTGATCCTCGATTCGCCTTATTAAATACCCGTTCTGGACCAGCCCGAGCCGATTACTATTAATATATATGTATTCAATTATATTTATATATATAATAAAGAAGATGGGATATTGTCTTGGGGGTTGGGGGTACGCTCGTCATTAAAAAAAATAACCCTAATAATTTATCTGAGACAAACACATGCACACACAACTTGTTGGTCTCTGAAAAACAAATACAAACAAACCCGCCATTCTCTCTCTCACTCACGGTGCAACGCGCTCCCTCTAAGAAACAAATACAAACCCACCATTTGCGCTACTGCCTTGTGCTGCTGTGAGACACTCTTAGTGACGCTGCCTTGTGCTCTTATGCCTTGCGGCACCGCTGATCTTGTGCCTTCCTACCATTTCGGCCGTGAGAAGAAACAAACAACACAAATAGAGCTAATCTTTTTTTTTTCTCAGATTCAAATACCACAAACTGTTAGTTTCTCAGATTGTTTTTTACTCCGGTGTTCAATAATCGATATACATACATCTATTACTAAAATAAACATATCTATATCACATTTGTTTTTTTATTTTTTATATTATTGAGTTCATTTAAATTTTTTTTGTCTTGTTTTAAATATTTTGTACTAAATGGTGGATGTTATTGTTGACTTTCTTTAATATCTGAAAACTATAGGGTCAAATGTTTGACATCTCCACAATAGCAGTGGTATCAAAGTTACTGATAATATGAAAACAAAACTCCAGATGATTGCTCAGATTTATGCTATATAATTTCATAACATTTATTTTGATTGATCAAACATAGACCAGAGTTTTAACACAGCAGGTTGGGCTTTTTTAAAGGAAATTTTAATTTTTAAAATAATTATTTTAATAAGATGAGGATTGATAAGTTATACCGAATCGACCTACAAAAAATCAGATCGACTAGGCCCAAAAGATTGGTACAATCGGTCCACTCTTGGTCCCTTTTTTTAGGACCGGTTTAATCGGTCCGCTCCGTAAAAATCCTAAAATTCGGACCGGACTGCGAACACCCCTAGGAGAGAGAGAAATCAACCAATAATTGTACATAAAAGGATTCCAACATAAAGTAATACTAGGTTTCGGATCCGCGCAATGCACGAACAATTTAAAATCGTAAGACAATATTAATTTACTGCAAAGCACTAATTACGTATGTAATGCTAAATTATTTAAATCATATAAATAAATATCACCTCCATAAAGTAATACAACTCTTGTAATAAAACCATGCTTAGAAACTATAATTAAAAAAATGAAAAACATCTCATAATGCTTAATGAAAATAAATTTCTTTTGTAGCTATTTTGAAGGATTTTTTTTATTTCTATTCTTATATAAAATCGCTAGAAATGAGATTTTTTTCACTAAACATTATGAGATATTTCACATTTTTAATTTTAGTTTCTAAGAATGATTTTATTATACAATGTAATGCGGACATCATTACAAAAATATAAGTAAAATCTATAACATTAAAAAACCAATTTTAAATTCATATGATACATGTCGTTAATGCTGAATATTTTATAAAAGAATAACGAATATATATATTTCATTTATAAAATATTTGATACAAACAAATACTTGTATGTAAAATTGAAATGCAGAAAGGGGAACATTTAATGATAAAGTAAGTAGAATTTAAAAAAAAATAGCGCGCTCGCACACGCACACACACACACACACACACACACACACACACACACACACACACACACACACACACACACACACACACACACACACACACACATATATATATATATATATATATATATATATATATATATATATATATTAAAAAAACTATTTTATAAATAAAACTTATTTTTTGTAACACCCCGTAATTTGAGGATTTAGTATTTAATTATTTTTGGGAGAAATAAAAATATTTAAATTGGAGAAACTTAAATTTATGATTTGAAGAATTTATTTGGGTGGGAAGAATTATTTTTATTTGGCGACTTTAAGTTAAATTGTTCGAATTAATGTGTGTCGCATTTTGAGGTCAAAATTTGGAAATATTATAAAGTATTTTGGATGACAATTCTGAGTGCGCGGTTGAGTCCGGATGGGTTGAGATAGTCAGAAAAGAGTATTCGGGGATAATAATCGGATATCGGGGTATTTTTGGGCATAGTCGGGCCCACATGGGGTGATTTGGGCCATTTTAATTAGGCCCATATGGCCTAAAATTGGATTTGGGGTTTTAAACATAATTGGGGGAAAAGTTGAACGGCAATTAACAAATTCAAAACCTAGGGTTTGAGAGAGACACAGAGAAAAGCAAATCAAGAGCCAATTGGGGATTTTTGGAGCCAAATTAAGGGACTAATTGGGGTGTTCTTTATCAACACCTTAACTACACCAATGGATCAGACTCCACGAACGATTCCAGGCAAGTGGTCAACTCGCTGTAATTTTAAGTTGTGATATCCAATTCATATTATAGCACGTGTATCAACATATGTTTTGGGGATAAATTTCGGATGAAATGGGTTTTGGGGAAATCAGTTTGAGAATGAATTTTAGGCAAGGTTATGTTAGTATATGATCTGATAGTGATAAATCTGGATGCTATTTCAGGCCCATTAACTGTTGTTGAGTAAAAATGAGTTTAAGGTGGTAATCGTATATACAAAACCGTAACATTTTTTAGTTAGAAATTGTTGACTGTTGATGAATTCCATAGATGAATCTAAATCAGTAAGGGAACTTAAAAATCATATTCAGAGAGATTATATGAGAAAGGTAATTGATTGAGGTTTAAATTTTGGGATAAAAACCTTGAAAGGTTAACAATGGAGAAACAAGGCAGCGGCAAGGAAGAGAACTGATCGATCGATTGATCGATCAATTGGGTCGATCGATCGACGATCCAAAATCGCTGGCAGTTCGGCTTGTTTAGGTAAATAAGGGGTGGATTTTGTTAGATTTTTAATTAAGTTGAATTATTTTGTGAATAATAAGTATGAGGTACTTTCTATCCATTATAGGCGAATATAATTGCGTTTTGAAAAGAAAAGATTTGTGACACCTTATAGATAAATTTGGGTAATTAGATTCCAAATTAATTATGTACGGATTAAGTGAGCAAGTCCAGGAATATTAGTTGAGCGACGCCAAGGTGTTAAATTAATTATGGAGATAAACAAATTAATTTGGAGTCGGAATATAGACTCGGGAAATATTAAGTTATGGGCCAAGTGAGCGAGTCCGGTATGTTGTTTGAGTGACACAAGGTAATAAATTAATTAATGTGTAAATTAATTAAATTAGAGCCGAATCATAGACTCGGGTAAATATTATATTAATAAATGTGCAAGGTATTTATATTAGAGTCGAACCATAGACTCGGGGGAAATATTATATTAATTGACGTGTGAATTAAATAAATTAGAGTCGGACCATAGACTCGGGAAGATGATAAATTAATAAGTGAGAAAATTAATAAAGTTGAGTCGGGCCAGAGACTCGAAAAATTTCAGGCTAGTTTTACGAGTTTTGAGTACACGCTAAAGCCGGAGTTTATATTATATATATACGGTGTAGTGATAGTATATATATGTGTATATATGGTGTGTGCTATTAAATATCAATGACTAGATATTTATTTAATCTATATACTCTAGTTCTATCACGGGAGGTTTCGCGGTGTGGGTGAATCCCCTAGCTTGAGGATTAGGGTGAGTATATCCCCAGGTCATAGTGTCTGGTATATGGGCGTGGGATTTATCTCACTTTCAAGGAAGGAATATGACCGACTCCATTATGTTTATATTTTGGGCCAAGTTAATGAGCGATTCCAACTTGGGTAACTACATTATGTGAGCACACCTAGTGAGATAGCATTTCAGAGGGAATCATCCAGTGAGGGTATACTCGGAGGTATGGATATACATATGATATATGTGTGGATGTTGTGGTAAAGCTACGTATATTATGGTAGTAAATATTATATGCGGGTAATAATACAGTGTATGATGTAATTGTTTTATATAACTTGTGTCACAGTTATATGATGTTATTTAAAGGAAACTAATTAAGTTAATTAGTGAGATAACTTACGACCCATGGATAATAATGCTCAGTTTAGAGTGAAAACACAAGGGAGGGTTACAAGGACTACTTGGACGGGGTAGTACAACTAGGTGGGATTAAGGAAATTGTTAGGTGTGCACATTAGTGGAAGGGTGAGAATGTCCTTAAGAGAGTGCGACACTAACTTAAATATGGAGCGCATTCATATATTTTAAATTACTGTAGTTAATTCACTTGCTAAATATTTTCAAAATGTTTTGGGTTCTAACCCTTGCTATAAAACTAATTCTAAAACCTTTTAGGTGTCCAGCCACAGGGATGGCAGGATTGATATTCTATTCCAGGGACACGGAGCTGCGGCATATGTAGATGCTAGAAGGAGCTTGGATTAGACGCATCCTTCTTTCATTCCTAGTGTAGGAATCATTTATTAGTTTCAATTTTATTTAGGGCATGTCACTCAGACTTTCAGTTCAGTTTTCAGATTTATTTTATTCAAGTGTTAAATATTTGTATTGGACTATGTTTACTTGGGTGTCCGATGGTTTATTCGGCATGTCGCTTTATTATATGTTCAGTTGATTTAATTCAGATGTGTGAATGGTTTATGCTTATTTCCGCATATACTATTTGGTTTAATTGTTAAGATAAAATTTGGCACCATCTTTTTGGAATACTAGGTGGTTAGTAAGTTTTAAAAAGGTTTCGACAGTGATGCTAAGGATGAACCAACTAGGATTCCTATTTTAATTTGGTATAGGACTGATCACCTGGTATTTTATTAGGCGGGGTGTCACAGATGGTATCAGAGCATCAGGTTCTAGTGTCCTTCGGATCTGTGCGGCTTTTCACGTTTCAGCTTAGCGTTCTTTGATGTAGAACCCTATCATAGGATTGTTGTATTCTCATACGTATGCGCATTTACGTTCTTCTGCCAATTACTTTATATTTGAGGGTGAACTCATATGATTCTATTCTCATTTGAGATGACGCCCAGGAGAGAGAGAGCAGTTAGGGTAGCAGGGGGAGGTGAGACTAGGGAGGCTCATCAAGAGCCAGAGTTATCGCAGTAACTACCAGAGATGATTTCAGCAGCACAGGTAACTGAATTAGTGGCGCATTCAGTTGAAGCGACGATGATCGCAATGGCAAGGTACTTTCCATGAGATCAGCCACAGGCGTTAGTGGTACCGGATGTTCGGTCCCACCCGGGACAGTCCGAGTGGTAGCAAGTACGAGAGGTCTTTCAAAAGGGCCACCCACCTGAGTTTTGAGGGGGTACAGATGTGATGTTAGTGTGTCAGTGGAAGAGAGATATCCAGTGGCACCTACGCATGGTAGATTATAATGAGGTGAAAAAGAAAATGCTAACCACTTTTAAGTTAGTGGGAGCAGCGCCACAGTGGTGGGAGTCGATCACCACAGTTGAGGAAAGGGATACATTAGAAATTGCAGAATTTTGGGTGCGGTTTGACCGCAAGTATTTTTTGCCAGCAGTGGAGACCGAAATGAGGAGAAAATTTAGAGAGGTGACTCAGGGGACCGTTCATTGTCCGATTACGAGGAAGAATTCACTCGTTTAGCAAATTTTTTACCGGACGAGGTAAGCGATACAGAAAGAAAGAAAGAAAGAAAGGTTCATGGATGGGTTAGTCTGGAGGATCAGACAACATTTGATTGGTAATCCCGCGTTAGTAGCTTATACAGATGTCATTAATGCAGCACTCCTTCACTGTCAGGAATATCACTTCCACGTGAAAGGAAGCAGGAGGGGAGTGGAAACCAGCCAGTCGGATAAAGCAACTGGGAACAGTACCAATGGGGTATCCCAGTAGCAGACATGGGGACATCAGGGGCAGGATTTCCGGAAGGGAATCAGGCCAAGCGATTTAGGTCTGGAGGCATTCGACAGGATGGCCAGGACTTCCGATAAGGCCAGTAAGGAAGGGATCAGTGGCACGATGAATTTATTAGGAGGTGTTTTGTTTGTGTGAAGCGGGACAAGTGAAGAGAGATTGTCCTCAGCGAGGAAGGGTGTGACACCCCGCCTAATTAAATACTGGGTGATCAGTCCTTTATTAAATTATAATCAAGGTGAACGGTCGGTTCATTCTTAGCATCACTGTCATAAAAATAACTTATCCAATTTAAACACCTTAAATAATTAAGCTAAGTGTCAAAACCATTTTTATACATTACTTTCCAAATTTTATTTAAAATCAGTAATTTAAAACTTTACGTAATTCATAATTTAAGGATCAACTAACAAACATACTGGAACAAACAATCCAATTAATTAAACATCCAACTAAGTAATCCCAACATTTAAAACTTAAAGGAAAACATCCTGACAGTAATAAATCCAAAAGTACAAATACTGGAAATCAATAGATCACAATATCCGATAAGCAACTGAATAATGAAAAAGGGCGACACATGCCCAACTGAATAAATAGTGCTAGAAATGGAATCAACAAAGGAGGTCGTCTAAACAAAAGGCTTGCAACTCCCACCTAAGCTGCAGCGCGTTCCTTTCAAATGATCCTATGCAAGACGCCCCTGTGGCTGGGCACCTGTAATATATACATATATATATATATATATATATATAAGAGGGGAAAAAATGGAAACGGGTCAGAGCCCGATTGTAAAAACGATTTAAAATTTGTTTAGCAAGTATTTAAATTGTTTACTGGCCAATGCAACAACATATTAGTGCGGCACTCCCTTGAGAAATTCTCACCTCTCTTCTAACGTGCACGCCTATCGCACTAACCTTCCCAACGGTTTAACTTATCTTATCTTAGGTTGCTCGTAAGATTTAAACTGACAAATTCAATTGTTTAAGAGGTGAATTTCGTTTAACAACAAAGTTTTCATTTAAACCTTATTTACTAATAAAGTTTCTCAGCAACACATTATACTTTTCAAACACTTATTCCCAAATTGGAATAGTTATTCCATTCTTACTTACCATAGACATAACAGGTAGTTCTCAAATCCCAGATTTAAATATATATATATATATATATATATATATATATATTCTAACAGCACCCCACATAATAATTATGGTGCGGGCATACTCTGCTATCCAGTCCCCGTATCACTCGTACTAAGGGAAATACAACTTCGGAATCACTCTCGAACTGTATTAACACAAACACAAACAATATTGAGGCGAAGCATAGATTCCAAGTCTCTAAGAGGTCAGCACATGCCCCCACGTCTCTTAGGACCGTTTGACTATCGATCCGATATCCTGTACCAAAGGATTTCTATCTTCTAGGGTACGAGTCAATATCCCCCATAAAGGCCCATCTTGATAAGACTGTCCCAACGAGGTGACCTCAGGGATAGCAAGTAGCGCGGGCATGATTTTCACACGTATATAGTATATGCATAAATACAGTCATATAAATATACTACTATTACCATATCAAATTTAGGTACATCTCATAACCCATAATTATGATAATTATCCTTATTTCTCATTATTTAGTTATCACGTATAACGGTTCGTTTCTTACTTTAATTTGAGGGATTATTCCAACTTACTACGTAACACTCATGGATTCTTATCTTTCCAAAGTGGAATTTCAGTAGGTATTTATTTATTTTCCGACATAAATACCCTACGCGTCTCCCCACTTTAATACATAGTTCCATCGTCCCTTATATGTAAACATCCCCGAAAAATGTAAATTCATCTTACATTAAAGGTTTCATATTTTTAATAAGTCCTACTGGTCTTCTTTTATCTCCCAAAATATTTTAATAAGGATGTCCAAGGATTATTACTCATTTAAATTAAATTCAACTATTTAGAAGGGAAATATGAGTCTACCAGGAGGGGTCGATCGATCGATGGCAGGAGCTCGATCGATCGATGCGTCGATCGATCGATACTCCTGGTTCGATCGATCGATCGATCGATCAAACAGGTATGGCAAAATCTGCAGAAAATCAGTTACGGGTTCTATCATCCAACATCATCAAGATCCAAACTTTTAACTCCCAAACTCCCAGAAATTTATACCACAAACGCTCTAAACTCAAATGGACAATATTCAACGTAAGGCATGTGAGTTTTCATCAAGAATCATGATTTAAAATGCCAAAATTTATATAATTCTCATGAACCCTAAAATTATCTTTAACTTAATTCAAATCATTCTTTTTCCAAGATTTCTGCTTCTAGTCCATCATAAATCTGTGGTTCAATCTCTACATGTGAAGGGGATTTCCAAATTATCATTTATATCACTACAACATGGAATTTCTAATCTCCAACATGGGTTTTCTTTCATAGAAACTCATCCTAACCAACCCTAAATTAACATGAATGAAGCATTAACAAAATTAAGCAAGATAAATACTTGCCTGGGGATTTTTGTTTCTGATTTGTGGATGAAATCGGTGTGGTGGTTATCCTTGTTACGTGATCTATCGTTTGGCGGCGACGGCGGCGCAAACGGAGGGGTTCTTGGCCTAGAACTCTTGGGCAAGCTCTCTCCTTCCTTCTCCAATGGTCGTTTCTTGTTTTTGGTTGAGTTAATCCTATAAGGCAACCCTAAGCATCTGATATAACTCTAAAATTTTCGTGGGTTTTCAAGCCTAAAAATGTAAAATGTCCAAAACGCCCTCCTGGGGTGTCAATTAGGCCTAAAAACGCCCCAAGACCCAAACTAAACCTCCTGGTACATTATTTTGACTATCTTGACCCTTCCGGACACTTTGGCTCACTCAAAATGACCATACGGGTGATTTATAATTTATTCACTTTTATTAATCAACATTTAGTCCCGACACGACATGAGCGCGTCCCAACTTAAATTTCCAAAATTGTCGTTTTATTCACTCGTGACATTTAATAGAACTAATATCATATATTACTTTACTCATTAGTAATATTCAATAAATTTCCAATGATTACTAACTCTCGTCACGTTAGTAATTATAAAAATAATTAATTTCCGGATTTATATTAAATTAATATCTCACATTAAATTTAATAAATTCCCAAATTTAGAAAGCATAAAAATACGGGGTATTACATACTTCTCCCTTAATAACGGAATTTTGTCCCGAAATTCGGAAAATAAGGTATACCTGGTTAGAATAAATCTGGGTATTTCTCGCGCATATCTTCCTCGTGTTCCCAAGTGGATTCCTCCACATTATGATGCTCCCACTGGACCCGTACAAGTGGGACTACCTTTTACCTCAATCTCCTTTCACTATGGTCTAGGATAGCCACTGGTCTCTCCTCGTAAGAGCTATCAGGATGTAAATCTATCTCTTCTATTGCGATGTGGATGTGGGCCATATCATCCTGAAGGTATCGTCTCAACGACGAGATGTGGAAACATCGTGGATGCAATGTAAATTCTCTGGCAGCCCCAATTTGTATGCTACCGGCCCAATCCTCTCGATAATGGGAAATGGTCCCACGTACCTCAGGGCCAATTTCCCTTTCTTCTCGAACCTCATCACTCCTTTCATAGGAGATAGACGTAGTAATACTTGGTCCCCCACATTAAAATCCCAAAAGAACCGTTTTGCATCAGCGTAGCTTTTCTGCCTGTCCTGGGCTACTCGAATGTGTCTCCTGATCATCTCAATCCTAGAAGAGGTTTCCTGAATCACCTATGGTCCGAGAAACTTGTTATCCCCCACCTCTAGCCAACAAGTTGGGGAACGACAAGGCCTGCCATACAAAGCCTCAAATGGAGCCACGTCAATCGTGAACTGATAAGAGTTATTATAAGCGAACTGAACCAGTGGAAGGTGTGGCTCCCAACCTCCTCTAAAATCAAGGACACACATGCATAGCATATCCTCCAACATCTTATTAGTACGCTCTGTTTGTCCATCTCTCTGTGGGTGATAAGCTGAACTCAACCTCAACTCTGTACCCATAGCCTCCTCAAAGCTCTCCCAGAAACGCGACACAAAAATCTTGTCTCTATCTGACACAATATTCAGGGGCACCCCATGTAATCTGAAAATCTCAGTAATGAACAACTGAGCATACTGACCTGTGGTATAGTCTATCCGCACCGGCAGAAAATGAGCCACCTTGGTCAAACGGTCCACAATCACCCAGATGGAGTCGTGGCCCCGCTGTGATGTAGGCAACCCAGTAATAAAATCCATAGAAATACTCTCCCACTTCCACACGAGTATTTTCAATGGCTGAAGTAACCCTGACGGTTTTTGGTGGTCCACCTTTACCAGCTGGCAGGTGAAACATTTGGACACGAACTCAGAAATGTCCTTTTTCATCCCACTCCACCAGTATTGCCGCCTCATATCCTGGTACATCTTATCTCCCCCAGGATGTATCGCAAATCGGGATCCATGAGACTGGGTCATCACTGCATGACGTAAGTCTGCTCCTTCTGGGACCACCAATCTCCCATTAAACCTCAAACCCCCATCAGAACTAACAGAATAGGACTCAGTATCCAAGCTAAAAGCGTACAATCTGCTCCTGGAAAAATGGGTCTACTGTCTGCGCCTGTATCACCCTCGTAATAATCTCGGGTGTCACTATCATGACAGATATGAAGGAACGGGCTACTGCGTCCTGGTGACCCAACTCTTTCCACTTTGCTTTCCAGATGTCCGCTACATCATCAACCGGTTTACGGCTCAACGCATCGGTAACTACGTTGGCCTTCCCCGGATGGTACTGTATGTCGAACTGGTAGTCCTTCACAAACTCTAACCACCTGTGCTGACGCATATTCAGCTCTCGCTGAGTGAACAGGTACTGTAGTGACTTGTGGTTTGTGAACAAGCAAAATTTCTCCCCCAATAAATAGTGCCTCCATATCCTCAATGCAAAAACGACCGCTGCTAACTCTAGGTCGTGGGTGGGGTAATCCTTCTCATGCGGATTAAGCTTGCGGGAGGCAAAAGTTATAGCCTTCTCCTCCTGCTGAAGTACTCCCCCAAGTCCCCGTAATGATGCATCCGTGTAAACTAAATACTCCACGCTCGGCTTAGGTAAAGCAAGGACCGGTGCTGGAGTAGGCTTGTCTTTCAGCTCGTCGAAAGCCAATTGACACGCATCATCCCAAATATATGGCACCCCCTTGCGAGTCAGGTTCGTCAATGGACCCGTTATTTTGGAAAACCCCCGGATGAATCTCCTGTAGTATCCGGCTAATCCCAAGAAACTATATACTTCCGTCGGTGTCGTGGGCTGTCCCCACTCCCTCACCGCTGACACTTTACTCGGGTCAACTGCTATCCCTTGTTCAGAAATAACATGCC
Organism: Sambucus nigra; assembly: GCA_949130495.1. Classification (NCBI taxonomy): domain Eukaryota; kingdom Viridiplantae; phylum Streptophyta; class Magnoliopsida; order Dipsacales; family Adoxaceae; genus Sambucus; species Sambucus nigra. The sequence continues at coordinate 536,523,518 of OX422209.1, forward strand.
CCAAGAACTGCACTTCACGTAACCAGAACCCGCACTTCTCGTACTTAGCATACAGTTGATGCTCTCGTAGAGTCTGAAGAACCTTCCTCAAGTGCTCGGCATGCTCCTCCTCGAAATGTGAATATATCAGGATGTCATCTATGAAGACGATGACAAACTGATCCAAGAACTCTCTGAACACTCGGTTCATCAAGTCCATGAATACGGCTGGAGCATTTGTGAGTCCAAATGGCATCACTCTGAACTCATAGGACCCATATCTCGTCAAAAAAGCAGTCTTTGAAACATCCTACTCCTTAATACGTAGCTGATGGTACCGTGACTTCAGATCTATCTTCGAAAAGAAAGTTGCTCCCCTCAGCTGGTCGAACAGATCATCGATTTGAGGCAACGGAAACTTGTTCCGTATCGTGACCTTGTTCAGCTCCCGGTAGTCCACACATAGCCTCAGTGAACCATCTCTCTTTTTCACAAACAAAACTGGAGCACCCCAAGGTGAGGTACTCCTGCGAATGAAGCCCTGACCTAACAGCTGCTCTATCTAATCTCGTAACTCTTGCATCTCCGCCGGAGCCATACGATATGGAGCGCGTGCTATAGGTCGAGTATCCGGTAATAAGTCTATGACAAAGTCTATCTCTCGATTGGGTGGTAGGCCTGGTATCTCCTGAAATACATCGGAGTACTCACGAACAACTGGGATCGAGTCTAAGGGAATCATAACCTCCTTAGAGGTATCCTCATCTATGTAATACAAATGAGCGGTTGAACCTCCCTCTGGGCGAGGCATCGCCACTACAAACATCTCTTGCCCCGGAATGGCAAAGACAATACTCCCACCGAAATAATCTATCATGGCCCTGTAAGCGGTGAGCCAATCCATACCGATAATAACGTCGTGCTCATGCATATCTAAGACTAACATGTCTGCTGGTAATACCAAGCTACCAATCTCTACCCCCACACCCCGGCATATAAAGAAAATTAGTGATACATTTCTCAGTGGTGAGTCTACACACGTTACAGTGCCCTCTGATGTGGTTTATAACCCTAAGGCCTTCGCAAAATAGGTAGCTATAAAATAGTGCATCTCCCCAGTATCAAATAAAACCTGACCCATAGTACCATGGATAGGAAATGTCCCCTCAATCGCGGGTGGTACCTGTGGAGCTGCTGCCTGATGGACGTTATAGACACGTCCATACTGTAACTGCCCCTGCTGCACCAGAGCGGTTGGAATGGCTGGCAGGGCTGGTACCTGAGCTGGTGCTGGGAGGGCTGCTGGAAAAAGTGGCATTTAGGGCTCATTACGGGCACCCTGCTGTTGTGGGGCCCTATCACCCTCTGGATAATCCTGGCGCTTATGTCCATTCTTTCCGCACACAAAACATCGGCCCCTAAAATTTCCTCCCCTCTGACCCTGCTGACCACGGCCCTGTTGGCCCTGATGAAAACGTTATTGGCCCTGTTGCTGCCCCTGCTGCTGGCGGTGTTGGCCTTGCTGATTAGGCTGGCCCTGCTGACCCTGCTTAAATCCCCCAAATCCCTACCTGGAATCACCTGATCGGAACCGCTTGGCAGGTTCCCCCTGATGGGAACTCTGCTCATGTTGACGAGTCTGCCCCTGGGATGTCGGTGCTCCACTAGCGCCACTACCCCCTGTCTTGCCCTGCTGGCTGGACTCTCCTGGTCGCTTGCTTCCCTGCAGATGGAAGCGGTGATCCTGGCAGTGTAGCAAAGCAGCATTTATTACATCCGTGTAGGTACTCAGAGATAAATTCCCTATAAGGTGCTGACGGATCCTCCAAGCTAACCCGTCCACAAACAATAGTATCTTCTTACCCTCAGTGGGCGCCTCATCTGGCACTATAGTGAGAAGTCTTGTGAACTCCTCTTCATACTCAGCAATAATATAATTCTCCTGTTTCAAGTTCAGTAACTTTTGCCTCATCTCAGTTTGCACGGCGGATGGAAAATACTTGCGGTCAAACCGCTCCCAGAATGACTGAATCGAGATAGTATCCCTCTCCTCCAAGGTGGTGGTGGATTCCCACCACTGCAAAGTGGCCCCCACTAGCTTAAATGAAGCCAGCAACTGTTCCTACACATCTGTGCACTCATACATACGCAGATGCCTCTGTATGTCTTTCTTCCACTGACTGACAATGATGATATCTGAACTACCCTAGAACTCAGGGGGATGCGCCTTCTGAAAGGCATCCCTAACCCGCTCCCATGCTGATGGAAGTCGTGCAGGTACTGGCACCACTGCCTGAACTTGGGGTGGAGCCTGCTGTACTACCGCTAGCGCGGCATTCACCGCCTAAGCAACAATAGCGGCTACCTCTTTAGCATTCATTGTCCCCTGAGCCGGAGCTACTGGTTGCTCGGATTGGGCACGCCTATCCTTTGGTGCACGTCTCGGAGGCATCTGAAACGTGAAGAAATTTATTAGTCAACAGTTATTATCAAATCTCAAATAGCTGAAGACGTAATCATAAATGCAAGAATACAACAATCCTAAAATAGGGCTCTATAACAAAAATGCAAAGCTGAAAGCGAAATAAGCCGTACAAATCCTAAGGACACTAGAACCTGATGCTCTGATACCACCTGTGACACCCTGCCTAATTAAATACCGGGTGATCAGTCCTTTATTAAATTATAATCAAGGTGAACGATCGGTTCATTCTTAGCATCACTGTCGTAAAAATAACTTATCCAATTTAAACACCCTAAATAATTAAGCTAAGTGTCAAAACCATTTTTATACATTACTTTCCAAATTTTATTTAAAATCAATAATTTAAAACTTTACGTAATTCATAATTTAAGGATCAACCAACAAACATATGGGAACAAACAATCCAATTAATTAAACATCCAACTAAGTAATCCCAACATTTAAAACTTAAAGGAAAATATCCTGACAGTAATAAATCCAAAAGTACAAATACTGGAAATCAATAGATCACAATATCCGATAAGCAACTGAATAATGAAAAAGGGCGACACATGCCCAACTGAATAAATAGTGCTAGAAGTGGAATTAATAAAGGAGGTCGTCTAAACAAAAGGCCTACAACTCCCACCTAAGCAGCAGCGCGTTCCTTTCAAAGGATCCTATGCAAGACGCCCCTGTGGCTGGGCACCTGTAATATATACATATATATACAAGAGAGAAAAGAAAATGGAAACGGGTCAGAGACCGATTGTAAAAACGATTTAAAATTTGTTTAGCAAGTATTTAAATTGTTTACTGGCTAATGCAACAACATATTAGTGCGGCACTCCCTTGAGAAATTCTCACCTCTCTTCTAACGTGCACGCCTATCGCACTAGCCTTCCTAACGGTTTAACTTATCTTATCTTAGGTTTCTCGTAAGATTTAAACTGACAAATTCAATTGTTTAAGAGGTGAATTTCATTTAACAACAAAGTTCTCATTTAAACCTTATTTACTAATAAAGTTTCTCAGCAACACATTATACTTTTCAAACAGTTAATCCCAAATTGGAATAGTTATTCCATTCTTACTTACCATAGACACAACAGGTTGTTCTCAAATCCCAGATTATATATATATATATATATATATATATATATATATATATATATATATATATATATATATATATATATATACATATTCTAACAGCACCCCACATAATAATTATGGTGCGGGCATACTCTGCTATCCAGTCCCCGTATCACTCGTACTAAGGGAAATACAACTTCGGAATCACTCTCGAACTGTATTAACACAAACACAAACAATATTGAGGCGAAGCATAGATTCCAAGTCTCTAAGAGGTCAGCACATGCCCCCACGTCTCTTAGGACCGTTTGACTATCGATCCGATAGCCTGTACCAAAGGATTTCTATCTTCTAGGGTACGAGTCAATATCCCCCATAAAGGCCCATCGTGATAAGACTGTCCCAACGCGGTAACCTCAGGGATAGCAAGTAGCGCGGGCATGATTTTCACACGTATATAGTATATGCATAAACACAGTCATATAAATATACTACTATTACCATATCAAATTTAGGTACATCTCATAACCCATAATTATGATAATTATCCTTATTTCTCATTATTTAGTTATCACGTATAACGGTTCGTTTCTTACTTTAATTTGAGGGATTATTCCAACTTACTACGTAACACTCATGGATTCTTATCTTTCCAAAGTGGAATTTCAGTAGGTACTTATTTATTTTCCGACATAAATACCCTACGCGTCTCCCCACTTTAATACATAGTTCCATCGTCCCTTATATGTAAACATCCCCGAAAAATGTAAATTCATCTTACATTAAAGGTTTCATATTTTTAATAAGTCCTACTGGTCTTCTTTTATCTCCCAAAATATTTTAATAAGGATGTCCAAGGATTATTACTCATTTAAATTAAATTCAACTATTTAGAAGGGAAATATGAGTCTTCCAGGAGGGTCGATCGATCGATGGCAGGAGCTCGATCGATCGATGCGTCGATCGATCGATACTCTTGGTTCGATCGATCGATCAAACAGGTATGGCAAAATCTGCAGAAAATCAGTTACGGGTTCTATCATCCAACATCATCAAAATCCAAACTTTTAACTCCCAAACTCCCAGAAATTTATACCACAAACGTTCTAAACTCAAATGGACAATATTCAACGTAAGGCATGTGAGTTTTCATCAAGAATCATGGATTAAAATGCCAAAATTTATATAATTCTCATGAACCCTAAAATTATCTTTAACTTAATTCAAATCATTCTTTTTCCAAGATTTCTGCTTCTAGTCCATCATAAATCTGTAGTTCAACCTCTACATGTGAAGGGGATTTCCAAATTATCATTTATATCACTACAACATGGAATTTCTAATCTCCAACATGGGTTTTCTTTCATAGAAACTCATCCTAACCAACCCTAAACTAACATGAATGAAGCATTAACAAAATTAAGCAAGATAAATACATGCCTGGGGATTTTTGTTTCTGATTTGTGGATGAAATCGGTGTGGTGGTGATCCTTGTTACGTGATCTATCGTTTGGCGGCGACGGCGGCGCAAACGGAGGGGTTCTTGGCCTAGAACTCTTGGGCAAGCTCTCTCCTTCCTTCTCCAATGGTCGTTTCTTGTTTTTGGTTGAGTTAATCCTATAAGGCAACCCTAAGCATCTGATATAACTCTAAAATTTTCGTAGGTTTTCAAGCCTAAAAATGTAAAATGTCCAAAACACCCTCCCGGGGTGTCAATTAGGCCTAAAAACGCCCCGAGACCCAAACGAAACCCCCGGGTACATTATTTTGACTATCTTGACCCTTCCGGACACTTTGGCACACTCGAAATGACCATACGGGTGATTTATAATTTATTCACTTTTATTAATCAACATTTAGTCCCGACACGACACGAGCGCGTCTCAACTTAAATTTCCAAAATTGTCGTTTTATTCACTCGTGACATTTAATAGAACTAATATCATATATTACTTTACTCATTAGTAATATTCAAAAAATTTCCAATGATTACTAACTCTCGTCACGTTAGTAATTATAAAAATAATTAATTTCCGGATTTATATTAAATTAATATCTCACATTAAATTTAATAAATCCCCAAATTTAGAAAGCATAAAAATATGGGGTATTACAAAGGGGTCAACTACAGGACGAGGTCCTGGATGTGAAGCCACTACAACAAGTCATGGGTGCGTTCGGGCAGGGGGAAGCTGCTCAGGAACCTGATGATCAGCCATTGCAGCTAGAGTATGGAGGTAATTATCTTTTATCCTATGGGCATGGGGTATGTTTTGAGTGATAGTGAGGGTGTCACAATATAGAATTAGTTTCACTAGAGTTCGCGGGTAAGTCAAATTTAGTGGGTGCGCTGGCTGTAGCAGTCATAGTATATAGATAAAAAATTTTGTGGGGTAGCGGAGTCCTTTGGTGTTAACCACGAGAGAGTGGAGGTGCACACTGAGAGAAGGTTTGAATTATGCAAGGGGTCGCTACTTTCGAGAATTATGGAAGTAGGGTAGATGATTTTTAATATCGGCTGCATAGCAATGGATTTGAACTATTGTGAATAGTGGGGGAAAGTTTTGGTGTTCGCGACACCAGGATATGAATGATTTTTACTAGGCATCACCTGAGAGGGCGTCTAGCCTATATATATATGTTGTTTTGTGTGGCGCGATAAACACATAATGAGGTCTTGTGTTCTCATATTTTATCCGGTAAGTAACGGAGTCTACTGAAGTGAATCAGGGTGACTAAGTTTATTTTCGAGCAGGGAGAGATAACTCAGGGTTTATTTTGCGCAAGAGCTAGTGATAGTAAGGGCGCGGTATTTTATGTTGTCTTTTGTAGCATAAGAGTAGGCGTGTATGATTTTGTGTTAATAGACACGTATTTGGGAGTACGTACAATGGACTGAGGGTCTAACAGATCTCAACGACCGACAATATTAGGTAATAGTGTATCAGGGGGATTCCTTATTTGGATTTCGCTTGTAACACGTCTTATGCATGAAACTTAGCGCAATGTTGGAAGTGGGGAGATGTTTGGTCGTTAATACATGGGTTGGGTACCCCGATTATTATTCATATATGTGATATGACTACGGGTTGGAAGCTATATTACGGGTCACGACTAGCATAGTCGGGTAAATTACGTGTGGTAAAGCACGGGGATTGGGTGTGTGGGGGTCACGACTAGCATAGTCGGGTAAATTACGTGCGGTAAAGCACGGGAATTGGGTGTGTGGGCACCCGAATTAATTAAGATAACTTTTGTGCGGTCAAGCACGGGTAAGGGTGTATGGGCGCCCTGGTTAATTAAAATGCATATTTGTGTAATTTATAGTTAGAAGCAGGAGAGATAGATATAGAGAGCTTAGAGGCACATGTCTAGAAAGTGATATTCAAAGCTTGGAGCACTAGGCTCATTGTAATTTTGAGGACGAAATTCTTTTGTAAGGGGGGAAGTATGTAACACCCCGTAATTTGAGTATTTAGTATTTAATTATTTTTGGGAGAAATAAAAATATTTAAATTGGAGAAACTTAAATTTATTATTTGGAGAATTTATTTGAGTAGGAAGATTTATTTTTATTTGCCGACTTTAAGTTTAATTGTTCGAATTAATGTGTGTCGCATTTTGAGGTTGAAATTTGAAAATATTATAAAGTATTTTGGATGACAATTCTGAGTGCACGGTTGAGTCCGGATGGGTCGAGATAGTCAGAAAAGAGTACTTGGGGGTAGTAATCAGATCTCGGGGAATTTTTGGGCATAGCCGGGCCCACACGGGGTGATTTGGGCCATTTTAATTAGGTCCGTATGGTCTAAAACGGGATTTGGGGTTTTAGACCTAATTGGGGGGAAAGTTGAACGGAAGTTAACAAATTAAAAACCTAGGGTTTGAGAGAGACACAGAGGAAAGAAGATCAAGAGCCAATTGGGGATTTTTGGAGACAAATTAAGGGACTAATTGGGGTGTTCTTCATCAACACCTTAACTACACTAACGGATCAGACTCCACTAACGATTCCAGGTAGTAGTTAACTCGCTGTAATTTTAAGTTGTGATATCCAATTCATATTATAGCACATGTATCAACATATATTTTGGGGATAAATTTCGGATGAAATTGGGTTTGAGGAAATTAGTTTGAGAATGAATTTTAGGCAAGGTTATGTTAGTATATGATCTGATAGTAATAAATATGGATGCTATTTTAGTCCCATTAACTGTTGTTGAGTAAAAAATGAGTTTGAGGTGGTAATCGTATGTATGAAATCGTAACATTTTTTAGTTAGAAATTATTGACTGTTGATGAATTCCATAGATGAATCTAAATCAGTAAGGGAACTTAAAAATCATATTCAGAGAGATTATATGAGAAAGGTAATTGATTGAGGTTTAAATTTTGGGATAAAATCCTTGAAAGGTTAACAATGGAGAAACAAGGCAGCGGCAAGGAAGAGAACTGATCGATCGATCGATCAATTGGGTCGATCGATCGACGATCTAAAATCGCTGGCAGTTCGGCTTGTTTAGGTAAATAAGGGGTGGATTTTGTTAGATTTTTAATTAAATTGAATTATTTTGTGAATAATAATTATGAGGTACTTTCTATCCATTATAGGCGAATATAATTGGGTTTTGAAAAGAAAAGATTTGTGACACCTTATAGATAAATTTGGGTAATTAGATTCCAAATTAATTATATACGGATTGAGTGAACAAGTCAAGGAATATTAGTTGAGCGACGCCAAGGTGTTAAATTAATTGTGGAGATAAACAAATTAATTTGGAGTCGGAATATAGACTCGGAAAATATTAAGTTATGGGCCAAGTGAGCGAGTCCGGTATGTTGTTTGAGTGACACAAGGTAATAAATTAATTAATGTGTAAATTAATTAAATTAGAGCCGAATCATAGACTCGGGTAAATATTATATTAATAAATGTGCAAGGTATTTATATTAGAGTCGAACCATAGACTCGGGGGAAATATTATATTAATTGACGTGTGAATTAAATAAATTAGAGGCGGACCATAGACTTGGAAAGACGATAAATTAATAAGTGAGAAAAATAATAAAGTTGAGTCGGACCAGAGACTCGGGAAATTTCAGGCTAGTGTTACGAGTTTTGAGTACACGGTAACACCGGGGCTTATATTATATATATACGGTGTAGCGATAGTATATATATGTGTATATATAGTGTGTGCTATTAAATATCAGTGACTAGATATTTATTTAATTTATATACTCTAGTGCTATCAAGGGAGGTTTCGCGGCGTGGGTGAATCCCCTAACATGAGGAGTAGGGTGAGTATATCCTCAGGTCATAGCGTCTGGTATATGGGTGAGGGATTTATCTCACTTTCAGGGAAGAAATATGACCACCTCCATTACGTTTATATTTTGGGCCAAGTTAGTGAGCGATTCCAACTTGAGTAACTACATTATGTGAGCACACCTAGTGAGATAGCATTTTAGAGGGAATCATCTAGTGAGGGTATACTCGGAGGTATGGATATACATATGATATATGTGTGTATGTTGTGGTAAAGGTACGTATATTATGGTAGAAAATATTATATGCGGGTAATAATAGAGTGTATGATGTAACTGTTTTATATAACTTGTGTCACGGTTATATGATGCTATTTAAAGGAAATTAGTTAAGTTAATTAGTGAGATAACTTACAACCCATGGATAATAATACTCGGTTTAGAGTGGAAAGGCAAGGGAGGATTACAAGGACTCGTTGGACGGGGAAGTACAACTAGGTGGGGTTAAAAAAATCGTTAGGTGTGCACATTAGTGGAGGGGTGAGAATGTCCTCAAGAGAGTGCGACACTAACTTAAATATGGAGTGCATTCATATATTTTAAATTACTGCAGTTAATTCACTTGCTAAATATTTTCAAAATGTTGTGGGTTCTAACCTTTGCTATAAAACTATTTTCAAAACCTTTTAGGTGTCCATCCACAGGGACGCCAGAATTGATATTTTATTCCAGGGACACGGAGTTGCTGCATATGTGGATGCTAGCAGGAGTTTGGATTAGACGTATCGTTCTTTCATTCCTAGAGTAGGAATCATTTATCAGTTTCAGTTTTATTTCGGGCATGTCACCCAGACTTTCAGTTCAGTTTTCAGATTTATTTTATTCAGGTGTTGAATATTTGTATTGGACTATGTTTACTTGGGTGGTCGATGGTTTATTCGGCATGTCGCTTTATTATTTGTTCAGTTGATTTAATTTAGTTGTGTGAATGGTTTATGCTTATTTCTGCATGTACTGTTTGGTTTAATTGCTAAGATTAAATTTGGCACCGGCTTTTTGCAATACTAGGTGGTTAGTAAGTTTTAAAAAGGTTTCGACAGTGATGCTAAGGATGAACCAACTGGGATTCCTGTTTTAATTTGGTATATGACTGATCACCCGGTATTTTATTAGGCGGAGTGTCATATTTTTTAAACAATAATATTTTTCTAAAAATATTAATATATAATAATGCTTTACTCTTTGTAATAACAAATACTATTTGGGGTACACTAGTTCATAATAATTGAGGCATGGTGTACCCCAAGCCCCAATTATTATAAATAAATAAAAAATTAACCGGTTTGAATAATAAAAATTGGCTATTTTTTACAAAAAGAGAAAAAAAATTAAAAAAAAAATAAAAACACTTTTATTTCTTATTATGTATAAATCGTACATTTTATAGGTATATTTAAACCATAATATATATAGCTTTTCTTAATATATATGTACACACACACACACACACATAAAATTGGGAAATAATTTTATATATAAGGTAATGCTTGAGATGAAAGGACATATGGACAAATAAGTCATTTGAAAATTGAGTGACAGCTAATAAACGGAGGTTTAACAACTTCCATATAATATAACACCCATATAACTATAATAGAAATTAGTGTACCCCAAATTCCGATTATTATAAACAAATGTACCCCAAAAAGTAAATGACCTTATTTATATTTATAAGAATAGCCTCTTAAAACACAATTTATGTAAAGAAAATAAGTTAAAAACTCCATTTTTTAGAAATTTAATCTATAAAAATACATTGTTTTTATATAATAAAATAATTTATACTTATCTTTATAAAATCAAGTTTTAGAAAAAAAAAAGGTTTCTATAGAAAAAAGAGTTAAAACTATAATTTTTATTAAAAAAATAATTGTATATTTATAAAAACAGTATGGTTTTAAAAAATAATATATATACACAGTACTGCTCTTGTGCTGATCAATCCGCATTTTAAGAGTGCGGACAAGACATGTGTCACCTGACTGTGAGCCTAGAAAAAAAAAGTGCCTATAATTTAGCCGATAATTTCTATGTTCACCACCTGGTGACACATGTCCGCTTCGCATTCTTAAAATGCGGACTAATCCGTAAAAGAGTAGTACTATAGTTTTATTAAAATAATTTATACTTATCTTTATAAAATCAAGTTTGTAAAAGAAATGGTTTATATAGAAAAAAGAGTTAAAAATATAGTTTTTATTAAAAAAAATTGTATTTATATTTTTATACAAACGATATTTTTTTTTAAATAACTTATATTTATAAAACAATTTTTTTGAAAATATCATATATGTATATTATACATTTTTTTAATAAAAATGAAAACGGACTTGTTTAGTAAAAATTATCTAATGTGATCCGGATATATGGGTTTAGGCAGTGGTGAAGTTTTCATTTTAGGAGGGAGAAAAGAGGGTGACTTTTGGTTAAACCAAAGTAATTTTTTTATTTTGTAAAGCCACGTGTTAGACAGTATAGAGTGATGAGTGTGTGATAAAATTGAGAATAACTCAAGCATTCATTAGTGTTGATGTGGCAAAATAACATGAGAAGACACCATTTATATATATACTAACATGCAACCCGCTCAATGCGCCGGCATATGATAATAAATGTTAAAATTATACATTTCAAAATCATAATAATATAAATAAAACTACAATTATAAAATGAATTTGCAGACTATACGTTCTTAAAGTATTGCCAAAAAGTCGTAATTATAAGTATGAATGAGTGCATAAAGGTTTCCAAGTTTATTTATAAAGTGGAAAAACATTATATGAAATAACATATTCTCTACTATTTATGTGTTGTTAAATACCTTTAAATAATACCAAAGGAAATGTGTAGTTAATTTTACAACCCACAGGATGCATGAGCATTAAGAGGTAAAAAAATCAATATTAAGTATTTAGAGAGTACTTGCCTCTTAATAATTAATGTTGGATTTTAACGTTTTTGAGCATTAAAATGTAAAAAAATCAAATATTACCTCTTAATGGTAAATGAAATTTAATTTAGCAATATACGTGTTTAATAAACCTTTTTTGACATGAAAAATGTCAAAAAGGTGGCAAATGATGTTTTTGCTCACTTCTATGGGTGTTTTATAGCCAATATTTTTCATTAAAAAAATTTCATGCAACATGTCACTTGTATGCTTTTACATTTTTGTGGAAGATTTTGTCTCCTCATACTAAAAGAAATTTTTGCACCCCAAACTTTTCCATTTTTATTTTATTAAAATAAAGTTTTTTATTATGTTAAAATCAAAGGATTGCTTTTATATCAGATTTTTTTTCAATTTTGTTAATTTATAGTTTTTTTACACTTTTTTAAAATACAGTTTTATACAAATCAGTCACAATAACAATAAAAATGTTAAATATAGTTAAAAATGTACATCTACAAAAAGTTTTAAAACAATTTAAAGAAATAAGTTTTTTCATTTTTTTTATTAATAACTATATAGTTTTTTAAAAAGAAAATTTCCTTAAAACTGCTTTAAAACAGTAAAATATAAAATTTCAAAAGAGCTTCAAAACAGTTAAAAAATGCAGTATTTTTTAAAATAAAACTGTATATTTTTAAATAGTAAAAACTATATAGTTTTTTTTTATTTTTTAATAAATTAAAAAAAAATCTTTTTGTGAAAAATAGTTAGTTTTTTAATAATTAAAAACATGTGCAAATTATGTACATTTTTTATATAAGAAAATAGTTAAAAAAATTGAGGTATAATTTTTAAAATTTCATAGCATAAAATAAATAAAAAATTATAAAAGAAATACAATATACTATATATTAAAAAAAAATTAAATGGCAATCATTTACACCTCTAATTATACACATAAATGGAGCATTAAATAACATTTACATCTCTAATACTTTATATTAGAAAATAGTTATAAAAAAAAATTGAGGTATAATTTTTAAAATTTCATAGCATATAATACAAAAATATAAATATTTATAAAAGAAATACAATTTATTATCTATTAAAAAAATTTAAATGACAATTATGTACACCCCTAATTCTACATATAAATGAAGCATTAAATAGCATTTACACTTCTAATACTATTGTATTAGAGATATAATATAGATATATATATTTTATTCGTGTTCAAATTATATTTAGGGAAATTATGGGAGGATACAATTTTAGGACAATCAAACTCTCCCATCTAAATAGTGAAGTTAGCAATCAAGGAGTTGATGTGAGAACACAAAACATCTATTCCGGTGTTATTAGTAAACACTTAAATGCATTATATTAAGGTGTGAGTCTCACTATAATTCAATACATTTAAAGCATATTTGGAACTTAATATCACCGGTTGGTGCATGTATAACTACTCATAAAAAAAAGCGGCAAACTGCGAAACCAGGAGGGCAAGATGGCTGTGTGCCGACTCAAAGCATCCAACCATCAAATCCTTAAAATGTGCTATGAGGCAAGTAAAGTTAGTAGTGGGTGTTGTTATATTTTTGTAATAAAGTTAGTAGTGGGTATATTTTTAATTGAGAATTAAGGTAAAGGTCATGTTCTTTCTTATATTTGAATTTTTAGGATAATGCTTTTCAAGTTTATAAATCTAGTCTCTGTGGTACAAAAGCATCTATTTTTTTTGTCCGCGCCAGCGACACTATTTTTCATGAAATTTTTAATACAGGGACTAGATTTATAAAATTATATGGAGTATCCTAATTTTATAAAATTTGCGCATTATAAGGACCTTTTTCCAAAATCCCTTATTTTTATTGATATCAAGTAAAAATACATATTACGAAGTAAAGGATATGCTATGAAGTAAGAACTAAATATAGTGAACTTTCATTTCATGAATTTCATACGTTCCTATGTTACATTTCGTGAATATTTAAATTTCATCCTTCAAGTATGTAATTCACCTAAGCTCATATCCATTATTACATTTTGCCTTGTTTACTAATTGGAGTGGATAGCCACTTGAACGTATCACATGCACACTTAAGAAACTTTTCACATACACTCCACGTTTTTTTAATATAGATAAACTCCTTTAACCTAGTGCACCCGTTGGGGTAAATGGTAGACTTTCATGGACAAGACTTAGCAAAGTCACCTACTTCTTTACACTCGAAGCATACACAGGGTTTAGGTGAGTACTTACTCTTAAGTTTATTAAATTGATTATACAAAAGTACAGAATATTATTATAATTACAGAAATAAAAATAAATTATAGAAATAAAAAATAAATTATAGAAAATTCAATAACTTACTTAAATTTGTAGGAAAATAATATAACTAGAAAAGAATCCTAGCGTTGTGTAACATAATGTCCTTAAGACAATTTATTCCCTCAAATGTGCTCTGAGGTTGATGAATATTATCTTCCAAGATAGAACAGATTTTACAAATTAATTATGTAGCACGACAATAATTAATTTTGACGAACACAATTTCTGTATTTTTACTCAACCAAACAGTATGATAAACGATTGTCAAATGAATGCAAAAGGCCAGAAAAATATTTCTGGAACTGACAGCATTTTGGGTTGGAAGAAAATAGGAGAGGGAATTTTTCATTAGTTTAAAAACGGAGGGAAGCATTTGTATTTATAGTAAAGTAAGTGACTGTTCAAAATAACTATCAAAACAGTTAAACGAATTTAACTGTTGACTGTTGGCAATAACTGGCAACAGTTTATTAATTAATTAATTAATTTCGTAATTAATTAATAATTAAAGCTCAGAAAGTTAATTTAAAACAGACCAAAAATTTAAGAGATCACAAGTCCAAGCCCGAACCGAATCGAACCGAATCGAACCGAATCGAGCCGAGTCGAGTCGGCCGACCGGATCTTTTGGGTCAAGCCCAATACATGCATAGTGTAGGTCATCTCCCCTTCAAAGATTTGGGATACCCCAAGGCATCCAAGCCTTAGTCCATACTTAGGGTGTTATTAACTCTCCAATTTTCCACTACTCTTCCAATGTGGGATAAGAGTTAAAACATACTCAATTCATTAACTTTCATTGCTTTGTGAGTCACTTTGGGAACATATTTATCATTTATAACTTAATGAAATTGGACATGTGGATATACTACGTTAATCTCCTTGTGGAGGAGAACCCGTTCATATATGGTCCCATAATTATCATAGTGTGGGTTCCACCTAAATTTGAGCTCATAGTTGCTCATAATTTTGTCCCAAATAAAAGATGGACAACTTTTTAATTTCAATTTTAAGTCCAATTTTTCAACAATCCCCCACATGAATGATATATCACTATAAATAAAAACAGAGCAGATGTTAATGCAGATGCAGACATAGGTTGAGTAAAACTGAAGATTTACTGCATCGGGAGAAGTTGCCTAGTGGCCTTGAACTTTCCTTAGTGATATACTATCGGATTTACTTGGTACATCAGTAAAGTTCACGTCCTTGAACCGTCAACCGTTTTTGTAAACCTAGACAACAGTATTCACACAATAATTCTTCAACACAGTTGGTTCTCACGTTTGTGTTCATTTTGGCCATGAACACCACTTAGTTCTGTAAGTATTTTAGAGAATTTGCCTTTCATTGTTCTCATAGAAATGGCCCCTTCTTACTCACATAGGTGACTTCCATAAAGAGTATCTTGCAATACCCCATTTAGACATACTAAAATATGGATGTCATTAAAAGCATAACTTATCATAATTTCGCGGCAGATGTACGCTGTCTCATCTTTGGAATGGATAGGATTAAATATCCTCCAGTGCTTACTGAATACAATGTAGTTCGATTTGCCCATTGAACCTAGATCTTGAGATCTCCAGTCAATTACGTTGGGTTGCCACTGTATTGATTCATATTTATTTATAGGCTTTAGACCCATTCCTCTTGATGATTTTTCAACTTTCTCTCGATTTAAACCTTTCGTTAGTGGATCCACTATATTATCTTTTGACTTTACATAGTCAATTAAGATAATTCCGTTTGAGAGAAGTCGTCTAACGGTATTGTGTCGATGACGAATATGTCGTGACTTTTCGTTATACATGTGATTATATGCCCTTCCAATCGACGATTGACTATCGCAATGTATACATATTGCGGGCACAGATTTTGACCAATTTGGAACATCCTCTAATAAATTTCGAATCCATTCAGCTTCTTCTCCAGCATTGTCTAGTCCAATGAATTCGGATTCCATTGTCGACCTAGTAATGCACGTTTGTTTTGAGGATTTCCAAGATACGGCTGCACCTCCAAGGGTAAACATATACCCACTCGTAGATTTGGAGTCTTTTGTATCGGATATTCAATTTGCATCGCAATGACCTTCAAGAACAACTGGATATTTTGAGTAGTGCAGTCCATGGTTTTGAGTAAATTTTAAATAACCCAAAACTCTCAATATTGTCTTCCAGTGATCTCTCCCTGGATTACTCGTAAATCAACTTAGCTTACTTATTCAGTATGCTATGTCCAATCGCGTACAGTTCATGATATACATTAAACTGCCAATAATATGATAATACTCTAGTTGAGATATGATTTCACCATTATTTCTTGCTAGTTATAAATTTACATCTACAGGTTTCTTGGTAGGACTAATATCATACTTCTTGAATTTTTCAAGTACTTTCTCTATGTAATGAGATTGAGATAATATAAGTCCATCCGATGTTTTAGAAATTTAAATTCCTAATATAACATCGGCGATTCCCAAATCTTTCATGTCAAATCGACTACTCAATATTTGATTCGTAGTTTTGACAATTTCCCAGTTACTATCCATGATAAGCATATCATCAACATAGAGGCATACAATGACATATCCATTTTGAATGTATTTAAAGTAAACACATTTATCACATTCATTAATTTTAAAACCATTTGATAACATTACATTATCAAATTTTTCATGCCATTGCTTAGGTGCTTGTTTTAATCCATAAAGTGATTTAACAAGCTTACATATTTTTCCTTCTTGTCCGGGAGCCTTGAACCCTTCAGGTTGCTCCATATAAATTTTCTCATCTAGTTCACGGTTTAAAAATACGATTTTTACATCCATTTGATGTATTTCAAGTCCATTAATAACAGTTATTACTATTAACATCCGAATGGACGTTATTCTTGTTACCGGTGAATATGTGTCGAAGTAATCCAACCCTTACTTTTTCCTATAGCCTTTAATTTCAAGTCTAGCTTTATATTTATCAATTGATCCATCGACCTTCAACTTCTTTTTGAAGATCCATTTATGACCTAACAATTTTGAACCTAGTGGAAGATTCACTAGTTCCCATGTGTGATTTTATAATATGGATTCAATTTCACTATTAATTGCTTCTTTCCAATTAGAAGCATCGGGTAAGGATATGGCTTCTTTGTACGATTGAGGTTCATTTTCTAGAAAATATGTTAGAAAATCTGGACAGAAAGAAGTTGAGGTTCTTGCTCTTTTACTACGTCTTGGTTCATCCTCTATTGGTTCATTAGGTTGATGAGTCCCACTTGTAGTAGCTTGATTTGTCCTTTTAGAAGGATCAGATTCTCGGGTCATGTTATAAGGAAATTCATTTTCAAAAAATAAAGTGTCCCTCGATTCAATAACCGTATTAACATGAATATCCGATATCTCAGATTTACAAACTATAAATCGATATGCACTGCTATTAGTAGCATAACCGATGAACACACAATCCACAGTTTTTTGCCCTATTCTTACCTTTTTAGATTTAGGAACCATCACTTTGGCTAAGCACCCCCACACTCATAAATATTTATAGGAAGGTTTTCGACCTTTCCATAATTCATAAGGTGTCTTATGACTCTTCTTGTGAGGTAATTTATTGAGAATGTAATTAGCAGAAAGTAAGGCTTCCCCCCACAAGTTTTGGGGAGATTCTGAACTTAATAACATTGAGTTCATCATTGTGACACCCCGCCTAATTAAATACCAGGTGATCAGTCCTTTATTAAATTAAAATCAAGGTGACGGTTGGTTCATTCTTAGCATCACTGTCGTAAAAATAACTTTACCAATTTAACACCCTAAATAATTAAGCTAAGTGCCAAAACCATTTTAGACATTACTTTCCAAATTTTATTTATATAAACCAACATTTAAACTGGACATCATTCATAGATAAAGAATCACACAACAACTATCCTCGAATATATAAATCCAAATAACCAAACATTCAATTAATTGAATCCAACATTTAATACTTAAATGAAAAACATCCTGACAATACTAATCCCAAAGTGCAAATACTGGAAATAAATGGATTACAATATCCAATAAAACAACTGAATAATGGAAAGGGCGACACATGCCCAACAGAAATAATAGTGCTAGAGGAGGAATCAAGAAGTGAGGTCGTCTAAGCAAGAGGCCTGCAACTCCCACCTAAGCTGCAGCGCGTTCCTTCCAAAGGATCCTATGCAAGACGCCCCTGTGGCTGGGCACCTGAAATATATACATACATATATAAGAGGTAAAAGAAAATGGAAACGGGTCAGAGCCTGATTGTAAAAACGATTTAAAATTTGTTTAGCAAGTATTTAAAATGTTTACTGGCCAATGCACCAACATATTAGTGCGACACTCCCTTGAGAAATTCTCACCTCTCTTCTAATGTGCACACCTATCGCACTAACCTTCCCAGCGGTTAAACTTGTCTTATCTTAGGTTACTCGTAAGATTTAAACTGTCAATTCAACTGTTTAAGAAGTAAATTTCATTTAATAACAAAGCTCTCAATTTAACGTTATTTTCTAATAAAATTTTCCAATATCACATTATATTTTTCAAACAAGTATTTCCAAATTGAAATCATTTATCATCTCTTACTTACTATAAACACAGGAGGTAGTTCTCAAATTTCAAATTTTAAATATATATGATAAATACTCATATAATATATATATTCTAACAGCACCCCACATAAAAATTATGGTGCGGGCATACTCTGCTATCCAGTCCCCGTATCACTCGTACTAAGGGAAATACAAGTTCGGAAGCACTCTCGAACTGTATTAACATAAACACAAACAACATTGAGGCGAAGCATAGAGTTCCGGTCTCTAAGAGGTCAGCACATGCCCCCACGTCTCTTAGGCCATCTGACTATCGATCCGATTAGCCTGTACAGAATGATCTCTATCTTCTAGGGTACGAGTCAATATCCCCCATAAAGGTCCCATCGAGATAAGGTTGTCCTAGCGCGGTAACCTCAGGGATAGCAAGTAGCGCGGGCATGGTTTTTACACATTTATAATATATGCACAATCACATAGTCATATATATACAACACTTATTCACATTTCTCAATTTGGTGTACCCACAACCAATAATTATAACTTCTTGTTCTGAAGACATTTTACTCACTTATCCCGTATAACGGACTCATATCGTTTATTACTGTTATCTCCCTCTCGTGATCTTTAAAGTAACCTCGTCGTCCCAAATACTTAAATCGTCGCTCCTACACAACCCCAAAAATTTTGTACTAATCTGAATTCCTCGAATATTGGTTTTCCTCACTCAAATTAATCGATTTCTAGAATAGGGGTAAAAATAGGAATTTCCCTAAAAATTGAAAATCTCGCTCGAACCAGAATGGTTCTCGCTCGAACGACTTCCACGTGTCGCTCGAACTACTTCGAGCGACTTGTCCATCTCGCTCGAACGACTTCGCGCGACATTGACATCTCGCTTGAACTACTTCGCGCGACATCGCGCGAACTGCACTGTTTCGTCTTCAACCTTTGGCTGATTCATTTTTCACCATTTTTAAGCCTAAAAACCTCTATAGTTTAATCCCAAACGTATCATCTTCAATCCCAATCAATAGTATCATGATTATATAACATTAATAACTTCCTAGAATCATTAATTCATCAAAAATCATTTAGATTACATGAAATCCCCAAATTAATTCGTAAGAACCCTAATTCCCAAATTTTCCATTAAAGATCCTAATCAACATCAATTCGTTCATCCATATTAATTCCAAATTTCGTAATACAACCTCCACATATGATCAAGGTTCAAGCTACACAGATTCTCCTTACTACACATGCAATTTCTTCTTCCAAAACATATAATTTTTCAATCAAAATATGAAATTTTTATTCCTAGACTAACATGAGAGGAATATTAACTAGAATTCAGCAAGATAAATACTTGCCTGTAGATTTCAGGGTTCTGATTTGTGGACGAATTTGGTGTGGTTGCGTTCCCCGTCGCGCGATCTACGCATTGATGGTGCTGGCGGTGCAACCGGATGAATTTTTGGCCTTGGATTGCTTGGAAAGCTTTCTACCTTCCTCTCTAATGGTCGTTCTAAGGTTGCGAGTTTGCTAACCCTAAAAGACCATTCCAAATGGCTGATATAACCTAATAAATTTCGTGGGTTTAATTACCCAAAAATGCAAAATGTCCAAAATTCCCTCACAGGGTGCTAAATAGGCCTAAAAACGCCCTGAGACCCAAACTAAACCCCCGGGTACACTTTTCTGACTATCTCGACCCTTCCGGACACTTTGGCGCACTCAAAACGACCATACGAGCGACTTATAATTTATTCACTTTTATTAATCAATATTTAGTCACGACGCGATACGAGCGCGTCCCAACTTAAATTTCCAAAATTGTCATTTTATTCACTCGTGACATTTAATAGTACCAATATTATATTACTTTACTCATTAGTAATATTCAAAAAGTTTCCAATGATTACTAACTCTCGTCACGTTAGTAATTAAAAATATTTAATTTTTGAATTTATATTAAATTAATAACTCACATTAAATTTAATAAATCCTCAAATTTAGAAAGCATAAAAATACGGGGTATTACATAATTCCCCCCTAATAATGGAATTTCGTCCCGAAATTCGAAAAATAAGGCATACCTGGTAAGAATAAATCTGGGTATTTCTCGCGCATATCTGCCTCGCGCTCCCAGGTGGATTCCTCCACATTATGATGCTCCCACTGGACCCGTACAAGTGGAACTACCTTCGACCTCAATCTCCTCTCGCTATGGTCTAGGATAGCCACTGGTCTCTCCTCGTAAGATCTGTCAAGCTGTAAGTCTATCTCATCTATCGCGATGTGGGTGTGAGTCATGTCATCTCGAAGGTATCGTCTTAACGACGAGATGTATAATACATCGTGAATGCGATGTAAATGCTCTGGCAGTCCTAATCTGTATGCCACCGGCCCAATCCTCTCGATAATGGGAAATGGTCCCACATACCTCGGAGCCAATTTCCCTTTCTTCCCGAACCTCATCACTCCCTTCATAGGAAATACACGTAGTAACACTTGGTCCCCCACGTTAAACTCTCGGAGGAATCGTTTCGCATCGGCGTAGCTTTTCTGCCTGTCCTGTGCTACTCGAATACGACTCTTGATAATCTCAATCCTCGCGGAGGTTTCCTGAATCACCTCTGGTCCTAGAAACTTGTTATCCCCCACCTCTAGCCAACAAGTTGGGGAACGACAAGGCCTGCCATACAGAGCCTCGAATGGGGCCATGCCAATCATGAACTGATAAGAGTTATTATAAGCAAACTCTACCAGTGGAAGATGTGGCTCCCAACCTCATCCAAAATCAAGAACACACATGCGTAGCATATCCTCCAACATCTGATTAGTACGCTCTGTATGTCCATCTATCTGTGGGTGATAAGCTGAACTCAACCTCAACTCTGTACCCATAGCCTCCTGAAAACTCTCCTAGAAACGCGACACCAAAATCTTGTCTCTATCTGACACAATATTCAGGGGAACCCCATGCAATCTGACAATCTCAGCAATGAACAACTGAGCATATTGACCCGTGGTATAGTCTGTTCGCACCGGCAGAAAGTGAGCCACCTTGGTCAAACTGTCCACAATCACCCAGATGGAGTCGTGGCCCCGCTGTAATGTAAGCGACCCTGTAATAAAATTCATGGAAATACTCTCCCACTTCCACGCGGGTATTTCCAATGGCTGAAGCAACCCTGACGCTTTTTTATGGTCCACCTTTACTAGCTGGCAGGTAGAACACTTGGATACGAACTCAGCAATATCCTTTTTCATCCCACTCCACCAGTATTGTCGTCTCATATCCTGGTACATCTTATCTCCCCCAGGATGTACTGCAAATCGGGACCCGTGGGACTGGTGAAAAATGTTACTAAAGCCGTTTATTAAAAATAAACTATTTAAGTAACTCCGATCTGTTTTTTTAAGAAACTCTTTTCGTAAAAACCAAACTATTTGAACACAAGATGTGTTTAATAAATCAGTATGTACGAGATCTATTAAAGAATTGAATAACAGATTTATAAAGTAGTTTAAAAATCTTAAACTCAGCACAACCAAGAATGAGATGAGGAGATGTAGAAAGATTATGTTCACGATGTTTTTTACTTGGTAAAACCTCACCAATTGAGGAAACATCCACGACTCCCTCTACGGAGTAAAATGAAAAATCCACTAAAACAAATATATGAGTTACAAACTATATAATTAACATGCAAACAACTCAGTCCTATATAAGTTTAGGAATGTACCCTCTGGTGTCCTTAAACTTCTCTGCAGTTCTAATTGTAGATGTGGTTCTCCCAGTTTGTTAACTTCTGATTTGTTCCAGCACTTTACGTCGACTCTTTGTTCTCAAGATCTTATTACCAACACTTTTCATGTTGTAGGGTGAAAGTGTTTGTGAAGGTGCTTTCTAACACATGCATGCACACACGCACACTTATTAAGTACAAACAGTCCTAAAAAATTACAATAACACTATATGCTGTGATCTTTTATTTTTCTTTCTTCTTACAAAACTTTTCACCTTATTTGACCTTTAAATCATTCCCAGAATCCACGGATACCTTGCTAGGAAGACAGACAAGGTATTAATCAATCTCAGAATTTAGACAAACTTTTCGAGATTGAAAACCTCCAAGTGAGATTCCAAACTAGGTCAAAGGTTTAGTTTTACAAGAACTAGAAATAGAAAGAATTTATTGTTGATTTCAAAGTAAGCAAACTTTTTATAAAAAATAATCAACAATATATTTATCAAGATGAGAAATAAAGAATGAAACTAAGTGTAATGTAACATGAATAACTCATATCTGAAATTTCTATGAAACCAGAAAGTAGATCTGAGTAAAACGTTTAAGTTGAAAACAAGATCAAGTGAACACGAGGTTACAACAACAAAAACAATCTCAACTCAAACTCTCAAACTCTCAAGAACACTCAGAGAAGTGTTTTGGATATGGAGGTATTTGAATAAGTGTTTGAGTTTGGATGGAAGAGGTTTGACGAATAGGGTTAGGGTTTCTAATTCTCTCTGTTTTCTCTCTTCTCTCTCTTCTCTCTCTACTCTCTCAATTTCTCAGGGGAAATGAAAATGGCAAAAGTCTTCGAAGTCTGAGAGAAGGGTCCCTTTTATAGGGTGAGGAGAAGGTTCGAGAGGCAGGCTCAAAACCAAGGGCCTGGATGAAGTCAAGCCAAGTTAACTTAGATCTAAGGGTTCTAATAAGGCGGTGATTAAACGAATTCTGATTGGTCTAAAGAGTTGTACTGGGATTCACCAAGACAACATGCAGAGCGTTGATAGCTAATGATCCAAGGGCTAGGAACGAACGTGCTCAGTAAAGAAACACAACTTCAGCCAATCAGACGAGGACAGGTGTTGGTTATTAACAGGATAACAAACGCGCGTCCAAAGTTAATTAAAACCAGACCTTCAAGTTTACTCCGCTTTCGGATTCTACCCAAGGTAACATTAGGCTAATATAACCAACAAATTATATTTACAAATTAACCCCAGAAACTTTTAAATCAAGTTTTAATTAAGAAAACCTAATTTAAAAAATGTTTAAAAAATCCCAAAAAATTATTAAAATTCCAATTTAGGGATTTAAACACACTCAACACATGAGCACGCATAATTATGTAATATGATATGAAAAAAATGAATTCTACTGTGTGTGAGTGTTGGCAATAGGTTCTTGATCACTACAAGATAGAGAGATGAAGTAGCAAACCAACTTCTGGGGTTCTTTGGATTCTAGGGAGGACACAATTTCCAAACTAGATGAGCACTTATACAATATAGACTCAAGTGAGTCAAAAGTAGCATTGAGTACATCAGTGAAAGTACTCAGAGACAGATTCCCTGCAGATGGAAGCGGTGATCCTGGCAGTGTAGCAAAGCAGCATTGAGTACATCAGTGAAAGTACTCAGAGACAGATTCCCTATAAGGTGTTGACGGATCCTCCAAGCTAACCCGTCCACAAACAACATTATCTTCTTACCCTCTGTGGCTGCCTCATCTGGCACTATAGTGAGAAGTATCATGATCTCCTCCTCATACTCAGGAACATTAGAATTTTCCTACTTTAAGTTCAGTAACTTCCGCCTCATCTCAGTTTGCACGGCGGGTGGAAAATACTTGCGGTCAAACCGCTCCTGGAATGACTGAATCGGAATAGTATCCCTCTCCTCCAAGGTGGTGGTGGACTCCCACCACTGCAAAGCGGCCCCCACTAGCTTAAAGGAAGCCAATAACTATTTTTGCACGTCCGTGCACTCATACATAAGCAGATGCATCTGGATATCTTTCTTCCATTGGCTGACGATAGTGATATCTGAACTACCCGAGAACTCAGGGGGATGCGCCTTCTGAAAGGCATCCCTAACCCGCTCCCATGCTGATGGAAGCTGTGCAGGTACTGGCGCCACTGCCTGAATCTAGGATGGAGCCTGCTGTACTACCGCTAACGCGGCATTCACCGCCTGAGCAACAATAGTGGCTACCTCATTAGCATTCATCGTTCCCTGAGCCAAAACCGCTGGCTGCTCGGCTTGGGCATGCCTATCCTTTGGTGCACGTCTCGGAGGCATCTGAAAAGTGAAGAAATTTATAAGTCTACAGTTATTATCAAATCTTAAATAGCTAAAGACATAATCGTAAAAGCAAGAATACAAAAATCCTAAAATAGGGCTCTATAACAAAAAAGCTAAGCTGAAAGCGAAATAAGCCGTACAGATCCTAAGGACACTAGAAATTGATGCTCCGATACCACCTGTGACACCCCACCTAATTAAATACCGGGAGATCAGTCCTTTATTAAATTAAAATCAAGGTGAAGGTTGGTTCATTCTTAGCATCACTGTCGTAAAAATAACTTTACCAATTTAACACCCTAAATAATTAAGCTAAGTGCCAAAACCATTTTAGACATTACTTTCCAAATTTTATTTATATAAACCAACATTTAAACTTGACATCATTCATAGATAAAGAATCACACAACAACTATCCTGGAATATATAAATCCAAATAACCAAACATTCAATTAATTGAATCCAACATTTAATTCTTAAATGAAAAACATCCTGACAATACTAATCCCAAAGTGCAAATACTGGAAATAAATGGATTACAATATCCAATAAAAGAACTGAATAACGGAAAGGGCGACACATGCCCAACTGAAATAATAGTGCTAGAGGAGGAATCAAGAAGTGAGGTCGTCTAAGCAAGAGGCCTGCAACTCCCACCTAAGCTGCAGCACGTTCCTTCCAAAGGATCATATGCAAGACACCCCTGTGGCTGGGCACCTGTAATATATATATATATATATATATATATATATATATATATATATATATATAAGAGGGAAAAGAAAATGGAAACGGGTCAGAGCCCGATTGTAAAAACGATTTAAAATTTGTTTAGCAAGTATTTAAAATGTTTACTGGCCAATGCAACAACATATTAGTGCGACACTCCCTTGATAAATTCTCACCTCTCTTCTAATGTGCACACCTATCGCACTAACCTTCCCAACGGTTAAACTTGTCTTATCGTAGGTTACTCGTAAGATTTAAACTGGCAATTCAACTGTTTAAGAAGTAAATTTCATTTAATAACAAAGCTCTCAATTTAACGTTATTTTCTAATAAAGTTTTCCAATATCACATTATATTTTTCAAACAAGTATTTCTAAATTGAAACCATTTATCATCTCTTACTTACTATAAACCCAGGAGGTAGGTCTCAAATTTCAGAATTTAAATATATATGATAAATACTCATATAATATATATATTCTAACAGCACCCCACATAAAAATTATGGTGCAGGCATACTCTGCTATCCAGTCCCCGTATCACTCGTACTAAGGGAAATACAAGTTCGGAAGCACTCTCGAACTGTATTAACATAAACACAAACAACATTGAGGCGAAGCATAGAGTCCCGGTCTCTAAGAGGTCAGCACATGCCCCCACGTCTCTTAGGCCATCTGACTATCGATTTGATTAGCCTGTACCGAAGGATCTCTATCTTCTAGGGTACGAGTCAATATCCCCCATAAACGTCCCATCGAGATAAGACTGTCCCAGCGCGGTAACCTCAGGGATAGCAAGTAGCGCGGGCATGGTTTTTACACATTTATAATATATGCATAATCACATAGTCATATATATACAACACTTATTCACATTTCTCAATTTGGTGTACCCACAACCTATAATTATAACTTCTTGTTCTGCAGACATTTTACTCACTTATCCCGTATAACGGACTCATATCATTTATTACGGTTATCTCCCTCCCATGATCTTTAAAGTAACCTCGTCGTCCCAAATACTTAAATCGTCGCTCCTACACAACCCCAAAAATTTTGCACTAATCTGAATTCCTCGAATATTGGTTTTCCTCACTCAAATTAACCGATTTCTAAAATAGGGGTAAAAATAGGAATTTCCCTAAAAATTGAAAATCTCGCTCGAACCAGAATGGTTCTCGCTCGAACGACTTCCACGTGTTGCTCGAACTACTTCGAGCGACTTGTCCATCTCGCTCGAATGACTTCGTGCGACATTGACATCTCGCTCGAACTACTTCGCGCGAACTACACTGTTTCGTCTTCAACCTTTGGCAGATTCGTTTTTCACCATTTTTAAGCCTAAAAACCTCTATAGTTTAATCCCAAACGTCTCCTCTTCAATCCTAATCAATAGTACCATGATTATATAACATTAATAACTTCCTAGAATCATTAATTCATCAAAAATCATTTAGATTACATGAAATCCCCAAATTAATTCGTAAGAACCCTAATTCCCAAATTTTCCATTAAAGAACCTAATCAACATCAATTCGTTCATCCCTATTAATTCCAAATTTCGTAATAGAACCTCCACATATGATCAAAGTTCAAGCTACACAGATTCTCCATACTACACATGCGATTTCTTCTTCCAAAACATATAATTTTTCAATCAAAATACGAAATTTTTATTCCTAGACTAACATGAGAGGAACATTAACTAGAATTCAGCAAGATAAATACTTGCTTGTAGATTTCAGGGTTCTGATTTTTGGACGAATTTGGTGTGGTTGTGTTCCCCGTCGCGCGATCTACACGTTGGTGGTGCTGGCGGTGCAACCGGATGAATTTTTGGTCTTGGATTGCTTGGAAAACTTTCTACCTTCCTCTCTAATGGTCGTTCTAAGGTTGTGAGTCTGCTAACCCTAAAAGACCATTCCAAATGGCTGATATAACCTAATAAATTTCGTGGGGTTTAATTACCCAAAAATGCAAAATGTCCAAAATGCCCTCCCGGGGTGCTAAATAGGCCTAAAAACGCCCCGAGACCCAAACTAAACCCCCGGGTACACTTTTCCGACTATCTCGACCCTTCCGAACACTTTGGCGCACTCAAAACGACCATACGAGCAACTTATAATTTATTCACTTTTATTAATCAATATTTAGTCCCAACGCGACACGGGCGCGTCCCGACTTAAATTTCCAAAATTATCATTTTATTCACTCGTGACATTTATTAGTAACAATATTATATTACTTTACTCATTAGTAATATTCAACAAGTTTCCAATGATTACTAACTCTCGTCACGTTAGTAATTAAAAATATTTAATTTTCGAATTTATATTAAATTAATAACACACATTAAATTTAATAAATCCCCAAATTTAGAAAGCATAAAAATACGGGGTATTACAATCATCTCTTTCAATGTACGATTTTTGAGTTCAGCAACACCATTTGATTGAGGAGAATAAGGACCGGTTGTTTGATGGATTATTCCATTCTCAGAACAAAATTCCTCAAAAGGAGATTCATATTCTCCTCCTCTATCACTCCTTATTGCCTTTATCTTTTTACTTAATTGATTCTCAATTTCATTTTTATATTGCTTAACTGCACTAATAGCTTCATCTTTATTATATAACAAATATACATAGAAATATTTTGTGCAATCGTCAATAAAAGTAATAAAATACTTTTTTCCACCTCTAGTTTGAAAAAATTTTAAATCACAAATATCAGTGTGAATTAAATCTAAAGGTTCAGTTATTCTTTCAACATAATGGAAAGGTAATATGGATAATTTAGATTCCACACAAATTTCACATTTATGATTTTTATCAATATTAAATTTTGGCAAAAAATCCAAGTTAATTAATTTACGCAATGTATCAAAATTAACATGTCCTAATCTAGCATGCCAAATATTAGATGACTCAATCAAGTAAGAAGAACTAGCAAATTCCTTCATTGAAACAGATGTTTTTGGGGTTACAGTAAGAACATTGATTTTAAAGAGCCCCTAATTTAGGTAGCCCTTTTCTACGTACATGTCATTCTTTGACAACACAAAGCGATCATACACAAACACAAGCTTGAAGCCATTTTTAGTCAGGAGAGATCCAGAAATCAGATTCTTTCGGATATTAGGCACGTGAAGAACATCATTGAGAGTAAGTTCATTTCCAGAAGTCATTTTTAGAGCAATCTTTCCTTGTCCCACCACCTTAGAAGTGGAAGAATTCTCCATAAAGAGGGACTCCTCATTTTCCAAAGGCTTATATGTAGAAAACATCCATTTGTTTGCACAAATGTGTCGTGTGGCTCCAGTGTCCACCCACCATTCCTTGGTATTTCCAACCAAGTTACATTCACAAACCATAGCAGAAAGATTCATATCCGCCAAGTCATTAGCGATGTTTTCACCCTCAGTCACATTTGCTTGAGGATTATTTCGATTTTGCTTCTTAGGTTTACGACACTCGCTTGAGCGGTGTCCAGGTTTACCACAGTTGTAGCATTTGCCTTTGAACTTCTTCTTGTTCTGTTTAGAAGTGTCTTCCCCATCATGATTTCGCTTGTTCTTCTTAGGACCTTCAACAACATGGACTTTCGTTTCCATTGGATTCTTCCCACTTTTCTTTTGAGACTCAAGGTTATCTTCTTCAATTCTCAACCTGACGGCCAACTCCTCCACATTCATCTTCTTTCGCTTGTGCTTGAAATAATTTTTTAATAAAGTCCAAGATGGTGGAAATTTTTCAACAATTGCAGAAACTTGGAAGGTTTCACTAAGAAACATTCCTTCAGCATGAATGTCGTGGAGGATCACTTGGAGTTCTTGCACCTACGAGAACATTGTTTTAGAGTCAACCATTTTGAAGTCCGAAAAATGCCCGACGATAAATTTCTTCATCCCAGCATCTTCAGCTTTGTAATTCTTTTCCAAAGAAATCCACAATTCCTTGGATGTCTTGATCGTGCGGTAGAGATGATACAATGTTTTGTCCAAGTAGGCCAGAATATAATTTCGGCACAGATAATGAGAGTGCTTCCAAGCATCAACAACAGTAACCTTTTCGGAGTCATCTCCCTTTTGAATAGAGGGACAATCTTCATATACAAACCTACCCAATTGGCAGGTAGTGAGATAGAAATACATTTGTCCTTGCCAACGTTTGAAGTCAGCTCCATTGAACTTTTTCGATTTCTCCCCGTGTGGCATAGATACGGGTGCAGTTATATTTGTATTAGTGACAGTCACATTTGCAGGAATAGTATTCGTACTATGCGATTCCATTTCTGTTACAAAAACAGAATTTTTATCAACGATAACATTCATATATAAATAAATAAATCAAAACAGAATACACAATCCTGTTATACTAATTTCCTCAATTATAATTTACAATAAATGAATTCCAAAAGAATTATAAATAATATTCAGAATTAAACTAAAATATAAACACAAGTTTATACTAGTCTAAGAAAAACAAATCTGTGTCACACTATTTTTAATAAAAAAATTCGTACAAAACAGAATTATAATTTCAAAGTAAAATATTATATAACCAGATTTAACAAAACAAACAAAATTTACAAATAAATTTTTATTTTCTAACCAGAATATATAAACAGTGTAGAAATTAATTTTCTGTAACACTAACTATTTTATTAAATTTCTGCAATAAAACAATATTTTAATTCAAATTTTTCCGTCAAAACAGATTTATTTTATACAAATAAAATTCTGTAATTAAAATTTTATGTACAATATACAAACAGTAGAACAAAAATAAATTATCTTAATATTATTAAGTCTACTAAATTGATAATACAAAAGTACAGAATAATATTATAATTACAGAAATAAAAATAAATTATAGAAATAATAAATGAATTACAGAAAAATCAATAACTTACTTGAATTTGTCGGAAAATAATATAACTAGAAAAAAATTTCAGTCGTGTGTAACACAGTGTCCTTAAGTCAATTTATTCCCTCCAATGTGCTCTGAGGTTGATGAATATTGTCTCCCAAGATAGAACGGATTTTAGAAATTAATTATGTAGCATGACAATAATTAATTTCGACTAACACAATTTATGTTTTTTTACTCAACCTAACAGTATGATAAACGATTATCAAATGAATGCGGGCAAAAAAATGTTTCTGGAACTGACAGCATTTTGGGTTGGAAGAAAATAGGAGAGGGAATTTTTCATTAGTTTAAAAACAAAGGGAAGCATTTGTATTTATATTAAAGTAAGTGACTGTACAAAATAACTGTCAAAACAATTAAACGAATTTAACTGTTGACTGTTGGCAGACTGTTCAAAATAACTGTCAGAACAATTAAATGAATTTAACTGTTGACTGTTGGCAATAACTGCCAATAACTATCAAAACAGTTAAACGAATTTAACTGTTGACTGTTGGCAATAACTGCCAATAGTTAATTAATTAATTAATTAATTAATTTCGTAATTAATTAATAATTAAAACCCAGAAAGTTAATTTAAAACGGACAAAAAATTTAAGAGATTACAAGCCCAAGCCCGCACGCACGCGTGTGGGCTTATGGGCCAAGCCCAACACATGCATAGTGTAGGCCATCTCCCCTTCAAAGAGGCATCCAAGCCTTAGTCCATACTTGAGGTGTTATTAACTCATCAATTTTCCACTACTCTTTCAATGTGGGACAAGAGTTAAAACATATACCCAATTTATTAACTTTTATTGTTTTATGAGTCACTTTGGGGACATATTTATCATTCATAACTTAATAAAATTGGACATGTGAATATACTACATTAATCTCCTTGCGGAGGAGAACACGTTTGTATATGGTCCCACAATTATTGTAGTGTGGCCACCTAAATTTAAGCTCAAGGTGGCTTATAATTATGTCCTAAAAAAAATATGGACAACTTTTTAATTCCAACTTTAAGTCCAATTTTCCAACAGTTACCTCTTGACGGCTTCTCTACACCATTTCTATGTTGACTTCTTTTTAGTGTTGTTTGACTTTTCTTTGAAATTGTGGAAGAATCGTGTTCCATGTCAAGGGAGAAGATGATGAAATATATATAGGAATGTCTGTTATTTGTATTGGAATGGCTAATCCCCATTTGGCTGACATATGTACTTTTTGCATGGATTAAACAACTAGTTAAAGAGCCATACGCTTTTAAACGGGACACTCGTTGTGCACATGAGCATCATGTGAACGGAAAGTCTGGCAAATTTCTTAAAACTTTTGGGCAAATATTAATTTTTTTAATTAAAATGTATTGGAGTCTAATATGAATAATAAGTAATGTATCAAAGTAGAACAATTATGACTTATGACCAAACGCCCTCCTAAGAAAACACACTAGCATATCTTATTATATGTGTATATACACATGTAGTTGGAACACTGGGAAGCCTCCAAAAAAGCCATCCTAATTTTTTAGAATTTTGAGTTTCATAAATAAATAAATAAAAACATATGTCCATTCTCCACAATTGAACACCTCCATAAATCAATCCACACGATCACACGACCCGAGGACAATTTTTCCCAATCTCAAATGCTTTTAAAATAACTAACCAGATCATATCATCCCATTATAAATGTTCTGTTCCTTTTATTCGCTTCCAAAGCGGAAGAGATTTTTAAGGGAGGAAAAGAGTGAGGGTTTTTAAAAGGAAGACAGAGAAAACACACATATATCCTCCCCGCATCATACTGATACACCATACCCCAACCCCCGAAATCAAAACAGATTCACACAAAACACCATCTTTGTCTCATATTTGAGATTATATAGACAGCTTGGAGTAGCAAAGGCGGAACCAACAACGGTGGTGGGGTTGCAGTTTAACCAACCGACTTCAAGAAAGATGGTAAAGATCTTGAAGGAGATAGATGTTTTTATTATGTTGGTTTGATTCAAATGTTGGTTCAACGAAGGTATTAGTTTTTATTGTGTCTTTTAATTAAAGCGGTGGTTTTGGTGGAAGAGGTGATTCAATTATGGGCTTTGCAACATCTCCTCACCACCTAGGACAAAGATAGACGTTTTAGGGATCTACTCTTTAACATACACTTCAATTCATTATCGACGATCTGAGAGCACCTAGACTGGATCCCAGGTGACGTTTCAGATGTAATTTTTTTCATATCTAAAACCCAATTCCTTTCTACCTCTCTTTTTGGAGCATTTTTTTAAACTTATATTTGGTTTCACTCTTTGATCCTTGATTTCCCCTTTGCAATACTTCAACACAATTTCAAATAAAATTATAACTGTTTTTGTTTTTCCATTCTCTAAACTTTTTTTGTAACAAATAATTATTATAATAGCAGTATATGTTGTGCTTAATTACAATTCCTTTTAGTTGTGAAGGAAGTGAAGGGCGTGCATAGAATTAAAAAATTATTCGCCATAGGTAGTACTATATACTTTTATAAAGTCATTTGTTATCCGTTTTGTACAAATTTTGAATAGAAAATCATTTCTAAATGTACCTCTTTCCAACTCCACACTTAATTATACGTTAAATTTTAAAATGGAGTTGTTTAACTAGATAATGATTACATGCCTGAACTGTTTGGGAACTATTTTTTACCATAAATCAGATAAGGCTACTAAATTATGCATTTGATAACTATCATTGCATAGTTGTTTAGTTGTCTATAATTGTGTGGTTATTTCAGTAATGTTTTAACTTGGTTTTTGGTAGAAAACAAAGCTACTGCATTATTTGTCATATCACAAAGCATATTTGTT
This sequence comes from Sambucus nigra, assembly GCA_949130495.1. Classification (NCBI taxonomy): domain Eukaryota; kingdom Viridiplantae; phylum Streptophyta; class Magnoliopsida; order Dipsacales; family Adoxaceae; genus Sambucus; species Sambucus nigra. The sequence continues at coordinate 536,556,791 of OX422209.1, forward strand.
TTTCCCCATTTATTATTCGATTTTTCCATGGAAATATATAAATGCAGAATTTGACTTCTAATTTTTAACACTATATATCTTTATTTCAAATTTTATATAAATTTTCATTATTTTATAGAAAATTTATAAAATAAAATAAATTAAAGTGTACTATTGTTCAAATAAAGACGACTTTATCTCTTTTTAGCCTATTCCAATGCACCACCACAAGCACCGTACCAACAAAGGGCGGAGGCAGAATAATTGGTTAACGTAGGCAAACAATAATTCTGACATTATTTATCTAGAAATGAAGGTGGGCAAAATATTGTTTTTTTTCAATATTTGGGGTGTTTTCTTCAAAAAATTCCCTTCCACATTACAAATACTAAAAATTGCCAAAACATAATGTGGGAAATTTCCATCAGTACATGCATGTGCACCTGGTAACAACACTGGCACAACCACTGCCACCACTACCACAACTATTGCACCCCTGTCCCACCCACCCCATCACCAACACTCTTCCCACCGTCAATACCACCACACCACCAGCATTGCCATCATCACCATAGTTATGGTGGAGGTAATGGTAACATGGGGCAGCGATGGTGGTGGTAAATGTGACAACGGAAAATTGTTTGTGTGTGGAAATAATGGTAGTAGTGGTTGTGTATATTGTAAATTTAAAAATAAAATTTCCATCTTAACAAAACTTTAAATCCAAGTTGTCTTTCTTAAATTTCAAAGAAATTTGACACCGGAAAAATAAAACTTAATTTTAATTATGTTCATTTATGATACTTCTTTTTATCATGGTCTTTTGGAATGAATTCTACCTTTATAGTAGAATATATTAATTTAATATTCTACCTTTCTGTGCTATATTGTTCAACCAATTTATAATTATTATAACCATTATTAGTACATATTTATCTACATAAGTATTTTCTTTCTACATGTGGGTCTTTGCATTTATTTATGTTTGTATATTTATGGGGTGCAAGTGTGTGCGCGCCTCTGTACCAACTTGATTTTTTTCCTTCTAATGTGTGTATGAGAAACATCACAAATATCAATTAACTCATTACTGGTGGGTGACCGATACTTTTATGTTATTTTTGGCCACTGCTACTTTAAATCTTCTTTGTTTTTTAGTATATAACTAGGAAATAGCTTTGCTTTGTTGCCGAAAAGCAAAAGTTTTGGGAGTTGTTTTGTTGATTTCGCATGTAAAAATAAAATCAAGAATGGGAAGTTGATTCATCTCAGTTAGTTTAATCTTTTTTCCTTGTTTTTTGAACCATGAATAATTTTACTTTAGTTGGAAATTAAAAAGTCGAGATGTGGCTCCTTAATAAGGACAATAATGAGAAAGATAGGGACACATACAAGTATCAGACACTCGAGGGAGACGAACACACATACTATGCTTAAAAAATAGTTTCTTTATGGTTGCAACCAATACTCGATACGACTTACTACTTTCCCATGTTATTTTTTATTACTCAATTTTTGTACAAGTGATGTGGCTTCATCATATTATTTACTTCTTCATGTGTAGGGATATGATAAACACCACATACATATAACTACTTACCAGAGTTTCACATTTGGATACTAAATATTTATTAACGCATTACATTCGCCCGTGCATCGCACGGGTCACCACTAGTGTGTATATATATATATATATATGGTCAAAATTAGGCTATTGTATCACCTAACTCTATTTTAGACTTAAACTCGCCGACCCTCAGGAAATCTCTCTCCTTTTCTCAACTACCCCCTACGTAACCGCCTAACCTTAACCCTTGTACTCATGCATCGTACCCGTAGCGGGGTGAGATGCCGAAGAACACACCACCTATGACAGTTGAACCTCGCGTAGGGCAGACATAGTCGTACTGAGTAAAGCTTTTTAGCACACCAAGTGTATTTTTGAATCGATTTATGGGTGCAACTCCTGATCACCATGTAAGTTTGCATGGGAAATCATCCCATACATCATTCCCTACTTGGAAATGGGAGATGAACCAGGAGGAGTATGAGTCGGATGATGAAGATATATATTGTGGAGAATTACCACAAAATACATTGGTGGTGCACATTACGATCCAAGAATTACAACTGTTGCAGGAAAAATGGAAAAACACGTTGATATAAAATTACTGGAAAAGTTTACTTCATTTCATTGGTTGGCCTTGATATTATTTAGACTCTGGAAGCTAAAAGATACTTTTTATAATGGACTTGGGCAACAATTTTTATCTCGTAAAATAGTCCTCACCAAAAGACTATTTGTCCATTATTTCTCAAGGTCCTTGGTTCTTACCTCTCTGTACGGAGGTGAATTTTTTTTTTTGCCCATTTACAACTACTATCAAACATATGAGTTTGGGAATTCTTCATTGTATTGCAGCATCTCTGGGTAAGCCCCTAAAAGTTAATTTACATACAAAATTTGTGGGACGCGTTAGGTATGTTCACCTATGTGTGGAATTTAATTTGGACCTACCCTTACCACAGAAAATTAAAATAGGTCGAATACTGAGAAATATTGTTTATGGCTTGAAAATAGAAATATGTTTTTCATGTGGCATTGTGGGCCGTATTCGTGTGATATGTACACCGAATAATGCACACGAGCGTGAGTCCAATACTTGCAGTGGTGGGAGCGATCACAAATGGAATGTGGTGTCTCATTTTCCACCACAACGGAGACGAAAGGTGGCAAACATGGGTGACAGAAATAATAATAGTACACTCAAAATAATAGAGGACCCGATTAGGACAAAAAATGGACAAGATGGTTCTTGAACAGCTTCCCGATGAGCGTCAGTTTTGGAAGCCAAAGGATTGCGTGAAGAAGTTAAATAATCCAACAACAAGCGCATCGCAAAGTGGCGACGGGGACCCACTCGGTCAGGATAACAACAAGCTTTGGGCTATGCATGGGGATGATAGTAAGAGACATAATGAAAATTTTGTCTTGCACTCAAACCAACTTAGCTGAGCAAGTGGATTCTTACACTCATTCGACGGTCCCTCTCCATGTGGCAGAAATACAGATAATCGAGTTAAGGGAATTAACGAAACCATCATATGCACGTCTACTGTCAAATATACTATATCGACCTCTCCCTATATTAAGTCCATTGTTTTAGAAAATAATGCCAACACTTACCTTTCGGCGATGCCTCATGGAACATCCGAGCCCAAGTCCAGATTTTTCAACCCAAGTCATGCAGAACAATTTCAACATCCACCCCCACACCCACTGACAATGACACCTCTCAATCAGATCCCACACTTCTTCTAGGGTTCGTATTCCCAGTACAAAAATTATCCACATTTCCTCAAGCCTGCTCACCCAAGCAAGGACAGAATAGGAAGTCATCAACCTCTCAGTCCCTGAGCAAACCCAGAGAGTGACAGGGCTATACAACGCGGTCCCAATGATCTTCTAATCCTACCATTTTGCACAATGCCCCATATTTTTCTCTTCTAGCTCCAAAGGCATCGTGTACATTTAAAAATTTCCTAGCATCAGGAGAGGTTTCGTAGGGACACATAGTCGATCTACATGTATCATTCACACCAAATCCCAAACGAAGGGCAGCTTCTAGTGAGTCTTCTTCAACCAAACGAGTATGTGTATATTCTATGGGAGACGATTTTGATGAGGTCCCATCTACTAAACCATCTCTTGAGGATCCTCTTTTGGAATACAAGAAAGGTGGGTAGACCAAATTTCTACCCGAAACTTATAAACTTTTCCTGCCTGCATCGTCCTCATCTTCTGGTCATTTTGGACACCTGCATGGACACTAGAAGGTCTATCAGTGAGACTAGTCATCTACCTTTTTAGAATAATATTTCTTCACCAGTGTTAGGCCAATCAGGTTGCATTAGGTGCTCTAGATGGATGGGCCTATTGCGGTGCATGAATAGGAAGTGCCCCCAAGGTTTATTCATATGCTAGTGGACCATGACCCCACAGCAGGCCCTATGGAATTTATGGTTGTGTATATACCGCCTCAGGTAATGGATCAGAATCAGGTAGGGCAATATCTTAATCAACTCTTTACTACTATTCAGTACCCCTGGCTCCTATTAAGATATTTCAATACTATTTTTTCCCACAAGAGAAGTTGGGCAATATTTTATTTCAAGCACCACGGACACGCCCCCTTCGAGATTTTATGCACTCTTGAAATATACCTGACTTGGGGTTCTACTACCCTTCTTTTACTTGGAAAGTTAATACTTCGTTTGGACATCATGTTTGATAATGATTAGTCCATGGTCTTGGCAATGATAGGTGGCTGGTCCTATACCTGCATACCTTGTCACTCACTTACCATATGTAGGTTCAGATCATTACCTATTATTGTTTGATAACTTGACTACTTAGTTTAAGTCTCCTCAACATTTTATCTACTGCAAAGAGTGGGCCGAGTACCCTATATTTATTGACATCCTCCGCACTCAGTGGAATCGTTTGGTGTTTGGTTCGCCTGCACGCTACTATCGAAAAGAATATTTTTTTTCGCCGGGTGGCTATTGCATGGAAATGCACCACGTTCAAAAATTCGACCTCCTCTATTTCGCATTTGCAAAACGAACTTCAAACTCTTCGATATTGTTAATGTCTAAAAATGTACTTAATCCATTTTTATAACTATAAATAAAATACAATAGGTTAATCATATCACACACACATAAGAGACGGATTTTTAGAAATAGCCTACGTCCACTGTCGATATTATTTCGTAGGGTTATAATAGCTCAGTATGGTGTGCATATGAGTAATTCTAGTTCTCCCTTCGGCCGAGGGAGTATTTTGTATTTATAATGCTGTAAAACCCTAGAAATTGAATGCCTTTATATTGTCAGGAATTTACATATGTGTACAATAAATGAAACTCTTCGAATTCAGTGCTGGTTAGCATCCCATCCGAGTAACTTTTGATATTCCTAATGGGTGGCATTCTGGAGTTGGTCGGCCCTTCATCCGACTAAGTATATATGGTGCCGACCAAGGACGTTGGTCGGCCACATAGGAGGATAAGTGTCATTTATCATTAGTCCATATAGGAGAGTAATTTTTACATACAATAAAAGTCCTCAATGCTCTATGCTTGATGATTGATTGAAGTTAAGGAGTATTTTTCTCCAAGTGTTGGCCGACATACTGTTTTGAGGATTTAGTCGGCAACCGACCTCCCATACTTGTAAAAAATTTCACTAGTACTGTTTGATAATGGCATTTTTATAAATAATTCAAACTTTTTTAACCACCAAAGGGTACGATGGTTTTTTGAAGTTTTGGGAGGCGTGCAGTCGGTGGTAGTGTGACAGTTCGTTCAGTTAGTCATTTTGTTCCCATTTATCGAGTCAACATATATATATAGAAAATTTCCCTCCTTTATGTTTACATCAACCCTTCTGTTCTTAAGAGTTTTCCTTCGTCTTCAAGCTTTCTTTGTACGATCGTTCGGTGCCATTATTTTATCTTCAGTTCTTGCAGGCACCTTAGATCCCTTGTAATATTTATTTCCCTCTTTATCTATTTTATCATCTTTTTCTCTATTTCTACCATGGTTCACATTGTAGATTAGGGTTCATTAGATGAGTTTAAAGAAAAGAAAATTTTCACCTTGGGTAGATTTATAAATAGCCCAGGTTCCCATAGATGTGTATTCTCTTCCTGAAGGTCATTGGATCCCCACCTTATTCATAGTTAAGTGTGGCATCATATTTCCACCAAACCCTCTTTTTCTTCAATTTTATCAATACTTTAGCGTGGTTCCTGCTAGGGTGGCACCGAACACTTGGAGGATTGTAAACGATGTCCATAGGTTGAATGAAATTTATGGAACTCATATTGGGGTCCAGGAGTTGATGTTTTATTACAAATGGAGTAATGCTAGAGAGAAGACATATAATTCAAAAACTGGGAAAGGCAGTAGGGCTTTGGTAGTGAATTTACCAAATTCTAATAAGGACTATTAAGATTATGGTGTAGTTGTTAATAACTGAAAACACATTCCTCTCCTCAAAGGAGAATCTTATATTGGGCCCAAATTCCCCTAAGTAGAGAGGGCATGGCATAGGTGCTTAATTATGTTCCTTATTTGTTCTTCTTTCGTTATGTGTTCCTGAATTTGGCCGATTAACTTTGTTGTTCCTTCTTGATGCAGAGGAAAGTAAAAAGAGGTGTCCCCAAAAGGGGGAAATTAATATTAAAGAGCTCAAGTTTCTGTGGGGACTTAACCAACGAATTAGAGAAGAGCATCCCCGAGATGCCCCTTTGCTATTGGAATACAAAAGTTCCATCACCACTTTTGTTTCCCGACCAACACTTGCATTGCCCCAGGTTGCCATCAATCTAAAAGAGGATCATGTACCTATTTCTTCAGCTATAAAATCTGTCGGTGCTAAGTTTGGAGGAACTTCTTCTTCATTTGTATCCTTTGATATTTCTAAAATCCCACTTTCTACTCCAATCGATATGACTAAGAGGAAGATGCCCAATTTGATGAGTGGACCATTGTCTCCACCCCTTAAGAAGAATACTAATACTAGAAAGAAACCAGATGAGAATAAATCCCAGTCCAATGTTAAGAGGACTCAAGTCTTTGGTGCTGATGAGACTCAAACTACTGAGTCTCAATTTAACAGATTGAAGAGAGTTTCGCCTGACCTTCAAAAATATGCCAAAAAAACTCAAGTCAACCAGCAAACGTTGGCTGCAAAGAAGACTTTGGCCAACCAACAAGAGTTGGTGAGAAAAATCAATGTTGACCTTGACATTGGGTCAGCTTCTGTTGCTATTAACCATAGATTGGCTAGGGGTTTGATCAAGTTTGGAACTCTCCTTGATGATCGGGCTGTATTAGCCCCCATGCCCAGATCCAGGCTAATTGAAAGGGCTAACCATAATTTGGCCCTGGTAATTATCTTATCTTCTGCTTTTTCTTTATATTGGTGACTTTTTTTTTACACTTGGTGTCTGTCCTTTTTGCAATTTTTGTTTGATTTCAACCAAATAATGGAGAAGGATGATCAATTAAGATCTTCTGCTGGTAAAGTGGAAGAGGCTTTTAAGGGCCTGAAACAATCTTTGACTGCTTCCCCTCAAGCTCTGGAATTAAATTAAAAGTTTAGGGAGGAGGATATAAAAGAAGTCAATAATAGGTCAACCACGGTAGAAGACAAAATAAAGGTTGCTGATGAAAAGGCCCAAACTATTAAGAATAAATCGGGTGATGCTGAATGTAGAGTCAAGGCTGCCAAAGACAAACTTACCGAAGCCACAACTCGGGCCCAAGCTGCAGAGGATAAAGTGGATGGCTTGACTTATGAAGTTACTTCCTTGAAGCTAAGGGCAAAGCTACCTTTAAGAAGGTTTGGGAGAAAGCCCTTTTTGATGCCTCTACTCAAATTGAGTATGATAAGAAATTATCCTTGTCAGAGACTCTGAAGGTGGTCGGCATAAAGGCAAACTCTAAGCTATTTTAAAGGCATGACCCAGGCACTCCTCCTAACTTGGATAAGGAGTTTGACGACGAAGAAGGGTCAAGAGAGTCTTCAATGATTCCCATTAAGTCTTCAGTAGTGTCAGAAGCAAGTGTCGTACTACCTTTTTCCGGTTAAGACCAAGCCAAGGATAAAGAGAAGGTTTAGCTCCATTCTAGCTAATTTCCTTTTTTTTATCTTTTCTCAAATGTATTTTTTATTTTTTCTCTTTTCTTCCTGGCTAATGTATTCACCTCTGGACTTCAAAATTAATCAATGAAAGAACATCTTTTTATCTTAATTGTTGATGCCTTTGATTGACTTTAATTTCTTCCTAGTTTGTTTATTTTTGTATTGTCTATTTCTCTAGTTGTGCCCCATAAGCACATAATTATAACTTTCCAGTTTGATGCTTGGAAGAAAGCGATAATCTCAGTTGAATTTGACATACTCAGGTAGTGTAAAAATCTTCTGGAAGCTGGTTATGTTCCCATGTCTGAGGAAGACTTAGCAGGGTTACTCGTCCCAAATACCTCCAACCAAGTTAAGGAGTCATATATCCATCTTCATTGTCTATTGATAGGGTCATAGCTAATAATGCTGCTTATTATGAAGTGGTTAAAAGGATGTGGAATGATCACAATATGTCCTTAGCTTTGCTTCACTCTGATTATGAGGCTAACTACAAGGACTTGAGTAAAGTAAATGCTTTTGACTAAAAAATTACAAGTCATCACTTCTACTATGAATAAGAAAGAATTACCTCTAAAACAAGATCTGGAGAGTGGATAATCAATTGCAGTTATGTTTGAAAGAGAAAACAATGCCATGAGGAATGAACTTGACAATCTGAAGAGATAACCACTACTGGTCCAAATGAGGGTGTTTTATTTTTAGAGACTGAGAATGCTAAGATGTTAGAGCAGTTAGAGGCTCTGCATAAAAAGAAAAATACCAACCCTGTCCAAACCCCCATGCAAAGTATAGTTGGTCGGCCAATCATTGATGAGGAGAGAACCAAGAAGACTCTAGCCGACCAAGCTGCTCAGCTCAAGGAGAAAGACAAGATCATCAAAAAGCTCCAAGATAATGTAGACCGACTTAACTTCCACCTATATCTATTTGGATGGATAGATACAATATAGCTCTGACTTATCTGGATGGACATATAGAGCAGGCCAAAAATAAGGATTATAAATAGGGTTGGTTGAACTTTCTTGCCTTGTTAAAGGTGCCCAAAGACAATGAACTGTGGCACTGGTATACTCTAGTAATGATGGACTATCCTCATCCTCCTTTTTCAATTGACTTTAGTTAGATTTCTCTAAATTCTATTCCTTAGAGTTTGATTAGAGAGTGTATTGGGGATTTTGGCCTTGAAGGAGAAGTGGAGTATGTTCGTCCTCGGTATCTTCTTGATCGGCTAAGTGGTTGTAGGAGTTTTAGGAGGAAGCCTTTTGGTTCCATCAATTATCCGAGCACCCTTGATGATCCTCCTCTTAGGATGAGTAAGGCTAATGGAACGCGCCCAATAGAATAGTTTTATACTTCTTTTTCTATTATAATGTATTTTGATCAATGAAATGAAGTTATTCTTGATTGATTTTCCTTTATTTAAGCTTGTGGTTGACATTAATCTTTTTAGCGACTAGGTAACATGTATACTGATTAGATAATCGGCTTATAGACTAAATAACCTGGTTAAATGTTTAATGTTTAATATTTAATTCGTGTTTAAATCATTTTTACGGTCATAGATTCGACTAATGCACTTAGATACTGTAAATAGCTTTATTATACTAAGTTGTAGCATTAGTTATCAGTGGAGACCAAGTGTATTAGTAATGTCTAATTATTCCTGTATTTTAACCCGGTCAGGTAAAATTTCTAGTGAAGAAATTTTACAGGCTTCTTGTTCTTGACTTGTTGAAGACAAATCATACATGAAATTTAACTTTTTTGAAGTCGAAAAAGTATGGAAAAGTTCGAACCATGCACCTTTCTGAAGTTGGAAAAGTTTAACCTTTCTGAAGTTGGAAAAGTTTGACGAATATAAAGAACTTTTTTGAAGTTGTAAAGTTTTACAAATATAAAAAACTTTTCTAAACTTAGAAAAAATAGCAAGGAAATTTTTTGAAGTTGGAAAAGTTTGACAAATATAAAGAACTTTTCTAAAGTTGGAAAATTTTGACATGTATAAAGAACTTATCTGAAGTTGGAAAAGTTTGAGATTAAGTTGTAGCCACCATACTCCAAAAAAAACACAAAAAGGAATTATAATGGAGAAAAACATGAATATCATTAACTTGAATAAATGATTACATTAAAAACGGAATTACTGAAAATAGAATTACTGATAATACTTGCACAGATGGTTTGTGTTCGAAGGATTCTTGAACTCTTCTCCTTCTAGAGTTTCCAAGAGATAAGTTCCTGGTCAGATAACCGCCAAAATACGGTATGGACCATGACAATTAGGCTCCATCTTATTGCTCTTATGGATTACTTTCTTGAGTACCAAATCTCCCTGCTTCAGGTTTGTCGGCTTGACCTTTCGATTATAAAACGTTATCATCCTTTGTTGATAAGAAGTCATACGAATAGCGATGACGTCTCGGACTTTTTTTATCATGTCCAGATCTAGTCGCCTCATAAGATCACTCTTAGGTGAATCAAAGTTCAATACCCTAAGTCGACAGACCTATTTCGACTGGTACCACTGCCTCAGTGCCAAAGGTTAGCATATATGGGGTTTCCTCTGTTGTTATTCTGGGAGTGGACCTGTATGCCCAAAGGACACTCTGGAGTTCATTAATCCAGTTGTATTTAGCCTTATTTAACCTTTTCTTCAATCCATCTAGTAAGGTTTTGTTGATGATTTATATATGGCCATTGCACTATGGGTGCCTATGTGCTGAATGAAGTTTTTGGGTACCAAACCTAATATAGTACTCTTTAAATTCCTCATTATTAAATTAAGTGTCATGGTCGATAATGAAGTCATAAGGCATGCCTTACCTACAAATTATATATTTTTATATGAACTGAAAAATATTATGATAAGTCATATTAATCAAAGGCTCAGGCTCCACCCACTTGGTGAAGTAATCAACTTCTACAAGTAGATATTTGACCCTTACCTTGTTGGTCAACAGTGGTCAGACCATGTCAATTCCACATATAGAAAAAGGCTACAGATAAGTGATGGTTATTAGAGTGAACCCTGGTCTTTTATGGATGGCCGCGAATTTTTGGCACTTATCACACTTCTTGGTGAAGGCAACACAGTCCGCTTTTATCGCCGGCCAATAGTAACCTTGCATTATTATTCGTTGTCTTAGAGATATCCCGATCGTGTGAGATCCACATGAACCTGCATGCACTTCTTTGATTAGATCATTTAATTCATTTGGATGAACATAAAGAAGTAATGAAACAGTGTATCCTTGCCTGTATAGAACATCTTTTTCCAATAAGTAACTGGTTGCTTTATACCTCATCGTCCTAGCTTCTTTATGGTCAGACAACAGTGTTCCTCTTTTAATGTATTCTTTAAATTGGGTTCATCCATTAAGGACATAATTCCATAGAGATGATGCTTATTTCCATTACATCAATTCTTCTATGGGCAAGAATTTCCACTAGAATTATTCGTCTGACTTTTGTTTGAGTTGCTGAAGCAAGTCGAACAAGAGCGGCCACTCGGGCATTCTCTATTCTAGGCATCATCACCATCCTGACTGAAGTGGACAAAGAAATGAACTCTATAGCATTTTTATGATATCTCATCATCGTTTCCCCTTTGACGTCATAAATTTGAAGCATTTAATTAGTAATTAGCTAGGAATCACTATGCACCAACACCTGGTCAGCACCCAGAGATGAAGTCTGTTCTGATCCTGTGATTAATGCTTCATATTCTGCCTCATTATTGGAAGACTTAAATTTGAATCTCAAAGCATATTCCACACCTAGGTTGTTCGGAGTGTTGATGATGAGGCATGCTCCACTTCCAGTAACATATGAGGATCCATCTATAAATAATTTTCAAATTGGAGTTTCCTTTGAGAAATCTTCCTCTGTCGGTACTCCATGTTTGAACATCTTCTTACTCTGTTCAATTCTTTCTTGAACATCCGAAGACTTGGTTGATCGACCATAATCTCTATTTGCTTTTGAGTTAAGCTATCTTCTGAAGAAGTCTTCTCAGCATGCAAACTAAGATTATGTTGCACCTCTATAAATGTGAATTCGACTATAATGTTTGCCACTGCTTGGCCTTTTATTAAAATTCTAGGTTCATAAACAATTTCATACTCTCCTTATTCAACTTCCCAAGATATTAATCTTCCAGAATTTTCAGTTTTATGCAATGCTTGTCATAGAGGCAAATCAGTGTAGACGACAATGGTATGAGCTTGAAAGTATGGCATCATGCTCCAGGAAGCTTCAATAAGAGCTAGCGCTAACTTCTTTAATCGTGGATATTTCATATTTTCTACTCAGAATGCCTTGTTATTATAATATACTGGTCTTTTAACTCCCCCATATAGTCAGATTAAAGTTAAGCTGATAGCTGACTCTAAAACAGCCAAGTATAGATATAGTTTTTCTCCTAAAACTGGTTGAGAGAGGAGTGGGGGGGAGAACCCAAATACTTCTTCAAATTAAGGAATTCTTTCTCGCATTCGTAATTCCAATCAAAGGTCTTTTTAAGCACCTTAAAGAATTGAAGACATTTATCAATTGCTCGAGAGATAAAATGGTTCAACGCTACTACTCTTCTTGTCAGCTTATGAAAGTCTTTCTTGTTGGTCGGGGAATGCATTTTTAGCAAGGCTTTAATTTCGGTAGGGTTTGCTTCTACTCTCCTTTCATTGACGATTTACCCTAAGAACATTCCTTCCTATACCCCAAAGATACATTTGGTTGAGTTGAGCTTCGTCTAATGTTTTTTAGTTAATTAAAGGTTTGAGCCAAGCCCGTAATGTGGTTGGCAGCATATTTGCTCTTGGTGAGCATATCATCTACAACACTTCCATGGTTTTGCCGAATTGGTTTTCAAAAACCTTATTCAATAGTTTGTGATAGGTTAATCGAGCGTTCTTCAACCCAAAGTGTATAATATTATGACAGTAAGTTCCTCAGCTAGTAATAAATGATGTGCTTTCCTTCTTTCCAAGTTTCATCTTAATCTTATTATAACAAGAATAAGCACTCATAAACTGGGCAATTCATGACCTGCTGTTGTATCGACCAAATGATCATTCCTTGGTAAAGGAAAATGATCTTTTGGGCATGCCTTATTGAGGTATGTGAAGTCCACATACATGCAGAATTTGTCATTCTTCTTCTTAACCATTACCACATTATCCAACCAGCTGGGATACTTAACATCTTCAATAAACTGTGCTCGCTATAATTTATCCCCTCCTTTTTGGATTGCCCTATTCTTTTCAGGGTTGAAAACTCTTTGCTTTTTCTTAATCGGCTTAGAATCTGGATAGATATTAAGCCCTTGGAAAATGAAGTTTGGATTAATCTCTGCCATATCTTTGTGGCTCCAAGCGAACAGATTTTTCGTTTGAAAGTGTGTATAAACAATATGATACCACTTGTTGGAATATATGCCCCCAATTTTAAATTTCTTCCTTTTTCAATTTTAAATTTCCAAGCGCGGAAGGATGGTTCGACAACAAATTTAAAAACAATTATCTTTTCAAAATTCACAATTAAAATATTAAATTTTAATTTCTTCAAAACTAAAATTAAACTTGAACAAATATGTGAATTTTTCTTAACTACAAATTTAAGTCAATAAAATTCCTAAAATTTGCCTAACGACGATTCATTCAAATGCAATATAAGCCAAATAAGGTTAACACAAATTTTATCAAATTAAAATTAGTCGACTTGAATTAAATTAATCTAAATTCACCCAAACTAATTTAGCACCAAATTAAACAAATGTGTGATTTAAACCAATTTTTATTTTTATTATCCTAGCATGCATCTATGGTGATTCTTGCAAGAATAAAAAATAAACCAATCACACTACCCGCGATGTACGAGGAAAACCCAAATGAAAAAACCTCGGACGGCCCTGCCTACAAGTCCACTAAGCATGGTAATTACAAATACAAGACAGACGACTTACTTCCTCAACTCGACTCCCTTCAAGCCCTGACGCATCTTCTTGTACCAACCTTCGCCTAGTCGACGACTCTGGAGTCCACCGGAATCTTGGAATCCACCAATGGGGCTAGGGCACCATCAACCGACACACGGTGCCTTTCACCGTATGCGAACGCCGAAGCAAATAAACTTTTTCTCCTTTGTGGGTAGAGAATTAACCCAAACTGTCTTCTTGTTGAGTAGAAAAGGAACCCGATTCCAAACACTCTCCAAGCAAGATATATATATATTTAAGAACTTGGATTAAACAAACATGGGTGTAAAATCTTGGTTATGTTCTAAAGATTAAAACATTTTAAATACAAAAGCCAAGGAGACTTTTTCATGGAAAAATTTAGCTCTCAAATCCTTAGGAATAATGGAAAAAGTTCTGAGGAAAAACTTGTTCGTGCACTTCTTAAAATATGGCAAAACAAAGTGGGGAAGTGGGTGGTTGAAAAACAAAGTTGGCTAAAAACTGACGAAACTGAAATCTCATTCGAACTAGTTTGTTTGAACGAGTTCGTTCAAACGAAACTTTTAACGAGAAAACAGAATTTTTTTTCTGAAATCTCGTTCGAATGACCTTTCTAACGAGATTTCAGGCCATGATTCTAGAGAATTTCGATACGAACGTGTGGCCGCCAGTTTCGTATTTTTCTGATTTTTAAAATAATTTTCCAAGCTCCTATATATATATATATATATATATATATATATATATATATATATATATATATAGAGAGAGAGAGAGAGAGAGAGAGAGAGAGAGAGCATTCATAAATTTGGAGACCTTAGAAAATGTGACAAAGTTGATGACGTGAAACTTAGCACGAAAATCGGTACTAATGATATCTTCACTTTAGGCTAGGCCGCTATGTCTTCAACTTCTTCAAATGTCATAGGCTTGAAATATAACATGAACGTCTAACCTATGACTCAAATTTTTTTGTCCGAATTAAGTCAACACTACAAATTGACTCAATTGGAAATTTGTGTCCTTACAAATCTCCCCCTTTGGCTATTCCAGGACAAAACCAAACCAAAAATCTTAAGGGTCGTCAAGATCATCTAGACACAGTTCCACCCAAAAAAATAAAAATACATACGCTTGACTCGACTCATAGGAAATGCTCTGCCTCTTTAAATAATGCCACTAAAGATGGATTCATGTACACTTAAGCACACCATGAAACGCATAGGGAATATATTACAGATTAAAGTGCAATAAAATAATAATTCTCCCCCTTAATTAATTCTCCCCCTTTATCTAACAATGATCTACCTAAAAAGACGTCTCCCCCTAAGTTTGATCTCCCCAAATTTCAAAGGATTAGATACCATTTCTCCCCCTTTTTGTTCAAGAATGGACAAAGGTTTAGAATCATAAAATATAACTTATTTTTCCCCCAATTAAAGTAAATACTCCCCCTAAACTAGACAAGAGATATGAATAAAGAAAAACAAGTTAAACATGCAATGGTGAATAAGGTGATAATAACATTTAAGCAAATGGGCAACAATAAAGTACAACTAATCCATACAAATATTAATGGATACCAACTATGATGCGATAGTAAAAAGATACCACTTAAAATGTATTGCGCTAAGCATGAGATATTAAAAAAATTGCAACAAGATAAATACCAATTTTGAATTCAAAGCATACATGGACTAGCTGGCAAGGCAAAGACTCAAAACAAACAAAATATCATATATATACACACAAGATATTAAGTAAGCACAAGCACATATATATAGATATAAACAACACAAATGACATAACACAAAATAATATGATCTTTCCACACTCTTATGGCATAAATGTGTCATATGAAAACGGAAGTGAAGGGGTGTGAACTAGCAACAATTAAGTTATGACCCAATAACTTAAGCATGTTCAAGGATTTTCATTTGATTGCAAAATTTATCCAACATATATAAAGCCTCACGTGATAAAAAGATTGAACTCAAAGAACAAAACAAGCACAATTCATACAAGCCCAGCATATTGATGGTTCTTCAAACCAATAGAGCCATGATAAAATTGCGTAACTAGGATCCA
Source organism: Sambucus nigra (assembly GCA_949130495.1). Taxonomy (NCBI): domain Eukaryota; kingdom Viridiplantae; phylum Streptophyta; class Magnoliopsida; order Dipsacales; family Adoxaceae; genus Sambucus; species Sambucus nigra. Next base: position 536,572,533 of record OX422209.1, read on the forward strand.
AAGACATTGTGAAAAACCATTGATATTCCATCCAAACTCCCTCAAATATAATATTATTCTTTTCTTTTCTATTGACGAAAATATCAATCTAAACAAACTAGGCCTTGGCTATATTTTTCTTTTAATGCCATATTTTTCTTTTAGGCCTTTGGACCATGTACTTCTTTTAAGTCCATTATAAACGGTGGATTAATCGCAAAAGATGATTTTTCCTTTCGTAGCCATTCACCGTGCACTTTCATATATAATATATTTCTTTTCACACATAAAACTCACGTGCAACGGAATAACATGCACAAATCTTCCATAGTCAGAAAACGTGTAGATAACTAAATTGATAGGAGAACATCTCGCTTAGCTCAAATATTCATGTGAAGTTAAAATTCAAAGAGCTCGTGCATGTGTGTAAAAGAGGCAAAAAAATAAGAATCCTTTTAGCAATTCAAATTCAAACTACTTCATGTAACCACGATAAAGAACAATTTAAGAATTGACATAAACAACCAAAAGTTCTAGTCACATGGAAGTGAAAATGAGGATTTAACACAAGTATATGCCACAAAAAGTGTGTAAAACTCATATATACACAAAAACAAAAAATCTTTTTGAGTTTTTTTAATTTTTAACCAAACACAAAAATTCAACTCAAAAGAAAAATAAACAATCTTTATGTATTTTTCATTAAGACAAAAGATGAAGATAAATATAAAAGTTAAACTAGTCATAATTCTGGCATGAGATATATGATAAGTAAAGACTAGAAAATGACAAACAAAATATAGAACTAGTAAGAATATAACATTAAGCGTGGCTAGTGTATGTAAACATGAAAGCAATTACTCATAAGATATAGCAAGTGAGGAGTCATGTGGGAACCATCAAAAACATAAATTTTAGCATAAGGCATATTTTTCATTTTAAAAAGCCCAAAAGAACCAAAACACAATAATTTAACGTTCCTTACTCTGATACCAATTTGAAAGTGTGTATAAACGATATGATAACACTTGTTAGAATATATGCCCCCAATTTTAAATTTCTTCCTTTTTCAATTTTAAATTTCCAAGCGCGGAAGGATGGTTCGACAACAAATTTAAAAACAATTATCTTTTCAAAATTCACAATTAAAATATTAAATTTTAATTTCTTCAAAACTAAAATTAAACTTGAACAAATATGTGAATTTTTCTTAACTACAAATTTAAGTCAATAAAATTCCTAAAATTTGCCTAACGACGATTTATTCAAATGCAATATAGGCCAAATAAGGTTAACACAAATTTTATCAAATTAAAATTAGTCGACTTGAATTAAATTAATCTAAATTCACCCAAACTAATTTAGCACCAAATTAAACAAATGTGTGATTTAAACCAATTTTTATTTTTATTATCCTAGTATGCATCTATGGTGATTTTTGCAAGATAAAAAAATAAACCAATTACACTACGCCGCGATATACGAGGAAAGCCCAAATGGGAAAAACCTCGCACAGCCCCGCCTACAAGTCCACTAAGTACGGTAATTACAAATACAAGACAAACGACTTACTTCCTCAACTCAACTCCCTTCAAGCCTTGACGCATATTCTTATACCAACCTCTGCCTAGTCGACAACCCTGGAGTCCATCGGAATCTTGAAATCCACCAATGGGGCTAGGTCACCATCAACCGCCACACAGTGCTTTCACCATATGCGAATACCGCAGCAAACAAGCTTCTTATCCTTTATGGGTAGATAATGAATACAAACTCTCTTCTTGTTAATTATAAAAGGAACCCGGTGCCAAACACTCTCCAAGCAAGATATATTTATTTAAGAACTCGGATTAAACAAACATGGGTCTAAAATCTTGGTTCTGTTATGAAGATTAAAACATTTTAAATACAAAAACCAAGGAGACTTTTTCATGGAAGAAGTTAGCTCTCAAATCCTTAGGAATAATGGAAAAGGTTCAAAGGAAAAACTTGGCCACGCACTTCTTAAAATATGGCAAAACAAAGTGGGTATGTGGTTGGTTGAAAAACAAAACTGGCAAAAAACTGACGAAATTGAAATCTCGTTCGAAGTTCGTTGGAGCGAGTTCGTTCGAACGAAACTTCTAACGAGAAAATGAATTTTTTTCCTGAAATATTATTTCAAATCTCATTCGAACGAGGTCATTCGAACGACCTTTCTAACGAGATTTCAGGCCATGATTCTAGAGAATTTTGATATGAATGCATGGTCGCCAGTTTTGTATTTTTCTAATTTTTTTTAATTAGTAATGATTTTTCTACAAAAAGGTGTCCGAGAACAAAATCTTTAGATAGTATGAATTCAAAAAAAATTAACAAAAAAACTAACACCCAAAATAATTTTCTAAGCTCCTATATATATACTAGTGCATTCATACCTTTAGAGACCTTGGAAAATTTGACAAAGTTGATGACGTGAAACTTAGCACGAAAATCGGTACTAATGATATCTTCACTTTAGGCTAGGCCGCTATGTCTTCAACTTCTTTAAATGTTATACACTTGAAATATAACATGAACGTCTAACCTATGACTCAAATTATTTTGTCTGGAATTAAGCTAACACTGCAAATTGACTCAATTGCAAAATTTGTGTCATTACACCCTTTCTCTATGGAATGTAATTAATTTCTGTTTGAGAGAGGGAGACAATCTTGAACCATTCTGGGTAGTTCTTTCTGGCTTCTCGTTGTCTAGAACAATAGCTTCTATTTCTTCCATAACTTTCCCATTCACCATCTCCTCCTATTCCCAAGGATCCAGAGTGCTAATGTGGAAAGTGGTTGTGCCCTTTATTTATATTTCCTATTGGTTAGCTGAAGTATATTTTTGCACTTGCAAATCCTATAAGAGGTCTATGGTATGGGTTTAGTTTACCGTCATGTAGCCCTAAGTTACTAAAACAATCATTGAACATTACATCAGAAGAACTCCCATCATCAACTAGTATCCTTAAAACTCTATCGTGATGAACTCTGCATGTGATAACTAACATATCATCGTGAGGATAAAGTATCCCACTTAGATCGTTTTTGGAAAAAATGAATCACTAGCCTATCCTTATTGACTTTTTTTAGTCAAGTATCACTGGATTTGTCCATATTAATCCATTTGACAGTTAGGTAGACATTGGCTTTATTTAAGTAAGCTTTCCTTTCTGCAATCGCATCTCCTCCTCTAGTATCCCCTCCTGCGATAAAGTGGCATCCAAAGGATATCATTCCTACCTCCACCTCTGGTTCATCAGGCTTCTTCAGTAAGTCTACATCTTCTTACAAATCATTGGTTCTTGCTCTTTTGTTATCTTCCTTTACTCGAGCTAGACATTTAGACCTCCTCCAATCATCTCGGTTGCCATTTTGATCAACAAACTTGCACAATTTCCACTCCGATTAAAATTTTCAATCTCATTATTTAGTGTAATGCATCTATAGGTGTTGTGCCCATGGTCCCTATGAAATTCGTAATACTTGGACTTATCCCTCTTATTAGGGGTATTTTTAACTTTCCAGGCCAATTCAATTCTCGATTCCCCTTGATTTCCTCCAGGATGTGGTGAACACCTTTATTGAGGGGGTATATTCATCATACTTCTTGATCTAATCAATTTTTTATCTTTTTTATCCTTCTTGATTTAATTAGAATTATTATCTGACTTTCACCCTTGGTTTCAGGATCTGCCTTAACTTTCATAGCCTCCTCAGCATTCATATCTTTCCAACATTAGTCATTAATTGTGACATGGTTTTAGATGGATTCTTCACCAAAGCATAGTAGACATCTTTAGCGAGTAACCCGCTCATAAGTGTTACAATGGCTATCTTCTCCTCATTGTCCCGTACCACTGGTTTATCATTGTTAAAACGTGTAATATAATCTCAGGCACTTTCTCCCAACTTTTTTCACACGGTCAAGAGATGGGTGACACTCTTGATCAGCTCATCCCCAAAGAAAAAGTTATCTATGAATAATTAAGCTAATTGATGAAAGCTAGATATTTTACCTATTGGGAGATTATTATACCATATTTGGGTTGATCATGTGATAAAACTGGTGAAAGCTGTACACTTCCTTTCGTCGGGCACTGACTAAATGTTGATAGCACCTTAATATTGCTCTATGTGTAAGACTGGATCAGTTATCCCATCATATTTAGGAATGACCGCTGGTGGCTTAAACTTGGAAGGTGTGGTGTAGTCCAAAATAACTTGGACGAAAGGTAATCCTTTAACAAAACTCATTTGCAATGGATTCTTAGTTTTAGTCATTTCACCTAGATGATCTTCCAATCACTGCATGGACCCTTTCCAGGAATGATCATCTGGTTTGGATTTAATCAAAGTAGATCTAGTGACTTTACTGTGTCTAAGTGATGAACTTTTCTCCTAAGAGGTCTTTTTGGCATGCACAAAGCCCCTTATACTAACTCTTAATCTCACATATCCTTCTCTAGGTACACGATAATGCTCCTACTCCCTGTGATGTCCTCTAGTTACTCGAGGACATAGACAATCAAAAGCAGACTCCCTACTTAACCTTTCTAATACACTTGGCCTTTCTTTAGAAAAAGATCTACAATCATAGTAATCCTTTGATTGAAATGAAGAAGTTGAGCCAGAACGATATGATCGATCATGAGAAAAGTGAGAATGATAACTCCTTTCATTTCTAGCTGGTGGAGGTAGCATATTTCTAGAATTAGAGGACTTGTACTGCATTGTGAGAGCTAACTGTCTGACTGATTCTTGCATAGCCTCATGTCCTTTAGCCAAATTGAGCAAGATCCTTTGGAGATTTGTATCGCCAGGGGGATTGCCTATAGTCTCCAGGCTTCTTTCAGGGGCGATATTCCTTCTTTAAACTAAAGAATGAAATATATGAGGTAGAGAACACTGACTAGTATTAGTTCTCACAGACGGCTCCAATCTGTTGATGTCTAAAAATAAACTTAATCCATTTTTATAATCACAGATAAAATATAATAGGTTACTCAGATCACACACATACAGGAGAAGAGATTTTTAAAGTGGTTCAGCTGTAAAATAGCCTACGTCCACTGTTGGTATTATTTCGTTGGGTTACAATAGATCAGTATGGTATGCATATGAGTGATTCTAGTTCTCCCTTCAGTTGAGGGAGTATTTTGTATTTATAATGTCATAAAACTCTAGAAATGGCACGCCTTTATATTGTCAAGCATTTACATTTGTGTACAATAAATTAAACTATTGGAATTTAGTGTTGGTTGGCATCCCATTCGAGTAACTTTTGATCTTCCTGATGGTTGGCATTCAGGAGTTGGTCAGCCTTCCAGCTGACTAAGTATCTCTGGTGCCGATTAAGGAGGCAGGTCGACCACGTAAGATGACAAATATACATTTATCGTTGGTCCATGTATGAGAGTAATTTTTACATACAACATGTACCCTATAGACCGTTCTCTGGACCAACCCTTTCTTGATTATGAAACCCAGTCACAAATTCAACTTACGCAATGTCTTCTCTTGGAATGTCAATACTGGAAAAATAAACTTAAAATTAAGTGGAATCTCGAACGAGATTGTAATACTAAATATTTTGACGCGTGCGTCACCCACCACCGGTGGGTAAACACAATACACGCTGTGTTCGACCTAACCACGGGCTAGCACAGGTCATAGCAAGGCATTTATACTCAATTTTAACACTTTTATGTTACTATATATACTTCCACACATCCGCGTTTACCCCTTCTGAGTATCCTTTTAATTTTCTAACACTTTTAGATTAACCTGGTTACTGGGGTCGTTTATGAATGCGGAGATATGGCACACGTTACAAATTATGGGAGGAAATAAAAGTCCAGGAATTAACAATCTTACAGATGAATTTTTTTAAATCCATTGGAATGTAGTGGGAACGTCTGTATGCAATCTCATCCATGATTTCTTCGTATCAAGCACGCTTCCCCGAGAACTCAATCGTAATTTTCTCATTTTTATCCATAAAAATTTAGCACCCCACTCAAGTGAAACATTTCCAACCAATTAGTGTATACAACATAATCTATAAGCTTATTTCGTCTATTCTGGTCACTCGTATGCGGCGAATTCTTCAGTATCTAGTGTTCCCTTACCAAACTGCGTTTGTTGCAAACCTACATATTCTGGATAATATCCTTATTACTCATGAAATTTTACATTCAATGCAAAATTCCAAATCTAATAAAAGAAGTTGTGCGGTTAAAATTGATTTAAATAGGGACCATGACCAACTGGAGTGGCCATTTGTTCGGTGGGTTCTGCAACAACATGGGTTCTCGAATTTATGGATCCATTATATTATGGAATGTGTCTCCCCAATATTATTCAACATGCTCATAAATGGTCTAGTTAGGGATACTTTCTACCCTTCTAGAGGCCTTCACTAAGGGAATCCACTATCTCCTTATTTATTCATTTTTGCTCTTGACGTGTTGTTACGAAAGGTTGAGCGTGAATCCTTCCTAAACAAAATGATAGCTCTCGGGACATCTCTTAAAGGGACTTAGATTAATAGCCTTACCTTTCTTGATGATTTAATCTTCTTCCTTCACCCTACACCTCATACCATACCTCATTACAGTCCCTTCTCACAGAATTTGGGACAATCTCTAGTCAAACCATTAACAGCGACAAATCTACGATTACCTTTGGACCCTCTACCCCGCGGGCTATTCACCATACTACAATGCGCCAACTTGGATTTCATAGAGGTCAGGGCTAAGACAAATACCTTGTACTCTCGCTTATTACAGGTAGGGTCAGATGTTCTTTGACTCGAATGAGACCCTTAAAATTTAGTTCCAAGCCTTGTGTAAAAATTTATTGTCTTATATTGGTGGAGCCATGCTCATTAATGCAGTGTGTACGACCATGCCCTCACATTTTATGTCAGCATATTCTCTCCCTACCTATGTTATTAAGACCTTAACGAAGAAGATCAAAGCCTTTTTTTGGAATGCATCCAATTTGTCCCAGAAAATGCCAATTATTCCTTGGTCAATGATAAAATTGCCTAAACAATATGGAGGATTGGGGATTAAAAACCTCCCTATGTTAAATATTGATTATCTGCTTAAATTGCTTTGGAATTCCTTTTCTCGGCCAGATAAGCTTTGGTCTCAAATAATCAAATAGAAATATTTTCCTCATATGACCCTGTTACAAGACCCACATCATACCCGAGCCTCCTAATCTGGATCAAGATCTCAAAATTACTACCCCTCTTCCAATACGGCATTAAATGGAGTTTGGGACTAACAATATTTCATTTAGCCATCACATCTGGGTCCTACAGAAACCTCAGCACCTGTAGTTCCCACATCACCATGTGTCCGTGTAGGATGCTCCTCTTAACTCTTTCGCCCTCCACCATCAGTGGAATCACCCTTTCTTAGCACACTCGCTGCCACTGGACTTTTTATCACATATTCATTCCATTTACCCACGTACTCACTCTACAGTGGATATCCCATACCAGTGGACAAGAAGGACTGGTTCATTTATGATGAAAACTACATACCATTGCCTTAATTCTACTGGGTATGCATAGCATCATTCGGCACTGTTGTGGCAGTGACTGTGGTAGAGTAAGGTACCCCAGAAGTTTAAATTTTTCCTCTGGTACCTTGTTCACTAAGCATTTCCAATGGCGGATCGAATCTTCTACTACTATAAACTTCCCTCGTCATTGTGTTCTTTATGTGAGTTGGAAGACAGTCACTCTCATATTTACACTAACTTCCTTGCTTTCTCCCAACTCCGTATCCAAAATGCATTGGGCGACATTTCGTTTGTCTCTATTCTTAAGCATGTTGTGGAGTTGTGATACTTAGCTTCTTCTAATTACCAGTTGCTACGTCCGCTGTTTCTTCTCCGGGTACTCTAACATGTTAGAATTTAGGCTACTTTCAGACATAAACCCATTACCGATCCACTCATCTTAAATACTCTATCCTAATAGATTTTACAGTTCGTACATGCCCCCACAACTGAGTCCAATAGTGCCTTTTATGGCTTTTACTATTATCCAAACCCATTTGGACTCTCTGTTCTTTAAATGTAATATTAACAGTGAGAAATATCATGTTATGGGATACGCTTCAATCGGTGCAATCATCTATAATTCTCAAGGAGATTTTATCTGCGCTTTTTCAAAAAATATAGAGTATGCCTCTTCGGTGCTTGCGAAAGTTTGGGTCATTAAAACTGGTTTAGACCTGGCATCTCATATGGGCATTAAATGTATTGAACTGGAAATCGATTGTCAAATTATATTTAATATGATTTAATTGAATGCAGCTTAGCATCCAGGTCAGAGGAATTTGATCAAAGCCATCCATAACGTTTTTCAGATATCCCTACATGCTTCCCTTTGTTTGTGTTTCCGTGAAGCTAATGTGTGTGTTGATGTCCTTGTTGCTGCCTCAGTTTCGTGTCTGTTTTTATTTTCCAAAGTTTATGTCCAGGTTCTATGTTTTTTAGTTCCGTTTTTTTCCAGTGATGTTTGTAATAGTACTAGGATCCGGCATGCATTGAGGGACATCACTTGTAAAATACCCCTCTTTTGAATAAAGCTAGTTTTTTACAGGAAAAAAACTATGTTTTAGACTTTGCTATATTTTTTGATGTTGAATGTCACCTTCAATAGTAAACCTTTTACATTTTGGGAAAATACTGAATAGTCCCTTGAATATTTTTAATACACGTTTAGTCCAAACCTTTTATTTCCAAAACGTTCCTCACTATATAAAACACTAATAAAAAGGACACACACAAACCCATTTACCTGTCGGAGCTCCGGCTGTGAAGGAGGGATGGGGTTGGGGGGAGGTGGGTAGGGGGTGCCGCTAGAGCGGGCCTTTGAAAATAAGAGAATATTAGGTAAATCGGTGTTTGAGGGACTAAATGAGTTAAACTAAAAATAGGTGTCTTTTGTGTTTTTATATAGTGAGGGTCGTTTTGAAACATAATAAAAAGGCTTGAACTAAACGTGTATTAAAAAATATTTGAGGGTCTTTTTGATAATTGATCCTTACATTTAACTACGAAAAAAGTATAAAAATCGCAACATTGCGATTGCATCGAAAGCTAAATGCTAGGAAGGTATCCAATTACAAAGAGTTATTCTATTATTTGGTGAAGTGCCACCCAACATTTAAAAAAAATAAAATATAAGGATATATATGTTTAATTTTAAAGTTGATGATACAAATTTTTTATTTTTTATTTTAAAATTGAAAACACATGGTCAATTTTGACACATTCAGTTGAAGAGTAATACTATTTTCCCTCCAAAACTAACCGGCATAAGAACCCTCTACTAAGTTGGACACCCCCAACAAACCACCCAATTTTATCACTTTTATTCACCATACAATTTCATACGCGTATTGGCACTTCATTTCTTACTCTGATTTAACATATAAATTAACACACATACATATACTTCCTCATACTTGAACAAACACATGTGCTTCATAGTTAATATAAGAATAAATACATTACTATTTAAGAAATAGTTTTACCAAAAGATTTATTTTATTAAAAAATCATTTTTATGTAAAAATATGAAAAAATTGTTTTAAAAAAATCTAATGTTTTTATATATACGAAACATAACAAAACAGTTTATATATATAAAAAAATTATTTAAAAAGTGTCTAGTTAAAAAAATGTTTTATTTATAAAAAAAACAGTGTTAACCTTTTAATTTACACTAATGTTTATTAAAACGATTTTTATATAATTTTTTCCTAAAAAGACATAATTTTTTCATAAATAATGTAATTTAAAGTTGTTTACTATAAATAAAATTCACAAAAACTTATTTTCACTATTTTTATTTACAAAAATATATTTTCCAAAAAAATAGTTAAATACGTTAAAATTTTATTTTGTATACATTAAAAACAACTGTAAATTTTAATGTATACAAAATTGTTAAATATATTTTAATGTATACATTAAAAACAGCTGTAGCTATATTCCAAAGAAAATAGTTAATGTATACAAACAATTTTTTAACGTATTTAACTATTTTCTTTGGAAAATATATTTTTGTAAATAAAAATAGTGAAAGTCAGTTTTTCGGTTTTAGTAAACAGCTGTAAATTACATTATTTATCAAAAATTCTTACGTTTTTTGAGGAAAAAAATTATATATAAACTATTTTAAAAAACTTTACTGTAAATTAAAAGGTTAAAAACATATTTTTTTTTATAAATATTACATTTTTTAACTATAAACTCTTTTAAAAAGACCTTGTTTTATACATAAACTATTTTTTTAATTGTTTTGTATATGTAAAAATGTTTTTAAAAAAAAATGAAAAACTTAGTGCCTCTTAATCTCACTATATTGTGCATAAGGCCAAAAAAATTATGTTGTCCTTGTTGATACTTGGAACGAATACCCTATGCCAAGACATTGATGTCTTTTGGAACCATTGTTATAATCATTGAATGAGTTGTGGGTATTGGGCGTGAAATCATTTGACTCCATTAAATAGGAAGTGTTCACATTGAAAGTTATGTTAATTTAGGCGATCCATGATTTCTCAACTCATTAGACTTTATCGGGCTGTAATGTTCATGGATATTTCAGTTATCCTTTTTATGGAAAGGATATTAAATCTTAATGTCTTAAGGATGGTACCAATATCTATCATCATTATCATGGGAGATTATTTCTTACTGATCACAAGTCCAGGTTAGATAAAAGTATAACCTTTATGCCCGATGGTGTCGAACATATGTCAGCTCCGAGAAAACTTACAGGTTCACAAATTGAAGACAAAGCTTCAAGTGTGGGCCTAATATATTGGGAAAATCCCATGTTTAAGAAAATCAACCATAAAAAGAGAACTAATGGAAACGATAATAAGAAAAGTAGGGTATGGTCTCAGAGGTCAATTTTATTCAACTTCCTAGATTTTAAGGATAACCATGTACGCTATGTAATGGATATAATGTATGTAGAGAAGGACATCATTGAACATATCGTAATCATATGCCTAAGTGGAAGACATTTAAAGGATGGATAAAAAGCACATTGTGATCTTCGAGAGTTGAAAGTTAAGATTCAATTGTGGGTGAAAAAAGATCTTTTTGGTGGGAGGAATATAATTCCCTTAGGCATTTACTTTGATGAACGAAGAAGCAAATGTGTTTTTAATAACACTTATTCTAATTTTTTTATCAAATTTGCAAAGGGTTATGAACTATGCCACATATCATCTACACAAGTGAAAGTCTCATGAAGACATGTGATCATGAAAATGCTCCCTTTATTGTTTAACAATTGTTTCTCTATGCATAAGGATCCATAAAGGGTCATTATGAAGATAAGCCTTTAGCTCACACTATTGTGCCCAAAATTGGTCAATATAAAGCATATTGTGCTTAAAAAATAAACTTTTCCTAAAGAAACATGTCTATTAGACAAGGCTATTCTGGGGCTTGCGCATGTATGCATTGAAGCACTAGTTTGGTGCCTAATAAGATATCAATGAATGTGTCCATTTGAAAGGTATACTTGATAAACATTATGTGAGAAATATAAGTAGTTATAATTATTTGGATAATTATGTAACTTATTAGTTTTAATAAATATAATTTATGGGTATTGATGAAAGTTTTGAAATAATATCTTAAGAATACTTTGTACAATTATGGATTCATCGTTGAGGAATAAAATACTTGTAAAAGCGTCAATGTTCACTATGAAATACATGATTTAACTTGGCATTGGAAATTATAATACAAACCACGAGTATCTTATAGATGATTTATGATGATTGGGCCGATGGAGAGGGCTTAGTTAAGGGAAAGCAAGTTAAACTAACAAGTTTACAATATAATCAAGTGGCTCGCTATGTGTTTGAAACACATGAAGATTTTAACAAATGGAGAAAGTAATCTTGTGTTGTGAGTCTATTCCGTTTGTCATCTATTATACTACATCGTCATATTGATATTTTTTATAATTCAATTCGTAAAATATATAAAGCATCCTGAAACAAGAAAAAACGAAAGGGGTTTTTATATTTAAATGGTGAGTTTAGACTTTGTATATCACATGAGGTCATTGTCACTTCTAGTGCCTTTTACTAATTTCTAAATGATTTCACGATTTAAAAAATATCTACTTCAATCATTTAAGCTATAATTTTAGTTTTTAAAGATGGGGTATGCGACGTTAAGGCTTATATTTCTTGCCAACGGGCCAAATTTTATGGCACGTGAGTTTAAAATGTACAGGGTTAATGGTTTTGTGTTCTCATAAAGCTTGCACAATCAACATATGACTGAGATACAAAATAAAGGAATTTCAATGAAAGTCCTTACATTTAATGGTAAGGGCTAATGCCAAAAAAAAACTTGTTGAATTTGAATTGACTTATTACAATGTTATTCTATAAATTTGGCAATTGGAATATGTAAGATTTAAATAATTTATGTTTCATTATGATTGGCTAAGAGTTGATGAAAATAATGCTTGTAAGGTTAATCCTTCCAATAGACTTGACAGATGAAGAGAAAATATAACATGAATGATGGGCCATTTGTTTGTTCATTTTAAAATCTCAATCAAGTGTTTTACTTAAAGTACATAAAAAATGAATTGTGGTTGACTTTGGGGACGGTTTCTCAATGAAGTACCGACCATTGAAAACGTCGACTTCGGGGACGAGGCCGAAGAAACACTTGACACGTCTTATGCTCAAAAAATTTAGAGCACTATGCGAGACGTTGACCTCCTGTACTGGAGGCACCTGTATGGGATCAAATAAGATATCATAATGAGGATCCCTGATGAGGCCAAGAGGGCATTTAACGACCGACCTGGTGAGATTTCCATTTATAAACAAATATTTAAGGTCCTATTTTTCCTTCTCGTCCACCCTACTAGGCAGACGATCCTCATCAGTACGGGTCTAGCCTCAGCCCATCTTTCTCCCAATGTGTGGAAGATTCTACTCGACGTCATATCTCTGTGGAAGTATTGTCATGGTACCGACCTTCAAGTTGATATTTTCAAGGCATGCTATAATGTCTCCTGTACGAAAGCCCAACCTGGCTACTATCACTTCGTAGCTAAGAAGCTGACAAAGAAGGTTATTTTTGTTAACCAAATGTCCAACCATCACTGGAAATTGAGATAGTTTTTCATCTTTGGTGCATGGGAATTCCCGAGTAGCGTCACATGCTCTGCCTCAGAGTCGGGTGTCCCATAAAAATAGGGAAATTCTTCCATGGCTGCCATACTTGACCCCAGCTTGAGCGTAGATGATCAGGACAAGATATAACAGATCATAGTGTAAGGGGATGATGGTGGGCTTGTTGAATTTGAGCAACTCATGACCCCCGAAGTCCTGGCAGTGACGGGATTAGGTGTCAACCGCCTTACTAAAATGTGTAAGTCTTTCCTTATACATGTACTCTCATCTTTAATATATTTTTACCGTAGGACTTGTGAATTTTGATTTTGAACTATGATGTCGTCTGTAGCTATATTATTTCTTACATTCCCTAAATTTTTTCAGATTGTTCAAATAATACACCCGAGGCTATTTAAAACATGGTTTCCCCTAGCATCTCTACCAAGTTGAATAAATTTGGTATGAAGCCGGCTCCTCTTGCCCCGATAAAAAAATGTAAGAGGGACCAATAATCTCGAGGCTTCCAAGAAGAAAAAGGAGGTAGTGGACGACACTGTTATTCACCGCCCACAGAAAAAGAACGGGAAGTCCTTACTAAGGGAGGATCTGACAAATATTGTTCGATGATGCTCTTTTTGCCCATATGGCACAACTAAAACTCAATGACAAGACTCTAATTGGTGATGCCAGAAGGTCACGGATCGCGATTACTTTAATGGTGCCCAATGTTGACAGATGCTTTCTGGATCCGATGGATGCCTATAGTAGACACCACATTCTAAGACCCCCTTAATCTCTCCTAAGGTCCCTAGCACCTCCCCATTTCACTACAAATCCTAGGTCATATTCCAAGTACTGATCTAGAGGCCATCAGGCGCTCTTGAGCCCCGTTGGACTCTAGTCAACTCTATGGTCAGAGAGAAATCTCAATGAATCTTCAAACGGCTCTGAAACCCCTTTCTAACGATTTGCCCCGTGGACGAATCGGCATAATGGTTCAGACAAACGAACCATTTTACTAACAAAAATCGATTTGGAGGCCATTGGGCGCTTATGGGACCTAATTTGACCCCAGTCAACATCATCGTCAAAGAGAAAGTTGTTTGAAACTTTGGAGGGAACTAAAACTCCTTTCCAATGGTTTAGCACATGCGCGAAATGGCATAACTGTTCGAACGAACGATCCATTTTCCCTCGAAAATTAATTCGGAGGCCACCAGGCGCTCCCAGGATTTATTAGATCAAGGTCAACTCTTTAACTCGAACAAGACTGAATGAATATTTAAAGGGAACTAAATACCCTTTTTAACGGTCCATTCCATGTGTGAATTAGCCTTACGGTACGAATGAACGATCCATTTTACTCTGAAAGGTCACTGGGAGCTTTCAAGCCCCAGTTGACCAAGGTTAACTCTTCGAACCAAGTGAAGCTCTTTGGAATGTAGAAGTACCTTGCATAACCTTTCATATGGTCCATCCTGTTAATGATTCTAACTTACCAATCGGACGAACGATCCATTTTTATCCCATGATTTCCCGTCCAAAGGATCGATGAAAGCTTTCGAGCCACGTTTGACCCAAAGTCAACTCCTGGACCCAGGAGTAGCCTAAAGGGATCTTGAAGGTCTCTGAATTACCTTCCTAACAGTATTTCCCGTGCGTGATTTGGATCAACTGATTGCGTTCTTCGACCATTTTTCTAAAAAAATCTGCACGAGACTACCAATCGACAGGTCCATTTCCCTTCCTATCGGTAGTGTGCCTAGAGTTACCTGCCGATTGGTAGGGATAAGGCTATGCCGATCGGAACCCCCTTACCCTATAACTAGAGGGCATGACCTCACTCCCAAGGCACACCTCAAATCCATCAATATCAATGATCTCAGCAACATTCTCTTGTAATCAACGAAGTTCCCTTGTGTGAAATTCCTTTCATTCTTTCATTCCCATCCTTTTCATACCCAATTTAGTAAAATCTCATTCTCTCTCATCTAACATTCATCTCAACATTCAAGGGAGTTCATCAAGGATTAAGATTAAGCTTCAATTCTCTAAAGAAGGTCCAAAATCCTTCTCTCTATATTTAATTTCTTTATTTTTGCATTAGTTACATAAATTCTTAATCTAGCTTTTGCTTTAGTTCATACACATTAATATCTCACTTTTTTATTAGTTATATTGCACATACTTTATTTTCTAAAAAAAAAAGGGTTACACCTATAAAATCCAACGAGATTATCCATTATAATTTCTCAAAACTAAAAATACATTTTCTACACACGCGTATATAACCACATATATAATAAATTCTTATTCTAATCTATGGGATAAAATCCCACCCTTATGCCGCATGCGAACTACGTGGACTTTGATGCCTTTATAGGCTACGTAGGCATTTCGGGTTGAAACCCGAAACTCGAGTCCAATTTCTCAATTCTCCAATTTTCCCATTTTCTCATTTGTCTCCTTTTCATCTATACATTATTTTAATACATATTATAATTTTGATCCTTATTGGTGTTTTATCCAACATATATTATCGTTTCATCATAACAATCAATATCTCGATAAATGCATGCATCGTATTTTCTAAATATTATTTTGGGAACATTCCTATGGATGATCTCACTCTACCTTTTCTATGGTATGAGTTAGGCAATTCCGATCTCTATTTATATATACACGCACGCACACTTCATGGAAAAATGAAGGAAAATAGTAACACATGCCCATGAGAGACCGAAAGGGCGGGATGGGTGCTTAACACCTTCCCATTCCGTAACTTAGCCCCCGAACCTTTGAACTATTAGTTTCGTAAGCATCAGTTTGTCTTTGATGCCACTCTCTCGAGGCAACGACATGTTCTTTTACCTGATTTGTGCAAAAGAGATTGGCGACTTCATTTCTTTACATTCACCCCACACCGACGACGGCAAAAGCGCTCTTAGAGAAAACGAACGCGGGACCCTTTTTTCTCCCACTCCCCCCCCCCCCCCCCCCCCAAATGGGAGAGAAGGAAGAGAGAGGAGAGGATAACCGGGGATGGCCACAGTGGCGACTCTGCTGGGGATCATTTTCTTAAGAGGGCTAGACATTGTTTGCATGGGTGTAATTGTTTTTTACTTGTGTGGGTATGAACCTACCTGTATGTTACATTTTCTCCTCTATTATTTCTTACGCATATCTACCTCATGCTTATATCACTGCTCACTCACACACTTGTAGATACTTACCATGTACACTTCACGCTACTTACACATAGGATCACTTATATCCACATGTTGCACACACCACTTAGAATATTCATGCTTAGGTTTCACTAACACACACATCCACTAATCACACTTGTATGTATCCATTCTCACTCACACTTGTCACACACCACTTGTAGTTGATCCACGCTTAGGTTCACTACCACACACTCACTTGTAGATATTCACACATCGCTCACCGTCACATATCCATGCTTAGTGTAATATTCATGCTCCATGTTAGATTTGACTTTTTATACTCGTACATTCCTCCCTTTTAGTATAATGATCATCATACTAAATAAAGATACTCTCTACGTAATATACTAATCAAGAATCCTGCATTTTGCACACTACATCACCAAAGAGCATGACTATTGACCAAATTTTGTCCTATAACTGGGGGGTCACTTTGTGATGGGAGTTGGTCCGGCATGTTACGGTTAGACTAAGCGATATGACTCTCACCTTCCGTTGGACACGTACCTGCGACTTATATCGAACGGTCCCCCCCGTAACGTATCGCTTGACCAAATTCATGACAGGAGGTATATCGCAGGGAACTCGTTCATGTACATCGATTATATTGAGTTCTCTCTCGCACACACTGTCCCCATGAGGTATATAGTGAGGCAATTCACATACACTTAGGTAAATCAAATGGCTTATCCAGATGTACCAATTGCCCTCAAAAGCAAGAGGTATATCATAGAAGTCATGCCAAAGGGGAGAACCCTTCCAATTAACCCAACAACTGCATACCCTCATATAGGTGTCAAACCTAGGGCACTCATAATTAGTTTGTCGATTTCTACTCGAAACTCTACCGAAATGACGTGTCGGTATACCTCCCAAATTTCCGCGCGATTTCTTTTTTTTTATAACTCCACGAGCCTGGCCATAAGTCCAACCAAGTTTTTATATATTTTTCAAACCCAATTTTCCCAGGCTCGGGTCTAGTTCGCCATTTCTTTTTGCATTTAGGTAAACCTAATACAAGTGAGAACATAATAATACTAATAATAATCATGTTGATACCATTTTTCTCATTTTTCCTCTTTTTTCCTCTTTTATCAAAATACCAAAAGCATTTTCTCTTCCTTATACCAAAAATATTTTTCCTCCTTTTTACCCAAAAACATTTTGTCCTCTTCTTTTCCAAAAAATGTCAAAAATACTTTCCTCCATTTTCAAAATAATAACAGTTTTCCCCCTTCCCTTGCAAAAATAAATTCATTTTTTTCCTTTTCAGGTCAATCTTATACCCAACCCTTGGCATGGCTCCCTATTGGCTTTGGTCTTCCGTCGAACTGCCCCTTGGCTCTGTCAGTTCCCTTGCTACTTTCTCCGAGTTCAAAATTCATCTTTATCCACTTTCCATGAAGAACGCTAACCAAGTACCGAATGTGCTGTCAGATTTGATGATAGTCCTAGCCCAACTCACTGCCAAGATAGACAATCTTCAAATCAAGATTCATGGGATGCAATAAAATCGAGTCCCTATTCTTGAAGATCCTAAGGGCCTCTTCCCTTGCGCTATGGGTCCAGCCGCACCTGAGCCTATTTGGGTCCTCGAGGAATATCAGCATGCTCCATTTGCCCTCCTGCCAATAAGCTGCCAACTCAGCTCCCTATGCCAAATCTTGCCCATCCAGGGGATAATCTACCCATGATCGTTGATATGAAGGAATAAGAGTTTAACAAGGTCAAAGAGGACCTTAAGATGTTGACCAATAAGTTTTACCAAGTCCAAATCTTCAGGAACTAAATGGATTACACTCATATGTCTCCCTATCCTAAAGCAAGGCTTCCGAAAAAGTTCAAGATGCCTAACATTGAGAAGTTCGGGGGTAGTGGACCCCCTATTGTTCATCTCCCAAGTTACCACCAATCCATGACTCTCCTAGATGCCTCTGAGGAAATAATGTCCCAAATGTTTCAACAGACTTTAAAGGACAACGCCCTTCGTTGGTTCTTATATCTCGAGGAGTCCATGATTCACAGTTGGGAGGATGTTTTTCCTGAATTCATGTCACGGTAAAAGTATAAAAAAGAGTTGGAGGTTACCCGCTGTGATTTAGAACTTCTCAAATAGAATCCTGGGGAATCTATTAGTAACTTCATAGCAAGGTGGAGAGAGAAAGCAGTCACCATGACCAACCGGCCTTTCAAAGAGGAGCAAGTCAGTATTGTGAAAAATAATCTCTTACCCCATGTCCGAGCAATGATGGGAGGACAGGATTACCCCCATTTTTTAGCACTCCGAGAAGCAGGTGTCGAGATCAAAGAAAGTCTTTCCAAGACAGAAGTTAAGCCAAAGAAAGTATCCGAACAGTTCACTCCCAGAAAGTATGAGAAGCCTGCTAATACCGTAGTTTTAACCATCAATAACATCTCTCAGCCTACCACTTTATGAGCACCAGAAAGCCTCCCTAACTCAGTCAGAAAGGAATACAGAGAGCTTCACGCTCCCCTCTCTAAAGCTTACCAATCCCTTTTAAGACGAAATCTTATCCAGTCATTCGACCCTCATCTATTACCAAACCCACTTCCCAAAAATTTCAAATCAGATACCTATTGCGATTTTCGCCAAAGTGTTGGCCACACTACTGGTTAATGTTTCCACCTCTGAAATGTAATCCAAGGTTTGATTGATCGGGGTATTATTGCCCCACCAGTCAATCCTAAACCCAACACTACTCACAATCCACTCACAAATCATACAAATGCCATCTTCCTATAAAGAAGACTCAGAATTTGATCCATCTACCCAGATCGTACCTAGTAAATCACTCATCATACCCATATATTCCCCTAAACCCCTCCAAGTTTTCCTATAATTCCTCCTGCATCCTACATGTTTTACCGATCAGGCTCTGTCACTCCTTAATAGAGTATGAATTGTTGTTCTTTCCCGCTTTGGAGGGAAAGATATGAAATTATCATCAATATTGAACCAGCTTCTAGAATTTGGGTTGAAATTGCCCTGAGAAATGACCATTGGCTGCCATTTATTAAATATACTATTCATGGAAGCTCATAAATGGGCTCGAGAGTCAGAGAATTGGGTAGTACCTACAAATGAAGTAAGTTTAGATGATGTCATCCAGATCATTACAGAGTTATTCCGACAGACCGGTGAAATTTATAGTATGTCCGAGCTACTTGATGCTTTGAAACTACAAGGGCGCCTGGTTCTTTAACTTCTACATCTCCCCATTGAGTGGGAGAATCTATACGAAGAGGTCGTTGAGGTTGTGGAGTGCATTGACTTTTTGTAAAAAAATTATGTCGTTGCCATCAGATGGGGAGACAAATTCAATAGTTCAGATGAAGAGCAAAACCCCGAAAAGACTAGCCCAGTAGTCAGTATATATGGAATTATATGATTTGAGGAGCTGTTAGGAGAGATTAACAAGGTGGCTGAATAGGCCGAGATAGATGATGAAACGGGGCTTCTATTTTTCCCCTCTTCTGTGAACCGTATGACTAGATCAAGGAAGAATTACCAAGTTCTAAACCCGCAGTCATTAGTAATTGACAAAGGAAAAGGTGTTAAGAAACTTTATATGCCAGAAATGACCCTCGAGGAGAGCAAGATCCTCGATCAGTTGAAGAAAACCCAACCTAACATCACTGTGGGGACTCTTTATGTCTTACCAGCTGCACCGAAATGCCTTGATTAAACTACTCAACGGGCCCTTAGGCCCTCCTTTCACCACGCCAGAAGAAGGAGTGAATCTGGTCGGATCTCTAACCTCTACTAGAATGCTCTCATTCTTCGAAGAAAAAATCCCTAAGATTTGTCTAAATCACAACTATGCTCTCAATATCTCTATCGAAGTCATAGAAAAAATGTCCCACTTTCACTTATCAATAATGGATCAGCTCTTAATATTTGCCCATTGACAACCCTCAATTGCTTGGGGCAGAAAGTGAGCGATCTTACTCCAACCGCTACTGCGGTGCGTACATATGATAATACTCATCAAGAAGTGACAAGATCCATAAAGCTTATAATAGGTTTAGGCCCTATAAATCCCGTTACTGAATTCCAAGTCATCGATATCCCAGCTTGATTCAATATATTAATTAGACAATCATGGCTCCATAGTATCAAGGGTGTGTCTTCTTCCTTACATTAGAGGCTGAAGTTCTTCGCCAATGGGCAGGTCATCACCATCCTGGATGACGATGATAACACTGAGAATGCAAGCACCAGCAATATCGTACTAGAGATACAACATGGGGCAAATGATATGCTTTTGTCAGGTTTTCAAGTTGAACCACTTCCACTCCCAGCAGGGGAAGATTTAAAAGATAGAGTTTGTCCAGAACACATCCCTCATGGCAATGGCAATGTGATATAGATATTCAAAAATATGCACTTCGTGACCGAACTGGGGTTGGGACGACGACAACAGGGAATACTTAAACTTATAGTACTGAAGAAAGCCATTACTCCTTGCGGTTTGGGTTATCGACCATCACTCTAGGAACTCAGAATGATCCGCTAACCTTGGTTGAAGAGAAGGCTAGAAAATGATAAGGCTGCCTTAGGGGATTTCTTGAATGGAAGATTCATCAGAGAGGGCGAAGATTTCCCCTTTTGTGACTTCCTGAACCGTAGTATAATCATGTTGACAAGAAGATGAAACCAGAAATAGAAATTGTAATACCCCTCACTTTTATGGATATTTAAACTACATAAGTGGGCGTAATTTGGTAATTTGAGGAATTTTAGTGAATAGTAAGTTTTGGATTAATAAGCGTTAGATGCTTACCGATGCATGTTACGTTTACTTAGGGGATTGAGTAAATGAGTCGGCATATTTTTATGCCGTGTCGCAACTGAGGAAAGCGACGGGAATTATTTTACGTTGTAGAAAATGCGTATTGAGATGTGTTGGGTTTAATTAGTGAATTGTACTTAAGTGACTCGGATGAATATTTCGATTGCACAGTTGGTTTCAGAATGGATGAGATAGTCAGAATAGAGTATCCGGGGGCAGTGTTTAGGTTTCGGGAACTTTTGGACTAATGGGGACTCGCAATTGAGTAAACGAGTTATTTTGGGGTTTATAAGGGACAAGCCCTTATTTTCTCTCTTATAAGGCACGAGAGGGGGAGAGAAAGAAAGAAAAGAGAGAAAGAAGAGAAATATAAAGGAAGAAAGAAAGTAAAAGAGGAAGAAGGAAGGGATTTTCGGCCAAACTCCGCGGGATTCGACTCAAGATCGTCGAATTTTATCCACGAGGCAAGTGTTTAACTTGCTTTAATGATTTAGTGTGTTTGTTTTTCATTTATTGAGAGTGTGAGAGTGGCCCGATATGAGTGTTTTCAACAAAACTAATTTTTCTTCGAAAAAGATCCAACTTTTAATTATGCACCAAACCAAGTTGTGAAATCCCAATTCTCACTTTAAACCAATTTTATCTTGATTAATCCTAAACATGGATCTAGGGATTAAAGCAAGTAAAGTAAAGTAAAGAATACTCACAACGCCGGATGTACGAGGAAAAAACCCAAAAAATGGGAAAATAACCTCGGACGGCCCAAGCCAGACAATCACTATGAACAATGGTTTTACAAAAACAGATTAGCTTTACACTAAGACTCGATCCCCATGGGTCTTGACGCTCCTTATGATCTTCAACCGTTCTTCAATAGTGCCCACGCAGAAATTTCGTCTTCCACGATCTCTGTCCACAACACAGGCGTCCACGTATGTCTCGGTGTCCACCGATATGGCTTTGATACATCTACGATGTCGAACACAATGTTCGTCGCTTCTTCACCGCAAAACCCTTTGTGTTCAATGTGTAGAACAAACAACTTTGGTGTAGCAAGATCACGTAAACATATAAGAATGATAACTCGGATCTTTGCAAACTCTAAGGATGTGTTTATGCTTTGTAAACCTTAGAAAACATGTGCAAACAAGGTTCTGGTTCGTAAAACTTTTTTCCAGAAAGCACACTACTAAAATTATGATGCAAACACTGTTTAAATAGGATTTAAACGGCGCCTCAAAAAATGTGTCGTTTGAACGACTTAAGCATGTCGTTCGCGCGACATTGTATCTCGTTCGAACGAGATCCAATGTCGCTCGGGTGACCTTGCGAAAGTTTGACTTTCTTTGACTTTCAGATAAAAACGTCTCTTAATCAAAGAGATTCAAATTAGTCAAACTCTAAAACGAAGTTTAAACCATAAAAACACTTTTAAAACATTTAAAATCATTTTTCTATATAAAACATTACATCCTTATCTTTTATAAAATAATTTCGAGCACCATTAATTATACGCATTCATACCTGAGTGATCTCGGAATGAAATTAACTTTGAAGACGAGTAAACTTGCACCAAATAAACATCGGCATGATTAAATCTTTGAAGCTTTGTCGCAACGTCTTCAATTTCTTCAATACGTCATAGACCAAGTGGGATCGTGACAAAATAAAATTCTCCCTATGACATATTACAAACACAGTCTTGTTCACGGAATTAAGTCAAAACAATACAGGGACTCAATTGAAAATTTATGTCCTTACAATTATAGTTGGTAATGGAAAACTATATGATTCTTGGGTTTGGGGATTCTTGTATAAATGGGTTTTGGGGAGAAGTTTTCATAAGGATTTATTGTGATGATGATAGTAGATGAATTCTAAGCTTAAATCCATGTTAATGGTGTAAATTATGGTGAGAAATTGGAAGAAATGAAAGTTAGGGTTTAATTAAGTAAATAGTTGATTTTATTGGTTTAATTGGTTAAATCCCCAAATAAATTATTATGTTGGGTAATTTGTAGTGTGGATATGTTTATATTGTTGTTGGGTGATGTTAAGATCCATTAAAATGCGGTTGGACGAGTGTTGAGAAAAATAAGGATATAAGAAGATGATGAATAGTGACACAACATCATTTCTGAATCGATTCGTCTAGGAAGCGAATCGATTCGGCTCTTGATCAAAAAATAAAATTTGTAGATCTTTTCGTTACGGTCGCGTAGGCACCAACCGCGTATTTTTTTGATTTTTTTAATTAGTAATGATTTTTCTACGGAAGGGTGTCCGAGATCGAAATCGTTAGTCAGAAATTAAAGCTAGAATTATTTGGAGATAAATATTAGGGGTTCCCAAATAGAGTGTTAGGATTTCTAAAGGACTTGAGGAGATATAAAAACTTTGGGTTCGTAGAAATAAATCCGGGTTATATTTTAAAAGGAGATTGGGATGATTTTGGGGTTTTAGAGAGTTAAGCAAAATTGGTCAAATTGTCAATTCCAGACAGGCCGAATCGATTCGGATTTGGACCGAATTGATTAGCATAGGAAGACCTGTCAAACTGTCTCAGGCCAAATCAATTCGAATTTATATCGAATCAATTCGCTAGTCCGAATCGATTCGCAAATGGTGCGAAACGATTCTTCTTAAAAGATATTGGAAATTTTCTTCCTTTAAGTTTAGGGGAAATTAGTTATAAATTTAGAGGTTATTTTTTGGGATTATAGATATGACATTAGGACTCCTAGACGATGGAATTGAGGGTGAGTAAACCTTGGATTGAAAGGGGGAACCTCAAGTTAATTTGTGTACAATTATGGGTATGGATTTAATGAATGTTTAGGATGGATAACATTCGCGAGAAGTCCTCGGCAAGCGTATGTAGATATATTTATGCGGTTATTAATAAATATGGGTCGATTGCATTTGAGTAAATCCTAGGAGGCAATTAGGATGGAATTTAGGTTATGGGCTAAAAAGGATTGAGCGGCTATCCGATAGGTCTATTGACGACTATTACTATAGGTGATGTGATACCTATGGAATGAAGATAAGTAGATAGTATACTTATTTAAGTATTATGAATTGGTATATATCGGGATTATATAAAAATCCTCAGAATTGATGTGTATTATATATATAGGAGCTGTTAGGGTATATATATGATACGATATGAATATAAGTATATCTGTATGTGACTGGTATATTTGTACTTTAGACGTTGGTTCCATAGGCTTTCTCGAGCATAGGGATGGACAACCAGATTATATATTTTCTCTAGTGCCATCTAGGGAGGCTGTGCGATATGGGTCAATCCTCTGTCTTGAGGATCAGGGTGAGTATATCCTAAGGTCATATCGTCCCGCATACGAGTGTGACGTTTATTCCACTTTCAGGAAGGAATATGATCGCCTCCACCGTTTAGTTTTCTACCATGATCATGAGTGAGTCTGGCTTGGTACCGTGGTTTATTGAGCAAACCCGAATGTGGATGGGCACTTGAGTATGCATCCTCGAGTTATATCTCGGTGTATGGTTATTATACTTATGATTGTAATAGGTATAATTATACTTGTTGCGTATAGTATATTACTTGTATATGAAGACGAGATATCATGTAGCTTTGACTTGTGTAAAGAGTAAAATGAATAAGGGCTTATTCTCCTTCTGGGAGACTTATATCCAGTTTAATACAATGTAAATCGTATATTAACATGAGAATTATATATATATATGAAACATTATATATTAAAGAGAAAATGGTATTTTAAACTAGTGAAAGTCACGAATTATGAATGGTATGGTTATATATATGGAAACGAGAACTATATATATATAAGATATTGATGATTATATCGATTTAAAGCCTGTGTGATAGCTTATGGTATAACTTACACTATCTCATGCAGGTTAGGTGATAGTTATAAGGTTTTAGAAGATGGGCTAAAGAGATTAGTTAGGCAGGGTAGCTTAACTAAGTTGTTTAAAAATGTATACGATAGGTGTGCACTATTAAAGGAGGGGTGAGGTGTACCTCATAGGAGTGCGATACCAGTTTAAATATAAGAGACTTCCTATTTTAAAATATGGCATTCTTGCTAAAATATTTTCCAAACTCGAGCTCTAACCCGTTTCTCTATTTTCCCTCTCTTGATATATATGTATGTATATTAGGTGTCCAGACACAGGGATGCCTGGATGATGATTTTTTTGAGTCAGAAGTTTGCTGTAGCAGTTGTGGATGCATGCAGGTTTATCTTAGACGCTTATATCCTTGTCATCTAGGTAGGAAGCATTGTAGTAACATTCAGGCCGATAGCCCAACTGTATTCATTTATTCTTTTACCGCCTTTTATTGCAGCATTCGATTTGGTTGTATTATGTTAAACCGAGTGTTCGGTTACTTTATTTTAATTTCAATTTCGTGTATATAGACTGTGTGAATGTTTTATTTATTTGGTTTGGTTAAAAAGGATTAGTTAATATAAAATTTTGATGTCGGCCTAATAAGTTATTAGTAATTAAATTGGTTTTCGACAGTGATGCTAAGAATGAACCATATGAGACTCCTATTTTAATTTGTTATAGGATTGATCACCCGGTATTTTATTAGGTGGGGTGTCAAAGAAATCTTTTTCCAAGACAGCTACTCATGGGCCAAAAGTTCCCAGCATCATGTGCAACCACTTATTGAGAAGACTATAGCTATTACAGGAGATTTCAAGGGAAGTGACTCTGAGAATTCATTCAACTTACAAACACTGGGGCTGATGCTCTGCATGATCCACTCAAGCTCTACATCAAATCTATCCCGACTGATCAAAGCTACTAATTCACCTCTCCTCAACTGGAATGTTGTGCCAGTTCCACCTGCTGAATACAACCCAACTCTGATGTTTATCCCATTTCCTCTTCTTTTGTTGTTCCTCCCTATTCTGATGTAATCTAGACATCCTTTGATGAGGTTCTCAACGTTGTTTTTCCCAACAATAAAATAAACGAAAATTTTAAGTATCTTGTTATGCCTTACATTAATTGTCTTGATTCTAATCAAACTCTTGATGATGATGATTTTACAAATGAACATTTCTTAATCGGTCTTAATAAGGTTAATAACAAACAACATGACCGCAGTAAAGTTAATTAAGATGAAACTATTATTATTCATCTCGGTTCTAGTAGCCAACTGCGCGACATTAGGATAGGGTCTACCATTGACGAGCATAAGCACATGCAACTTAAAGAATTACTGAAGGAATTTATGGATGTATTCGCTTGGTCTCCTACGGTAACATGCTCGGCATTGATCCTAAGATCCTTCGACACGAGATTCTAACACTCCCATAATACAAATCGGTCAAACAGAAACTGCGAAAACTCCACACCAAATGGTTACTCAAGGTAAGGAAGAAGTAGTTAAATAGTTGAACGTGGGTTTCATTCGTGTGATCGAATATCCCACATGGCTAGCCAATATCGTACCCATGCCAAAATCTAGAGGAAAGGTTCGCATGTGCATTGATTACCGAGATTTGAACAAGGCCTCTCCAAAGGATGATTACCCACTACCCAATATTGACATGATTGTGGATAATACATCCAGTCAAGCTCTTAAGTCATTCATTGATGGGTTTTCCAGATACAATCAGATCAAGATGCACCCAGGTCATCAAAAGAAAGTCGCATTCATCACCCGTTGGGGAACCTTTTATTACATCGTTATGCCATTTGGTCTAAAAAAAGCAGGGGCTACCTACCAAAGGTATTCCACAACTATCTTGAATTATCTGATACATAAAGAAGTCGAGGTCTACGCAGATGATATGATTATAAAGTCTAAGACTCAGGAAGGTCATGTTCCCACTCCCCTGAAGTTCTTCGTGCGAATATGGT
This sequence comes from Sambucus nigra, assembly GCA_949130495.1. Taxonomy (NCBI): domain Eukaryota; kingdom Viridiplantae; phylum Streptophyta; class Magnoliopsida; order Dipsacales; family Adoxaceae; genus Sambucus; species Sambucus nigra. The sequence goes on from OX422209.1 coordinate 536,599,667, forward strand.
GATACCAGATGCGACTTAACCTTGAAAAGTTTGTTTTTGGAGTTACCAAAGGAAATCTCTTGGGACTAATGGTTAACAAAAAGGGGATTGAAGCATATCCTGCCAAACTGAAAGCCATACTCGAAATGCCACCTCCCCGAATGGAGAAAAAAGTCCAAGGATTCCTTGGAAAATTAAAGTATATTAGTCGGTTCATCAGTTAGTTAACTTATATTTATGAACCCATCTTAAAACTCCTCTGGAAGGATTCAATCAAAGTTTGGGACAAAGTTTGCCAAGAGGCCCTTGATCGAATTAAGAAATATCTAACCCGACCTACAGCACTAATGCTACCATAACCTGGTCTACCCCTACTCTTGTACCTGACCGTAACAAACACCGCAGCTAGGGCTTTGCTAGCACAATACCTTGAAGAGTCTGTCAAAGAAAGAGCCATCTACTATGCCAGTATCAATCTGGTCGGGTATGAAGTTAACTACATTGTCTTGGAGAAAGCGTGTGTCGCCCTTGTCTGGGTCACCCAAAAATTACGACCCTATATGCTCGCCTTGTATCCCGAATCGATCCTATAAAATACTTTCTCGAGAAATGTGCCCTGTCTAGCCGAATGGCTCGGTGGTTGATGCTTCTAGAAAAATTTGATATTGTGTATGTCACTCAGAAAGCCATGAAAGGAAGAGCCATCTCTAACTACCTCGCTAACTACCCTATAGAAGAAACCGATGTTTGGATTTTTGAATTCCCAAATGAAAATATCCTTTGTACCTCTCAAGAATACCTTAAATGGAAAATGTTCTTTGACGGAACCACCAATAAGAAAGGATATGACATTGGTATACTCTTAATCGCCCCTGATGACTCTCACACTCCCATTTCCATCAAGCTGAATTTTCATGTAATACCCCGAAATTTTATTGATTTTATTTAAGGGATTAATTGATTTAAATGAGAATTAATTGGGAATTAATCCGGGAATAAATACTAGCAAGATGTGAGTTGGTATTTGATTATGATGTTAAAATTTAATATCTCTGAGTATGTATGGTAATACATGAGTATTGAAAATATTAAAGTTGTCGCGAAACTGAAATACGACAATTTGGAAATTTAGTTGGGACGCGCGTGTCAGTCGCGTTATGAATAAAATTATTTAAATTAAAAAGTGAATTATATTTTTATCAACCGAATGGTCATTTTGAGTGCGCCAACGTGTCTGGAAGGGTCGAAATAGTCAGAAAACACTAGCCGGCAGTTTAGTTTGGGTCCCGGGGCATTTTTAGGCCAAACCGGCTACCTAGAGGGGTATTTTGGTAATTTTAAAAATTAGGGAATTAAAACCCACGAAAATTAGAGTTAATATTTATTATATTAAAGGGGGCACTAAGGCCATTACCATCCAAAAAGCTTTAGAAGTGGGCTACGGGAGTTAGAGAGAAGTTACCTTAGGGTTCCAAACCAAAAACACTCACCACCATCAAATTGGAAAGGATTTGTAACCGGATAAAGGAGAGAATCAACCCCGAATCATCGACAACACATCTGAAGAACAAATTTGAGGCAAGTGATTCGATATTTTTAAGTGCATTGAATATTTCTTCCATGTTTAGTGTAGAAACTATTTTGTCTTGAAAGTTTTGAGAAAAACTAATAATATTGTTGGAGAAACTCTAGATTTGGGATAGGATTTGCATGTAGAATGACGATGGAAGAATTTAGTATTAGAAGACTTAAATATGATGATTTAAAAATGGATTTATGATGAGTAATTGGGCACAATCAAATTCTGGGTTCATGTTCATAGGGTTTGGGGTAATATTTGGGGATTTATGTTAATTACATGTTGATTTGGAGGATTTGACCCCAAAAATATGTTAAGAAACGACCTAAGAGGATTTAGAGAAGTTTAAGAACGTTAAAATGCTATTGGAATGATCTTAGGGTGAATTTAGAGAAGAGAAAAATTGAGAAAAACGAATTGGGAAATTTCTGGGCACAAACTGCCATCTCGTTAGAAGACCTGCCCAGGTCGTTCGAACGACCTCGTTCGAATGACTTCTAACGAGATGACAGTATCCCTTCTAACGAGTTGGTAGTTCGTTCAAAGCCTTTCGTTCTAACAAGACTTCTAACGAGTTGACAGAATGGCCTTTTAGGCTTGATTTTATTTCAAATGTCCCGTAGACTTATTTAATGGAGTAATAACCTTCCCTTATTGACTAGTGGGTATATTTGGGAGATTGGAGTACGTTGAGGAGTAAAACTTAGAATCTTATAGTAAATCGAATGACCTTTATGAATTAGGAAACGAGTACCTAATTACGACGTGAGAAGAGTTGACAACTTTATTGTATATAAATCGGGGACTTATAAGCGTATGATATTAAATGATGATACAAGAACGAGAAGTATACCTCTATTAATATGTTGAGATATCTAAGATGTGCGAATGCTTAGTATATGTAGTTATCTGTGTATAACATACCTACCGTACTTGCTATCATGGGAGGTCGGCGTTCGATCAGGGCCATCAAATCTTTGTGTGCTTACGGGGGGATTTAGATTGGTACCTCGAGGACATAGGTCAGAGAAGGACTTATTGAGAAGTTAATAAGTCTACTGATCATGGGAGCGTAGGTATGTGCGTGACCCATGTGATGTGAACTATGTTCGCCTCCATTATGTGTGATTGTTGTCATTTAAGAACGATTCCTGAGAGATTCGGAATGCGTGGTCCTAATGTACGTGATGTACTGGGATTGGATAGCAGAGTATGTGTGCACCGCAGCTTAGCCTTAGGGTGCTAGTATTGTATATTTATGATGAGAATAATATACTGTAAATTGAAATGCATTGTCATGTATAAATGTGTGTATAAATAATAACAACGTTTTCGTAAAGATAAAAATGGAAATCCTCTAGTAAGCAGTATTACTAATATGGGAAACCGAGAAGAAATGTAAGACACTCTATTTAAGGTGATACCGGAATGAAATCGTGAATCGTATAGTAATGTTAGATTTTATATTAGACTAGTTAAGTATGGGAATAACTAGAATGGGTACGGGTATGATAGGAGTGCACAATTAGTTGAGAGGTGAGGAACTCATGTGAGTGCACACACTATCATGTACTTTATATTCACTGTTTAATGATATTAAACACTTGATATATTTTAAACTGTTTTCACAATCGGGCTCTGATCCGTTTGCTTCCAAATATATTTTCTTGTAAAACCTTTTAGGTGCCCAGCCACAAGGACACCAAGCATAGGAGTTCCATTCAAGTGACGCACTGTAGCTGATGTTGAAGTTACAGGACCTTGACAGTAGACGCCTCCATTTTCGATCTTGACTCTATATTATCATATTTTCTCATCTGTTGGGCATGTCGCCCTATTTCCTTTTAGAGATACTTTATCTATTCAGTTATTTCGGATTTTGGGTTGTAATTAATTTAGTGATGCGGACTTTTTATTTGTTTATTTCAGTACTCGGATTGTTGTGAGGAGTAATCCTCCAGATTCATTATTATTTTTATGGTTATTCTATGGTGACTATATTGTGGTGGTTATATTAGCATTTCATAATCTACTTATTGCATGTTAATCGGATTTAATTAAAATTGACAACTCACTTTTAAATATTAGGTGGCTAGTAATTGTTAAAACGTATTTCGACTGTGATGCTATGAACTGAACCAACTTGGCATTTTGTATTAATTTAATAAAGGAGTAGCTACCCGGTATTTAATTAGATGGGGTGTCACATTTCCCTGCACCAACAACATGACCGAATGCGAGGCATACATGGTAGGCCTCAAAGTCGCTCTCAAGAAGATAATTCAATAGTTAGATGTCTACCTGGATTCAGTCCTCATCATCGGTCAAGTACTAAGAATATGGAAAGTCAAGGATGAGAAACTCTTACACTTTTATGCCCACCTAGAAGAATTGGCCTCCTAATTATAAGACATCACCTTCCACTACCTTCCCCGAGCAAATAACAACTTAGTCGATGCCCTTGATACCTTAGCCTCCATGGTTTACATGTTCGAAGGAATAACATTGAGCACATCACAAAAGAAGATCTTGATATATACGATTGTTGGTACTACAATATTTGGCGCCTCCTCAAGCATGTTAGGTATCCCCAAGATTCTAACAAGAAAGACCGAGCAACCCTCTGTAAGTTGGCTTCCTAATACATCCTTTATGATAAAGCATTGTTCAATAAAATTTCGATGGAACCCATTTACACTGCATCGCAGGGGATGACATTTAAGAGATGATGGAGAAAATACACAGCGGGGAGTGCGGACCCCACATGAATGGCCATATGCTTGCCAAGAGAATCATTCGACAAGGATACTATTGGACTACCATGGTTTTAAATTACATCACCTATGTTCGAAGATGTCTAAAATTCCAGCAGTTTTCCAACCTCTGACATTTACCTCCGCGGGAATTATACAACATGACTTCTCCTTAGACATTCTCCACATGGGGCATCGATATTATAGGGAAAGTTACACCCAAAGCCTCAAGCGGACATGAATTCATCTTAGTTGCCATCAATTACTTCAGTAAATGGGTCAAAGCTGAGTCATACGCAGTTTTAAATGCCAAAAAGGTGTCCAAATTCATCCGAAAAAATATCATTTATAGATATGGAGTCCCGCATGAGCTAGTGTCAGACAACGGGTTACATTTTGAGGCAAAAGTCACAAAATTGGTCGACGAGTATGGGATTCAGAGACACAAATCTTCTCCCTACCGACCTCAAACCAACGGAGCAGTCGAAGTCGCTAATAAGAACCTCAAAGCAGTCATCAGTAAAATGACTGAGAGTTCTCGAGATTGGGTCGATCGAATCCCTTACGCCCTCTAGCTCTATCGCACTTCAATTCGAGCATATACTGAGGCTAACCTTTATTTTTTGGCATACGACATGGAAGTAGTCCTACCCATCGAGATGGAAATTCCTTCACTATGCATCATGCTTGAAAGCAAAGTCAGCAAGGAAGACTGGCATCAGAGCCGTCTTGATGAGTTGTCACTTTTAGATGAAAGGAGGTTAAAATCTTTATATCACATACAAGGGTACCATGCTGAATAACATGACCATTCAATAAGAGATTCATGGACCTTGGTGTCCGAGAAGTGGACTTAGCCCTTAAATAAATCGTAGAACCCATTTGAGACCCCAGAGGGAAATTCAAGGCCAATTATAGTGGCCCCTACATTGTGAAGAAGATCCTATCTGGTGGATCCTCTATGCTCATCGACCTTGATGTAGAAGAGATGACCCATCCAGTCAACCTGGACCTACTCAAAAAATTCTATCATTAATCTCGGTGCGCTACGACTCTTCTCATCTCCCTTTTATTCTTAAAAAAATCTTCATTTCCCTCTATTCAAAACGACATGGGACCTGATCCTCTAAAAATCTTTTTACTTTCAAAAATGAAACTCATTTTTTTTTCAAAATGGCCAGAGGTACATAGGCAGCTCATATGCTTTACATGAGCACGACCCCCTTCTTTTTCATAAAATGTTATTGTTTTCTTACCTCCGAGAATGCCGGTTTATTTTTATCACTTACCTGAACAAAAGGATTATGTATGCCTTAGTGATTGGTATAGATAATTCAAAAGCAAAAACTCATCAAGAGGCACAATAATATAATTAAAAAAATTATTTATTTCATTTATGAAAATTTTCGTTATAATTACATCGGCATAGGGTGTTAAACAACTTCCCCCGCTAACCTAACCTTATTTCTTTTGCTTAAAAAACAAAAACAAGCCAATCTACTCCTAAAAAAACCTTTTCAAAGTTATTCAAACCAAATACATAACCAAACACCATACAAAATCTTCACAAATAAAACTCCCCATGGATCCTACCCCCAGTTGCCAGAAGAACTAACCCCATCATTATCTACATCTCAGGATCCCCAAACTTCCTCTGCTTGGATGGAATACCAAAGGCACTCCATGGAACGATAATCCCAGATTAGCCTAGGGAAAATAATAACACCTCCCTCCATGGTGTCAAATATGGCGAACCACCTTTGCCCGGTCTACTTATCCAGCATCTTAGCAACCACCCTCCTCCACAACCATTTCATGTAGTCCCCAGAAACATGCCAAACTCGACCAACAGACTGGGAAGGATGGGTCGATGATTCTCCCACAAAGAGCCAAATCGCATGCGTATACGTTCTGTCAAATCCTCCACGGGAAATAAGTCTAGTGTCCGAGGTGGCACAATTTATAAGAGGTCTATCGAAACCCAACTAACCGAACATACTGTCATTCCCCAAGTTCTAGAATGGGCTGCAACTTTCCCCACTATGGCACTGACCAACGCAAACCTTGAGCCCCATACTCCACAAACCAATTCTCCTAGCTCTCGATATCCAGGGCCACGCTGATAAAGTAGCGAGTAAAGAAGTTTGGCACAACTGCCAAGGGATATTCAGAAGGGATGGCCATACGGAATCTCTTCGACAACCACATGAACAGCATAACTGGGTTGCCCCTCAGGAAGTCAAAACTGCCTTCCCACCAAGCATCTAGACCATATAGAGTCTCTGCCAGTACGTCACCACAGGATTGTGATAATATGACATCCACACAGTAACGAAAACAAGTTAGGGGTCCACCAGCAGGTCCCCTATCACCAGCAATGGTCCCGAAGTTAGGCCCAAAGTAACGACTCCCGCATCATTACAGTCTATTCAACACGCCAGATTCAGCACCATCCAATGAAGGAGACAATGCCCACTTTATAATCAAGCTTTTTATCCCCTCAACCACATGCCAACTAAGCCTTCAAGGACTTCCTCCTCTCAAAATTTCCAAAAAACACACTTTTCCTAGTCTTTCTCAAAATAAAAACTCAGTAGTAAATTAAAGTGCATGTAGAGTAAGCCACTAAATTAGGATAATCAAACAAAATATGCATCTCTTTTTGCCTTATTTGAGTCTCTTTTCAGGTGCAATGTCGCTACATCAAGCATATAATATGGTCAAATGCCAAGCTCCCATAGTTAGTGAGGAATGTGCAAGAAAATCTTGAGGAGTCATCCCCAGGGATAGAAGGTCACCTGCAAGATCCCCAGTGGAAAATCAATATTTGAAAAAGGACAACGAAGAAAAATGGTCGCAAGAGGAAAAAAGAATTTACCCGATCTCTCGTCGGGCCATTTAAGACCTGGCGTACCACGGCCACATACTGATCGGCACTTTCCCTTCACCTGCCTAAGGTACCCCAAAAGACCATGCCACTGTCGTTTGGCACCTCCTACACCCTGTCGGTCGGCACCTTCCTAAAATTTTGTATAAAAATTCCCCCAAAAAAAATTTAAATACCAAATAAATTTTGGAACATTTTTCACCAAGAAAAATATTTTTTCAAACCTCTAAAATCCCCAACCGAATTAATACCACATTTTTCTTCCAAAATTACTTCCCCAGAGAAATTCTCAAGATCAATTGGAAATTTACCAAGCAACGTCTCCAAGGGATACCACATAGATTAAAGAAAATCCCCCCACAAGGATGCATCCAATCCATGGATTGATACCTTTTCCCTAGTGGAGTCTCCAAACTTCCCAAAGAAAACTACAACTTAAGGTCCTCAGAATTAACCTTGGCCCGCAGAATTGCTCGCTCCTATTTAATCCCTCAAAAATGGATTCGACCCGCAAAATTGATCGCTCCTACTTAAGCCCTCGGAATTGGCTTCGACCCTCAGAATTGGTCCCCCCTACTTAAGCCCTTAGAATTGCCTTCACCCCTCATATTTGTTCGTAACTACTTAAACCCTCAGAATTACCTTCGACCCTCAGAATTGGTCATTCCTACTTAAGGTCCTCAGAATTGACCTCGGCCCTCAGAATTGGTCATTTCTACTTAAACCCCTCAGAATTGGCTTCGATCTATAGAATTTGTCGATCCTAATTAAGCCCCCAGAATTAGCTTCGTCCCGCAGAATTGGTCGCTCATACTTAATCCCTCATAATTGGTTTGAATTGGTCGCCTCTACTTAAAGCCCTCAGAATTGACATTGACCCTCAGATTTGGTCGCTTCTACTTAAGCCCTTGTAATTGGTCGCTCCTACTTAAGCCCTCAGAATTGGATTTGACCCTTATAATTGGTCGCTCCTACTTATACCCTCAGAATTGGGTTCGGACCACATAATTGGTCACCTCTACTTAAGCCCTCAGAATTGACTGCGACCCTCAGAATTGGTCGCTCCTACTTAAGCCCTTAGAATTTGCTTTGACCCTCAAAATTTGTCGTTCTTACTTAAGGTCCTTAGAATTGACATCGGCCCTCACAATTGATCACTCCCACTTCAACCTTTAGAATTGACCTCGGCCCGTAGAATTGGTCGCTACAACTTAAGGTCCTCAAAATTATCTTTGACTCGTAGAATTGGTCGCTCCCACTTCAGCCCTCATAATTGGCTTCGACCTGCAGAATCGGTCGCTCCCATATTAAGCCCTTATAATTGGATTCGGCCCTCAAAATTGGTTGTTCCCTACCCTAGGTCCTCAGAATTGACCTCATCCCGTAGAATCATTCATCCCCAGCATTTCCTTAGGTTCTCTGAATCGGTCATCTTTATCCCTTAGGTCTGCAGAATCGACCTCTTTCTAAAATATCATATGGTGTCTATTCGTTATCTTTCACTTGTTCCAATCTCACCCGTCAAGGGGCTCTATAGACACCACATTCTAGGACCCTCTAAATCTCTCCTTAGGTCCCTAGCACCTCCCCATTTCACTATAATCCCTAGGTTATACTCCGAGTACTGATCTAAAGGCCATTGGGCGCTCCCTAACCTCGTCTAACTCCGATAAACTCTAACGTTAGAGAAAAATCTCAATGAATCTTTAAATGTCTCTTAAACCCATTTCCAACGGTCCGCCCCGTGCACAAATCGGCATAACGGTTCGGACGAACAAACCATTTTACTATTAAAAACTGATCTGAAGGCCACCGGGCGCTCCCACGCCCCAATTTGACCCCAGTCAACTTCATCGTCAGAGAAAAAGCTTTTGAAACTTCAAAGGGAACTAAAACTCCTTTCCAACGGTCCTCCCCATGCACTAAACGGCATAACCGTTCGAACGAATGATCCGTTTTCCTTCGAAAATTAATTCGGAGGCCACCGGGAGCTCTCGGGCTCCATTTGACCAAGGTCAACTCTTCAACTCAAATAATACTGAATGAATCTTCAAATGGCACTGAACACCCTTTCCAATGGTCTGCCCCATGCACGAATCAACCTTACGGTACGGATGAACAACCCATTTTACTCCGAAAGGTCACTAGGCATTTTCGGGGCCCGGTTGGCCAAGGTTAACTTTTCGAACCGAGAAAAGCTCTTTGTAATGTCGAAGTACCTTGCATAACCTCTCCAATGGTCCGCCCCATGCGCTATTCTGACTTACCAATCGGGCGAATGATCCATTTCCATCCGACAATCTCCCGTCCAAGGGATCGACTACCGCTTTCGAGCCATGTTTGACCCAAAGTCAACTCCCGAACCCGGGAGCTTCCCAAAGGACTCTTGAAGGTCTCTAAATTACCTTTATAAGGGTATACCCCTTGTGCTATTTGGATCAACGGATTACGTTTTATGACCATTTTTCAAAAAAATCAGCACGAGACTGCCGATTGACAGGTCCATTTCCCATCCTATCGACAATGTGCCTAGGGTTACCTACCGATTGGCAGGGCTAAGGCTATGTCGATCGGTACCCACTGACCCTATAAATATAGGAAATTACCTCACTCACAAGGCACGCCTCAAATCCATCAATATCAATGATCTCGAAACATTCACTTGCAATCAGTGAAGTTTCTTTGTGTGAAATTCCTTTTAATCTTTCAGTCCCATCCTTTTCATACCCAATTTAATAAAATCTCATTCTCTCTCATCCAACATTCATCTCAACACTCAAGGGAGTTCATCAAGGATCAATATTCAGCTTCAATTCTCCAAAGAAGGTCCAAAATCCTTCTCTCTCTCTCTCTTTAATTTCTTTATTTTTGCATTAGTTACATAAATTCTTAATACACATTAATATCTCACATTTTCATTAGTTATATTGCACATACTTTATTTTTTTTATAAAAAAATAAATAAATTCCAACGAGATTATCCATCACAATCTCAAAACTAAAAATAATTTTTTACACACACATATATAATAAATTCCCATTCGAGTCTAAGGGATAAAACCCCACCCTTATGTCGCATGTGAACTACGTGGACTTTGATGCCTTTATAGGCTACGTAGATGTTTCGGGTTGAAACCCGAAACTCGAGTCCAATTTCTCAATTCTCCAATATTCCCATTTTCACATTTCTCTCCTTTTCATCTATGCATTATTTTAATATATATTATATTTGTGATCCATATTGGCATTTTATCCAACATATATTATTGTTTCATCATAACGATCAATATCTTGATAAACGCATATATCGTATATTCTAAATATTATTTCGAGAACTTTTCTATGGATGATCTAACTCTATCTTTTCCATGGTATAAATTGGGAAATTCCGATCGCCATTTATATATATACACACACACACACACTGCACGGAGAATGTAAGGTCAAAATTTCCTATTGAGTCTGTTGTATGTTTATTTTACCAATTCTAGGAACAAAACACGTTTGAGCCATAGGCAGATTTTAATTGTCACGATCCCACACAGACTATGACGTATTGAAGTTTATTGAAGATGTTGCGACAAAGCTTAAAGGAATTAATAGTGTCGGTTTATGGTGCATATTTCGTTTTCAAGTCAATTTGCATTCCGAGATCACTCGGGTATGAATGCGTAATTATAATGGGACTCAAATTTATTTTAAAATGTTTAAAGATGTTATTTTATTAAAGAAATAATTTTAAAATGTTTTTAAAAGAGTTTGAAAACGTTTACACTTCGTTTTATTCTGATAAGGGCGGATTAAAGTAGTGTTTTAATCGAACTCTAATTCGTTGCATCGCTCAAACGACCTGACCAATCGTTCGAGCGATAGGTAAAAGTCTCTTGAATGAGCTGCCGCCTCAAGAAAATTATAAAAGGTTTGTTTCCATCAGAATTTTGTCAAATGTGCATTCTGCAAAAACAGTATACAACTAGAACGTTGTTTGCACATGTTGTCTAAGGTTTTCCAAAGACAAATACATCCTTAGAGTTTCAAAGATCCAAGTTAGCATTACTATATGCTATAGTGATCTTTGTTTGCACTAAGAAGAGTTTGTTCTACATAGAACTTTGTTGGGTTTTGTGGTGGAGAAGCGGAAGAGTCGTGTTCAACATCGTAGACGTTACAAACCATATCGGTGGACACCGAGACATACGTGGACGGGTGTGTTGTGGACGAGCATTGTGGAAGAAGGACTTTCTGCGTGGGTACTATTAGAGGAGTGGTTGAAGATCAGAAATGCGTCAAGTCTCGTGGGGATCGAATCGTTGAGTAAGACTTGTGTCTGTTCCTTGTAAATCCACATTCATAGTGATTGTCTGGCTTAGGTCGTTCGAGGTTTTTTTCCCTTTGTGGTTTCCTTGTACATTCGGCGTTGTGAGCATTCTTTTCCTTAATTTACTTGCTTTAATCACTAGATGCATGTTTAGGATTAATCAAGATAAAATTTGGTTAAGTTAAAATTAGTGCACATAAAATTTGAAAAATGATTTTCAAAAAGAGAAAGTGTTTCATCATCCTTAAATCAAAGTCTGATTGGAAAAATAAAAGGACTACAGAGAAATTAAGGAAAATAGTAACACAAGACCATGAGAGACCGAAACGGCGGGATAGGTGCCTAAGACCTTCCCATTATGTAACTTAGTCCCCAAACCTTCGAACTATTGGTTTTGTAAGCATCAGTATGTCTTTGATGCTTCTCTCTCGAGGTGATAACATGTTCTTTTTCCTATTTTGTGAAAAATAGGTTGGCGACTCCATCTCTTTACATTCACCCCCCACCGACAACGACCCAAGCTCCTTTAGAGAAAGCGGGTGCGAGACCCTCCCCCCCCCCCCCCAACACGCACACAAGGGAGAGAAGGGGAGAGAGGGGAAAGGATCATCGGGGATGGCCACACCTCTCGTATCATTGAGTTTGATCTTCATAGGTGCACTCAGGTAATCATCTTTAATTTTTTATATTTAAGTTTAGCAAGTGTTGTCTCATTCCAACCCATTTTTCCCAACTTTTTTTGCAGTCTCTGCTTAGCCTCAATCACCTTGGTGAGTGGGTTGAAAAGAGGCTTACCCCAATACAAAAGGGGAAGGATGCTGAGAAGCTAGAAAAAAGCTTGAGTGACGAACTGGATACTAAAAACGCCATCGACCACCAGAAGACCGTAGCTGCAGAACAATAGAGGCACCTGGATGAGTTGAGCAAGCTAAAGCAAGAGGATGCTGATGTCCTAAAAGGGTTAGCCGATAAAAGGCATGTCGATATTGATACAGCGGTCAAGGTAGCTCTGGACGAAGCTAAGTCACAATTTGTGGCCTAGTTCCAGGCCTCCGATGAGTTTGAAACATATATTTTAAATACCTTAAAAGAGGCATGAAGACGATTTACTGTTGGGCCAGCCGTAAACATATCGAGGTTGGGACACTGACCCCCGAACACTTTGAGGGCCTCAATTTTTCAGACCCGTTTCTCGACACTGCTCTGGTTAATGTTAAAAACTTTGTGAGTACCCCTGCAAAGACAACTAAGCATCTCACAACTGAAACGACTGAGCAGGCAGGTGTAGAGACGACCGAAGGTGAAGCCAATGACGTTGGGGCCAACACTGAACCCGTTGCAAACAATGTCATCATCAATCAAGACAATGCTCCTCTATAGGAGACCCTCTAATTTTTCTTTCTGCTATACTTCTTAGGCGACCATATATGGCCTAAATTGTCATTTGCAATTTATGCAATTGTAGAACAATGTTTGATGGTTTATTTTTGATAAATATGTATCATCATCAGAACAACATGTCTGTATTAATTTTTTGATGTGATTAATTTACTTAAAATATCTTATCTCTTGCTCTTATGTGTGTAACACCCCGTATTTTTGGTACTTTTAAAATTTAATTAATTCGGAAATTCTAAATTACTAGTGTGTTGTAATTTAATGAATTAATTATGATAGAATAATATATAAATATTAATCTGGGATTGAATGGTTAATATTTAGGGAAAATTATTTACTGAGCGTATAGTAATAATGTAATTTCGTCGTTTCGAGTATTAATGACGAGATATGTACTTATCACATCCGGAAGTCGGTATAGACTATATTGGGTGGGGGATAAGTATTTTTATAAATTAATTCGGATGCAAATTCTGAGTGTACAGTTGAGTCCAGATGGGCCGAGATAGTCGGAAAAGTGTACCCAGGGGTAGTAAACAGGTCACGGGACGTTTTTAGACATAGTCGGGCCCACTCGGGGGCATTTTGGTCACTTGGGCTTGGCCCATTAGTCAAAAAACGGGAATGGATTAATTAACTTAATAAAAAGAAAATAAGGGCTGGCTAAGCTTAAGCAGAGAAAGGAATTAAAGGGTTAGGAAACCCTAGCAGCAGCCAAAGCCAATTTGGGGATCTCAAAGAACCAACTAGGTCATCTTCAACCTTGGAATCCATTGAAGATTCAGACACTACGAAACTTAAGGCAAGTGAATAACTTGCAATAGTATTAAATCTGTATTTCAATTCATATTTATGTGATGTGATGAGTTAAAATTCGTTTTGGGGTTTCATGGCATAAATATGGGGTTTTGAGAAAACAATAATCTGAGTTACGAAATTATTGAGGATTCGTGTAAAAAAATCTGACTGTGGAAGTTGATGTAAAATTGTTGAATGATATCTGGATGATTTAGAACGAATCTGGTGAAGAGATTTGGAGTATAAATGTATTTAGGGTCAAAGATAGATTTTCCCCAAATTTATGAATTAATAGTTAATGGACGAATTAATGATTGTTGTGGACATTCTGGGAGGCTCCTAATAAGATTTCTAACATATATTAGTGATATAAAGGATTGAGGTTGGTGTGGGAAGAAATTTGGTTTTGGAAAAACTCGTCCATGGCTGTCTATCTTCGTGAAGAAGACGAGTACCTGATCGATCGATCGATCGACACCATGAGGTCGATCGATCGATGGTCGGCAGAAACTGACAATTCGCCCAGTTTTGTTTATATAGAAAGAGATTTATATAAAAGTTGTTATGTGATTAATTATTGAGAAAAATTAATGCATGATTTAAATCTGATTAATTGTGGGGAAATTAATTAGGAGATGGGAGTAGAAATTTGGGTGACACGTCAAAATTGGTTGAGCGACATCGAGGTAAATTATATTATTTAGTAATGGACTAAGTAATTTAGAGTCGGGATTTAGACTCGGGTGAGGTTAATTCGGGCTATGAGATTGAGTCCAATTAAATGGTGAGGGCAACATCAAAGTAACTGAATTTTATTAATGTGCAAATTAATTAATAATTCGAGTTGGGTAACAAACTCATAATAAAAATGGAATAGGCTTGTGTCACGGGTTTAGTACACGGTGTAGCTGGAACATTTTTATATAGGTATATATATATATATATATACGGTGTGGGATAGTATATATATATAGTGTATGCCTTAATATCAGTGGTTAGATATTATTATACTCTAGTGCTATAGGGGGAGGTTACGCGCAGTGGATGAATCCCCTAGCTTGAGGAGTAGGGCGAGTAGATTCCCAGGTCATAGTGTCCGTTACAGGGGGTGAGGGGCATCTCACTTTCCGGGAAGGAATATGACCGCCTCCAATCGTATACCAAACCAAGTTAGTGAGCAATTCTAACTTGGATAACTAGGGTATGTGAATATACCTAGTGTACTAGCACTTTAGAGAAATTATGTCCGGTGAGTATTTTTACTCGGGTGGATGTTAGTGTTTTATGTATTTCAGTATGTGTGTGAATGCTGCAATATTTCTAAGTATATAATTAGGTGATTATTATATACGGGCTAAATAAATACAAGCATGAGTTGTTGTATATGTATAACGAGTGGAGAAGTTATATGAATCAAAAAGGGAAATGATTAATTAAGTTGATGTTACTAATAACTTAAAAATCATAATCACATTATACTCAAATTAGAGTAGGGGGGTACAAGGAGACTTTAATAATTATCTAGTCATGAGATAGATAACTAGGTGATAATTAAAGCGTTAGTGGTGCACATTAGAGGAGGGGCAAGGAAGTTCTCAAGAGAGTGCGACACTAACTAAAATATGAAGAGCATGCATATTTATTATTACTGCAAGTTAATCATTTGTTAAATATTTTTTTTTTAAATGTTTTGGGTACTAACCCTTGCTATAAAAACTTTTAAAAACCCTTTTAGGTGTCCAACCACAGGGACGCCAGCCTTGACTCAATTCCAGGGATTCGTTGCTGCAGCATATGTGGATGTTGCGGGGTTTTGATAGACGCCTCATTTTTCATTCTTAATGTAGAAATTCATTATTAGTTATTCGAGCATGTCGCTCACATTCCACTTATTTGTATTAGACTTGTTGGGAGTTCATTCTTGTCTTTACGGGATTTATTTTGGACCGATGGCTTATTCGGTTAATTATTTCTATTTGTGGATGATTATTCAGTTATCTGTGATTGTTGTATTGTTTTATTTTTCCGCATGGGTTTTTGTTTAATTAATGAAAGATAAAAATTGGCACCAGTCTATTTTTCTCACTTAGGTGGTTAGTAATTTAATAAAACGACAGTGATGCTAAGAATGGACCAAATGAGAAACCTGTTCTAACTTGATTTAGGACTGATCACCCGGGATTAATTAGGTGGGGTGTCACAGATGGTATCAGAGCATCAGGTTCTAGAGTCCTTAGGATCTGTGCGGCTTTCTACGTTTCAGCGTAGCGTTCGGTTGTTATAGAGCCCTATTATTAGGACTGTTGATTTTATTTTCCGCTTGTGAGATATCGTATTCCTGCTATTAGTTTTTGTATAAATTGTGTACTTATACAATTCAATCTATTTCAGATGCCGCCAAAGAGACAGAGAGCGGAAAGGGCTGAGGCTAGAGATGAGGTGAGGGAGGCTCGCCAGGAGCCACAGGTACCGCCACCACCACCCCCACCCGAGTTGATTTCTACCACTCAGGTGGCAGTGATAGTGGCCCAAGCGGTCGAGACAGCGATGCGAGCTATGGCAGCTCATTTTCCACAGCCTCAGGCACCGCCTCCATTGGCTCCAGTAGGGCCACCATCTTGGCAGTGAGTGAGGGAGACCTTTCAGAAGGGTCACCCATCTGAGTTTCGAGGTAGCACCAAGGTGGTCGAGGCTTGTGACTGGAAGAAGAACATTCAGCGCCATCTGCGCATGTTAGAGGGTACAGAGGTGCAGAAACAGATGCTGGCTACCTTTCGTCTGTCGGGGGCTGCCTTACAGTGGTGGGAGTCCGTAACCACCGCTGAGGAGCGGGATTTGATGCCGATTTCTGAATTCTGGGTGCGGTTTGACCGCAAGTACTTCCCTCTAGCAGTAGAGTCTGAGATGAGAAAGAAATTCAGCGAGTTGGTACAGGGTGACAGGTCAGTAGCAGAATATGAGGAGGAGTTCACCCGTTTGGCAAACTTTGTGCCAAATGAGGTGAGCGATGAGGAGCGGAAGAAATCAAAGTTCATGGATGGCCTAGCCTGGAGGATCAGGCAACACTTGATTGGGAATCCGGCGTTAGTGACTTATACAGATGTCGTTAATGCCGCACTTGTACATTGCCAGGATCATCGTTTCCATGATAAGGGGAACAAGAAGGCAGGTGAGCTGAGCCAGCAGGGCAAGGCGGTCACTAGTAGTGAGACGAGTGGCACACAGCAGCAGGTTATCATTCAGCAAGGGAATCAGGCTAAGAAGTTTAAGCCTGGTGGGTTCCGACCGGGAGGACAGGGGTTCAGGCAGGGGCAACCAGGCCCTAATCAGCAACAGCAGGTTCCTCAGGGCCGTCAGGGCCAAGGGAACAACGGGGGAGGCCAACCGGGCCAGCAACGTCAGGGCCAGCAGGGCCAACGGCAGGGTGACGATCAGAAACGCGGTTTCTCCTGTGGCCAACCAGGACACTTCAAGAGGGAGTGCCCGCAGAGGGGCAGAGGCCAGCAGCAGGGTGCCCAGCAAGGGCAACAGGGTCAGATGCCGCCAGCAGCACCAGCCCCACCCGCCCCACAGCAGCAGGGGCAAATGCACTACGGACGTGTGTATAACGTTCGGGATGTTCCTAATCCCCCAGCACAGCAGGCGCCGCCCGCGATCGAGGGTACGTTTTCTATCCATGGCACTATGGGTCGGGTATTGTTTGATACGGGGGCTACACATTGCTTTATAGCTACACATTTCGCGAAGGCTTTAGGGTTGTTAGCCACCGCGGAGAGCACTGTTACGTGTGTCGACTCACCATTGGGGAATGGGTCGCTTATATTCTTTATATGTCGGGGAGTGGAGGTGGAGATTGGTGGTTTGGCATTACCTGCGGACATGTTGGTATTAGATATGCATGTCCACGATGTGATTATCGGTATGGATTGGCTCGCTGACTATAGAGCCATGATTGATTTCTTCGGAGGGAGCATTATTTTTGCCATTCCGGGACAAGAGATGTTTGTTGT
This sequence comes from Sambucus nigra, assembly GCA_949130495.1. Classification (NCBI taxonomy): domain Eukaryota; kingdom Viridiplantae; phylum Streptophyta; class Magnoliopsida; order Dipsacales; family Adoxaceae; genus Sambucus; species Sambucus nigra. Next base: position 536,617,389 of record OX422209.1, read on the forward strand.
GGCGATGCCTCGCCCAGAGGGAGGCTCGACCGCTCATTTATATTATATTGAGGAGGAAACCTCACAGGAAGTGGTAGTTCCTTTAGACTCTATTCCAGTAGTGAGGGACTTTGAGGATGTATTCCAGGAAATACCAGGATTACCACCCAGCAGAGAAATCGAATTTGTTATCGATTTGGCTCCGGGGACGAGACCGATTGCTCGGGCACCTTACCGAATGGCCCCTTCAGAGATGCGGGAATTGAGGGAACAGATTCAGCAACTACTGGGTCAGGGTTTTATTCAGCGGAGTACATCACCGTGGGGTGCGCCGGTATTGTTTGTGAAGAAGCGAGATGGTTCACTCCACTTGTGCGTGGATTATAGGGAGCTGAACAAGGTGACGATACGGAATAAATATCCGTTGCCTCGGATCGATGATTTATTTGACCAATTGAGAGGGGCGTCTTACTTCTCCAAGGTCGACTTGAGGTCAGGGTATCATCAACTGCGTATCCGAGAAGGGGATGTTCCTAAGACCGCTTTCTTGTCGCGGTATGGATCATATGAGTTCAGGGTGATGCCCTTCGGGCTCACCAATGCACCAGCAGTGTTCATGGACCTCATGAACAGGGTTTTCAGAGAGTACTTAGATCAGTTTGTCATCGTGTTCATTGATGACATCCTAATCTACTCACGCACCGAGGAGGAGCACGCAGAGCATTTGCGCATGGTTTTGCAGACACTGAGGGATCATCAGCTCTATGCCAAATTAGGGAAGTGTGGATTCTAGCTTCGGGAGGTACAGTTCCTTGGTCACGTCGTGTCAGATCAGGGTATTGCAGTGGATCCGAATAAGGTGTCGGCGGTGAGAGAGTGGGGACAGCCCACGACACCGACCGAGGTGCGCAGTTTTCTGGGTTTGGCCGGTTACTACAGGCGATTCATTAAAGGATTCTCTAAGATTGCAGGACCTTTGACGAATCTGACTCAGAAAGGAGTACCTTTCAAGTGGGATGATAGTTGTCAATTAGCGTTAGACGATCTAAAGGACAAGTTGACATCTGCCCCCGTGCTTGCATTGCCAAAGGGAGGGCTAGAGTATCGGGTTTACACAGACGCATCCTTACGGGGTCTTGGGGGTGTGCTCCAGCAGGAGGAAAGGGCTATAGCTTATGCTTCCAGGAAGCTGAAGCCCCACGAGAGGAATTACCGCACTCACGACCTAGAGTTAGCAGCGGTCGTTTTTGCTTTGAGGATATGGAGGCACTATCTTCTAGGAGAGCAGTTTACTTTATTCACGGATCACAAGTCTCTTCAGTATCTCTTCACACAGAAGGATCTGAATATGAGGCAGAGGCGGTGGCTAGAATTCGTGAAGGACTACCAATTTGATATTCAGTATCATCCTGGTAAGGCCGATGTGGTAGCAGACGCATTGAGCCGAAGGCCGACTGGGGAGATAGCGGAGGTATGGAAAGCGAAGTGGAGAGAACTTCGATATGAGGATGACGTAGCCAGGGCTTGCATGTCAGCTTTATCCATCACACCCGAGATCATTATGCGAGTTGTGAAGGCTCAGGCTGAGGATCAGGTTTGCCGGGATAGGGTGGGCCAGTTATTAGCTGAGGGAGCAGAGGGTTACTCGATTAGCTCAGAAGGAGGCCTACGCTTTAATGGGAGGTTAATGGTGCCAGAGGATGAGGATTTGAAGCACGCTGTTATGACAGAATCCCATGGTTCGAAATTTGCGGTACATCCCGGTGGGGATAAAATGTACCAAGATATGAGGAGGCAGTATTGGTGGGCAGGAATGAAATGGGACATAGCGGAGTTTGTTTCGAAATGTGCCACGTGTCAGCTTGTGAAAGTTGACCATCAGAGACCATCAGGGATGCTACAGCCGTTAGAAGTTCCCGTGTGGAAGTGGGAGAGCATCTCCATGGACTTCATCACAGGGTTACCTGTATCGCAGAGGGGTCACGACTCCATATGGGTTATTGTGGATAGGTTGACTAAGGTGGCCCACTTTTTACCGGTACGCACAGACTTCGAGACGATGCGTTACGTACAGCTATTCATAGCAGAGATTGTTAAGCTGCATGGAGTGCCTATAAATATTGTATCCGACCGAGACAAAATCTTTGTCGCCCACTTTTGGCAGAGCTTTCAGGAGGCAATGGGCACGGAGTTGCGCTTGAGTACAGCGTATCACCCACAGACGGACGGACAGACTGAGAGAGTTAATCAGATGCTGGAAGACATGCTCAGAATGTGCATTTTGGACTTCAGGGGAGGATGGGAGAAATATCTTCCTTTGGTAGAGTTTGCGTATAACAACTCTTACCAATTCACGATTGGCATGGCACCGTTTGAGGCACTGTACGGGAGACCTTGTCGTTCACCCATTTGTTGGTTAGAGGTGGGGGACAACAAACTCTTGGGGCCGAATATTGTTCAAGAGACATCTTCCAAGATAGAGCTGATTCGAGGAAGAATTCGGATAGCTCAGGACAGGCAAAAGAGTTATGCTGACGCTTCTCGACGACATGTGGAGCTAGAAGTTGGGGACCAGGTTTTAGTCCGGGTATCCCCAATGAAGGGGGTGATGAGGTTCGGCAAGAAGGTTAAGTTAGCACCGCGATACGTAGGGCCTTTCCCTATTATTGAGAGGGTGGGACCGGTGGCGTATAAGCTTGGGTTACCAGAACATCTTCAGCGGATACACGATGTATTCCATGTGGCATCGCTGAAGAAATATCGAAGGAGCGAGAGAACCTTTTGGCACATTCCACTCGAGGAGATCGACTTACAGCCAGACATCTCGTATGAGGAAAGGCCAGTAGCTATTTTGGATCATAGTGAGCGGAAATTACGATCCAAGGTTATTCCATTGGTTAGAGTACAGTGGGGTCATCACAATGTTGACGAGTCTACCTGGGAGCGAGAGGAGGATATGCGGGAACAATATCCAGAGCTTTTCAACGCAGGTACAATCTAATTTCGGGGACAAAATTCCTTTATAAGGGGGGGAGTATGTAACACCCCGTATTTTTGGTACTTTTAAAATTTAATTAATTCGGAAATTCTAAATTACTAGTGTGTTGTAATTTAATGAATTAATTATGATAGAATAATATATAAATATTAATCTGGGATTGAATGGTTAATATTTAGGGAAAATTATTTACTGAGCGTATAGTAATAATGTAATTTCGTCGTTTCGAGTATTAATGACGAGATATGTACTTATCACATCCGGAAGTCGGTATAGACTATATTGGGTGGGGGATAAGTATTTTTATAAATTAATTCGGATGCAAATTCTGAGTGTACAATTGAGTCCGGATGGGCCGAGATAGTCGGAAAAGTGTACCCAGGGGTAGTAAACAGGTCACGGGACGTTTTTAGACATAGTCGGGCCCACTCGGGGGCATTTTGGTCACTTGGGCTTGGCCCATTAGTCAAAAAAAGGGAATGGATTAATTAACTTAATAAAAAGAAAATAAGGGTTGGCTAAGCTTAAGCAGAGAAAGGAATTAAAGGGTTAGGAAACCCTAGCAGCAGCCAAAGCCAATTTGGGGATCTCAAAGAACCAACTAGGTCATCTTCAACCTTGGAATCCATTGAAGATTCAGACACTACGAAACTTAAGGCAAGTGAATAACTTGCAATAGTATTAAATCTGTATTTCAATTCATATTTATGCGATGTGATGAGTTAAAATTCGTTTTGGGGTTTCATGGCATAAATATGGGGTTTTGAGAAAACAATAATCTGAGTTACGAAATTATTAAGGATTCGTGTAAAAAAATCTGACTGTGGAAGTTGACGTAAAATTGTTGAATGATATCTGGATGATTTAGAACGAATCTGGTGAAGAGATTTGGAGTATAAATGTATTTAGGGTCAAAGATAGATTTTCCCCAAATTTATGAATTAATAGTTAATGGACGAATTAATGATTGTTGTGGACATTCTGGGAGGCTCTTAATAAGATTTCTAACATATATTAGTGATATAAAGGATTGAGGTTGGTGTGGGAAGAAATTTGGTTTTGGAAAAACTCGTCCATGGCTGTCTATCTTCGTGAAGAAGACGAGTACCTGATCGATCGATCGATCGACACCATGAGGTCGATCGATCGATGGTCGGCAGAAACTGACAATTCGCCCAGTTTTGTTTATATAGAAAGAGATTTATATAAAAGTTGTTATGTGATTAATTATTGAGAAAAATTAATGCATGATTTAAATCTGATTAATTGTGGGGAAATTAATTAGGAGATGGGAGTAGAAATTTGGGTGACACGTCAAAATTGGTTGAGCGACATCGAGGTAAATTATATTATTTAGTAATGGACTAAGTAATTTAGAGTCGGGATTTAGACTCGGGTGAGGTTAATTCGGGCTATGAGATTGAGTCCAATTAAATGGTGAGGGCAACATCAAAGTAACTGAATTTTATTAATGTGCAAATTAATTAATAATTCGAGTTGGGTAACAAACTCATAATAAAAATGGAATAGGCTTGTGTCACGGGTTTAGTACACGGTGTAGCTGGAACATTTTTATATAGGTATATATATATATATATATACGGTGTGGGATAGTATATATATATAGTGTATGCCTTAATATCAGTGGTTAGATATTATTATACTCTAGTGCTATAGGGGGAGGTTACGCGCAGTGGATGAATCCCCTAGCTTGAGGAGTAGGGCGAGTAGATTCCCAGGTCATAGTGTCCGTTACAGGGGGTGAGGGGCATCTCACTTTCCGGGAAGGAATATGACCGCCTCCAATCGTATACCAAACCAAGTTAGTGAGCAATTCTAACTTGGATAACTAGGGTATGTGAATATACCTAGTGTACTAGCACTTTAGAGAAATTATGCCCGGTGAGTATTTTTACTCGGGTGGATGTTAGTGTTTTATGTATTTCAGTATGTGTGTGAATGCTGCAATATTTCTAAGTATATAATTAGGTGATTATTATATACGGGCTAAATAAATACAAGCATGAGTTGTTGTATATGTATAACGAGTGGAGAAGTTATATGAATCAAAAAGGGAAATGATTAATTAAGTTGATGTTACTAATAACTTAAAAATCATAATCACATTATACTCAAATTAGAGTAGGGGGGTACAAGGAGACTTTAATAATTATCTAGTCATGAGATAGATAACTAGGTGATAATTAAAGCGTTAGTGGTGCACATTAGAGGAGGGGCAAGGAAGTTCTCAAGAGAGTGCGACACTAACTAAAATATGAAGAGCATGCATATTTATTATTACTGCAAGTTAATCATTTGTTAAATATTTTTTTTTTTAAATGTTTTGGGTACTAACCCTTGCTATAAAAACTTTTAAAAACCCTTTTAGGTGTCCAACCACAGGGACGCCAGCCTTGACTCAATTCCAGGGATTCGTTGCTGCAGCATATGTGGATGTTGCGGGGTTTTGATAGACGCCTCATTTTTCATTCTTAATGTAGAAATTCATTATTAGTTATTCGAGCATGTCGCTCACATTCCACTTATTTGTATTAGACTTGTTGGGAGTTCATTCTTGTCTTTACGGGATTTATTTTGGACCGATGGCTTATTCGGTTAATTATTTCTATTTGTGGATGATTATTCAGTTATCTGTGATTGTTGTATTGTTTTATTTTTCCGCATGGGTTTTTGTTTAATTAATGAAAGATAAAAATTGGCACCAGTCTATTTTTCTCACTTAGGTGGTTAGTAATTTAATAAAACGACAGTGATGCTAAGAATGGACCAAATGAGAAACCTGTTCTAACTTGATTTAGGACTGATCACCCGGGATTAATTAGGTGGGGTGTCACAGATGGTATCAGAGCATCAGGTTCTAGAGTCCTTAGGATCTGTGCGGCTTTCTACGTTTCAGCGTAGCGTTCGGTTGTTATAGAGCCCTATTATTAGGACTGTTGATTTTATTTTCCGCTTGTGAGATATCGTATTCCTGCTATTAGTTTTTGTATAAATTGTGTACTTATACAATTCAATCTATTTCAGATGCCGCCAAAGAGACAGAGAGCGGAAAGGGCTGAGGCTAGAGATGAGGTGAGGGAGGCTCGCCAGGAGCCACAGGTACCGCCACCACCACCCCCACCCGAGTTGATTTCTACCACTCAGGTGGCAGTGATAGTGGCCCAAGCGGTCGAGACAGCGATGCGAGCTATGGCAGCTCATTTTCCACAGCCTCAGGCACCGCCTCCATTGGCTCCAGTAGGGCCACCATCTTGGCAGTGAGTGAGGGAGACCTTTCAGAAGGGTCACCCATCTGAGTTTCGAGGTAGCACCAAGGTGGTCGAGGCTTGTGACTGGAAGAAGAACATTCAGCGCCATCTGCGCATGTTAGAGGGTACAGAGGTGCAGAAACAGATGCTGGCTACCTTTCGTCTGTCGGGGGCTGCCTTACAGTGGTGGGAGTCCGTAACCACCGCTGAGGAGCGGGATTTGATGCCGATTTCTGAATTCTGGGTGCGGTTTGACCGCAAGTACTTCCCTCTAGCAGTAGAGTCTGAGATGAGAAAGAAATTCAGCGAGTTGGTACAGGGTGACAGGTCAGTAGCAGAATATGAGGAGGAGTTCACCCGTTTGGCAAACTTTGTGCCAAATGAGGTGAGCGATGAGGAGCGGAAGAAATCAAAGTTCATGGATGGCCTAGCCTGGAGGATCAGGCAACACTTGATTGGGAATCCGGCGTTAGTGACTTATACAGATGTCGTTAATGCCGCACTTGTACATTGCCAGGATCATCGTTTCCATGATAAGGGGAACAAGAAGGCAGGTGAGCTGAGCCAGCAGGGCAAGGCGGTCACTAGTAGTGAGACGAGTGGCACACAGCAGCAGGTTATCATTCAGCAAGGGAATCAGGCTAAGAAGTTTAAGCCTGGTGGGTTCCGACCGGGAGGACAGGGGTTCAGGCAGGGGCAACCAGGCCCTAATCAGCAACAGCAGGTTCCTCAGGGCCGTCAGGGCCAAGGGAACAACGGGGGAGGCCAACCGGGCCAGCAACGTCAGGGCCAGCAGGGCCAACGGCAGGGTGACGATCAGAAACGCGGTTTCTCCTGTGGCCAACCAGGACACTTCAAGAGGGAGTGCCCGCAGAGGGGCAGAGGCCAGCAGCAGGGTGCCCAGCAAGGGCAACAGGGTCAGATGCCGCCAGCAGCACCAGCCCCACCCGCCCCACAGCAGCAGGGGCAAATGCACTACGGACGTGTGTATAACGTTCGGGATGTTCCTAATCCCCCAGCACAGCAGGCGCCGCCCGCGATCGAGGGTACGTTTTCTATCCATGGCACTATGGGTCGGGTATTGTTTGATACGGGGGCTACACATTGCTTTATAGCTACACATTTCGCGAAGGCTTTAGGGTTGTTAGCCACCGCGGAGAGCACTGTTACGTGTGTCGACTCACCATTGGGGAATGGGTCGCTTATATTCTTTATATGTCGGGGAGTGGAGGTGGAGATTGGTGGTTTGGCATTACCTGCGGACATGTTGGTATTAGATATGCATGTCCACGATGTGATTATCGGTATGGATTGGCTCGCTGACTATAGAGCCATGATTGATTTCTTCGGAGGGAGCATTATTTTTGCCATTCCGGGACAAGAGATGTTTGTTGTGGCGATGCCTCGCCCAGAGGGAGGCTCGACCGCTCATTTATATTATATTGAGGAGGAAACCTCACAGGAAGTGGTAGTTCCTTTAGACTCTATTCCAGTAGTGAGGGACTTTGAGGATGTATTCCAGGAAATACCAGGATTACCACCCAGCAGAGAAATCGAATTTGTTATCGATTTGGCTCCGGGGACGAGACCGATTGCTCGGGCACCTTACCGAATGGCCCCTTCAGAGATGCGGGAATTGAGGGAACAGATTCAGCAACTACTGGGTCAGGGTTTTATTCAGCGGAGTACATCACCGTGGGGTGCGCCGGTATTGTTTGTGAAGAAGCGAGATGGTTCACTCCACTTGTGCGTGGATTATAGGGAGCTGAACAAGGTGACGATACGGAATAAATATCCGTTGCCTCGGATCGATGATTTATTTGACCAATTGAGAGGGGCGTCTTACTTCTCCAAGGTCGACTTGAGGTCAGGGTATCATCAACTGCGTATCCGAGAAGGGGATGTTCCTAAGACCGCTTTCTTGTCGCGGTATGGATCATATGAGTTCAGGGTGATGCCCTTCGGGCTCACCAATGCACCAGCAGTGTTCATGGACCTCATGAACAGGGTTTTCAGAGAGTACTTAGATCAGTTTGTCATCGTGTTCATTGATGACATCCTAATCTACTCACGCACCGAGGAGGAGCACGCAGAGCATTTGCGCATGGTTTTGCAGACACTGAGGGATCATCAGCTCTATGCCAAATTAGGGAAGTGTGGATTCTAGCTTCGGGAGGTACAGTTCCTTGGTCACGTCGTGTCAGATCAGGGTATTGCAGTGGATCCGAATAAGGTGTCGGCGGTGAGAGAGTGGGGACAGCCCACGACACCGACCGAGGTGCGCAGTTTTCTGGGTTTGGCCGGTTACTACAGGCGATTCATTAAAGGATTCTCTAAGATTGCAGGACCTTTGACGAATCTGACTCAGAAAGGAGTACCTTTCAAGTGGGATGATAGTTGTCAATTAGCGTTAGACGATCTAAAGGACAAGTTGACATCTGCCCCCGTGCTTGCATTGCCAAAGGGAGGGCTAGAGTATCGGGTTTACACAGACGCATCCTTACGGGGTCTTGGGGGTGTGCTCCAGCAGGAGGAAAGGGCTATAGCTTATGCTTCCAGGAAGCTGAAGCCCCACGAGAGGAATTACCGCACTCACGACCTAGAGTTAGCAGCGGTCGTTTTTGCTTTGAGGATATGGAGGCACTATCTTCTAGGAGAGCAGTTTACTTTATTCACGGATCACAAGTCTCTTCAGTATCTCTTCACACAGAAGGATCTGAATATGAGGCAGAGGCGGTGGCTAGAATTCGTGAAGGACTACCAATTTGATATTCAGTATCATCCTGGTAAGGCCGATGTGGTAGCAGACGCATTGAGCCGAAGGCCGACTGGGGAGATAGCGGAGGTATGGAAAGCGAAGTGGAGAGAACTTCGATATGAGGATGACGTAGCCAGGGCTTGCATGTCAGCTTTATCCATCACACCCGAGATCATTATGCGAGTTGTGAAGGCTCAGGCTGAGGATCAGGTTTGCCGGGATAGGGTGGGCCAGTTATTAGCTGAGGGAGCAGAGGGTTACTCGATTAGCTCAGAAGGAGGCCTACGCTTTAATGGGAGGTTAATGGTGCCAGAGGATGAGGATTTGAAGCACGCTGTTATGACAGAATCCCATGGTTCGAAATTTGCGGTACATCCCGGTGGGGATAAAATGTACCAAGATATGAGGAGGCAGTATTGGTGGGCAGGAATGAAATGGGACATAGCGGAGTTTGTTTCGAAATGTGCCACGTGTCAGCTTGTGAAAGTTGACCATCAGAGACCATCAGGGATGCTACAGCCGTTAGAAGTTCCCGTGTGGAAGTGGGAGAGCATCTCCATGGACTTCATCACAGGGTTACCTGTATCGCAGAGGGGTCACGACTCCATATGGGTTATTGTGGATAGGTTGACTAAGGTGGCCCACTTTTTACCGGTACGCACAGACTTCGAGACGATGCGTTACGTACAGCTATTCATAGCAGAGATTGTTAAGCTGCATGGAGTGCCTATAAATATTGTATCCGACCGAGACAAAATCTTTGTCGCCCACTTTTGGCAGAGCTTTCAGGAGGCAATGGGCACGGAGTTGCGCTTGAGTACAGCGTATCACCCACAGACGGACGGACAGACTGAGAGAGTTAATCAGATGCTGGAAGACATGCTCAGAATGTGCATTTTGGACTTCAGGGGAGGATGGGAGAAATATCTTCCTTTGGTAGAGTTTGCGTATAACAACTCTTACCAATTCACGATTGGCATGGCACCGTTTGAGGCACTGTACGGGAGACCTTGTCGTTCACCCATTTGTTGGTTAGAGGTGGGGGACAACAAACTCTTGGGGCCGAATATTGTTCAAGAGACATCTTCCAAGATAGAGCTGATTCGAGGAAGAATTCGGATAGCTCAGGACAGGCAAAAGAGTTATGCTGACGCTTCTCGACGACATGTGGAGCTAGAAGTTGGGGACCAGGTTTTAGTCCGGGTATCCCCAATGAAGGGGGTGATGAGGTTCGGCAAGAAGGTTAAGTTAGCACCGCGATACGTAGGGCCTTTCCCTATTATTGAGAGGGTGGGACCGGTGGCGTATAAGCTTGGGTTACCAGAACATCTTCAGCGGATACACGATGTATTCCATGTGGCATCGCTGAAGAAATATCGAAGGAGCGAGAGAACCTTTTGGCACATTCCACTCGAGGAGATCGACTTACAGCCAGACATCTCGTATGAGGAAAGGCCAGTAGCTATTTTGGATCATAGTGAGCGGAAATTACGATCCAAGGTTATTCCATTGGTTAGAGTACAGTGGGGTCATCACAATGTTGACGAGTCTACCTGGGAGCGAGAGGAGGATATGCGGGAACAATATCCAGAGCTTTTCAACGCAGGTACAATCTAATTTCGGGGACAAAATTCCTTTATAAGGGGGGGAGTATGTAACACCCCGTATTTTTGGTACTTTTAAAATTTAATTAATTCGGAAATTCTAAATTACTAGTGTGTTGTAATTTAATGAATTAATTATGATAGAATAATATATAAATATTAATCTGGGATTGAATGGTTAATATTTAGGGAAAATTATTTACTGAGCGTATAGTAATAATGTAATTTCGTCGTTTCGAGTATTAATGACGAGATATGTACTTATCACATCCGGAAGTCGGTATAGACTATATTGGGTGGGGGATAAGTATTTTTATAAATTAATTCGGATGCAAATTCTGAGTGTACAATTGAGTCCGGATGGGCCGAGATAGTCGGAAAAGTGTACCCAGGGGTAGTAAACAGGTCACGGGACGTTTTTAGACATAGTCGGGCCCACTCGGGGGCATTTTGGTCACTTGGGCTTGGCCCATTAGTCAAAAAAAGGGAATGGATTAATTAACTTAATAAAAAGAAAATAAGGGTTGGCTAAGCTTAAGCAGAGAAAGGAATTAAAGGGTTAGGAAACCCTAGCAGCAGCCAAAGCCAATTTGGGGATCTCAAAGAACCAACTAGGTCATCTTCAACCTTGGAATCCATTGAAGATTCAGACACTACGAAACTTAAGGCAAGTGAATAACTTGCAATAGTATTAAATCTGTATTTCAATTCATATTTATGCGATGTGATGAGTTAAAATTCGTTTTGGGGTTTCATGGCATAAATATGGGGTTTTGAGAAAACAATAATCTGAGTTACGAAATTATTAAGGATTCGTGTAAAAAAATCTGACTGTGGAAGTTGACGTAAAATTGTTGAATGATATCTGGATGATTTAGAACGAATCTGGTGAAGAGATTTGGAGTATAAATGTATTTAGGGTCAAAGATAGATTTTCCCCAAATTTATGAATTAATAGTTAATGGACGAATTAATGATTGTTGTGGACATTCTGGGAGGCTCTTAATAAGATTTCTAACATATATTAGTGATATAAAGGATTGAGGTTGGTGTGGGAAGAAATTTGGTTTTGGAAAAACTCGTCCATGGCTGTCTATCTTCGTGAAGAAGACGAGTACCTGATCGATCGATCGATCGACACCATGAGGTCGATCGATCGATGGTCGGCAGAAACTGACAATTCGCCCAGTTTTGTTTATATAGAAAGAGATTTATATAAAAGTTGTTATGTGATTAATTATTGAGAAAAATTAATGCATGATTTAAATCTGATTAATTGTGGGGAAATTAATTAGGAGATGGGAGTAGAAATTTGGGTGACACGTCAAAATTGGTTGAGCGACATCGAGGTAAATTATATTATTTAGTAATGGACTAAGTAATTTAGAGTCGGGATTTAGACTCGGGTGAGGTTAATTCGGGCTATGAGATTGAGTCCAATTAAATGGTGAGGGCAACATCAAAGTAACTGAATTTTATTAATGTGCAAATTAATTAATAATTCGAGTTGGGTAACAAACTCATAATAAAAATGGAATAGGCTTGTGTCACGGGTTTAGTACACGGTGTAGCTGGAACATTTTTATATAGGTATATATATATATATATATACGGTGTGGGATAGTATATATATATAGTGTATGCCTTAATATCAGTGGTTAGATATTATTATACTCTAGTGCTATAGGGGGAGGTTACGCGCAGTGGATGAATCCCCTAGCTTGAGGAGTAGGGCGAGTAGATTCCCAGGTCATAGTGTCCGTTACAGGGGGTGAGGGGCATCTCACTTTCCGGGAAGGAATATGACCGCCTCCAATCGTATACCAAACCAAGTTAGTGAGCAATTCTAACTTGGATAACTAGGGTATGTGAATATACCTAGTGTACTAGCACTTTAGAGAAATTATGCCCGGTGAGTATTTTTACTCGGGTGGATGTTAGTGTTTTATGTATTTCAGTATGTGTGTGAATGCTGCAATATTTCTAAGTATATAATTAGGTGATTATTATATACGGGCTAAATAAATACAAGCATGAGTTGTTGTATATGTATAACGAGTGGAGAAGTTATATGAATCAAAAAGGGAAATGATTAATTAAGTTGATGTTACTAATAACTTAAAAATCATAATCACATTATACTCAAATTAGAGTAGGGGGGTACAAGGAGACTTTAATAATTATCTAGTCATGAGATAGATAACTAGGTGATAATTAAAGCGTTAGTGGTGCACATTAGAGGAGGGGCAAGGAAGTTCTCAAGAGAGTGCGACACTAACTAAAATATGAAGAGCATGCATATTTATTATTACTGCAAGTTAATCATTTGTTAAATATTTTTTTTTTTAAATGTTTTGGGTACTAACCCTTGCTATAAAAACTTTTAAAAACCCTTTTAGGTGTCCAACCACAGGGACGCCAGCCTTGACTCAATTCCAGGGATTCGTTGCTGCAGCATATGTGGATGTTGCGGGGTTTTGATAGACGCCTCATTTTTCATTCTTAATGTAGAAATTCATTATTAGTTATTCGAGCATGTCGCTCACATTCCACTTATTTGTATTAGACTTGTTGGGAGTTCATTCTTGTCTTTACGGGATTTATTTTGGACCGATGGCTTATTCGGTTAATTATTTCTATTTGTGGATGATTATTCAGTTATCTGTGATTGTTGTATTGTTTTATTTTTCCGCATGGGTTTTTGTTTAATTAATGAAAGATAAAAATTGGCACCAGTCTATTTTTCTCACTTAGGTGGTTAGTAATTTAATAAAACGACAGTGATGCTAAGAATGGACCAAATGAGAAACCTGTTCTAACTTGATTTAGGACTGATCACCCGGGATTAATTAGGCGGGGTGTCACAATGTGTCATCATCTTCTTCTCATTATGTCATATATGCTTGCTTTGAATCTGTATGACCTACTCTGAAATTGTGATTTTTAATTGTGAGATCTACTCTCGTCCTTGGCCGAGATAAATTACCAACTTAATGATTTTTAATTAGAGATCTCAAGTTTTCTCTCATCCTTAGCCGAGATAGATAACTAACTTAATGATTTTTCAATTGGAGACCACAAAATTAATGATGTATTAGGTAACCATAATGTAATGATTTTAAATAGGAGATCACCAAATTAATGGTGTTTTTGGTAACCATAATGAAATGATTTTAAATAGGAGCACACCAAATTAATGGTGTTATTGGTGTTTTAGATAACCATAATGAAATGATTTTAAATAGGAGATCACCAAATTAATGGTGTCATTTCTCAAGTCCACTCTCATCCTTAGCCGAGAGAGATAACCAACTTAACGATTTTTAATAAAGTGTGTGTTTTTCACCACCTTAGTGATGTTATCACGTCATCCCCCTATTGGTGTTATTGATAATCCATGGAAGAGATGAATCTCGCCTAGTTTCTCGTATCACTAAGAGTGAGTTAATGTTAATTCACCAAACGAATGATGTTGTTTAGCTTAAGACCATTCAAATCATGCATTTAGACAATTATTACAAGAAAGATATGAGGAAACACTTTGTATTCATCACTTTGAAATCTTTTGCATACAAAAAGAAATTTACATAAATTGTATACACAAGCCTACTAATAATACTTTTTCAAATGGTCGCATTACATGGATTGAAGAATGGTTCTCCCTCTAAGTTCTCCAGACGATATGTCCTAGGGACGACCTCTTCAGTGACCCTATATGGGCCATGCCAATTCGAGTGTAGCTTATTGGACATCTGCTAAACTTTCTTTAGAACCAGGTCCCCACATCCATCGACGTTTAACTCTTTTATTATAGAACTTGGTCATACTCTACTAATATGCTGCTTGTCTCACCTCGGCATCTTCCCTTCTCTCCTCTATCAAATCTAAGTCCAGCATTCTCTCTTTATTGTTTGCGTTTAGATTGTAGGTTCGAACTCTATGGCTGGGCAGGCCGAGTTTAGTTGGGATCTCAGTTACTGAACCATAAGCCATCATAAAAGGGGGTCCCCCCTATCGGCATCCTTTCGGTTGTCCTGTAAGCCCACAGGATGGCATGCACCTTTTCTGTCCATAAGCCTTTGGCATAATCTAATTTTTTCTTGATCCCATCTAGAATTGTTTTGTTAGTGGCCCCTAATCTAGACGTTTGATTGGGGTCTCCTGGAACTGAGTAAAACTGCTTGATGCCGACCCTTCCATAATAAGCCTCCAGTGACTTGTTCTTGAATTATTTTCCATTATCTCAAATCAGAGTGTAAGGTTGGCCATATCTGCAGATGATATTCCTTTAAATGAATTTAAAGGTCTTTGTCTTTGTGCTGGAAACCATGGCCTCAGCCTCTACCCATTTTAAAAATTACTTAATCGTCACTATCAAGTATCTGTAGTTACACATAGCCCCAGGCAGAGGTCCGACCAAATCAATCCCCCATACTACGAACGGCCAAGGGGCTGTAATGGATAGCAGAGGTTGATGAGATTGATAGGGAATGTAGGTGTATCTTTGGCCTTTATCACATATTTTTACATGGTTAGTCGCATCCTTAGCAAGGGTCGGCCACTAATAGCCATGCGTCACTATTCATTTTGCCAAAGATCATCCCCCAATATGGCTAGATCATGATCCCTCATGCACGCCTTTTAAGATATACTCCACCTTATAGGGGTGGACACATTATAGTAGGGGGAGCAAAAAACCCTTCTTATACTGAACATCTCTTATCATAGTGAATTTTATTGCCCTGTATCAGATTTTTTTCCTAGCAGCCTTTGATTCTGGGAGATCCCCATCTCTGATATATCTTATGAGATGGTTTATTCACGAAGCTCCAAGATTCAAATTCAATCAAAACTTAAGTTTAGTGTTGATGTCTAAAAATGGACTAACTCTAATTTTAATCACGAATAAAAATAAGAGAAGTAACTCAAAACCTCACACACAAGAGAGAAGGATTTTAAAGTGGTTCAGCTATAAAATAGCCTAGGTCCAATGTTATTATTATTCAGTAGTGTTTACAATAGCTTAATATGTTGTGCATATAAGTGATTCAAGTTATCCCTTGAGCTAAGGTATTAGTTTGTATTTATATGGGTGCAAAACCTTAAAAGATAAAATGCCTTTATATTGCCAGGCGTTTATATTTGTGTACAATAAGTAAAACTTTAGGAATTTAGTGCTAGTTGGCATCCTTTTAGAGTAACTATTGATGTTCCTGTTAGTTGGCCTTCTGGAGTTGGTCGGCATTCCAGTTGACTAAGTGTCTATGAAGCCGATTAATTAGGCTGGTTGGCCACGTTGGATGACAGGTGTGCATTCATAATAGGTCTATGTGGGAGTATAATTTTTACATACAATAAAATCCCCCAATGCTCCATGATTGATGCTTGCATGAAAGTTTAGAGTATTTAGCCCAGGAAGTTGTTCGGATTTACGTTTTAGGTTTTCGGTCGGCAACCGATACTTGTAAAAATTTCTGACTGCACTGTTTGATGATGGATTTTTTGTAAATAATTCAAACTTTTTTAACCGCCAAAAAACATAGTCGTCTTTTTACACTTCAAAAAGCGTGCAGCCGGCGATAGCTATACGGTTTGTTTAGTTAATCATTTCTTTCCCATTTCTCGAGCCAACCTATAAATAGGTACAAAGTTTACCTCTTTTTTTCTGCCTCAAATTTTCTGAACTTTTAGCTAACTCTTTACTTTCGAATTTTTCTCTATGTAACCGTTTTCTTCTTTAGCACTTACCATCGTCTTTGATTCCCTGTAATCCTTCTTTTCCTTTCTTTTGTTTTATCATCTTTTCCTCTTTTTCACTATGGTTCACATCGTTGATGAGAACTCTTTAGATGAGTTTAGGGGGAAAAGGAAAATCCCAACTTGGGTAGACTTAAAGATACCCAGGGGTTCTATTGATGTTTATTCCCTTTCTGAGGGTCACTAGATCCCAACCCTATTCATAGCTTAGTGTGGTATCACCTTTCCACCTAATCCCCTTTTTTCTTCAATTTTGCCAATATTTCATCTAGTTCCTGCTAGGATAGCCCCCAACACTTGGAGGGTTGTAAATGGAGTTCATAGATTAAACGACCTTTATGGGACCTACATTAGCGTTTTAGAGTTGATGTTTTGTTACAAGTGGGTAACTATTGGAGAGAGTATCTACTATTTAAAGCCTAGGAAAGCCAATAGGACTTTAGTAATCAATCTACTAAACTCCAATAAGGATTATTGAGAGTATGGTGTTATTGTCAAGAACTGACATTACACCCCCCTCCCCACTGGGGTGGCTTGTAGTGGTCCCAAATGTCCCAACCAGGACGAGGCATATGTTGTACTTTCTTAATGATTTTTCCTATTTTGATCTGTATTTTGATATCTGTTGACTAATATTGACTTTTCTTTTTTATGCAAAGGAAAGTAAGAAAAGGTGCCCCAGGGAAGGGGAAATCAACCTCAACGACCTCAAGTTTTTGTGGGGTTTGAACCAAAAGTGTGGTGAAGAACATCCCAGGGACGCCTCATTGTTGTTGGAATATAAAAGTTCCATCACATATTTTGTTGCCCGACCTACAGTTGCTCCGCTCTCCATTACTATCAACCTTGAAGAAGATTCGGTGCTAACTTCTTCAACAAATGAGTCCTGCGTGTGGAGGGACTTCTTCCTCTTTTGAGTTTTTTGACATTTCTGAGATTCCCCTTGACCCTTCCACTGATATGGAAAAGAGGAAAATACCCAACCTGATGGGAGGTCCACTATCTCCTTAACCAAAGAAGGTTTCTGATACTGTCAAGAAGCCAGGTAACAAGAAGTCTAAGGCTAGTGACAAAAGGCCTACTAATACTGAGGAGACTCGGGATGAGGAGCAAAAATTAAAAAGAATAAAGAGATGTTTGCCTAATCCTTCAAAATGGGTATAGAAGACATCAGTCGAGTAACAGGCTTTAGCTTCAGAGAAAACCATTAGCCAGCAAGAGTTGGTGAAGAAGATTCAGGTTGATCTAGACATTGGGTTAGCCTCTGTTATTGTTAACCCTGGATTAGCCAGGGGTTTGATTAAATTAAGGACCCTTCCTGGTGATCGAGATGCTTTAGCCCCTATACCGAGATCCGGGCTCACTGAGAGAGCTTGATACAACTTCGCCTTGGTAATTTTTCCCTTTTTTCAGCCTTTTCTTCATGCTTTTGAACTTCTTTTAGCTATGTTTGTTCCTTTTGTAGTTTTTGGTTGACTTCAACCAACTGATGGAGAAGGACGACCAGCTGAGCACTTCTCCTAATGAAGTTGAAGAGGCATTTGAGGGTCTGTAAAAATCCTTGGATGCTTCCCGAGAAGGTTTAGCAAAAAAGCAAAAGTGTTAGTAAGAAGAATTAAATAAGGGAAAATAACAATTTGAGGGAGGTTGTTAATAGGGCCACTCCAGCTGAGAACAAAATAAAGGCTACTTAAGAGAAGGCCAAATCTATTGAGGAGAAGTTGGATAGTGTTGAAAATAGAGCCAAGGTTGTTGAAGACAAACTTATAGAAATTACTAGTCGGGTTCAAACTGCTAAAGATAAGGCGTCTAATATGAATTCCCAAGTTACCTCCTTAAAGGACAAGGCCAAAGCAATTTTTTATAAGGGATATGAGAAATACCTTTTTAATGCCTCTACTCAAATTGAGTAAGCTAAGAAGTATATTTCAAATAAGGATGGTCTAAAACTTTGAAGGTGCTCGGAACTGAAGAAAGCTCTAAGCTCTTCCTCATGTATGACCCTGGCACTCCTACTAACCTGGATGAGGATTTTGATGAGGGGGATCTAGAGAATATTCCATAGTGCCCATTAAATTTTTAGTGGTTCCAAGTGCTTATGCCGACCGACCTACTGCTGGCCAAAATTAAACTCAAGACAAAGAGAAGGTCTAACAAGTTTACCTTTTTTATTTTTCTTTGCCTTTTTTTTAAGACGTAGCCCCTTATGTACTCCATTCATCAATTAATGAAAGAACAAGTTTTCATCTTCAATTGATGTATATGCCTCATAATGACTTATAACTTCTGTTGAACTGTGTTGTTTTACTTCTTATATTGTTTGATCTTTATTGATGTCCACAAACTCATATGTTAGTACCTTTCCAGTTTCATGCTAGGAAAAAGGTTATAATCTCTGCTGAATCTGACTTGCTCAGACAAAGTAAAAATCTCCTTGAAACTGGTCAGGTTCCTATATCCGAAGAAGACTTACATAGGTTTCTCGGTACAAAAGTATACTACCAAGTCGAGGAGTTATATATCCATCTTCACTATTTATTGGACAGGGTTGTTGCCAATAATGTTGCATATTATGAAATGATCGAGCAACTATAACAGGATCATAAGATGTCCTTACCTTGATTTATTCTGACTATAAGGCCAAGTATAAAGCTTTAAGTGAAGGTTGGGGTTTTGACACCAAATTGAACGATATCACATTTTCCCCAAATAAGAAGGAATTTTCCTTAAAGCATGATTTGGAGAGTGCTAGGTCCATTACTACCATGTTAGAGAAAGAAAATAATGCCCTGGGGGATAAACTTGACAACTTGAAGAGATCATCTACCACTGGTCCTGATGAAGGTGCTTTCTTTTTAGAGAATGAAAATGCAAGACTCTTGGAAGAACTGGAGGCACTTCAGAATAAAAAGACTAATTCTGGGAAAAATTCTAGGCAGTGGATAGTTACTTGACCAACTGTTGAGGAAGAAAGAACTAAGAAAACCCTTGTCGACCAAGGTGCCCAATTACAAGCCAAAGACAAGGCCATTTCCGACCAAGCTACGCAACTGAAAGCTAAAGATAGTGTTCTTAAGAAGCTTCAAAGCCAGGTGGAGAAACTTACCTTTTAAATTCACAAACAGGCCTGGGAAGTTTGGATGGAGGGATACAATGAGGCTTTGTCCCACGTGGATAATCATCTCACTCAGAGTAATCGGTAAGGCTACAAATGAGGATGAACAAACTTGCTAATTTTGCTGAAGTTTGATCAAAATAGTGACATGTGGCATTAGAATGATTCAGGCTTCTTAGATTGTGATAAGCCTCCCTTCCAGTTGGACACCACATGGATTCCTCCTAATTCTATTCCCAATGTCTAATAACCAAATATTTAGGGGATTATGGCCTTTATAATGAGCTTGAGATAGTTCTCCCACCTCATTATTCTCTTGATGATCCTCCTGTAGGCATGGACAAGGCCCAAGAAAAATGACCAGAAGAATAATTTAACATTTTTCTTGTACTACTTTTTATTAATTGCCATTGTAATACATTATGAATAATGAAATGGAGATAATTTGAATTCTGTTTATTCGAGCTTATGGTTGTTATTAATCTTTTTGTCGACTGGGTAAATTGTATGTAAATTAGTTAATTGGCTAGTAGACTAAATCACCTACTCAAATATTAATATTTGATTCATGTTTGAATCAAGTATACGGCCTTAGATTCGACTAATGCACTTAAAACTGTAAATATCTTTATTTTACCAAGTTGCAGCATTATTTATCATTGGCGACCAAGTCTATTAGGAATGTATAATTATTCCAGTATTTTAACCTGGTCAGGTAAAACCTCTAATTAAAAAGGTTTACTGATTGCTTGTTCATGACTTACCAAGGACAAATCATACATGAAGTTTAAACTTTTCTGAAGTTGGAAGAGAAAGTTTAAACCATGTTATCTGCAAAGAATCATTATGAGAACTTTTCTGAAGTTGGAAAATTTTGAAAAAGTTTGAACCATGCCCTTTTATATGAGGAGCATTTTGAGCTGAATATGGAAAAGTTTGAACCATGCCCTTCTCAGGGAGGAACTTTTTGAGAACTTTTTTGAAGTTGGAAAAGTTTGAAAAAGTTTGAACCATGCCCTTCTCAGCGAGGAACCTTTTGAGAAAATTTCTTATTAAAATTGCTTATAAATTAAAATCTCTCATATTAATTAGGTCTAACCACCATACTCCGAAAAACAAAACACAAAAATGATTTAGAATGGAGAAAAACTGAGACTTCATTAACTTGAATAAGCACTTACATTAATGATAGGATTTTCACATTAGATTACTGATAATACGTGTGCATATGATCTACGTTCCAAGGATTTTTGAATTATTATCCTTCCAAAGTCTCCAATCAATAGGTTCCTTGTTGAATAACCGCTAAGATACGGTATGGACCATTCCAATTAAGCTCCAACGTGTTATTATTCTAGATTACTTACCAGGTTTCCTTATTTCAGGTTAGTCGGCTTAACCCTTCGATTATAAAACCTTTCAGTTCGCTGTTAATAGACATCCATCCGAATAACAGCATCTTTTCGAACTTCTTATATCATGTCCAGATCTAAACGTCTCATAAGGTCACTCTTGGGTGACTAAATGTTCAATACCCTATGAGTTGGCATACCTATTTCCACACGAACTACTGCCTCCATGCTAAAAGCTAGCATGTAAAAAGTTTCTCCCATTGCTGTTTTGGGAGTAGTCCTGCATGCCCAAAGGACGTTATGTAGTTCATTAATCCAGTTGCTTTTAGCCTCATCCAGTCTTTTCTTCAACTCGGTTAGAAAGGTTTTATTAGTTATCTATGTTTGGTCGTTCCACTTCGGTTGACTAGGTGTTGAATGATGTTTCTAAATGCCTAGCCGAAGACAGTACTCTTCAAATTCTTCATTATCAAACTGAGTGCCATAGTCAATGATGAAGGAATAAATTATGACATATCGGCAAGTGATATGCTTCCATATGAACTGGAACACTCTTTATTAAGGCATGTCTATCAGAGGCTCAACTTTTACCTATTTGTTAAAATAATCAACAGCTACGACCAGGTACTTAAATCTTCCTATGATGGTTAAAAATGGTCCGACCAAATCAATTCCCCATATAGCGAAAGGACATGGAGAAGTAATGGGTGTTAGGGACTTCTGTATATGGTAGCAAACTTTTGGCATTTATTAAACTTCTTGGTCAAAGCCACACAATCTGCTTTCTTTGTCGGCCAATAGTAACCTTTCATTGCTATACGTTGTCTCAGAGACCTCCCAGTTGTGTGTGCTCCATATGAGCCTTCATGTACCTTTTTAATCAAATTTTTCACTTCATTTGGATGAACATAACGAAGCAAAAAAATAGTGTATCCCCACCTCTATAGGACACCTTTTTCTAGCACATAACTTGTCGCCTTGTACCTCATCTTCATGGCTTCCTTTTAGTCGGATGGCGGTGCTCCTTGCTCAATATATTCTCAAATTGGGTCCATCCAAGAAGGACCAATTCCACAGATATGACACTAATTTCCATCCCATTAATGCTTCTGTGAGCAAGAATCTCCTTTGGGCTTGTTTGTCTGAGCTCTGTTGAAGTTGCTGAAGCAAGTCGAGCAAGAGCATCTGTTGGGGCATTCTCAAGTCTGGAAATCCTCATTATTTTGACTAAAATGATCAGAGAGATAACCTCCATTGCTTTTTGGTGGTATCTCATCATGATTTCTCCTTTTACGCCATAAATCTGTTACATCTGATTATCAATCAATTAGGAATCATTGTATACCAATATATGGTTGGCGCCCAGTGATGAAGCTAATTCTAGTTTCATGATCAGTGCTTCATATTTAGCCTTATTATTGGAAGACTTGAATTGGAATCTCAGAGCATATTCCACATCTAATTTATCCGAAGTGCTAATGATGAGGTCTGCTCCACTTCAAGTAGCACATGAGGACCCATCTACAAATACCTACCAAGTTAGAATTTTGCATAGGTGAATTCAGCAATAAAGTCTGCCACAGCTTGGTCTTTTATTTCAACTCTATGCTGATACACAATTTCATATTCTCCAAATTCCACCGTCTAAGACATTAATCTACTAGACTTTTTTGGTTTGTGCAACGCTTATCGCAGAGGCAAGTCTGTGTAGACGATAAGAGTGTGGGCTTGTAAGTATGGTCTCATCCTCCTAGATGCTTCAATAAGAGCCAAGGATAACTTCTCCGAGCGTTATAATTTCAATTCCTCAGAATGCCTTGCTTGTATAATATACTTTCCTCTGAACTCCATTATCAAGTCGGATCAAAGTCGAACTAATAGCCAATTCAAAAATTGCCAAGTATAAATATAGTTTTTATCTCGAAACTGATTGGGAGAGGAGTGGGGGAGAACACAAATACTTCTTTAATTATAGGAAGGCCTTCTCACATTATTAATTCCACTCGAAGGTCTTTCTAAGCACTTTGAATAATGGAAGACACTTATCAGTTGCTCGAGAGACAAAGCGTTTCAAGGTATCTACTCTTCCTATCGGCTTTTAAAATTCTTTCTTGTTGGTCGGGGACTGCATTTCAAGCAAGGGTTTAACCTTATCAGGGTTTGATTTTATTCCCCTTTAATTAACAATGTACCCTAGGAACATCCCTTCCTGTACTCCGAAGATACATTTGGTTAGATTGGGCTTCATCCGGTGCTTCTCCAATCGATCAAAAGTTTGAGCCAAATCTACTATGTGGTCGACAACATGTTTACTCTTAGTGATTATGTCATTTACATAAAACTCCATATTTTTATCGATCTGATCCTCAAAAACGTTGTTTACTAGTCTCTGATATGTAGCTCAAGCATTTTTTAACCTAAAAGGCATGGCATTATAACAATAAGTTCCTCGGCTAGTAATAAAGGAAGTATTTTCCTTATCTTAATTTGGTTGTAATAACAATAAGTTCATCTTAATCTGGTTTTAACCAGAATAAGCATTCATAAAGCTGAGTAGTTTATGTCCTACTATAGCATCGACCAATTGATCAATCCTTAGCAAAGGGAAAAGATCTTTTGTACATATTTTATTGAGATCTGTAAAATCTACACATACACCACTTTTTATTTTTCTTCTTGACCATCACCACATTAGCTAGCCAAATAGGGTACATGACATCCTCAATGAACTGTGATCACTATAGTTTCTCTACCTCCTCCTGGATTGCTGAATTCTTTTCTAGACTGAAGACCATTTACCTTTGTTTGATCGACTTGGAACTAAGATAGATATTGAGTTCATGGCACGTGAAATTTGGATCAATTTTCGGCATATCTTCATGACTCCAAGAGAAAACATTTTTCCTTTATCTAAAGAAAGTGATCAATTCTTATTTTAGAGAAGGGGATCATTTAGAATCGATCTGAGTGGTTCTTTCTAGCTTCTTTTCGTCCAGAACCACAACTTATGTTTCTTCCATAACTAATCCTTTTGCCAACTATTCTTCCTCTCGAGGATCAATAGTATCAATGTGGAAAGTGGTGATATTCTTTAATTGCATCTCTTGTTGGTCGGCTGATGTAAAATAACATTCTCTAGCATCTTTCTAACTGCTATTTATTATGCGAACTCCATAGTTCATTGGAAACTTTATGCACTTATGCATTGTAGATGGCACAGCCTCTAATTATTTTATTCCCACTCTTTCCAGGACGATATTGTAAGCTGACGGGACATTTTTATTTAATACAAAGAAGCAAATTCTTTCTCTTATCCTCGCCGTCCAGGTGCCGACCAAGACTTTCATCTTGATGGTCCTTAATGGTTATACATTATCCTCTATAAATCCAATTAGAGGCCTATGATATGGTTCTAGCTTGTTGATCTTCAGCCCTAGGCTGTCGAAATAATTATAGAACATTACACTGGCTGAGCTTTCATTGTCAACTAATATCCTTGCAACTCTGCCATGATGAACTCTTCATGTGATAACTAACAGATCGTCATAAGCGTCTCATATTACTCTTAGCAAACCCAATCACTAGATTGACTCTGTTAACCTTCATCGATTGACTATCACTAGATTCCGCCATATCAATTTGTCTGACAGTTGGGCAAGCTTTGACTCATTCAAATAATCTTTCCTTTCTATTATAACATCCCCTCCTCCAGCATCACCACCTGCAATAAAATGGCATCCAAAGGATATCATCCCCACTTCAATTTTTGGTTCATCAGGCTTCTTCAGTAAGTTTGAATCTTCTTCAAAATCATCATTTATTGCTCTCTTATTATCACCATTTGCATGGGCTGGAGATTCTGACCTCTTACAATCATTTCTGGTTCCATTCCGATCAATAAACCTGCTCAAATTTCCACGCCGAATAATATTTTTTATCTTATTCTTTAGTGCAATGCAACTGTTGGTGTTGTGCCCATGATCCCTATAGAAGTCACAGTATTTAGACTTATCCCCCTTGTTGGGGGTGTATTCAACTTTCCAGGCCAATTCAAGTCTTTATTTCCCTTAATCTCCTCTAGGATATGGTGAACAACCTTGTTGAGGGGGATATATTCATTATACTTCTTTATCCGGTCCATTTTCTTGTCTTTTTTATCCTTTTTAAAAGAATTAGAATTATTCTTCTGACCTTAACCTTTGGTTTCAGGAGCTTCCTTGGCTGTCATGGATTCCTCACCATTCACAATCTTTCCAGCCTTAGTCATTAGTTCCGTTATGATTTGGGGTGGATTTTTTTCTAAGGCATAGTAAAGATCTTTAGCAAGTAAATCACGCATAAGTATTTATATGGTTGTTTTCTCCTCATAGTCTACCACCTCTAGCTTTTCATTATTAAAACGAGTAATATATTCTCTAGTACTTTCTCATGGCTTTTTTCACATAGCCAAGATATGAGTGACACTCTTGAACGACTTAGCCCCAAAATAAAAGTTATCACTGAACAATTCAGCTAACTAGTGAAAACTACAGATTTTACCTCTAAGGGAGATTATTATACAAAATTTGAGTTGGCCCTGTGATAGAACTGGAGAAAGCTCTACATCTCATCTCATCGAGAACTGAGTAGATGTCAGCAGCAGCTTGATATTGCTCTATATGCAAAACTGGATCAGTTTTCCCATCATATTTAGGAGTAGCCACTAGTGATTTGAACTTGGAAGGTGTGGGATATTCCGCAATTGCTTGGATGAAAGGTGATCCTTTGATGAAACTCTTTTGCAGTGAATTCTTTTTCTTGGCCATTTCTCCTAGCCTATCTTCCAATCATTGCATGGATCTCTCCCACAAATGCTCCATTGGTTTACACTTGGTCGAGGTAGATTTAGTAACTTAATAGGGCCTATGTGCTAAAATATCCTCCTGAGAGGTCTACTCGGCACGCATAGAGCCCCTCATACTGGACCTAAATCTTGTGGAACCTTTTCTATATTCATAATGATGATCTTGCTCCCTATGATGTCCTTTGGTTACTCTAGGGGCCTAGTCGATCAAAAGCAGACCTGCTGAGTCTTTCTAAGACATTTGGTCTTTCTTTGGAAAAAGATCCACCATTATAATAATCGGTTGACCAGAATGAAGAAGTTGCACCAGGATGATATGACCTATCGTGAGAAGAACGAGAATGGTAGTTTCTTTCATGCCTAACTGGTGGTGGTGGCAGTGGCATATGTCTTCGGGAATTAGAGGACTTATATTGCATGGTACGAGCTAAATACTTAACAATCTCCTACATAACTTCTTGACCTTTAACAAGGTTGAGAAGAATTCCCCATAAATCTATCGTAGTGGGAGGAGCAGATTGAATTATGGTGTTACCTTCATTGCGAGCGTTATTTTCTGGATCGTTCATTTCTTCAAAAATAAAGAAATGAAGCAAATGGTAGAGAATGATGATAGACAAATGTTCCACAAACGATACCAATCTATTGATGTCTAAAAATGGACTAACTCCAATTTTATAATCATGGAATAAAATAAGATAATTAACTCAAAACAACACACATAAGAGACATGGATTTTAGAGTGGTTCAGCTGTAAAATAGCATACGTCCACTGTTATTATTATTCAATATAATTTACAACATCTCAGTATGGTATACATATGAGTGATTCAAGTTGTCCCTTGAGCTTAGGGATTAGTTGTATTTATAGGGGTGCAAAACCCTAAAGATGGAATGACTTTATATTTTCAAGCGTTCAAATCTATGTACAACAAGTAAAACTCTTGGACTTTAGTGTTGGTTGGCATCCTTTTCGAGTAACTGTTGATGTTCCTATTGGTTGTCCTGCTAGAGTTGGTCGACATTCCAGATGACTAAGTGTCTACGAAGTCGATCAAGTAGGTTGGTCGGCCAAGTTGGATGACAGGTGTGCATTCATCATTAGTCCACGTGGGATTATAATTTTTACATTCGACATTTACCATCGTCTTCATCAATGCTCAGTCTATGTAGGATCTCAACTAGAATGGTTTTACTAATTTCTATTCTAGTGGTCAAAGATAACCTTGACAATGCATCAACTTGGTTATTTTCAAGCTGAGGGACACTCTTCATTTTTACTTCTCTAAAGTACGTCAAAATCTTTCTCACCCTGGCCAAGTATTTGGCCATCTTCTCGTCCTTATCTTAAAAAATCCCCAGAATCTGGTTCACCACCAACTAGGAGTCACTGTGAACGGTCATATGGCCGTCATTTAATACCTTGGCCAAATATAGGTCTGCCAACAAAGCTTCACACTCAAATTCATTGTTTAAGGCCTTAAAGTTGAACCTCAATGCATATTCAATGTCAATCCCGTCTAGAGCCAACAGTATGAGCCTTGCCCCACTATCGCTTTCACATGAGGATCTATCTACAAATAAACTCCAAACTGGGCTATCGATCGAGAAAGGCCCTTCATCTACTGTACCATTTCTGAACAAAATATCATTTTTTGTTAGGTCGTCATATACACCATCGGTTGTGGCTGGGCCAACGGTTTCTTTTTCTAGAAAAACTGCAATCTCATCTTCCTTGGTATCGACCTCGTCCCAAATAAACTCATCCATAAAGTCAGCTAACGTCTGCCCTTTAATTGCAGTCCTCGCCTGGTATAAGATTTCAAACTCCCCTAGCTCAATTGACCAAGCCATCAACCTACCCGATTTCTCAAGTTTATATATGACTTGCCTCAAAGGAGTGTCGATGAGCACCACCATAGTGTGGGCTTGAAAGTAAGGCTTCATCTTCCTTGATGCATGTATCAAAGCATGCGCCAACTTCTCCATCTTTGGATATTTTAACTCGTCCCCTTGAAGAGCCTTATTATTGGAATATACTCGTTTTCACCCCTTCATCCTTTTAGATGATAGTTGCGCTAACTATTGACTCTGATACTGTTAAGTACAAAAATAGCTTTTCTCCTTGGACGGATCGAGATAAGAGCATTGGAGAACCCAAGTAAGCCTTAAGCTCTTTAAAGGATCAATAACACTCCTCATCCTACTCAAATGTTTTTTTTAGAATTTAAAAAAAGGCAAACACTTATATGTGGCCCCTGAGACGAACTTGTTGAGTGCAGTGACTCTTCCCGTCAGCCTCTACACATTTTTTATGGTCCTTGGAGTCTTCATTTTAATCAGCGCTTTGATTTTCTCCGAGTTTGCCTCAATACCCATCTAGTTGACGATGAAGCCAAAGATTTTCCTGCACTAATATCGAATACACATTTGGTCAGATATAGCTTCATTTGGTAAAGATACATCGTATCAAATTTCCTCTTAAGGTCAGACACATGGTCCTCAGCCTTAGGCTCTTCTTCATTATGTCATCCACATAGAACTCTATACGCTTGCCGATTTAATCGTCGAATATCTTATTGACCAACCTCCGTTAAGTTACCCCTACATTCTTAAGTCCAAAAGGAATGACCTTGCAGAAGTGGGTTCCTTTATCAATGATAAAGTAAGTCTTCTCTGAGTCGACTTCGTCCATAAATATCTAGTTGCATCCTGATTACGTGTCTATAAAACTCATTAACTCATGCCCAGTTGTGGCACCAACCAAATGATCTATACAAGGCAGAGGAAAGTTGTCTTCAGGTTAATCTTTGTTTAGATCAGTGAAGTTGATGCACATTCTCCACTTTCCATAGCCTTTGCGACTACTACAACGTTGGACAACTATTCTAGATAATGCATATCCTTGATGAATTCATCTGAATGGAGTTTCTTAACTTCCTCTTGGATGACCCCATACTTCTCTCTTACAAAGGTCATTCTTCTTTGTTTCGCCGGCTTTTCCTTCTCATCAATGTTCAACTTATGGCAGATGACCTTTGGGTCTATTCTTGGAAAGTCTTTATAGCTCCATGCAAACACGTTTTGCCTCTTCCTCAATAACTCTATCAACTTTTCTTTGACCTCCATTTTTAGCGATGAGCCGATTTGGATGGTTTTTTTGGCTTGTCCTCATTGAGGATGATGGATTATACATCCTCTACAGATTTGTCCTTCTTTAATTTTCTCTCGTCCCTTAGGTAAAGAGTATCAACGTTGTAGGAGGCAGTGAGTTTTTTATAGGTCTCTTTCTACTTAGCCGAGCTGAAGTAATATTCCCTGGCTTCTACCTGGTCCCCTTGGACATCCCTTACTCTATAAGGAGTCAGTAATTTTACCATATGGTGTACGATAGAGGACACTACTTCAAATTCTATGAGGGCTACACGGCCAAGGATGATGTTGTAGGCCGAAAACATATTTTCATCCATTACAAAAAAAAGTTAACCTTTTTTGTTAAGCACCTCGGCTAGGTGCCCATGAAAACATCCATTTCAAACACTCCTAGAGGATGCAATTTTTCTCCAGTAAACCCTATTAACGTTTGATGGTAAGGAATCAATCTCTTATTATTGAGCTTTAAGGCTTTAAAACATTCCCAAAACATGACGTCGGTTGAGATGCTCTCATCCACTAAAATTTTGGACACGTCATGCCCATGAACCCTGGTGCTAATGACCATAGGATCATCATGGGGGTAAGATGCCCTTGAAATCAAACCTTGTGAATCCCACAATCAGAGTATCCATATGCACCTTCTTTATCTTCCCCGTCTTCAGCTCTAAAGTAGCCGAGTTTTCTTGCATTCAATTGGGCGCTGACTTAGCCTATACGGCATGCGCCTTGCGATCGATTGGCTCTGTCCCTCTATAGGCCATTCCCCCACTGATCGTATTTACATCAAATGAAACCAAATTGCAACGTCCTTTTGGCTATGGGATTTTTAGCAGGAGATCAGGGTCATCTTCATCATCATTAGACTTAGCATCCTTCTTATTTGCCTGAGGTCATTGCCTCGGTCTCTCATCTCTCGACCTGTCATATCTCTTCCAAGAGCCATCCTTGGAGACACTTCGATTAATGTACTTTTGAAGCATTCTTATTTTAGCATTTTTGCAATGCCATCCTTCAATGCAAAACATTATCGGTATTGTGGTCGTGGTCTTGAAAGTCATACCACTTGCTCTTATCTCTCTTATGAGGGAGGAGACTTAAGCTTTTCAGGCCATCTCGAAGATCTATCATCTTTGATCTCATTTAAAAATCAAATCAGGACTTACTGTGAGTGGAATGGAGTGGAGTCAGCAAATTTGTCTCCAACCGACCATTTCTTCCTATCCTCGCCCTTTGCTTTTTTAGATTTACTCCCACTGACCTCCTTTTCATACTTTCCCTTGTCCGCCATGGCCTGTTCCTCATTTATGACTCTCCCAACTATAGCTACAAGTTTTTCCATGGATTTTCGAGGATCCTTAGTCAGCCTTCAAAATAATTTGCCTTTCTGTAGTCCCCCTATGGGAGCGATCATGGTAATATTCTCCTCGTAGTCTTTATCCTACAGACTCTATTTGTTAATCCATGAAACATAGTCTTTGAGAGACTCATTCTTCCCTTATTTCACATACAACAGATGAATAACCTTCTTCTGGGGTTTCATGCCGAAGTAGAAGTTATGAATGAACTTCTCGACCAATTGCTTAAAATTCTCAATAGAGTTTTTAGGAGGATAGGTATACTATATATGGTCAACACCGGTTAGAGTGTTGAAGAATGCGTGGCACCTCATCTCATCATAAATAGAGTAGATGTTGGCTGCAGACTGGTACATTTTTATGTAATGAATAAGGTTTGTACTCCAATCGTACTTGGGTGTGACGGTTAGCGGCTTGCACTTGGCCGGGGTTGGGTAGCTCACAATCCTCGCTATAAATGGATACCCTTCCACATACCCCCTTTGAATGGGGTCTTGACTTTTCAGGAGGTCACCGATTTTGTCCTCCAGCCTTTCGATAGAAATTTTCCATGGTTTCTCGACTGCTACTGCATTATCTCCTTCGGTTGCCTCGATATTATCTCCGGCTCCTTATCTATCTGTTAGGCATTGCACAGGCTTTCGGCCAGTTGTCCTCTAATGGCTATTGACTTCCCTTTGTTCTCCCTTCCGGCCTTATCGTGGCTAACGATTTACACATCCTCTATTCCCTCTAGAGGCTGTAATGTTGTGTGATCAAGAGATTCGGTCTCGTAGGTCTCCGATCAGGACGAGTTGGTCAAAAGATAACCCTCTACTCAATCTATCAAATGTTGAAGCTCGGGGTTGGCAATCTCGGCTTGGCCGACCACTGTTTCCTCTACTAGCTGGAACTGGGCGCACTGTGTTTCCAAAATTTTTATAGGGCTCCCAGTAGTTATCCTCACCATAACACTGGTCGTCTGGGTATTTGTACATCTGGCCCTACCTTCCAAGGCATAATCGCATAGGTTCGGCCATATCTCTTCATCTTTATTACTGTGGCACTTCTTTGTGTGGGGCTTGTGGTGGTCCCCTATCTCCGGAGCCATCTCTCTGGCTGTCAGAGTTATCATCTCCGCTCCAGCACCAATAGGTTTGGCTATCATAGCCTTGGCTAAAGGCAGCAATATGTTCTTATATTTTTTACTGGCTAGTGACCAGCGAGCAGAGCACTACCGCCACCTTAGCCATTTTTGACTGAGGAGTCACCTGGCAGGAGCTGGAGCCAATGCTATGAGGCAAATCAGAGGCCATTCTTTACGGTGAATGAACTGAACAAATGGGTGAGATGGATGGGTTAGGTGAGCTTGAAAAATCTTGAACAACCCAACAAGAGATCTTTCAATGGTGATACAAATCCAACCTAGTTTGGAACGGGATTACCATCAGAGAATCAAGTGAGAAACAAGCAGAAAATAAATAGGAAGAAGATGATGAATCTTCATTCCCACAAACGATGACAAAATGATGATGCTAAGAAGTCGTCATTTAAATTTATATAAGCAACTCAAACGCAAGCACAACATAGTAAATGATACTTATAACAGAACATACGTGTAAATAGGAGAATGAGATGAGGAGAAAAGGAATAACACCAGAACTTAAGTGGTTTGTTATATCAGTCTACTCCACTATTCAGGTGACTGTAGTTTTCACTATATAAATGGGCTTTAATGGCCTGCAATGTACAACTCTCAAGCTTTCTCTTTCTACTGCAAGTGTGACAGAGTTTGTTTAGGGTTTTATAAATTTTGGATCCTTTCTTCTCGGGAAGAATATGAATATTTATAGTAATTGGGGTGCAGAATGCACACCTAAGCATGCATGGAGTGTGTCCTTGATGAAGCATCCAATGAGGAGTGGACACCTGTCCTGAGCACAAGTTTGTAATGATGATGGAATATTATCCTTACTTGATCCTGTGATCTTGTTATAATTACCTGACCACATGGACTAGTCATACTAGAAACTTATGTCACATGTGGTTGTATGTCAGCTTGGGAGGTCCCGCCTAGTCGAGGATGATACTTCTAATAGCCTATTTGAGCAACTAATGGGAAAGACTAGAGTGTGGTCTTGACGGTCTGGGGGTGCCAAGATGAGACGAGACTTGTGAAGGGCTATTGGGCCAGTTAATAGGTCTTGTCATAAAAGATTGGGGTAAGGCCAAGACTGCTGGTGAAGGGTCTTTAGAGGAGCCTATAACTGTCTAATATGTTGGTCTATAAGGTTGGTCTTGGATGAGTGGGTCCCAGGTTGGGACGAGGTCACACTTGGGTATATCATATATTCCGTAGGTAGATAAAGGCCAGAAAGAGGTCATATTATATAGCTCTTAAAGAGGCAAGTGTTGGAGGTTGGTAAATTGTTAGCATTTGAGACATCTCTAAACATAGGCAGTGTAGTCTTAGATCATGGTGGTTTGATAGTATCCTTGACGGAGGATTTTTTTTGGGCAAGCATGTGACCGTTCATGTGGGGTCCATATTCCTCACTGTGGATTTTTTGAATAATTCCTTTAATATCATCCCCTGCTATGCAATGCAAATGGGTTCCATCGAAGTTTCTCTTGAAAAGCGTTTTATCGTAGATGATGTACTGGGCAACGAGTTTTGCGAAGGGTCACGTGGTCTTTCTTATCTGCGTCCTGGGGATACCTATCATTTTTTAGAAGGCGCTAAATGTCATAGTACCATAATCCTGCCATTTTATAATCTTCTTCTGTGATGAGCTCAATGTGGTGACAGCTAGCGAGCGCAGCTTATTTATAAATTAGGATCGAAAAGGGGCCATTGTTATTCCCTCAGGCATATCGACCATGGAGGTTAAAGTTGTTAGTGAATCTTTTAGGTTATTCTTTGAGCGAGGAAGGTAAAGAAAGGTAACATCTTTGTGAAAGGTCATATGGAGGCTAGAGTTGCTGGTGCATCTGCTAGGCTATTCTTTGAGTGAGTAAGGTAAAGGAAGGTAACATCTTTGAAGTGGGAGGCAAGCTCTTCTAGGTGGGAATGGAAGGGTAGGATTTTCTCGTATTTAACTTTCCATTTTCTGAGGATTTATCCGACAATGAGTGAAGAATCCCTATAGATGTCCATGTGTTTAATTCCTTTATCGAGGGTGATCATGAGCCCTATAATGCACACCTCGTATTCTATCATGTTATTGGTGAAAGGAAAGTATAGTTTGATGGAAATGGGGGTGTGAGAGTCATCGGGTGCAATCTGGATTATTCTAATGCCATATCCCTTCTTATTGGCAGTTCTGTCGAAGAACATCTTCCACCTGAGATCCTCCTCAAATGTGCAGAGGATGTCTTCATCTGGAAATTCAAAGACCCAGACTTCAATTTCTTCCATAGGATCGTCGGCAAGGTAGTCGGCGATGGCCCACCCTCTCATCGCTTTCTGTGTGATGCACATAATGTTAAACTCGACTAGCAACATCAATCAACTGACCATTTGGCTTGACAAAATGAGTTTCTCTAGCAGGTATTTTATGATATCCATTTGGGATACTAGTCTGATGGGTAATGCAATCACATAGAGTCTTAGTTTCGGTCTGATCTAGCCAGGGCGACATACTCTTTCTCCAAGGCAATGTAGTTGACCCCGTACCTGATTACCTTCCTACTAACATAGCATATGGCTCTCTCCTTGCGGGATTCATCAATATATTAGGACAGCAAAGCCCCTACTACGATATCGATGACAGTCAAGTATAGGAAGAGGGGGAGACCTGGCTACGGAGGCACGAACACTGGAGTTTGGGTAAGGTATCACTTGATTTGGTTCAAGGCTTCTTGGCATGCCTCATTCCAAACTTTGGTTGATTTCTTTCGAAGAATTTTAAAAATGGGTTCGCAGATAAAGGTCAATTGGCTTATGAACCAACTGATGTATTGTAGCTTACCCAGGAATCCTCGTACTTCTTTCTTTGTCCGGGTAGTGGCATCTCAAGTATGGCTTTCAGTTTGGCTGGGTGTACTTCAATTCTTTTCTCACTGACCATGAATCTAAGGAGTTTCCCTTTAGTGATGTCAAACCTCAAGGCAGGGATATGAAATTCTCGAGTCTTAGACTTAATGATCATGTCATCAATGTAGACCTTAACTTTTTATGGATGGGGTCATTCGTAATGGATGTGGCGACCCTTTGCTAAGCAGGCCTGACATTTTTGAAGGTTCCCTATGGGGTGATGAAGGCGATTTTTTTCCTGGTAGTTAGGGTGTATCTTAATGTGGTTATAGCTGGCAAATCCCAAATGACTTGAGGACATGGTTGGTCATATTATCCATAATCATGTCAATATTGGGAAAAGGGTAATCATCCTTTGGGATGATTTGTTCAAATCCCAATAGTCGACGCACATGCAAACTTTTCCTCTCAATTTCGATATGGGGATGATATTTTCAAGCCATATAGGTATTCGACTAAGCACATAAAACCCATATTCAACTCTTTGACCATACGGGCCCATTCTGTTCAGAGCTTACTCAATTTCTACTTGACGGGTTTACTTTCTACGAACGTGGGGATCTCGTACTGAGCTATCTCTGGGTCAACGTCGGACATGTCGTTGTAAGTTCACAAAAAGACGTCCATAAACTCCTTTAGAAGCTCTTCGAGTTGTCCCACTTATGCTCGTTGAGGGTGGACCATATCCTTATCTCATGTATATGGTTACTAGAACTGAGATTAATAATAATAATCTTATTATCATTAGTTTAAACACAGTTATGTTGTTCATTATTTTTCTTATCGAGATTAGTTAAGAATTGTTCATTTACAAAATCATCATCATCAAAAGTTTGATTAGAATCAATGCAATTAATGTAAGGCACAATAACATACTCAAAAATTTTGTTTATTTCATTCTTCGGGAATACAACATTGAGAACCTCATAAAAGAGTCCTTGGTTACATTGATATCAGAAATAAGAGAAATAGTGACAACTTCAAGGATTTCTTGAATAGGGGGAATAGTAGGGTTTTGCTGGGCTAGAGCAGGTGAAGCACCCTATATCTTTGACTTACTTAAGTCTATATGATATAGGTGCTCATTTAGTTTGGAAATTGTGACAAAATTTGAGTCCCATACCTAGTTACCAAAGAACCTCAGACTCTTCATTTTAGTCCTCTATAAGTTCTTAAAAGGTATCTCACCAACACCACACTCTAGGACTGCATACATACATAATATCATGCTATATTTGGGTGTGTGTGAGTTAATTCCCTTAAAATTAATTTTCTACTATTTTTGGGAATTTTTAAATAATTTTTAAGATTTTAAAATTATTTTTAAAAATTAAAAATAATGGTTTTAAAACCTTTGGAACTGATTTGAAATTTGTTTTTAAGGCTTAAAATCTGGTTGGGTAGAAATCGAAAGCGCTTGAGAAGATTATTGGTGCAATTTTTATTTTTCAAAATTCTAAAACACGCGTTTTCATTCGATCTCAGCCTTACACGTGTTGCCTTTATAACGGCCAGATGTGTGTTTTCTCGCTCTCATATTCTTAAGACTGACTGTGCACCATTGGATCATTCTAATCAACAATCTGCATGTGTTTTCTTATAATCCCCGTGATTTATTTTGAACCAATTATATCTGTTTTAAATGAGGTGGCTTGGTAGCCATTAGATTGACTTCGAATCAATCCTGATCGTTTATTTACCCTCGATCTTCCTGATCCTTCTTCTCTCAGTATAAAAGGAGACTTCGTCTTTAATTTTGTAACTTTTGGTCATTGTATCCTCTGAGAGAAAATAAAGAAAGAAGAGAGAAGAGAGAGAAAGAGTTAGAGAGAGAGAGAGTTCGAAAAGTTTTTACAGCCCCTAACTCAAACTTCAAACTAAATCCAAACCAGAAAATCTTTTTCTGAGTGTTTATAGTTCGTGATTTGAGAAGTTTTTCCCCTACTGTCTTATATCTCTTTGCCAACTTAATCAGGTTGATTAAGTCTCTATTTCTTTGTATAGAAATCTGAGATTTGATTTCTGTGATACAGATCACTTAGTTATTATCTAGATCTGATTTCTTGTTTCGAGAAATCTATTTTTTTTTGCTGGTTGTTTTCAAATAAATGTTATTTTCAAATCCTAAACCAACAAAACCCTTTTGATTTCAACTTACTCAAACTGTCGGAATTAGATCTAGTTTTGATATCTTGATTGGGGTTTTCACTTTCAGTTACTATTTTCAAAACAAAGAAAGTGCATGGGATCTTGGCTAGTTTGTATAGCAATATTCTTTCTTGATCTGCAGTTATTTGAAAGATCCAAAGTCTGACTTATTTTACTAAGCTCATTTTATAAACCCTTGCATCTTGAGAGATTTATTTGTAATTTGATAACTCATATTGTCTGTAATTAAGTGTGTGTGAGTTGCATGCATGAGTTTATAGAACCACACCATATACACCTTCACACTACTACACTGAAATGTGATGGTGTTGAGATATTGGATTGTTGGAGTCGACATAAAGCAAAAAGGAGTAAAGATAAGAAGCAGGGAGAACATCAGCAACATCAGAATCTTAGGAGAAGTCAGAACACACCAGAGGAGTTGGTACATTTCTGAACTTAAATTAGGCTTGATTGTTATATAGCTTGTAATCTGTTACTCATTTTTAGTGGAATTTTTACTTTTGTGGCGTAGAGGTCACCGTGGATGTTTCCCCAATTGGGTGGGATTTTACCACGTTAAAATTACTTGTGTACACTTCCTTTTCTTCTTATCCATTTCTTAAGGCTATGTTGGTTTATTTTGTTTAAAGTTTTATTTTTCAAAACTGGCAAACCTATAACTGAAATTACTCGTTCATACTGTTTTACACATCTTGTGTTTAAAAAAATTTTTAAGAAAAAGTTTCTTCAATAAACTATTTGGAGCCATTTAGATAGTTTAATCTTGTATTAAACAACTTAAATGGTACTTTTTCAATTGGTATTAGAGCTTTGGTTTTTCAAAAATTCTTTAGATCTTGTGTTTCTAAAATTGTTTTCTCAAAACAAATTATGGACGAGAAATTTGAGAGATAAGGTAACCTGTCCAGGCCCCCTCTCTTTGATGGAACCAACTTTCCTTACTTGAAGGTAAGGATGGTGGCTTTCATCTAAGGGACTTTAGGAGATAACGTCTGGGAAGTTATTGAAAATGGTTACACTTTTCCTACTAAACCAGCTACTGAAGGAAGTACTGTGAGGATTAGAAAGTTACTAAGTGAATTCACTAAAGAAGAGAAACGGGTTTCACTTAATAACAATAAAGGTAAAAATGTCATATTCATGTCTATCAATGAACACGAATTTAAGAGGATATCATTATGTTCTACCTCTAAAGAAGCATGGGACACCCTGGTGACTGCACATCAGGGTGATACCAGAGTTAAAGCTGCTAAAACTCAAATGCTTATCCAGTAGTATAACTCCTTGATCA
The DNA here is from genome assembly GCA_949130495.1 of Sambucus nigra. Classification (NCBI taxonomy): domain Eukaryota; kingdom Viridiplantae; phylum Streptophyta; class Magnoliopsida; order Dipsacales; family Adoxaceae; genus Sambucus; species Sambucus nigra. Next base: position 536,655,053 of record OX422209.1, read on the forward strand.
TGACTGAGACTGAGTCATTTGATGAATTTTATATTAGACTGACAGACATTGTGACCAAATTTCATGCTAATGGGATTGTTTATGATAGAAAGGAAATTGTCTCTAAAATTCTAAGATCACTTCCACAAAAATTTGATAATAAGAGATACGCAATTGAGGAGATGGATGAATAAAATCTTACACCTGAACTCCTTAGTAGTAATTTGAGAACTGTGGAAATGGAATTAGAATTTAAGAAACAATTAACCCAGTCCCAAAAGAGACAGTCTACCTCCAATCTTATTTTTTTCAGCTAAGTTGACCACACCTGAATTTAGCATGCCTAACATTGACTTAGACTCTGATGAGGATCGTAATTTAGATACTTTGGATAATCAGATTGCCTTAATGTCTAAACAGTTTAAGAAAATTATGAACTTTTGAAATTAAATAGCAAAGAGACAAGGCAAACCTACTTATCCAAATCAATCTAACAACAGGCCTCATGAGATATGACAAGACAAATCACAAGAGACCTGAGAAAGACCTTAAAAATGTTGAATTCTATAGATGTGGAAAGTTAGGACACATGCCTAGTGACTGTAGAGTTAACTTAGAAAAAATTCACAAACATAATGGGGTTCATTTAAGCAAGACTTGGGATGACTCAAGTGACTCTGAAAATGATGAACCTAGTCATCTAACACTTTTGACCCTTGCATGTCATTCTTTGCGAAGATAATCTACACTGATGATGAGGAATCTGATCATACCATGACTGATAGTATGCCTACTGGTTTATCTACTTTATTGCTTGAGAATGTTGATAATGCTTCAAACGCTGTGTTTGTAAGTCACGGGGAATGCGCTATTGTCGATGTCAATGGGTGTGTGAGTCCTAAAAATGAATCGCTAGGGGACACTGCACACGTAGCGACTCCAAAAATGATGATCTTCCTGACATTCACACACTGTACACAAAAACTCTCAAGAAAAGCACTAGACTTGAAAAAACTGTCAATGATCTTACCCAAAAGATAGAAACCTTAAGTCTGATAATCAATCAAAATGATAAAGAGTACACTACTCAATGTCTAACTCATGAGAATGAAACCAAAAACTTTGAACAAAAATTGAAAGAGTTGTCTAACTCTAATGAAATTCTGGAAAAGAAGTACAAAGGAACGTTGTTATAATTGGAACAAACAAAAGAAAACGCATCCACAGTCTTCAAAAACTTTGTTAAATTTGAAAATAATTCTAAGTGTTTTAAAGATTGTGTAGCTGAAAGCAAAACCAATTCTGATGACAGAACTGGAATAGGTTTTAGTCCCAATTCTAAGACACAAACTAAAAACTTTGAAACCATAAAGTTTGTGTCCGGTGGCAAAAGACCTATTGAAACTTGTCCAGATTTTAAAGGTTTAAAAAATGATTTTGATAAAAAACAACTGAAGTTAGACATTGGTGAATCAAGAAACTCTAAGAATAATTTTGAATAAAAGACCAAATATGTCTGCCCCCTATTCGACAAGCAGATTCGATTTTTCATCCTGTGCCACCTAGAAATAAGACTAGAACTCAAAACCAAGACAAACCCTTGAGTAATACCTTTCCCAAGGTCATGAGTTCAATGTGCCATCTTTACTGCTCATATTGTGATGTCTATGGACATTCTCTAGATAGTTGTTATTCCAAACGTCTATGTAATCCAGTATATTCTCCCGGTTACCATATCTTCAACTATTCTAGGAGAAGCTGAAACAACTATGTCCATCCTAGACAACCAGACAAGAACGCTAACTATTGTAATCGAAGGAAAATGACTAATACTAAAAGACCGTCTACAAGAAGGAATCCTAGATTCTATTCTAGACCAATTGCTCCAACTATTTATAACAACAATAAAATTGCGCAAAAATATTTTCAAGAAAAGTCAGAAGCTCGCAAGTTTTATCAAATAAGAGCTAATAAGCACAAATTGAAAACTAGAGTAATTTGGGTTAGAAAAGATGATCTATTAACCCAGTTAAAATGCAACATAGTGATCAGTGCTTTTAGAGCTGAACACAGTACAACTGGATGGTATTTAGACTCGGGATGTTCCAAATATATGATCGGGGATGATTCCACACTCTTAAATAAAACTACATTCTCCAGTGGAAAAGTCTTGTTTGGAGATGGTGTATCAGCCCAGATCATTGGTAAAGGAACACTCCATGAAGAAGGATTACCCATTCTTGAGAATGTTCTCTTGGTAAAAGGACTTAAAGCCAATTTAATGAGTATATCACAGTTTTGTGACTCTAACCATATTGTTACTTTTTTAAAAAACAACTGTAAAATTTTAAATAAAAAAGGTTGCTGCATTATTACAGGACTCCGTACTCCAGATAACTGTTACACAGTCAATCCAAGTATAAAGGTCTGTAACATTGCCAGAATAGATGACAATGAGATATGGCATAATAGGTTGTATCACATTAACTATGATAATCTTGGCAAATTATTCTCCCAAGAGATAGTTAGAGGTCTTCCCAAAATCAAACCAATTTCAGACATTGTTTGTGACCCTTGTCAAGTAGGGAAAATTTTCAAGGCTCCCCATAAGAAAGTTAAAGAAGTTCTATCCACTAAACCTCTAAAACTCATCCATATTGACCTAATGGGTCCTTCTTGTGCTGTTAGTCTTTGTGGCAACAGTTACATCCTTGTTATGGTTGATGATTCCACTCGATTTACCTGGGTTGCCTTCCTAAAACATAAATCAGAAACCTTTAAAAAGTTTTTGAAAATCTTAGTTCGTATAGAAAACGAAAAAGACACCCAAGTAGATTAAATTTGTAATGATAGAGGAGGATAATTCGAAGATTCGGGTATCATAGAATATTATGACTATAATGATTACAAATATGAATTTAGTGCTCTTAAGACACCTCAACAAATTGAGATTGTTTAACGTAAAGATCTCACTCTTCAAGAAATGCCCCGTGTGATGATTCATGCAAAAAAACTTACCAAAATATTTTTGGGTAGAATCCATTTGTACTACCTGCCATATAATCAATCTCGTCTACTTAAGGAAGAATACTAAACAAACATCCTATGAGCTTTGGTATGGAAAGAAACCTAACCTAAAATACTTTAAGACCTTTGGTAGTACCTGTTATGTCTGTAAGGACAAAAAACATCTGTCTAAATTCTAAACTAGAGGTGATAAAGCCATTTTTTTGGGATATTCTCCAAACAATAGAGCCTATCGTGTCTAGAATCTTCATACCAAAACCATAATGGAATCCATTAATGTGGTTGTAAGTGACACTAATGTAGAAAGTGAGACCAAAGAATCAATTATTATGGATGAGTCCGAAAATATTTTAAACCATAACTCTCCAAAAATAGTTGAATCTTTACCAACTGAGACCCCTGCTGTACCTAATTGGGTTGCCAAAGATCATCCTTTAGATAGTGTCGTTGGTAATCATACTGAGCCTGTTCGTACAAGATCTCAACTTCATAACATTGCTCATTTTACATGTTTTGTGTCTCTTATTAAACCCAAAACTGTAAATGAAGCCTTGAATGGCAACTTGTGGATAAGTGCTATGTAGGAGGAACTTGTTCAACTTTTCATTCATGAGGTTTGGTATCTTGTACCCAGGCCTGAAAATAAAGGGTTATTGGCACACGTTGGATTTTTAAAAATAAAACTGATGAATCATGTATGATTATTCGGAATAAAGCTAGATTAGTTGCCCAGGGCTACTCTCAGATTGAAGGAATAGATCTCGAGGAAACCTTTGCCCCTATCACTCGCCTCGAATCTGTTCGCTTACTTTTTGGCATTGCATGTCATTTGCATTTCACTATTTATCAAATGGATGTTAAGTCAGCCTTCCTTAATGGAATTTTAACTGAGGAAACCTATGTAGAACAACCCAAAGGGTTTATTGACCCACATCACCCAAATTATGTTTATCGTCTTAAAAAAGCTCTTTACGGGTTAAAATAAGCTCCTAGAGCTTGGTATGAGCGTTTATCCACCTTTTTTTTAGATAATGGATTTAGGAGAAGAGGGAATGAACAAACCTTATTTGTCAAACATTTTGATAACAACATCACTATTGCTCAAGTTTATGTTGACGATATCATTTTTGGTTCCACTTCCCCTTTAGAAGTTAAGGCCTTCTCTGACATTATGCACAAAGAATTTCAGATGTCACTTATGGGGGAGTTACAATTCTTCTTAGGACTCCAAGTTAAACAGAATTCGAAAGGATTATTTCTATCGCAATCTAAATATGCTTCAGAAATTGTTAAGAAGTTTGGCCTAAAAACAACTAAAGATGATAGGACTCCTATGAGTACCACCGTCAAACTTTCTAAAGATGAAAATGGAAAATCCATTGATATCACCTTGTACGGTAGTATAATAGGAAGATTACTTTATCTTACTGCCTCTCATCCTGACATCATGTACTCTGTCTGCATATGTGCCCGATATCAAAATAATCTTAAAGAGAGTCACCTATTGTGCGTTAAAAGAATTATCAAATACATCAGAGGCACTCTAAACTTAGGACTTTAGTACATTAAAGACATTTCTAGTACTATAGTGGGTTACACCGATGTTGATTGGGACGGTTGTATCGATGATAGTAAGAGTACTTTAGGAGCGTGTTACTACATTGGTAACAACTTCATAGGATGGAGTAGTAAGAAACAAAATTTCACTTCCTTGTCTACTGTCAAATCTGAATATATTGCAGCAGGAAGCTGTTGCTCTCAATTACTTTGGGTTAAACAAATGCTAAAAGATTATGGTATCACTAAAGATAAGTTACATTTATATTGTGACAATCAAAGCGCGATTAATATTTCTAAAAATCATGTTCAGCACTCTCGTACTAAACATATTAAAATCATATATCATTTCATACGCGAGTTAGTTGAATCTAAGGAGTTAGAAATAAATTACCTTCCTACTGAATTGCAATTAGTTGATCTATTTACTAAACCATTAGACTTTCTTCGCTTTGAATCTTTACGCAAATCTATTGGTATGGTAATGGCAAAACTTTGAATTATTATCTTTTCTAGTTTTTTCTTTTCCCTTTGTCCATTTGAGATAAAATGGGGGAGAAATTTGAGTCTTCTTGGAATTTTTTTGTATATTCTCAATTAAAAAGCTTAATCTTAGTGTTCATCTACAGGCATCAGTACCATCAGTTGCAACATAATTTTTTTAGGGTATTGATTTGTATCCAGTTGAGTTATGTAATTTTTCTTTCTAGGATATTGTGTAGATAGAAAAATTTGTATAGGAATAGATTTTTCTTACTTTCTTTTGTATCCCTACGAGTCCTCGTTGACTCAAAGGAGATTTTGTCTCATATTTCCAAAGGGGGAGATTGAGGCACCCTATATCTTTGACTTACTTAAGTCTATACTATATAGGTGCTCATCTATAAGTTCTTAAAAGGTATCTCACCAATACCACACTCTAGGATTGCATACATACATCATATCATGCTATATTTGGTTGTGTGTGAGTTAATTCCTTTAAAATTAATTTTCTACTATTTTTGGGAATTTTTAAATAATTTCTAAGATTTTAAAATAATTTTTAAAAATTAAAAATAATGCTATTAAAACCTTTAGGGTTGATTTGTAATTTGTTTTTAAGGCTTAAAATCTGGTTGGGTAGAAACCGAAAGTGCGTAAGAATATTTTGGGTGCAATTTGTATTTTTCAGAATTCTAAAACACGCATTTTTCATTCGATCTCAGCCTTACACGTGTTGCCTTTATAACAGTCAGATGTGTGTTTTCTCGCTCTCACATTCTTAAGACTCACTGTGCACCATTGGATCATTCTAATCAACGATCTGCATGTGTTTTCTTATACTCCCCATGTTTAATTTTGAACTAATCATATCTGTTTTAAATGGGGTGGCTTGGTAGCCATTAGATTGACTTCGAATCAATCCTGATTGTTTATTTCCCCTCGATCTTCCTGATCCTTCTTCTTTCAGTATAAAAGGACACTTCGTCGTCAATTTTGTAACTTTTGGTCATTGTATCCTCTGAGAGAAAATAGAGAAAGAAGAGATAAGAGAGAGAAAGAGTTATGGAGAGAAGGAGAGAGTTCGAAAAGTTTTTACAAACCCTAACTCAAACTTCAAACTAAATCCAAACCAGAGAATCTTTTTCTGAGGGTTTATAGTTCATGATTTGAGAAGTTTTTCCCCTACTATCTTATATCTCTTTGCCAACTTAATCACGTTGATTAAGTCTCTATTTCTTTGTATAGAAATCTGAGATTTGATTTATGTGATACATATCACTTAGTTATTTGCTAGAACTGATTTCTTGTTTTGAGAAATCTATTTTTTGCAGTTTGTTTTCAAAATAAATGTTGTTTTCAAACCCTAAACCAACAAAACCCTTTCTGATTTCAACTTACTCAAACTGTCAGACTTAGATCTAGTTTTGATATCTTAATTGGGGTTTTCACTTTCAGTTACTATTTTCAAAACAAAGAAAGTGCATAGGATCTTGGCTAGTTTGTATAGCAAGATTCCTTCTTGATTTGCAGTTATTTGAAAGATCCAAAGTCTGACTTATTTTACTAAGCTGATTTTAGAAACCCTTGCATCTTGAGAGATCTGTTATATTGTCTGTAATTAAGTGTGTGTGAGTTGCATGCATGAGTTTAGAGCAGTACACCGCATATACCTTCACACTACTACACTGAAACGTGATGGTGTTGAGATATTGGATTGTTGGAGTCGACATAAAGCAAAAAGGAGTAAAGATAAGAATCTGAGAGAACATCAGCAACATCAGAACCTTAAAAGAAGTCAGAACACGCCAGAGGAGTTGGTACATTTCTGAACTTAGATTAGGTTTGATTGTGTGTCTTAATTGTTATATAGCTTGTAATCTTTTACTCGTTTTTAGTGAAATTTTTACTTTTGTGGCGTAGAGGTCACCGTGGATGTTTCCCCAATTGGGTGGGGTTTTACCATGCTAAAATTACTTGTGTACACTTCCTTTTCTTCTCATCCCTTTCTTAAGGCTGTGTTATTTTATTTTGTTTAAAGTTTTGTTTTTTAAAACTGGTAAACTTATAACTGAAATTACTCGTTCATACTGTTTTACACATCTTGTGTTTAAAATTTATTTTAAGAAAAAAGTTTCTTCAATAAACTGTTCGGAGCCATTTACATAGTTTAATCCTGTATTAAACAACTTATGTGGTACTTTTTCAGCAGGCTTGACCGAAATGGCGTGCAAGTTAAGGAGAGGTGCTTCAGTGGTTACAATATTGGCGGATGGATCTGATGGCGCAGCTTCTTGGTAAATCATATAAAGAGTCAACCCCCGTGTCTGCAACTCAAATGACTCCTCGGTGTCACAACCCACAAAATTTTAGTGATTTCCATGGTATCATCAGTCAAAGCTTCCAGCTTGCGATTACATTCCTCTCCCCAGGTGTTGTCATCTTAAAAGAATATCTCCTGGCTCGATTTTATCTTTTTATTAGTAGGGTGATACCACGATTTAGAGAATCCATAAAAGGGGAAGTCTCCACACTCGGGTTCATGATTTGAGATTTTGAAGTCATCACTCCAGCCAGTGGCGAGAATATCTTCCTACCAAGGGTAATTAATGCATTCAACAACCTCCACGGCTTCATTAAATAGTTCTTCCAACTCAATGGGGAAGTGAATGAGTGAAGGGACCAGCCATCCTTGGAGTTTAAAGGCTGTGAGCAACTCAGTTATACTATATATTTCTCTTTTCTGGTAAAATGTATTTGACATATTATGCATGACATCATCCAGTCTGATTTCTTTTATGGGCACGACCCATTCATCTGATTCCTGAGCCCACTTACGGGCTTCTATAAACAGGCTACTGGACCTCTCATAGTCGATGATCATCTCAACGGGCATTTTTAGACCAAATCTTCAGAGTTGATCAGTACTGCAGGTAGTTCTATGCCTCCTCTCCTATCGGGTGAGGATAATAATACACGCTCGTATGAGGAGCGACAGAGAATGATTAACAAATCTTATGGGGTGTAGGAGAAAGGAAGGGAAAACTTTAAGGGATTTGGGTGAGATTGTAGAGGTGTCGGGTATTTTGATAGACACAATTTGAGTAGAAGAGTTAAATTTTGGATTATTTTCCAAGAAGATGGCATTTATTTCGGTTCCATGTGCTCGGAGAGGGTTATGAGTGGTGTTGAGTTTAAGTTTAGCTGGCAGAGCGGTGATGCCCCGGTCTATAAGGACTTCAATTACGTTTTTGAGGTGAAATCATTAGTCAGTGGTGTGGCTTGCAATTTGGTGAAAGTCATAGTGGGCTTCATGCTTGAAGTTTTAAGGAAGAGGATTTGGCAATGGTTGGGGTTCTAACGATTTAACGAGGTTTCAGGTTAGCAAGGATTGGGATACTTTCGACATGGGAGCATCGAGTTTAATGTATTCTTTTCTGGTAGGATTGGGGGGAATTTCAGTTGCCCAAGAAGTGGCAGGTTGAGATATGTTATTGATGTTGAGACTGAGGCATTGGAGAGCTTATCATACTTTCGCGGTGTAAACTATTCGGTTAACTTTTTCGGTTCTGACCCTAGTTTGGCAACCCCTTCTTTAATTTCCATAATCCTGGAGGGCTCTGAAATGCGGGTAGTACTATCCTCTCATCGATGCTCGGGTACGGGGTAGGAAGTTCTTCTTCACTATACTCGCGTATTCTTCCTCTGAGGGCCTCTTAGTCATAGTAACATCTTTCTATCTCCACCTCCCAATGAAATTACTAACCGATTCCTCAAAAAATTTCTTGAGTCGCTCTAGGTCTGTACGTGCGACCTCCAGTTATTTATTATATTTATATTGGGACATAGATTCCATGGTTACATTCTCCCGACTATGAACTATGGATTCATAGAGAGACAAGAACCATCAGAGAGCACTCTTCTTCAAGTTTTATTAAAATATATGGGCCATTGTTTCTTCTGAAGCCCCAAGGAGGGTCATAGCTCGGTGATAACTGTGTAGATGCACAATTGGGGGACTTCTACCCCCGAACTTCTCGATGTCAAATATTTTAAAATTTTCTGATAATTTGGCCTTAGGATAGGGAGATATGTGGGCGTAGTCCATGTAATTTTTGGAGATCTTGACTTGGTTAAACTTCTTTAACTGCATCTTAAGGTCTTCCTTTATTTGTTCAGTTCTTCTTCTTTAGGGTCCACAGGCACTGGCGGATTAGCCCCTGGCTGGGTAAGGTTCAAAATCGGGAGCTGAGTGGATGGCAGCCTAATTGTAGGTGGGTCACACAGGGCATATTGATACTCCTCTGGGACCCAAACTGGTAGGCGTGGGTGGACCCATGGCATGAGGAAAGAGCATTTCAAATTCATTGGCTTCGGGAGTTTGGGCTCGATGTCGTTGCATCTCTCTGACATCAGCTTGAAGGTTATTAGTCTTGGCACTGAATTGGGCTAGGATGGCCATCAAGTTTGGTTGGACATTTGGTGCTTGATATGCATTCTCCATGAACAACTAGCGTTGGTACACTTTAAATTCGATTGAAGCAGCAGAGGAGGCAGTGGATCTTCGGGATTATTTGGTGGAAGACCAAAGCCAATAAAGAGCAAGGCCAAAGTCTAGGTATACTATCGACCCGATATAAAAAGTGATTTCGATTTATTTTTAGAGGATAAAATGAGGTATTTTCAGTATTTTGAAAAAGCGAGGAAAAATTTTTGGTATTTTATTTTTGAAAAGAGGTAAAGGGAGAATCCTCAGCATGATTATGATTATTGTTAGGTTCCACTTGTATTATGTTTGCCTAAATGCAAGGAAAATGTCGGACAGGATCCGAGCCTGGGAAAAAGATAGGGTATAAGATATAAGACATGATTTGACTCGTTTTTAGGCACAGGACAGGTTTCTATTTTAAAAATGGTCGAACTAGCATGAAAATTCAAGCGGCATGGCAGCCAGGATTTTTGGCAGAGTTTCGAATATTAATCGGTAAACTAAATATAACTGTCCTGAGGCAGACGCCAAAATGAGATTTATGCATTTAGTGGGTTAGTGGAAAGGTTCCCCTTTTGGCATGATTTCTATGATATACCTCTAACCTATAAGGGCAATCATTCATCGGTGTGTGTGGACAAGCCATTTGATATACCCGAATGTACGTGAATTATCTCACGATATACCTCATGGGAACAGTGCGTTTGAGAGAAAATTTGATATACTCGACGTCAGTGAACGAGTTTCCTACTATATGCCTCCTATCATGAGTTTAGTCAAGCGGTGCGATGCGGGGGGAATCATTCGATATGCGTCGAAGGTACAAGGTCAATGGAAGGTAAGAATCATATCGCTTAGTTTAACCGCAGTCTGCAGGACCGGCACCCATCAAGAAATGACCACCCAGTACAGACAAAATTTTGGTTAATACTGCCATGCTCAGGTATTGTAATGTGCAAAAATGAATGAGTTTTTACTAGTATCTTATGGAGATTTTTTTGTTGTTTTTTAATGCTAAGTAAAAGGAGCACTACCGTTATGGGGGGAATATAGAAATAGAATGAAATGAAAAGTAAAGCTAACAAGTATATATATGGAGCATGGGAACTATACAAAGCATGGTGATAGAGCGTGAAGCATGTGGATATATAAGTGGGTGAGATATATGTGCAAAGTGAGATAGTGATATGGCAATAGTGTAAGTGAACATGTGAATATTTACAAGTGGAGGTATGTCCTAGTGAGACTAAGCATGGATCATTTACAAGTGGTGTAAGAGATGTGTAAGTAAGCATGAAGATACATATACGTGAAAGTGTGTGCTAGTGAGACTAAGCATTGATAATCTACAAGTAGTGTGTGGAGCATGTAAGTAAAGGTAAGACTATGTACAAGTGAGAGTGTGCGAAGTGAGCATGGAGAATGTATATATATATATATATATATATATATATATATATATATATAAGTGAGTATAGGGTGAAACATGGTGAGTATGTATAAGTAAGTGAAGAGTGATATATACATGACAAGAAAGCATGTTTGAGATATAAATTAGATAAATATACAAGCAGTGAGCATATGAGCAAAGGGTAACATACAAGTGGAGGAATATGTACATATGTAGAAGAACATGAGAGCAACAAAGTAACATCCATGTGAAAATAGAGTCTAGTCCTCTAGAAAGTCCCTAACGGAGTCACCATTGTGTCCATCCAAGTCAAATTCCTCTAACGCGAGGCCGACCCCGAAGTCGGGACGAAGGGAGAAGGAGTAAAAGGTCCCCCTCTCTCTCTCTTTTTGTCATGCACATGAGGGTGATTCAAGGATATGGATGCCCTCTTTTTTTCCCTCGTGTTAGTGTCTTCGTGGTCTGCCTCGGATATATCGTCAAATAGATTAACCTGAAAAGATGGAGTCGCCAACTTATTTTGCTCAAAACAGGCAAAAGAATGTCGCCACCTCAAGAGAACGACAACAAGGTCAAATTGAGGAATATAAAACGAAGTGATTCGAAGGTTCGGGGACTAAGATATGGAATGAGAAGGTGTTAGACACCCATTATGCCCTTTCGATCTCTCAGGGGCTATGTTAATCTTCTCCTTTTTTTCTCCGTGATGTGTGTACATGTGTATAATATGAATAACGGGAGAGCGAAATTATCCGACTCGTATCATGGAATAGACGGAGCGGACTCATCCATAGGATTGTACCTGAAAATAATAATAAACATATTATGTAGGTGTTCGCTGAATCACGAATCGCTATGAAAGAGATAACGTGCATGTCAATCAGAGCACAAATATGTATGAGTCCAAGATTCACAAAATAGATATAATATAACATAAAAGACACGATATGATAAGGGAGGACCTGAATTTTGAGATTGTCTGAAGACACCAATGTAGCTCAAGGGGCATTAAAGTTCACGCAGTTCGAAAATAGCAAGGGGTGGGATTTAACCCGTAAATCCAAATATAGGACTCCTATTTGAGATCTTTCGGAGAGAAATGTGTTCAAATATGAAAGTGTGGAAAATGATGAATCCTTACTTTTGGAATTTATAAATAAACCCTCTTTTTGCCTTTTTTAATTTTTTATGAAAATAAGTTCTGTGCAAAACTAATAATAAAAAGGTGAATATTATTTGATGTGAGATGGGGAAACAAAACTAGAATATATCACAATATGAGGATAAGGTGAATAATAACACTTAAATCAATAAGCTAGAAAAAGGGTGAGGAATGGATCTCCATGTAGATCTTTGTTGCAAAAATATGGAATGTATGTAGGCTGGTTTTTGTAATGGTATGAAGGTAATATGATAGGATGAGGTGGATGACTAAGTGTACTAAGAAAGTGAAGTGTGGTAAGAAAGTTGTAAAAAGTGAAGTGGGGGAATGTTGGAAAAAGGGTTTTTTGGTAATGAGAAGGCTCTGATTTCGAGAGAACATTTGTTGATTGTTGATAGGAACCTCCTATAAGAGTGAGGTTATGAGCCCTTTATATAGTGCCATTTAGCATTAGGGTTGGTGTCAATCGATCGGCGTAGCCCCTGGCCTACCAATAGGCACAGTGCCTGCCTTGCTGGGCAAGGAAAGTACAGGGTTGAGGGTGTTTATAGGCAGTCTAGAACGAACTTTTTTTTAGAAAAATAGGCATAAAATGCAAAGCGTAGGTTCGAACCACACACGATAGAGACCTTAAAAAAGGAATTCATAGCCCTTCAAGAATCTATTAAACCAATCTTGGGTTTGCGAGTTAACCGAATTCAACGGGGCTCGAAAGCGCTTGATGTTCTTTGAACGAGGGGGTTTCGAAGGAAAATGGGTTGTTTGTGAGAACTGTGAGGCTCATTCATGCACGACATGAACCGTTGCAAAGAGAATTTAGATCCCTTCGAGATTTCATTGAGTTTTGATCAATTTGGAGAGTTGACCAAGATGAAACGGGGCCTAAAAATATTTAGTGGCCCTTCGAAGTAATATAAATCGTTCGCATGAACCGTAAGGTCAATTCATGCATGACACAGACCGTTGGAAAGGGTATTAAGAGATCTTAGAGGTTTCATTGAGCTTTACTCAAATCGAAGAGTTGATCAAACTCAAATGGGGCCCAAAAGGGCCCGATGGCCTTCAGATCAGTAATTAGAGTAAAATGGTAAAATGGATCATTCATGCGAACCGTGAGACCGATTTACACACGAAGCGAACTGTAACACCCCGTAATTTTACCCAAACGAATGGTTGCGGAAGGTCACAATCCATACTCTTTAAATTTTTTGCAAAATATTCCTTTATATAATTCTTTACTTTGTTATTTTTTCAGGTGAGGAGATAGACAGAGATCTCTTGGCTGCCCAGCTGGCTGAGATGGATGAGGACGTATGTGCCCTTAATAATGTTGCCAGGAAGGGAAAGAAGAGGAAGAGAATAAAGGGTAAATAACCTGTCGGGGCCAATGAAAATCCCCAACCAGATCCTGCAGCACAGACTGTATAGGCTAAAGATGTTGTAACCCAAGAGAGGCCTGAGGGCCAGTTTGACGACGATATTGGTGACCATCTGGACATGGCAGGCTTGCTGCCAACTGAATCTGAGCTCCAAGGTGGACGCGACATCTCTTAAACTACCACATCCAACTCTCCCCCTCTACAAACTATTATGGCTGTAAGTGCCAACTTGCCGCCACCCCAAAGTCGCGCCAGTGTTAGCCGTGATGACCATCCGTGACCTCAGTTGAGGACTCCAAACCCTCAATCTTCTTAGGATATAACTTTCAGGACGGTCTATAAGATGCAAAGGGTACCAGACAATATTGACTTGAATCTCCTGGTGGATGAGGACTACGACCACTTAGAGGAGTACGCCCTTCACAGCCTGCTACGGGTAGGCCATTTTTTTCATTTCATTTGACTTTTCTGCAGTATATTTTTCTAACATTTTTAATTTTTCTGCAAATCGCGGACATTTCCATGTCTCAGATGCTAAAATATAAAGGCCTGTATAAGCTGAAGGAGGCCGTGAATAAAGTTCATGTGGCTGACTTAGAAAATGTCAGGACTTCCTCCTTTGAGGCAGGTAAGCAATCTTCTGTCGCGACACTCCAATTTGCATAGATGGACTTGGATGCTGCCATCAAGGCCAAGGATGAGGTTGAGGGGAAACTTACAACAGTTGCAGGTTCTCTCCAATCCTCTAAAGCCAAAGCTGCGGAGGCTGCCAAACAGGACTCCAAATTCGAGGGCCAATTGAAGCAGCTTCAAGAAAAGTACGACCAGAGGGAAAGTGAATATGCCGTAACTATAAATTAGATGGAAGAGTATCATGTCGCGGCTCTCACTCAAACTGCAGACACTGTCATGGTCGTGTACAAGAAGTCTAGGGATTTTTATCTCACGGATAACAAAGCTTATCTCCGTGGCTATCATGAGTTGAGGCACAGGGTCATAAAAAAAATTCTCGAGTCCAAGGATCAAATCATGTCATGGAATTTGGGTGATGCTGAGCATAATGCTTGTGTGGCTAAAATTAGGGTTGCAACTGAAGAGAGGGCAAGAAAGAAATTGGAGGAGGCCGCAACAGGGGATGATGAAATAGAGACTGATGCAGAAAGTGGAAGGGGAGATGGAGATGATAATGGTGACTCTTAGGCTTGGAATTTTTGTACTTGTAATTTTTGATATAATGTGCACATGGTTACGCCCTTTTAAAACTTTGAATACCTCAGATGAGGCTGCAAACTCTTTTGGAAGTTGATATTATTTCTGTATTTTTCTTGTTCCTCTGTTTTGCTAGTTTCAATACTTGAATGAATGCTTTGTTTTGCTTCGTCTATATATATTTTGACTGCTTGAATGCATAACTATTTCTTGCAAAAATGAGACCTCTCTTCAACAATGAATGTATGGAGCAGGGTTGCAACCACTTATTTTTGTCTTCTCATGATCTTTGATTTCACACTTGTTCACTTATGAGCCCCCAAGTCGTGATGCCAAAGGTCATGTTTCCTGATTTTTCATCAATAATATTGGGGTTGCGACTAGGTTGCATGCCTGTCGCAATATCTGAGGTGACATTCTGGTAGACTCTATGATGGGTTATTGCCATATATTAGTTGTAGCTTTAATATGCTTCATGATGTTAGTGCCACAACATCTTTTATTCACTTTAATTGCATACAGCCGTTGCCGTGACTTTTCTCAGTCGCTTCATCATGAAGCCATTTTTGCAACTTTTCTTAGTCTTTTTATCATGAAGCCACTTTCATAGCGTCTTTCAGTTACTTTAATTGCATGGAGCCATTGCCGCGACTTTTCTCAGTCGCTTTATCATGAAGCCACTTTCGCAGCTTCTCTTAGTCGCTTTAATTGCATGCAGTCGCTGCCGCTGCTTTTTTCAGTCGCTTTATCATGAAGCCACTTTCGCAGCTTCTCTTAGTCGCTTTAATTGGGTTATTATCAGGCCTCCCCAAGTTGGGTATTATAAAATTTCCCCAAGTTATAATTGGATATATATCAAGCCATCCCTGGCTAATTGAAGCATTCCGGAATCGAATAACGGGCATTGTAAGCCCCCGTGGTTAATAAGATCATCCAAAAACATATATCGGGCATTGTAAGCCCCCGTGGCTAAATAAAATATCCCAACACTGGGTTTAGGCATTATAAGCCCAATGGCTAGTTGAATCATCCCAAGAGTTGCTTTCGCGATTTTCAAAATCATATACCTTCGTATGCTTAGGCATCCTGAGGGGAATTGTGAGCCTATTAAGATAGTTGCTCCCGAGATAATTTGTTGTCTTCATTTTTCAATATGTTTAAGACGAGAGCCTTTTATGAGTTAATAGATAATGAAAACAAAAGAAGTGAGATATGGCAAAATAAACCCAACATATATTAATGTATGCATATATTCGTGATTTTGTTAGAAAAATACAAAGTCTAAAAAGGAAACATTTAAATAAAGTTTTTTCAAAAATGAAAATAGAAACATAATGGAAACTAAGGCAGATATGAGGCATGTAGCCTGTCAGGTTAGGCTGCATCCCTTATGCATCCTTCAGGAATCACTGCAACATCTCTTGCTTAACCAACATCTCAATTTCATTCTTTAGAGCATGACACTCTTCGGTGAGGTGGCCATGGTCTTGGTGAAATTTGCACCACTTGGCCTGGTTCCTCTTATGAGGTGGAGTCTTCAGCTTCTCTAGCCATCTGAGCAATTTTGCCTCAATGCTTCCAAGGATATCTTACAAGATGGAGTTCAGCGGTGTGAAGTTATCATATGGCTTGCATGCTTCCTTTTTCTCTCCTCCTTTTTAGGGCCTTGGCGGCATCCTTGCCTTTTGCGGCCAAAGCTTTTAGTTAGGAGGTGAATTCTGTAGTTTCTGGTGCAACGGCCTCTAGTGCTGTGGCCTTTGGCATAGAGCTAAAGGCTGTAGATTCCAGCATAAGGACCCTTTGGGTCAAAAAAATGACCTGAGTTTGGAGTGAGGTGTGGTTATCATATAGATGGTTGTACAACTAAGCAATCTTATCTTTCATTTCTACACTTTGGTTGGACTCTCCTTCCATTTCTGCTCTGTTAGTCTTTAAAATATGTATATTCTGAGACAAAACTAGCTAGAGTGAGTGATGAAAGAAACGTAGAGGAAATGACCAAGTATAATAATAAGGATGTAGTCTTTGGCAATTTTCCAGTCTATACTGTTGTGGTCACGACATGCTGAACATATGGAGTTACTGGCGAGGCCTCTCTATGAGGGAGCACTAGAGTTCAAGTCCGAGGAACATTTTACCATGTCTTCTCCTAAGTGATGAAATGAACATATGCAGCATCCTGTACAAGGGCTGCGACACTCAAGTAATTTACTTGCCAGACCGCATCCTGCTTGCTGTAGCGTATTACAATTCCAAGGACCCACGAGCTGGGTTCGACCCATATGGCGACATGAAAAAATAAGCCAACTAGGGGTCTACCATGGACAAATAAGTCTTCGAGTGCCCCCAAAATGGCGTAATTATGGTAGAAAATCTTAGATCATAGGCTGAGAAAGTAACAAATGAGCAAATAAAACTCATCCCTAGTTACTCATCTTTGCGAGGCTAGAGCCTTTTTTGCATTTTCAGCACTTCTAAGTGAGGTAACATCATTGGGTATATAAAATAGATATAAGGTCATAAAAAGGAGACCAACGAACAGATCTGAAAATGTGCAATACCCATATAAGGGTGTATATACAAAATACGAGCTCAATAACCAAAACTCACCCATGAGATGATGACCCAGGGGGTCCTCATAAATGAAATAAGGTGCTAAGAACCCGAAATATAGAGAAACAAGATAGAAATACCTCGTTTCCCATAGACGGCGCCATAATGTTGATACGAGAAATCAGAAACACATCGTTTAATATCAGCATATCAAGTTTAGAATAGATGTAAAGCAAGTAAATAGACAAAACACGAGATATAAAGTGGTTCGACTATTAAAATGATCCTACATATACTTTGTTGCCCTACTCTCATTATATATACGTTGTAGTACAAGTTTACATAGCCATGATAGGCGTACAAGTGAGGTAAGAGAGAATAGTACATGTTTGTAGCAGTTTCGGGTGAGCCGGGGAGGTGACTACGAGGTAGATGAGTAGCCCCCAAGCTGTATTAGGATTGTGTAGAGAGTTGGGAGGGGCTTTGCCATGAGTGGTTGCCTCGGATCTCGGAATTGGACCCCCCTATCTCGAGGCGTGGACCTCCATATATAGGTGGTATGTAAGTTGTGTCACATGCCCTGAGCACATGACATGTTATAAGTATGGAGGGTAATCACTAATGGGTAGCAGCTATGAATGAGGGGGATACGGCCTGTTAGGTAGACAAATGTTGCGGGTGTCGCATCCTGTATAGTATAAGGTTGTCGCCTGTCCATGAGGTGCCGGATAAGCACATGCCGCAGCCTATAAACTTCAGGGCATTGCCTGTCAGTAGGGTCCGCAACGGGAGACCATATTTGTCATATAAAAAATGTTACAAAAAACTGTATTGTGACAAAATAAAAAAAGGTTTTCCATATTTAAAAAAAAGTTGGATGTAGCTTTTTAAAACATAACAAAAAAATTGTTTTGTGAAAAAGTTAGAAAAATCGTCTTTCTAAAAAATGGACATATTTTATTATTTTTTATAAAAATGTTGCAAAAAACTGTTTTATGAAAAAATTAGAAGAAACTGTTTTTTATTAAAAAAAAGTTTATTATGTTTTTATAAAAATAAATGAATGGAAATTGTTTATAATTTTTTTAAAATGTTAAAAATAAGTGTTTTGTGAAAAAATTAGGGAAAAAAACTAATGTTATTATATATAATAATAACAAAAGATCCGTTTATAAAAAAAATATTTTGTGTTAAAGTTATTTAAAAAATTGTTTTCGTTATTTAAAAAAAATAACTGGACATAGTTTTTTTTTTAAAAACTATATTCTTATAAAACAGGGTTTTATAAAAAAGTTTAATAACATGTTTATGAAAAACAAAATATATACATGTTGTAAAAAAGGGTTTATAAACAAGGTTTGTTAAAAAGTATTTTTGTCACATATGAAAATAAAAAAGAGATCACTTTGCAAAAAATATTATTTTGTAAAAGTTAAACATTCTCATATGTTCAATGTTCCATTTTTATCTCATTGTGCCTCATAAATTCCAAGTAGCTAAAGTGCACAACCCAAAATATAAAAAAATATCTCAATAGTCTCGAAAACACATCAAGAAAAATAAATTCTCATTTACTCAAACCTTAATACCAATGTTCGTATCTGTCTTTCTCTCTCATTACAAGCACATGTATTTAAGGCAAAATATAAGACTCAATATTGTTAGTAATTAAATAAATGTGAGATATTTTGACTTAATATTTTTAGTAATTAAATAAACGTGTTGGTAAAATTTAGTATACTACAACTATATTTTATTTATAGCAAATATAAAACTCATATCCATACTTGACTCTTTATGTAATTAATTAGTATATAAATTTACTATAATATATTTTTCTTAATTCTATACAATTAAATTAAATTTCAGTTGTGCCTATTACAAATGTTGTTAGGTTGTTTCTAATCTTTATATAGTGAGGGATATTGATGATGCAATGAGAGATTTTGACTTAATGTTAGTAGTAATTAAATAAATTTATTGGTAAAATTTAGTATACTATAAGTGTGTTTTGTTTGTAAGAAATATGCAACTCATATACATATCTTAGTCTTTATGTAGTTGATTAAAATCAAATATCTAATATAATTAATTTTTAAATTTTTATGCAATTAAAAGAAATTTTAATTGTACCTTTTATTCTATGATTTTGATTTGGTGTATTAGGAGAGAGAAAAATATCTTCATGTATTTATTTTTTTCATAAAATAAATGGTTGTCTTTTTTTTTCTTGTGAACTTTGAGAACCTACGATTTCTTATTCTTTTAAATAATTTCCATCCATCCATAAAAAAAATAATATGTTTATACTTAGTTTTTATATTTTTTGCACATGAGTATATTCATTTCTTGAGTTATATACATATTTATTACTATAAAGTTAAATAGGTTTTTAAGAAAATTATAAAATGTCCGTGCAACTAATTTTGGTTGGTTAATCCAATCAGTTCATCGATGATCGGCAAGTATGATAGTCCTAATGATGAGCCTGCATGTATTTCGTGTATCTCGTCGGTGGATTTAAAAAACCTCGCGAATTGACTTGGGTTACTGATGTGGTTCTAAGTGTATTGACAACATCTTTTGGCGTAACTGGTTATTCCTTTGAGCATGTTCAATGGTGGACATGCATGAAAGGTTCACCTGTAAATTTGAAAAGTGATTTTTAGCCTTTTGTACGAGTGGATGTACAATGGTGATTTGTAAAGGAAAGAGGTTAAACTTGCTACGAACTTTTAAAGTTTGTAAGAAATATATTTTATGTTCCTACGAACTTCAGAAGTTTGTAAGAACCTCTTATGATTTTTTACGAACTTCAGAAGTTCACGGGAACATAAAACATATTTATTATGAACTTTATTTGTTCGTAAGAATTGATACGAACAAATAAAGTTCGTAGTAACTCTTTAGAGAATTTGTAGTCATTCTCTAAATTTAGAGAACGACTACAAATTCAACTACAAAATATGTTCAGTCGTTTAAACCATTGGAGGATTACCATTTTGCTTATTTACAAATTTTGTTGGCTCCCCCCCCCCCCCCCCCCCCCAACCCCACACACACACTGAAAAGTGCGACTATGTGATAATTGATTTAAATTAAATTCACAAGTTTCCAAGTAACCCTTATTTAATTAGACTCTACTTTTTAAATCAAGTAAATACAGCCCCTAACACATGCATCTAAGGTGCGTGTGTCAACCCATACATAAATAAAGCATGTGACACAAAAATATGCTGAGACACAGATTTCAGGAAAAAACCTCTTTCGGGTAAAACATGTATTTTAATATGAATATATAAATCGCAACTTACAATTACGTAGAGAAATTTGCAATGGATCAACGCGCAGCCAACCCACAAAGACACGCAATCTTGAACTCAGGAAGAGAGAGCACCCTCCAAGGACTCGCAGCCCAAACAACAAAGGAAGAACCGCAGCTCTCCTCAATGACACGCAGCCATAACACTTTGTAGAGACTCCCTTAGCAATGACACGCAGCCCTCGGTTGCAAAGATCTCCCCACAAAGGTTGAACAATAGCAAAGCTTGTGTTCTAGGGTTCCAAAAGATTCACAGAAGTAATTGGAATTTTTGTGTGTGAATCAAAAACATGTTTGGCACATTAAAAAACGAAGTCTTGTTGTGTTTTATCTCTTAGAAACGTTTTCTCAAAGACTTGGAAAATAAACTCCCTGAATGGTGGTATAAATAGGAAACCTTTGAGTAGATGTAAACCCACACGGAACTGTGCGATTTTATCCCAGGCGGACCGGTCCGGTATGGAGGCGGATCGGTCCGACCTCGGATCGGTTCGTTTTCCAAATAGGCCTCTTTGGTTCGCATTCGATCCGGGGTATTCTGGAGCAAAGTGGATCGGTCCGGTAGGTAGGCGGACCGGTCCGGTCCGGGGGCGGATCGGTTAGTTTAAAAAGGGACGGACCGGTCCGGTTATCCAGAAAAATTAAAATCATTTTAAAAGCCTCATTTTGCTTGAAAAAACTTACTTCTTATTTTTATAAAAAAATATTTTATGAAAATTTCCCAATACTAAGTATGAACTTTAAGAAACTTAAAAACAAAACTTTACCAAGTTAATTCTTGCAGAGGCTATGATGTTTAAGACGCTTTGATATTCAGATCCATTGATGTAGATGCGATCTTGAATTTATTCAACGGTGTAATGGCGTACGACATACATATTGACAATGGACAAAAATGTCCTTACAAATCTCCCCCTATGTCTATGCTGGTACATACATAAAAAATTCGAATTATCAACTAATGAACTATACAAATCTACCCTCCCATGAACCCTAAATATGGAAAGATACAAATGTTTAAATCTTCATCGTTTGTTCTTCAATCTTCAACAATCATCAAATCTCAAAGCTTTTCTCATCAGGGTGTGCAACATATTGATCTTCAATCTTCATACCTACACACATGAGACAAAGCAAATACCACGTGACATATCGAGTTTGAAATGAGATAAACATAGATACCAATTTATGATAAAAACATAAGTTAAATCTAAAAAAGAAACTCCCCCAAAATTCAAACTCCCCCATAATATGATAATTCTTTCTCCCCCTTTTTATGATGTCCCCAAATAGACAAATGAGAAGAATGAAGCAAATAAGCAAAATCGGGGTGTTACGGTAAAATGCATAGCAAATCAGAATCAAGCTACGCGCATGCAAAGGAGTATCTCAAAAAATTTCACAAACTATTTTTCATTTTTCAATTTTTCATACAAAAATAAGATACATTTGGAAAAAAAATATGCTACAAAAAACACACCATGGATTTAGACCCAAACAACCAAGTCATGGAAATGGAATGAATGGGTGTGAACACATTCGATAGGTAAATCAACTCAATCAATCATATGTGCACGATGCATATGTGTACCCCAAACGAATGAGCATCACAAGTATCCTTAGGTGAAAAATTTGTTGAATTTAGATGACATCGTCTTATGCAAATCAACAAATCAAAGTCAAAATGATTTCCACACCAATGACGTCCAAAACTATATAGCGCATTTTCAAGAAGTTCAAGGACGTGCAAACCCGTTATAAAATCTCCAACCAAACTCCCTCATATATATTTTCTTTTATAGGTAATCTAAATTCTCAAACTTTGGAGAATTGGTGCAAAAACCTAAATGGCCCATAATTTGACATGAATTTCTTTTTATTGCCTTTAAATTTTTTCGGGCTCTTTTAAACCTCTTTGGAACTCGGATAATAAAATTCCTCCATTTTTAGGTCCAATTTAACGGTGGCTTAGTATTCGCAAAGGCAAAATGAACCTTTCGCAGCCCTTCCCCGTTTTCAATTTAAACACACAGTCTCACCAAAATGGTTTTTATATGCACAATTTTCTTATCAAAATTTATCGCGCTTGGTTCGTTTTAAGGACAGGATTGAAGTGAAAACACCCAACCAACATGTGATAAGACAAGCACAATAATCAAACAAATCCGTGCATGTGTGCAATAAATGAAACATGAGTCAAATATGTAGGAAGTAACACTTAATTACATCTTAATGACTCCAAACATCATAAAGCACAAGGATGAATTGACCTCTTGTTTCAAAACACTATCAAATAGCCACAT
Organism: Sambucus nigra; assembly: GCA_949130495.1. Classification (NCBI taxonomy): domain Eukaryota; kingdom Viridiplantae; phylum Streptophyta; class Magnoliopsida; order Dipsacales; family Adoxaceae; genus Sambucus; species Sambucus nigra. The sequence goes on from OX422209.1 coordinate 536,677,924, forward strand.
GAAAATAATGGAATGATGTTGTGACTCGGTCATCCTAAGTGTCCATCCATAAACGGTGCAAACAAAATACAAAAATCTTTTTGGATTTTCTCAAAATTTTATTAAAATAAAATCTTTTTGTATTTTTAAATTTTTTTTTAAAAAAAATAAAACATACAAAAATGATACATACTAGCAATAGGCGAACAATGACATCATGAAAATCACCTTATGCTAGTAAACAAGTCAAACCTCAATCATTAGGTGCGGAGGGATTTTCCAAAGGTGGTGACAACTTATGAAAAACCTCCATCAATTCTTTTGAAGTTTTGACCAAAAACTTAACTTGCTCACCTAAATGTACAAACTCTCTCATGTAGTCTCCGGGAGCATGTAAAGTATCATGTGTGGGTGCATGTGTGTCAGAAACACGTGTAGAAGCAAAATGTGACACATAACCCAACTTAAAGCAAAATTCCCTAAGGTGCCCTTTCCTCTTGCAATATGAGCAAACATAAATAGGCCTAGGAACACCGCTCTCAAAAACTCTAGGACGCACTCTCCTAATAGGAATGGGATGCCTAGGTGGGTTAGGGTGAGACTCACGTGAATCAAACACTAAAGTGGGAAACGACTCGGGTGCTAATTGGGAAGTAGAAGCACCGTCATGACTTATTCCTAACTTCTCACCTTTACCCTTATGAACCACCTTTTCAACCTTTTTAGGTGCGTTCACAAAATTGACTTTCACCTCCCTGGCACGTTCGAGATCACTCTCGAGTTGGGATACACGTGTCGTCAGACTAGACAACGTGTTGGTCAAATCACACTTATCCTTTCTCAAAACCTCCTTCTCTCTCTCCAAATCTAAAATCCGACGACCTAAATCCCTATTATACTTCTTTGTTTTCAAGTTCTCGGTGTACAAATCTCTAAAAGCTTTTTGGATCTCACTTTCATCTCCACTCTCAAACTCGCTCTCATCTCCACTAGAAACACTCGAGTCATCATTGGTGCTCTCATGACCTTTATCAATGTGAGACAAAGTGGGTGTGCTCACACGACTCGAAAAAGCTACAAACTTCTCACCACTAGTCTCATCACCCTCACCTTCACTACTATCACTAAGTGTGGCTGGCATAGCTACTTTCTTTCCTTTCTTTCTAAGCCACGTAGGACACTCAAACGACTTATGTCCCTTACCCCCACATTCAAAACAAGTGACGTTCTCAAAATCTTTCTCACACTCCTCATTGGAGTCATTCTCTTTTTCCCTCTCACCATTTTCTTTGGCCTTTCCTTTCTTTTTATTTTTCTCAAAAAAATTCCTTTTATTGGAAGAATTATTTTTGTTCATGTTGAGAAATTTTTTAAATTTTTTTGCAAACAAGGCCATATCATTAAAATCAAAATCTCCCTTAGAATCGGACTCACAAACTATTTCTTTTTTTTCTTCTTAAAACGAGTCTTTAAAGCAATGCCATTATCCTTAGCCTTAATGGTTTTGGGAAACATGTCCATCTCATAGGTTTGAAGATCTCCTACAAGTTCTTCCAACTTAAGTGATTTCAAATTTCCCAAAGAGTTCAAAACAGTGACTTTAGGAATAAAGCGTTTTGGGAGAGATCTCAAAATCTTTTTAATGACACGCGTGTTATCAATCACCTCACCCAGATTAAAACATGTGTTAACAATGTCTGATAAACGGGCATAAAAATCATCAAAGCATTCAGACTCAGACATGGAAATAGTCTCAAATTGGGTGGCCAAATTTTGTAATTTTGATTCTTTAACCGCCTTCGTACCCTCATGTATCAGTTTCAAAACATCCCAAGCCTCTTTAGACGTGGTGCACGTCATAATTCGGCGAAACTCATCAGGAGAGACATCTCCAGAAATAGCACTCAGACCACGGGAATTAAAATTGGACAATTTATAATCATCTTCAGTCCAGGCTGACACGGGTTTTAAAGTGGTGATGTTATTAACAGTGACTGTGGGAGGAGTCCAACCATTTTCGCAAAGCAACCAAACACGCTCGTCAATAGATTTTAAAATCGATTTCATACGAGCTTTCCAGAAAGCATAATTAGACCCGTCAAAAATAGGCATCTGATTATATAAGTGCTCCATAGGAAAAAATGCGAATTTTCACAAAACTGATTTTTGAGGTTTTGTGTGGTTGGGTTGGGTTGGGTTGGGGGGGGGGGGGCCCGAATGGTCACGGGTGCCCCTAGCGCGGACCAATTTCAACATTGGAATCAAAATAAATGGGTTTTTGGTGTTTTTCCTTAATGTTCACTCTTAATGTTCGCTTTTGTACCTTTCCCAATATATATATATATATATATATATATATATATATATATATATATATATATATGTGTGTGTGTGTGTGTGTGTGTGTGTATTTATTTATAAAAATTACACACATATGAATGTATTATGCATGTATATTATATATTAAGGTATAAATGCATTAAATATTAAGAATGAATAATTATGAGTTGAAAAATAAAAAACAAAAGTTATAAACACCCTTTTGTTGTTTTCTAAAAAACTTGATTATAACACAAAATATTATAATTCAGTATTTAAAAATAGATTGCCAAACGCAAAATTTTATCAAAATTGTATTTAAACACAAAAAACAAAATTATAGTTGCACACTAAACACACCCTAATCAATGCCTTGAAGCTTGATATAATATTGGGCAATTTACAGATAAGTCAATTGGTAACAATTTTTAAACATTTAGGGTCCGTTTGGTTCGTGTTAAAATATTTTTCATTTTGTTAAAAAAAAAGGTTGAATGATTAGCTTGGTGATTTTGTTTTCACCATCTCCATTTGGATGGACCACTTGTCATTAGGTGAAAACTTTAACTTTTTCAACATTTGCTGTTTGGATGGTTAAGAGCAATATAGTGCAAAAACAAAATGACCACTTTACCCTCATACTTCAAATGCACACCAAAAGTGTTTATATTGTAATTTTTTAATTTAATTCACACAAACGTCACGTCCATAAAAAAATAAATTAATATTTTCATACATCATGAACTTAAATTTGGCACACTCCTCCCCTACCCCCTCCCAACAAAAAAAAATACAATTATCATGTTTTCATATTGCATTTCTTAAAATGTGTAAGACAATACAATCACATTGAACACATTTAACTATCCATTAATCAAACATAATATTGTCCAAATATAATGAGAAAAAAGTAAACTAACATTTAACAAAATCTCCACATGTTTTTTTTGTCTTGTAAACCTAAGAAAATGAATAAATTGTTCAAGATACGATTATCAAACACATGAAATATGTACACTACCCATCTTCACTGTCCCAACAAGGACATATGAATCACCTCACAAAACGACATATTGCGGCTAAGAAATTTTCCTTCTCATCATCGGGTACATTCATAAACAAGACCGTCCGATGTGGATTAGCCGCAAGGGTGTCCACAACCACCAACGTCTCATTGTGAGTCAAACCCTCAATTTTAAGAACCTCTTGCGCAATCTTATCCATGTCATCAGACTCTTTGGAAAGAACTTTGGTGAGGGTAGACAAGTACGGGACAGTCACTTCGCAAAGCTTGGAGAGATTTTCAGATAAGAGATCATTGCTTGCACTATAATTGGATGAATTGCTACCGCGTTGCCTTTTACATTTTTATTTTGATCCACCACCACTACCAATACTACCCTAGCCGAGGAGAACTCTGTAGCTTCTATCTCTATGTCGTGATCCAAATTGACACCCTCCGCCTCTGCCTCCCCGTCCTATTCATCAACATGTTCTTCGGCATTTGCTGTAGATATTGCGTCATTCCCATAGCTATATCACCTTGAAAAATATCGACTAATGCATTGAAATGTGGAAACCTCTTGTCGAATAAGCCCTTTGCATTTGGGTGGCTTCGCAAAACAAATGAATACAAAAATAATTATAATTAAAAAAAAAGTCCCAAAGTGCTCAACAAAATAAATAGCATGGTTTTGAAACAAAATAAATAATAGCTCGCAACGGTAAAAAACAATACCAATTAGTAAAAAAATTAAATACATTACCTTGCACCAACCTTCATACACTTTCTTATCGCACACAAGTTTTTGCTCAACATCATCCCACCCAAATCCACTTCCATTGCCGGCGACCATTTTAGTGAGGGCCATGGATTGTTTCTTCAAGTACTTGACTCGATTGAGAATGTGCGGTTTCGCTTTCTTATCACAGTTGGGAAACTTGGCCAACATCATAGGTTCTAGATTACGAAGATAACTCATTTTGAAACTTGTGTCTACTTTATAGCCCGTCACACTCAACTCTTGCAAAGACTCCACTAAGTTCTTATCTTTCGCGCTTGTCCATCGATTTGGGGACCTCCTTGAGATGAAAAATCCACAGCCATTTTTGCTAACAAAGAGTTACAAAAAAACTATAATATGTGTAAACAATATGGAGAAATTGCATAAACTATAACAACAAATCAGTCCAAATTGTGATAAAAAAAAACGGTCCCTGTTGTGATAAGAAAAACAGTGGCTAGTTACCAGTGTGTTATAATAGTCCCTACCGTGATAAGAAAAACACCAGCAATAAAGATAAAAATACACAGGTAGTTAAACAACACACAAGCAGGTATAAACATACCCAAATAGTTAAAATTTATGGCTATATATAAAATTCCCAAGCAGTTAAAACAATACCCAAGCGGGTATACATATGTCCCTGTTCCTATGTAAGAAACCTCAATGAACCATTAAAAGTCCCATAATTCTTTTTGTTAACTAATCAATAACAAGTTATCAAAACAGATATGCCATATTAAACCTCAACAAACATGTTCATATGGATTAAATGAATTGTCATATAAGTAAAAAGTTATATATGCTTGTGTATTATCATATAAGTAAAAAACTATACCTGCTTAAAAATACACCAGTTTCCCAATCATAGCAGTTGCTATTATAGTAATTTTAGCCACAACTTTCTTACTAGTCAGCTACTACATATTAAACTATAAAATCGAGGCCTAGAAGAATCAGTGATTAGATCAATCCTAATATTAAACTACCAGAATTTAGCGGGAATTGATTTAAATTAGCACAATACTACTAAGTCATTCAAGCCACTGACATCACTACAGCCTATATAGCTAATGGGACTAATTGGTTAAAATCCCCAGACCCACTTTATAACCAAACTGGTTGCATCATAGATAACTCTCATACCATAGTAATCAATTAGAGGTATACTTTATAATCGAACTGGTTCATTACATAAAAAATAAAAATAACTCAATAACCCCTATTTTAAAAAACTACGTTATAAGCAATCTCAAATAATTGAACCCTGTTTTAAACCGAACTAATGCTTTACATATAAAACAAAATCAACGTTAATCAATGACAAACTAATTATTCTCAAACATCCACATTTCAGTTGCTAGATTGTCCCCCAGTTCGCTCCACTCTTCAGACGTGCCAATGTATGTATAAGACTCTCCATATGGTTCTATAAAGTTTTGGGCTGCATTCACTTGATTTTGGACATTCATCTCTGTTGGCATTTCATTCCTTATATGGTTATGGAGAAGCGCACATGCTATGATGATGCGATTTTGAATTTCTATGGGAAAGAATGTCGGACTCTGTAGAATACCCTATTTTTGCTTCAACGCACCAAAACACCTCTCTATTACATTCCTTGCCTCAGAATGTTTCTGATTGAAAAACTCCTCTTTCGTCTCCGCTTCTTGCCCCTCTCCCCAATTATTTAAACAACATCGTTGTCCTCTGTAAGGTGTAATAACACCGCTACCATTTGGGTAACCAGTATCAACAAGATAATAAAAACCTTGCATATTTAAAAATCTAGGTTAGCACGATGAAAGAATAAAACATATACTATTTTTATATTAAAAACATACCCTAGCGGATCTTCAAACCATTTCTCCTATAGATAGCAGTTCTAAGAACCCTAGAGTCTTGTGCCGAACCCTCCCATCCTGGAAGAACGTAAATAAACTTGAGTTCTTGGGAGCATACAACGAGGACATTTGTGGCAACATCACTCTTCCTAGTACGATATCTTCCTCGATCCTCTAGTTTTACGTGCACCTCAATGTATGTCCCATCCAAGGCTCCCAAACAATTCTGAAAAGACATACAAAATTAAAAGTTAAAACTATAATATAAAACCTACAATTTACTTTTAAAAGGTATACGTGAATGCACATTTGTACCTTAAACCATCTCCATCGATCGTCCATGCAAGTCTCACTAACTGCTAATGGTTTCTTAAGCAAGTGACTTTGTAACCTCATCATAGCGGATAACACATCCCCAAAATGTCTGCTAATCGTTTCTCCCTAACGCATAAACTTGTTCTTAATATCCCTATTCTTTAAATGATGTGCAAGTGTGTACACAAATATCGCTACCATCTCTTTAACACTCACACTCCTAGTATCCTTTAACTTGCATAAACTACAAAGCTTTTGACACAATTTCTTGAAAGTATTGCTATACATACGAAGTTATTCCTTACATGCTAAGTGACTCTCTCGAGTCAATTTTAACAAATGGACCTTACGAGAAAGGGGGCACCAAAGAGAAGTCGATTTTAGCATTCGGGTTTCATAATGGTGAATTATTTGAATGAGGAGTAAAATACAAAAGTCTGTTATAACATTGAAAAGCATCCTTACACCCTCGTGTAATAGTAAAATTCTCCTCTTACTCGATAAGATAAGTCGGGTCATTTATGTAATGAACAAAAACAAATTATGTACAAAATAAGAATGTGTGTTTATATGTGTAAAGATTGAAAAAAATTCAAACAACTAACTAAATTAAAAAACTATAAAAATTTAGATTACATTCAAAGCATTACACTAAATAAACATATATTAATTGAACAACAAAATTATATCAACACATCTTAATTGATCAACAAAATAACTAACTAAATCAAAAAATCAATATGTGTCAAATTAACAAAGCATGGCACCAAATTAATATGTAACAAATTAATAAATTAAGGCACCAAATCAACATGTAACAAATTAACAAATTAAGGCACCAAATCAGCATGTAACAAATCAACAAATTAACATAGGTTTGGTTATGATTCAATCATGAACATAATCATTTTGAACAACATTTATTTTTCATAATATCATTTTGATTATGATATAGGTTTGGTTATGATAACCTTAATAAAATCATTTGAATAATATCAATGTTTAGTAAAATTGGAAAATGAAGTTTACATGAACAAAAAGATAAAAAAATTAAGAACAGATAAGAAAATTAAGAACAGATCGAACAATTAATAAAACATATCAAAAAATTAAGAACATATCGAAAAATTAAGAACAATTCGAAAAATGAATAGATTGGAGTTCAGACATCGAAAAATAAATAGATCGAAAAGTTTACATGAACAGATCGGAGTTGTAGATCAGAGTTCGGAGTTGTAGCTGAACATATCGAAAAATGAATTACAGATGGAAAATTTTATAGAACGAAAAGTTTACAGATTGAAAAGTTTACAGATTAGAAAATGGATCTTACCTTGATCGTAGATCGGAGTTGAACAGATCGGAGCAGAACGAATCAAAAAATATGGCTCTCGTAGTTCGGAGTTCGGAGTTGTAGCAGAACAGATCAGAGTGTCAGAACAGATCAAAGTGTGAAAATGGATTAATGGAGTTTGGAGTTGTAGCCCAACAGTTTATCATTATTTTGTAAGGGTATTATAGACATAAGATTCATTTAAATGTTTTCACCTCTTAAATTATTCACTTTACCCATGGTTTAAAATGGTTAAAGTTTCAACCCATTTTTATCTTATTCATTTTATTTCACCGTGTTAAATGTCTAACCAAACACAAAATTTACATAGGCGAATTAGTTTTTAACACGGTGAATGATATTTTACCACAAACCAAACGTACCCTTAAGGACAATTTACTATTAGGTCCACTTGTTATGCCACTAGCGTGGATTTCTACAATAAGAGAATTAATTGACCTAAGGGTGTGTTTGATAACATTAATTTTTCATGGAAAACACAATATATGGAGTCATTTTCTATCTTTTGAATGTTTAAAAAACAAATTTTTTCAAGGAATTGGTTTCCTTAAAACAAATCACATAACCACTTTTTTCACAAAAAGATGGAATTGGAAAACCTCCTCCCACCTTGTTATTCATTTTCAGGGAAAAGAATTGTCACATAAAAAAATTGATAAAAAATAAAAAAAATGAATAAAACCCCAAAGGTAATGAAAAAAATCCTGAAAATGAATAAAAACTCAAAGGTAATGAAAAAAATCATGAAAGTGAATAAAACCCAAATATAATGATAAAAATACAGAAAATGAATAAAAAACCAAAAATAATGAAATACAAATCCAAAAAGGGAATAAAAACCCAAAATTAATGGAAAAATATAGAAAGTGAATAAAACTTAAAAAATAATGAAAAAAAATCCAGAAAATGAATTAACCCCCCCAAAATAATGAAAAAAATCCAGAACATGAATAAACACCCACAAATAATGAAAAAAAATCCAGAATGTGAATAAAACACCCAAAATAATGAAAAAAATCTAGAAAATGAATACCCCCCCCCAAAATAATGAAAAAAATCCAGAAAAGTATAAACACACAAAAAAATGAAAAAAATTCAGAAAGTGAATAAAAACCCAAAAATAATGAAAAAAAAATCAAAAAGTGAATAAAGACCCAAAAATAATGAAAGAAATACATAAAGTGAATAAAACCCCAAAAACAATAAAAAATAATAAAAAATCCTAAAAGTGACCCCCCCCAAAAAAGAAAAAAATCCAGAAAGTGAATAAAATCCAAAAATAATGGAAAAAAATATAGAAAGTGAATAAAACTCCAAAAATAATGAAAATAATCCAGAAAATGAATAAAACCCACAAAAATAATAAAAAAATTCAGAAAATGAATAAAACCCTACAAATAATGAAAAAAAACCAGAAAGTGAATAAAAATCCAAAAATTATAAAAAAAAACAGAAAGTGAATAAAACCCCAAAAATAATGAAAAAAATCCATAAAATCAATAACCCTCCCCCCCCCCCCCCCCAAAAAAAATGAAAAAAATCCGAAAAACGAATAAAAACCCAAAAAACAATGAAAAAAAGTACGGAGAGTGAATTAAAACCCCCCCAAAATAATGAAAAACAATCCAAAAATGAATAGAAACCCAAAAATAGTGGAAAAAATCCAGAAAATAAATAAAACCCCAAAAATAATGAAAAAAATACATAAAATGAATAAAACCCCCAAAATAATGAAAAATTACAGAAAATGAATAAAAAAGAAAATAAATACTAACCCTGGAATTAATTCAAAAAAACACCCAGAAATTTATTAAAAAGTCAGAAACTTTTTAATTTAGAAAACCAAACATAAACAATTAAAAACAAAAAATAATGAAAAAAGTACAGTAAATAAAAAAATTACATAAAATAAATATTAGTCCTGGAATTAATTCAAAAAAATCCCAGAAAAAAGGTCAGAAAAAAGAGAAATCAATGAAAACACAAAAATAAGGAAAAAAATACAGAAAATGAATAAGAAATAGAAAATAAATATTAACTCTTGAACTAATTTTAAAAACCACTCAGAAATTTATTAAAAAGTCAGAAATTTATTAATTTAGAAAAAATAAAAGAAAATAAAAAACTCTCAAAAAATTAAAAGAATGGAAATGAATATACACGCTAGAAAAATAATAAAAAGAAAATATTAGATTTTTTTTTAAAAAAAGAGAAAAAAAAGAACAAACCTGACAACATGAGGGGACAAAACAGTTGGGGGTTGGGGTGCGGGGGCGTGGTCGATTTGTTTTTTATTCATTTTTTGTTTTCTCCTAATACTCTTAATACATTTTTTCTATTTTTTTTAAAATTCATTATGGGGTTAATATTTATTTTCTGGTTTTTTAATTCATTTTCTGCATTTTTTTATTTTTTGGATTTTATTCATTTTTTGCGTTTTTTAAAATTTTCTGGTTATTTTTATTATTTTTTTGGGATTTATATATATTTCTACTTCTTTTCCACGGAAAATATTGGGAATCAAACACATAAAAGATGGAAAATAGAACATTTTCCACCTGAAAAATAATTGAATCAAACAACACCGACAAATTTTTTCCATGAAAAATATTTTCAAATTTTCAATTCCATGGAAAATGACTCTTAGCATTTATTTTTTATCTTATTTATCAAACACATTCTAAGTGTTTAAAATTTGTTATAGTGTTTAAAATTTGTTTATGAGGGATCTGTATAATATTTGACTTTGGTATTTTAAAAAAGTAAAACCAAAAATAAATTTGAGGCCTCACTTAGAAAACCGGCTATAGGCTATAGCACATATAAAAACGCTCTTGAGAGTGAGAGAGAGGTATGGAAGGCCCAAAGTCATGGATTCCATTGTTCATGGTGTTGTTTTTAATATCAGACATTTTCATTTGCCAAATTCTTGCGGAGGGCGTCACTCTAGATGAAGCCAAGCAGCTCAGAGATGAGGTTACCATTTCCTCCCCTTAAACTAACAATTTCAATACATCATATATGTGTGTGTGTTTGTGCTGGCATAAATGCTACCTTTTCCGCTGATCTTATTGTTGATAGAGTTTGGATTTGATCTTTTGTTGACTAGACTACTTTTTGAGTGTTCAGTTACTTCCTAACCTCATATTCTGTGGACAAATTCATGTCAATCCGTTAGTGTCGAAATTCATTTTTTTAATTGGCTAATTAAGGTATTGGGATATCTCAAAATGTCCCAAATGAGGAGCAACTTTCTAAAAAAGTTGCCCCATTATAGCAAAATTCCACAATTTTGTGTTGAAGCTGTTATGCATAAAATTTAATGTTATCCTGTAATTCAGTGGTAGATAAGAATGAATTCGTAGTTTGTTTTTATTTCTAGATTTTGAATTAGAAATTTCATTATGAAAGAGTCATTGTTATTAGGGTAGTTTGTTTACATGTTGGTTAATTGTCATACCCCACAATGTTGGGATTGACCCTTTAACTCATAACTGTCAGCTGCGGCTCAGTAATTCGTTTGAAATAAAAACATTATTGTGTGATGTAGGTTCGTGGAATGTTCTATCATGCGTTTGATGGATATATGGCCCATGCTTTTCCATGTGATGAGTTAAAACCTCTATCATGTGAAGGAGAAGATACTCTTGGCGGTTATGCTTTAACGTTGGTAAGATCACCCTCTTCATTCAATCTTATCTGAGTTATTGAACTAAGCTTATACTTATGTGGCCGTTATGCCACTGTTGCAGATTGACTCCTTGGACACTTTGGCTTTGCTGGGTGACCGAGAGCGCTTCACAACCTCTGTTGAATGGATTGGTAAAAATCTTCGGTTTGATATAGTGAGTATGCACTTTTATGTTAATGCCTAAAGGGATGACTGCATGTATTTAATACACCGAAAGCCATTAGTACTAGGAACTTTAGATTCTTGTTGTGTAATAACGGATCAAACTCGTAATTTGATATGGTTTGGGTGAATATTTTTGATATCAATTGCAATGTTCAATTTTCAGTTGATTTGACTAACCAAGTCAAACCTATATTAGTCAGTCTAACGTAGATGGGAATATGCTTTATGTGTCTTTTTGACCTTGTTGGTAACACCATAAAATTAGTTTTTGCCCTTTTTGTTCCTTTTATCCCTTTTGGTCTTTGTGGATGCATATCGACGTAGTGGCTCCTCATTTGCAAATTTTAATAGATTTTGATCCCGTTTGGTTACTTGTTGTTCTTAATCCTGCTGCGCGTTTGTTGACATCAAAGCGGTATTGGAGCAACCTTCACTCTTGGTGTGTGTTTGGGAAAAAATTTGTGTGTATCTTTTCACGCGTGGAAGATTGCCAAATACTCGCAAACAAACTTTTTCAAATGAATGTTTAGAATGATTAGAACATAAGATTGAAGCAATATAATGGGATCGGGATTGTGCATGGGTAGCTAGCACGGATGAGGGAGATGATGTGTTCATTCACCTCTCAGCAAAGGATTGGTGGAAACGTTGCAAAACCACTGCCGATGCTTTTTCCAATTGATCAACAACAATTTTAAGGTTCACCCCCAACTACCTTCATCACCTTCGCCGAGAAAAGGTGACAAGCTTCGTTCCAACGACGGGATTGGCTGGAAATCGTAAAGATATAGGTGCATTTGAGGTGTTTGCTAGTGGCGAACCCACTACTATAGGTGACTGTAAAATGAAGCAAAGGGTAAAATGAAGTTTGCTACCTTTGAGGTTTCCTTGGACGCCCCTCATCAGCTAGGCGAAGAAGGTACGACATTGATCGAAGGGAGTGACTCTCTCATTAGGGATCTCTTAGATTGAGCTAAAAAAAGACGGATTTGGAACCCATATCTCCAACCAATTCGACCCATTTACATATCAACTAAGTTGTATCCATATAACCCTCAAGGCTACTCATCTTTTACAAACTAGAATGCCCACTCTTAAATCCCCTAAGCTAAAATTACAGTCCCACCACCCTATACTTTCAACGTAAAAAAATCAACCCCCAAAATCTTTAGAACTCTAGCCTATGTAACACCCCGTGTACCCAAAAAGAGACGCCCGACGTGTTACTACGATAAAAATTAAACTAAAACCAACCACAATAAGTATAGAGCATCTATATTCCATAATTTACTTGTAACAAATCCATAAATTTTTACACTTCCACAATAATTACAATAATGTTTCTCTTAAAATTCCCAATTCTCCAACTAATTACACCACCAATTTATACATCAAAAAAATAAATCTTCCAATCCATGCTCTAAAATAAACCTCCAAATAAGCCTTAGCGTCTCAATCCACGCTAACCTGCCACTAAAAGAAAATACGGGGAAGTACACAATCTGACAGGAATATATGCTCAAAAATAAATAGCACGCTGAATAAATTATAACCATACGAATCCGCGTATATGAATCAAATGTGATACTCAAGCATTGTACCAATATTAATTTCTCAACAACACATCAATGGGCCACCAGGCCTCACTTCACCTCCCCTAGGCATTCTCAAGCCATATATCGGATTTTGGACTATCGGCGGGTGCCCATTCTCCGTGCTATATTAAAATCTCATGACACTATGCTCAAATAAACAATATAATATATCTCAATAAATCAAATAATAGATTCCAATAATTTTTCAGGATTCCAATGAATATCACAATTCAATATGGGTGCAATTGACACAAAAAGCAAACAAAATACTCTCGAGAGAATTTAGGAGCATATTGTGCAAGTTCCGTACCCCAAAATCATCACAATAATCATCACATATATTCTGCCTCAAAAATCAAATTGCACCATCACGTTCCCCTAGCGAAAAATAGTCAAGTCACGTTCTAGCCCTAACACAAAATAATCCCCAATAGGCCTCCAAATATATGGTTGAATGATGAATGAAATATAACTAAGGTTTGTAGATGAAAGGGAGTAATTTTGGAGGGGTCTTCTGGTCGAAAAGTTGATGAAAAAGTGATTTTTAAAAGCCAAGCCACGAATTTGTTGTGATATATAAAGGATTAAGAGTTTGATTAAGAAAAGAGTTCTAATCAGATACAAACACTAAAAAAACATTCCGGACGATCGGACCGTTGGAACTGGCTGAAATTTGGAGGCGTAGTAGCTGGAGACGAGAGGAAGCTGCACAAAAAATTACAGCTCGATCGGACGGTCGAATATTTTTATATATTTTTTTCTAGAGAGTTTTATGTTTCGAGACTCTTAGAGAGTTTTATGTTTTGAGGACTCTTCTAAACGCCCCAAGACTTATATGTACGCATATTAGGAGTCTTTTAAGCTAGCTTTACGAATTCCGAATATAAAAACCAATATATTTAATTATTAAAAATAATTAAGTCCAAAATTTTATTTTTCACCGATTTCCAAAATAAATTTAAAATTCCCATTTAAAAAATTCGGGTTGTTACATCCTAGTTTTTGTGACACCCCGCCTAATTAAATACCGGGCGATCACTCCTTTATTAAATTAAATCAAGGTGAACAGTTTGGTTCATTCTTAGCATCACTGTCGTAAAAAGAAACTTTCCAATTAAACACCCTAAATAATTAAGCTAAGTGTCAAAACCAATTTTTAACATTAACTTCCAAATTTTATTTAAAGAAAAGATTTATTTAAATTATTAACAAAGCTCAATGAATAAGATTCACACCACAATAAACTGGAACGAAAGAATCCAATATATGAAACATTCATCAACGAATGTCAACATGCGAGAAAATAAAGTAATACACCCGTTCTGAACAAAATCCCAAAATAACGAACTAGGAAATAACTGAAATAACAATGTCCCAACATAAAGAAATAATGGAAAGGGCTACACATGCCCATCTGAATGAAAATGCTAGGAGTGGATCTGAATGAACGAAGTCGTCTAATCGAAAGACCTGCAACTCCCACCTAAGCTGCAGCGCGTTCCTTCCAAAAGATCCTAAGCAAGACGCCCCTGTGGCTGGGCACCTGAAATACATACATATATATATATACAAGGGGGAGAGGGAGAGATAAAACGGGTCAGAGCCCGAAAGTGTGTATGATTTAAAATTAGTTTAGCAAGTATTTAAATTGATACAGGCCAATGCAATAACATATTAGTTCGACACTCTCTTGAGAAATTCTCACCTCTCTTCTAGTGTGCACGCCTATCGTACTAACCTTCCCCAAATGGTTTAACTTAACATATTATCATACTAACCTTCCCAATAATTTAGTTTATCTTAACTTACTCATAAGTTTTAAAAACCGAACAATGTCAACGTGTGAAAAGGGTACTTCCAAAGTGTAGCACAACTCTCGTTTTAGCTTCATTAATTTATAAAGTTTTCCAGTGTCATATTATACTCTCATAAAACAAGTATTTCCAATCTGATTCATCAAACATGACTTACTTACCAAATCACAGTAGGTAGTTCCAAGTTTCAGAACTTCATATATATTAAATACTCGTGTAATATATATATTCTAATGGCACCCCACATAAAAATTATGGTGCGGGCATACTCTGCTATCCAATCCCCGTATCAATCGTACTAAGGGAAATACAAGTTCGGAATCACTCTCGAACTGTATCAATACAAACACAAACAATATTGAGGCGAAGCATAGTTTCCAAGTCCAAGAGGTCAGCACATACCCTCGCGTCTCTTAGGACCGTGACTACCGATTCGATAGCCTGTACCTAAGATTCCTATCTTCTAGGGTACGAATCAATATCCCCCGTAAGGCAACACAGGATAAGACCGTCCCAGCGCGGTAACCTCAGGGATAGCAAGTAGCGCGGGTACGTTTTTCACATGTATATAATATATGCACACACACAATCATATAAATATACTACTTTCATCATATTAATATAGGTCACTCTCGTTACCCATAATTACAACATTTATCCTCAATTTCACATTATTAGTATTACGCATAAGGTTTCGTCTCTAACCTTAACTCGAAGGGTTTTCTCACTAGTTATGGAACACTCATGGGTTCTATCCATCCAAGTAACAAATTCAGTAGGTAGACATCTATTCACTATCGTAGGTATTCGTCATAATCCCTCACTTGAAATACGTAGTTCGTCATTCCTTAATTAATTATCCCTAAAACACAATAATCATATGTCCTACTGGTCTCTCCTATATCCCAAAACATTTTATTTAATATGCCCAAGGATTATTCCATGATAAATTAATTCAACTAATTAAACATGGGGAAATAAGAGGCTGCCAGGAAGGGTCGATCGATCGACGGCTGGGGCTCGATCGATCGAACCTTCGATCGATCGACGCTCTAGGGTCGATCGATCGATCAAGCAGGTCTGCGAAAATTCTGCAGAATTGCAGTTGCGGGTTTCACCAAAATTCTTCATTCAAATTCATATTTTCCAACCCTAATCGTCCCAAAACTTATACCACAAACATAATAACATATTACCAGATGTTTCTAACGTTAAGCATGCGTATAACCATCATTAAACATGATTAAACAACCTAAAATCTCATCTAATCATCAAGAACCCTAAGTTTTCTTAACTTCTATTCTAATCAGTTTTTCTTCAGAATTTCCTTCTACATAATCATCAAAATTCGTGGGTTAATCATCTACATCATATAAGACTTCCAGAATATGGTTTTAATCTTTTCTACATGCAAATTCCTATCAAAAAGTGGGGTTTTCTTCCATATATTATACTCCTAATCATTCCTAACTAATATGAATATTGCACCAACGAAAATACGCAAGTTAAACACTTGCCTGGGATTTCAGAGGTCTGGTTTCCTGCTGGTATTGGTGTGGTTGCGTTCTCCTCCTCGCGATCTACGCGTTGGTGGTGACGGCGGTGCAAACGGTGGTGTTTTGGCCTTGAATCACCTTGAGAGCTCTCTCCTCTCTTCTCCAATGGCCGTACTAGGGTTATGAATGTTCTAACCCTAAAAGGCTAACCTAAATAGCTGCTAAGGATGGCTGAAATTCGTGGGTTTAATTACCCTATTTTGTAAAATGACCAAAATGCCCTTCCGGGTCACTAATTAGGCCTAAAACCACCCCGGGACCCAAACTAAACCCCCGGGTACACTTTTCTGACTATCTCGACCCTTCCGGACGCGTTGGCGCACTCAAAACGACCATACGAACAACTTATAAAATATTCACTTTTATATATAAATAATTAGTCCCGACGCGACACGGGCGCGTCCTGACTAAAATACCCAAAATTGTCATTTCATTCACTCGTGACATTTAATATAACCAATATCATATATTAATATGCTCATAAGTAATATTCAACAATATTATATAATTACTAACTCAAGTCACGTTAATAATTATAACATAATTAATTTCCGGATTTTTATTAAATAAATCATCACATTAAATTTAATAAATCCCCCAAATTAATATAGCATAAAAATACGGGGTATTACATACTTCCCCCCTAATAATGGAATTTCGTCCCGAAATTCGGAAAATAAGGCATACCTGGTAAAAACAACTCTGGATATCTCTCGCGCATATCTGCCTCACGCTCCCAAGTGGATTCCTCCACATTATGATGCTCCCACTGGACTCGCACAAGTGGAACTACCTTCGACCTCAATCTCCTCTCACTATAGTCTAGGATAGCCACCGGTCTCTCCTCGTAAGAGCTATCAGGCTGTAAATCGATCTCGTCTATCGCGATGTGAGTATGGGCCATATCATCCCGAAGATATCGTCTCAGCGACGAGATGTGGAATACATCGTGGATGCGATGTAAATGTTCTGGCAATCCAAACCTGTATGCTACTGGCCCAATTCTCTCGATGATGGGAAATGGTCCTACGTACCTCGGAGCCAACTTCCCCTTCTTCCCAAACCTCATCACTCCTTTCATAGGAGATACACGTAACAACACTTGATCTCCCACATTAAACTCCCGGAAGAACCGTTTTGCATCGGCGTAGCTCTTCTGCCTGTCTTGGGCTACCCGAATACGACTCCTGATTATCTCAATCCTCGCGGAGGTCTCCTGAATCACTCCTGGCCCTAATAACTTGTTGTCCCCCACCTCGAGCCAACAAGTTGGAGAACGACAAGGCCTGCCGTACAAAGCCTCAAATGGAGCCATGCCAATCGTAAACTGATAGGAGTTATTATAAGCAAGCTCTACCAGTGGAAGGTGTGGCTCCCAACCTCCTCCGAAATCGAGAACACACATTCGTAGCATATCTTCCAACATCTGATTAGTACGCTCTGTCTGTCCATCTGTCTGTGGGTGGTAGGCTGAACTCAGTCTCAACTCGGTGCCCATAGCCTCCTGAAAGCTTTCCCAGAAACGTGACACAAAAATCTTGTCTCTATCTGACACAATATTCAGGGGCACCCCATGTAATCTGACAATCTCAGCGATGAACAACTGGGCATACTGACCCGTGGTATAATCTGTCCTCACTGGCAGAAAATGAGCCACCTTGGTCAAACGGTCTACAATCACCCAGATAGAATCGTGGCCCCGCTGTGATGTAGGCAACCCGGTAATGAAATCCATGGAAATACTTTCCCACTTCCACGCGGGTACTTCCAACGGCTGAAGTAATCCTGACGGTTTCTGGTGGTCCACCTTCACTAGCTGGCAAGTAGAACACTTGGACACAAATTCAGCGATGTCCTTCATCCCACTCCACCAGTACTGTCGTCTCATGTCCTGGTACATCTTATCGCCTCCCGGATGCACTGCAAATCGGGACCCATGAGAATGAGTCATCACTTCATGACGTAGCTCCGCTCCTTCTGGAACCACTAATCTCCCATTAAACCGCAACCCTCCATCCGAACTAACAGAATAGGACTCAGCACCCTCGGCTAGAAGTCGTACAATCTGCTCCTGACAAAACGGGTCTGTGGTCTGTGCCTGTATCACCCTTGTAACAATCTCGGGTGTGACTGACATCACGGATATGAAAGAACGTGCTACTGCGTCCTGGTGACCCAACTCCTTCCACTTTGCTTTCCAGATGTCCGCTACATCGTCAACCGGTCTACGGCTCAACGCATCAGCAACTACGTTGGCTTTCCCCGGATGATACTGTATATCGAACTGGTAATCTTTCACAAACTCTAACCATCTGCGCTGACGCATATTCAGCTCTCGCTGAGTGAACAGGTACTGCAGTGACTTATGGTCTGTGAACAAACGGAATTTCTCGCCCAATAAATAGTGCCTCCAAATTCTCAATGCAAAGACGACCGCAGCTAACTCCAGGTCGTGGGTGGGGTAATTCTTCTCATGCGGCTTAAGCTTGCGGGAAGCAAAAGCTATAGCCTTCTCCTCCTGCTGAAGTACTCCCCCAAGTCCTCGTAAGGACGCATCTGTGTAAACCAGGTACTCTACACCCGGCTTCGGTAAAGCAAGGACTGGTGCCGAAGTAAGCTTGTCCTTCAGCTCGTCGAAAGCCAACTGACAAGCGTCATCCCAGACATATGGTACCCCCTTGCGAGTCAGATTCGTCAATGGACCCGCTATTTTGGAGAATCCCCGAATGAACCTCCTGTAGTAACCAGCTAACCCCAAGAAATTACGCACTTCCGTCGGTGTCGTGGGCTGCCCCCACTCCCTCACCGCTGACACTTTGCTCGGGTCAACTGCTATCCCTTGCTCAGAAACAACATGGCCTAAGAATTGTACCTCTCGCAACCAGAATCCACACTTCTCGTACTTAGCATACAACTGATGCTCTTGTAGAGTCTGAAGAACCTGCCTCAAGTGTTCGGCATGCTCCTCCTCGGAGTGTGAATATATCAAAATATCATCTATGAAGACGATGACGAACTGATTCAAGAACTCTCTGAATACTCGGTTCATCAAGTCCATGAAAACGGCTGGGGCATTTGTGAGTCCGAACGGCATCACCCGGAACTCATAAGACCCATATCTCGTCAAGAAAGCAGTCTTCGAAACATCCTGCTCCCTAATACGTAGCTGATGGTACCCCGACCTCAGATCTATCTTCGAAAAGAAGGTTGCTCCCCTCAGTTGGTCGAACAGATCATCGATTCGAGGCAACGGATATTTATTCCGTATCGTGACCTTGTTCAACTCCCGGTAGTCCACGCACAATCTCAGTGAACCATCTCTCTTCTTTACAAATAAGACTGGAGCGCCCCCAAGGTGAGGTACTCCTACGAATGAAGCCCTGACCTAATAGCTGCTCAATCTGATCTCGTAGCTCTCGCATCTCTGCCGAAGCCATACGGTACGGTGCACGTGCTATAGGTCTCGTATCCGACAATAAATCTATAACGAAGTCTATCTCACGACTGGGCGGTAGGCCTGGTATATCCTGAAACACATCGGAATACTCCCTAACAACTGGGATCGACTCCAAAGGAATCACAACCTCCTTAGAGGTGTCCTCCTCAATGTAATATAAATGAGCGGTCGAACCTCCCTCTGGGCGAGGCATCGCTACTACAAACATCTCTTTCCCCGGAATGGCAAAAACAATGCTCCCACCGAAGCAATCAATCATGGCTCTATAAGATGCGAGCCAATCCATACCAATGATCACATCATGCTCGTGCATGTCTAAGACTAGCATGTCTGCAGGCAATACCAAGCTACCAATCTCTACCCCTACTCCCCGGCATATAAAGAATATAAGTGACCCACTCCCCAGTGGTGAGTCGACACACGTCACGGTGCTCTCTGCTGTGGCTAATAATCCTAAGGACTTCGCAAAATGCGTAGCTATAAAACAATGCGTTGCCCCCGTATCAAACAAAATTTTACCCATAGTACCATGGATAGGAAACATACCCTCAATCGCGGGTGGTGCCTGTGGAGCTGCTGCCTGGTGGACGTTATAGACACGTCCATACTGCAATTGCCCCTGCTGCACTAGAGCTGTTGGAATGGCTGGTAGGGCTGGCACCTGGGCTGGAGCTGGAAGGGCAGGTGGAAAGAGTGGTCTCTGCGGCTCATTACGGGCTCCCTGCTGCTGTGGGGCCCTATCGCCCTCTGGGCAATCCTGACGCTTATGGCCGTGCTTGCCGCACACAAAACACCGGCCTCTGAAATTACCTCCCCTCTGTCCCTGCTGACCACAGCCCTGCTGGCCGTTACCTTCACGCCATTGGCCCGGTTGGCCCTGATGTGCACGCTGTTGGCCTTGCTGGCCCTGCTGCTGTCCCTGCGGTCGGTGTTGACCCTGCTGGCCCTGCTGATTAGGCTGACCCTGATGGCCCTGCCTGAATCCTCCGAATCCCTGCCTAGAATCACCTGAACGGAATCGCTTAGCAGGGTCCCCCTGATGGGAACTCTGCTCGTGCTGACGAGTCTGTCCATGAGTTGGTGCCCCACCGGCACTATTACCCCCGGTCCTGCCCTGCTGGCTGGACTCTCCTGCTCTCTTGCTTCCCTGAAGGTGGAAGCGGTGATCCTGGCAATGTAGTAACGCTGCATTGAGTACATCAGTGAAAGTACTCAGGGATAGATTTCCAATAAGGTGCTGACGGATCCTCCAAGCTAACCCGTCGACGAACAGCAAAATCTTCTTGCCCTCAGTGGGTGCCTCATCCGGCACAATAGTGAGAAGTCTCGTGAACTCCTCCTCATACTCTGCTACAGTAAGATTATCTTGCTTCAGATTTAGTAGTTTCCGCCTCATCTCCGTCTGCACTGCAGGTGGAAAATACTTGCGGTCAAACCGCTCCCAGAACATCTGAATAGGGATCGTGTCCCTCTCTTCCAAAGTAGTAGTGGACTCCCACCACTGTAATGCGGCTCCCACCAGCTTGAAAGAAGCCAATAACTGCTTTTGTACTTCGGTGCACTCATACATGCGAAGATGCCGCTGGATGTCTTTCTTCCATTGGCTAACCGTGATAATGTCGGAGCTACCAGAGAACTCAGGGGGATGTGCTTTCTGAAAAGCATCCCGAACCCTCTCCCATGCAGATGGAAGCTGTGCTGGTACTGGCGCCACTGCCTGGACCTGGGGTGGAGCCTGCTGAATTACCGCTATCGCGGCATTCACCGCCTGAGTAACTATGGCGGCCACTTCATTAGCATTCATTGTGCCTGGTGCCGGAGCTGCTGGTTGCTCGGCCTGGGCACGCCTATCTTTCGGAGCACGTCTCGGAGGCATCTGAAACGTGAACAAAATTTATCAGTCTACAGTTATCATCGAATCTCAATTAACTGAAGACTTAAACGTAAAAACAGGAATACAACAAATCCTAAAAATAGGGCTCTATAGCAAAAACGTTAAGCTGAAAGCGAAATAAGCCGTACAGATCCTATGGACACTAGAACCTGATGCTCTGATACCACCTGTGACACCCCGCCTAATTAAATACCGGGCGATCACTCCTTTATTAAATTAAATCAAGGTGAACAGTTTGGTTCATTCTTAGCATCACTGTCGTAAAAAGAAACTTTCCAATTAAACACCCTAAATAATTAAGCTAAGTGTCAAAACCAATTTTTAACATTAACTTCCAAATTTTATTTAAAGAAAAGATTTATTTAAATTATTAACAAAGCTCAATGAATAAGATTCACACCACAATAAACTGGAACGAAAGAATCCAATATATGAAACATTCATCAACGAATGTCAACATGCGAGAAAATAAAGTAATACACCCGTTCTGAACAAAATCCCAAAATAACGAACTAGGAAATAACTGAAATAACAATGTCCCAACATAAAGAAATAATGGAAAGGGCTACACATGCCCATCTGAATGAAAATGCTAGGAGTGGATCTGAATGAACGAAGTCGTCTAATCGAAAGACCTGCAACTCCCACCTAAGCTACAGCGCGTTCCTTCCAAAAGATCCTAAGCAAGACGCCCCTGTGGCTGGGCACCTGAAATACATACATATATATATATACAAGGGGGGGAGGGAGAGATAAAACGGGTCAGAGCCCGAAAGTGTGTATGATTTAAAATTAGTTTAGCAAGTATTTAAATTGATACAGGCCAATGCAATAACATATTAGTTCGACACTCTCTTGAGAAATTCTCACCTCTCTTCTAGTGTGCACGCCTATCGTACTAACCTTCCCCAAATGGTTTAACTTAACATATTATCATACTAACCTTCCCAATAATTTAGTTTATCTTAACTTACTCATAAGTTTTAAAAACCGAACAATGTCAACGTGTGAAAAGGGTACTTCCAAAGTGTAGCACAACTCTCGTTTTAGCTTCATTAATTTATAAAGTTTTCCAGTGTCATATTATACTCTCATAAAACAAGTATTTCCAATCTGATTCATCAAACATGACTTACTTACCAAATCACAGTAGGTAGTTCCAAGTTTCAGAACTTCATATATATTAAATACTCGTGTAATATATATATTCTAATGGCACCCCACATAAAAATTATGGTGCGGGCATACTCTGCTATCCAATCCCCGTATCAATCGTACTAAGGGAAATACAAGTTCGGAATCACTCTCGAACTGTATCAATACAAACACAAACAATATTGAGGCGAAGTATAGTTTCCAAGTCCAAGAGGTCAGCACATACCCTCGCGTCTCTTAGGACCGTGACTACCGATTCGATAGCCTGTACCTAAGATTCCTATCTTCTAGGGTACGAATCAATATCCCCCGTAAGGCAACACAGGATAAGACCGTCCCAGCGCGGTAACCTCAGGGATAGCAAGTAGCGCGGGTACGTTTTTCACATGTATATAATATATGCACACACACAATCATATAAATATACTACTTTCATCATATTAATATAGGTCACTCTCGTTACCCATAATTACAACATTTATCCTCAATTTCACATTATTAGTATTACGCATAAGGTTTCGTCTCTAACCTTAACTCGAAGGGTTTTCTCACTAGTTATGGAACACTCATGGGTTCTATCCATCCAAGTAACAAATTCAGTAGGTAGACATCTATTCACTATCGTAGGTATTCGTCATAATCCCTCACTTGAAATACGTAGTTCGTCATTCCTTAATTAATTATCCCTAAAACACAATAATCATTTCATAATAAACTTCTCAACACTTAATCATATGTCCTACTGGTCTCTCCTATATCCCAAAACATTTTATTTAATATGCCCAAGGATTATTCCATGATAAATTAATTCAACTAATTAAACATGGGGAAATAAGAGGCTGCCAGGAAGGGTCGATCGATCGACGGCTGGGGCTTGATCGATCGAACCTTCGATCGATCGACGCTCTAGGGTCGATCGATCGATCAAGCAGGTCTGCGAAAATTCTGCAGAATTGCAGTTGCGGGTTTTACCAAAATTCTTCATTCAAATTCATATTTTCCAACCCTAATCGTCCCAAAACTTATACCACAAACATAATAACATATTACCAGATGTTTCTAACGTTAAGCATGCGTATAACCATCATTAAACATGATTAAACAACCTAAAATCTCATCTAATCATCAAGAACCCTAAGTTTTCTTAACTTCCATTCTAATCAGTTTTTCTCCAGAATTTCCTTCTACATAATCATCAAAATTCGTGGGTTAATCATCTACATCATATAAGACTTCCAGAATATGGTTTTAATCTTTTCTACATGCAAATTCCTATCAAAAAGTGGGGTTTTCTTCCATATATTATACTCCTAATCATTCCTAACTAATATGAATATTGCACCAACGAAAATACGCAAGTTAAACACTTGCCTGGGATTTCAGAGGTCTGGTTTCCTGCTGGTATTGGTGTGGTTGCGTTCTCCTCCTCGCGATCTACGCGTTGGTGGTGACGGCGGTGCAAACGGTGGTGTTTTGGCCTTGAATCACCTTGAGAGCTCTCTCCTCTCTTCTCCAATGGCCGTACTAGGGTTATGAATGTTCTAACCCTAAAAGGCTAACCTAAATAGCTGCTAAGGATGGCTGAAATTCGTGGGTTTAATTACCCTATTTTGTAAAATGACCAAAATGCCCTTCCGGGTCACTAATTAGGCCTAAAACCACCCCGGGACCCAAACTAAACCCCCGGGTACACTTTTCTGACTATCTCGACCCTTCCGGACGCGTTGGCGCACTCAAAACGACCATACGAACAACTTATAAAATATTCACTTTTATATATAAATAATTAGTCCCGACGCGACACGGGCGCGTCCTGACTAAAATACCCAAAATTGTCATTTCATTCACTCGTGACATTTAATATAACCAATATCATATATTAATATGCTCATAAGTAATATTCAACAATATTATATAATTACTAACTCAAGTCACGTTAATAATTATAACATAATTAATTTCCGGATTTTTATTAAATAAATCATCACATTAAATTTAATAAATCCCCCAAATTAATATAGCATAAAAATACGGGGTATTACAGTTTTCAGAATTATACTTCAAACTCTCAAAAGTTTCACTAAGTTCCAAAATTTATAGAACAACTTTAGGCTTGCCTCCCCAAAAGGTCTACAAGCAAGTTGGTCATTCGACATCTTTAGCCATAACAAGCCTCCATAATACAAGCCGAGACTAAGGAACAAGGAATAGGTATTGGGTTCCACAAACCAGTACACATCTCTAGGCGGTGGATGATTCAAGTGTGCCCGACGAGGAATACGTGAATCCATTTACACCCGATCTTACTAAAGAGCCAATCATGGGGCGACCGGTAAATGACAATAGTTGACAACTCACGGGGGAGGAGTGGCATTATGAGACCCTCCTTCATGGCGAAAGGTATACAACCAATCCCTTTTATGTCCCCGTACGAGGCCGTACTTGTTTTTTATGCTTGAACCGGGACATATGATGGATGATTTCCCTTCCCAGTCATAGTCATAGGGGCCAGAGAAGAAAAGTTCCCCTTAAACCCTCAAATAGAACGTGGACAACCACGTGTTGGTGGGAATTGGCCCCATAGTGCGTTTGGGTTTGGTCATGATGGAGCATTGGGTGATGGGGGAGGTGGAGGCCTAGACAATATGGGTCTATTGTCACGGGGGAGGGGTTTTTACACGATGACATTCTTGTTGATGTTCCAATTTTTGGTGTCTACATGGACTGGCTGCCTTTGTTGATTGGGTGAACTTCATAGAAAGTCTTCAATTATATGAATATTTCAAGTGTGAACTGTGAGAAGTTAATGGCTACCAAATAGAAAGGTACGCTGAAGTATGGTGGATTGAATTAGTTCTTGTGAGGGAATGACTCAGAGTGAGCACCGAACAAAAGATTGGTCCGTATCTGCATGGACTCCAACTGTGGTATCAAACTGCAAATTAATACTTCCTTGGGGTGGGTGATTGTGTACACCTTCACGGTAGAGGAGTATTTCAAGGTGATCATGTAGGTTTAAAAACTACGCCCACAGGCCAACGAAACTACAATGATCATATCAATGACATTTGAATGCTTTGATGTGGAACTTTCGGCAATCAGGTTGTCGAGATCTTGTAGAGAAAGAAGAGAGTTATGCTAGTGACTAATGGGACCGTGGAGGAGCCTGCTACTCAAGCCCCTAGTGGGATGTTCTTGCAATGCAGGTGGTGCATGTTTATCTCAAGAGGGAGTGTCTTCCTCTTTGAGCCCGTGGTTGAGATCTTTCAGGGGGAGTGATGTAAATAAGGAATGTATGCTTCTTTTGTCCTCGTTGGTAATTGTATCTCGAATACTAGTTTTTGTACTTTTTGGTCTTTTTACTCTTTTAGGGCTTCTTGAAAAAATTAGATCCAAAGAAGAGTAAAAACACAAGCACAAATCTGAATTTTTATTAAGAAGCCAAAGATATCTCTTTCTATGGGGAATGATTACATATATAGGCATTGGGAAAGGCTTTTAGAAGATGCTAGCTAAGTATGAGTTGTCATTTATGACAACACTAATGGACCCTTCTAGAAGCTTTCACCCTAACTATAATATCTAAGTATTAAAATAAGACAAGTGTGATAAAAGATAAAAGACAGAAAAAGGAAAAGTACAAATATGCCTCCATTTATTATTTATATCATATTTCCCCCTATCTACTTCATTCTCCCCTCCTTTGAAAAAATTCATCCTCGAACTTTGAAACAACTAATTGGAGCAATCCGGGTCGCACGAACAAGTCTTGCTAAAATTTTGCCCAACTACGCCACATGAACAAATATTTGAAAAATATTTTTTTCTTTTTTTAACGAGGGTTCAAAATAAATTTTTTCAAATTGTTGAGGCTTAACTGAATTTTTTTCTAATTTCTTGAAAGCTGAAGGCAGCTCGATGTCTTCAATAAATCTTTTCAGATTTTAAGTCCAGGAGGAGACTGAAACCAACCACTTCAGTTTTGCAAACCTCATTGGGGTTTCTCATCAGACCTTCGTCGTTCTCGGACTTATCTCCTTCAATCTCATAGTCAAAACCCCTATCCACAACAACAATAGTGACCATTTCGGTAGTCAAATCAACCATCATTAGGGCTTGAGACCATTGTTGTCGAGTGGTGGCCCGTAGTTTGAAACAACTACTTCGTTGGTGGCCAAAAAGAACGTCAAAAGGGTTGTCCTCCTTTGGGTCCTCAACTTCGTTTGTTTCAATTCCAGATTCATTATCATTAAATTCGATTTTTACTTCCGAATTAACATTAGATTTGTTATCTTCTGTCTCAAACGATGACGAAAATGATAGTACGCAGCAGGTTGGGGGTTGGATATCATGGTGTTTCGCACCTTGGGGTGAGGTTATGATTCTGATCGGAAATTGGTGGGGGTTGAAGGGGTTAAAGAGGGGTGTCACATGCCTAGGGTTTGTAGCTATTAGGGTTCAGACAACAATTGGTGGCTGCATTGGAGGAGTTGTCTCCAGTCGCCATCGGCGTGGAACGATGACCATCGCAACTGCTTGCAATAGGTCCTCATCAGATGGTAATTGGATGACAGTGACTCCTTGATTCGCAATGAACCATTCGACGCGCTCAATGTAGCAACGATTTCGAACTCGTGGAATGGTGTTTTAGCCTGCACAACAAATCTTCATCAGATTCAGCGGTGTGAATCTTCTTCCATGGACCCATTAATAGTGATGCAAGGATACACACCCTGAGACACACCAAGGAGCTCACCTCGCTAGGATACCCATTTAATGCAAACATAAAAAATTGGATCCAAAGAAGAGAGGAAACACGAACAAAAATCTGAATTTTTATTAAGAAGCCATAGATATCTCTTTTTAACGGGGAATGATTACATTAGTAGGCAATGGGAGAGGCTTATAGAAGGTGCAATATGAGTTGTCATGAGATGTCATCCATGACAACACTAATGGACCCTTCTAGAAGTTTTCCCCTAACTATAATATCTAAGTATTATAATAGGACAAGTGTGATAAAAGATAAAAGACAAAAAAGGAAAAGTAAGTGTATCCCCATTTATTATTTACATCATATACATAAAAAACAATAGTTCCTCATTTGTTAATTTTAATACATTCGAGAGTCTTTTAATCCCTATTGGATATTTGTGTGATTGTTGTGTTGCCATCAGTCACTTTTGAGGACAGGTAATGGGGAGATATAATTTTTCTTGGAAGATAAATATGTATTAGGGGAGATGCATATTGCATGGTCTTGGCTGTTATGTTTTGCTATGGTCAAGCAGTTTTGATTTTCTTAGGTGTGTTTACTTTCAGTTTTTCTTTAATTGAAAGTTGAAGTGATATCAATTATGATTTAAACATCAAGTAGTTACTTTGTTTATGCAATTGGTGTTACTGCCTCTCCTTTCTCCAACATTTGTTGTTAAATTTGTTAATTTTGCATCTTATGTAATAAATAAATTGTGAACTTCAAACAAGCCCATTAATGGTATTTCTGTGCTTGGTGTGATTTAAATCTTTCTAATATCTTGGAATATGAGCAGTCCAAACATTAGAAAGGCCTTATGTATGACATTAGTATCTATTGTCTATATGATTTCTGAAAGAAAGTCTCAATCTAATAAAATTCCTTTGTAAAGGTGTAAATTACTTTTATTTCTGTTTCCTGTTGGAATCTTGTTTACTCGTCTTGTTGATTTTATACATTTGAGCTATTATTTCTTGTCATTTGAACAATTGAGAGGTTTGTAGCCAGGTCAAAGTGTTGTGACACATTGCTTTAATTCCTGCAATTTTAGTCAGTGAAACTAAAATTTTGATTTTTTGTATGACATATGCAGAACAAGACAGTATCCTTGTTTGAAACTACCATCCGGATCCTTGGAGGTTTACTTTCTGCTCATCTCATTGCCAGCGATCATGCCACGGTATTATTTATATAAGTTTATATTGCATTTAGTTTTTATTTGGTTATATTAGAGAGTGACTCCGGAATGACACCTGTTCCTTTACACAACGGTTCCTTTTCTTCTTCCAGTTCCAAAGCTTTCAACTTTCATTAACGGCTTCCTCGCTTGCTCCACAGTGTCCATACTGGTCAAACGTAATGTGGCATACATATACCTTTCGCTTGGGATTCCCACTCTCTGTCTTTCCCTCTTTGATCCTCTCTTTCTTTTACCCCTCCTCTCTGTAATGCTGGCGGCGAAGTCACCCTCTCTCCTTCTGCAGTTCCTCTCTCTCTCTCTCTACGTACACACACACTGTCATATTTCTTGATTGGGTCTGAACCAGATCTGATGAATTGTGCACTGCTAAGATTCTGCTACATTTTATTGTGGTAGTTTACCGATCATAAACATGTTGAAATTACGTCAATGAATTTGATGTAGTAGTAAACCCTACAATCTGAACTCTCTAACGTCTATATTGAGTTTGATGTTATTTTGATTTTGTGGTTGGAAAAATTAGAGGAAACAAAATGACTTTTATATGGAGCGAGAAAAGAGATTTAAACATGAAAAAAAACGCGACTGTGTGATAATTGATTAAATTAATTCGCAAGTTTCCAATTAAACCTTATTTAATTAGAGTCTATTAATTCAGCCCCTAAACATGCATCTAAGTATGATAAATCTTTCAAACCATGCATGAAAAATAAAGACGACCGATATAGGAAAAAACCCCTTCCGGGTAAAAACCTTTTATAACACTTTGAAGAATTCACAAGACTTTTGACTTACATACAACCTGATAATCGCCCACAAGTGTGTAATGCACAGTGCCTTCAGCAAACCTTCAAAGATACGAGAGACAGCGAAATACCCTCCAGGTGTCGGTTTGTCGTCTTCGGCTCGTCCACACGCAGAATGACTACGCTCGGTATCCACCGATCAAAGATGAAGATGCCTTCTCCACAGAGGTTGAACAAAAGCAAAGTTGTTCTTAAACACCAAAACAATTCACTAAAGCATACGGGAGTTTTGTGAATTGAAAACCAAAAAGGGATTAAAACCCTAAAGGAAGAAGTCAAAAGGATCTGCTTTCGCAGTGTTTCTGTTCTGGAAAACGTATGGACTTCTTAATGAAAACGTTACCATTTGATGAGTATTTATACAAAAACGCACCGCCTCGAAAAACCTGCTCGTTCGAACGAGAAGCATATGTCGCTCGAACGAAGGACGCATGTCGTTCAAACGACATCGCGCGACCTCCATTCTCGTTCGAACGAGATGCTGATCTCGCGCGAACGACCTGGGCGTCAAAATCGAGGGCCGCTTCAAAACTTAGAAAAAATACTCATTCTTAGACTTTGATGAAAAAGTCCGCTCCAACACTTAGAAAATATTTTGTAAAAATCTCCCAAAAGCTCTAAGTGAAAAGTAAAGGTATTTAAAACATAACCTTACCAAAGTAAACTTCGCGGAGTCTTTTTGATGAAGAACATGAGTAATTCGGATTCGTCTTTGATGTAGATGTCTCTTGAATGCTCTTCAACGGTGTAGCGGTATATGACATAATAAATTAATAACGGACCTATGAAAATATGTCCTTACAAATCTCCCCCTATGTCTATGCCGGTACATACATAAAAAATCCGAATTATCAAAAACCATAATGCCTATACAAATCTACCCTCCCATGAATAAATTTGCAAGACATCAAAACTGTTCTTCAATCATCTTCGTCAAATCTCAAAGCTTTTCTCATCAGGGTGTGCAACATATCAGTCTTCAATTTTGTACCTACACATATGAGATAAAGCAAAAACCTTCGTGACGCAACGAGTTTGAAATGATATAAGAATAAAGCATTAATAATCAAATCTCCCCCAAAATGCAAAAAATCCCCCATAAAATGATAATTCTTTCTCCCCCTTTTTATGATGTCCCCAAATAGACAGATAAGAAGAAAAAATCAAAACATGGAGTATCACGAATAAAATGCATAGCAAACAAGGATCAAACTACGCGCATGCAAAGGAGTATCTCACAAACATTCACAAACTATTTTTGATTTTTCAAATTTTTTCATACAAAAAATAAGATACAAAAATCACACCATGGATTTAAACTCAAACAACCAAGTCATGGAATGAATGGTTGTGAACTCATTCGATAGGTAAATAAACTCAATCAATCATATGTGCACGATGCATATGTGTACCCCTAACGAATGAACATCAAAAGTATCCTTAGGTGTAAAAAATTGTTGAATTTAGATGACATCGTCTTATGCAAATCAACAAATCAAAGTGATTTCCACACCAATAACGTCCAAAACTATTTAGCGCTTTTTCAAGATTTTCAAGGACGTGCAAACCCGTTATAAATTCTCCAACCAAACTCCCTCATATATATTTTCTTTTAGAGGTGGATAAACTAAATTCTCAAACTTTGGAGAATTGGTGCAAAAACCTAAATGGCCCATAATTGACATGAATTTCTTTTTATTGCCTTTAAATTTTTTCGGGCTCTTTTTAAACCTCTTTGGACCTCGGATAATAAAATTCCTCAATTTTCTAGGTCCAATTTAAACGGTGGCTTAGTATTCGCAAAGGCCAAATGAACCTTTCGCAGGCCTTCCCCGTTTTTAAATAAAGCACACAAACTCACAAAACGGTTCTTATATGCACAACTTTTTATCAAGTTTTATCGTGCTTGGTTTGTTTTAAGGACAGGATTGAAGTGAAAACACCCAACCAACATGTGATAAGACAAGCACAATAATCAAACAAATCCGTGCATGTGTGCAATAAAGGAAACATGAGTCAAACATGTAGGAAGTAACACTTAATTACATCTTAATGACTCCAAACATTATAAAGCACAAGGATGAATTGACCTATTGTCTCAAAACACAATCAAATAGTCACATGAAAAAAATGGAATGATGTTGTGACGCGGTCATCCTAAGTGTCCATCCATAAAAGGTGCAAACAAAATACATAAATTTTTGGATTTTCAAAATATTTATCAAAATAAAATCTTTTTGTATTTTTCAAAAGCAAAATTTTATACAAAAAGTACATGTCACAACGCTAGCAAAAATATATCAAAAAGCATAACTAGCGTATGACAAACATGCAAACATAATCATCTATATGATATGGCAAGAGAAGAATCATGTGCAAGAAAATGAGAATCAACTATTCTAAAATCTAGCGTATCCAAAATTGATTTCCTAACCCAATCAGATGTAACACGTCGACACGGGGTTTTGGGAACCAACAAAACACTAGACTTCGAATTCCTAGGACCTCTTCCAAGATCAAAACAAAATCTCCTAAGGTGACCTTTCCTACCACAATATGAACATGTGTAAACGGGTGGAACGACACCTAAAGTGTGATCTTTTCTAACATCCTTGGAATTAGTTGACCCTCTAAAACAAATAATGGTTTTGGCTTTAGCATTAGAAGCATGAGAACATGATGAGCCATTATCATCACTATCAAACCTACTTGAGTATGTCAAATCATTTTTTAACTTCAAAATTTTTGACTCAAGCAAAGAATTAGACTCTTCCAAAGACAGGGATTTCTTTTCAAATTTTCAATTAAACTTAACAGTTTGTCACGCTCCCCCTCAATTAAAACAAACTTATTCCTAAGAGTCTTTTCACGTGCCGTAAAATCATCGATTAATTTTTTATCCTCGACGGCACAAACAGGAACCCTAGAATTTTTTAAGTCCTTTAATTTCTTCTCTAAAACTAGGACTTTCTCATCACTCTTCTTTTTGGCAATTTTCAAAGAATCAAAATCAATACACAAATTACCAAAGTGCTCACGAAAAATATCACTTTGAATTTGAAACGCTTGCAAATATTCAATCTTAATTTTAAAGAGAGAATTTTCTTTTTCCAAAACTTTAATTCTTTTGCAAAGTTTCAAATTCAAACTTTTTAATTTTTCAGCACAGTCGTGAACTTTTTCAAAAATAGGCTCCTCATTAAATGGGCGTTCCATTGAAAAATTGCGATTTTTTCACAAACTTAAAAAAAAAAAAATTCAAAATCACACAAATTTTGCGAAAAATAGGAATACGCGATAAATTAGCGCAACCTGCTCTGATACCAATTTGAAAAAAAACTCGACTGTGTGATAATTGATTAAATTAATTCGCAAGTTTCCAATTAAACCTTATTTAATTAGAGTCTATTAATTCAGCCCCTAAACATGCATCTAAGTATGATAAATCTTTCAAACCATGCATGAAAAATAAAGACGACCGATATAGGAAAAAACCCCTTCCGGATAAAAACCTTTTATAACACTTTGAAGAATTCACAAGACTTTTGACTTACATACAACCTGATAATCGCCCACAAGTGTGTAATGCACAGTGCCTTCAGCAAACCTTCAAAGATACGAGAGACAGCGAAATACCCTCCAGGTGTCGGTTTGTCGTCTTCGGCTCGTCCACACGCAGAATGACTACGCTCGGTATCCACCGATCAAAGATGAAGATGCCTTCTCCACAGAGGTTGAACAAAAGCAAAGTTGTTCTTAAACACCAAAACAATTCACTAAAGCATACGGGAGTTTTGTGAATTGAAAACCATAAAGGGATTAAAACCCTAAAGGAAGAAGTCAAAAGGATCTGCTTTCGCAGTGTTTCTGTTCTGGAAAACGTATGGACTTCTTAATGAAAACGTTACCATTTAATGAGTATTTATACAAAAATGCACCGCCTCGAAAAACCTGCTCGTTCGAACGAGAAGCATATGTCGCTCGAACGAAGGACGCATGTCGTTCAAACGACATCGCGCGACTTCCATTCTCTTTCGAACGAGATGCTGATCTCGCGCGAACGACTTGGGCGTCAAAATCGAGGTCCGCTTCAAAACTTAGAAAAAATACTCATTCTTAAACTTTGACGAAAAAGTCCGCTCCAACACTTAGAAAATATTTTGTAAAAATCTCCCAAAAGCTCTAAGTGAAAAGTAAAGGTATTTAAAACATAACCTTACCAAAGTAAACTTCGCGGAGTCTTTTTGATGAAGAACATGAGTAATTCGGATCCGCCTTTGATGTAGATGTCTCTTGAATGCTCTTCGACGGTGTAGCGGTAAATGACATGTTAAATTGATAACGGACCTATGAAAATATGTCCTTACAAAACAGAGCGAGGGATTTGGTGAACTACTGGAGTAATTCAGTCTCTCTCTCTCTCTCTCTCTCTCTCCATTGCATCTCCGTTGCCATGAAAGAGGAAGTTGTTGATAAGTAAAGCCTAAAGGAATGAACACCTGCTTCGATCCTCCCTCGTTATTTATATATATTATAGTTGCAAACTCTCAATTTTCATAATACGTGAGAATACTCCTGTGATTATACCCAAACGAAAGGATAGTAAGGAGTACATCTTTAACAGGCAATATGAAGCTATATGAATTTCTAGAACATTCTCCAAACCAAGAAGCCTTGTGTACCTATACAGAGGACGTCTACTTTAATTTCTCAAAGTTACGTTACTTATTCAACATCAACCACTGGTTGGCATAGACAAACAAGAGTCGTATATCCCCGAAGTACTTGAGAAACTAATGATAAATTTTAGTTTATGTTATTTTAGGACAAGAAAGTAAGAGATAGAAAATAGTACAAAAGGAGGGGGACAATAAGTCCACCTAGAATACGAAATGGAAGGAATTGACACATTATAACAAGAAACTAGCAACATACATAACTAAATCACTCGACCACTTCTCGCCAATCACAAACAACAAAAGGGCGGTTTATGTTAAAAGATGCCCAAACGGATGCTATATTTTTTTAATCAGAAAGCAGAACCATTTTATGAATGAAAAGATAGAAACTGCAACGGAGAAGGGGACCAGCAGACTACTAGCACACAGAGTGAAGGACGATAAAGTATAAAAAACTGTACAAAAACAAGAACTGATTTATTATCCATAGTCTGCCCCTGAAGCAAGACATAAATGATTCCTTGGAGCATTTACCATCCCTTGTTATTGAATGAATGCTACTTTACCCCTTGAAATCAAGAATGTTGCATTTGCTTTGATGCGCAAGGCAGGCTTATTTACTCACCAAAAATATAAGGAGACTAGAAAGTAAGGATTAGGCCTGTCAATCGGGCTGAGTGAGCCGGGCTTGGACCGAATTGAAATCGCCGTTCCTAAGGCCAAGGAAAAAATATCCCTATGACTCCAACTTGGGCCGTACTATATTACCGGATTCGGGCTCGAGTTTGGGCAAGTCCCTTTAGCTTGTTCAAGCTAAAACTATGATGAGTCATGGCAAAACATATAGTCCAAAATGGAAGATACCCTAATTGAAAAAGAAACGTATATTATATTAAATTAATAAAAAATATACAATTATACATAATATTTCGGTCCAGGACTAAATCGGTCTTGAAAGTGTTTGGCTCAAGCTCTGCCCAAACTACAGTTCGGACTTAAACTAAGCACTACTCAAGCTCAATTAAAGCTCGACCCTAGTTTAACGGGCCGAACGTGAGGGTTTCGGGCTTATTTAGCCCGATTGGCAACCCTAACTATGTTACCTGGTCCTTGGGAATATTATAGATCTTCAAATGTCAACTGGAAATTTGATTGCTAATTAAAGATGAAATTCAAAGAGGGGTTCATATAATATCTTGTGGATAATTTTAAGACATTTAAAGTGCCTTAATTGTCATAGTTTAGCCATATTTCTACGGTATTTATTGAAATTTCTTTATGTGTTTATAATTGCAGGGAATGAGAATACCATCATATGATGATGAATTACTCAACTTGGCTGAAGATTTAGGCCGGAGATTGTTGCCAGCATTTGATACTCCTACTGGTATTCCTAGAGTACTACCATTCAATTTGTGCACATAGAATTATAGAAAGTTGTTTTAGTTGCTAATTTCTTCATGTCTTCTGTTCATTGTCATTAGATTAATATGGACTTTTGATACTACTTGGACAAATATCATGTTCTGCCTGCTGAATATTTAAAATCTAGTTGTGTCAAACTCCATTGTTTGCAATATTGTTACAGTTCCCTAACAGAACACCCTAACAGAACAAACCTGACTAATAAATAAATATGAGATTGTTATGACGGACGGATACATAATGGATACCATAATATTCTGTATCTATTTAGAAGTGTACAATCCGTATCTGCCCAAATAATAGGCATGACCATCCTTATTCTTATCCTTCCGGATTCCCGGATTCGGATAGTCCTTATCCGTTATATTATTTGATATGAATACATTGCGCTTGTCTAGAACTGATTTAATAATTAACCTAAACTCAGTAAAAATATTTTGTACAAAACATCAAGTCAGACAAAGTATTTACTAGAGATGATCACAAAGAAATAGAGAATCAAACTTTAGGATGAGTAAAAACAAGTACTAACATTTAATGTGTACTAGCATGGCCCTTATCGACCCCATAACAAGTCATATCGGGTGACCGGGTCATATCATATGCACAGTGCACAATAGGTTCATGTCGTGCATGTCAGGGCTGTGCAACTCATTTGTGTTAGCGTCTATAATGGGTCAACTTATTAGTTGTTCGACCCAACAATTTATATTTTCTAATTGTTATCATCATTGTATTGTCTCATTTTGCACGATATATTTCTCATAAACATTTAAACGACTTAGTTATAATTATTCTAGTGTCCATAAATTCAGGTGCAAAAATACAAACACAAACTAATGTAATCAATAAGATTTACTCATACACATAAGCTTCTTTGTGCACTTTATGTTTTGAAGTCGGGGCCAAAAACTGAGAGGAATGGACTACAAAATTGCATGTTTAAGCAACACAAAATAAAATATAAGGGAAAGGAACTTAATTCCGTAAGTTGTTTGAGAATTTCTTTTTAAAATTTTGAAATCTTAAAACATCAATAGGTGTTGGAGAAAAATATTTTTGTGAATGCATGAAGAGAAGAAGACTATTTTTTGGTGTGAGAGTAATATATTTGGTCACTACTCTCATCACCTTTTACTTCAATGAGTCGATGAATGAGGATCACTCTCAATCCCCACTATACTATACTAGGAACACCGTGAATCGTCATAACTATGTCAAAACATTATTGCAGTGTCCAAAGTCGTCGACAATAAGTGTAAAATAGAGACAGAGCGATGGAAGTGCTACGAAAATAATTCATTAACAACATATTTTAGAAAATAATATTTCTCTCATTCATTCATCTTTTAAGGTAAAGTGATTTCAATTGTTGACCATAAGCCTTATTTACAGGTTAAGATATTAGTCAAAATGCCCCCAAAAGGTAAAAAGACTAATGATGGCGCATTAAGGGATGCCCCCCTGAAGGTGGAGGCCTTGCTAGTATAACAAGTTAGTGGGGTGGAGTCTTGACCCTCAACTTATTTGGGCTTTCCGTTGGGTGGGAAGCCAAACTCTTTGAGTTTTTGGTCTTCCAATGCGGGCAGAATCAACATAAGATTGGATTGAAGGAGAAAAGGATGCTTGTCTCGAGGAGATCAACTTATTTTGATCTCTTTAGTTGTCTATTTTTAGGTTTTTGGTTATAATGGCTGAATTAATTGAGAAAAAAAATAGAAATTTCTTTTGGGAAGCCTGGGAATATGAGAATTTTAATCGGTTAATTGAAAGGAAAGTTGTTAAAAGACCTAAAAATAAGGAGGGGGGGGGGGGGGTAGGCATTGGCAATTTGAGAGCAAAAAAAGAAAAAACCGTTGGTAGCTAAATGGTTGTGGAGATCCTTGAGAGAGAAACAATCACTTTGATGCACTATAATTAGACACAAAACGTTGGTAGCTAAATGGTTGTGGAGATCCTTAAGAGAGAAACAATCACTTTGATGCACTATAATTAGACACAAATATGCGTTGAATAGTAATGGGTGAGGCTCCAAAGGTTTGATAGGTTCTTTAAGAAGCCCTTGAAAATTCATATCCCACCATCACTGAGTTTTCCTAACGGGGGTGTCGTTGGAATGGGACCACCTTTTGATTTGGGGAAGATGTTCAGAGGGAGAATCTTCCGTTCAAGTCCTTTCTCTCATCAATACAACATCTCCTTGAATATAAATTATTCCTTATCTTCTTTTGCTTATTTGGATTCTAGTTTGTTGGATTTAAGAAATTGTTGTGTTCATTTCCGTAAACGAAATTATTGAGGGTGTACATCTTCATGCATGGGTGGGAGATAAGAGAGAGTGGGTTTTTGGATAAAATAGGCTTCTCTAGTAAATCATTTTTTAATTTTCTTTGTGACGGTGCATCTTTTCTTTTTTTGCACCTTCTAATTTGATTTGGGCAGAAGTAATTCCCGTTCAAAGTCAGGATTTTTGCTTGGTCGGTGGCTCATAAAAGGATAAACACTTCTAATATGTTGCAAATGAGGATGCTTTATAAGTACCACTCCTCGGATTGGTGCTGTCTTTGTAGAAATAGTAGCGAGGACATTGGCCACATCTTCCTTCACTATCCTTTTGCTGGCAAATTATAGGATAAAATATGCGGGGAACTAAACTTTGTAGGGCTCATTGCCTAAAAAAACCAGTTGTCATCTTATTTTGAAAATGAGAGGGCTTGGGGGACTCATCGAAGTTTGATTGTCTTTGGAGATGCACATTTTTAGTTTTTTTTTTGGTTCCATTTGGTT
Organism: Sambucus nigra; assembly: GCA_949130495.1. NCBI lineage: Eukaryota > Viridiplantae > Streptophyta > Magnoliopsida > Dipsacales > Adoxaceae > Sambucus > Sambucus nigra. The sequence continues at coordinate 536,716,500 of OX422209.1, forward strand.
GGAGCGGATTAATAGAATTTTTGAAGACAAAAGAGGAGATAAGGAATGAGTATGGAAATTAATTAAATGTACAACATCACTGTGGGCTGTGTCTTTTGAACCATTCAAGAATTCCTTTTCCCTTGTTATCTTGAGCTAGAAAAATGTAATTATGTAGTTTAACACAATCTTTTCGGGTTTGTAGGTATTTGATGCACATGCTTTTTCCTTTTTGATTTGTATTTTTATTGTAAGTGAACCGTTAGTCCACATTGTGGTAGTATTTGTCGCACATATTTATGTTATCAATAAAGTTTTTGTGATGCAGTAGCATGAGCCTAACAAGGCTATTTTTGTACTCTTGTTTTTTTATTCAAAATGATACAACACACACTAGACTATTCCTTTAGAAAACTTTGGTGTGCCCCTTTTGTCATTTTACTTTTTAGGATTATCTTGGTTAGCAAGATAACCTAACCTATTAATAAGGCCTTAGGCCTCTCTTTGTATTCAATAGGATTACTTTATGAATGAAAATACGCGAGATATTGACATTTTGCCTTATTAAATGTTGTTGTGTAGTTTAGATTAATCGCTTCCTCTCCTAACTACACATCAAATTGATATAAGAGCATCGTTCATGACGTAAATGACGTCAAATGGGAACAAGAAAAAGAGGACTCTCGTCTAAACGCTCTCAATTCAATATCTCAAAACGGAAGAATGCCTCAAATGAGGCTACAAATGAATATTTATAGGAATGACGTTACTTGGCCTCTAAGCTAACAATCTAATTACAATTACGTCCCTAGGTGCCAATAACCTTCCTTCTTTTAAATACTAAACAAACAAACTAAAAGAGAATACATCAAAATAAGGAAAATAACAAAAATGCCACTAATGCCTAAAAATAACTCCTAAATTTCTAATTCACATTATTCTCCCCGCCTTCGAAAAAGCTCATCCTCGAGCTTTAATAGTTGAGGATGCCCAAAATTTTTCAATTTGGAGAATTACGTGGCAAGTGCCAAAATTGTGTGGAAGGGAGGCAACACGTATGGGGCAAAAAGTGATTTCTGAAAATTTGAGGAAGATTCGTCAATTCGTCAATTCTTGCACCAATCTTCATCTTCTTCCTCTTGCCTCGTGTATTATCAAAAATATCTTCTCCTCGGGTCAAAAACCAAAGTTTTGGTGCCAAACCCTAGTTCTTGAATATGTTGGAGGGTTCCACCTAGGGCAGAAGATTGATTGGTTAGTATGGGAGGGGATTGAGTCAAAAAGGGTTGAAATTGGATTGAATTGATGAGAAAATGGTTCTTGGTAATTCTTGAGGGTGTGTGTATGTGTTGGTTTAGGGTTTCCAATGTGGGTACACGTGTTGGAGTGGATCCAAACGCGAGAGGGTAGGTGGTAAGGTTAGGGTTTATTCTTGAAAAATTAGGGTTCACAACTTGGTTGGAGTAGACTTTTTTTTTTTTTTTGGAAATTGGGTCAGTAATAAGGATGGATGGTTCTTGGGTAGGTCCGATCGGATTTTGGCTTTTATGGGGATCAAAGGTGGTCCGGTTGTACAGTTGGTATCCCTCGGTAGGTTTGGTATGAAGTTTAGGGTTTCTTGGGGTGGAGATTGAGTCGGAGGGGAATTTGTAGGTCTATCGGTTGTTTCCACAGGTATTGGAGGCCGAAAGGGAGAGGCTGGCGGCAACGCCGCCCAACCTAGATGAGGCCAATTGGTATGTTTTTGAGGCGGGTTGACTCGATAGCAGCATGCGGGGTTTTGGTGTTGTAGAGGTAGTGGCTAGCCTGTAATGGTTGCTGGCGGTCTGCCTTTGTGTTTCCAGGGAGATTCCGGCAGTTTCTTTGTTGGTTCGGTGTCGTAGGTGGTGATCGATGGATGGAGAGGTCAACGGCTGTCGGAGGGACATCCATCCTCTGATCCGTGATGTTTTGGGCCGGAATTAGGCCAGAAGAGATAACGGCAGTTATCCAGGCAGATCTGCTGTCTCGGGCAGCAGTTTGGGGTATTTCCACCAGGCGAATTTCCTCCGGTCGTGATCTGAAGTGGTCGGATGGTGGCCTGGGGAGGTGGAGCCCTGCCTCTCGTGGTGGTGGTGGTTTGGAGGTAAATGGGACTAGGGTTTGTGTAATTTTTTTTTTTTTTTTTTTTTTGTGGAAGAGATGTGGAATGGGTTGCGGAAGCGTGGGTGGGGTTATTTTAGTAGTTAGGGTTGGGGCTAAAATGGTGGGTGGCTCGAGGTGCCTTTGGGGGTGGTGGCAGGCTATGAAGCATCGACACTCTCCCGGAGGCGACGAATCTTGTTTGACACGTGTCGGACACGCGACACGTTGGGACATGTGAGTCCCAGAGTGTCCTTTTTTTTTTAGTTGGACACGCTCCCAACATGCTCCCGACACGGTGGGACACGCTAGTCCGTATTTTTTTTGCTATTTCCTCTTCATTCTTTGTTATTTTTCTTTCCCTTTTCTTTGCTTTTTTTCTTTGTTGTTTCTCCCTCTTTATTTTATGCAACTACAGCAAAAAAAATAAGATTAGAAACAACAAAAAAATAAATAAATAAAAGAAACAACAAAAAAAAGTGTGTTGGAATGTTAAATGCAACTAATGTGATGATGATTTTGTTTTATTTATGATTTTTAATGTTAAAGTGTGTTTGAATATTTTTTTGTATGGTCAATTTTCTTAATTTTATTATGTTAAATGCTCTAATAATGTATTTTATTGAAAAAATTTGTTTTATTTGTTTTATATATATTTAAATATATATTATACGTATCCTAGCGTGACGTATCCTATTTTTTAGAAAAATCACGGGTCGCATATCGTGTTGAAACACGTATTGCGTGTCGAGTTCGTGCTTCATAGGTGGCAGGGATAGGCCGAAATTCGGAGGAGATGAGGGTAGTGGTGCGAGGTGGTAGGGGGGATCGTTGTTGGAGGAATACGCATTTCGATTTCATCTATCCGGGCCATCAATCGGTTGATAGCCTCCATGAGATGATCGTTAAAAGTTTCTAGTTGGGTTTGCACCTTTCTTGAACCCATCTTGACGTTTTTTAAGAGTTTTTTTCATTTTTTTTACAACAACGATAATAACAACAACAACGACGGGTATAACCGACTAGGCTCCGATACCAATTGACGTAAATGACATCAAATGGGAACAAGAAAAGATGACTCTCGTCTAAACTCTCTCAATTCAATATCTCAAAATGGAAAAATGCCTTAAATGAGGCTACAAATGAGTATTTATAAGGAGGTTGCTTGACCTCTAAGTTGACAATCTAATTACAATTACGTCCCTAGGAGCCAATAACCTTCTGTGACACCCCACCTATTCTAACCACGGTTGATCAGTCCTTCATTAAAACAAACAGGAATCCCATCTGGTTCATTCTTAGCATCACTGTCGAAAAACTTTTTAATTACTAATCCCTTATGTTAAATTAAGCCGGTGCCAAATTTTATCTTTCATTATTATAACAACATGCGGAAATAAAATAAATTAACTAAACCATCCACACAAATATAATTTGAGCAATCACCCGACAGATACATAAATAAATGAGACCGAATAAACCATCGGTTCCCAAACATTCTAATATAAGTCTGACATAATAAAGTTGAATCTAAATACAGTCTGATAAATAAACCGGAGAAATATATAGTCTAAAGGGCAACACGCCCAAATGAGATACTGAAGGATCCCTATCAAAAAATGGATGCGCTGAAGCGTTTAAAGCAACTCCTACAAGCCTCCACAAATGCTGCAGCTACGCATCTTTGGATAGAATCATCAAGTTGGGCGTCCCTGTGGCTTGAAACCTAAAAGGTTTTGAAAATGTTTTGACACGGGTTAGAGCCCAAGAAAATAATTTGATAATATTTTGCAAGTGTTTAAATTACAGTATAAATCAGTTATTAGATACACATACTAGTTCAACAAACACTGCCTTGAGTTCCTCACCTCTCAACTAATGTGCACGCCTAACGTATTCTACCTAGCTATCCTACCCAACCCAACTAGATAAAGTGCAAAAGGTCTAACCGTCTAACCCTCGTATGACATATACGATTCGCTACCACAGTATCAATAATTAATAATTCCCACGTATTATTTTTGAATCAATTATTTCAGTTTCTATCCTTAAATACTTTTAGATACACACAGTATATCAGTTCTACTATCACACATAAGTAGATATATATTTATCACACATACAATATATACAACTATAGCATCCTCGGAATGGCCCTTGGTGATGCTGGCATACTCTGCTATCAAGTCCATGTACCTCTCGTACTAAATCAAGAACTATTGGTTCAGCATGTCTCTTTGAACCCAAAATCATTCAACACACAATGGAGGCGAACATAGTTCCAAGCCTTTGGGATATGCACATACCTAACGTACCCAAACGACATGTCGGTCCCACTAATACACACACATAGTGAGCCGCCTTAAGTTCCATGTTCTGGGGCGGACCTCACTAGAATCATCAAGGTGAGGTCGCCCTCTGCGCGGAAACCTCCGGATAATAGGTAGCGTAGGTATGTTCACCCACATAAACAAATCATAATCATAAGTATTCACACAACGTATATACATATTTATTCAGTAGGTATACACACAACCCAGTTATGTCAACCCGTACGTCGTATATATCTCTCACATACTCAACGTACCCTTAATTACCATTATAACCTCAAATAGTATCTTTTCGAGTATCGCTCACTACCCTAAGGGTCCCAGTTACTCCTTAATTAATATAAGTAGCTATTTCACTCCTACCTTACTGGTTGAAGTCATAAGTTCACTCATCCCTTCGTGACTCGTTTCAAACCCCGTACGTTCAATAACTTTGGATATGTGCCCGATTCTCCCTAGCCTTATCTCATCTCAATTTATGTAAACCTAATCCCCACCATAGGCCTACTGACATTCAATATAATCCTCTTTGTCGTTTAGGGACGTCCCCAAAGTCTTCCCGTTAATTGTTAATACATTCAGGGTTCAAAAAGAAAAAAATCGTACAAATCTGGGTTTTCCGAGTCGATTAGCCCAAAGGCCAAATCGATTCGCTCTTGGGCCGAATCGATTCGAAAAGTGTCCGGTCATCTTCTCCAATACGCTGATACGTTTTTTCACCATTTCTCTTCAACACAACTTTCATGATTCATGCTAAAACTCTCATATAATTTAACCCAACATCTAATATGAGTATATAAATGGATCCCAACGAATTTTCATCATCAAAACATCACTTAATTCCATGATTCACAGGATTAAATTCTCTAATTAATTCATGCAAACCCTAGTTTCATATTTCAAACAAGTTCTTCAAAAACCTAGATTTCATTCTCTTATATTATCCCAACTATCAGATTTCGAAATACTAATTCCAGAATCAAAACCTCTAACATGTTTTTTCATCATTAACATGAATATGGTCCAATATTTCTTCAAAAAAATTATGAAATCATGCTAGATATCTCAACTCCCAACATAGGTATTATAACTAATTGGAAATAAGCAAGATAAACACTTACCTTATATGGGAGTAATCTGATTTTGTTTTTCTGATGATGATGTGTTTGTCTTCCCTTCCAATCCACACTCCGAAGATGATGGTGATGCAAGAACAAGGTTGAAAGCTTCAAGAATCCTCTCCTAAGCTCCAAGAATGCTCTCCCTTTCTTCTCTAAGGGTCTCTAATGGTTTTCTATTCCTCTAACCCTAGCCTCTCCCAACTGCAAGCTGATATAACCCTTGGAAATTCGTAGCTCCCTTAATCCTAAGCTACCAAATGACTAAAATGCTTTTCAACGGTGCCGGCTAGGTCTGAAAATGCCCCGAGACCCAAACATCACACCCGTGTATACTATTTCGATCCTTTCAGAGTCAACCTTGACTTCGAAATGACCATCTGAGTCACTCTAAAATAATTTTCCATCTCGACCTCATATAGTCCACCCTCAACACCCGGTTGAGATATATCACCATCACGTCATTGCCATTTGTTCTGACGTAAAATAACCATTTACTATTCTCGTAGTAATTATATTCAATAAACATTAATCATTCTCTCTCCGATTAATATTTAATCAACACAATATTTTATTTTCATTAAATCACGTCACACGTGTAATTTAAAAAATTTACCGAATTAATTCAATTTTAAATACTCAGAAATACGGGATGTTACACATTCCTTCTTCTAAATACTAAACAACCAATTACTAAAAGAGAATACATCAAAATAAGGAAAATAACAAAAATGCCACTAATGCCAAATAATACTAAAAATAACCCCTAAATTTCTAATTCACATCAGTTCATTCTCGGAGGAGTTTATGAATGACAACTATAGGGGTTTTGGGTGTAATCACCCAGATTTCTTGCAGCGTGCTGCCAAACAGTCCCGCTTACCTTTAGAAGAAAACCATATAGATTCAATGTTTCGCTTTCGGAAGCGGCCTTTGTTCAGAACATGCCACCACATTTTGATTGGAACCCTAGTTGAAGGGGTTCGTCGACAAGGCCGAGTCCTCCCGTCGTAAAGATCTTAGCAGCGAGTGTCCCAGAAGTTGCATAAGGACCGTTTGTGTGCTATTTGAACTCGACTAACCAGAATATGAACAAGCCGACCAAATCCGACCTCCAATTAACGTCGTTTCTCCACCGTTTATGCCGGAAAGGTATGCCGGCTTTATGGCGACGCTAATTGACACCGACAGAACTAAATCCTGCTTTCCTCAGGTCTTATACCGTTCCAAGGATTATCAAGGGTCACATAACCTTCATTGGCAACTCCGACCACGACTGATCGATCGACGGCCCAACTTGTGACCAGAAAACCTCCCTCCGAGCCACTCTCAGTTGGATCTGAGGAGAAATGTACCTCCATGAATGGTTCATGCACTAGCTCACAACTTCCATCCTAAATCACTTCAACTTTTACAGTGGTTGCCCCTCCTTGGGCAATCTATCCATCTCTTCCCACATTTCCCTCCCGAACGCCTGATCCACCTACCGTTGTCGCAATACCTTCTGTCGCCAAGGTTAAGCGTGCAACCCATACTTCGATCCTACTTGTAACTGGCATGGCCTCAACGATTTCCCTCATCGTTTCCCGAAATGCCCCTTACCGTCATTGTTGATTATCTTGTTGACTCTGTTTTGTTATGGACCTAACAATTTCTTCGTTTGTTGCACATCTAAGGTACTGTTATCATCTATGAAGAACAGACACTTCCCCGGAGGTGTCGGACGATCAAATGACACAGATACTTAAAGGATAAGGCATGGATATGTGTTTGACATGCCATATGGCGTGTCGGACATAAACAACATTAAAAAATGTTGGACACGACAAGGACACACAATGGACACGGCAAGGTAAAAACATAAAACTTAAAAAAAACGAGAGTAGAAAACAGAATAAGTTCTAAAAAATGGGGGTAAGTTTGTTATTTTAAAAACTTAACTTGGTTTAACCCTTTTCACCCTCTCGACTCACTCAGACATCTCACTACCAAACCAACTTAGGGTTTTTCTCTCCACACCAGTGGCAGCCTCACCACTCATCGTCATCACCGGAAGTCTTATCCGGTGGCCTGTCCACTCACAGCCATCACCGGAAGACATCGGGTAACTTCCGGAATCTTTTTATATTTACTTCCTTTACTTTCCTTTACTTTCTCTCCACATCGGAAGTCATCAGCCTCTCTATTTTCTTTCTTTTTGCTACTCTCTCTCCCTACACAAAAACTGATCCACCCTTACGGTTACTTCCTAGTTTTTTTTTCTTTTTTATTTTTTTGTTCAGACTTGCAACTGTTTTCCCTCTTTTTCTCTTGTATAACTTTTTTTTTTTTTTAAACTTTAACATATATACATATGTTTATTCTCTGTTTGGAGTGAGGAGCATTGGAACACTTAGCCCATTAGAGTTCAGTGTTCTCTTTTGTTTAATGTTTAGAATGAGTTTTATGCATTTTGGTTGTCACCAGAATAGTATCTATGTTTTTTTTGGGAGATTTTTGTTATGGGACTAGTATTAATGCGATATTTAATATTTTTTAAATATAAAAAATATTAAAAAATATGTATTTCATGTCGTGTCCCCGCCGTGTCGGGTCCTAATTTTTTTGGATTTGCCTTGTCTGCGTGTCCGTGTCGGGTCAGACGCGTCACATGTGTTCGTGCTACATAGGTCATCATCGATGGTAGGGTTAGTGATAGTTTTGTCGCCCAGGATATGGTAGACAAGCTGAAGCTACCGACTTATCTATTCGCCAAGTCGTGCCGCATCGATTGGCTGCAAAACGACTGATCCATAGCTCCAATTTGATGGTGTCGCGTCCAGTTTTTGATTGGGTCACATTAAGACAAAGTGTTGTGTACGATCATCAATATGCGTGTGCCACTTACTGTTAAGAGCTTATGGAAGTATGGTTATTTCGAGTGTGCAGCAGTCCAGCTGCGCCCAATACGCGAGCTCCGGCCACCATGGCCAGTTGCCCTTAGTATTTCCCGCATCACCCTAACCACCAAGGCGGAAGAAAGTAGTTTGTATTACGCACTAGTTAGTCCAATTGGCACATTGAAGGCCGACATACATCCGAGACCTCTTGGACGAGCTCCCACCACTTCATGACATTCAACATGTCATTGATTTCGTGCCTGGGGCATCCTCACCCAATGACGTACGGATTGACTCCTCTGAATTAAAGCGCCGGTTTCATAGGTGCGGAATTTTCACGGGCTGGGCGCATTACAATCCTTGTGACATATGACATCTTTTCAGTCCCGACCCTCCTAGATTTCGCCCAACTCTTCGAGTCTCGTATGACGTTTGCAAGACGGGTATCGACACCATTTTGAACGAGAATGACAAGCCGATCGTATTTTACGACCAGAAACTCTCAGAGGCAACGCTGAACTACTCGACTACGACCTTGAGTTCTATGCCATCATCAAAGACCTCAAGTTTTGGCGGTTTTACCTTCAGCACAAGGAGTTTGTCATCAAATCTGACCATGAGGCCCTTTCGGTACCTCCACAATCAGTGACAGATTAGTGATCGACATGCCAAGTGGACAACCTACCTTCAGTGCACATGCCACCTCCATTACAAAACAGGCAGGAAAATCAGGTAATCGATGCTCGCAGTCACCACAACCACGCCTTGGTTACTATCAGTAGTCAAGTTTTCGTATTTGACGAGGTACACCACCTTTATGCCTAAAAAATTTCACTTCGGCCCGCTTCTCATGGAGTGCTAACATAATGACAACTTGGGGACAATTTACTCCATGATGGTTTCCTCTTCTGCGACACCTCCCTTTTCATCCCCACTTCCTCCCTTCAGGAGAAGATCATCGCTGAGGTTTATGGCGGGGGCTAGACCGACCATATGGGTATCTCATAGACTCGGGCTCGTCACAAATGACTTCATCCGTTATTGTTATACTTGCCAAACGGTCGTGGGTCAACACTTCAATGCCGATTTCTACACCCTATTGCCTATCCTCGATCACCCCTTGTAGGTCGATTTGGGGACTTTATCGTGGGCCTTCTCCGTACCACATAGGTTGCATGATTCGATATTCGTTGTTGTCGACAGGTTATTTAAGATGATCCACTTCATTTCCTCTCCACACCATGGATGCTCTCCTTTACTTTCAGGAGATAGTTCAATTACACGGTGTGCCTAGTAGCATCACCTCTACTAGAAATCTTTGGTTTACGAGCCACTTTTGGTGGACAGTGTAGGGTATACTATGTGCTCCCTGTAGTTTTCAATGGCTTTCCAATCCGAAGGTCAAACCGAAGTGGTCAACCGGAGTGTGGGAGATTTACTCCGTTGCCTCACTACTACTGACACCCTTCGACATTGGGACATTGTGATCGCCTTGACCGAATTCGCCTTCAGCAACTCCGTTAACCGATTTCTCTCCATTCCGTGGCACTTACATTCCTCTACCCACAATGGAGGGCCACCCCTATTGGTTCCCATGTCGAACCCATTGAGGACATCCGAGGTTCTGAGCTTATCACTTTCTCGTCAAACGATTCCACTCGTTTCCTCATGTGATGGCATGGGCGACCCAAGGCATAGGACGCTTAGGTTACCGAGGCCATTCTACAGTGCATTGATTTCGACTTCTACTGACTTCTACCAAGTCTACCACCAATATAGGGACTGCATGACAACTCTTCATTGTTGGGGGTGGGCGTGGGGGGTGGAGTGGGGTGGGGGGGGGGGGGGGGGTGATGCAGGAGCATGAGCCCAGTAGGGGTACTTATGTACTTTTGTAATTTTATTTTGAACGATGATTTGCAACTAAACATTAAACTATTCCTTTTAGGGTATATTAGTGTGCCCCCTTTTGTCATTTTACTTTTAAGGTTATCTTGGCTAAACGAATAACCTCGCCTATAAATAAGGCCTTTGGCCTCCCATTGTATTCACTACGATTATTTTAAGATGAATGAGAATTAGAGAGGAGATAATGTCATTTTGCCTTATCCAATGTTATTGTTGTCGTGTATTTGATTAATTGTTTTCTTTCCCAATAACACATCAGTAAAAAAAGAATATTTTGTAGGAAAATTACCCTCTACATGATATATTAACTAAATTGGGAAATATCCTAAAATAATCACGAAATATAAATGTTATGATAAAACAAAATACAAATAAATCCTCCGGACTTCTCTTATAGTCACTCTCCACCACTTATAAAAGCTTGTCCTGAGCGTGGAATCGGGTGAAGAGATCGTTACCGGAGATGCACGAACATCGCCGTGCTCCTCCACTTAAGAGGGAAGTCATCCGCAGAAGCGCCCGACATACCGGTTAATAAGGACGAAAATAATGATCGCTTGAGATACAAACCCATGCCAGAGAAGCTGAACTCGTCTCCAGAACTTCCCACAATGGATGGGCACAATCATGCTTACCTATACAAGGGGGGCAATGAGGCCACATATGGGCCGGGGCGGGCATGGTCAACATCTTTATCTCCGAATGCTGAAATATTAAGTCAGAACTAAATTCAAAAGCACTCCAAATTGGGTCCACTACTTAGAATTAATCTTGTCCACCCAAAGTAATGAAGCAGTTTCAAAATAATCGTCTATCGAATCAACATCAACAAAACGACCTTCATTATGAAAGAGTGGAAAGAAGTCTCCAGCATAATACGACATCACATTTTGGACATGAGTGCGAGTTACCCAGCCAACCTCAATAAGAATATCAAAGAAGTTTCCTATATGAAAGCCGACCTCTTCTTCCCTGAAGATGGGAAATAAGTCCCCGAGAGAAAACACCCCAACATCTCGGAATCTGGGCAAGTGATTCAACAATTGCGACGAAAATCTCGAAAAAACCTTCGATGAAATACTTGAGGTGGTCATCAACAACCACCAACTCACCTAGAATGTCGATCGAAGCCACAATAGAGGATGGCTCACCCAAAAGGGTAGCGCATGCCGCAAGGGACGCGCGAAGCTCGGACAAATGTATCTAAGCTCCACATACTCGATCCGCTAATAATGTACCTTCATCTTGCACCGCTAATATATAACCCTAATCCTTAACCTAAACTTTTTAGTTTCGATTTGTTCAATATGCATATATGTTTTAGATTCGGGTTTTAATGGTGTCAATGACGTGATGGATGGGTGGTGACTGGACGGTGGTCTGGTTTGGTGGCGTTGGTTGAATGGTGCGTTAGCTGGTCGGTGGTGCAACTCAGCTCAATTTATTCTTCTCGATTATTTGGGGTTTTTGAATTATTTTTAATTTAAGATGTATTCCCTTTTTTAAATAGATTTTTTGGGGTTCTTGAATTATTTTTAACTTAACATGCCATGTGGTCGATAAACGGAGAAAGTCCAATTTTCGAATTAAAATGTATTAAAGTCAAATATAAAAATTTAGTAACATATCAAAGTAAAAAAAACAAAAACAAATGACAAATATTTCAATTAGACACAATACATATAAATCCTTGGGACCTCTCATATACAGTGTGTAAGATGGTAGTAGAGACTACAAATGATTTATTAGTTTTTTTTTTTGCTTGTGTCTTTACATTAAACAAAAATGGATGGTTAAGATTGTTTGAAATCAAGTGTTTAGAGAATTCAATTACACACACACACACACATAACTAGAATTATAAGTAATAGATAGTATTACCTATCAAATTTCCAAATAGATGGATATCCGTATATATGGGTAGTGCACCTCCGGATAGAGATTATTCCACTTTCTTGGATTTTTTAAAGCGCTCTCCGAATCCATTCTTTCAAATATCTATTCAGATAAGTATTTGCAAAAAAACGGATTCGTATAACGGATGGATTCGACTTTTCAAATATCCAGAAACAGAACAGACATTTTGATCTATATCAGTTTATTTCCGAGTGGACGGTAGACGGATGACAATATATCTGTATATTAAGTAAGTCTACTTTTCAAGGTTTAGTACTTGTCGATGGTTGGAATTGTCAAAAGTTTGATTCCTTTCAGATTCATTGTTTAAGAGGTGTATCCTATATATTAGGTTGCAGAGATGTATACTTTTTAAATAATTATTGTTGTTGTAAGCTTGAGATCTTGTCCACTTTTTTAATTATGTTTAGACATTGTTTTATTTTCTTGTTACAGAGCTTTGTTACAATAACATTCACCTTGTTATTTATTTAAAAAAAAAACTTGTGTCGGACTAGTGCTGTTCAAGGTTATTTACTGGAGTAATATAGCAGACGTCTGACTTAATTGCTACTAGCTAATGGCTTTTGAACCGTTAAATCCTTCATCTATCACATTCATGACTTTGTAAGCTATGTGCTGCAGGGATTCCATTCGGATCTGTCAATCTATTGCATGGAGTTGATGAAAATGAAAGCAAGGCAATGCCTCTTTGTATTTTCTTGCTCTCTTTAAAATCATATTTTCTGGGTTCTGCCATGTTAATGAAAAGCACTCAAACATGTCTAGGCAGTTATCACCTTCTAGGATAAGTCATTTCCTGATGTCCCATGCACCACATTATGTGCTCTCTTTATGTAGGATAATGTCTTCATTGATTTGTCATGCACATGACTTGCAACATGTTAACCCTGAAATTTCTAAAAGTTTTACCGACTTAGGCACCACATGTACATTTTACTCCATGAGCATTTAAATATATGCAAACTATGTGGTAAACATGCCATGAAGCGTCTTGGGAATAGTTTATATTATTTTTTTGCAATTCTCCGGCTGTTAGAAATTTAGCATATCCTAATTACTTGAAGTTTTAACAGGAATGAATTACTTTTACTGGGAATGCCATTTCATATAAACACATGAGTTTACTCTAGGGTGATGCATATTTATGACGGCGTAAGGGGCCCCAAGGTCTACCCACAGCCTTGGTGCAAGGCTAAACGTGTGCCTGATTAAAATTAGATATTATTACTTTTATAACTGGATCTTGTAAGGCTGTGTGTGCCTGATTCAAAAGAAGTAAGGCGCACTTTGGATATTATATACAAGAAAAGTAGATTTATATATTTTTGTGATTGTATTAGCCAGATTCAAAATATATAATATGAATCAGAATTATACACGTTTGTAAAGAGGTACATAAGAAGATATATCTGATAAATCTCTGTCAAAAATTTAATCAAGTTTAAGTAACCCAAATCATCAAACATTTTAATTATTAAAAAAAACGTCAACAAAGCAAAAAATATTCAAGATTTCAATCAAACGTTATATTAATATAACAGGTGTCAAATGATATTCGAAAGGGCAAACCTTTTATCTTTTACGGACTCACTCAACATAGTTTTTCTGGGGCAAGTTATTTGTTGTACTCTCATTCCAACACAATTTCCCAACAAATGACATGGACGATAGTCGAATCGTGACCATTGACTCTGATACCGCTAGTTGGATCTCAAGGCCTCATCTCACCTAAATCCAATTGGTGTTAAAGAAGGCAAACTTTTAATCCTTTACGGTCTCTCATTCCAATAAATTGTTCCAAGATGTTGCAATTGTCGCAACTTTCTTATTTTCTCTCCCTCTTTGTTTTATTCTAATGAGCAAAAGAAAATCTCACTTTTTGTATGGAACAACAAAAAACTTTGCTAGAATTTAGGTTTTTACTTTGATCAACTTGGGGGCGTGAGCAATTCGATAAATTACGTTTCATTGGAAAGTAGTAACTAAAGTCAACATATTAATTCTGCAAGAAAGCTATTGCGCTTTTGAAAGAAAAAATCAATCAAGCGCGCCTGCGCTATGCCTTAAGCCTAGCTCCCATGAGAACAACTTGTGCACGTTTCTTGACTTATGCCTATATCATACATAGCTGGGTTCTGGTAGAAGATTGTATAAAAGTGTAGAGAATTAACAAGTTGAGATGAAGAACTGCATTTTGAATACGTTCATTTTATTTGTTTCCAAATCAGTACTGGTTTATATGTAGTTTGAGTTGTTTACTTTTTCTTTTTGGTCCTTGTTTTAATTTATGTTCTTTATTCTCTTGCTTATATATCATTACAAACTATATGAACTCTCAAGTCACTAGTGTTGGTTTGTTTAGATAACATCGACAGCTGGTGGCGGGACTCTGACATTAGAATTTGGGGTGCTTAGCCGTTTAACAAATGATCCCAGTAAGTATTACTTCTGCTGTCAGGCCAGTACGAATAGCTTTTCCAATTATCTTCTAATTGTAGTTTTGTCTCTTAAACTTCTCACCTGGGGAATATGGCATTCACACTCACTTATGTTTAAGAAAACCACAACTCTTGCTGCCTATACTGCATATAATTCACATGAAGTTTTGTTGGTAAATAATATGTTGATGCAGTTTTAGAATGATTTCCACCTGTGTCGTGCTTAACTTATTACATTTTATTTTAGACACTGCTGGTCCCAAAGCCGGATAAAGGAGGAGGGTTGCGTTAGGTAGCTAACAACCATGTAAAACTTTGCAGATCCTTATGAAATTTTTAAAAATGCTTCATGCTATTGGCCTAATTAAATTTGTTCATTTCCTGAAAGTAATAACCAAAACATATTTTCATTTTCTTTGCATCTGTTATGTTAGCTGGTTCAGATAATGTACCATTTATGGTTGTCTGGCTGCATCTCAGGGGCTAGACTTGAGTTGAGCCGTAGTAGTTGGCCTGCTACCTGGGTTTTAATCTTCATTTCTTAAGCAAGTCTGACTATGTGGCTAGTCTCAGCCTCTATGTTGACTATAATCCTACAATATTGTGGAATAGAAAATTATATGATCAATTGAATGGATCTTAATCTAAGTGCTAGATTCTCAAATTTCGTTTTGGATGAGAGCTATCTTGCTTCAGTATTTTCCACAGTTACAGGATTAGAGGGATACTATTTCCCTACATTAGACCTATTTTGTTGGAACAAAGCATAAGCCTCGACGTAAAGAAAAAAATCTCAAAATCATAAAACGAAATACTAATAGAATCACAAAAATGGTATTATCACGAAACTAGTGTGTCACTACTGAGCATAGTGCAGCTGTCCATGTATAATACAAAGTAATTACTTAGTATAGTTCAGTTGTGCATGTATCCTGCAGAGTGTATTTACAACTGTATATATATATATATATTTTATTTTTATTTTTTTCTTGGAGAAAGGGGACAGTTCCCTAGGGTTTAATTGATAATAGGAGGAGAAAAAGCCTCTCCCAAGTGGCTTTTACAAGCTCAAGATAAAACAATGAAAGAAATAGAAAGTAAAAGAGTCGACTAAGTGAGCAAGCATGGTCAACTGTTAGATTTTATTAGGAGTGGAAGCGGTACGGTTTGGTCGGTAACGACCCCTTACCAATACCAAAACCATAATTTGGATGGTAAAACCATTTGTACCGAATTTACCGGCCGGTACATCAAAATAGAAACCAAAACCAAACAGCCCGGTATTTCGGTATGTTCGGTAATTTCGGTTTTATCTTGGTTTCGGTAATTTCGGTTTCTTTTTGGTTTCATCCCAGTAAATACCAAAATTACAAGCTGGTTTTATGCATTCGGTAAATCCGGTACAAGTTGTGATATTGTGATTTCAGTAAATATGATTTAAGTTTCGGTACAACATTTTAAACTCACTTAATCCGGTTAAGTTCATTCGTTAAAACTTGAATCAAATATAAATTGCACTACAAAATAACATGAGTATGAAGCATAAAGTAAATGTCATAATTAATTATGTCCATTCCATATCCATACACATAAAACTCCAAATTAAGATTTACAATCATCTGAAATAGTTTCTTGCAACGTTCAAATAAACCAAAAGTAACATGCAACTCTCAAATTGGTTTTATCAATTCTTTCTCTTCATTCTTCTCTTTTGCCCCCAATTTTTCCACCTATAAATCAATATAAAAGCAACAATAATATTAAAGACTTGGAAAAAATGACCTAAAAACAGCCTCAAAATGGGTTAAAAACAGCCTCAAAATGACCTAAAAACAGCCTCAAAATGGCCTAAAAAACAGCCCCAAATGGCCTAAAAACAGCCTCCTTAAATAGATAATGCAATATACCTCATGTTTCAAAAGCTGAATGCCGCTCAAACCGAACCAATGTTCAATCCATTGAACTCATCCGTTACACCTACAAGTGAACAACAACAAAAATGCATATCAATATCAATAAATATATATAAATAAGATAACGAATAAGTACAATTAGAGCTTATGAATGTAAAATACATACAAGTTTCAATACTCTCAAGTGCCTAAAGTGATTCATCAATTTCGATGGTTGGGGAGCTTGTAATCCAATCTTGGGCGCATACTAAACACTCCACCGATTTTGGTGTCAAAGAGCTACGGAATGGATCAATGACTCTTTTGCTTGTACTAAAAGCACACTCGGAAGCAACCAATGTCATGGGAATGGCCAAGATATCACGTGCCATCAATGCAAATGAACGGTATGTTGGAATCTTTCCTTGCCACCAAGTCAAAACATCAAAATTTTGATCATCAAGAGCTTCTGTACCATCATGTAAGTATCGATACAAATCATTCATCAATTCAACATTCTCCTTCCTCTTCAAATAGTTTGAAAATCCTTTCTTCTTCAAAGCACATTTCTCCACATTTCCAACGGAATTGCCCGAAATATCACCATCATAATGATGAACCTTACTTGAATCACTCTCCACAAGACTCATTTTCCGACTTGTAGTGATAATAGATTTGTGACATCAAACTTTTCAATTTTTCAATAAAATCAAACACTTTACACTCTTTCTACTTCAGAAAGTGTGTGATCCTTGAAAAAATATTCATTATACCAATACTCCACATATTGCAATTTATGGTGAGGGTCCAAGACAATAGCAATAACCAAACTTAAATTTAAAGAAGAAACATCATAGTACTTGTCAAATTTGGTATTCATTTTGATAGCCATGTCGCGGAAAAAAGGATCATCACTCTCTAAATACTCCAAGAGCAAGTCTTTAGGGGAAGTTACTTCATCAAAGTAAGAATTTGAAGTAAATATAATGAGAACCGGAAATACGTTTTGTTAGAAGGTAGAATTCTTCCAAAAATGTGTGCAAAGCTTTTAATGTCATCCAATCACTCTCACACATGACGCCACTCCCTTTGCTAATAACTTCCACTTTGTACATATCATCCTTATCTTCAAGACGTTCAAATGCCTTTTGATATTGCATTGCCACACCTATCATAAGGTAGGTAGAATTCCACCTGGTTTTCACATCTAGACATACACACTTTGTTGATGTTATCGTTTCTTCCGAGGCACACAGCTTAAATGTTTGCAACCTTGATGGAGAACTTCTCACATATTTCACACTCCTACGAAGTCGCTTCACTACCTCCTTGAGCTCAAGAATCCCATCCCTCACAACAAGATTGATAATGTGTGCAAAACATCTCACATGAAAAAATTCCCCACCCAACAACCCATTTCTCTTGTTAAATCTTTTTCTCAAGTCATCAACACACCTATCATTATTTTTTGCATTATCAAGGGTGATTGTTGTCAACTTTTCTAAACCCCACCCTAGAAAACATGACTCCACAACTTTAGAAATGGCCTCACCTTTATGTGGGTGTGGAAGTACACAAAAATTAATGATTTTCTTTTATAACTTCCAATTATTATTCACATAATGAGCGGTAAGACACAGATGCCCCAAATTTTGGATAGATGTCCACAAATCAGTGGTGAGGGAGACACGTGTAGCGGATGTCATAAAATAATGCTTCAATTTTGCACGTTCTTCAAGATAAATTTGCCAACAATCTTTTTTGATAGTGGGTCGGGAAACTACATGAAACCTATGATTTAACTCTTTTACAAACAACCGAAAACCCTCTTTTTCAACAAAACCAAATGGAAGTTCACAAAGAATAATCATTTTCGCAAGAGTCTTGCGAGCTATATCTTAATCAAACTTCCAACATATTTTTTGAGTTCCTTCCAATGATAAAATTGTTTGTTTATCGGTTATTTTGGATTGCGAATATTTTTTACATCTCCTTTTAAGATGATTCCACAATAAAGTAGTTCTGTTAGCAGAAGGAGCATTAAATTTTGCACCACAATGGACACAATCACAAGTACCCATATATTTACCATCAACCATATGTCTATTCATATGAGTCCAAATGAGAGAACTATCTTGGTTTGTGATAGTTTTAGTACCTCCCTTCATTCGTTTTTGACTCACTTAAGTGCTGCCCTTTCTTATTTCAACAACATCATTATTTGTTTCATCCATCGCTGACATCTAATAACAAATACAAAATATAGAGCAAATGATTATTGAGGGATAACACGAAGAAGAAGTTAATACTTAATACTTTAATACAAAAAGACATAACATGTCATGTACTACAATATAAGTTATAAGGCCAGAGAGTAGAAACATTTGGAAGTATTAGCAAAATTGATACTATTTAATCCATCCATATCATAACATAAAAGATACTATTTCTAAACCCTCTCAAAAAAATAATCCCACGTGTTTCTATAATCCGTGTTGCTAAGCCCCATTGTCCGCATTTTCAGTAACTTAGCATATTTTATCCGTTTCTGAGGGTAAAGGTCCTTCACAGACCACTTGTCAAGTTGATGTTTAGCATGTTGTTTTTTGTTAGTCCTAACACGATCAACATGATTCCATTTTACGCAATCTCCCAAATGAGCCTAAAGTTTATTTGTTGGCTCAATCTCCGGAAAACGTTGTTTACAATATATGCACTCAATATGTCCCCTTTCTCTCAATCTTTGCATAATGCTAAAAATATTCATTATTATCGTATTCCCAATTTTTTTTGGTCCATTTTCTCTTTCCCAACACCTCCGAGATTGCTATGAGCCCACAAACATTGCCTTTCAAAACCATTGTTGATTAAAACCTACAAATAAAAAAAAAGACTATAAAATCAAACTGTATAAATAAATCTTATAAATAATTATTAACTATTAACTATACATAATGTGCCCGAAATATACATATTGAATAACACAACAGCAAAAAAAAATCAAATTGATCGCAAAAAAAAAGGCCCTGCTTCTACACATCAAGCAACAGTAAAAAAACAACACATATATTAAATAACGACAGCAACATCAAAACAACAGGGATTAAGTAGTCGAAATCTCACATGCCATCAAAACAACAGGGAATAACGACAACAACATCAAAACAACATCAAAGCAGTCGAAATCTCACATGCCATCAAAAGCGCACACATAAAAGAACACACATAAGTAGCGTGTGTGTGGGAGTAGATGGCAGGGGAGTAAGTTTTTTGATCTAAGCTTTAACAGGGATTAAGTAAGTAGGGTGTGTGTTCCTGCTTGTTTGCGCGTGTGTGTCGTGTGGTTAACAATCGGAGGGGGAGGGGGAGATCGGAGATGGGAGGCCGGACGCCACTGGGGAAGACAAAGAGGGAATTTTTTTTTACCTTTTTCGTGTTTGCTCCGTGTGGTTGCTCGGCTGATTTGTTGTGGTTGTGAATGTGAGAAACATTTAGGTTTTGTCTTTTGTATTAAGAGGAATGGATGGATGAGATGGGTTTAAATGGAGGGTCTTGATAATTTAGAATATATATTTTTTTAAATATAAAATTTATTTGGTACTTGGTATAGTAACATTCGGTAAGTTTGGTATGGTATTTTGGTAGGGTAAATTTGGTAATTTCGGTACGGTACATCGGTATGGTAATTTGGTAAATCGGTTTTTTATTTCTAAAAACCAAAATCAACCAAACTTTTTGCGGTATTTTTGGTATCGGTAAAATCGGTTTTTGATATTTCATAATATGAAATCAAAACCTTTTTTTTCGGACCAAAATGGTACGGTACAGTAAAAACCGTACCGCTTCCACCCCTAGATTTTATAGATTATAGTATATATTTACAAGTATAGTTACTTGAGTCTTTTATATATACACATATTGACATGACACACCAGTTGCAATAAAAGGAAAGAATAACAGCTTAGCACAGACTTTCATAAATGTATATATATAGGCTTGGAGAGGAATATTCCCCAAAAGGTTCTAGCCTTATATGGAAGGTTCTAGCATTAGTGGGGCCATGGGTGATGTCACGTAAGGGTGACATCCTCGTTACAACACCAATGGTACCTTCTTGATCCTATAGAGCTATATATACTATCTATCTACTAAATAAAATAAGGGAAAGTGTGACTCAAGACAAAAAGAAGAGAAAAGTACAAATATCCCACTCCCATAATTATTTACATCACAATACCCCTCTTAAAAGGAGTTCACTCACCAACTCAAAGCGGGTCTTCGTCAACCCTAGTGAGTGAGGTATGGAGTCGTATGCATCTTCTTCCGCGTGTTCCTTGTCGGTGGAAAGTAGCATGACTTTCTTTTTCTTTTGGGGCTATCCGCGACAGGTGCCAAATACTCTCCACTCGTAGCCCTGTGCTCCAGTGGCCTTCCCACTCCCACGACACGCACTCGTAGCCCTGTGCTTAGTGGACTTGCCACTCCCGCGACGCACTGGACAATAGGTGTGCCACCATCTCGTCGAAGGTAATACTTAACACGAAAAGTATGTTCTATATCTATCTGTAATGTAGGAATGTCGCAGAGTTTCATCTCATAGCACATACGCGCCTGCAATCCATGGATATAACACCCATTGTTCTATTCCTCTACCTCCTGTAATGTGACTAAATTGCAAAGGAGATGGATATAATCTCGAACGAATGAAGAAAACTGTTGTAGGGCTTGAAATTCGAAAAATATATTGCACTCATAGGTCTCAGGGAGAAAAGCTCAGCAGAAGTGACGTCATGTATCATAAGTGAATGGGACTCTTGTGATTGAATAAGGTCATTCAACCACACCTTGACCAACCTTGGAGTTTGGTGGCCACCAACTTAACCCACTTGACCCTATGATGCTCTTATCCTTGTACATGAGTTAAGCCGATTAATGATTTCCTTAATCAAGATGTCCATCACACGTGGGGACATCCACCCTAATGTCTTCATATAAGCTCCTCTCCAAAAGTCGAAGTATGTGGTTCATGTATTCACTCCAGGTGATTGCGGCCCTAGGCCTGTAAACGGATCGGATTCGGACCGGATCAGGGAAATCCAATTCATATCTGTTTATGTTAAACGGATTCGGATCTGATCCGTTTATTAATCGAATCGGATCAGGCAAATCCAAATCCATATCCGTTTATATTAAACGGATTCGGATCCGATCCGATCCGTTTATCTGTTTATGTTAAACTTGATTTGCATTATTTTTATTTTCAACTCTTCATAAATTTATTTTGCAAATGTTCAAAAAAAAAAAAGATAATAAAATAAAGAACTATTATAATAAATATTTAAAATATTATTAAATACAATATATATTAATTAAAAATATTATATATATATATATATATATATATATATATATATATATATTAAAAATATTAATTGGATCGGATTATTACCGAATCGGAGTAAATGAATCCAAATCCGCTCCATTTAATAAACGGGTAATCGGATAATCGGATTTTAGGCATGATCCATATCCGCTTAAATGGATCGAATTCAGATTCGGATAAAATCCGATCGATTCTAGTTCCTTAGTCTCTTCATGATTGGATGGGTTATATATGGCTACCTTAATGGGTGCTGGACTTGTTATGCCTGAACGAGTGCAATCTCTTGTCGAGCCAGTAGGTGGTTGCCTATGTGAACACTCGGTTATAAGGTGAACCTTCTTGAAGCAAATGAAGCATGTCCGCTCAGCCATCTGGACGAAGGGATTGATGGGGGTGTGGAACTCTTAACTAGCACATTGTCAAGCAAAAGGTCGTCGGAAAGTTGCAATGCTAGGGGTATGGCTCCGAAATTGGTACCCTTAAATTACCTCACCCTAGGCTTGGCAAGAGAGTTCCTTAGCCACTGGATGTCATCCTCATCAACTGACGAGTCCCATCCAGATGCCCCGAGTCCCATAAGACGATTTCAACTTTAGCTGATCATTGATCACTCGCCCTAGGTGTGGCAAGAGAGCTTCTGAGCCACATTGGATGCCATACTCATTGACGGACGAGCCCCATCCAGCTGCTTCGAGTCCTCAAGGACCTTGAGAGACATCGGGAGGCTCATACTCATACGCGATACCCTTAAAATACCTGCGTATGACCGGAGAACAAGGTGGTGGGGGTGGACGTTAAGTATAATCGTGTAGACTACGACTGTCGTTCCATGTGAGTGATCGATTATCAACTAAAGTTGAAATGGTGGAGCACGAGTCGTGTGGGACTTGGGGCATCTGGATGGGTCTCGTTTGACGATGAGGATGATGTCCAGTAGTTCAGGAGATCTCTTGTTACGCCTAGGGTAAGGGGTAGGAAGCCCTAGGAGGAGGGCCTCGTCAGGGTACCACTGACACAATAGAGGTTGTATCTTGGTATGCGAAGGTTGGCTCCATGGAGAGAGAGGGGGATGGTTTTGTCTTTGCAATGTGTCCATGAGAAAAGGTCAACCAATTTTGCAGTTGCCAATGGCTTAGGGTGGTTTGCTGGAGGTTGCGACTAGGATGGGAGTGTTTCTGGTGACTGTTCAGTGGTTAGAAGGTGGCTGTGAGGGCATTGACCTACCCTATGAGGGTCTCTATGGATGCTTTAAGCTAAACGGTGCGGCGTTCGAGACGTGATGATTTCTTTGTAGCCATTGTAGGTGTGACGATTTAGGGTTGTGTTTACACACATTTGGAGCGAACCTCGCTCTGATTAACAATTGATGGGACACACTAGTGACCAAAAAGAAAGTACTACAACTCAATACAAACTTTCACAACTTCATTGAATTTATAAATTATGGGGGAACATGTACATATATAGACCTTGGAGGGGAATATTCCCAAAAAGGTGCTAACCCATTGAGCAAGGTTAAGGTCATAGGTGATGTCACCTAAGGGTGACATCCTCGTAACATCACCAATGGATGTTAAATAGAGTATACATATGCCCAATTCAACATAATAATCGGAAGAAAAGAAGACTTACCCGAGGTCGAAGATCAGGTATTGAGGCTCAAGCCTCTCAAGTCGTGCGGAGAACAACTTCAATTAGTAAGCCTCAAGTGAGTGAGGCGTAGCTCTCCACCTCATGGCGTTAAGCCTCGATCAATATTCAAAAAGCAATGTATATGTGTTTAAGTTGTAGCTATAATAAGCGTCGGCCCTAACATTTTGGGGGCCTAGGCGGTATTTTATGAGAGGGCCCTCTACATTGTTGTGCTTGCGCAATGCATTGTGCCTACGGTGTGTTTCTATTATCTATGACACGACCATGGCAAGACGCTTGTACATGTCCTTTTGATAATTGTTATGATACATGATAATTCTAATAATAACTGTGTTTTATAGGTTTAAATGAAAGTTTATCTTTTATTAGATATATTTTGTTTCTTATAGGGTTTATTTTGTATTTTACATGATTATTTTGCTACTCTTCGTTTTTGTTATTCTTTCAAATTTAGGAAAATGAATTGTTAAAAAAAAACTCAACATTGTTAGAAAATAGGATTGGACTTCCGAAGACTTATTCTTATGGAGCGACATGTGTCGTGCCTACATCACATCATGGATGCATTGATAACTTCTAGGAACGCTTATGTATTTTCTATGTTTAAATTTAATTGTGTATTTTATTGGATATATTTTTTAAATGTTGCGGGGCCCTTACCTCCGGAGTTTTGAATGGTCAGTAATGAACTTAATTATCAAGTAAATAATTGGGCCTAAGATAAATAAATTTAATGATTGATTTTGGGCCTCATCGATTATTTTGAGTTTATTCTTGTTTTACCTACTTAGTAATTGATTTGTGTAGTTAAGGGCCCTGCCTAAACGAGGCTTTAGGCGACCACCTATCCTACTTATGGGCAGGCGGGCATTGATAATAACCATCGTTGGTGTTTCTGTATTTACAATTGTGCACTTAGTGTTGCACCCCTAAAAATAGTCCAGCCACCATATGTGGCCAGTTTTGAATAGTAAAATTTAAAATGATCAATGTGATGTTCACAGACTTATAAATTTACCCCTAGATTAAAGTTGATACTATAGCTTATAGAGCACAATATATAACCCCTAATCTCTACCTCTTCCCCTATTTTTTTCTCTTGTATTTATGTTCCGTCTTCATGGACATGCAGTTTTTGAGCAAGTTACAAAGAATGCGGTGCATGGATTATGGGCTCGTCGTTCAAGGATTAATCTAGTTGGTGCTCATATTGATGTTTTTACGGGTGAATGGACGCAAAAGGTTTATTACCAATAACCTGATGTTATCTGTATCTAATAGTTGATTGTTCTTAGCCTGTAATAGTGTGTACAGGTTCAGGAATCTATGATGGCTAAAACAATGATGTATTAAATGTTTATTAAAAGGTTCTTATATCTGTTATTTTAGTTCTAAAGATGAATTTGCCTGTGAAAATGGCTTTCTTCTATCATCTTAAGAATATTTTGATAAATATGTTATGTTTTTATTTTCTGGACATTGGGTTATTGTTTGAGAGGTTTCTTTCTTGAAAATAGGAGTTCACTACATTTGGAGATTTCTGTAATTTTCTCTTTCTGATTATCATTTTAAAATTTTGAATTACCAAGACTCTTTTAGACTTTACTATGAATTTTGTTACCCCACCATGATTTTGGCCTATAAAATTTCAACTCTCAAGTTTCATCCCAAAACTAAGTGTGCCTTCAACTTATGTCCAAGTATTTAGGTGAATTGGCAATCATATGATAATCCTTTCAAAATCTCGAGGGACTTCCATGGCTAGAAATTACGAGGGTACCTTATTGCGACAAATCTGTCTCACTTCGTGTATTGTTCATAGTTAATGTATTTGAATGATCTCTTATATATTTCTATCTCCTTAACGTGGTGTAGTCATTTTGCCTTGACAACTATTTTCTTTGTAATCTCCTTGCTCCTATTTTTATTTATTTTTTATCCCGACTGTTGGTCAGTCCTCATCACATATATATGAGTTCTCAAGTCAAATTACTACAAAATCTTTAACGTGTTACTCATAACATGTAACTACTAATATTCATATTATGGTTATCCTTTGTGGGTTGACTAGCTACTGGTTGTAACCACAGATTTTAAGATGATTGTCTATCTATGAGGACTGTGGGACACATTTGCCCACCAAAACCCAAAGGATCCTAGCAACAGTAGTAGTTTAGCGTATTTACAGACTCCTGATATTATTTGTTAATATTGACCTCCGATGATTCACATTAATGAATTTCATATACTGCAGAAGGCCCATATGTAATACGTGATTTTTATAATATTACAATTGTATTGCTTTGTAGGATGCTGGAATAGGAACAAGTATTGACTCATTCTATGAGTATCTTCTGAAGGTCAGTTCTTAAGGAGTTGGAATTACAAAACCCCTTGTTGCTTTATAATTTATATTGGAATAATGCTAAGCCCACAAGCAACTTTATACGATTTTTTTAAAATACTATTAAGACAAACAGACGCTGCAGAATAAGCGAGAATAAGATCTGAGCCTCACTTATGAATCTTATGACGTGGTAGTCTGCCACATCAATTTGTAAAAATCGTTTGTACCATTTTTTTTGTTTGTAAGAGTAAGAGTAAAATTCCTTTTATATTTATAATGTAAAATATGTTTTGATTTGATATTTTTATATTGACATTATGACTGGTCCCAAGTGAGAGTCTTTCCTTTTGTGATTGGACTAAGATAGTGGAAAATGGATTATTCAGAGAGAGTATATATAATACCAATGCAGTCGACCATTAGTGCTCCTAAAATGGTTTTGATGTTGAATGATAAACATATTGTCTGATACCAATCTAACCTTATCATGTTTTGGTGCCGTTGTATTGTTATCACTGTATCAGCTAGACCTATATGTATTACCTATATAGGGAACACTTTCTTTTCGTTGGAGGGGGGAATTATGAAATGGAGTTGTGATTTTACCTTTTTGAAGTGTTTTGTTTCTGGTTTCATTGGTATAAGTAGAATTTAACGTTTGTTCATTAAAACCTGAAGCTGAGTTATTGAAACTAAGGGTCGTGGGTCTAAGTTTCAACCATGTTAAGAACAAATAAATTATTTCACATAAATGATAAGTGCAAAGGCCACTCCTTCATAGCAACGTTAGGGAGATATCAAGACTTCATGAAGTTTCCCCAATATGCACCACTAACAATTTTAATGTTACCCTTCTCTTTGATATGGTTCCATGACTATCATCTAAATGATCAAAGGGCAGGTTCAATGTCGGACTAGCATTAATAAAATAAAAGATGACGTGAGGGAATGGAATAAGAAGTCCACTAAGTCAAAAGATACACCTAGAATCAAAAATGAAAAGTATATTCACCACACAACCTCCGACTTCAAGAGAATACTCCTAAAAGGAACATTGGAATGTGCTTAGATGAGGAAGCCCAAAGATATGCCAAAAATTGATTCTTTCCTAAAGAAGTATCATTCATAAACATAACACGTCTTTTTTGTTTCACTGTCTTCCAATGGAGCGATTATCATTATAGAGCTTGATGCTTCATGACGGGTTAAGGCCGTAGGTTAAACTGTTGGGTCCATTGTGATTAAACAAGGAAGTAGTTGTATGAGATACATGTATTAATGCATAAAATAAATGCTAAAAATATTATATTTGTTACCATATAGAATAGTTGATTGCTTGTAAGGAATAAAAACCATGATTCTTAAAATAACTATTTGAAAGAAAAAACACTAAACATGAACGCTATCGGAACTGTAGCAATTAGCTGGATGGTAAATTTAATATAATTCTTTTATTTTGTTTTACTTTCCAATTTTATTGCTGCCTAACACACTGAACTATAAATATTAAGGTATGAAAAAGTTCTCTTTAAATCATGGAAAATAAAGAAATGGTTCTGTAGTTAATGTTTATTTTATTTTATTTATTTTAAAAGAACCACATGAGAGAACCTGATCGTTGTTGGCTGTCATAGGTTGCAAGTCATCCGGTTTAATGTTACATTAATAATAAGAACTTAAAAGGCCACTCATTGCAGAGAAACTTTAGGGAATGTGAGTTTTCGTTATTATGCCAATACAACAGATCACCGTAAATATTGTGGAATAAATAATATACGAAATCATTGAATATGAGCTTATAAAAAAAATCATAGAGTGCATTGGATGTTAAACTTCGTATGAATCTTTTATTTTATCTTACTTTTCAATTTCATTGCAACCTAAAATATCGATATGAAGAATTTTGGAAAGATGATTCATTGCAAATCCAGGGGAAAACAGACCAGGTTTGAAGCTTTGCACTAGGGGTGGCAAATGGGTGGGTTGTGGGAGGGTCACTAATGGGTCGGGTCTTAACAGGCCGGGTCCAAATACACCCAATATAACTGTCAATCATATCAATTTACCAATGTGGGTTGGGTTGTTGTGGTGGTTAAGGTTAATGCCCCGTTAGCCCTCACCTAGCTATGGATATAATAAGTTGATTGACCTGATTTTTAATACATACAATCACTTGCGAGTAGGTTTTGCTTTCTAACTAATAGAACTCTTTATATGAGATCAACTTATTTTTTTTTTTTTTTCGTATATACAAAATAATGGTTAATACTCTAGTTGAAATTTTGACCTTAAGTTCCAAAATAAGTCTTTCCCTTGTTGTATGTACAGGAGGCTGCCCTAGACAATAATAATTCATCAAAACACATAATTTAATATGAACACAAGTCATTCGAATAAATTTCCAAAGCAAATTATAATGTCATAAAAATCAGTGATGCTATATTCCTGTGAATCAAATCATGAAGTGCAAGGGAATAATAGTGAGACGGTTACTTGACTCTTGTATACATGTCACAAGAAATTACCTCTGCAATAGAATTAAATGTTTTCCAAATCCAAAAAAAGCTTCATACCCAAAATCAGAAATTGAATTAAATGTTCATATAAATCAAATCTAGGAAAATATGAATTAAGCCCTAAATTTGAGTTAAAAGAGGGGTGGGTGGGTGTTGAAAAGCCCTAAATCACCTGAGTTTAAGACAAAACCGGTGAGAAATCTGGCGAGACGAGACAATCACAATATCCGGCTTTATTATTGGTTTCATGCAGTGATTCAAAGGTTTATTGGAAGAAATCCAAATGTATAGATGCAACGAGAGAGAGAGAGAGAGAGAGAGAGAGAGAAGCGATTCTATATTCCTCGTTGCATCTATACCCAAAATTGGTGTTAAAAAGGAGGTGAAAAGCCCCAAATCACCTGAGTTTAGGACGAAACTGGTGAAAAATCCGGCGAGACGAGGCGATCACAAAATCCGGCTTCATTGTTGGTTCTATGCAGTGATTCGAAGGTTTATTGGAAGAAACCAAATGTATAGTGGGTTACGGTTTGACGCAGAGAGAGAGAGAGAGAGGGAGAGAGAGATAATGTTTCCAAATTAGAACTGTTTATTGTGTTTAATTATTGGGTCGAAGCTTTATTTGGTTAATGGGTAGCGCAATTATAACACAGCCTAACTCATTAGGCTCACCCAATAAGACCCATTTAACTAATGGGTTGGGTTTTTAAAGGACAGATTGGGTTGGTTAAATGGGTTGAGTCATCCTTAAACACCCCTACTTTGAACATTACCACCAATGGAGACTAAATTCAACAAAAATGGAAAAGTGTGAGAGAGAGAGATGTGGGGTTTTGTTTTACTTCAACTCACAAGCACTGAAGAGATCAGAGAGTGGGGGTCTATAATTTGTGCCTCAAGACAACCTGTTTTATGTGTACTAGTCCCATATGGGTCGTGCAAGAAACCTGAAAACGGTTCACAAATTTTGGTTGACTGATGGTCCAAACCGACTTTATAAAATTGGATGGTTTCCTTATAATTGTGGCCTCACGGGCTTACGCTTCGAGTGTAAACATTACGAGGACAAGTTCCACTTCTACATGCGGTCCATTATTATTATTGGGCTGTTATCCATAAACATACTTTCAATGTTTGTTATTACTATTACTGTTATTTTATTTATATTTTGTTTCCATATATTTTTTTTTTGCTCCTCTAAGCATTCACGATTTCACTTCAGGCTTACCTATTATTTGGAGATGAAGAGTATTTATTTATCTTCCAAGAAGCTTATGGAGCTGCAATGCACTACCTTTACAATGATCCTTGGTATACCATGTGTTTCATTAATACATTTACTCACCATTGTTCTAGTTTTGTTTCATTTTTGTTATACTTCATATGTGAAGTTAGAGTCCTACGACAAATGGAATTGTCAATTTTCGATATTTGTAGGTATGTGGAAGTAAATATGAATTCTGCTGCACTTGTTTGGCCATTGTTTAATAGTCTTCAGGCATTCTGGCCAGGCCTTCAGGTAATTATTAGTATGTTCTATTTTCAGTTTCATGTGTATCTGGTCCCGAGGTTACTGATTGGGGAGTAAGCAGAAACTTGTTATATTGTTTTTGGAAGGTTCTAGCTGGGGATATTGATCCTGCTATTCGAACACATAGTGCTTTCTTTAGTGTCTGGAAAAGATACGGCTTCACTCCAGAAGGTTTTAATCTTGCAACGCTTAGTGTTCAGGTATTTTAGTTACTTTTATTCCAATTTTTAAATTCCTTAAGTTTATTGACATGGACACAAATGTACAACACATATTAGGCTAAATTGGGAATTTGGAAAACTAAGAGAACGGATGGAGTAGCTCTAGAACAATAAAGTTACTAAATTGCTTGTGAGACTTACCTTCTTTCCATGGATTTCAATCGACTCCCATCATTTGTTTGCGGGAAAATGGGGCACGTGTGGAGTTAGCCAAAGAATGAAAAATAGTGTTAATTTTAATTTCTATTTTTGTTTTATGATTTGAATAAGGATTATTCCTATGAAGAATATTCTCATAATAAGTTAGGTTATTTTGGTAGATAGTAAGGGGACTTGAGGACTATTATAGTACTCTTTGCAAATAAGAATATTCTAGACCAATTAATGTCATGGGGGGACCATTCTTCGATGATCTCACCCATGACATCACATGGATACTACAATATTCGCAATATGGCAGGGTAGTTATCTCTAGAACCTTCCCCCTTCCCCTATATATATGGTGTATACTCCATTGAGAAATTCATTCAATTACTACATGATTTAGAGAAATGAGACTTAGAGTTTGAGAATTTCTTGTTAGTTGTTGTGGATGTTGTAGTTACTCTTTCGCGTCCACATCGAATTAGTATCATAGCGACGCTCCTGATGTGGTAGTTGAATAATGAATTCTAGGGGGTATGATTGGTGATATGAGTTGGGAACCCTATCACATCCCTTGTACCACCTCCACGGTGATCACTTACATGGCTTACCACCATCCACGACCATATACGTCGTTACTGATGTACTACCCCTCCCCCCTCCCCGTCTCCATATAAGACTCCAATTGGGACTCAGGTTGGTATAACCCTCGGCATTCCTCTCCTGTTCTCTATGCTAACTGACCTCATTCGCCCCTGAACTTGCTCCAGCCATCACTACCCAGTGATGATGAATGGGTAGAAATGATTAGTGTTTCGATGAACCAGGGGAGGAGTGCGATGAACTTTCTGATGATGGTGAACCAATTGAGAAGAGGGTGACGAAGAAGGGGGCACCAATGAGTCTGATGGTGGCACGACCTTCTTCAATATGCACCGATTTCGACGATGGAGCTCCTTCAATGAGTTTCATAGACCACAACCGCTCCATTTTAAGAGGCAGCCGGTCTGCTTAAAGGACCTCAAGGCCTTTACTGCCAACATCATTGAGCTTGACCTCGCCATACTGGAGGCACCCC
The DNA here is from genome assembly GCA_949130495.1 of Sambucus nigra. Classification (NCBI taxonomy): domain Eukaryota; kingdom Viridiplantae; phylum Streptophyta; class Magnoliopsida; order Dipsacales; family Adoxaceae; genus Sambucus; species Sambucus nigra. The sequence goes on from OX422209.1 coordinate 536,747,958, forward strand.
AAAATCTCACCCCAACATCCATGAAACCACAATACCACACATACCTTCCCTACGAGACCTATCCAGAGCTGACGAAGGAGATGTCAGTTACCCTTTGTCTTAACCATTGCCGCCTTATACTCAAAAGAGTCCTAGGGTTTTGTTACAATACGTCGATGGCGGCCCAACAAACCCCTGAAGTTAATATTGTTTCCTTTCCTGGAACCAAAAGAGGTGGAGATCATTGGCCATGGTCGTCGCAGAGACCCTGACAGTCGAGCCTGAATAGAGAATGAAGCTCTTTCGGTCACCATACAAGTTGAAATCATCGAGACAGAGAAAGAAGCTAATGGCGACCCAGGGCTTGATCACAGAAAGGATATCGTCGACAATGACGAATTGGGTTCTTCGAACCCTGTTGAAGGCGACAGTTGCGAGGGTCTCAAACAGAGAAGATGGGAGCCTTAGTACTTGACGTCAGCTCCATCAGAGTTGCTGGGAATATATGCTGGTGTCATCTCGCCGACAAGCAAGGGCCATGTCGAACGCAGAAGCAGTCACATGAGTGCGGCTAGGGTTTCTTTGGAAACCATAGTATGTGCTAAGGTCGAAGGAGGAATGTGGACACACGGGTTTGCAATTAATTTTGGGTTTAGTGTTACCCAAAGGTTATTTGTTTGTGAGCTTAATAAGGAGAATACAACTGCTTGTCTTAACGAAGTGGATTCTATTGTCAAGCAGAGCGAGACCCTTTTGGGCCAAGGGGCTATGGGCGTAAAGCGACTGCTATAAGTTTGGGCCCAGATTTAAACATTTGCCTAGTGACTCGTCATGTTATATGGGGATGGATTTTCTTGGGCTTGACAAATTTGGGCCTTCCCCAAAGTTGGGAGAAAAATTCAGTTTGGCCCCAAACTCGAGAAAAGCCCGATTTCTTCAATATACTTATTTTGTGGCACACGCCCGTCCAATTTTTCCTTCACGCTCGAGGACGAGCTTCTCGAAAAGAGGGGAGAGTGAAGTATGCGGGGAAAATGGGGCACACATGGAGTCAAGCTGAGAATGAATTTTTTTTTGTTAGTTGTAGTTTTTTTTTTTAATTTTATGATTGTAACAACGAATATTCCTGTAAAGAATAATCCTATAATTAGTTAGGGTATTTTAGTAGATAGTAAGGGGATTGGAGGTCTATTTTGTCAATGGAATAGACATCGGGTGAGGTCTCCCTGCTTGATTTGCTACCTATGAAGCATGAACACTCTTCCGGAAGGCATGAATCTTGTTTGACACGTGTCAGACACCCGACACGCTCTGACACACTCCCGACACGTTGGGACACGTGAGTCCCAGAGTGTCCTCTTTTTTTTTTTAGTTGGACACGTCCTGACACGCAGTGGACACGCTGGGGGACCGTAAAATAGGGCACGTGGGGTAAAATATAGAATGCTAGAAACTTAAAATGTGGTCAAAAGTTTAATTATTGAAACTATAACTAAATAACATTACAAAAAAACAAAAAAAAACGAAGTTACTTAAATGCCCTTAAAAAAACAGTTCTCTCAATAAAAAAATAACACTACGTAACTTTGTCAAATCAAAATCAAAATCAAATCCAACACAAAATCGTCACCTAGCATCAGAAACCCTAATCTCTCATCTATCTCCATCGCCACTTCTATCTCTCCCTCCTCTTCATCTCACAACCCTAACCCTCCTCCATCTCCATCACAACTTCTCTCTCTCCATCGCAGCAGCAGAAACCCTCCTCCATCGCTGCTGTCTCTAATCGCGGGTAAGTCTCCCTTTTTGCTGTTACGTTTTTTTTAATTAGTTACAAACATCCCTGTTAGCTGTCCAACTCAACTTCCCTGTTTTCTTTGCTGTTTTTCTTTCCCTTTTCTTTGCTTTTTTTTTTTGCTGTTTCTCCCTCTTTATTTTATGCAACAACAGCAAAAAAAATAAGATTAGAAACATAAAAAAAATAAAAAATAAAAGAAACAGCAAAAAAAAGTAAAGAAGCTATGCCACTGTCTTTTGTTTCATTTTTTTATTTAATATTGCCACTGTCGCGTGTCGTGTCAAAACACATATTGCGTGTCGAGTCTGTGCTTCATAGTTTGCTACTATTCGAGCTGCCAGGATGCCAAAAATGGCCATCTTTAGTGATGTCACCTATGACATCACATGGATGGTAGAATTTTCCCAATATTAGGTAGTTATATCTGGAACCTTTTCCTTTCCCCTATATGGTGTCCATCGAATTGGAAAATCCTTTCAATTACCCCATGATTTAGAGAAATGAGAAGAGTTTTAGTATTTCTTCTTATTATTAAGTTTTAGTATATATGCTTCCTCATCACATCATTTCCACTAACAGAAGATTCCCATTGCTATACATGCATCTTGTTAAATGAGGCAATGCTGACAATAGATTTTTTTTTGGGTGGGGGGAGGGGGAATCGTTCTCTCAACCTCCTATATGAGGGTTGGCCACTAGGTTTGCCCTAATGCTGACAATATACAATTTGATAAGGAGAGTAAGAGTTTATGTTACTGACTGTATAAATCATATATATCTGCATTGTTCAGTTAAGTTGTTGGGGACATGATTTTCTTGCTAGTTGGTCTTGTGTGGATGATGCCAAGGTATGTGAAGGAGGTGCTGCATTGTAAATTCCTAGATGCCATGTTTTTTATTATAGATAGATAATCATGAACATGGGTTGTACCTTGTTAATCACTTCTAACACACACACACACACACACACACACTCACATACCCTCCCCTCCTTCTCTCCCCAACACACAACACACACACATACTTTGTGTGTGTTTGTGTGTATATATATAGGAAGGCTCACCTACATCATGATGTATACATCACACCATACATCACACCTAGTTCTAGGTTCTAAGAAACCTTTTTTCCAAGTTTTTTTTATTTTTCTCTTGAAATTAACCTTCTAATCAACCCATATTCAAAAAATTAGGTCAAAATGCACTTTGACCTAATTTTTTGAACATGAGTTTATTGGGAGGTTAATTTCAAGAGAAAAATAAAAAAATTTGGAAAAAAGGTTTCTTAGAACCTAGAACTAGGTGTGATGTATGGATGATGTATAGAGCATGATGTAGGTGAGCCTTCTCTTATATATATATATTAAACATAAACTTAAGTTACATAAATCAAATTCAATATATGTTAAAATGCACGACTGATCTGAGATGCAAATTAGAAATACTGACATATAATCGAATTTATGATTGATGATCATTTTATTATATCTGGCTCCTATCCAGTGTTCTGAGATTCTCTGTTGAATTTCTTTTTCTTTTCCTTTCCTTTCTTGGTAGGCGATGATTATCTCGGGTACCACTTGGTAGAAAATCTCTTTTATTACATTGCAAACATTGATGTTTTAATCTTAATTTTTTCCAGCAAGGTCAGAAAAGCTACCCACTGCGTCCAGAATTAATAGAGAGCACATATTGGCTGTACAAAGCTACCAGGGATGCAAGGTCTGACTCATTAATTTAATCTAAAACCTTTTTTGGGTATGTGTGGGGGCTGTGTGATGTGAAGAAGAAGTTATAGGCTATTTTTAGTATTTTTAGTCATTCGTAGCATTTTTGTTATTTTCCTTATTTTGATGTATTTTCTTTTAGTAGTTGTTTGCTTGGTATTATAGAAGGTAGTATCGAAATAAACAATTAGAAGATTTACCCTGTATCCTTCTCCTCTATCAAATATTCTTTCAATTTATTTTGGGCTTCTTCTGTAAGGTGTTTTGTACACTTGTAGATTTGCAGGTCTACTTCATGTTTTGCTATTGAAGAAGACTTGCCTTTATTATTCTGTCCTTTTTTATGGCATAGTAGTAGCCTTATTGGTTTGTCTCTTTCTTCCTTTCGACTGCAATTCAACAGGAGCATCATGCAAAGGATTTTTAATCCGACGTCGACGACAAATGGGACATAAGAGGAGATATGCTCTAGTGGGATCTCGCACCGATCGATTCTCGGGTGGTTTTAAATCACCTCGTGGCGCGACTTGACGCTCTTAAGGCTCGCCTTCCTCCACTTGATGCATCCAAGAGCCGTCCTCACATCGCTCCCACCATCACCCAAAACCCTAACCCTAGCCACCAAACTGTTTCAACCCACGCTTCCGCCACTATCCCCACCCCACCTCACCCTAATGCCACCCCCATCACGACATAACCCTAATCTTCCTAATCCCTCTATGACATCACCACCACCTGTGCCACCATAAAAGCCCCAGAAAATCACACCACCCTTGCCGGATCATACGTGCCCACCGGAGGGACCATCGGAAACTTCCGAGCCACTCAAAAACTGCCGCCACTGGACAGCCATTATGGCTGCCGCCCAAGACCCCTACCCCTGCCGCATCGCAAGAACCCCAAATTTCTCAACCAAAACTTCCGAACCAACCACAAATTCATCTCCCGCAAATTCATTGCCGGAGAGGGGCTGGTCTAAAGGTTCGCAGCCCTAGGCATGTTTTCGATCCAGGAGGAATGTATTGACAAGCCCTTCCGGAAAACCGTGCTTTGTTGTTTCTTCTGACGGCGTAACAGTTAGTAGACTAAAAAAGGGGTTCCTCTTGCACCGCTTTCATTCGGCTCTGCCCAACGACTCAAGGATGAAAGATGTTTCTCGATCTGCTCAATCATGTTGTATTCTTGACAGCATATTTCATTAGTAGGATCGAACTTATTATGTGATTGACATGGTTCGCTGGGCGGGAATCACTTTCTATGAATGCACTGCTGAGTTCAGATTTTTCTGATTGAACAACAAGATTCTTGAGACGGAGGCTTGTGACGCCCCTTCATGTTACCATAAGTACAAAGTCAGCTTGATTCCTGTGTACAGCTGTGACCAAGAAGGGCTACACATAGCTTACACAGGGGCAGTTGCTTATGTCAAGGATGAACAATTGTTTTGTAACAAACTTTGAGGGAACTTTTTGGATGATAAAATTTCGGGCCCACTCTAACTTTTGATAAAATTATTTTGGGACCCCAAAATTTTTCTTTTCTTCTTCGGACACATATTTTAAATGTTTTTCATTCGGCTCCAATTTTGAAAGCTTGAGGACGAGCTTGGTTTTAAGTGGGGGAGAATGATGCGAAGAAGAAGTTATAGGCTATTTTTAGTCATTAGTGGCATTTTTGTTATTTTCCTTATTTTGATGAATTTTCTTTCAGTAGTTGTTTGCTTGGTATTATAGGAGGAAGTAATAAAGGCTTATAAGGGTATTATTGTAATTATGATCATTTCTTGGAGCCCAAGTTACTTCCACCTATAAATATTCCTTTTGCAGCTTCATTTGAGGCATTCTACTATTTTGAGATGTAATAGAGAGAGTTTTGATGAGAGTTTTTTTCATCTTATTTCCCATTTGATGCTCATTTACGTCAGCATGTGTTGGGTGGGTGGGGGGGATTATAGCTTAAACTCTCAAGCTGCGTCTTACATGAAACGTATGGCCACTGGGCCACTCAAAGCTTTGGCTGATTCAATTCAATTGAACTTCTACTGTTACCTACCTCTCTCCCCCTCTCTCTCTGCCAATCCTTATTTTCTTTATGAAATACATATATAAGTATATAAATTTAACTGAGAATACAGTTTAGTTTAATTTGTTAGGCTCATTAGCTTTATCATCCTCCCTCCGTCCCAAGTTAATATTTGCCGTTTAAAAGTCAAAACATTTTAAGACATGTCTTTACTTTCCAAATTTACCCTCCTAAAAGTGATGAATATCTTTGGATGCAAGATATGCACTTGGATAATTGTTCTCTTATAGGTATTGTTCGGATGGGTAACTTTGTAATCTCACTTAATTTTATATACGATTTTTATAAACATGACTATTAATTTGGGACAGTCTAAAAAAGAAAGCACAACTGTTAATTTGGGACGGGGAGTATATTGTATTCTTTGGGCTTGATATTGGAGGTGCTTTGCCCAAATTGTGGTCAGATTTTTTAGTATTGGATCTATTTCTGCATTTCTGTGTGGCTTGGTGTGTGAGGGGACTTTTAAGAACAAGGAGGTATCGAAGGAAGAGTTATGGGGAAAAATTGAATTCTTAGCCACCCTTTGGATTTCGACCTCAAAGCATTTCAAGGGGTTGGGCCTTTCAGTTATTATCAATGATTGGGCCGAGGCACTGATTTAATGGTTTTCGGGAGCTGCGGGTCGTGAAATTTTGTGTTATTTGCTTCTCTGAATTTAGGATTGCTCGCTGTAGGGATTGGAAGCTTGAGTGGATTGTTTGCTGCCTGATTTTGTTGATTGCTCTCTTTTGATGTTATTTCTTTTTCCTGTTTTTCTTTGCTGCCTTTTTCCTGACGGTCTTCTTGTGTGTCCAGTTATTGTACGGTATCTTTTTCTCTTTATTTATTAATAATATATGTTGTTTCTGATAAAAAAACATAAAATGCAAGCTTTAGACTTGAAAATAAATATTTTTTGCAAATATGCGAGTAACAGGCATGTTTTGCTAGAGGTCTTTGTTCCTTTTTTACGTTGTAATCAGAAAATTTCAAAAGAGACCAGTTTCAAAATGCATATAAAAGTTGAGAGAAAAACGTAGGTTGAAGAAAAATTTCAAGATAATAGGCTGCTTGTGGAAACTGTTGCAATTTGGTGAACATCTGGTCCCCCTTTTGTAATTTTTTTTATTAAATATTTCTTTTTTCCTAAAAAAACATGTAATTTTTAGATTGGCCATATCAAAATATCATTACACATCATTTGGTGTTGCAAGACTATATATGATGTGAAACGCACCGGAATTGACACAAATGAACGCACACGAATAAAATTAATAATCAAACCATTATTTCTCTCAAATCTCATAAATTTCATTAGTAATAATTCTGATTACAAAAGAGTACCAAGGGCCTTATTTATAGATAATCCTAAACTTGGGGAGCAAGTCTCCTAATTAAAAAGGGAACTACATAACCTAATTAAAATAGATAACAATTAAAAGATAAATCCTAATAATAATCTAAAAAATATCTAAAGAAATAATCTAATATCCAAGTAACTAAAATAATAATAATATTAATATTTACAATAAATATCCGGGATGCATCACTCCCCCCTTCTTCGAAAAGCTCATCCCGAGCGCTCAAGCATTGAACGTTGAAGATGCCAGACAAGTAGTGTCCTCCCCTTCTTCGAAAGCTGAACCACGCACCGTAGGGGAGATATGTGAAAGTCCATGCCACATCCATAGATACTTTGAATATTTTTTGACCCGTTTTATCTTTTATTAGGGTTGAAAAAGAATGTCTGAAACTTTTGGTGCCATAATAAAATATTTTTCAACATTTTAAAAATTGTGGGCTGTCCAAATTCTTCCACACCCCAAAATCAAAAACTTCCAACCCAAGTGGTTTCTCTCTTAAAAATAGTTCCATATCAAATAAAGACCACTTAAGCTGCCCATACTCTTCAAAAGCTTTGTTGCCCAACCTTTCACTTAAAATCCCCAACTCATCAAAGCGAACCTTAGATGCCACTTCTTCTACACAAGCCCTAGCCTTCATTTAACCCAACCGCTTTAGGCTCCAACAGGGTCGGATGGTTGTGGAAGTGGTCAACGGAGATTCGGAGGTCAGAGGTTTGACCAGTGATTTTTCAAGCTTTAACCGCCTCGTGGGTAGTCAAAATTCCACCTCTTTGAACCGTTGCATTTGCTGGATGGATTCTTGCCACCGCTCTACCCTCAAAATCTCTATTTGTTCATTCAATTTTTTTAACTGGGCTGCGAAATCAAATCCGTCTACCGCTGGTGGTGGCGCGATTGTGATGGCCAGTCTTGGAGGATTGATCGTCGCCGAGTACACGACGTACGATATGTTGCTCCGAGCGCTTGCCATAGTTTGTGGCCTTGATATACACACACGATTGACACACACTTGTGTGGAAAATCAGGAGCGAACGCAACCCTGATACCACTTTGGTGTGAAACGCAGCGGAATTGACACACATTAACACACACGAATAAAAATGGTAATCAAACCATAATTTCTCTCAAATCTCAGAAATTTCATTAATATAAATTCTTATTAGAAGAGATGGTCAAGGGCATTATTTATAGATAATCCTAAACTTGGGAGCGAGTCTCCTAATTAAAAAGGGAATTAATTAACCTAATTAAAATATATAACTAATTAAAAGATAAATCCTAATAATAATCTAAACAATATCAAAATAAATAATTTAATGTCTAAATAACTAAAATAAAAATAATATTAATATTAATGTTTTCAATAAATATTCGGGATGCATCAATATATGTGTGTGTTTTGCGTATGTGTATTTATTTCTCTTTCCTGGAAAAACAGAGATGGAAATAGGTAGCTATCATTTCGAGTCTTGAATGGGCTGCGCAGTCTGAAATTGCAACTGAGAACCAGTTGTGGTAGTCTTGGCTTTCAGTATCAGTTGAGTCATATCATTTGGCACATGAATGAATTAGCATTATTCATGATTTGGTAAACCATGGTTAGAAAATTCTATTACCCATATCTAATAAAAACTACCCTAAATGAGTTCTTAGTCGTACCTGATATACTTGTGTGTATTGATTGAGATTTGAATAGCTTAATTATAGTGTTGGGATGTGTTGGTATAACAACCTCCAGGCAACTCTTCCTGATTTCCACATCAAACATAAATATCAGGGAAGGTTAATGCAGGAAAAGAGACTAGTCATATAGCAATCAGGAAATGGGGTGGTTGTATTAAAATAGCTTTTAAGAAAGCTACGGTTAGTTAACGATGATCAGATGATTACCTCGAATATTTCTATGGGTCTATCTCTAGGGAAATAATTTTTGAGAATCGATTATGAAAATATTAAGGTCATGAGTGAATTGGGGTGACTGACTTCGTATGACAAGCCTTTTGCATGTTTTTGAAGATATTTAAATGAAAAACTCCTTGCTTAAATGTTTTTTCTTTATTAGCACTGCTTTCTCAGGTTTGCGTGGCTATGTTGATAAACTTCCATTTTCCTGATCTTTTCTGCAGATACCTTGATGCTGGACGAGACATGGTTGTCAGCTTGCAATATGGAGCCCGATGCCCTTGTGGATATTGTCATATATCAGACGTCGAGTATCACAAGCAAGAAGATCACATGGAGAGCTTTTTTCTAGCGGAGACTGTACGAACTTGTCTTTAATGAAATAATTTAAAATTTAAAATATACTCTTCCATATCCAGTTAAGAAATCCTTGTTGAGAATTCACAAATTTTAAGGAAATAATTCTTTTTCAAATTTTAGCCTCCCAACTTTATTTACACATCAGATCAACGTCACCAACATACCCTGATGTTGAGCTTCTAACTCCAAGTGATGTTGAAATTTCATGTTAATTTATTTAGTATTTTAGAAACAGGACTCTTTCAGGACAACCTCGAAAGGGAAACAAGACTCTTAATTTGGGACTAATTTGGGACGGAGGTTGTGTAATTTATTAAATTGGCTTTGAGATACTTTGTTTTCGAGCTTCCTGCTATTGTGTTCCTTCTAGAGTTCCCAAACTGCAAAAATAATATTTTTGTTTTTGGAAAATGGGCTTCCAGATGCATTTGCAATTTGTCTGGGTAAATTTGAAGTATATACATAGTTGAGACTACCATCTAGAATGTTTTGGTTAAAAGATCAATTAGGATTAGTTACTTTTGATGGTGTTGACTATTCAGTTGTTATATTGTATTTCAAAATTATTGTTTTGTTTGAATTGTTTTGTTTTCTATTATTAGCTATGCTATTCTTTTTATGTAAAGCAGCACTTCATTAATAATCTATCTACTTGTTTAGGTTAAATATTTGTGGCTTCTTTTCGACTTGGCTGCGGGTCCAGATAACCTTGTCGAAAATGGGCCATACAAGTAAGTTCTGTATGTTGTTTGTCTAATTAATTTTCAGATCCTTGCAGAAGCGAACATATCTTCTGGTTATTGGAAGTTTGATGTTGATGTGTCTATTCTTCATTTCTCAAAAAACAAAAACTGGGTACTCATTTCTACTTTCTTCCATTTTTACTGTGATTTTTTTTCCTTCTACAGATACATCTTCAGCACCGAAGGCCACTTATTGCCTGCAACTCCACAAATATCTCTAGCAGGCGAAAATTGCTTGTATTTTGGGGCATACTGTAGAAGAAGCAATTTGGGACAGGAACCCCAAACTTCAGACATCTCAAAGGCTGTGCAGGAAATTAATGGTAGTAGATTCTTTCAAAAGTCCACGACTGTCTCAGGATTGATTAAGGTCAGCATAGAGTATTGCGAAGTTTGAATCTATAGTAACTGCTTTTACTGTATTATGTTGTCTATGCACCTCGTCTTCTAATATTTTATTGGTTTACCTATACTGCTAACCTAATATGTATTAGAATCACAAGATCTGGTGGCTAAATAAATAAATTGAAAAATAACACTTGTCCTTTTTTTTTTAACCTTTAATTTGACGAAAGACGACGTCACTTGTATGATAAAACATAGAGATTATACCTTCTCGTTTTCAAGGTTAAATGAGACCTTGATCCGAATCGCATTCACAACTTGCTATTTGGGAAATGAAAAAGAAAGAAATATAGAGTGGGTAAATTCTGATCAAGTATGACCATAGTTGGCAGAGGCGAAAGGCGCACCTAGGTGCCAAGGTCCCCGTGGAGCCTAGGCACAAGGCAAGGCGCGCGCGTGATGGATGTGAGGCGCAAAGTCTATAAAACTTGCAAAAATTTTATATTTATAATGATAAAATCAATTATGATCTAAAATTTCAAATAGATAGTATAAATTCCTATTATACGCGGTAATATAGAGACACATCAGACATAGCTTATACCACCATGTAAAAAAATATATCTATATACAAAATTTATTTTACAATTTAATTATCCAATAATCAACAAAAGCAAAGTTTTTGATATATTTTAAAAAATATACTCCATTGTGTGAAGAAAAATCAAAATCAACATATAAATTTTTCTAAGATGCAACATTGTAGGAGTTTAAATTTTTATTTATTTTTGTCTAAGTAGGGACTAGTGAGAAAGATAAAATTTCACTAGGACATAAGGATTTGCATTGGTTAGTTTTAGGGTGGGAAATCATGTTCCATATTCCATTGGAAAATATGTAAAATCAGCATATCAATTGGTCCATTCTTAAATTGAGGGCGTTATCCAAAAAATATTAACGAGGCGCCCTGGTGCACAAGGCGCATGCCTTTTTAAAGGAGCTTTCCCTGAGTGAGGCAAGGCACCGATGATGCGCCTAGGTGAGCCTCGCCTAGGCACGCCTTTAACAACGAGTATAATAGTCTAATAGATATATTTTGGGCAATCACATCAAGCTTAAACTTCCTATTTGAGATAAATATAATGAAATAGTTGAGAACCTCCAATAGTAGCATGCCCTTCGTAACCTCCCTTCAAGACTTTTTTACTTTCGTATTACCAAGAGCCAACTACCCAGACTCTCTAAACATTCTCCAGCTACTGGCGTAGGACACTAACAAAGATAGGGGAAATTGGAATCCTGTAATTTTTATAAAAAAATATTAGTACTAACATCAAGTGACATTTTTTAATTAGTTCAAACTTCAAAGTATATACATTAATGGTGAAGTTTGCGACATTTATAACTTTGCCAATGACACTACACGTATTTGTGTCCAACCCATCCTCTATATCTGCTTCTTTGTATGCTAGACCTAAATACACTCTATCAAGATGTACAACTATATTTGCATCCATCCTAAAGCAAGTCACTTAGCTTTAATAAAACGCTAAATTGTGCTTCTACTAGATGCAATTTATATATTTATTGAATATTTCCTTTTTTTAGTACATAGTAAGTAGGGCAATTCTTGATGATGTATTTTTCCACCCTTTACTAGCTACATCCCTGTACAGATCTATTTAATTCCCTAAACCAAAAGGTTCACCTGAGTTTGTTAAATTTCCTTAATATTTCAGCATTCAACATTTAAACATCTTTCCAAGGTCTTCGTTATATTCATAAAATAGGTACTTAAAAATCACATTTCCTTGACATTTCTATTTGATCAAACACACCCCTGAAATTGAAGAGCCTGCATTTAGGCTGTAAAACAAACCAAGTTACTCAAGCTTGTCTCGTATATGTTTGGATAAAAGCTCGTTTGCGATCAACTCGTAAAATAAATGAGTTGAGGTTGAACATATTTTAAAGCTCATTACTTATCGAGCTCGACTCGGATTTGGATTGGTTACCTATAATCGAACTAAATAGTATAAAAAATAAAATAAAATAAAAATCAAACTGCCTGAGCTCGAATGGTGTTCAACTGCTTAGAAGCTTGTTTGAGCTCTGCTCGCGAAACAAATTGGTGACTTAATGTTCGGTACAGGTCGTTTACAACCCCACTTGCATCCCTTTAAACAAAATTCAAGGCCTTCTATAAGAGCGATACTTCGTGGAAAAAAAATTGAGTGCATCATCATGAACTGTGAGAAAAAGTAAAATAAAGTTTCTCATCGCAACATCCTTTTCACCATCTTTCTGTGTACCACCTTCTGAACTATATTTTGCTTTTTATTTCATTATGTACTAACTTTAGTACTGTACCTACCACAGGGACTTTGCCCAGGACTAACTCATGGGCAAAAGTTTGGCATATCATATGTAGCCGCAATTGATACAACCCTTGAGGATGAATCTTCAAACCAAAGGGAGAGTAGTGCGGTTCAAAGCCATTCAGTAGTGGTACTTTCTGACTCCGTTTCCAACCAATCACCAACAGATGTCCAGAATGACCGTGAAAATTACCATGAGACAAGAAACGGAGGATCAGAGAGTGACTCACCAGATAAATAAAGGTAATCTAGCCTTCAGTTCGAACATCTTGATGGAAGATAAAATGGCTGGATGCAACTCCAGAAAAATCATGGATAGCCCCGTCTCTCTTTTTTTCATGAGAAGAGAATAATTTTTTGATTGAACGGTGATTGCAAAGTCTGATCTGTTGCAACGATCCAGGGTTTTGATCAGAAGCCTAGAACATATCACGGTACTCCGCGTGGGGCCCATTTGCGTTTTGTGATTAGCTGTTTGAGCAAAAATAACATGTGAACTCGGAGCTCAAGCAGGAAAATATAGACAGGAAGAGCAATCGGTTCATTTTATAATATTATATCCTGGAACACGAATACTGGCATTTAGAAACCTTGTATGTCTCTGTATTTTATCTGAATTTTCTATAGGAGTTCTTAAAATGCAACTTAGGGGAGGGATGAGAAGGGGAGTGGGATTATGACATTCTAGAATAATGGTCAGCGAGCAAAAGTCACCGCGATCGAACAACCTTGTCTATCTGCTTTCTTTGCTCTTGGTCTTGGCAGGCAACTTTGTTGTGGGTGTGAAGAAAATATATGATTCCATTGAACATATTGCATACAAAGTGTGTGCTGATAGTTAGGTAGGTATGGTGTTAATATAGAATTCTCTGATTAAGTTATATCATGCCTGTTATTCCCTGATTTCCGTGTGACTTAACTTGGAAGTTTCTGTTCTGTATGAAGGTTGGAAGGTTTCTACATATTAGAAGTTTCTTCCTTGAATCTATCTCCATCTCTCCTTTTTTTTGCCGGAACTACCAAAAAAGACTTTCTAATGCAGAAGCACAAGTCTTGTAGGGGTATTTTGGGTATTATTATGTCCACTGGATTATTCCTTTAAAATATTCTAGTGTGCCCTTTTGCTTTTGTCATTAACCTCTTTTTTTATTTACTACTTTATTTTGAGAGATTAATGAGATGTAGAAATTGGACCATTGACTTCTAAATGTCGATGTTATTGTTGTTGCTGCATTGTTTAGATTATATCACTTTCGCTACCAACTACCCATCAAATTGGTCTTGGAGCATCGTTCGCTCTTGGGTGTGCTACCCATTCCCTTCGTCGCTTTGTAACCCCTTTAACCCAAATCCCCACTGTAAGACTTAACTCTACACCGGTTACCCCTTTTTGGGAGTGCTACCCATTCCCTCCTATGTTACACTTTTGGAGACCTATTCTTGTGATACAACGTATTTTTAAAGAATTTTAAATTACACATGTGCACGTAATTTAATTAAATCGAGAAATGAAGTGACTTAAATAAATATTAATTAACCAATAAAATGATTAATATTTATGTGTAATTATATTACTTGTGTGATAAGTAAATGAAAACATGTTAAATTATGTTACGTCGTAAATGAGTAAAAGCGAAGGGTTTTAACGGTATCTCATTCGGGACACGCGGATAGAGTCATGTCGGGATGAGATGGAAATTAAAGTTAGATAACTCAGATGGTGATTTTGAGTGCGCCAATGATTCGAAATTGGTTGAAATAGTAAAAAATAGGTACTCAGAGGGTTAAAATGGAATTTTGTGGGCTTTTTAGGCAAAACGGGAGTCGTAAAAGGGTATTCGGGTCATTTTATACACAAGGGCTCACTTAATTTCTGGATTTGGAGTGTTTAGATTTATATTTAGGTAGGGTGGATAGAAGGGGTAGTTATCCAACCATTTAAGAGGCTAGGGTTTTGAGAGAATAAAGAAAAGAGAAGAAGAGGAAGAAAAGTTGAGAGGAAAAGGATCCGGGTTGAAGATCAAGATCATCTGGGTTCAAGAACATTATCATGAGAGGAACTCAAGGAGAGAATCTCATAAATTCTTCAACCTCAAGGCAAGTGTTTAACTTGCTTTAATCTTATTGTAGTTTCAATTATTCATATAGAAATTGCTTTGAAAAGAACACAAAGTTTGTGTTGGGAGAACCATGTAAAATGTGATTTTGATTGAAGAAATCTTTGAAGAGAAATCTTATTATGTTAAACTGATTGATGTGATATAAATATAATGATAAAGATGAATTCTTGAATGAGTTAAGCAAATAAATATTGAATCTTGAACTAGGGTTTGAAACTATGCTTGAATCTTGATATAAATAGATGATCTCATGAGTTAGATTTTTTTCGGGATGATTTTTACGTAGAAATTTGTAAATTTATGGTTGAGATTGGTTTGGTGATCATATTAGGGGTTTATGTGAAGGTTAGAACTCCTAAGGTTGAAGGGAAAGGGGAGAATCCCCTCAAAAATTCGTTTGGCAGCCCAGTAGAACCGAACTGGTTCACTGGGCGGAGCGAACCAGTTCGGTCCAGGCAGCGAACCGATTCAGTTGGCTGCGCTGGTCTCCCTTGCCTTTTGTTGTTTTCGTGAACAATTTAGGGTTCGGCTTGGTTTATGAAATTCGGGAGATGGAATTTGACTTGTGACAATATAGAGGGAAGGCTAGAAAGTACCTTAGGTTAAACGAGGATGAATTCCGGGTAAGAAATTACGAGTGTACTAGGGGTGAAAGTACTCGGGTAATAATTATGAAATTGGGTTGGGATTTTGGGAAGGATTAGGCTAAGTGCTTAGGTAGAATAACATGTTAGCCACAAACGTGAAGTTAGAGAATTAATTATAAGTAAGTGAATACTTGATAAAAATCAGGAAGTCGGAATAGACTTGGGATTTGTGGGCGAGTGCTACGAGGGATTCCATGCACGTTAGCTGATTATATATATATACATATATATATATATATATATACATATAGACGCTGGATCGTATACGGACCTAGTTTACGGACCTAGTTTACGGACCGCTACCGTCCAAGAATTATCTAGGGACCGTTTTGTCTATTTAGGACCACCTTTTGGGACCGCAATGTCTTTTGTCTTATTCTAAGTTTTGGGAAATATCAATTTTTACCCCAATGCTTTCTAACGTCTTTTAAGCTTATTTTAAAGTCTAATTAATCTGGAAGTCTAATTGTAGAAGTTTCAGGGCTGCTGCTACTTCTTAAGCTTCTTCCGTCACTATCGTATTGGAATTCTGAATAGCGAGGATTATCTATATAAATAGTTTCTTCTGGAAGTCTAGAAATTGAAATAGGTTTTGCTGGAAAATATTCTAGTCTTAAATACCTTATACGGTATCGTGGATTTATCTGTCTAGTTTCTTTATATATTTGATTAACAATATTAATTATATCGTTATCTATAAATTCGTCTAAATTATTATCACCATAAGATGACAAAAATCTACGGTATGTTCTGGGGGCAGCTGTCTCTACGTTTTTAAGGAGAGGACGGATTCCTCCGGCTCTAATTAAAATAGTCTTTGTTTCAGCTAACCTTTTACGTCTAACAAATTTTAATACGTCTATACTATCCTCAAGTATCCTAGTGTATACTAGATACTTTTCAGGTCTTGACAATTCTTCTGCAAATTCTTCAGTTCTTAATTTTTGTCTAAATAGGTCACGGATTCCTGTTCTAATTATTTCTATTCTAGGTACTTCTCTTCCTAACCACTCAATGATCTGGTCTATGTATTTAAAAGTACCACCTGCATATACTAAAGCAGATTCTATAAGTTCTTTATCTTTAGGGTCTGTAAGAGTCCAGTCTTGAATTTCTCTAGTTAAGTCTAAACTTGTTTGATTAACAAAATCTAAAAAGTCTTTAGTGATTTGTAAGCTCATATAAGATTTTTCTTAAAACAATATTATGTAAAATAGTTAAGGGTTTGGTTCGAGTTATACCTTCCTTCTGGTCTGCAATATCTTTATCTTCTTCCCTTTGTCTCTTCAGTTTTGTTACTATTCTTCTCCGGTCTTGGCCTCCTACAACTCTCTCTTTATGTGTTGCACCTCAATCCACTACTTTGGCGGCTGACCCGTTTCCTGCCTGTACGCCTTCACGCCTAACGCCCACCCTGGCTAACGGCTTCACGGCAAATCGGCACCTGACGGCGGTTCACCAGTATAACACCTTGTGTGCTACACCAGAGGTTCAACACAATAGTCCTCTATGAACAGAAAGTTGGAGACAATTTGGAAAATAATAACAACTTAACATAAGAGATTTCTGGAAAAGAAAACACTTATATTGCATATCATAAGTAATTACAACTCTCCCCTCTCCCCTAACTATGAGAGGTTTACTCACTCATATACATAACATTTATTACAAGCATAGAAGTCTTGTTATCTCTCTCTCTCTCTCTAACTACTGATATCTATTACAACTCCTACTTCTCCCTTTTATAGATCAAGGGTACATGCGATGACTGGCAACCGAAAAACAAAAGTGATCCGGTTTCCCTTGAATTATTAAAGCAATATTGTCTTTATAGGCTAAGTCTTCATCTTTTGGCCATCTCGTGATAATGGAGGGACCCTCTTCCTTTTGAAAAGGTGGACAGCTGGTTAGGCGTGCCGAATCTTGATCACGAGTTGTCGTCTTTTATGCTGCAAAGTCTTTGTCTTCTTTTTGGTGGTCCCAGTGGGGCCAGGTCTCTTGACTTTCTGAAAAAGCATGGATTAGGTAAATGATTCTTCCGTCTTTATTAATTCAGCCACCACTGAGGGGCCCTTCTTTGTCGTGTCTGTGTCTTCTTCTGCCTTGTCTTGATTTGGGAGGGTATTATTGAAAAATTCATCAATAAGGCCTACCGTTCTGAGGCTGGCTGGCAAAGCTATCTCCACCATGTCTTTAGATTCTTTCTTGAGCCTTCCGTTGAATGGCTCATCAGCTTGGATTATCAAGTCTTCTTTGTGGTAGGCAGTGTACCACCTGTCTTCTCCTGTTAATAATTCCATGATCTCAATTGTTTCCATTGCCTGGGCGATCTGGAGTTTGGACTTATCAACAATTAAATCTTTAGTTTCGTCTTCAGATAGGATCTCAATGTCTTCAAATGTATAGTTAGAAAATCTAACAAGTCTAAGTCCTTCCACCCTCATTCCTCCGCAGGAACTTGGAGCAATCTGATAGATTCTAGCAAATAAAGGAAGGAAATCTTCTACCTTTTTAACATACTCGTGGACAATCTTTCCAAGAGCAACAGAGTCTTCAATGTCTTTTATTTGAACGAGTCCAATGAACCCGTGGTCTGCAAGAGTTATATGTGCCATTTCTGATTTTCCAAAAAGATATATTTTTGGAACGTCTTTGAAGAAACCTTTAATTATTAAGGCATCTCCACATATTCCTGATAATAACATATTAAAATGATCAATAATGTTATTAGATTCTGTTTTAAAGTCTTCAGTTAATGGAAGATTATTATGACCAAATGGTATAATAATCTTAGTCTTAAAAGTCTTTTTCTGATAACAAAAATTATCAATGGGTCTAGCTTTGGAGGTTTCTCCAAGAGTCTGAGCATAAGTCTGATTCTGAGGTCTAGGCACAATATTACCACTAAGTTGGGTAACTGCGAGTCTTTGGGTTCTCATAAATCTGGCAATAGCTACCAAATTTTGTTTGAACTCAATCCAAAGTCTATTCTTTACGTTCCACCATATGGCATCTACAAGAGTATTTTCGTCTTCTGAGAATTCTCGTCTAAATTTGATCAAGTCTGGATATCTTTGATCGGGTCTATATTGGGGGAAATACATCTTCCCAATGAGTCTATTTTGAGAAATAATCTCTTGTCTAGATTTTCCAGGAGGAACTAAGATATCATCAAAGTTCTCTAGGATTGGTCTTTCTTGAGAGTCTTGAATATGAGTCTGTCTTTGCGTTACACCAGCATTTGGTCTTATGCGTCTAAGATAGTCTGCAACATCGTCTTTGTTCAGTCTATTTGTTCCAGAGGAACTCATGTCTTCTAAGTCTTCTGTTTGCAACATAAAACATGAAATTATATTAGTGTTAGCAAACATTGGCTCTCTTGATATAATATCTGGGATGGTATTTTTACTTCCCTTAATATGAATAACAGAGAAGTCATAACCATTAAGCAATTGCTGCCATCTAATAAGTCTATTAGTTCTTGATTTAGATAAATCTAAGTCTCTGAATTTTACTGCATAAGAAGAGTCTGTATAAACAGTAAAATGTTTAGGTCTAAGAAATAACATATATTTTTCTATTGCCCTTACTATTGCTAAAACTTCTTTTTCATGGGCGATATATCTTGTTTCTGGGTCTGTGAAAGTTCCAGAACTATGTCTACATAATTTCTTCTTTTTTGTCTGATGATCAATGGCAAAGTATACTGCTCCCCATTGCTTATCAGAGGCATCTGTTTCTACTATGAACTGGTCTTCTGCATTAGGCAGCTCAAGTAAAGGAATGTTTTTGACTGCATCTTTAATTTGTCTTATTACTTTAAAATCGTCTTCAGTCCAATAAAAGGGATTAGTTTTGTCTGTTCCTTTTAATTTGGATGTTAAGCTTTGTCTTTTTGAAGCAAGATCTTTAATAAAGTCTGCAGCACAATTAAGCAATCCTAAAAATGACTGTAATTGTTTTCTATCTTTGAGTTGGTCTGGAAACTCAAGGATCTTTTTAGTTATGTGTTCTGCCAAGGATAATTTTCCTTTATTAATATGCATTCCCACAAAGTCTATCTCAGTCTGAAATAATTGCATTTTCCTTTCGGAAATAACAATACCATGTTTGTCTAATTCTAGAATAATCTTTTTAAGATGGTCTACATGCTCTATCTCAGTCTTACTGGCTACAAGAATATCATCTATGTAGACAAGACAAAATTCTGAATAAGGTCTAAATATATTATCCATTCTTCTTTGGAAAACTTGAGGAGCATTCAAGTATCCAAATGGTATGACTAGCCATTCGTATTTTCCTTGGGGCACACTAAAGGCTGTCCAAGTAATACTGTCTGGATGCATCTTAATTTGCCAGAAGCCTGATTTGCAATCAAACTTACTGAATATTATTCTATCTTCTATTAAATTTATCAAATTATTCTTGTCTGGTATTTTATAAGAATCAAATTCACAATTCTTATTTAATTGTCTATAATCTATGACCATGCGTCTTTTTCCTCTTTTTCGTTCAGATTCATTTTGAACATAGAAGGCTAAGCTATTATGTCTACTTTTACTTTCTCTAATAATGCCTAACTTAAGCATTTCGTCTATGTCTTTCTTGAATTCTTCTCTATCTTCTTGTGAGTACCCTTTCTTATAGGTTCCTCCATTAACAGTGGCGTCTGGGTTAATAGGGATGATCTCACAATAGCTTTGGTCTTTATCCCACTTAGCGATGGGATTTTCTCCTAAGGTAGGCTCAGCTAGTTGCCTAATCTTTTCCTTTTCTACTTCGATATCCATTTTCTTCTGTTTGGATATGGCTTGAATCTGCAATAAGGTCTGCTGGGCTTGATCTAAAATGTCTTGTTGTATAAGCGCTATTTGCTTATAACACTTTTGGTCTGGACACTTACACTCTTTTTGTAAGGGTTTAGTTATTTCTAAGGCTTCTTGTTGGGTTGTAGGTCTAGGTCCACCATGCTCAGCTGAAGAACTCTGATGTTTTATGGGTCTATAATTGGGTTTGACCTGCATAAGGTCAAAGGCAGTCTTATGATCTATTAGAGGAGCTTTAATATTAAATTCCTCTTGGTCACTAATTAAGATCTTATCATTATACTGGGTATAAGGATGATATTTACTAATAAAGTCTTGTCCTAAAATAAGGTTTCCTGTGAAACTAGGACGAGGATCCATTATCCAAAACCGATGATTAACGGTTTTGTTGGTCTGATTTCCTAATTTAAAATAAATAGGAATAGTCTGGAAATATAAGGTAAATGGATCTCCATTAGCCACTTTACCATAGATTTCTTGAGTACTTTCTAAAAAGTAGTCTTCAGGGAAGGCATTAGCCTTACAAATACTCTGAGAGCACCCTGTATCTATAAAAGCTGAAAGTCTTTTAGGATAGTCTTTATGTTGAACAAATAATTCTACAAAACAAGCATGTGGTTTAGTAGAAATTCCTAAGTTAGTCTTTTCTAAAATAGATATTCCTTTCTGGGGTTTATCTATAAGATCTAAGGGTATTTGTTCTTCTGAACTATCATCAGAATGGTATTCGTCTAAGTCATAGGAAATTCCTTTTCCTTTGAAGTCTTCATTTTCTTGCAATCTTTTGGCTATATGCCTATCAATGTCTTGATAATAGGTTTTAATATCTAAGTCTATTTGAGTTTCATACTGGCTAGTATAAATTGCTCTAAATCTAGTTCTCCAACAGTCTTCATGGTAGTGTAGTTGACAAACAATACAAACCATAAATAATTCTGTTTGTATAGTCTCAAAACATTCTACACATTTAAAGTCTTTTTTGCAACATTTCATCTCCAACGTGCAGTAATGTCTTTCATCAAAGTAACATCTAGGTATATAGGTTAGTAGCTCTGGATTACTAACAGTCCATCTTTTCTTTAGAAAGGGGCTTAATATACATTTATACCAAGCGTCTTCAAAGTCTATATATTCATTATCTAGATCGCCTAGATCAGTCTGCATCATATATAAGTCTAAGGTATCCTGAGAGTCTTCATACTCATCAGTATCACTATAGTCTTCTGAATCACTGTCTGTGTAAACACTATAGATACTAGTGTTATCATCATCTTCTATGTCTGATATTTCTATAGCATATAGGATATCTAATTCTTGTTGATCTGCATAGTCTAATATTGTATTAATAATCTTAATACTTTCTTTATCTTTCTTATTAGGGCAGTCTTTAGCAAAGTGTCCTTCTTTGCCGCAAGTCCAACACTCTTTGGTGGCGGTCTTAGATTGAGCTACGTCTTTTTCCTTCCTATAATTAGGAACCTTCTTATACTTACTAGTATTCTTCTTAAAGTATCTTCTTTGATTAAATCTATTTTTCTTAGTCTTAGGATTCTTTTCCCTAAAGGTAGTAGATTGTCTAAATTTGTATTTCTTTGGAAATCCTAGAGGTCTAGTCTTAAACTTCCTATGTTTCCATTCTACTTTCTTTTTGAATTTCTTAGATTCACTTCCACATCCCCATTGGATTGGAGCAATGTCTCTTTCGTCTTTGATTGGAGGGATCTGCTTGAAAGTTTCTTCTATTAACTTTCCTTGGGTTATATTACGTCTCTTTGATATGATATAGTCTTTGGCGAAATTGATTCTTTCACCAAGGGAGTTATTCTTAACTCCAGATACTCCTGGCCAATTCCTATATTCATTAATTAGGATTTGTCCTATGGCTGGTATCTTTCTAAAGTATTCATCCTTTAAGGTCTCTCCAAATTCTTTAATTTGGTAATATAGCTGCTCGTAATTATTGCTATATTCATTTATCTTATCTAACTTGCAAATGCTAAGGAGGGCTAACTTAGTTTTTGCTAAGTCTTGTTCATTGATCTGAGCTAGATGTCCGGCTCCAATGAATTCTGCAGTGAACAATTGAATATATTCTTCAATTGATCGTTCTTCTAGGTTTTCCTTTATCTTCTCAATCTTAACTAAGGAGTCTTCATCTGTAGCTTTTCTTAAGCTATCTAAGTAGTCTTTTGCAATTCCTCTAATGGATTGCTCAGCGTACTGCTTACATGAACTTGCATCCCATTGTTCATTAGATGCAAAACACATGTTCATCTGATTACGCCATTCGTCTAAGGCTTTCTTCCTATCTTGCACATTGTCTAGGTTGAGGTATATACCTACTGGATTTATGGCTTGGCTTGCCATAGTCTTGACGGGAGTGAAACTCTTGTCACTAGTTGGGAAGTCTTTTATATAATCAGGTTTAGTCTTTACTACGGTGCTAGAGTATATAGGAATATTTATTCCTATAGGTTTACTAAAAAGTCTAGGAGCATCTTCTAGCCTACTACTACTTCCTATCTCTTTTTTACTAGGTTCTACTTGTGTAGCTGGCATTAGTCTTTGTTCTCCTTCTTCTATTAGTCTTAAGTTTCTAAGAAGTTCTTTAGTGTTCTTAGACTCTTTTAATTTTAATATGCGTTCTTGAGCTATCATATTAAATCTTTCTCTTTCTTGAAACCTAACAGAATGACTTTTCTTAAGGTTATCTTTAAAGGTCTTCATATCCAATTCTGAGGGATCATGTCCAAAGTTTTGGATCCTAGCTTTTTCTTTAACTAAGTCTTTTTGTTCAAATGATCTTCTAGGTCTAATTATCGGAGCTTGTCTAAGTAAACTATCACTAGTCTTACTACTACATTCTCCTTCTGAAGGATCATTGATTATGGCTTCTCCCATATTCCTGAATCTAATTTCTTCGGTCTGGATATTCTTATTGACAATCTTAGGGGGACCAAACTGGATGGTAACATTTCCAGTGACGTCGTCTTGATTAATAAACAAGGGTTTATTTTGTATAGTCTTAGTTTCTTGAAATTCTGGCAATTGCCACAGAGTCTTAGCTTTCTCTTTCATAGGTCCAGTATTCCTAATACTGTAAGTATGATTATAGTCTGATACATTGGTTCTAACTAAGATTTCTTCATTAAGTCTACCGCTAGGAATTCCCGATTGCATTCCTTCATAAGGAAATTGGGAGAACTTCACATAGCTTTGAAATTCTATGTTTATATTAGCGTCTGGGATAATATAGTCTTCATAACCACTAGCATATAAGATTAACTTAAAATGCTTGGATGTGTCTACGGTTACTGTAAATGCCGGAATGACATTAAAGTATCCTATGTTGTCTGACATTTCTAATTGGGCTATTCCAATAAGACTCTTCTCAAAGTCTTTCCATCTTTTGTCTACTAAACAGCATAATATGTTAATATTATTCTGGGGTCTATGTAATCCTTGGATTCTTGCTTGAAAGAGTCCAAAGGTTAGGAATTGGAACTTCCTATCAGTTCCTCTAGATCTAAGCCATTCTGAGTCAAATACTTGGAGCTCAGTATAGGATTTGTCTAACACATGATTTCTACAATGGTAGGTCATGTTATAATTGGGAGTCTTAGGAGTGGCACCTTCTTTAAACAAGTCTATATATCTAATGGCTGGAAGTTGTCCATTATGGATGGAATCTTCTACGATCTTCCAGTCCACTTCACCCCATTCTTTCCATTGGAGAGGATTGGTGAAATTTCTTTCTTTCCACCATGTCCAAACATTGGAGGATGAATCCTTAAGTCTTTGGAGCATATGATTACTCTGTCTAATATTTGGGATAGAGCTGGCTACCTTGCTAGTCTTATCTAATCCGTCATTTATGACTCGTCTACCTATGGTATTCCTTTCTTTGGCTTCTATGGGAAGGGATTCTTTAAACTTACAAGTGGTTACCTGTTTTTGTTCAAGTCTTTTTTCAATTCTTTCTAAGAAGTCTGAATAATCTGTTTGTCTTTTTACCTGATTAAGGATTTCTTCTTTAAAATTCTTATTCTCTTTTCTAATCTTTTCAGAAGTTTCTTCACTATGTCTAGCTAGAGAATTAACGATGGTTTTACCAACGTTAGTGATATAGTCTTTTACTTCATTATCTTTTTCTAGTTGTTGCATAGTTCTAACTTCTATGGCTTCTACAGTCTTTTCCATTTTATCTAACCTAGTTAGAATAAAAGGAGAGTCTATTTCTGCTTGGGATGGTTTATTATATACGGTCTTAATTCCGTTTATAATTTCACTGTATTTTTCTTCTACTTGGGCCATGTCTAGTCTAAGTTCATTAATAATGCTATCCATTTTAGATAGATTATGTCTTTCCATATTATTAAGGTAATTTGCTAAATTCTGTTGGAATTTAACAAAGTCTGTGTAGAAGGTAGTTAATCCTTCTGTTTTAGCCTTTAAGTCTAAATGCAAGTCTTTAACAAAGCTACTATTATAGTCTTGGGTAGCTGCTATAGATGTAGAAATTAAATTTAGTCTTTCTAATATAAATCTAGTTGCCTTAGCTGCGTTGGCAATCTCATTTTCATTTATCTTGTAATAAAATCTATCATCGTTTATCTTTTCTAAAATTCTTTGATAGAATTCGGATAAAGTCTGAATGGAGAGGTCTTTTAATACCTCATTCCAATCTGATCTAACTATCTCCATTAGGAAGATAACTATCAAGTCTAGGGATAAGCTTAGCTTGTTCTTTAGTAAGTTTAATTAACTCACTGTCTTGATTTTTAATTAAAGTCTTAATTTCTAGAAAGTCTTTGTTAAGGACTTCTATATGATTAGTCTTAATATTTATATCGTGTAACACGTGTACTAAGTCTATTGGGATTTGATTATCTATGTCTAATAATCTTGTAGAGATATTTTTGATCTCTGTTTCTAAGGTATGAGTGTCTTTTATTAATTGTCTTAATATAAGCAATATACACTTATTTTGGTCTATTATGCTATTAATAGCACTAGCAGTAACTTGTCTACTATCTGCGTGTTTGGCTGGGATATGTTCAATGTGTGAACAACCGTCTATGTGTGTGGTTAAACAACCTTCTGAGTCTAAATCAGTTATGGGTATAGGTTGGTAGTCTGGGTTGGTTCCAAAAATATCTTGGTAAATGCGAGGGATAAATCCCAAGGGCATTAAAGTCTTTTTTTATCGTATGTCTAAAAGGAACGTCTTATGGCTCTGATACCAGAATTAGGGTTTTGGTCGGAATTTGGTGAGGTTCTAAAATCTTAAAAGTCTTGATACCGGCTTTGGGTCTAAATTATAAATCTTCTAATTATATAGTCTTAAACTAAGGTTTTAGTATAAGACAAGAGGGGGACCATCTACAGTAAATAACAAAAGTCTTTGGGACCACGGGGGACCACTTTCGGGATAAGGACAAAAGTCCGCACGGGAAGTCCGCACCTGAGCCTGGGTCTATACATATATATATATATATACATATATATATATATATATATATATATATATATATATATATACATATATATATATATACATATATACATATATATACATATATACATATACATATATATACATATATACATATATATATATATATATACATATATGTATATATATGTATATGTATATATGTATATATATGTATATATATATATATATATGTATATATATATATATGTGTGTGTGTGTGTGTGTGTGTGATTGATTTATATATGAACATCTGTGATTGGTTTATATATGAACATACCTACTCTAGTTATACTATCGTTGGAGGTTGCGCGTAGTGGGCGGTCCACCCTGGCATGACCAGCGGGTGTTGGGTCGCTTCCCAGGGCATAGGACTATTGCATGATCACTGCAAGTGAGTTTCGAGTCTGGTTGGGGTAATGTGGTGTGGTTATAAACCACGAATGTATGTCTATGACCGCCTCCAGTTTATGTGTTTACGATTTGGGATTGGTGGTGAAATTTCGGTCCGGTGGTCGAGGTGTGATACGTGACATACCTTAAGCCTGATAGCATATTAGGGAATGCATCCAGGATGACAGCTCATGAACGCTATGTATATAAGTATAATAGAGTGTTATATGTATATGTGGACTCAAATGATTGTGTGAAACATTATATTATAACTAGCGTGTAGTTACGTTGTCTATGTGATGGTATGAATATAATTGTAAAATAATGCATTATAGCTTATGTGATAGCTACGTGATAAATAAAGTAAAGCTAAATATGTGTAGTACAATTGGGCTAGAGGTTAAGCGTAGCGAACAATGTTAAGAATGACTAGACTAGTTAGGCGGGGTAGCATAACTAGAAAATTAAAATACATACGTTAGGTGTGCACTATAGATGAGGGGCGAGGATAATCTCATGTGAGTGCGGCACCAGATGGACATGAATAATTTTTCTACATATTTATTAATGAATTTAAATACTTGCAAATGGTTTTAAAATGTTTTGGGCGCCGAACCGTATTAAAAATATTTTCAAAACCTTTTAGGTGCTAAGCCACATGGACGCCAGGGTTAGCTTATCATTCCAGTCAGACGATGTTGTAGCAGCTATGGATGTATGCAGGAATTGCTTAGACGCCTCTTTCCATTCTATCTAGTTAGGATGATTGTTCCAGTATTTCTTTTGGGAATGTCGCCCACAATTGGATAACTTTTATCATTAGACTTTGTTTATATTATTTCACTTAGTTATTGGATTATTGTACTTGGGTTTTACCAAGAGTTTATTCGGTTAATTATTTAATTATGCTATTAATACTTTTGAAGTTTTTGTGGTTGTGGTGAATGTTTATCTTATATGGTTTAACGATTTAATAAAGCATGTCAATAAGTTTTTTAAAAAAAAATTGACACCGGGCTTAATAGTTTATTAGTAATTAATTGGTTTTAGACAGTGATGCTAAGAATGAACCAGACTGAGATTCCTGTTTTATTTTAGTAGAAGATTGACCACCCGTTATTAAAATAGGCGGGGTATCACAGATGGTATCAGAGCATCAGGTTATAGTGTCCTTAGGATCTGTGCGGGCTCACTACGTTTTTAGCATTGTGATTCTTTGATGTAAAGCCCTATGCTTAGGATTTTTTTATTAATATTGCGCTTTTACGTTCCTATGCTATTGTATATAATCGAAGTGAATCTCATACGAATTAAGTTTGGTTTCAGATGCCAAACCAATCTCATACGTTAATAAGTTTTTTTAAAAAAAATTTGACACCGGGCTTAATAGTTTATTAGTAATTAATTGGTTTTAGACAGTGATGCTAAGAATGAACCAGGCTGAGATTCCTGTTTTATTTTAGTAGAAGATTGACCACCCGCTATTAGAATAGGCGGGGTATCACAGATGGTATCAGAGCATTAGGTTATAGTGTCCTTAGGATCTGTGCGGACTCGCTACGTTTTTAGCATTGTGATTCTTTGATGTAAAGCCCTATGCTTGGGATTTTTTATTAATATTGGGCTTTTACGTTCCTCTGCTATTGTATATAATCGAAGTGAATCTCATATGAATTATGGTTGGTTTCAGATGCAAAACAACAAAAGAGGACGACCAGCTCGGGGCGCAAGGAGGGCCACAGGAGGAGAGGCTCAGTCGGAGCCGCAGGTTGCACAGGGGACGGTGACGGCTGCAGAGGTTGCCATCATTGGTGCACAAGAAGTTAATGCCGTGATGAATGCCAAGGCGCAACAGTTTTCCTAGGCATAACCACAACAACCAGTGGCCCCAGTCGTACATGCCCACTCAGTGCCATCAGTGTGGGAGAGAGTTAGAGAGGCCTTCCAGAAGGGCCATTCATCGGAGTTTTAGGGGCGGCCAGATGTTGTTGCCGCCAGCTAATAGAATAAAGACATCCAGCAGCATCTACGTATGGTTGAGTGCAGTGACACTCAAAAACAGATTTTGGCTAACTTTAAGCTTGAGGGAGTAGTGTTGTAGTGGTGGGAGTCAGTCACCATATATGAGAAGAGAGATACTATGACCATCGGGGAGTTTTGGGTGCGATTTGACCGTAAATACTTTCCATCAGCAGTTCAGACGGAGATGAGGAGGAGATTCCTTGACCTTTCACAAGAGGGGCGAACTGTGGATGAGTACGAGGAGGAAATTACGCGCCGACGAACTTTGTGCCAGACGAGGTGAATACAGAGAGAAGAGAGTCCTTAAGTTTATTGATATACTCACTTGGAGGATTTGCCAGCATTTGTTAGGGAATACGGCATTACAGACCTACACCGAGGTCATAAATGCCGTGTTGCTCTATTGTCAAGATTATCGCTTCCACCTGAGGGGAGCAAAGAGAGTCGAAGAGTCTAATTAACAAGTTAAGATCGGGGGTAGTGGTGCCAGCGGAGCGCAACAATAGCAACAGAGGCAGAGTGAGCGATATTCCCAGTAGAGGGACTCGACTAAGAGATTTAGGCCGGGTAATGGTAGTTACAGTCAGGGCGATTACGATCAGCATCATACTCCGCAGGGACAGAAAAACTAGATTGAAGGCCAGTAGGGTCGCGGATATTAGGGCTAGAGACAAGGGCCGTCTCTTCAGGGTCAGCAGGGACAAAGGCAGGCAAATTTCACAAGGAGGTGTTTCGTATGTGGGCAGCAGGGCCACATGCGATGTGCATATCCGAGCAGGGCAAGGGGTCAGGAGTAGGGTGCCCAGCAGGGGGAATAATTGCAGCATCTTCCAACCCCACCAACAGTTCCAGCATTACCGCCTTCACAGGGGTAGGGGCAGTTTGGGCATGTGAATCACGTCCGTGGATCAGTTTTACAGCTAGAGTCGTTAGCAATTGAGGGTATGTTTTCTTATCCATGGACACATGGGGCAGGTTCTGGGTGACACGTGAGCGTCATGTTCTTTTGTTTATACTAGATTCACGCGTGAGATGGATTTAGTATATAAAGCGTCAGTTGTTATTATGAGTGTATTTTTACCATTGGATAGCGGGGCTCTTTCCGTTTCATCTGCGGGGGAGTGGGTGCGGATATTGGGAGGTCATGTTTTAGTTGATTTGCTCATTTTAGAGATTTATGAGTCTGATGTTATCCTGGATATGGACTGGTTAGTGACGTGTAGAGTAATGGTGGACTGTTACAATAAGGCTATCGTGTTCGCTATTCCAAGGATGTGTTTATTTCGCGATGTCTCGTAATGAATGAAAGTCGAGCACACGTATATACTATTTTGGGAAGGAGACTTCAGAGAGCATAGTAGTCTCGTCATATTCGATCCTTGTGTTTAGGTACTTTATTGATGTGATTCAGGGGATGTCGGGTTTATCGCTGAGCCGAGAGATTGAGTTCGTTATTGACTTAGCGCTGGGGACTTGATAGTGAGGACATTGTACTATACAACTCCTTTAGAGTTGTGGGAGTTGGGAATTTGATTTATTGACTTTCGGGGACAAGATTTTTAGTGTCCCGGTAATATGTCTTGGGCCTACGGGTCTCGATAACCGACCAAACTAGATAGTAGTGTATCGGGGGGTTCCTTGTTTGGATTTCACTTGCGAGATATCCCACGCATGAAACTTAGTGTCGGGAGTTGAGAGACATTTGGGAGCTAGGGCATTGGTTTGCTACATTAGTCATTACATGTTTATAGATATAACATTATGAGAAGAAATCTATTATATAATTTAGGCCAGCGAGGCCAAGTAGTATTGTGAAGAGAGCACTGGGGAACGTTTCCACAACTCATTTATAAATGGGGTAATTTAAGAAAGATCGAGCCGCGATTAGTAGGATAATCGAGTATACCATTACTGTATGATCATGCAAGGCATATGAGGTTCGATTTTGATGTATGTAGGTTACATTGGTGGTATTTGTGCGTGTATGCAGGGGTGTAGGGTGTATGGGTGCCCTCGTCAGTTCAATATTCAGTATCATCTGAGATAAGGTAACATGGAGGTAAATAAGTTGAGTTGTATGCCTGTAGGGCAGTTAGCAGTAGATTTGGAATGGTGAGCTGGACTGAACTTCATTATGGGAATTAAAATATTTTGAGCATTTATAGGAGGGAGAACTATCACACCCGAGATTGGTTAAGGGTTTGTGAAGACACATGCAAGGGATCCTTCTTGCCAAGAAAGGGTCCAACAATTCTGGAAGGTAGAGTGGAGTCGTACTCAGTTAGTTTTGAGGGTGGCTTATGCATCAATAGGAGGTTGATTGTCAGGACCAGGAGGACCTATCAAGTGAGTGATTATGGAGCAGACCAAGGGGTTACAATTTTTGGTGTACCTATAAATATGTACCATATAATGTTGGATAGAGCACGTGTGGGTCGGTGTGGAGCGAAACATAGCGAAGGTAGTCTCTAGGGGCATTACTCGTTAGGTGGAGAAGGTTGATCCTAGGCGATCAACCAAAGGTTTGCAATGATTAAAGGTTCGAGTGAGGGAATGGGAGTGTCTACTGATGGATTTTATTTTGGGTTACCAACGTCGCGGAGGGGTCAAAATTCCCTATGGATCATTGGGATCGGTTGACCGAGGTGGAGCAGTTCTTACTAGTTCAGGTGAATTACATGATCGGGCAGAATGCCCAATATTTCACGGCATAGTAGAGTGAGCCGTCACGAGGTTCTTCCCAATATTGTTGTAGATAAAAATAAGATCTTTGTGTTCCACTTCCGACAGAGTTTCTAGGAGGCAATGGAAACATAACTGCGTTTGAGTAAGGCGTATCACCCGCAGACTGATGGGCAGACGAGAATGGTGACGAAGATGTTAGAGGATATGCCGAGAATGTATATTTTGGACTTTAAGCGTAGTAATCGAAGATTTTTGAATTTTTACATGAGTGGTCAGGTGTTACGGAGGATATCTCCCATGAATGGAATGATGCGATTTGAAAAGAAGGGAAGTTGGCGCCTAGGTATGTGGGGCATTCCTACAGTATCAGAGCGTAGGGTCGGTGGTGTATATGATCGTCTTACTGGAATAATTGCAGCGGGATCACGATGCGTTTCGTGTTCCATCATCAAGGAGGTATCTCAGGGATGACATGGTATATCGTCGTATAACTTTAGAGAAGATCGACTTGCAGCCGGATATTCTTACGAGGAGAGACGTGTCGCCATGTTGGGCCATAGTGAATAGGACTTTGGTCAAAATGGTATCGTTTGTGCGTATACAGTGCGAACACCACAATGTTTTCGTAAGTCGATTTGGGAGTGTGAGGATGACATGCGGGAAAAGCATCCGTAGCTCTTCGTTCCAGGTATGTTTGAATTTAGAGGAAAAACTTCCGTTGTTAGGGAGAAGTATGTAACACCCTGTATTTTTAAAGAATTTTACCATTAGTGCATATACAGTGGGGACACCGCAATGTTGTCGTAAGTCAATTTGGGAGCTTGAGGATGACATGCGGGAAAAGCATCCGGAGATCTTCGAACCAAGTATGTCTGAATTTGGAGAACGAAATTCCATTGTTAGGGGAAAGTATGTAACACCCCGTATTTTTAAAGCATTTCAAATTGCACGTGTGCACATAATTTAATTAAATCGGGAAATAAATTGACTTAAATAAATATTAATTAGCAAATAAAAGGATTACTATTTATGAGTAATTATATGTACTTGTGTGATAAGTAAATGAAAAAATGTTAAATTATGTTATGTCGTGAGTAAAAGCAACGAGTTTCACGGTATCTCATTCAGGATACGCGGATAGAGTCGTGTTGGGCATGAGATGGAAATTAATGTTAGATAACTCAAATGGTGATTTTGAGTGCGTCAATGGTCCAGAATGGGTTGAAACAGTCAGTAATAGGTACCCAAGGGGTTATATTAGAGTTTCGAGGGTTTTTTAGGCTAAACGGGAGCCGTAAAAGGGCATTTGAGTCATTTTACACATAAGGGCTGACATAATTTCAGGATTTGGAGTGTTCAGGTTTATATTTAGGTAAGGTGGATAGAAGGGCAGCTATCCAACCATTCAAGTGGCTAGGGTTTTGAGAGGAGAGAAAAGAAATAAAGAAAAGGGAGAAAAGTGAAGAGGAAAGGGATATGGGTACGAGATCAAGATCATCCGGGTTCAAGAACATTGTCAAGAGGAGAAATCAAGGAGAGAATGTCAGAAATTCTTCAATCTCAAGGAAAGTATTTTACTTTCTGTAATCTTATTTTAGTTTCAATAATTCATATAGAAATTAGTGTAGAAATAACACAAATTTTGGGTTGGGAGAACCATGTAAAACGTGGTTTTTGATTAAAAAAATCATTAAACAGAAATCTTATTATGTTAAAATGATGGATATGATATAAATAGAATGATAAAGATGAATTCTTGAATGAGTTAAGCAAATAAAGATTGAATCTTGAATAAGGGTTTGAAACTATGCTTGAATCTTGATATAAATTGATGATGTCACGAGTTAGATGTTGTTCGGGATGATTCTTACATAGAAATTTGTAAATTTATGGTTGGGATTGGTGTGGTGATCATATTAAGGGTTTATGTTAAGGTTATAACTCTTAAGGTTGAAAGGAAAGGGGGGAATCCCGTCAAAAATTAGTTTGGCAGCCCAGCAGAACTGAACTGGTTCACTGGGGGGAGCAAACCGGTTCGCTCATGGAACCAGTTCGGTCCAGCCAATGATCGGTTTGCTGTGTTGGTCTCCCTTGCCTTATGTTTTTTTTTTGTGGATCGTTTAGGGTTCAACTTGGTTTATGTAATCCGGGAGATGGAATTTGACTTATGAAAATATGAAGGGAAGGTTAGAAAGTACCTTAGGTTAAAACTGGGACTAATTTTGGGTAAGAAATTACGGGTGTACTAGGGTGAAAGTACTCGGGTAATAATTATGAAATCGGGTTGGGATTTCGGGAAGGATTAGGCTAAGTGCTTAGGTAGAATAACATGTTGTCCAAAAACGTGAAGTGAGAGAATTAATTATAAGTAAGTGAATACTTGATAAAAATCGAAAAGTCAGGATAGACTCACGATTTCTGGGTTGGTGCTACGAGAGACATTATGCACGTTAGACGATTTTATACATATATACGTATAGAGTGGAAATAGTATATATATATATATATATGGAGGTATGGTTTTTTCCAAAATATATCCACTTTTGTATGCATGACATTTTCGAAATGCATGCATGACATTTTCTTCCTTTCATGCCCATGCATGAAATGTCATGCTAAAAGTGGTTTTTTCTTTCTTTTTTTATAAAAAGAGTTTTTAAATAGATACGGATATAATATATATTATTATAATTTTTTTTAAAAACATACATTTTTTATTTTTATTTTTTTAAAGGTGTTTTTTAAAAAAAGGCGGGTTATTATAGGTTGGGTTTTATCACGGGGGCAAATTTATCGTCATGCCCTTGGCACGGCCGTCTGCTAGTGTGTATATATATATATATATATATGTGTGTGTGTGTGTGTCTGTGTGTGTGTTTTGTGTGTGTGATTTATATGTGAACATACCTACTCTAGTTATGCTATCGTTGGAGGTTGCGCTTAGTGGGCGGTCCACCCTGACGTGACCAACATGTGTTGGGTCATTTCCCTAAGTCATAGGAGTGTTGTATGACCACTATAGGCGAGTTTTGAGTCTGGTTTGGGTAATGTGGTATGGTTATGATCCACGGTTGTATGTCTATGACTACCTCCAGTTTATGTGTTTACGATTTAGGATCGGTGGTGAGATTCTGACCTGATGGCCCATGAGTGGTACGTGATGTACCTGAAGCCTGATAGCATACTAGGGAATGCATCCAAGAGGACGGCTTGGGGATGCTATGCATATACGTATAAAAGAGTGTTATATGTATATGTGTACTCAAATGATTGTGTGAAATATTACATTATAACTAGTGTGTAGTTACGTTGACTATGTGACGGTATGAATATAATTTAGAAATAATGCGTTATAGCTTATGTGATAGCTACACGATAAATAAAGTAAAGCAAAATACGTGTAGTACAATTGGGCTATAGATTTAGCGTAGCGGACTATGTTAAGAATGACTAGGCTAGTTAGGCGGGATATCGTAACTAGGAAATTAAAATACACGCGTTCGGTGTGCACTATAGATGAGAGGCGAGGATAATCTCATATGAGTGCGACACCAGATAAACATGAATAATTATGTTGCATATTTATTAATGCATTTAATTACTTGCAAATGCTTTTGAAATATTTTGGGCACTGACCCGTATCAAAAATATTTTCAAAACCTTTTAGATACTCAGCCACATGGACACTAGTGTTAGCTTGTCATTCGAGTCAGACGATGCCGCAGCAGCTGTGGATACATGCATAAATTATTTAGATGCCTCTTTTCATTCTATCTAGTTTAGATGATTATTCCAGTATTTATTTTGGGCCATTGTTGGACAACTTTTACCATCAGAGTTTGTTTATATTATTTCACTTAGCCGTTGGATTATTGTACTTGGTTTTTTCCTAGAGTTTATTTGATTAATTATTTAATTATTCTATCAGTACTTATTACGTTTTGCAGTTGTGGTGATTTTTTATCTTATATTTTGGAGTAGTTTAATAAAGCCTGTTAATAAGTTTTTTTTTTTAAATTGACACTGGGATTAGTAGGTTATTAGTAATTAATTGGTTTTTGCCAGTGATGCTAAGAATGAACCAGACTAAGATTCCTGTTTTATTTTAGTAGAGGATTGGCCACCCGTTATTAGAATAGGTGGGGTGTCACAATTTCATTTGGCACAAACGCGATCGTCATCAGGCCTAGCGTGCAACACTCACCCCAAGCCTATCTCACAAGTTCCCAAGACAGTGTTGACCCTTACCCTTACTACCCACCCACCTGATGACTCTCTTTGGTTGCATACCATCATCTTCTTCACTCGTTTCATGTCCAAGGGGCACTTGTTTACCATAATCTTTGATGTTGGGGTTTGTTTTTGAGTTACACAATCAAGGCCTTATTAGGGAAAAGTTGCCTTCGTGCGTCGTCCCAATCCTCCTCACCCCTAAGAAGGATTGGAGTTAGAGGATGTGTGTGATAATAAGGTTGTCAACAAGATCACCTGTCAAATATCGATTTCTTATCACCACCTTGAAGACAGACTTGATCAGTTAACATGGATCTTGGCTCTTTTCCAAGCTCAACTTAAGTACCGTGTATCATCCACGACCTAGTGACGAATGGAAGACTGCCTTCAAAACAAAGGATGGTCTATATGAAATGGATTGTTACGCATTTCAAGTTGTCTAATGGTCCATTCACATTAATGCGGGTCATGACCCCCAGATCCTTCTTCAATAAGTTTTTTGTGGTTTACTTTGATGTCATCCTCATTTGTAGTCATTCATAGGAGGACTATTATCTCATGTAGCCTGAGTCTTATCCATCCTTTGATTCAACATTTCTACCTCCACCTGAAGAACTGTTCATTTATGTGTGACACCCCACCCAATTAAATATCGGGTGACAAGTCCTTTATAAAATTTAAAATAGAATATCGAGTTTGTTCATTCTTAGCATCATTGTCGAAAAACTTCTCTTTATTAATAACATAATAATTAATTAAGCTAGTGTCAAAACATTTCACCCAAAAATTAATATTAATTAATTCAAACCATTTAACACATCCACCATTCTAATAAATAAATAAACAATAAATTAAACACTATCTAACTAAATATAATAAAACTGGAATAATCGTCCTAGTTAAATAAAATCCAAACCATCAATTGTAATAATACTAAATTCAACTCAAACTGAAATACTGGAATGCAATGAGTACAATGTCTCTCTAGTATAAATAAAATGAGGACGGGCGACGCATGCCCTAACTAAGAAGCCTAAATCAAAGAACTAAAATCATAGATGTGGAGACGTCTAAATACGAGGACCTTCAACTCCCATAATAGCTGCAGCACGTCAAAAGATCCAACAATTTAAGTTTGACGCCCCTGTGGCTAGACCTATCTAAAAATAATTTCACAAGAAAAAGAGATTTTTCAAGAGTCCGTTCAGAGCCCGAGTGTAAAATATTTTAAAGCAGTCTAACAAGTATTTAAAATGTAGTAAATCAAATATAATACACATGCTAGCTTTTCGAACACTCACTTGATATTCTCACCTCTCAACTATTGTGCACGCCTAACGCACCTCTAAACCATCCTAGTTATCTTCATCACATAACTATAACGTAGACATAAATATTCTAACTATCACTCGTAGTAATAACTCGTATTCCCACATACTATGAGTATTAATTGTTCTTGCATTTACTATCCCGAGTAGGAGTTTTACAATAAGGTTAAGTGTTCACAGACTTAAGTTATCAATAAAATTCATTATCTTCCTTATCCACAAATTTCACGTAGTAGGTAATATCACAAGTATATATACATATTCATCACTATATTATATATAAACTATTACAGCACCTTTAACCTCGCCCGCGGTGCATGCATGCTTTGCTATCAAGTCCCGGTACATCACATACAAAATAAGGACCATTGGTTCTTTATCTCTCTCGAACCATAAATAATAATCACGCACATTTGGAGGCAAACATAATCCTAAGCCTTTGGGTTACTCATATACCTACGCACCCAATTGACCGTGCAATACCATTATTCACACAAATGGCAATCCAATCTAAATCCTATGTTCTGAGGTACAAGTCAAATATCCCCCCGAAGGCTCCTCAAGATAAGACTGTCTCCTTCATAACCTCCCGTAATAGCAAGCAGCGTATGCATGTCAATACATATAATAAATCAAGCAATATGTAATCACACCACCTATGTATATATTATCGATATAGGTATAAACATGTCCTATATCACAAACATTATACGTAGTACATTTATTTATAGAAATCCTACGTATTATCAAATTATAACTTCACTCTTTATCGTATACTCTCGAGTATTGCTCACCACTAAAAGCGTACATAATGTTCTACCCATAAACTTAGTAGGTAACTTACTATATCCTACTCGTCTAAATTATAAATGTCCTTCAATTCCCTTAACCCTAATCATTCTTCAATTTAAGTAAATCTCTCGTATTAACCGTATTATGTTATTCCCTAAATACACCATTATAAGATCAAGCCTACTACCCACCTAGGCCTACTGGTCCTCTAACATAAGTCCAAGTATTTTAAAATAATTCCCCCAATTAAATTCTAAATGATTTTTAAACTATTTTAAACAAAAGGAGAAAATTGGCCAGAACTGGGCAGCCGAATCGATTCGGCCTGTTCCGAATCGATTGGCCGCTACAGGTATGGAAATTTTGCGTTACTGTTCAAACGAATTTCTCCAATATTCAACCCCAAATCCTTAATTTAATCATCCCAAACACCAATTCAATCATATTAAATGTTATACTAACATAATTACATAAGTTCTAAGGTTCAAAGAATTTCATTAAAGGGCATCAATTAATTGGGGTTAATTCAAGATTAAACTTTAAGAACCCTAGTTTATAATTTTCCTCAAAAACTATAATAAAATATTAGAATTATATATCACGATTCATTCAATTTTGTGGTTTATCATCAACATATCATGGGGAATCAAACCTATATTAAATATATCTCGGATTATGATTTAAATTTTTTATTTTCATCAATTTCATACACAGTTCATACTCAATTTCAACCTACACTAACATGGGTGTTATTATTGATCAATGTTTGTAAGAATTAAACACTTGCCTTTTGTAAGTAGGTCTGATCCGTTGAGGAAAATGCTGAGTTAGTGTTCCTCCTCCTCCGATCTATAATCCGGTGGTGGTGGTGGCAGTGCTAAGCGGTGGTTTTAGCCTTAGACTCTCATTCCTCTTCCTCATATGGCCCCTCTGTTACTTTCTTCTAATTCTCACGTACTTTAACCTAAGCCCCTTTTCCCAATCAGATATATAGAATTTCGTAGGCACTATTCACCCAAAAATGCAAATTACCAAAACGTCCTCCCGGGATGCCGGATTGGCCTAAAATTGCCCCGGGACCCAAACTAAATCCCCAGGTAGACTTTTCTAACTATCTCGACCTTTTCGAACACATTGTCGCCCTCGAAATGACCATATGGGTGACTTATAATTAATTTATTTTTTATTTCATTAATTTAGTCCCAACACGACTGACCAGCGTGTCCCGACTTAATTACTCTAATTGTCTATTGTCGTATTTCTCACTCGCGATAATTTTCATAAATTCACAATGATATTCACAATCACATATTACTTTATTCACTTTGTAATATTCAATATAATTCTCACTAATAAATACTTACTCTTATCTCACTAGTTAATACTTATTTTAATTCGAATTAATTATCAATTAATTTTCCATATTTAATTTAATTATTCCCATATTTAAAATTCATTAAAAATACGGGGTGTTACATTATGGTGT
The DNA here is from genome assembly GCA_949130495.1 of Sambucus nigra. NCBI lineage: Eukaryota > Viridiplantae > Streptophyta > Magnoliopsida > Dipsacales > Adoxaceae > Sambucus > Sambucus nigra. Next base: position 536,786,646 of record OX422209.1, read on the forward strand.
TGTTTGTTACCGTCCTGGACTACATTGTTTCAGGTGACAAAATGCACGTGGTCTCCTCCAAAGTGTAGGCTATCGTCGAGTGGCCCACCCCTAGGCCTGTTTCTCAAGTATGTAGTTTTCATAGACTTATCGAATTATATCATCGATTTATTGACAAGTTCATCACGATCATGGCAACCCATCATAGACTTGATAAGCATCTATTTGAGTACCAAGTTTCATTGGATTAATGCAGATGATAGAGTATTCCATCTCATCAAGACCCTTATGACCTCAACTCCAGTTTTGGCCTTTTTAGACATCACTAAACTTTTTGATTTGCCTCGTGATATTTGCATGACTGGTATATATTACTTTTCGAGTCATAATGGAAAACTACTTGCATTTCACAACTAGAAGCTCCAAGGGCCACCCTGAATTACTCAACATGCGATATTAAGTATATGCTATTGTTAAGGACCTCTTTTGGTAATTATACATTCTGTATAAGGAGTTTGTCATCAAATCAGACCATGAGGCTCTCCGGTACTTCCACAGCCAACAAAGGATTAGTGACCGTCACACAAGGTGAACCGCACCACATTTTCCATCTCCACTACAAGACAAGAAAGGAGAATTAAGTAGCGTATGCTCTCAGTCATCACAACCATGCCTAAATTATCTTTAGTAGCCACGTTTTTGGTTTCGATGAGGTGCGTGACCTATACTCCTCTAACTCTAACTTCAAAACTCTTCTTATGAAGTGTCAATGAAAACATGACCCGTCAGGGGATTGTCTACTCCAGGATGGTTTCCTCTTTCACGGAATCTCCCTTTGTATCCTCGCTCCCTCCTTATGGGAGATCATTGTTGAGGTTTATGCTAGACTAGAGGCCTAACTTACCATATGAGTCACATGCATACTCAGACCAACCTTCGAGAGAGGTTTTTTCTATTCTATCATGAGGTGGGACATAGACACTTTCACCCACCATTGTTACATCTCTGTCAGACAATAAAGGGTCAACATTACAACATTAGTCTTTACACACCACTATGCATTACCGATCGCACTTGGTAGGATATATCCATATACTTCACCATAGGTCTTCCTCATACCACTCGGGGACAGGATTCGATCGTCATCATTGTTGACAAGTTTTCCAAAATGGCGCACTTCATCCCTTGCTCCCAAACTAAGACGCCTCTCATGTAGCCACCCTATATTTTCAGGAGATAGTCAGATTACATGGCATCCCTTATAGTATCACCTTTGATAAGGATGTTAGATTGATATGACACTTTCGATAGATATTATGGGGATTATGAAGGTTCTCCCTCTAATTTTCTACGACTATCCATCCATAAATTGATGGGCAGACAAAAGTGGTCAATCGAAGCATGGAATTTTTTTTTGATGCCTTGCTATAAACATTCCTCGATGTTGGGCCGTTGTGATTGCCGAATCCAAATCCTCCTTCAATAATGTTGTCAACCACTCTTTAACCTTTCTCCATTACAAATTATCCAGTTGAATTCACCCTCCATACATATCGATCTAGCATAGTTACCTCCCATAGTCCCGCTACCACTGATTTTGTCAATCACATGACCGCCATCCACGAGGATGTGTGATTCCGTCTTCATCATATGCATTCCTCCTACAAAGATCATAAAAATGATCACCGTTGTACACTTGCTTTTAAGCTCGAGGATTGGACTATGGTTTACCTTCAGAAGTCCCTCCGGATAAGCAAGGGCCACAAGCTTCATATGCATTATTTTGGCCCCTTCCAATTGATTCGTTATTATGAGGACAATGCTTATACAATTTATTTCGGGGAACCCATATTGGGGTTTTATTCTTAAAACCATGTATGGCATTAATTTGTTTTTAAATGCGTGTCAGGTTCATTTTGAAATGAGAATTATGGTTTTGATGATGCCTTATATTATTTTAAATAAATTGTATTAATGTCGGTCAATTAAACTTAGTAGGAATTCTGGTTATTGGGGTTCAACCTGATCACAAAATATTAGAAATCCAAATCTAGTTTAATTGAATAGTTCACAACCTAGATAGGGAGTTAACATCCCGTCGGTAAAATTGTGAGTGAGATCTTAGTAGTTTATATTAACTATGGGAACCTGTCTAATGGTTTGCAAACGTGTCTACTAGTTTCAAGAGGATCGCATGGATACATCAAGAATGTATTGACATGAAGTGAGATTTAAGTCTATGTGCTGACCAAATTAGACTTGCATAATCTTACAACTCTTGTAAAGGGTGCATATATTCTGAATCATGAGGATTGAAATGTACTCACATTTAATGCTTTGATAGTTATGGGTGCGATCCAATTTACTGGGCTTAGTCTCTGCAAGTTGGGCAATCATTGTTTGTACACATCCGTGATTCTAATCAGAAGAAATTTGTGTGTGGGAGATGTCCTAGATTATGATACCCCCTTGATAAACTTAACACTTTTGATTCTACCAGTAAACCTGATCAGTGGATTATTTTATAATCTGCTAGAGGATCAAATAAGTTAAGTTTAAGATTAGAAAATAAATAAGAGTTTGGTGAAAATCGATTTGCAGTGAATTGAATTTCACCAAGCAGGTATTGTATTCTTTACACAAGGAATCGTATTATGAACTATCTAACTTTATAAACAATGCCTATTTATTAGATAAATTAAGAGATAATTAAGTTGGAGTGCAGTTGTAATTATTAATTGGATTTAGTTACAACTAAACATATATGAAATAAATTATGGGTTTGTAATTTGGAATTTCCATGTTTTGTATGAGAGATAATTTAATTATTTATCATTTGGTCCCTAGTATAGTCCATGTTAAAGAATTAAGGTTTTTAATTCTCTCATTACTATAAAGACTTTTTGTCGATATTGGTTTTGACACTAACCAAGGATTTGTAGGAAAATGGATCTCGTTTGAATAAGGGGTATCCTTGTTTGAAACTGTTTCAAATGAGGGAACCACATTCCATGCAGAAACCGTCATTTAATATCAATATTCGAACGAGGCCCCCTCGTGCGAAGTTGTTATTCAAATAAGGGCCTCTCTCATTCGAACGAGGGAACCATTTTGGGAAACGTGTTTTACTAGGGGTGTTTTATGCTGATAAGTATTAAATAAACCCTAGGGCGTGTATTACTAGGTATTGAGGCAGTTGTAATCACTTTTATTAATCTCATACACAAAGAGAGAGAGAGAGAGAGAATAAATAAAACTTATACAATAGAGAAAAGGAGAAAAACAAGAGGAGTATTTTCAAGTGTTTCAAGAATACTATCTCCAGAGGTGACCATGCATTGTTCTTACTTTGTAGGATCATATAGTGGAAGATCCGTGTCTCCTCAATATCTTTTTCAAATATCTGCTTTCCTATCGTAAATCAGGTTTTCTCGTCATTTTAATGCATGATCGGTCAAATTGTTTTGGGCAAGTAATGTTATTCTACATAATATATCCCTAACAATTGGTATCAAAGATCCGGTTATAGATTTTCTATATATTATAAAGATTCATTTGTCTACTAATGAAAAATCTAGGTTGCATATTAGAAAATATGTGCATGGATATATCTGTCTTGTACTAACATGGTTTCATTACTCCCTCCATCATGGTCATATGAATGTTATTTTATGTTAGTGGATCCCGTGGTGGTTTATCCATAATAACTTTTTCTAGATTCGATTTGGTTGTAATAGTTAAGTTATTTTAATTATTTCTTTAATATATGTATTTGAAGGAGTATGTGTGGGGATGTAATTGTTATTTCCTTCTTTACATGTTCTTCTGGTATTGGTGGTGTATCTGTATTGTAGAACACATAACTTCTACAAAGTAGATCCATGAGGAGTTCTTGTTTGAGAGAGGGCATCTCTTATTCGAATGAGGGTACGACATAGACAGGAGCATCCCAACGTTTTTGTCAAACAATCTAGAGGAGTTCTGGTGTATTTACATTTCTTCTCTTAACACAATATAGATATGTGATGGACTCTTTTTAAGGAGTTTTTGACATGTAAGGACTCTACTCAATGAAGAAGACATGACCATGATGGAAAGAGACATTTATTTCCTTATTGATATATAGATTCAAGTTTTCGTGATTGGATATATATCTAACATAGATTTATTTATGAGACCAACCTAGATCACGATTTTTAAAAAAAATCAAACTTAATTTTTTTTCTAAAATTGAATTTAATCAGGTAATTAATTAGAGGGATAAATTACATTTTCATCTCCATATTTTATTTTAATTAAAATGATTTTATTTTTGGATAATGAAAATTGTGAGACCGAATAACTTAATTTGTATAAGTAATCAAAAAATTATTGGTGATTTTATTTGGGTGTTTAGAATTGAATGAATATGTTTTAAAATTACCCTCATGTTAAGTGGGAGAGGGGTTTCAACATAAATACCACGGTGTCCATTATTCTTTTAATAATGTTATGTGATTAGTTCCTCATGTTAGTTTAGTCTTTACACCCCAACGGAGGAAATTAATCACGACATCAGGTATTCTTAAAACTTTTAACTGATAATTCCTAGAATTTAAATGAGAGTGAGTTCGATCCCCTAATGAAGAACTTCTACATGAGCAGATATAATTTTGAGGAATGAATTGATGGTATACACCTAAACATGAATAATGCTATATGGGAGTCTATCACTAATTATGGGACCAAAAGATGTCAATTATTCGACTATGTTGTGCAGAAGTTTTCTGAATTATTCGGATAACATAATTGATGAAAAATCAATATATTTCAAGGTGGGGTGATTTAAGCTCCCAATGAGAGATATCACTTCATAAGGGAACTATGATGCTCGATGGAATTAATTCTAATTGGCGGCAGAGGGATATCAAATTAAAATTTAATCAAAAGTTTAATCTCACATATTTTGTTTAAAATTAAACATTTCAAATGATAATTGTTAGAGTTCAAAATTATCTTAGAATTCAACTCGCTTGCTTGAATATTAAATAAATATATATTAACTTGAATGAATTTCATAAACTTGAAAACGGAATCTAGACATTGTCCTTACTGCTTAGGATTACAAGTTCGTTTTGATGAAACTGTGACTTGACAAGCTTATTGAGGAGGCATCCGAGTCAGATGTTCGGGTTCACCAAAGGTGGGAGACAACTGATGACCAATGTGTTGCAACACCAGTATTATAATATGTCAAGTTCTTATGACATGATTCTGAACGTCGGGGACATTTTTGAAAATCATAATTATACCGCAAGACTCGATGCTATGGCAAGGTTGGTAAACACCAAGATGCTAAACTGTACTCCTGTGTGTGACCTTGTTCTAAATATGATGTCCATATTTGGGAAATATGAAGTTATTGGATAAAAATTATTAGAAAAACCCAAATCGATTTCGTGCTCCAATTACTCTCACAGTCTTTTAAGAAATTTCGCCTACATTATTCTATGAAAAAAATTTGATTACCTCTTGGCACATCTACTTAAAGAACTCCAAGCAATGAAGAGTATCATTAATGAAAATGGTGTTGCGTAGGTTGCTAAGAGAGGCTTGTCCTCTTATGTTTCGAAAGGTAAGAAAAAGAAGAAAGGAAAGTCTCATGTACAACTTGTGATAGTTAAAATAGTGGTTAAACCCGAGGGAACAGGGAAACAATCGAAAAATAAGTGTTACATTTGCAAAATATTAGGACATTGGAAGAAGAAGTTCACAGTCTACTTAACTAAACAAAGGAACCAAAACGATAGTGTATCATTGGTTATTGAGACATATTTTGTGGTACAATCTACTGGGAATTGGTGTATAGATTTGAGAGCTAATAATCATGTTTGAAATTCTTTGCAGGAATTCCAAGTAACCATGAAGCTCAATGAAGGAGAAATGTTTATATTCATGGGTAATAACAAGAAGGCATCAGTATTAGTAGTTGAACATCTAGTTTTAGATTTTGGTGGAGACAAAAGGATAACGTTGGAAGATTGTTTTTATATACCCACTACTAGAAGGAATTTAATTGACGTTCTTAAGTTAGTTTTGAATCCATATTTGTTTGTTTTAATAAAGATGTTTTTAATCAAAAATGGATTTTTTTTATCCATTATGGTATATTGGAAAATAATTAGTATGTTATAAAGACTTTCACACTATTAATACTAAATACTGAAATGAATAACACAAATAAAAATAACATAAAGAGAAAGAAACCTTCTAAGTTGAAACCAAACATATCTATGGCTCTTACGCTTATGTCATATTAATCTAAAATGAATTCATAGATCGGTTTCAAATGGGCAATTAAGCTCATTGGAAGTGAAGGCACTTCCAGTCTGCAAATCATGTTTAAAAGGTAAAATGGCCAAGAGTCCCTTCACGGTAAAGGGCTACAGAGCCGAAGATGTGTTGGAGTTTGTTAATTCGATTTATGTTGTCCTATGACTATCCAGGAAAGAGGTGGTTATGAGTATTTAATAACTTTCATTGATGTTAACTTGATGTATGGATATGTTTACTTTACATACCACAAGCCTAAATCCTTTGATAAGTTTAATGTGTATGAGTCTGAGGTGGAGCGTAGGCATGATAAGCTAATCCAAACCCTACGATCTAATCGTAGGGTGAGTATATTTTGGGAGAGTTTATAAATCATTTATCAAAGGTGGGGGTCATATTCCAATTCTCCACGCTAAGCACTCAACGATAAAATGGTTTAGCAAAAAGAATGAACATAACTCTCTTGGACATAGTTAGATCTATGATGAGCCATTCGAATTCATCAGATTCTTTTTGAGGGTTTTCATTAGAGTTGACCACATACTAAGCTTAGTTCCTTCTAAATTGGTCTCAATGACTCCTAAAAACTAAGGGCTAGGCACAAGCCTAGTCTAGGAGATGTTTATATTTTGGATTGCCCAATACGCATACTGAGGAGGGAGCCAGGGAAGTTGGAAATGGGAACAAAAGTATGTCTCTTTGTAGGTTACTCGAAAGGAACAAAAGGTGGCCAATTTTATGATCTTAAGGACTAAATGGTGTTTATAATTACCAATGCTCTGTACTTAGAGGAAGATTATATAATAGACCACAAACTAAGGTGTAAGTTGATCTTGCAAGAGATAAGAAAACTACCTAACGGTAGTGAGAGTATTAACTATGATCAAAATACACGTGTAACTTATACTGGACCATAAGCGGAGCAACATCATAGTGGGAGGGTCAAATGTCAGCGTGCTAGTTTAGTATTTTTGGGTGAACACTTAAATGAGATTTTAGGGGAAGACAGACTAGATTATGGTACTATAATGACAAGATTTAAGACAAGGGCTCCGGTATTTGTCTTAAGGCTATGATTACTGGAATGAATTTAATGTATTTAAACCATGTTTATGAACTTATAGACTTGTTAGATGGTATAAAACCCATTAGATGCTACTGTAATGTCCTGGCCCGGGTTTGGATCGCCGTCGGGTCAACCCACACGGAGTCAAGGAGTTAAAGGGGAAGGAGAAAAGTCTAATTTTAATATTTAAGAAAAACCATCTAATCGCATCATATTATAAGAGCCAAATTACCGGTTTTAATTTAAGAAATATGTGATCACTTTACGTAGTTAGGTTGATTAACAAAGTGTATTTACGAAAATCTGTTAAGTTTAACAATGCTTAATAAATAGGAAATAAATCATGATTGTCCCTGTATTATTAAAACACTTGGTCCAAGGCCCGAATAAAAATGGTCTAAAATATACCGAACCCAATGTTATAAAAAGACAAGTTTTAAATATAATGTCAGAGCTTCTAACGACGATTGTTGCCCTCAGGGGCCTTACCGGGGTCCTTGCCAATGTCCTACTTGATGTACCTGGAGGGTGGGGTTTTTTAACATAAAAAGCAGGGGTGAGCGAATGCTCGGCTAAGTGGGAAACACTAAGCTATATGTTTTCTATGAAAATACTATACATATAACAAGTATTTTAACAAATCCAAAATTATTTATTAACTTGGCTAGTATTAATGTAAGTATTTTGCAATGCACCCGAGCGATGTGCTAATATTCACACAAAACCATTTTATATCACCCTTAACTGTGTCTAGAGACTATTTAATCTTATTTTATTCCATAGCCCTTTTTATTAGGTTGTCTTATTTGCACTCCTTAAGCACAACCAAATTCATTTTCATTTCCACTATCTTTTCTCGGAATCCTCCAAATATCCACATATTTTAACGAGCTCCACACCGCCGGCTATGCTACCATATGCTCTGGACAGTGATTTTGGGTCTCACCCTAGGCCTCCGGGCCGTTATGAATTCTTTTCTAGTCTCATCCAATTTCATATTAACGTGTTTAATAATTTTACCAATGTCCATATTATCCCTTTATTTTCACCATTTTCATGCCATTTCATCCATTTATTCGTTTTTCCACAAAACCGGCTGACATGATCAAATGAGGAAGTCCAACCACTAGGATCCTATAATTTTACCAAAATTGCCTTTTTATCCTCCATTTACCGAATTCTTGTGAAAAAACACATTTTCTCATTATGGCTTCAAAAATCGTCATTTTATGTTCAAAATCATATTTCATGAATTTATGTCCAAAAACCATACATTATTCTTTTTCTCCAGTAAAATCCCATTTATATTTCCTTTCAAGAAACGTATTTAATGTCATAAAGACCATTTTTACAAAAATGTCTATTTTACCCTCATACACATTTGTTGTATAAAATGTCATTTCATTTTCATTTCATCATAATTTTTCAATATATTTAGGGCTAATATATTCAACTTATTTATATCATCAAGAAACCCATTTTTAATTCCATATATCATATTTGTAAGTCCTTCTTCAACATACTACAACATTTTACACCTTTTTGGGAGGATTTCAAGCTTAGAAATCCTTAAATACGAAACCAAACATGATTTTATCATGGAAACATATTTTTGTCCATATTTCCTCATAGTTCAAGATTAAAATACTATTTGTTCTTCAAAAATCCATTTACATTTAGTTTTCTCAAAAATCTCATTTTTTGCGAGAAAACTTTAAATAAACATACTAGAAAATATTATCAGAAAAATAAATCCTTCTAGCATGCATCTTAATAGCTTTTAATCTTGAAAACATCGGGAAGAAACCCTTACCTTGGATTTGAAGAGGATAAACTAAAGGGAATGAATTGAAAGCTCTTAAAAACTTCAAAGCTGCAAGAAAGCTCCAACTTCTTCAAGAGATCTCCAACAATGGCTTCTTCTACCCAACTTCTTCATCAAAATAGGCTTAAAATGGATGTATTTATCCTTGTAATAGCTAGAAAAAGGCTTGGGATGGAAGGGGAGACCTTAAGGATGATGGAAATGGGTGGGAAAGGGGAGAGTGTAGCTTAGAGAGAGAGATAGCTCACAAATCTGATGGAAATGTCTTCCCCATCCCCTCTCACCACTATTTAAATCCACAAACACTTAACCCATTAAACAATGGTCCAACCAACCATTGACCTACGTTTTGATCTGAGCCACTGAGAGCTCAGCATCTCATCCAATCTAATGATCCACGCCGCGATAGTACATTAAAATGTGCAAAAATTTCTGATTTTCGTCCGGTTGTTTTAACGACTTTAGACCTCGTTAGAATGAGATACCCTCTCATTCAAGTGAGAGTTACAACGAGGGTCAAAATTAGGATATAAGTCAGTAAATCAGCATCTCATTCGAATAGTAAAATACCCCTCATTTGAATGGCGACACACCTCGTTCAACGAAGGCGTTCCAAAGAGATTCCAGGGAATGATGGAAATTATTCAGGTCTTTATCAATGGATCGAGATTTGAACCTCGTTCAAACGAAACCCCTTCCTTATTCAAACGAGTTGGCCACTCGTTCAAACAACTTCCAAAAATCTACTTATCAACTTGAATCCATCAAATCCCAATTCAAATTGCATAAAATCCACAAGGATAGCTTAAATTTAATATCCATCCATTATATTCAGTTCATGGCCCAAAGGTATAAAAATTATAGGGAAGGAGGTGTAATCTCGAGCATGGTTGTTACATTCTCCCCTCTTTTTGAGATTTTATCCTCTAAATCAGAACAACCAAGCTAAGTAAAGAGTTTCGGGTGCTTCTCCACATCTCCGACTCGTGCTCCCAAGTCGCACCTTCAATACCTTGGAAATCCCAAAGAACATTCACTAATGGAATAACCTTGTTACGCAAGACTCTATCCTCATAGTCCAAGATGGACACAAGTCGCGTCGGGAACGTAATGTTTTCCTCCAACTCAATGTGGTTCCAATTAATGACATGTTGGGGATTCGAACGATACTTATTCAACATGGAAATTTTGAACACACAATGGACATGGGATTATTGAGGAGGTAACACTTAGCAGTAAGACATATCTCTGATCTATTTCAGGACGTCAAAGGGACCAATATATCGAGGGGTAAACTCCCCCTTTTGGTCACATCGCTAATTGTCGATCCTAAATCTAACCTTCAATTATATATGGCCGCCCACCTCAAACTCCAGAGGTATCTACCGCTTATCAGTGTAATTCTTCTATCGACTCTAAGCCATCATGAGCCTCTGTTGAATTATCCAAAGTCTATCAGTAATTTCTCTGATCAAATCCGAATTGGTGATATATTTCTCATCAACATTCGACAAACAAATTGGAGAACGACACGACCTCCCATAAAGAGCTTAATAGGGAGCCATATGAATGATTTCCTGATAATTGTTGTTATAGGAAAAACTCTGCCAGATGCAGATTCTCTGCCCAACTACCCTGAAAATCAAGCACGCAAACTATCAACATATCTTCCAAGATCCGGATAGTTTTTTTGATTACCCATCTTTCTTAGGGTGATACGTTGTACTTATGCTTAACTCGGTGTCCAATTCCTGCTAAAACTTCTTCCAAAATAGGAACACAAATTGGGGATCTCTCTTCGACATAATTGAGAGAGAAATACCATATAATCGAACTATCTCTCGGACATATAACTTTGCTAACTTAGCCATGCTCTCCATGACCTTAATCGATAAGAGTGTGCAAATTTTGTGAGTCGATCCACTATAACCCATAGTGCATCGTGGCCATGCTCAGATCTTGGTAAAGCTGTGATAAAGTCAATCGTGATGTGCTCCCACTTCTACTCTACTACGGTTAGTGGTTATGATAGCCTTACTCTCCTTCTATGCTCTACCTTCACCTACTGGTACATGTATCATTTGGTTACATACGTCTCCATATCTCTCTTCATACCGGACCACCAGAAGTTTGTGCATAGGTCCTTATACATCTTCATAACACTGAGATGTATGTTGAAGTGCGAGTGATGGACCACGCCATCACCTCATCCTAAAGCTCATGAATAATCAGGACAATTAACCTGCCCTTATGCCACACACTACTATCCTTGTCTACGGTAAGAGTGTAGAACACCTCATGCTTTGAATATGATCACGGTAATGTGCAAACTTAGGATCACACGACTGGACTTCTATAACTTTCTGCTGAATGAGTGGCGTGGCCACCACTCCCCAAAAGTACTCCCTAATATAACCCCGTTGGACGTACAGGTAGAACTTCTGCAGTTCGCCGAACATTTTTGCTTGGTAACACTTCATTACTACTAGAGTAAGCCTAAAATTTTGACTAAGACTATCGGTCACAACATTAGCCTTGACGGGATGATGCTCAAAGGAGAAGTTGTATTCTTTCATAAACTCCAATTTTCTTTTTTGACAAATATTGGGGTCACGTTGCGTGAAAATATACTAGAGGCTCTTATGATCAGAAAACACCCAAATTATTTCCCGTATAGATAGTACCTCCAGCTCTTAAGAGAGAAAATCAAAACAGATGATTCCAAGTCATGGGTGGGGTAGTTCCTCTCATCCACCTTTAACTAATGGGATGCATAACTAACACCCAACCATTCTGCATCAATATTGCACCAAGTCCTGACTCGAAAACATCAAAATGCACGGTATAGCCCTTGCCATGCTCTGGAAGGATAAGGACAAGAGCTGAAGTCAACTTAACCTTTAACTCTTGAAAAGTCGACTCCTCGGACCACTCAAAGTGCACATATTTTCGAGTCAATAAGGTGAGGGACAATGCAAATCTTGAGATATCTTGCACAAATCTACGATAGTAACCAGCCAAACCTAGAAAACTGCGCATCTCCGTGATTATCTTTGACCTATCCTAACTCAGGATGTCCACGACCTTGGAAGGGTCAACGAAAATGCCCTTTTTGAAAACCAAATGGACAAGGAACTTGACCTCATCCATCCAAAATTCACACTTGCTGAATTTGGCGTACAACGTGTTCTCCTTGAGAACTTACAATGTCGTGCAAAGGTTCTCCTCCTGGTCCACATCTGATGCCGAGTAAACCAGTATATCATCCATAAATACTACAAATCATTCTAAATAAGGGCAATAGATACAGTTCATCAAATCCATGAACATCGTCGAGGCATTCATCAAATCGAAGGGCATCACTAAAAACTCATAGTTCCTATACCAAGTTCAGGATGTTGTCTTAGGAGTGTCCTCCTCTCTGACACGCAACTATTGGTACTCGGAATAGAGGTCAATCTTCAAAAACCTACCCACCCCATGCAACTGTCCGAATAAATCATCGTTACGGGGCATAGAGTACTTATTATTCACTGTTACCCTGTTCAAAAACCTGTAATCGATGCAAAGTCGTTAGGAGTTATCCTTATTCTTGGAAAAGAAGACTGGATCTCCCTAAAGGGACGCAGTAGGGTGAATGAAGCCCTTGCTGGTAAATTTTTCGAATTGAACCCTCAACTCCTGTAATTCCATCAGAGCTATCCCGTAAGGTGGTATAGAGATAGGCGAGACGCCTTGATGCACCTCTATAGCAAAGCCCACCTCTCGATATGGGGGTAAACTAGGAAGATCACTCGAGAACACATCGAGAAACTCCTGCACTACTGGGTAGATTAACAACATACCATCCGGCTCATCTTGATCCACCATACTACTCAACCAATCGAAGTCCCGGTTCTGCTCACGCACCGTGGAAAACTTTCAAGGATAATTAACGTCCCGCTCACTACTAAAATAATGGCGAGACCCATCTAGAAGAGATACTGAGACACTATGCTGATGGCATTCGATGGTAGTGTCAAAATACTACAACCAATCCTTACCAAGGATCACCTTAAACCCATCCATGTCCATGAGAATAAAGTCATACTCCAGAACATAATCTCCAGCCATAACCACACAACTACGTCAAGTCCTATCAAGAACTATACCATCGCCGATCGAAAGTCCTATGAAGATAAGAGGGTAAAATTGATCTACCTCTATTCCCAAACTGAATGCTAAAGATCTTGAGATAAATGAATGTGATGTGACTATATCAAACAGTGACTTTACTCATGTGCTGAACATTAGAATTATACCTTCCATCATGGATGGATCACCAAAAGGGGCTGCAAACTGTGACATGGCATAGGTGCACCCAGGATTAAACTTGTTGCTCTAGTCATCGATCACTTGACCTGGTTTGCGCCTGCTCTGGACCTGACTAAGATGTGAACCATCCATGCTATGCCTTGCCAGATGATAATACCCAGAGGAAAATTACTACTGGTGGGTGGGGCCCGTGTAGCTAAAACTTCTACCCGGTAAATAGTTGACAGTCTGTTGATTGCCCTTCTTGTTACCTGAAGATCTCTGCGGACAATCACTCTTGAAGTGACCAGGGGACCCAAAAGAAAAGCAAGTCCTCTTAGTAGGGGATATGGGACTTTAGTCGCTGGTACACTGGGCGAATGATGAGCCAACCCCTATAGCGGCCTTCAGCTTCGTAAAGAAGCCGTGTGACAACTTCCCTAAGACTGGTTGGGCTCCCTCTTCTTCTCCCTAATGGACTTACTATCCTTTGCCTTTAACTCTAGCCTGATGGCCTTATTTACCATAGTTTTGAAGTTTGGAAAATCCAAACTAACCATGATCTACCAAATACTGAGGTTAAGGCCCTTGACAAAAATCCTTGTCTTTTTTGCCTCGTCCTTCTGTCTTATATCCATGTACTTGCACAATCTATCAAATATGAATTGATACTCATTCACGGACATTTTCCCCTAAAAAAGATGAAGGAACTTATCCTTTTTGGCATCTTTAAATACACTAGGAAAATACCAATCTATAAATGCGACCCGAAATCTTTCCCAGTCTACAGTCTCTGCCACACTGATAGAGTAGGCGCTCCACCTACTCTGTGAGCTGGAAGGTCACTATCTTAACTTTTTGCCCAGCTGGCACGTCAAGAATCTCCATTGCCCAAGTGACCTCATCTAGACACTCCTCTACAACGTTAGGGCCAGCTGCCCGTTAAAGGTGGGTGGGTACATTCTTCGAAACTCCTTTAATTAGAATGGAGGTAGAGTTAGTGCTCTCAACCATCCCACTATGGTTGGATCTCTACTACTGAGACGGGGAGTCGGTAAGCTGACGCACGACTTGTTCCACGTGCCTAAGCTCACTGTTCCCTGATTCGCTAGCCCCACTACGACATGTAGTCATCTGCACAAGAAAGGAGAGTTCAATACAGAATGGTACGGAACGAAAGCGATACCGAAAGTGATTAACTTAAAACGATAGCTAAAGAGGTAATTATAACGAAAATGCATAAAGGGAGCGTACTAAGAAGTGTAAAACACTCCGTCGCACCCGAGGATCCTATTGCTTTGATATCATTTGTAATGCCCCGTCCCGAGTTTTGGTCACTGTTGGGTCAACCCGCACCAAGTCAAGGAGTTAAAGGGGAAGGAGAAAATTCCAATTTTATTATTTAAGAAAAAACCTTTAATTGCACCATATTATAAGAGTTAAATTATCGATTTAAATTTAAGAAATAAGTGACCATTTTTATGTAGTTAGGTAGATTAACAAGGTTTATTTATGAAAATCCGTTGAGTCCAACAATGATTAAATAATAGGAAATAAATCATGATCGTCCCTATATTATTACAACACTTGGCCTAAGGCCCGAATAAAAATGTTCTAAAATATCCCAAACCCAGTGTTTCAAAAAGACAAGTTTTAAATATAATGGAATATTTTCTAACAATGACTTTTTCCCTCAGGGACCTTGCCGGCGTCCTCTTGCCTATGTCCCTACTTGATGCACCTGGGGGTGGGGATTTTAACATAAAAAGTAGAGGTGAGCGAATGCTCAGCAGGATGGGAAATACTAAGCTATACTTTTTCTATGAAAATACCATACATATAACATTTATTTTAGCAATTCCAAAAATATTTATCAACTTAGCCAATATTAATGAAACTATGCAATGCACTCGAGCGATGTGCTCATATTCACACTTAACCATTTTATGCCACCCTTAACTGGATCTAGAGATTATTCAATCTTATTTTATTCATTAGTCTCCATTTATCCCTTTTTATTAGGTGGTATTATTTACACTCCTTAAGCATAACTAAATTCATTTTTATTTTCATGATCTTTTCTTAGAATCCTCCAAATATATGCATACTTTAACAGGATCTGCACTGTCGGTTATGCTACCATAGGCTATGGCCAGTGATTTTGGATCTTTCGTCCTAGGGCTCGGGGTCCTTCTTAATTCTTTCCCATCTCATTCGAGTCCATATTAACGTGTTTTAACAATTTTACCAATGTCCACACTATCCCTTTACTTTCAACTTTTCATGTCATTTCATTCATTTATATGTTTTTCCACAAAACCGACCGACAAGGTCAAATGAGGAAGTCCAACCACTAGGACCGTTTAATTTTACCAAAATTACTTTCTTGCTCTTCGTTTACCAAAATCTTGTGAAAAAACATATTCTCCCATTATGACATCACAAATCGTCATTTTATGTTCAAAACCATATTTCATGAATTTATGTTCAAAAATTATACATTATCCTTTTTCTCTAAGAAAATCCCATTTCTTTATATTTCCTTTCAAGAAAAATATTTAATTGTATAAAGACCTTTTTTACTAAAACGTCTACTTTACCCTCATACACATGTTATATAAAATGTCATTTCATATTTATTTCATCATGACTTTACAACGTATTTATGACTAATATATTCAACTTCTTTATTCCATCAAGAACCCCATTTTTAATTCTATGTATCGTGTTTGTAAGTCCTTCTTCAAGATACTACAATATTTTACACATTTTTGGGAGGATTTCAAGCCTAGAAATTCTTAAATATGCAGCAAAACATGATTTTAGCATGGAAATATATTTTTGTGCTCATTTCCTCATACTTGAAGATTAAATTACTATTTCTTCTTCAGAAATCCATTTATACTTAATTTTCTCAAAAATCCCATTTTTTGCAAGAAAACTTTAAAAAAACATACTAGAAAATATTAGCACAAAACCCTTTTAGCTTGCATCCTAATAGCCTTTAATCTTGAAAAAATTTGGAGAAAAATGCTACATTGAATTTGAAGAGGAAAAATTAAAGGGAATAACTTGAAAGCTTCTAAAAATTCCAAAGCTCCAAAAAAAGCTCCAACTTCTTCAAGAGAGATCCAACAATGGCTTCTTCTACCAAACTTATTCCTCAAACTAGGCTTGAAATGGCTGTATTTAGCCTTGGAATAGTTATAAAAAAGGCTTGGTATGGAAGGGAAAACCTTAGGGATGGTGGAAATGGGCTAGAAAGGGGAGAGTGTAGCTTAGAGAGAGAGAGCTAAAAAATATGATGAGAATGGCTGCCCCCATTCCCTTTCACCTCTATTTTAACCCAAAAATGCTTAACCCATTAACCATTGGTCCAACCCGCTATTGACCCATGTTTTGATATGAGCCATTAAGAGCTCGATAGCTCATCCAAAAAATAATCCACTTCGTAACAGTACATTAAAATGTACAGAAATTTCTAATTTTTGTCCATTCGTTTGAACGACTTTGGACCTCTTTGGAATAAGATCCCCTATTGTTCAAAATGAGAGTTCTGATGAGTGTCAAACGTAGACTATAAGTGGATAAAACACCATCTCTTTCGAAAAGGAAAGTACCCCTCATTCGAACGATGACGCACCTCGTTCGAGCTAGGGAGTTCCAATGAGATTCCAGAGAATGATGGAAATTATTAAGGTCTTTGTCATTAGATGGTCATTCGAATCAAGTTCGAATGACATGACCTTCCTTATTCGAACGAGTTGGCAACTCGTTTGAACGACTGCTATAAATCTTTTTATGAACTTTAAGCCATCAAATCCCAATTCAAATTGCACAATGGCCACAAGGATAGTTCAAATTTAACATCCATCCATTACATTAAGTTCATGGCCCAAAGGTATACAAATTGCAGGGAATGAGGTAAAATCCTCATCCTGACTAAGTGTCAACATTGGTTATCGTAGTTGACCAAATTTGCTAGGATCTATTGATTCGGCTTCAATATTGCCTATATTCACCGTCTTTACTTATGCATTTTAGCCCCCTCGGGTACGTTAATTCCAATATTTATGCTCGTTAACCAGAAAACCTCTATTTTATATGCTTACATATTTTGTGAGGTATAATTGAGATTTTGTAGGTATTACGGTGCTTAGCGTAAAGTTCGGTAGCGTTCCGAGGAAGTTTCGTTGACAATTGCACGTACAGGGGCATTTTAGTAATTTCCAAATTTGGGTTTCTGGTCAAATGTCTTCATGAAATTTTAATCCCGCTGAGTCATATTTATGTGGCTACTGACGTTGCGCGATTCTGATCAATAACGAAGAAGTTACGGGATTTCTCGCGAAGGAAGGACAACACCAACACCACTTAGGACAAATCATTTCTTTTCCATTTATTTCTTTTACCACTTACTATGTAAGTGGGTTTTTGTTTATTTGAAGACATATATTATATTATCTTGTATTTTCTTAGTTTAGGTTAGGGAGGTTAGGGTTTGGAGGTGATTTTGGGGTTTGCTTCACTCTCTCTTAGGGTTTCACCCAAATGAATTTGTAAATGCACTATTCATCATCTCATTCATTAATCCAAGCTTCCATTGTTGTTTTTCTTACTTTGTTATTTGTTTACTTGCTTTGTAATCTAGATTTAGTTTCTTTCATTTACTTTCTTGTATTTATTGATTTCACTTAATTAATGTCATTTAACATGCCTTCTAGCTAATTTTGTTTAGGTTGTGATTGATTGAACTCACCTTGGGTTGATTTAGTTGCTTTTCTTTGGTGATGGGCTTTATAAGTTTAATTCGAATGGGATGTTCTTGATTTTACACATAGGAGAGTTAACGAGGTATATCATGTATGTTCTGTATTTACGACCTTGTGTGTGTAATTTCTGGGATATTTATTGATGTCAAAATCATAGTAGGCTTTTATGACGATTTAGGGGGTGACAAATCTAGATTTAATTAATTGTTGAAATGAGATTCAATCTTGTTAAACTTGTCGTCTCATGTAACTATTTACCATTTAACTCGAGGTGAGGGATATTAGTAGCAATCTATTTTTTTTATTCCGTTTTGTAATCTTAGTTTAAACAGATGCATAGTATTACCTTTTTTTTTAACAATTATCTTTTACACTTTATTCCTGAAGCATTAAATAAATTTAATTCTACCAACTAGTCTTTGTGGATTTCAATACCCGGACCGGCTGATGTACTCCCTTAAAGACTGTAGTTATAGTTTAGGTTTTTACATTGAGGTGGTGAAACGAATTCAACGATTGGCGTACTAACATTACGCTACTTTTCACCCTCGATCAACTATCCTTGCGTTAATCAGTTATTGTCGGATAATGTTATCCATAAGACTGTAATGGATTTCCCAAACTTTGTAAGACTTCTTGATCATGACTTGTTTTGCAGACGAGGTCATATATGAAGTGTTTTAGGTTTAGGCCTACTAATAGTTTAGTCTTACGATCATGTGATCGGGTACTCCCTTCCTGATCTACCTTACTAGCTGCCAGCCTTGGATGAACCTTGGTTATCCTTGTCCTAGGTTCTATTAATGCTCGTGCCAACTTGTTGGTCATTTATGAGGATCTTGTCATCCTGACCAATTGATAACATTAATTAGCTTACGAACAAATATACTAGGGTATATTACCGCATTAGTTATGGTCGGATTTTGTCATCCATATAAATGTGAGGGATTTTATAGATTTATCAAACTTCTTATACGCGATATTTCCTAAGATGAGATTGTACATGAAGTTAAACCTCTTATTCATGACCTTTCTAGAAACAAAGTCATACATGAAGTTTTTAGTAAAAACATTTTGATGATATATACATATCTCACACCGTCAAAACATAAAAAAAAATCAAAGTTACAGCATTCTTGGAGGAAATTCGAACTTTTATTCATCACCAAATGGAATTACAAATAAGGAAAATATTTTCATTATTGATAATACTTCATCAGGTGCTCGACGTTCCATGAATTTTTGAATTTCTCTCCTTCTAAGGTCTGAATCCTGTATGTTCCTAATTGTATAACAACAAATATTCAATATGGACCATGCCATTTGGGTTCCAACTTGTTTTCCTTTTGGATAAACTTCTTTAGCACATAATCCCCTTCTTTTAAAGTGCTCGATTTTACCCTTTTATAGTAAAATCAAGTAGTTTATTAATGGTACGCTACAACTCTAAGCGTCGCGTGCTCTTTGACTTCCTATACCAGATCCAAATCTAATCTTATCATCAGGTCATTCCGTGGTGAGTTAAAATTAAGGATGTGATGACTAGGTAGAACAAATTTTGTTGGGACTACTCCCTATATTCCAAAAGTCATCATATAAGGGGTCTCACCTGTTGCTGTTCGTGGCGTTGTTCTGTACGCCCAGAGGACACTTTGTTTCTTATTAAGTTACCCTTTGCATCATCTAGACTTTTCTTCATCCCATTAAGTAAAGTCTTATTGGTCACTTTTGTTTATCCATTGCACTGCGAATGATCTGGTGCGGAGTGGAGTTTCTAGATTTTGGAGCCATACAAAAATATTCAAACTCTTTGTTATCAAATTATGTATCGTACTCATTGATAAGGCGTATGGCATCCCATATCGATAAATAAAGTTCTTTCAGATAAAGTGAAAGACCTTCTCGTATGGCATTTTAACTAAGGGTTTTGCCTCTACCCATTTAGTGAAGTAATCCACGGATACCATTGGATACTTGAACCTGCCTCTAGTTTTTGGTAGTGGGCCGACCAAATCTATTCCCCATATTACAAATGACCAAGGGAAGGTGATCGATGTGAGGGATGCCCTTGGAATTCTATAGATGGAGGCATATTTCTGGCATTTATCATATTTTTTAGCATAGCCCGCCCAGTCCACCTTCGTAGTGAGCTAATAATAACCTCATATAGCCACTCGCTTTACTAGTGATCAGCCTACTAAATGTGCTCTGCAAGAGTCTTCATATACTTCTTTAATCAAGTTATTTGCTTCAGCTAGATGGATACATCTGAGCAATAAAATGATGAACCCTCTTCTAAATATGATTCCTCAATCTAGCACGTATCTCGTTACTTTGTATTTAAGTCTTCCTCCTTTTTTAGGGTTTACTGCGATGATGCTAGTTTCTATATATTCTCGTATTGGATCCATTTAAGATGGTCCCATGTTTAGATCCATCACATTGACAATCTCTTCGTCAATTCTCCAATGCATGAGAATTTCCACTGTAACTATTCATTTTGGTTCAGTCCTTTTGACGGATACTAATTGAGCAACTGCATTTGCTCGGGCATTTTCTGCCCTTCTAATTCTGACCATCCTGGCCCCGAGGAACTTTTCGAACCATTATTGGGTTTTATCCAAGTACTTTGTTATAGACTCCTCTCTTGCTTCATAGATTCCTACTGCTTGATTTACTATGAGATGAGAGTCACTGTGTGCTAACATCTATTCGACACCAAGAGATGATGCTAGCCCAAACCTTGCTATGAGTGCTTCGTATTCTGCCTCATTGTTGGAGGCCTCAAATTAGAATTTAAGGGCATATTCCACATTGATGTCATCTGGCATCATAATTACTAAACTTTCTCCACTACTAGTGGTATAAGATGAGCCGTTCACGAACATTTTCCAAACATGGAGCTCATCTTCGAAATATCTTTCTATCAAGTTTCCATGTTTGAATAACTTCTTAATTTGATCTAAGTCACGAGCATTTTCTTCTTTTTTAGCCGATGACTCTGGTATATCAGCATTCTAGTCGTCTAGATTAATGGCTAAGCTATATCCCGTAGGAGTCTTCTCATTTGTTTAAAATGGTGGGCTCTTTTTAAAAGAAGTCTGCTCGGTCTGATTTGGGGCCGATCTCTCTTTTGTAGAAGTATTCTTTGCCACTATTACTGTGCTTTTTCTGTAGCAATCTTCTCGTAAGGTTTTTCCTCGTAAGTGAATTGAGCGATAAAATCTACCATATCCTGGCCTTTGATTGTCGTTCTTTGTTCATACTGGATGTTATACTCTCCTAATTCCATGGTCCAAGCCATCAGTCTACTTGATTTATAAGGTTATGAATGGCTTGGTGTAAAGGTAGGTCTGTATAAATAATAATGCTATGGGCTTAGAAGTATGGCTTCAACCTTCTAGAGGCCTTAATTAGATCCAATGCCAGTTTCTCCAACCTCATATATTGTATTTTTGCTCCATGGTATGCCTTTTTATCGTAATATGCAAGCCTTTATATCCCTTCTCATTATCCTACTAGAGCCAAACTGATGCAGATTCAGATACGACCAAGTAAAGATAAAGTGTTTCACCCAAAATTGCTCTTTAAAGTAGCGATCCTAACCTAAAATATTGTTTCAACTCTAGAAATTCAGCTTCGCATTCGTCTTTCCATTCAAAAGTTTTTCGCAACACCTTAAAAAATGGAAGGCATTTGTCAGTGGCTCTGGAAACAAACCTATTTAATATCACTATACGTCCTGTTAGTCTTTGAACTTCTTTCTTTCTATCTTGGGAATTCATATTGATAAACGCTTGTATCTTATCGGGATTGGCCTCAATTTCTCTTTAATTGATAATAAAGCCTAAGAACATCCCCTCTTTTACCTCAAAGAGGCACTTTGTCGGGTTGAGCTTCATTTGGTGTTTCTCCAACTGGTCGAAGGTTGGTTGTAAATCCTTGATATATTCGACTGCCTTTTTACTTTCCTTTTGTATATCATCAACGTACAACTCCATATTCATACCGTTTTGTTCTTCAAGCATTTTGTTAACTAATATTTAGTACGTTGCTCCCAATGTTTTTAAGCCCAAGAGGCATTATGTTCTAGGAGTACGTACCTCAAATAGTTATGAATGGGGTCTTTTCTCGATCTTTCAGTTTTATATTGATCGGGTTGTATGCTGAATAAGCGTCCATAAAATTGATCAGCTCCTGCCCTGAAGTGGAATCAACTAACTGGTCAATCCTGGGTAAGGGATAGTTATATTTTTATGCTATATTAATTTCGGGATTTATTAAAATTAATGTGAGTTAATGATTTAATAAAAATCCGGAAATTAATTATGTTATAATTATTAACGTGACGAGAGTTAGTAATTATGGGAAATTTGTTGAATAATACTAATGAGCAAAGTAATATATAATATTGGTTATATTGAATGTCACGGGAGAATAAAATGACAATTTCGGAAATTTGAGTCGGGACGCGCCCGTGTCGCGTCGGGACTAATTATTGATAAATAAAAGTGAATATTTTATAAGTCGTTCGTATGGTCGTTTTGAGTGCGCCAACGCGTCCGGAAGGGTCGAGATAGTCAGAAAAGTGTACCCGGGGGTTTAGTTTGGGTCTCGGGGTGTTTTTAGGCCTAAGTGGTACCCCGGGAGGGCATTTTGGACATTTCACATTTATGGGTAATTAAACCCACGAAAATCAGAAACCTATATCAGCCATTTAGGTTAGTCAGCTAGGGTTAGAAAACTTAAACACAAGTGACGGCCATAGGAGAGGGAAGAAGAAAGCTTCCAAGGCAATCCAAGGCCCCAAAAATCATCCGTTTGCACCGCCACCACCACCAACGCGTAGATCGCGCGACGGGCTACGCAACCACACCAAAATCATCTGCAAATCAGAACGTCGAAAATCCCAGGCAAGTGTTTATCTTGCTTATTTCGTTGATGCATCTTTCATATTAGTGTAGGAATGATTAGGATGAGTTTTATGGAAGAAAACCTAAGATTTGAGATAGGAATCGCATGTAGTTATGGTTTAAATGATAATTCTGGAAACCCTTGCCATGTAGAGGAATTTACCCACGAAATTATGATGTTTATAAGAAGAAATTTCTGGAAAAACAGATTGGAACCATGATTTAGAGATTTCTAGGGTTCTTTAATATTTAAATGAATTATGGCATGATTAATCCATGTTTAGTGACGTAAATTGACATGCTTTACGTAGGAAATGTATGATATCATGTTAGGATGTTAGTAGTAAAAATTTTGAGACGTTTGGGATTGTAAAATATGAATTTGGTGTAAGTTAGAAGATGAAACCCGTAACTGCAATTCTGCAGATTTCGTAGACCTGCTTGATCGATCGATCGAGCCCAGAGCTTCGATCGATCGAAGGTTCGATCGATCGAGCCCCAGACCTCGATCGATCGACCCCTCCTGGCAGACTCCTATTTCCTTTTTAAATGAGTTAAATTCAATTTATTATGAGATAATTCTTGGGCATCCTTAATAAAATGTTTTGGGAGATAGGGAAGACCAGTAGGACATGTGAATAGATTTTGGGACCCTTGATGATGGGCAAAGATTGTATTTTAGGATAATTACATAAGGGTCGGTAAATTTATGACTTAAAGAGAGAGAGACGTAAGAGAGTTACTTTGGGACAAATGTGTATACCTACTGAATTCTATAATTTGGAGAATAAAGCCATGAGAGTTGTGTGGTACGTTGGAATAATACCGAATCAAGGTTAGAAATGAACCGTTCTAAGTGTTTACTAAATTAGGATAATATGGAAATGTCGTAATTATGGGAATTGAGAATTTACCTAATATTGATATGGTAATATTAGTATAGTTATATGATTGTGTATGCATATACTATCTATGTGTGAAAATCATGCCCACGCTACTTGCTATCCCTGAGGTTTCCGTGCTGGGACAGTCTTATCTCGATGGGACCTTTATGGGGGATATTGACTTGTACCCTAGAAGATAGATATCCTTGGTACAGGCTATCGATGTGATAGTTCAGACGGTCCTAAGAGACGCAGGCATGTGCCATCCTCTTAGAGACTTGGAATCTATTCTTCGCCTCATCTTGTTTGTGTATAGATATCCTTGGTATAGGCTATCGCAGTGATAGTTCAGACGGTCCTAAGAGACTTGGAATCTATACTTCGCCTCAATATTGTTTGAGTATGTGTTAATACAATTCGAGAGTGATTCCGAATTTGTATTCCCCTTAATGTGAGTGATATGGGGTTTGGATAGTAGAGTATGCCCGCACCATAGTTATTATTTGGGGTGCTGTTATGATATATATATATATATATATATATATATATATATATATATATATATATATATATATATATATATATATATATATATATATATATATATATTTTACGAGTAGTTAATAAATATATGAAATTCTAGAATCTAGAACTGCCTACTGTTATGTGATATGTAGGACATGGTTGATGACTCAATTATAAATACTTGTTTTGAGAAAGTATAATATGACACTGGAAAACTTTATTGATTAATAAAGTTAAAATGAGAACTTTGGTTACTAATTGAAATATTCTTTTCAAACAATTGAATCGTTAAATTTTGAATCTTACGAGTAATCTAAGATAAGTTAAATCATTGGGAAGATTAGTGCGATAAATGATAAGACAAACCTTTGGGAAGGTTAGTGCGATAGGTGTGCACATTAGAAGAGAGGTGAGAATTTCTCAAGGGAGTGTCGCACTAATATGTTGTTGCATTGGCCTGTATCAATTTAAATACTTGTTAAACGTATTTTAAATCAAACACACTATCGGGCTCTGACCCGTTTCTCTTTCTCTTTCTCTCTCTTGTATATATATGTATGTATTACAGGTGCCCAGCCACAAGGGCGTCTTGCTTAGGATCCCTTGAAAGGAACGTGCTGCAGCTTAGGTGGGAGTTGCAGGCCACTTGCATAGACGACTTCGTTTACTTGATTCCACATCTATCATACTCATTTATTGGGCATGTGTCGCCCTTTCCACTATTTATCTATTTTATTGGGACATTTGTATTTCAGTTATTTCTAGTACTGTTACTATGGGATTTATTTCAGTATGGATGTTTTACTTTAAGTTTTAAATGTTGGGACTTTGAATGTTGAATGTTTAAATTAATTGGATTATGTTCCAGGATATTTGGGGTATGATTCTTATTGATTGTTAATGGTGTTAATAATTAAATAAATGATTTAAAAAAAAAATTGGTCAGAAATGTTGAAAAAAATGGTTTTGACACTTAGCTTAATTAATTAGGGTGTTAATTTGGAAAAGTTTATTTTTACGACAGTGATGCTAAGAATGAACTAACTGTTCACCTTGATTTTAATTTAATAAAGGAGTGATCCCCCAATATTTAATTAGGCGGGGTGTCACAGGTGGTATCTTAGGAAAAGGTTCTAGTGTCCATAGGATCTGTACGGCTTATTTCGCTTTCAGCTTAACGTTATTGCTATAGAGCCCTATTATAGGATGGTTGTATTCTTGCTTTCAAGTTTACGTCTTCAGCTATTTGAGATTTGTTAATGACTGTAGACTAATAAACTTCTTCACGTTTCAGATGCCTCCGAGACGTGCACCGAAGGATAGGCGTGCCTAGGCCGAGCAGCCAGCAGCTCCGACACAAGGCACTATGAATGCTAATGAAGTAGCCGCCATTGTTGCTCAGGCGGTGAATGCCGCGCTAGCGGTGACTCAGCAGGCTCCACCCCAGATTCAGGCAGTGGCGCCAGTACCAGCACAGCTTCCATCTGCATGGGAGAGGGTTAGGGATGCTTTTCAGAAGGCGCATTCCCCTGAGTTCTCTGGTAGCTTAGATATCATCACAGTCAGCCAATGGAAGAAAGACATCCAGCGGCATATTCGTATGTATGAGTGCACCGACGTGCAAAGGCAGTTGTAGGCTTCCTTTAAGCTGGTGGGGGCCGCTTTGCAGTGGTGGGAGTCCACTACCACATTGGAGGAGAGGGACACGATCCCTATTCAGTTATTCTGGGAGCTGTTTGTCTGCAAGTACTTTCCACCCGCCGTGCAGACTGAGATGAGGCGTAAATTACTAAATTTGAAGCAGGAGAACTCTATCGTAGCTGAGTATGAGGAGGAGTTCACGAGACTTCTCACCATCGTGCCAGATGAGGCACCCACTGAGGGCAAGAAGATTATTTTATTTGTGGACGGGTTAGCTTGGAGGATCCGTCAGCATCTTATTGGGAATCTATCTCTGAGTACTTTTACTGATGTACTGAATGCTGCGTTACTACATTGCCAGGATCACCGCTTCCATCTGCAGGGAAGCAAGAGAGCAGGAGAGTCCAGCCAGCAGGGCAGGACCGGGGGAAATAGTGCTAATGGGGCACCATCTCATGGACAGACTCGTCAGCACGAGCAGAGTTCCCATCAGGGGGACCCTGCTAAGCGATTCCGTTCAGGTGATTCCAGGCAGGATTTGGGGGTTATAGGCAGGGTCAGCAGGGCCAGCCTAATCATCAGGGCCAGCAAGGCCAACACCGACAGCAGGGTCAGCGGCAGGGCCAACAGGGTCAACAGCGTGTTCATCAGGGCCAGCAGGGCCAGTGGCGGGGAGGTAACGTCCAGCAGGGTCGTGGTCAGCAGGGTCAGAGGGGAGGCAACTTCAAGGGCCGATGTTTTGGGTGTGGTAAGCACGGCCATAGACGCCAGGATTGTCCGGAGGGAGATAGGGCCCCACAGCAGCAGGGTGCCCGTAATGAGCTACAGAGACCACTTTTTACGGCTGCCCTCCCAGCTCCAGCCCAGGTGCCAGCCCTACCAGCCGTTCCAGCAGCTCCAGTGCAGCAGGGGCAGTTACAGTACGGACGTGTCTATAACGTCCACCAGGCAGCAGCTCCACAGGCACCACCCGCGATTGAGGGTATGTTTACTATCCATGGTACTATGGGTCGGGTTTTGTTTGATACTGGGGCGACTCATTGTTTTATAGCTGCGCATTTTGCGAAGTCCTTAGGGTTGTTAGCCACAGTAGAGAGCACAGTGACGTGTGTAGACTCACCACTGGGGAGTGGGTCACTTATCTTCTTTATATGCCGAGGAGTGGGGGTAGAGATTGGTAGTTTGGTGTTACCTGCGGACATGTTAGTCTTAGATATGCATGAGCATGATGTTATTATTGGTATGGATTGGCTCGCAGCCTATAGAGCCATGATTGATTGCTTCGGTGGGAGCATTGTTTCTGCCATTTCGGGGCAAGAGATGTTTGTAGTGGCGATGCCTCTCCCAGAGGGAGGTTCGACCGCTCATTTGTATTATATAGAGGAGGATACCTCTTAGGAGGTTGTGATTCCGTTAGACTCGATTCTAGTTGTTCGTGAGTATTCCGATGTGTTTCAGGAAATACCAGGCCTACCCCCCAGTCGAGAGATAGACTTTGTTATAGATTTATTGCCAGATACCAGACCTATAGCACGCGCTCCATACCATATGGCTTCGGTGGAGATGCGAGAGTTACGAGATCAGATAGAGCAGTTGTTAGGTCAGGGCTTCATTCGCAGGAGTACCTCACCTTGGGGCGCTCCAGTTCTGTTTGTGAAGAAGAGAGATGGTTCACTGAGGTTGTGTGTGGACTACCGGGAGTTGTACAAGGTCACGATACGGAATAAGTATCCGTTGCCTCGAATCGATGATCTGTTCGACCAGCTGAGGGGAGCAACTTTCTTTTCGAAGATAGATATGAGGTCGGGGTACCATCAGCTACGTATTAGAGAGCAGGATGTTTCAAAGACTGCCTTCTTGACGAGATATGGGTCTTACGAGTTCAGAGTGATGCCATTTGGTCTCACAAATGCTCCAATCGTATTCATGGACTTAATGAACCGAGTATTCAGAGAGTTCTTGGATCAGTTTGTCATCGTCTTTATTGATGACATTTTGATATATTCACACTTCGAGGAGGAGCACGCCGAGCATTTGAGGCAGGTTCTTCAGACTCTACGAGAGCATCAGTTGTATGTTAAGTACGAGAAGTGTGGATTCTAGTTGCGAGAAGTACAGTTCTTGGGCCATGTTGTTTCTGAGCAGGGGATAGCAGTTGACCCGAGTAAAGTGTCAGTGGTGAGGGAATGGGGACAGCCCACGACACCGACGGAAGTGCGTAGTTTCTTGGGGTTAGACGGATACTGCAGGAGATTCATTCGGGGATTCTACAAAATAGCGGGTCCATTGACGAATATGACTCGCAAGGGGGTACCATATGTTTGGGATGACGCTTGTCAGTTGGCTTTCGACGAGATGAAGGACAAGCTTACTTCAGCGCCAGTCCTTGCTTTACCAAAGCCGGGTGCGGAGTACCTGGTTTACACCGATGCCTCTTTACGGGGACTTAGGGGAGTACTTCAGCAGGAGGAGAAGGCTATAGCTTTTGCCTCCCGCAAGCTTAAGCCGCATGAGAAGAATTACCCCACCCACGACCTGGAGTTAGCAGCGGTCGTTTTTGCATTGAGGATAAGGAGGAACCACTTGTTGGGGGAGAAGTTCCGTTTGTTCATAGACCACAAGTCACTACAGTACCTATTCACTCAGCGAGAGCTGAATATGCGACAACGCAGATGGTTAGAGTTTGTGAAGGACTATCAGTTTGACATACAGTATCATCCGGGGAAGGCCAACGTAGTTGCTGATGCGTTGAGCCGTAGACCGGTAGACGAGGTAGCGGATGTCTGGAAAGCAAAGTGGAAGGAGTTAGGCCACCAGGACGCAGTAGTCCGTTCCTTCATATCTGTTATGATAGTTACACCCGAGATTTTTATGAGGGTAATACAGGCCCAGACCACAGACCCGTTTTGCCAGGAGCAGATTGTACGACTTTTAGCCGAGGGTGCTGAGTCCTATTCTGTTAGTTCTGATGGGGGTTTGAGGTTTAATGGAGATTGGTGGTTCCAGAAGGAGCAGAATTACGTCATGCAGTGATGACCCAGTCTCACGGGTCCCGATTTGCAGTACATCCTGGAGGAGATAAGATGTACCAGGATATGAGGAGGCAATACTGGTGGATTGGGATGAAGAAGGACATTGCTGAGTTCATTTCCAAGTGTTCTAACTTCCAGCTGGTGAAGGTAGACCATCAGAAACCATCAGGACGCGTGGAAGTGGGAGAGTATTTCCATGTATTTTATTACAGGGTTGCCTACATCACAGCGGGGCCACGATTCTATCTGGGTGATCGTAGACCGTTTGACCAAGGTGGCTCATTTTCTGCCGGTGCGGACAGACTATACCACGGGTCAGTATGCTCAGTTGTTCATTGCTGAGGTTGTCAGATTACATGGGGTGCCCCTGAATATTGTGTCGGATAGGGACAATATTTTCGTGTCACGTTTCTGGGAAAGCTTTCAGGAGGCTATGGGTACTGAGTTGAGGTTGAGTTCAGCTTACCACCCACAGACAGATGGACAGACAGAGCGTACTAATCAGATGTTAGAGGATATGCTACGCATGTGTGTTCTTGATTTTGGAAGAGGTTGGGAGCCACATCTTCCACTGGTAGAGTTTGCTTATAATAACTCTTATCAGTTTACGATTGGTATGGTTCCATTTGAGGCTTTGTATGGCAGGCCTTGTCGTTCTCCAACTTGTTGGCTCGAGGTGGGGGATAACAAGTTGCTAGGACCAGAGGTGATTCAGGAAACCTCCGCGAGGATTGAGATGATTAGGAGTCGCATTTGAGTAGCCCAGGACAGGCAAAAGAGCTACGCCGATGCGAAACGATTCTTCCGGGAGTTTAATGTGGGGGACCAAGTGTTACTGCGTGTATCTCCTATGAAAGGAGTGATGAGGTTCGGGAAGAAAGGGAAATTGTCCCCGAGGTACGTGGGTCCATTTCCCATTATCGAAAGGGTTGGGCCGGTAGCATACAGATTGGGACTACCAGAGCATTTACATCGCATTCACGATGTATTCCACATCTCGTCGTTGAGACGGTATCTTCGGGATGATATGGCCCATACTCACATTGCGATAGATGAGATAGACTTACAGCCTGACAGCTCTTACGAGGAGATACCGGTGGATATCCTAGACTATAGTGAGAGGAGATTGAGGTCAAAGATAGTTCCACTTGTACGGGTCCAGTGGGAGCACCACAATGTGGAGGAATCCACTTGGGAGCGCGAGGCCGATATGCGCGAGAGATATCCAGATTTGTTCTTACCAGGTATGCCTTGTTTTATGAATTTCGGGACGAAATTCCGTTATTAGGGGGGAAGTATGTAATACCCCGTATTTTTATGCTATATTAATTTGGGGATTTATTAAAATTAATGTGAGTTAATGATTTAATAAAAATCCGAAAATTAATTATGTTATAATTATTAACGTGACGAGAGTTAGTAATTATGGGAAATTTGTTGAATATTACTAATGAGCAAAGTAATATATAATATTGGTTATATTGAATGTCACGAGAGAATAAAATGACAATTTTGGAAATTTGAGTCGGGACGTGCCCGTGTCGCGTCGGGACTAATTATTGATAAATAAAAGTGAATATTTTATCTGTCATTTGTATGGTCGTTTTGAGTGCGCCAACGCGTCCGGAAGGGTCGAGATAGTCAGAAAAGTGTACCCGGGGGTTTAGTTTGGGTCTCGGGGTGTTTTTAGGCCTAAGTGGTACCCCGAGAGGGCATTTTGGACATTTCACATTTATGGGTAATTAAACCTACGAAAATCAGAAACCTATATCAGCCATTTAGGTTAGTCAGCTAGGGTTAGAAAACTCAAACACAAGTGACGGCCATAGTATAGGTAAGAAGAAAGCTTCCAAGGCAATCCAAGGCCCCAAAAGTCATCCGTTTGCACCGCCACCACCACCAACGCGTAGATCGCGCGACGGGCTACGCAACCACACCAAAATCATCTGCAGATTAGAACGTCAAAAATCCCAGGCAAGTGCTTATCTTGCTTATTTCGTTGATGCATCTTTCATATTAGTGTAGGAATGATTAATATGAGTTTTATGGAAGAAAACCTAAGATTTGAGATAGGAATCACATGTAGTTATGGTTTTAATGATAATTCTGGAAACCCTTGCCATGTAGAGGAATTTACCCACGAAATTATGATGTTTTTAAGAAGAAATTTCTGGAAAAACATATTGGAACCATGATTTAGAGATTTCTAGGGTTCTTGAATATTTAAATGAATTATGGCATGATTAATCCATGTTTAGTGACGTAAATTGACATGCTTTACGTAGGAAATGTATGATATCATGTTAGGATGTTAGTAGTACAAATTTTGAGACGTTTGGGATTCTAAAATATGGATTTGGTGTAAGTTAGAAGATGAAACCCGTAACTGCAATTCTGCAGATTTCGTAGACCTGCTTGATCGATCGATCGAGCCCAGAGCTTCGATCGACCGAAGGTTCGATCGATCGAGCCCCAGACCTCGATCGATCGACCCCTCCTGGCAGACTCCTATTTCCTTTTTAAATGAGTTAAATTCAATTTATTGTGAGATAATTCTTGGGCATCCTTAATAAAATGTTTTGGGAGATAGGGAAGACCAGTAGGACATGTGAATAGATTTTGGGACCCTTGATGACGGGCAAAGATTGTATTTTAGGATAATTACATAAGGGTCGGTAAATTTATGACTTAAAGAGAGAGACACGTAAGAGAGTTACTTTGGGACAAATGTGTATACCTACTGAATTCTATAATTTGGAGAATAAAGCCATGAGAGTTGTGTGGTACGTTGGAATAATACCGAATCAAGGTTAGAAACAAACCGTTATAAGTGTTTGCTAAATTAGGATAATATGGAAATGTCGTAATTATGGGAATTGAGAATTTACCTAATATTGATATGATAATATTAGTATAGTTATATGATTGTGTATGCATATACTATCTATGTGTGAAAATCATGCCCACGCTACTTGCTATCCCTGAGGTTTCCGCGCTGGGACAGTCTTATCTCGATGGGACCTTTATGGGAGATATTGACTTGTACCCTAGAAGATAGATATCCTTGGTACAGGCTATCGATGTGATAGTTCAGACGGTCCTAAGAGACGCAGGCATGTGCCATCCTCTTAGAGACTTGGAATCTATTCTTCGCCTCATCTTGTTTGTGTATAGATATCCTTGGTATAGGCTATCGCAGTGATAGTTCAGACGGTCCTAAGAGACTTGGAATCTATACTTCGCCTCAATATTGTTTGAGTATGTGTTAATACAATTCGAGAGTGATTCCGAATTTGTATTCCCCTTAATGTGAGTGATATGGGGTTTGGATAGTAGAGTATGCCCGCACCATAGTTATTATTTGGGGTGCTGTTATGATATATATATATATATATATGTATATTTTACGAGTAGTTAATATATATATGAAATTCTAGAATCTAGAACTGCCTACTGTTATGTGATATGTAGGACATGGTTGATGACTCAATTATAAATACTTGTTTTGAGAAAGTATAATATGACACTGGAAAACTTTATTGATTAATAAAGTTAAAATGAGAACTTTGGTTACTAATTGAAATATTCTTTTCAAACAATTGAATCGTTAAATTTTGAATCTTACGAGTAATCTAAGATAAGTTAAATCATTGGTAAGATTAGTGCGATAAATGATAAGACAAACCGTTGGGAAGGTTAGTGCGATAGGTGTGCACATTAGAAGAGAGGTGAGAATTTCTCAAGGGAGTGTCGCACTAATATGTTGTTGCATTGGCCTGTATCAATTTAAATACTTGCTAAACGTATTTTAAATCAAACACACTATCAGGCTCTGACCCGTTTCTCTTTCTCTTTCTCTCTCTTGTATATATATGTATGTATTACAGGTGCCCAGCCACAGGGGCGTCTTGCTTAGGATCCCTTGAAAGGAACGTGCTGCAGCTTAGGTGGGAGTTGCAGGCCACTTGCATAGACGACTTCGTTTACTTGATTCCACATCTATCATACTCATTTATTGGGCATGTGTCGCCCTTTCCACTATTTATCTGTTTTATTGGGACATTTGTATTTCAGTTATTTCTAGTACTGTTACTATGGGATTTATTTCTGTATGGATGTTTTACTTTAAGTTTTAAATGTTGGGACTTTGAATGTTGAATGTTTAAATTAATTGGTTTATGTTCCAGGATATTTGGGGTATGATTCTTATTGATTGTTAATGGTGTTAATAATTAAATAAATGATTTTTAAAAAAATAAAATTGGTCAGAAATGTTGAAAAAAATGGTTTTGACACTTAGCTTAATTAATTAGGGTGTTAATTTGGAAAAGTTTATTTTTACGACAGTGATGCTAAGAATGAAACAACTGTTCACCTTGATTTTAATTTAATAAAGGAGTGATCCCCCGGTATTTAATTAGGCGGGGTGTCACAATAGTGATCTTTTGGACACTCTTTGTTCAGATCGATGAAATTGACACATATTCACCACTTATTATTATTCTTCCTGATTGTCACTATGTTAGAGAGCCATTTCGAATATTTGATGTCCTGTGTGAAATTTCCTTTTTGCACGTCTTCCAAAACATTCATGTTCTTCTCCTGGCTAAAAACACATCGTCTCTGCTTGACTGGCTTAGAATCTTTAACTATGCTCAAGTCATGAAAAATAAATTTTGGATCAATTCATGGCATGTCTTAATCACTCCAGGTAAACACACGTTTTTGCTATCTCAGAAAGTTGATCAAATCTCTTTTGAGGTCGGGTTCTTGTGACGAGTCGATCTGAATGGTTCTCTTTGAGTGCTCATCATCCAAGACAGTTGACTTAATTTCTTCAATAACTTGCCTTTTGACCACTTTTTCCTCGACTCGTGGGTCTATCATTTCGATCTGGTAGGTCTTCATTAATTCTACAACTCCTAAGGTGAAATAACATTCTATAGCCTTAACTTGGTTCCCCTTAACTACACTGACCCCATAATGACAAGAGAATTATAAATATTAGTGCATTATAGACAGGACGACTTTGAACTTCTTCATCCTTACTCTATCAAATATGATGTTATATGTCAAATGAACGTTCTTTTTCAGGAAGAATAAGAGTATCTTTTCTGTTCAGTATGTCAAAAAGGTGCTGACCACCACTTCCAGTTCGAACGTGCCTAGAGGTTATATTCTCTCTCTAAAGAAACCAATGACGGCCTATGATTGGCCTACAACTTTCTATTTCTCAATCTCCAGCCCTTGAAGTAGTTGTAAAATAAGACATCAGCCGATATACCGTTATCTACTAGGATCCTTATTACTTTGCTCTCATGCACCATCATTGCGATGACTGGAGGATCATCTTGCGAATACAGGACACGAAAAAAATTATCCTTGGAAAAACAAATAACTAAATGATATTTTTTTACCTTCCTAGGGCAAGTTTCTATGTTGCTTGTCTGGTTGATCAATCTTATTTGAGCACAAGCTTTTGCCTTATTGAGGTAGGCCTTTCTCTCCGCTGGTTCGTCTCCACCGCATGCATCTCCACCTATAATAAAATTACAACCAAAAAGATCATTATAACCTCATGCATAGGTTCCTTGGGTCTCTTGGGAAGGTTTGGATCATCATCTGAAGCGTCATCTCTTCCTCTTTTCTTCTCGTCTACCTTTCTGTAAGGGGATTTTGACCGTCTCCTAGATTTTTACTTGTCACTATGATCAGTTCGGCCACCTCTATCCATGTACCTTCATAATGTTTCCCTCCTGATCAATCTCTTGATCTCGATCTTTAGGGCGATTTAGTTGTCTGTGTTATGGTCGTTATAATTATAGAACTCGCAATACTTGCTTTTACCCCTTCGATTTATCGAGGATTTCTGTTTTTTAAGCCCTCTCAGGTCTTTATCTATCCAGATTTCCTCGATTATGTGATTAACATCCACACTAAGGTGAGTGTACTAATTAGGGGTGGACAAAAAAAAGACCGACCCGATTGACCCGATTGGACCGGACCGGACCGAACCCATTTTTGTAGGCTTTTTTATAAATCGGTCCTAATTCGGTCCTAAATTAAGAGACCCAAAATATTCGGTTTGGTCCAAAAAATCCATTATAAATTCGGTCTTAAGACCGGACCGGACTGTTTAATTTAATATTATATAATATATATTAATTTTATATACATATACCATATACTAAATACCAAACCCTAAACTTAACCACTTAACCTTTCAACATATCACTCACACGGCCGCTCCTCACTTTCTCTCTAACAAAGAAAAACTCTCCTCCTCACTTTTCCTCACTCTCTCTGTCCACTCCAACTCTCCGATCGATCACCTCACCATAGCCACCACCATGAACACAAGATACCATCAACATAGCCACGGCCAGCACGGTAGCCCAAAACAAATGGCCACAGCAGCTGATCCGAGTCCGACGCACCTCGCCTCCACCACAGCAGCCGATCCGACGTCGACGCACCTCGCCTCCACCACAGTAGCCGATCTGACGCTGACGCACCTCGCCTCCACGCCCACGGTAATATTCTGATTTGATTTCCAACTGATTTCAGTTTTTTGCTTCAGTTTGCTTCAGTTTTTGCCTCCACACTGACAACACCAAACTGATTTCATATAACACCAAACTGATTTCAGTTTGCTTCAGTTTTTGATCCGACGCTGACAACACCAAACTGATTTCATATAACACCAAACTGATTTCAGTTTGCTTCAGTTTTTGATCCGACGCTGACAACACCAAACTGATTTCAGTTTTTGCTTCAGTTTTTTACAAACCCACCAAACTGATTTCAGTTTTTTACAGTTAGTTCATATAACCTTTATAAATTGTAACTTTGTAAGGTTTAAAAATTGATTTTGTACATAAAACATCTAGATCTAAAATTGATTTTGTACATAAAACATCTAGTTCTAAAACAGTTAGTTCATATAATCATAAAACATTTGAAATCTTTTAAAACATCTAGATCTAAAATAATTTTGGTCAGATTTCAAAATTAAAATGTTATTTCAAAATAAGTGTTTCAAATATTGACTTTACAATATTATTGTGATGATGATCAGTGTTGAGTGACTCTAAAAAAATTTTCAAAATTTTCTATTTTATATGTTGAGTGACTCTAAATATTTTCTGTTTGTGGTGGATTTTATATTTTGTGGATTTTATATGTTATGGATTTTACAATTGAGTGTGCATAAAATATTTTCTGTTATTTGTTTTCCATGTGTAGATGGATGGAGTGAGTGAAGATCCGGCGAATGCTACTTTACATGGTTCGCCAGCGTCGCCAAGATCTCATCCCGTGCAACAAAAATGGAAAAATGCATCTACGGTATGGGTTCACTTCCATAAAAATAATGATGTAAAAAAGCCTAGAGCTATTTGTAATTATTGTGGCATTTCTTATGTGTGCGACTCTAAAAAGAATGGGACTAAAAATATGAAACAACACACTCCTTCTTGTAGAGAGTTACCCGCAAATAAGAGATTAGTAGAGGAAAATGGGCAAAAAAAGTTGTCATTTATGTTGAAAAAAGAACCAAACGGAAATGAGCCAAGTTCAAATTTATTGGCTATCTCTTTTAATGCGGAAGCTTGTCGTCAAGGAATGGAGAAACTTGATGCAGGTAATAGTTAAATTTAATATATATTTTTCATAATTTAAATGTTAAACTTTTGTTATTGAATTTTTATTTGACATAATCTTTGTTTTGTATTTTTTCTAGAAATATTGGGAGAAAGATTCAAGACCTCAATTTCAACTATTGTGGTGGATTGATGCACCTTTTGGAGGAGACTCGAGAACTTTGTTTTACCTTACTTTTGGTTATGGTGGATATGTAATATTTTCTTATGTTGCTTGCTTGGGCGTAGTTGGACATGTAATATTTTCTTATGTTTCTTGTTTGGACTTAGTTGGACATGTAATATTTTCTTATGGTGCTTGCTTGGACATGTAATATTTTCTTATGGTGGACATGTATTACTTTTGAAGCTATTTTAATGTTTGCATATCATTGTATATGTTGGAGGTGCAAAATAGCACATTTAAAGGTGCAAAACAGCATGTTTTATTCTACTAAAATTGGGCAAAACAGGACAGCACATTTGAAGGGAAAAAACAGCACCTTAAATGGTTCAAAACAACATCTTAGATGGTGCAAAATAGCACATTTGAAGTGGCAAAACAGCACCCTTAGATGGCGCAAAACAGCACCTTAATTGGTGCAAAACAACATTATTGTTGTGCCAAAACAGCATTATTTCAGTGCTAAAACAACATTATTTCAGTGTCAAAACAGCCTTTAAATAGTACAAACATAAAAAAATTAACAAGTTTTTATTGAAAAAAAAAGTAAATAAATGTAAATGTCGACCGATTATTAACCGAACCGGACCGAAAATAGCCTAGACTGAATAAATAGGCTAAACCGATTAAATCGGTCCAAATACGGTCTTCTCAAATATAGGACCGAATAATTCGGTCTGACACCTAAAATGACCAAAAACCGGATCGGACCGGACCGCGCCCACCCCTAGTACTAATCGTATTTCTTTGGCTTATCGGCTAAGTTATCTTTATGTTCCTTCTTTTCCACACTTTTGTTGACGTCCTCCTTCGTGTGACTTGATTTTATGGATGCCATGGCCTCCTCAACATTCATAATCTTTTCATCCATAGCCGAAAGTTATGTCATAATTTTGGGGGGCTCTTTAGCCAGCGCCCAATATAGCTTCCCAGGCAGAAATCCACTCATCAGAGTAATTATTGCAGTCCTTTCATCATAATCTATTACTTCAAGCTTCTCGCTATTGAAACGTGTAATAAACTCACGGGTAGTTTCATTGACGTTTTACTGAACATTGAGTAGGTGAGACACTTTCTTACTAGGCTTGGCCCCCAAATATAAATTATTGACAAAGAGGTCAGACAATTATTGGAAGTTCGATATATGTCTGCGTAGTAAGATACTGTACCATAAATGTGCCAACTTAGTGATCGTGCTAGAAAATACTCGACAACGCATTTCATCTGGGATTTAGTAGATGTTTAATACGGCTTGATATTATTCCACGTGCAATATTGGGTCGTTTTTCCATCATACCTTAGGGTAATAATTGGTGGCCCAAACTTTGCGGGCATCGGATAGTCCATAATTAATGGACTGAACGGTGATCCCTTCACGAAACCACTGTGCAAAGGATTCTTTAATCTGGAAATTTCTCCCAAAAGATCCTCCAATAATTGGATGGATCCCTTCTAGGGCTAGTCTTCCTACTCGGCTTTAACTTCAACGGTCTTGCCTGATCGACTTTGGCATTCTAATGCGCTCTCTTACTTAAAAGTCTGCTCGACTATGTTCGACCCTCGCACACTCGTCCTAGACTTAATCAAGCATTTTTTTTTCCGATGACAGACCTCACTGGATATTCTTTGCATTCTTCAGGCTCTCTGGGCCCTCTGTGTTATTACCTTCTTATTTTACGTGGGCCTAGATGATGAAATGCAGAGCCTCTGCTCAGCCTTTCTAACACACTTGGGTATTCCTCTGAGAAAGACTAATCATCATAATCGGTTATTCTGAGATACGAGGTTGCTCTTGGGTGATATGGCCCGTCATCTTATGATCCAAAGTATCTGGATCTACTCTTGTTATCTTGTGAATCCAAATTCAGCCTCTTTGGTTCTTCAGAGCTCGTTCTTAGTAAGGATGTCGTTTGTCTCTATTGAGGGTAAGAGGTAACACTTCACTCCTCCTATCAGAGGGTTCTCTTCCATTCGAGGTGATAGGATCTGTAAGGACATAGTCCGTTATAATCAAGTATGTCATATATCGCTACAACTGTCGAAGAGGTTCAAGATCAAATACGTAATGAGATGGGTCTGAATATCAAGCTTCATTAACAATCAAGCCTCCGCGAAATGAATTTGGTAAAGTGGTGTTTTTAATTCCTTTATAATTCACTTAGGATATTGGGATATATTTCACAAAATATTTTCTAAGTGTTGGAACGGAGCTTTAATTGTTTTGGGTCAAAAATTTATTTTTCGGAGTGTTTGAGGTGGTGAATTTACTGAAAGGATAAACGAGAAAAAAATATTGTTTTAAACATCTCGTTCGAACAACACCGTATAACGTTCAAATGACATCGTG
This sequence comes from Sambucus nigra, assembly GCA_949130495.1. Classification (NCBI taxonomy): domain Eukaryota; kingdom Viridiplantae; phylum Streptophyta; class Magnoliopsida; order Dipsacales; family Adoxaceae; genus Sambucus; species Sambucus nigra. The sequence goes on from OX422209.1 coordinate 536,826,059, forward strand.
GGTCGCGTAATACTTCAAAAGACATCGTGTCTCGATCGAAAACCGCTTTATGTTTTTTATAAAAGGGTCTCTTCAACTCCGTTTTCCTCAAGAAGTCTGTACGTTTTTACATTTTGCAAATAATGTAAAATCAGCAGAACCTTTCGGCTTCTTCTTTTAGAGTTTAATCTCTTGTTTTTAATTCACAAAAGTCCCAATTGTTCATTTGAATTGTTTTTGGAGTTTGAGAACACAATATGATGGTGTTCATACTTTTCATATGGCTGCGTGTCATTGAGGTTCGCTGCGTCTGAATCTTTATTGAAGATAGGACTGCGGCTCTTGTAGATTACTGCGCACAATTCATTGCTGACGATGTCGACCGACGCCTTTGGGTATTCGTGTGTCAAATAACTGTATTTCATTGTAATCCGTATAAGTTGAGATTTACAAATTATTGTGGAATAAAAGGTTTTGCCCTCAGGGGATTTTTCCTGAACTTCATATTTTATTTATGTTGATTTGACACACGCACGCACATAACTAGTTGATTTTGGGGGCTGAATTAATTTGATTAATAAATTTACTCTAATTAAATAAGTGTGTAAATTGAATTTGCGAATCTATTCGAAACTTTATCACACATAGGTTTTACAAATTGATATCAGAACAGGTTGCGCTAGTTTATCGTGCATTCCTATTTTTTGCATAAATTATGTGATATTGATTTTTTTTGAAAAATCGATTTTGTGAAAAATCACAACTTTTTGATGGATCACTTATATAATCGAATGCCTATTTTTGACCGGTCCAATTATGCCTATTGGAAAGCCCGTATGAAATCACCATTAAAATCCATTGACGAACGTGTTTGGTTGCTTTGTGAAAGAGGGTGGACTCCTTCCACCGTTACTGCTAATAATATCACCTCTTTAAAACCTGTGTCGGATTGGACTGAAGATGATTTTAAAATGTCTAATTTTAATTCCCGTGGTTTGATTGTTATTTCTGGAGTCGTCACCCCCGACAAGTTCCGGCGAATTATGACGTGCGCCACGTCTAAAGAGGGATGGGATGTCCTCTAATTGGCACATGAGGGTACGAACGCGGTTAAAGAATCAAAGTTACAAAAATTGGCCACCTAGTTTGAGACTATAACCATGTCTGAGTCCGAATGTTTTGATGAGTTTTATGCACGTTTGTCGGACATTGTTAACTCCAGTTTTAATTTAGGTTGGCCAATTGGTAACACGCGTGTCGTTAAAAAGATTTTGATATCTCTTCCGAAACTTTTTATTCCTAAAGTCACTGTTTTGAATTCGTTGGGAAAGTTAAATTCACTTAAGTTAGAAGAGCTCGTATGAGACCTACAAACTTATGAGATTGACATGTTTCCCCAAACCATTAAGGCTAAGGATAAAGGCTTTACTTTAAAGACTCAAGTTAGGAAGAAAAAGAAAGAGAGAGTTTATTAATCTGATTCTGAGGGAGAGTTTATTATTGACGATGCGACCTTGTTTGCGATTTTTTTTTAAAAAGTTTCTCAAAATGACCAAAAATAATTCTTTCAATAAAAAAATCTTTTGAGAAAATAAAAAGAAATAAAAGGCCAAAGAGGGTAGTGAAAAAGAGAGAGAGGGTGATAAATAGGAAGAGAGTGAGGGAGATTTAGACGATATGACTTGTTTTGAGTGTAAAGGCAAAAGACATAGAATGTCCTACTAAGCTAAGGAAAAAAGAGAAGAAAGTAGCCATGCCTGCTACTCTTAGTGATAGTGAGGGAAATGAGGGAGATGAGTCCGATAAAGGTTTAACACATGTGATGTGTCTAGCTTTTTCGAGTCATGTGAGCACACCCACTTTGTTCCATGATGATTGTGTTCACGAGAGCGACGGTGATGAGTCGAGTATTTCTAGTGGGGGTGAGAGCGAGTTTGAGAGTGGAGATGAAAATGTGCTCCAAAAAGCTTTTAGGGATTTGTACACCGAGACCTTGAAAACAAAGAAGTATAATAGGAATTTACGTCGTCGGGTTTTAGATTTGGAGATAGAGAAAGATGTTTTAAGGAAGGAAAAGTGTGACTTGACCGACACGGTGTTTAGTCGGATAACACGTGTGTCCCAACTCGAGAGTGATCTCGAATGTGCCCGGGAGGTCAAAGTCCCCTTAGAGAATGCATTTAATAAGGTTGAAAAGATGGTTCTCAATCCCATTTTGGGTTGTGGTGAGAGTATAGTAATAAGTCATGACGGTGCATCCACTTCTTTTGTTGCATTCGAGCCGGTTCCTACTTTAGTGAGAGATTCACATGGCTCTCGACCCGATCCACCTAGGCATCCCGTACCCGTTAGGGGAGCGCGTAGGAGACATTTTGATAGAGGTGTACGTAGGCCAGTTTACGCTTGCACACGCTGCAAGAGAAGAGGACACCTGAGAGAGTTTTGTTTTAAGCTGGGTAATGTGTCACGTTTTGCTACTACACGTGTTCACTCACACGCACCCACACTTGATGCTCCAGATGATTACATAAGAGAGTTTACACATATTGGGGAGCAGGTAAATCTTTTAGTCAAGGCCTCACATGATTTAATGGAAGTTTTTCATAGGATGTCGCCATCTTTGGAAAACTCCCCCCACCTACTTGTTGAGGTCTAGGCATGTTTGCTAGCATAGGATGATTTACATGATGACATTTTTTGCCTATTTCTAGTATGTATCATTTGTATTTATATTTTCCATTTTGATATATTTTTCTTAATTTTTGCTACTGTTTTAGCACGGTTTTGGATCTGTTTTCCCTTTCCAGGAACTGTTTTCACGAAATTTTTCCACTCGACAAAAGTGCATGATTTTCTGGGTTGGCTAGGAAATTTTGTTTTTTCTCGTTCGAGCGAGATCTCGTGTCGCGCGAAGCTGTCGTTCTAACGACAAGCGCTTTCGTTTGAGCGATATTGATTTTCGTTTGAACGACCTGGTTGTTTGCAGTCCCCTGGTTCATCTTGTTATATTATTTGGTACTGTTGGGTTGATTCTGCACAGTGTTCAAAAAATACAAAAAGATTTTCATTTCTTTTGATAAAATTTTTGAAAATTCCAAAAAGAGTTTGTATTTTGTTTACTTCTTATATGAATGGGCACTTAGGATGACCGAGTCACAATTTTATTCCATATCCATGTAACTATTAAATAGTTTTTTGAGACAATATATTGTGTCATTCATGTGCTTTACAAAGTTTGGAGTCTTTGAGATGATATATAGTATTTCTACCTACATGTTTGACTCATTTGTCCTTGATTGCACACATGCACGGATTTGTTTGACTTTTGTACTTGTCTATCGTATGTTGGTTGAGTGTTTCCATCTCAATTCTGTCTATACAACGAACCAAATGCGATAAAACTTGACAAGAGAGTAGTGCATGTTATAAACCGTTTGTAAGTTTCTGTGATTTATTTTGAAAAGTGGAAACAGGGTTGCGAAAGGTACTTATTTTTCCTTTGCGATAAAGACACCATTGAAAAAGGACCTAAAAAAGTGAGGAATTGCAAATTATCCGGGGTCCAATGAGGTTTAAAAGAGCCCGAAAAAATTATAAGGCAATAAAAAGAAATATATGCAAAAAATGGACCAATAGTTTTTAGTCTCATCACCTCATAAGAAAAAATAAAAAGCATTATCTTTTAATGAGGGAGCTTGGATGGAATTTAAAACGGTTTTCACATCCTTAAAAGTCATGAAAAAGCATTAAATAGTTTTTGACGTTATTGGTGTGGAAATCATTTATACTTTGATTTGTTGATATGATTAAGACGATATCATCTAAATTCAACAAGTTTACACCCAATGACTATTTTTATGTTCATTCGTTAGGAGTATACTTATGCATCGTGCACACTTATCATGATTGAGTCGATTTTTCTATCGAAGTTGTTCACACCCATTCATTATGTTTCCACGATTTGGTTATCGTAGTGTAAATTCATGGTGTGTGATTTTTGTAACATCATTTTTTGCATTTTTTTATGAAAAATCTGAAAAATCAAAACTAGCTTGTTTGCCTTGTTTACCGTGACACCCCGATTTAATTTATTTGGTTTATTCTTTTCCTTGTCTATTTCAGGCAAATAAAAAGGGGGAAAACGAATTATGACTTTATGGGGGAGTTTAAGTATTAGGGAGAATTGATTATGCTTTCATGTTTATGCTTATATCATTTTAAACTCGATATGTCACAAGGTATTTGCTTTGTCTCATGTGTGTAGGTACGATTGAAGATTTTTGGATTGCGCACCCTAATGAGAAAAGCTTGAAGTTTTGAAAAGTTGATTGTTGAAGCAAAGTTTGAAGACTTGTGAGTTTATCTTTCCACTTTTGAGTCTATGAGAGGGTAGATTTTTATAAGCCATTTTTGAGATTGATAATTCGAATATTTTTATTTTGTACCGGCAGACATAGGGGGAGATTTGTAAGGACATAGTCCGCCACAATTAAGTATGTCGTATACCGCTATAACCGTTGAAGAGGTTCAAGATCAAATACGTAATGAGACGGGTCCGAATATCAAGATTCATCAACAATCAAGCCTCCGCAAAATGAATTTGGTAAAATTGTGTTTAATTCCTTTATAATTTACTTAGGATATTGGGATATTTTTCACAAAATATTTTCTAAGTATTGGAACGAAGCTTTAAATGTTTTGGGTAAAAAAATTATTTTTCGGAGTGTTTGAGGCGGTGCATTTACTTAAAGGATAAACGAGAAAAAATTATTATTTTAAACATCTCGTTCGAACAACACCGTATATCATTCAAACGACATCGTGGGTCACACGATATTTCAAACAAAATCGTGTATCGCTTGAACGACTTCGTGTCTCACTCGAACGACCCACCACCTTAAGTTTTTTTTATAAAAGGGTCTCTTCAACTCCGTTTTCCTCAAGAAGTCTGTACATTTTTACATTCTGCAAACAGTGCGAAATCAGCAGATGCTTTTGGCTTCTTCTTTTAGAGTTTAATCTCTTTGTTTTCAATTCACAAAAGTCCCAATTGTTCATGTGAATTATTTTTGGAGTTTGAGAACACACTTTGCTGGTGTTCATACTTTTGTGGAGGAGATTTTAACATCATATGGCTACGTGTCATTGAGGTTCTCTACGGGTGAATCTTTGCTAAAGATAGGACTACGATTCTTGTGGATTACTGAGCGTAATTCATTGATGATGACGTCGACCGACGGCTGCAGGTATTCGTTTGTCAAACAACTCTATTTCATTATAATCAGTGTATGTTACGATTTATAAATTATAATGGAATAAAAGGTTTTGCCCTAAGGGGATTTCCTGAACTTTGTGTCGCAAATTTTATTTATGTTATTTTGACACATGCACGCACATAGCTAGTTGATTTTGAGGGCTGAATTAATTTGATTCATAAATTGACTCTAATTAAATAAGTGTGTAATTGGAATTTTTGAATCTATTCGAATCTTTGTCACACATAGGTTTTACAAGATCTGCACCAGATATGATTTTCCCAGCTTAAAGCGTCTGTGCCAGTTTCTTCATACTCTCCTGGATTGACTCCTAGCCCTTTGCTAGGCTCATAAGGGTTCCTTGTATGTCACCCATCCCGATAGGCGTTGAGTGTGGGCTTGCATCTGCCGTGCGACCACTCTCTGGGTTTTCTGCCATTTCCCAGAATTTATGGACAAACACAGAGTGTTCAAACATAAATTAGGATAAGGCAAGCTAGGGTAATTTCACAAAAATTAGAATTGCGGATAGAAAATGGTAGGAGACAATAAACAGCTTATCGATTTCCCACATGCGGGGCCAACCTGTTATTGTCTATAACTAGTATATGAATTTTTTGGGTCTTAGCTGGAATATGCTAATTGTAAGCAATAACAAGGAAAGAAATTATCAGTACAAACATGCCAATCTGGGAGAATAGAGAGGGATGCGAGATAAGGAAGGAAACCATGGGTTTATGTGGTTCGGCCAAATGCGGTGCCTGCGTCCATAGGTGCAGTGCTGATTGTATGTATTTCAATAAGCAATAGCCATTAAAGGAGTGATTAGAGGCTTTTAAAGTTCTCTCAAGGGTTTTCGTATAGCCATTAGGTAGAATATTTTCGAATCCCTTATTCCGTGGGATTGAATGTTATTTATAGGTAGTTATTAGAGAGAGATATTATAATGGGATAGGTGGAGTACTTTTATAGGTCAGAAAAGTACATCTTTTACACTTCAAGAGGATGATAACGATGAGTTTGTTATAGTAAGATAAAGGTGGAATATTATATAACTGCTTCACATGTGCAGGTGGAAAAAACATGATCACGTGATGCAACTAGAGCAAGGCTGGCATTGATGAGGTTAATAAACACGATTAACTAACACTGTGTTAACAGTAATGAAACAGTCAGTTATACTCATAGGCCGATCACATTTCCTATAGCAGAGAAGATTATTCGTCTCTAATGGGTGACACGTGTCACCTCCCGAGAGGCTAACACGGTTTCCTATATTTAGCGTACAATAGTCCTATAAACAAAGGAAAGTTTATCCAAATTTTCTAAATTGTTTACACATTTTATGTTGTAAAAAAACTTTATGACTTAAATTATACACAATTCAATACTTCAATTTTTTTTCCTATGCCTTTAGGCACGGACATTACGCTAGTGTATATAAATACACACACACAATAAATATATACAATGTAAATTTGAAAATTTTCACAGTGTGAAATTTCACACTACGAAATGTTAAAATTTTAGATTGTAAAATTTTCTTATTGAAAAACTTGCTGAAAATTGCATTGTGAAATTTCAAACTTCAAAATTATATATCCTTTATGCATCTCTTTTGATAGATAGACCTTTCCAAATATATAAATTTCATCTCAAATGAACTTCTATTTTGGGAGATATTTAATTTTAAAGTTTGCACAGAAAAAGATGAAATAAGAGTACATTTAAAGACAAAATATGGTTAGTTTGGTCTAATATAAAAGCGTAGGGGTCTCAATAAACATCTTTACTCTTAAACTTTTTATTCCAAACGTTTAATTCCAGAGGATGAGTGATCACCTCTAATTTGAAATGATTATTTTGCTATTGGTGCTTTAATTTGATTGGTTATTATTAGAGCTAGACTCAAAAGTTTTTTTTGGTTGAATGTTTGAATGATTATTTAATTGTATATAATTGAATACTTGAGTAGTTAAAAATACAAAGGGCAACCTTAACATAGATGATAAATTCCCCCATTCACATAAGTTTTTAAATAAATGGATATAACCATGTTTTAAAGGGTTATTTGTACTTTTGAGTCCAATATCCTTTCCCCTTGTAGGATAGTGATAGTAGTACCAAGAGCGGAGTTAAAAAGGCATGTTCTGTTTACTAAAAATATCCTTAAAGTGATTTCCATGATTTTGTTTTTACTAATTTTGTTTTTTGTTAATGGCATTTTAAATACTTAAGGTTCTTTTAGCTCAATGCAGATGATCAAAAAATGGACAAGGGATAAATGCACCACTTCTAAAATATTATAACCCTATATATTCACAATTTGTATAAATAAATTAGGCGATTTTTCAAATAGTTAAACAAAAGTAATAGCATTGGCTCATAAGTCTACTTGGTACATTATGCATTATATATATATATATATATATATATATATATATATATATATATATATATATCCTTTGTAAGTTTGTTCCTATGTTGGTACTATATTTCTTTTAAACATTAAGAGTAGGGGTCTTATTTTAGAAGGAATGTACAAAACATGTGAAATTCAATAAAACAAAAGCACTTATAAGTGTATATATATATATATATATATATATATATATATATATATATCCTTTGTAAGTTTGTTCCTATGTTGGTACTATATTTCTTTTAAACATTAAGAGTAGGGGTCTTATTTTAGAAGGAATGTACAAAACATGTGAAATTCAATAAAACAAAAGCACTTATAAGTGTTTGGTTCACTCTTTTTGTAGAGTAATGTGGTTCAAAACATACAAGTCTAATTAATTTAAAGTAATTTGATTAACGCGATTTATGTTTATCTCCATTGTATATTTAATTTGCTAAGTTGGTTTGAGTTTTGGATGTAGGGATACAAAAGGTTTTCTTTTACCTTTTTTTACATTCGATCTTATATTAGCTAAATATATAATTTATTAATTAGAACTCTAGAGATCATAGTTGATAATTTTGGGTCATTATATAAGTGTGGTAGTATAGTTTGAAGGAATAGTGTTTACCTACATATTGCATGTGCATATGGTATATATATATATATATATATAAGTCTCCAATAAGGACTCCTTATGGTGCAGACCCCGATACATATCATTTTTCTAAAATAGTAAAATAATGGATTTTTTTATGAAACTTCATAGATATGATGTCCCCGGTCGGAAGATTATCTCCAATTTTTTTCATCAAAAAATTCAATAAAAAAATCGTTGAGATGAAGTGATATGTAAAAAAAGGTATAAATATTCATTTTCAACCGTTGAAATGTTGGGTCGGCGCCAACCACTTTATTGATTGAATTTTTTGATGAAATTTCATGGATATGAACTTCTCGCTATCGAGATCATATCCATAAAGTTTCATAAAAAAATTCAATCAAAAAGTGGGTGAGATGATGCTAACATTTCAACGGTCAAAAATGCATATTTATACCATTTTTTTACATGTCACCTCATCTCAACGGTTTTTTTTATTGAATTTTTTGACAAAAAAAATTATATATGATCTTTTCACCGTGGAGATCATATCTATGAAGTTTCATCATAAAATTTATTTTTTTACTATTTTAAAAAAATAGTATGTACCGAAATCTGCACCATAAGGAGTTTTTATAGGAGGGTCTCTCTCTCTCTCTCTCTCTCTCTCTATATATATATATATATATATATATATATATATATATATATATATATATATATATATATATATCTGTGTGTTTGTGTATTTTTCTAATAAGTCGAGAAGATAAACTTATACCTTTTCACCCCATTTGTCTCTTTTTGCAAAGAAAATGTGAATATATATCATTGTTCAAAATTTAATGGAGAAACGTAATTGCACGAATCACTAAATGGAAGGTAAAGTCGATGAAAGGAAAATCGTTATAGTCTGATAAATGTTTGGTCCACTTAATAATTTTTGAGATAGTAACTCTCCTTTTTCTTTTATATGCAATGAACAAAATTTATTTCAGGACTACTCTCATTAGCATTATGTTTTCTTCAATTAGATTAGTTTAAAAAATTAAAATTATATAAAATCAATAGAAGATGATAAAAAAATTAAATTTATATCAAGATTTCAAATGTGAATAACTCAAAAGTAAAAAAACTTTACAAGTAATGTAAAAATCTCAAGAGTAGATTGGGCAAAAATACTTTTTTCTACGATCCTTGAGTTTGTAAAATTTTATTTTCTAAAGGAGAGGTTTGATGACACCAATATATCAAAAATGTTTGTTGGGGGAAGATAGCAAACCTTATTTTGAAAATTGATTGGGTATTACATTTATTTTTTTGTTGCTCGCATTTCCATTTGGGTATTTGTTATTGCCTAAGATGAACTCTTGTTCTCATTGTTTGAGATGATTATTTGGGGGAGAGATGGAATTACCCGTTTAAGCATTTTTAGCGAGTTAAACATGTTATTTTTGGGCCGATGTTTTAGCGTTATAAAACTCTCATTATTTATATGGGCCTTTGCTTCTTTCTTTTTTAATAAACATTCAAACATCTTTTTTTTTTTAATTTTAAGCATAGTTAAGCAGGTTGAAAAAGACCAGTAACTTGCCCAACCACTATCTGTTCAATTTTGATAATAAATCATTTTAAAAACAATTGATTTTTCTCAACATAATGCTACACGTGCAACAAATGTGTGCGACACCTCGTAATTACAAAAATGCACGATTTATATACAAAAAAAGAAGTATTTAAATACAAAAAACATGGTTTAGATCTTAAAATCATTATTTTGGGTTTGGTATCCAAAAGTATACGGGGTCATTGTACAAAAAAAAAAGTTACACAATGTTAGCTAAACTAAATAATAATTAGTTCTTTAAAAAATACTTTTCCAACCAAAATTTGAGCTCTAAATTTGCATCTCACACGAAAATATGCTGACAAATATATCAAAGAGTGTAAAATTTACACAAATATATAAAGAAAATACAAAAAATAGAAAAATAAAGTAAACCCAAAAGTGTGTGAGATAGTAACGTGAAAATTTCAAAATTGAAATACATTGATAAAATACATAATAGAGTAATACACAATATCTATAAAAGTGCTTCTATAAATTTTCTCTGTAACACTATTTTTTTATTTAAAAAACAATATTATGGTGGTAGGGAAAGATTATGGAGGTTTTAACATCACTCTTTTAAAAAGTGGGAAGTCTTGCAAAAATGAACTTTAAAGCTTTATCTCCTTGGACAATATTTTTCTCAAATTTATCTCCTTGTGGGTAAGTTTTACAATATTTCCATCATATTTTTTAGGAGTTTTGACAAATAAATCTTACATAAGACATTTCTTAATTGGTTCCATTAAAACAAAATTTTCCCAATAAATCCTAGTACATGTTTTACACATGTAGTAAATATTATACATTCCATATTTAACACAAGTAGTAAATATTTACTATATATTTCGAACACGTGCTGACATACAAAATTGAAACATTTGGTGCGACACTTTGACGCGTTGTACCTGCATTGACTTATGCACCCCCCACAACAATGGAGCACATACACAAGCCATTTGAGATGCGTCACATTTGTGTGTCACATCAAAATGTGTCGATTTTGTGTGTCAGACTAAAATTGTCCATCTGTTTGCTAATAGAAACTATTAAAGCAAAAATATGTTTCAATAGAATTAAATGATGCAAAAAAATTTGTAAGACCTATTTCACTATAAACTTAATGAACCAAACTTATTAGTTTTTTTCCCTTTTGATTTGACAAGGGTATTCCGGACAAGTTTATACGGATTTGTATTGTTAGAGTTTATGGATCCAATTAAAGTTTATGTGGATCCATTAATAGCCACACACTTGGCTAGGATCTTAACCACACATGTGTTTCCTTATCCACCACTCCTTTCAATTTTAGTCACACACTTGGATTGGATATGATCTATACACATGTATCTTACTCATGACTCCTTTGATTTGTAGACATAAAATATTCTATCCTCTTCCTATAAAAGAAGGCTTAAGTGGGAGGGGAAAGACACACCGAAACATAGCAACAACAAACACAAGTGTAGTAGCAACTAGAATAGAGAGAAAAATACGTACTGTGTGCTTTTGTAAAGTAACATTATTATAGTGAAAATGGGTGTGAGCTGTGGGCGTAGCCAAATTAGTGAACCATATATATCTTTGTCTTATGTGTGAGTGTATTATTATACACTATTATCGATGTTAATTTCCTGCCTGCGGTATATTATTGTTATTTTTCTTAACCCATTGAATTCCAAGGTCCTGTCAATATTATTGTCGGAATTAGCAGCGTATAATTTCCTCAATAATTAGAATTAGAACTCTTGATTTAAAAACCTTAAGTAAATGAAGTTGTCTGCTAAAAGAATATTGTGCATAGTTTTTTTTTGTATTCAACATATTCGGTTGAATGGATGGCGTCAGAAAATGAGAATTTTAAAGTCGCAAAATTTAATGGTACAAATTTTGGATTTTAAAAAATGCAAATGGAAGATTATTTTTTCCAGAAGGATCTATTCTTACCCCTAGAAGAAATGCCAGAAGATACGGAGGAAGCTAAATGGAAGTTATTTGATCGAAAAGCTCTTAGAACCATATGGTCATCACTGTTGAAGTCGACGTCGTTTTATATAAAAAATGAGAAGACCACAATGTCTCTCATGATAACTCTTTTTAGTCTGTATGAGAAGCCCTCTACAATAAACAAAGTTCATTTGATTATAAAGTTGTTTAATCTAAAGATGGACGTAGATTGATAATTTAGAGAACATCTAAACGCGTTCAATGAAGTTATTAGTCAACTAGAATCAATTGAAATCTATTTTAGTGATGAGATTTGAACTACATTAATCCTGTGGCAGTTGCCCAAAAATTAAAGTAAAATAGTTATTGTGATTAGTAGTTCTGTAAGAAAATCCAAATTGAAGTTCGATGATGTTGAAAGTATAATCATGACTGAAGAGATACGGAATCAATTAGATGGATCTTCAACTTCGGTATCGTCATTGAACTCAGAGAGCATAGGTAGATATTCCAGCAAGAAGAATGGGCATGATAGGTTGCAATCTAGAAATTCTAACAATTAAAATCAGAGCCAAAAGAAGATTGAATATTGGAATTGTGGCAAGACTAAAAATTTCCCCAAAGAAGAACACATAAGAAAAGACTAAACCAAATGTTTTTTCAGGAGAAACGGATGATTCGTTGATATGAACTTTGGAGAGAAAGACGAAATCTTGGGTGTTAGACTCCGGAGCACCATTCCATGCTACATCAAACAAAGCATTCTTTAACATATATATTTACCAAGTAACCGTGGCAAGGTATATCTTGGCGATGACTAGCCCTGAGACGTGGTTGGAAAAGGTAAAGTCCGAATTAAGTTAAATGGGTCTTTGTGCAAACTGAAGAATTTATTGCACATCCCAAAACTGAGGAAAAATTTGATCTCGGTGGGTCAGTTAGCAAATGAAGGTTATGTTACAACCTTCAATGACCATAGCACGTGGAAAGAAGAGTCGTACACTCTACATGATCAGAGACACTTACGGGTCAATTGCGGTTGTAGATAGTAAGGAGGACTCAAACTTGTGGCACCAAAGACTTGGTCACATGAGTGAAAAGGGACTAAAGTTTACACGCTTAGGGTAAACTACCATCACTATAATTAGTTGATATTAACTTATGCGAGAGATGTATCTTTGAAAAGCATAAGCGATTCAGTTTCCAAAAGAATGGAATAACCCCAAAACAGGAGAAGCTTGACCTTGTTCACACGGACGTTTAGGGGCCAACCCCAGTCTCATCCATTGGCGAAAAGTCTTATTTTGTAACTTTCATTGATAACCACTCCCGAATGGTGTGGGTTTACTTCTTGAGAGACTAGTCTAAGGTGTACGAGGCGTTCAAGAAATGAAAGACCATGGTGGAGAATGAGACATGGTTGGAGATAAAGAAATTAAGACCCAACAACGGTGGGTATAAAGACATCGGGTTCCAGAAGTACTGATATAAGAATGACATCAAACTATAGAGAGGATTTTGCCAGGGACATCATAATAAAATAACATGGCTAAACAGATGAACCGAACATTGACCGAGAGAGCCAAAAGCATGCATATTTAAGAAGGTTTACCCAAGTAGTTATGTGTAGAGGTAGTCAATACATTAGCCTACCTGATTAATCGAGGATCATTAATACCATTGGAGAACATAATACCGAACGAGGTATGGAGTAGTAAATCGATAAAACTATCACTCTTGAAAGTTTTCAGTTTTGTCTCATACATGAAGATTAATGATATCACTAAAATTCACATTCATTGGATATATGAGAGAAGAATTTGGCTATCGCTTATGGGATGGCCAAAAGAAGGAGGTCATAAGAAGCCGATATGTTGTATTCCATGAACGAGTGATATATAAGGATAAATACACATGTGTTAGAGATGCAACACATGCTAGTGGCTTGGCATAAAATGATACTGTGTACATCGATTTGGAAGATACTTGAGAGAGCAGTGGAGTAGAGATTTCTCAAACAGAGGAATCCACACTATAGAGAACTACACTTGATAATGCACCACACCGTTCAGCTCCAACTCCAGTACTAACAAGGTCCTCTTGTGCTCTTGTAACAAATAGTAAATATATTAACTATGATGAAGCATGTTAGGTAGGGTACGTGAGCAAGTGGGAGCTGGCAATGGAAGATGAGATGAAGTCCCTCATCTCAAACTAGGCATAGGAGTTAGCTGAGTTAGGCATGGGGAATAAGGCTGTACACAATAAGTGGATGTATCGAGTCAAGGAGAGACACGATGGTTCCAAAATTTATAAGGCAAGGCTCGTGGTCAAAGGATTTCAGTAAAAGGAAGGGATTGACCACACTGAAATTTTTTCACCGGTTATGAAAATGACTATCATCTAGTGAGTTTTAAGCATTGTTGTAACAGAGAGTTTGCACCTTCAGCAGTTAGGTGTCAAAACTGTTTTCCTCTATGGTGACCTAGAGGAGGAGATATATACGCAACAACCAGAGAGTTTCTCAAGGAAGGAGAACCTGGTATGCAAGTTGAAAAAGAGCCTATACAGCTTGAAGCTCCCCCCGAGGCAGTGGTACATGAAGTTTGGCGAGTTATGCAGATAAATGGCTACAACAAGTGCAATGTTGGCCACTGCTGCTACTTCAAGAGATTTTAGTCCAGTCACATCATATTGTTATTTATGTTGATGAAATGTTAGTGGCAGGCTCTGATATGAATGAAATCAACAACTTAAAGAAATAATTATCGAGTGAGTTTGACATGAAAGACTTGGGTTCAGCGAAACAGATGCTTGAGATGAGGATCAACCGAGACAAGCTAAAGGGTACTTTGCATGGCTAACACACCATTGGCTAGTCATTTTCGACTATCCAAGGACCAGTCACCCGAGATGGAGGATGAAAAGAAATTCATGTCTAAGGTTCTATATGCCCCAGCCATCGAAAGTTTCATGTATGCCATGGTCTGCATGAGACCAAATATTGCTCATGTAGTGGGAATAGTGAGCAGGTTCATGAAAAATCCCGAAAAACAACATTGGGAAGTAGTGAAGTGGATACTCAGGTATATACGAGGTAGTACTAACAAAGGTCTATGCTTCAGACGAGGCAGGGTGAGGTTGCACGGATATGTAGATGCTGACTTTGCTGGTGAGGTAGATCACATGAGGAACGCTACTTATTATGTTTTCCCAGTAGGTGCTACTGCAGTTAGTTGGGTCTCGCAACTACGATAGTTGCATTATCTGCTACAGAAGCGGAGTACATGACAGTAATGTAGGCTAGTAAGGAGATACTTTGGTTATAGGGTTTTTTGGCATAATTGGGCTTGAAGCATGTGAAGAATGTTTTGCATAGTGACCGTCAGAGCGCAATACATCTGGCAAAGAATTTAACATTTCATTCAAGAGCCATGCATATCAGACTTCATTATCACTTCCTCAGATCACTTCTTGATGATGAAGTTTTAACCCTTGAGAAGATCTAGAACAACATGAATCCAACTGACATGTTAACCAAGACAGTGACTATAGATAAATTGAAGTTGTGCTCAACTTCAGTGGGTCATCAAGCATAGAAGGCAAGTCTCTCACCCAGATTCACTGGCAAGCAGATAGGTGGAGGTGTATCTCAAATTGGCTTTAAGTGGGAGATTTTTAGAGTTTATGAACCTAATCAAAGTTTGTGTGGACCCATTAATACCCACACTTGGTTAGAATCTTAGCCACACATGTGTTTCCTTGTCCACCACTTCTTTCAATCCTAACCACACACTTGGCCTAGATATTAGCCACACACATTTATCTTGCTCACCACTTCTTTGATTTGTAGCCACAAAATGTCCTATCCTATTCCTATAAAAGGAAGCTTAAGTGGGAGAGGAAAGACACACCAAAACATCACAAACAACAAACACAAGTGTAGTAGCAACTAGAGTAAAGAGAAAAATACAAAGGGAGTATTTTTCAGAGTTGTGAAAGTGCGAGACAAAAAATACAGAGTGAGTATATTCAGATTACGAGTGATGCACAATGTGTGTTTTTATAATGTAACATTATTATAGTAAAAGTATATGTGAATTGTGAACGTAGTTAAATTGGTGAACCACGTAAATTCTTATCTTGTATTTCAGTATATATTTATACACTATTATGTATATTGATTTTTTTTTTGGGACATATACCAAATAGTCCCTCGGACATTTTTTAATACCCATTTAGTCCAAACTTTTTTATTTTGCCTCAAAAAGTCCTTTGCCACATATTTTGGAGAGGAAGTGCCGCTGACGCGGACCTCTAAAAATAAGAGGATATTGAGTGCTTGAGGGACTAAATGGGTTAAACTAAAAATATGTGTCCTTTTAAAAAAATATATATTTATAGTAGGGACTATTTAATAATTGACCCTTTTTTATGTAGTATAATATTATAAGTATTATTTTTGTTGATCCATTAAATTCCAAAATCGTGTGCTTTGGCCCATATGCTGCAAATGGTGTAAAACAACGCAATTTACAAGAGAAAGATGAACCGACTATCTGGACTCATTAACCGTCATTATTCCACACACCAACTTAATTTCAAAAATTCCGTTCACCCTCCTTCAATTTCCTCATATTCACAACATCCCTCACTTGCTTCTATACTCCAAGGACTCGAACACCTAAACCCCCTTCAACAACTTCATGCCCATATAGTAACCTCTGGTCTCTCCCACAACATCTTCCTTTCCAACCGCTTGATCAACTCATATGCGTTGTGTGGTCTCATGCCCCATGCCCACAAATTTTTTCATCAATTACTCTACAAAAACTTGGTTTCTTGGACAATTTTAATATCTGGGTTCACTAAAAATCACTTTTTTTGTGAAGCCATACATGTCTTTAGGGAGATGATGGTTTGTGGTTTTGTACCAAATGCTATTACAATTGCTAGTGTTTTACCTGCTTTTGGTAATCTGGGTGTTACCCGGATTGGGAAATCTGCTCATTGCTTTTGGATTAGGAGAGGTTTTGAAAGCAATGTTTTTGTGGAAACAGGTTTGGTTGATATGTATTCGAAATTTGGGTGCATGGGTGTTGCTGTTAAGTTGTTTGATAATATGCCTGGGAGGAATATTGTGTCTTGGAATGCTATTATTAAAGGTTATTCGGATAATGGTTTTGGTGAGGAAGCACTGCGGTGTAGTAATTTGATGAGGAGAAGAGGGGGGTTTGTGGACTTCTTTACGATAATGAGCATGATATCAGCTTCGTTGAGTATAGAGAGTTTACAAGTAGGGACTGGGATTCATGGTTTTATAGTTATAGGTGGATTTGAGAATGACCCACTTGTTAGGACTGCTTTGATGGATATGTATGTGAGTGGCAATTGCATTGATGATGCTTATCGCGTATTCAATGAGATGCCCGTGAAGGATGTGGTTGCGTGGACTTCGATGTTGATGGGCTTTTCTTCAAGTGGTCGATATTGGGACAAGACCAGAGAACATTTCAATAATATGATTGGAGTAGAAGAGTTGCCTTTTGATTCTGTTGCTTTGATGAGTATGCTTTCAAGCTGCAGCCACTCGGGAGCTTTAAAACAAGGCAGGCGGGTTCATGGTTTGGTGGTTAAAACAGGGTTTGAAGGTGATTTATTTGTGGGATCAGCTATCATAGACATGTATGCGAATTGTGCAAATATGGAAGGTGCAAGAATGTTTTTCAAACATATGGCGTACAAGGATGTCGTGTGCTGGAATACAATGATCGCTGGTAATGGGATGAATGGTAATGGTATTGATGCAATCAATCTCTACTTGCAGATGAAGGTTTCGGGCATGAATCCAGATGAGTCCACCTTGGTCTGTGTACTATCGGCTTGTAGTCATAGTGGAATGGTGGATGAAGGACTTAAAATTTTTAATCACATGGTTAAAGGTTTGAAAATGGTTCCCAACTTAAAGCACTATACTTGTGTCGTAGACCTTCTTGGTCGTGCAGGGTGGCTTGACGATGCTTCCAGGGTGATTAATACCATGTCTCTGCTACCCGATTTTGAGGTTTATGGTGCCTTGCTTAGTGCTTGTAAAGTCCATAACAACATTGAGATGGGAATTGATATTTCACAGAGACTTTTCGAGTTAAAGCCAAATGATGCAGGCTACTTTACATTGGTTTCAAACATGTATGCTCTGTCCGGAAATTGGGAGGGTGTAGAAATGACCAGAGTTTCTTTGAGATCAGAGGGACTGAAAAAGGACCCAGGATATAGTTCAATTGAGATAAATGAAGAAACTCACACATTCTTGGAAGGTTAGAAGGATGACCCTTAAATATTGAAATTCTAAAGGCCTTCAAATTTAAGTACAAGATAGAGTATGATATGGAGAACAAGAGAAGGATATCTATCACTACTCTTAGAAGTTGGCTATTGCTTTTGGATTCATGTGAAGAAACGAAGAACAATTAAGGGGATAACAAAGAATCTCCTAACCAGCTAATTATGTCTCCTCCACAAGCAGATTCACGTTCTACCCAAAAGCATGAGAAAACGGGACTTGGCTAGCACCCTTATAGAGTTGGGATGACCTTGTTCGCCTGGTTGGGTTGCAAACTTGGATTTCATTTGCATAAAGGAGAGCTGTCACTCTGAAAACACTAGGTGACAAAGATTCACTTTTGTTCGACTAAGTGGTTGATAGCGATACTTAAAAAAATATATATATTTATTATCATTTTATCTTGGAGATTTTTCTTCTGTTGCTTTCATGTTCTATATTTTAAGCACAAGCTAAACTTTTCTTACAATGTTATGTAGACTGGAGAATTGTAACAGCCATAACGAGAAAGGGAGAATCCGAGCTTAAGGTAAGAAATAATTTTCTTTTTACCATCATAGTCATCTTGTTGACAGATATCCTTCCATTTTCTGTTGTCATTTATGTGTTTTATCTTCTAATAAATATACAAATAACCCTTTTTGAAAGTAGGAGTCTATAAAGGAGGACTTCTGTTTTTTATTTATTTATTTTTTCAGGTTGGGCATTCTGCTTGGAATTTGGACTTATCTTGTTTATAATTTGTTATTTCTTCTGTTGATTGTTTCATAATAGATTGCATTTTATACTACCATCACAAATTTTAGTGAAAAAAACTAAAATTATTGCATACCAATTACATCAATGTGGTAGCCTTTTGTCTTGACAACATTGTGATATGTAAGGAATATAACGTTTGAATTGAACACAAATCTTCCTAAGCTACTTTTTGTCTCTTTTCACGAGCCCTACATGTATTGTATGCGACATTGCGATAAATATTTTTTTTCTTTATATTTGGCTTTGGAAATCATATTTGCCTAAATGCTGATCTCACTGGTTTACTATTAAGATGGAGCTAGAAGTGTATAAAGACAAGGTGCAAGACTGTTATTATATTTTTAACTAATATTAGTCCCAAAGAAAAGGAAAAATTACTCTACCGGATAAATTCTTCTTTCATTTATTTTTAGAAAAAGAAAAAATCTTCATTCATTTAATTTGATTAAGCACCCATAATTAACTCGAATAATTGTTATCACAATATTAATTTATTGAATTATTGTTTGTTATAATGTATGAAAAGAGGTGGTTTAGCTGTTAATGTTTATTTATCTTTGAAGATTTTTTTTCTTAAGATATGTGAAAATGTTAGAAAAAAAGTCCAATACATATGAACTACTTCCCCCTTCCGGTATCATTATTATTATTATTATTATTATTATTATTATTATTATTATTATTATTATTATTATTATTATTATTATTATTATTATTCAGGTATTATTATTATGGGCCCACATAATAACACATGCATAAGGTTCTCACTTGATAGTCATCATAACTTTCATTAAATTGATGATGTACTACAACCTTTTCCTACAGTAGGATGCATTGCTCGATAACCTCTGAGTAAACAAGGTAAGTACCACTCGCTTAACAAGTTCAAGCAAGTCATGCGTGTTAAGTCTCACTTAGCTCGGGCAAAGACAATGCTTAAGGAACCGACCATAGAGGCTAGAAAATGAGATAAGTTCGGCTAACCACTGCAAGTAAATAAAAAAAACACCACTAGGATCGCTAGAGTACTGTCTTACTCGCTGACATTCACGATGAATCTCACACAGTAGGCTATTGATGGGAGATCTTGTACTTATGGAATCAAGCCAATGACGACGGATATTGTTAATTGTAGTCATTGTCGTTTTATTCTTTGAATTAATGAGTATTCCTTTAAAATATTCTATAATATTGTAGTTAGGTCTAATTATATCATGACTTAGGTAACTAAATCCATGACATCACTTATAACATCATTTTTTACCTTTTCCACCGAGCATTAAAGGCCTATATCTATAAATACCTTTTGTATGCTCTCATTTTGTATGACAAAATTAAATGAAGGAATGAGTAAGAGTTGAGAGAAACTCTTGTTATATATTTTATGTGTGTGTAAATTTTGACGCGTTTACATCAAATTAGCAATAAAGTGATGTTCTTTCTTGATGTGTATTCATACTTGTTGGTGTGCGAAGCTCAAGGTCCGATTGATGGCTTTAACTTGAACAACTGATCGGCCGGCATAATGGGTTGGCCAATGAGCGTGCCAAAGGCGGATGGGTTTATGAGTGAAACCTCAAAAATCAATCACATATTCGATGAGGAATTTCTACAACGGCTCGTATAAGTTCTAAGGCCACGAATTAGCTGCTACATTGATGGGCAGGCTCGAAAATTTTTCACAGCTGCACAACCGCTACCTGATGAATTCCCATCTTTGGTGAACTCACTCTCCTACTCGTTTTGTTGACGACGCTTGATTCAAGTTGAGGAGGATAAATTGGCCTTTCAGTCAAGTTGTGAAAGGTAGCCCTAGTCTTTATTTTATCCCTCGAGGACATTGATTTTTTGCATGTAACAAGCCGCGTAAAGTTGACTGACCTTTACGAGATAAAGAATGATCCTAGATTAATCGGCAGATATATAGGATAAGAAGCCATTAAAGAACCTAGAATGTAATTCATAGTAAATGGTAGGCATCACCGTGGTATATTTCCAGGAAAGAAAGAAGAGATAAACATTCATAGAACTCCTCATTACTATGAATATATATAAACATCCCATTATGAGGAGGGCATCGAATAAACTCTTGTAATCCTAAAATGGCTTAGCTCCCAAATAAATAAAAATCTCTCCCCTCTTCTCCCGTTGGCTTAGGCAAGGATGACTTGCTGAAGCACGTATATCTGTGTGTCTGTCATATTTATTTTGTTCATCAAGGGTTAATTTTGACAGTCTAGATTGGTGTGGATTTTCTCACCTTGTACTTTGGCGGTATATGTGAGAGATCTCTGATGGTCCCACCACCTGGCACATTGCCAAATCTACAACTATGAGTGCACATCATTCAGTTCATTCCATAAATAATGGAGGTTAAAGAATTAGTTCTGAGATCTTTATTGAGATGCGTGTGAATCTTCTACCGGATCCCACTCATCTCATAGTGACACTCGTCATTATAACCCTCCCACTGAGGAGCCTCTAGGCAGAAACCTTAGGGTCTACCTGATCAACATGTATGAAGAGTGCCTACAACAATGTAATGACAAAATCCAAAGTTATATTAATGAGAATGGTCAACCAAGAATGTAGCAGAACAACTGAGGGTTTGGGTCCACAACCCATGGATCCACTCGTAGTTGTAGAAGGAGGATCTGGTCTCTTACTTAGGACACCCCATATTCTAATGATGGTTGGGTATCCATATCCAGAAGTCCTTGTGATGATCATCATAGCCATGTTAAGGGAGGTACCCACCATCTCGTCATTTTGCTTCGGTAGTCGATCGTACGGGTGAACGCTCTCAAGGTAATCGATGTGAACAAGCCTCATAATAGGATCAGGTTCAGACAATGACTTGAGGGACTTCATCATATATGAGTTAAATGGACGAACTCCTAAGGAAAAAGGCTCCTATCCTTAAAGACTTAGCTAGGAGAGCTTAGGGATTTAGGTTGGCTTCTCTAAAGATAGAGGATACCGACTCACCCAGGAAGTTCTTAGTCTCTAAGATGGACACTTATGACGGAAAATCCAACCCTGCTAATCATATTTGTCATTATGGGCAGTTTATGACTTTAGAGAATACCAGTAATGCGTTTGTTTATCTGGCGTACACCTCTACGTTATGAAATTGCCTTGAAGTGGCTTGAGAAGATAAAATGCTCGGTTTATCACCAACATAGCCCGTCCGAAAGAAGTAGGGATTAACCCTCATAAAGTATGCTTAAATATGGAGAGACCTATAATGGGATTGACAAATGTAATGAGTAGTTGACAATCTTCTCCTTTAAATTTGGCTGGCTCCAAACTGATGACTTGTACCAATCTTTCACTAAGAAGCTCACTACCTTTATGGACGACATTATGGTACGGATTGAGAAATATGCCAAGGTAGAGGATGTATTGCTCTTAGAGGACGAACAGGCTCATCGACCACCTAAGTAGGCTAAGAACGGAGATTCCAAGAAGAGTACGAAGAATGGAGCCACAAATGAGATGGGGTCGGCCATAGATAAAAAGGGGAAAGCAATGGCAATCTAAGGATAAAGAGAAGGTTCCTCCTTGTTAAGACTGAAGGAGTTTTTCAAGGGGTGAACACGATCTTCAAGGAGTCGATCTAGAAGATCCTTTCCCAAATCAATGATAAGCTGTTCTTTAAGTGGCCACCCAAAAATAGGGTGCTACCCTGAGAAGAGGGACAAGAAGCATTAATGCACTTACCAAAAAATTAGGATCACAAGACCTAGAACTACGAGCCATTGAAGCAGCACTTGGAGGATCTCGTCCAAGTGGGGCACCTCAAAGACTACACTGATTAAGAGAAAATGCAGAAAGAGGGATGATAAAATTACGATTGTTAGATTTGCGATGATGAGGATCTACCAACACGAATGGTTATCCCCATTCACGAGTTCGGCCACCCTTCCAAACCCATCCTCTACAAAAGGTAATGTAAAGAGATCGATCTCGAATAAGCCATCATGCTCTCTGATGAGGACCTAGTTGGAGTTGATCACCCTAACTAAGATGCCTTATCTTTGACAGTACGGGTCGCCAAGTTTGACATGAGAGTTTTAATAGATTAGGGAGGTTCCTCACAAATATTGTATGTTGACCTTCTTTTCACGTTAGAGCATAAGCTCAAGGACTTTGACCTAAAGGTCGAAACTCTATTCGGCTTCAATGGGTATGTTGAGACTCTGTTGGAAAAAATCAAGATGCTTGTTAAAGTTGGGCTGATCAATTGTGAGATAAAATCCCATGTCATTGGAACTGAATCGTTATACCATGTAATTTTTGGAAGATGATGGCTTCATACCATGAGAGCAGTGCCATTCTCCCTTCATCGGAAGCTGAAGTTCATCACTTATCAGGGCGCCATAGAGATAATGTGATGACCAAGCTGGAACCCGAATTATTTTGTTGCAGCTATCAAATAGAAGCAATCTTCCTCGAAGAAATATAATGACGATGAAGATTCTGAGATCGATCTCCATAAATAGAAACGAAAGAGAATTCGACATAAGGTTGAAGAAACCCAGGTGCCCAAGCAGACTGAACGATGGAGGAATTACGAGCAATTCCCTTGATCTTTCCCGACCTGATAAGTTCTTTTTTGTCGGCTCAGAGTTACTTGAAGCCGAAGCCAAACAACTAATCGACTTCCTTAAGGAGAATGTGGATTCATTTGCTTTGCATCCCTATGACTTGCCACGTTGCATGTGATTGGTTGCATGTAGATTCTGCTAACTGACTTATCAAACAGAAATCAAACAGAAGTACAGGAAGGTGGCCCCCAAAAGTTCAAAATGTATAGGATGAGGTTGAGGAACTACTTCAGGCGAGAAGTCCAATTGCCAAACTGGATCTTGAATATTGTCGCTGTCGAAAATCGATTTTACGGTGTAGATGCTTATGACCTCCTTTATGCTCCGTGGACGAAAATTGGGGAGTACTTTATTGACCTCAACTAGGCTTGTCTGAGAGATAGTTTCCCCCTTCCCAGGATATATGAAGTATCAACTAGTAGATTCAAGTTGGATACGAGCAGATGATCTTCATGGCCTATTGAGGCGATTATCACATCCCATTATTCGGTCCCGACCAATCAAGGAAAGCCTCATTCATAAGAGCCTTGTGTCACGGGGTTAGACTTTAGCTACTCCTCCGTGCGGCACTTAGCACTCCAATGACCGATGAGTTAACTAAGTAAACCTAGCAATCTAGCAAAGTTGTAGCACAAGTGCTAGAGAAGGGAGAAGAATGGAACAAGTAGAACAAAAAGGAAAGTATTTATATTACTTGAGAATAGATTACAATGCTTGGCTTGGATGGTTTGGCCAAATGACCTCCCCACCTATTTATAGGCACCCCACCTCCTCAATGGACGGTGGAGATTAAAATACATGAACAGTCTAGATTAATTCTCCAGAAGGTTCGCACCTCCTTATGGGAACATTCCAGAAGCCTACATACTTTCTTACAATTTTAGAATAGTTTCTACATTACAAGTATGCCCCAGATTATTCTAGCAAATCCTACACTACTCCATAATATGCTAGACAACACTAGATAATACTAGATGACTCTAGAAAATTCCAGAGAAAAATGGTATAGGGATGGAGCCTCTAGAAAATTGCAGAAAATGCCCGATACGTGACACTTGGATCTCAATTGTTACAATTTTTTTGCGCTTTGGCCTCAAGAATGCCGGGGCGACATACCAACAGCTCGTAACTAAGATATTTTAAAAGCGATTTAACCATGAAATTTTACATCGATGGCATGCTTGTAAAGAGCAAACTAGCCACTAATCACATAGTTGACTTATCCACGACATACCTGATATTGAGAATTTACAGAATGAAGTTGGATGCCTCAAAACGCCTTTGGAGTAAGTAAAGAGGCCAACTACTTTGAGGCACTATAAGAAGTAAAGAGGCCGACTTTTAATCAGTTCGTTTTCGGGTCTTCAGAAAATTGCTACCCGCTTTTTCAGGAAGCAAGTACCACGGAACTCAGAGCTGCGTTATAACGAATTTCGTTCATGAGACAAGATTAGAGAGATCTTGAAGGTAAATCCTTATTTCCACTATGTAGGGTAATTTTTTTTATAGTTCGGTTTATACGTGAATCAACAGACTTGGGGCTACCGCTAAAAAAAAATACCTGACTTGAAGTTGAAGCTTTGAACATTACAACCCCATGGAGCCTAAATTCGACAATAATGGAAACATTGAAAGAGACGTGGGGCTTTGTTTACTCCAACACATTAATACTGAAAAGATCAGAAAGTAAAGGTTAATAATATGTGTCTCAAGGAAACCTGTTTCATATATGTACTATTCCCAGACGAGTTGATTAAGAACCCTGGAAATGGATCACAAATTACGGTTAACTGACAGTCCAAACCGACTTCACAAAATTGGATGGTACATTATGATTGTGGCTTCGCAGCCTTACGCTTCAAGTGTTTGGATTGATGTTTATTGCCATTATATTGTTATTTTGTGTATATTTCGTCACCAGTTTGGATTTTTCGCTCCTCTAAGCATTCGTGATTTCACTATAGGCTTACCTATTATTTGGCGATGAAGAGTATTTTATATATCTCCCAAGAAGCTTATGGAGCTGCAATGCACTACTTTGACAATGATCCTTGGTATACTATGTGCTTCTTTGTAATAGATTTACTCATTTCATTCTGTTTTCTGTTTTATACTTCATCTGTGAAGTAGTCACGTGACAAATGGAGTTGTCAATTTTTAGAATTTGTAGGTACATGGAAGTAAATTTGAATTCTGCTGCGCTTGTTTGGCCGTTATTTAAGTCTTCAGGCTGTAACACCCCGTATTTTTTGGCGAACTTAAATAATTATGTGATTAATTATTATTATGGGATTAATTAAATTAATATGCGAGAATTAATTGGTAATTAATCCGGATTTAAAAATAATTATTAACTAGCGTGACAAGGGTTAATACTTATTAATGAGAATTATTGAATATTACCGAGTGAATAAGTAATATGGAATTTTTGAATCTAATAAATTGTCGATAGTGAAATATACGACAGTTTGGTATATTAAGTCGGGACATGCGTGTGAGTCGTGTCGAGACTAATTGAATGGAATATAAAGGTAAATTATTTTTAAGTAACTCGTATGGTAATTTCGAGTGCGCCGTTGAGTTCGGGGGGTCGAGATAGTCAGAAAACACTACCCGGGTATTTTATTTAGACTCCGGGAGATTTTAGGCCAAACCGGTACCCCGTAGGGGTAATTTTATAATTTTAATTTTTGGAGAAATTAAATTGACGAAAATTAGGAGTTTATTATATCAGTCACGAGAGGTTCATTAAGGTTAAGATATACAAAAGTAAGGAACGGCCACAGAGTGTGTGGGGGAAAACAAATTCCAAGAAGGAAGGCCCAATTAGCACCACCTTGCACAACCACCACCACCATCGTGTAGAAGTAGACCGGAACAAGAGGAACACACCCATACTAACAACATCAAGAGATTACTTGCTCCTTTTTAGCAATAATTGTGTTTATGTTAGAGTAGATAAATTTCCCCATGAAGTTGATAATAGTTATGATGAAAAATAAAGGGGTTTCTTGCATATTGTAGGGCTGAGATGTTGACAATTGATATACCCACGTAGATAGGTTTTAATCATGAAATTTGATGTGGATTGATGATTAAAAATGTGGGAAATTATTGATTGAAACTCAAAATTTAAGAGTTAGGGTTCTTATACTATTAAATTGGGGATTTCATATATTCTTGATGTTTGATGATGAATTATTGATCCTAGGGTCTTAGAATTGTTGTATATACATTGTGTTATTGTTTGGGTTTGATGATGAGACGATGGGGGAAAATTCGTAGAGGTTTTAGGGATAAAAATGGTGAAAAAATGCAGAATTTTGTGCAGGAAGACGAGACAGTGCGCGATGTCGCGCGTAGTCGTTCGAGCGAGATAGACATCTCGCGCGAAGTCGCTCAAGCGACACGTGGCAGTCGATCAAACGACATTGCCATCTGGTTCGAGCGACGAGGTAAATTTCTGGGAATTTTCTTAGGGTCCAGTTTTGGAATTTTCAGTTATTGGAGAGAGAGAAACTGCCAGTTAACAAATTTAAAATGAGACAGGTTTACGAGAAAGGGTGTGAGATTTATACTTCAAATATTTCGGAAAGAAGATTTACCTTGGAGATTACGAGAGAGTTATGATAATCTAATAATATTATACAATACGTAACAATGAGAATAAAATACGTATAGTGTGTATGCAATTAGGTTGGGAGAATACCTATAAATTTTAATAGGATGTGTGTATGCCTATTATTTGATATTTTTGTTAAGTGCACTAATGGGCGATAACTCGGGGGTGCAAGGTTACGTTGATTAATGCACTAAAGGGTGATAACCCGGGGGTGTAAAGTTACTAATGGGTGATAACCCGGGGGTGCAAGAATATTTTATTGAGTGCGCTAATGGTGATAACCCGGGGGTGCAAGGATATTTTTATAAGTGCATTAATGGGTGACAACCCGGGAGTGCAGGATCATTTTATTTATAGCACTAATGGGGCTTAAACCGGGGGTGCAGGACTGAAATATATATGTATAGGGATGTTAGGACTATATACATGTATGTGTATTTATGAGATATTCTACTAAGAGAAACTAGTAGTTTTGGCAATAATGACCAATGAAACAATCTTAATGAGATAAAGATTCAATTACTCTAAGAGTGAACATGAAAGGTAGTAAAATAGGATAGACTACTTATGGGGTATTGTATGGGCGATACGAGAATATTACTGTTGAATGTAGATAGTGTTACGTGGCTTTGAACTAGTTAACTTGGGTAGAATTACTAGTACTAGATAGAAGATGCGATAGTAGTGCACAATAGAAGAGAGGTGAGAACTTCATGTGAGAGCGCGAATCTAACATGCACATAATACTTGTTTTAAGGCAGTTTTAAATACTTGCTAAAACATATTTTTACACATCAGGCTCTGACCCGTCTCTTGCATCTCTTTTCTCTCTTGCTATATATATATGTATTACATCAGGTGCTCAGCCACAGGGACACCAGGTTTAGAGACTTGGATTGCTTGGCGTGCTACGGCTGATGTGGAAGCTGTAGGTCTTTGCTTTAGACGCTCTTATCATTTCTCTCAGTTTATCTAGACTTTTCATCTAGGGCATGTGTCGCCCGTTCATTAGACATTTTATCAGAGATTGTATTCAATTTACTTTCTATTCATTTTAGTTGGATTTAGTTTTACTATGGATCTGTGGTTTAGAGTTTTGAACTGGAATGTTTTATAATTTTATTCAGTTGAATGGTGAATGGATTATATTTAAATTCTTGGGCTTTATAAATATAATTTTTGGTTACAATTTAAAAAGGAAAGTATTTTGGCACTAGCTTAATTTATATTAGGTGACTATTAAAGTTAATGTTTTCGACAGTGATGCTAAGAATGGACCAACCGAACATTCTATTTTAAAATTTTATAAATGACTGATCACCCGGTATTTAATTGGGCGGGGTGTCACACAGGCATCCTGGCCAGGCCTTCAGGTATTTTAATTACTATGTTCTACTAACAATTTTTGATGAGAATGAGGGTCATTATCGTATTTCATCATTTTTAGTATTTCTTGTATTTTTAGTATTCATTGTAGTTTTTCTTTTGTATAGTATTTAGAGGAAGGAAGGTTAATTGGCACTTAAGGGCATAATTATAATTAGATACTTAACTTAGAGGCCAAGCACCCTCCTTCCTATAAATACCCTTTTGTAGCCTCATTTGAGGTATTCTTCCATATTTTTGAGATATTGATTAGAGAGAGTTTGAGAGAGAATTATCTTTTCTTGCTCCCATTTGACGTCATTTACGTCAATTGGTAAGAGCCTAGATCGCTCCACCGGTTGTTGTTGTTGTTGTAAAACAAAAACTCGTAAACAAAGTCAAGGTGGGTTTGAGAAAAGATGAGCACCTTCGCGGCAAACACTTTTGATCAAATCATAGCAGCCCTCAATCAATTGAAGGTTCAAATGGATGAGTTGAACGCGCGAAATCCACCATTGGAAACCACCACGGCCCACCCCCACCTTGTCCCAGTAATACCTCAAAACCCTAACCCTAATTCCCCAAAATCTACCCATTCTACACCCCTACCACAACGAAACCCTAATTGTGCAAACCCTAACTCTATTTGCAATCAA
This sequence comes from Sambucus nigra, assembly GCA_949130495.1. Taxonomy (NCBI): domain Eukaryota; kingdom Viridiplantae; phylum Streptophyta; class Magnoliopsida; order Dipsacales; family Adoxaceae; genus Sambucus; species Sambucus nigra. The sequence goes on from OX422209.1 coordinate 536,855,209, forward strand.
GAAAGCACCACCACCGAAGATGACCCTCTTCCACCACCACCCGCTGGCTGGACTACCAAAAAAAAGAGCAAAACCACTTCTACTGACCCAAAAATGCCCCTGAACCCACAAAAAATATTCCCGGACCCTTGGAACCCCCCCTACCGCTGCTGCCGAACCAGTCAACAACCCCAACTCTTGACCAAATACAATCTCCACAGCCAACTGGTCCTAAACCAAGTCAGGACAGCCCTGACCCAAGGCCAAACTGGTTTGACCCACCCGCTTACTGCCTTGGGCACCTCCTACGCCCTCGGATGAACCCCTCAGGGTCAGGCGACACCATAATAGGTCTTCCCTTAGCCCCAGTGCCATCCGACGCTCTCCCCATCATGTCTTCCCCTATTTGTGTTCCAATGGTGCCTTCCATGCTCAGAATGAATTCTTCGACCATCGCCAAGATGATCCGTGACATCCGGCATGCCAAGGGATCAAATCCAACCCAATTTCAGCCTCAGTTAATATTTTCCATTTGAAATGAACCCTACACGCATCTTAACCCCAATCTTGAACCCCAAACCCTAAACTTTCTACCCTCCCCTATTTCTAATAATTTCATCCCCCAAAATTCACCCCCCTATACCTCCTCCTCTACCACCAAACATATCAACACACTACCATTTACCCTCTCCACACCTTCCCCCACCCCGAATTCTTGCCCCCTCCCACTCCTTACCACCACATTTACCCAATTATCCCATTCCATCCGCATATGACTACCCCTTACCACCTATTTCGATTTACCCTCGCCACCACCCCCAAAAACACCTTGAAAACCCCCATATACCCCCCATGCCCCCACTCCATCCATCACCACCCACCCCATTCCACTTTCCCCACGCTTCCGCCCCCACCTATTCCATACACCTCTCCACCACCCGGGCACCCTCTCCATGTACCACATCATCAACCCACATGGGATACCCGTTCATTTCATTCCTCACCCGTTGATTCTCATGAGCGGGTACGAGAGTGGATTACCCTACCTCCACATGATGGTCTCCCTTCACCCCGACCCCACTCCGCTCCCGAGTTTGAGCCACCCCCTCCTACGGAGTGGCACACTGATGTTTCTCCTTTCGACTCCCTGGCCCGAAGGTTACTCCATATGTCCCTCTCTCCGAGCGCCATTGTTTTTTATGTTATCAGAAGGGGCATCAAATGAACCACTGTCCCTACTGTCGACCGTTGGTCCCAGCTCCACTTCCTTCTCCACCACGAGAGACTCTTCCACCTCATACCACTCCTCCCGCAGCTCCAGTTCCCCCACCATCTCCTGACCCTCCTCATCCACCGCCTCGGAGACGCCCCCAGCGCGCCTCACTTCCCAAGCCTCCGCCAGGCGATGAGGATCTCGATGAGGATGCTCTGGCCCTTCAGGGTGGAGATGCCATTACATAGTTGGCGCTTCAGTTACTCTCCCGGAGTATGCATGGTGACATTAGGGTGGATGTTCCGACCGATGCCGTTGTGGATTTGCTTGCCATCATGGAGCGGGTTTTTGAGTATAAACGGTTGAAGGGTTGTAGATGTGTTTTGCTGGCAGCGACTAAGTTTCAGGGCTATGCCAGTGTTTGGTGGAATGATTTGGAGCAACGACGTGTCCTTGAGGGCCTACCTCCTATCCAATCCTGGGGCGAGCTCTGTGCACAGTTGATGGCTACCTTTGTTCCCGCTACCTACGAGCGTGGCCTCTTCATTTGAGTACAGTCCCTCAGATAGGACACTTCAGTTTTAGACATACAGAGTGCTTCCAGCTTTTGTGTACTTGTGCTTGTCTCGGCGAGTGATGAGCAGCGGATTAGCCGTTATCTCCACCGGTTGCAGAGTTATATTTAGCGGGATCTCGCTTTACGTGACGTCACCTCCTTTGCCAAGGCGGTCGAGTACGCCACTAAAGTAGAGTCCTTCCATCAGACTGCCCCTCCACCGCGTGGCCGCTCCATGACAGCCCCTCCAGCACCAGTGACTTCTGCTCCTATTGTGACTCCCTCTGCTGCAGCTACTCTTACTCCCACGGTTCCTCCTCCTGCACCCGCTCATCTTCAAATGCTACAAGTGTTGGGTGATTGGTCATCGCGCCTTGGATTGTTCCCTTCCCCGCCGTCGTGCTCTCCTAGCTTCAGGTGATCCTGAGTATCTTGAGGAGGCACCGGAGGACTCATTATTATCTTTGATGGTGACACTGAAGGCCTTCCCCTCTGAGTTCGAGGGCGAACTCTTTCAAGGGGGGGAGAGCGATGAGAATGAGGGTCATTATCGTCTTTCATCATTTTTTAGTCATTTTTAGTATTTCTTTTATTTTTAGTATTCATTGTATTTTTTCTTTTGTTTAGTATTTAGAGGAAAGAAGTTTAATTGGCACTAAAGGGCATAATTGTAATTAGATACTTAGCTTAGAGGCCAAGCAACCTCCTTTCTATAAATACCTTTTTGTAGCGTCATTTGAGGTATTCTTCCATATTTTTGAGTTATTGATCAGAGAGAGTTTGAGAGAGAATTATCTTTTCATGCTCCTATTTGACGTAATTTACGTCAATTTCATGTGTATCTGATCTTAAGATTAATGACCAGAGAGTAAGCTAAGACTGGTTATATTGTTTTTGAAAGGTTCTAGCTGTGGATATTGATCCTGCTATTCAAACACCAACTACTTTTTTCAGTGTCTGGAAAAGATACGGCTTGACACTGGAAATTTTAATTCTTGCCCCACTCTGTGTTCAGGTATTTTAGCTACTTTTATCTGAATTTTCAAAATTTCTTAAGCTTGTTTACATAGACGTGGATGTATAACACATGAGGCTTCATATGGATTTGGAAAACTAAGAGAACGGATAAAGTAGTTTTAGAACAAAGAAGTTGATTAATTGCTTGTGAGACTAGAACCTTCTTTCCATGGATTTCAAATGACTCCCATCACTTTATTATATTTCTTTCTACTCGCATAAGATACCCAACACTATACATGCATCTTGTTGAAATCTAAAGCTAAACATTAGCTAGGGAAAGACTTGATTGAGGTGTCTCACTTGCAATTTCCGGATGATACTATCTTCTTTCTTCGTTACAATATAGTGTTTTATATTTTATAATTTTGTGAAATATCTGGCTTAAGGTGAATTTGAACAAAAGTAGAGTGGTGGGAATAAATATGGAAGCATATGAGGTAGTAGCGTTGCCTAATAGAGTGGGGTGTGGGGTGTGGGGTAGCAGCGTGACCTATATCATATTTGTGTTTATTGTTAGGGGAATCCGAACAATCCCAGTTTTTGGAATCCGGTCCTGGATAAAATCAAGAGAAGGTTGGATGGATGGAAAAGTGGTTGCTTATTTAAAGGAGAAGGTTGATATGATAGTCGCGGTCCTTGATATTAATCCGATTTACTTCTTGTCCATCGTTAAGATCTCTGTAAACATTGCAAAAATTATTGAGAATTTTTTTTGGGGAAGGGTGGGTCGAGGGGAACATGATCATATAATTGATTGAAAGGTGGTAACTAAGACGAAAATTAAAAGGGGTTGAGAATTGGTAACCTAATCTTGAAAAACAAAACATTGTTAGCTAAGTGGTTGTGGAGGTTTCTCTTGGAGAAAGACTCTTCTATGAACTATAGTTAAACTAAAATATAGGATGAGTGCAAATGAGTGGGATTCCAAGAGGGTGGAGAGAGGTACCCTTAGAAATCCTTGGAAGTTTATATGAAAAGACATCGATCGATTTCTTAGGTGTGTCTTGTTGGAAATAGGTGTTGGCAAATGCATACGTTTCATGGAAGATTATTATCCTTATGGGATATTGATGAGGGTATCACGTGTGAGGGAGTTAAAGACAAAAGGAAATTGATTCTAGACAATCAAGGGTTCTCTTGTAATCTATACTTCAATAATCATTGCCATGAACTTATAAAAAATAATCTTTGCCATGATCCATCTTTTCCCATTTTAACTTGATTTGGGCTCGTGGGATTCCTTCCAAAGTTGAGGTTTTTTCTTGGTTCGTGGCTAATGAAAGTGTAACACTTGTGAGTTCAAACAAGAAGGCGTAAATGTTATTAATCGCCGGAATTGGTGTTGCTTATGTAGAGAAAAGAGGGAAAATGGGCTACATATTCTTATCCGTTGCTCCATCGCTAGTTTCATCTTGAAGGATATATTTGAAGAACTATTGTTTGTGGGGATCTTCCTGGATGAACATCTTGCTTTGGAATATGAAAGGAATTGGGGGTGGGAGGCAAAGTTGGTTGCCTTTGGAGATGTAATGTATTATCAGTATTGTGGTATATTTCGAATGAAAGGAATAAATGGATCTTTGATGAAAAAGAGGAAACCAAGGAATGGGTGTGGGAGAAAGTCTGTGAAGCACGGACACTCTCCTGAAAGGCAGAGTCCTGTTTGACACGCGACACGCTCGGACGCGTTGGGACATACGCATCCTAGAGTATCTTGTTATTTTTTTCGCTTGACACAGTGGGGACACATTAGCACACTTATGGCACATGGAAGGATATGCTGCGACATGTTTTTTGGGACACGTAGTGGTAGATTTTTAGTATTTTGGAAACTAAAAATGGGGTCACATGATTAATAACTTAAAACATTGATTTTAAAACATTAAAAGAAAGAGAAGAAACCATATTCATTCACAAAAAAGAACAATCTAGACTCAAAATTTCAAACAAACCCTAACTTTTGCAAGCCATATTCATTTTATTTGCAATTTTATTGATTTTTATTTGATTCTTGTTTAAATTTGTATTTTTGTTGTATTTGATTTTACTGAATTTCAAGTTATGTTATAATTTTGTATTCAACTGAAAAAATTATGTTTTTTTCATTAATATGTATTCTAGCGTATCATATCCCACATTGTGAAAAAATCTCATATCACGTGTCCCGAGTCGTTGTGTATCCCGTATCACATGTTGTGTCCGTGTTTCATAGGAGTAAGTTCCATGTCACTATCAAAACCTTTCGACGATACACCGTTGAACCTGATTTTCTTAAGATGGACAAATACAATTATTTGATATAATTCACTATTGGAGCAGGTTTAATTTATGCACTGTTGGGACATGTCAGCATTTTCAGTCGTGTACGAGTTTTAAGCTGTTTAGCATGCTTAGAGGGTGCCTTTATTTGTTATGTTATGTGGTACTGTTTCTAGTAGCTTTGTACATTTTTTTTCTCAGATATGAGTGGACTGCTGGTCCACTTTTTCTATGTATTGTTTCATTTCCTCTTAAAGAAATCTTTTCTGATCGAAACAAATAAAAAGGACAATTTTTTTGTTGGTATAATAGAATATTTCATTTATTAGTACATCATAGTAAGAACTAAGAAGTAGGATGAGATTTTTGTATACAGTATTTGGTCATCCTTTAGGAAAATTCCTAGCTACATCCCTGTACAGGTCTATTCAATTTTTTAAACAAAAAGTTTGACTTGGGTTTGTTATATTTCCTTAATATCATGTCATTGAACATTTACACATCTTTCCAAGGTCTTCGTTCTTCACTCTTTTCATATAATAGGTCCTTAAGAATCACATTACCTTGAAGTTTCTATTTGATCAAACATCCCTTGAACTTGAAAAACCTGCATTTAGTTTGTATAATGAACCTAGCTACCTGAGCTTAGCTTGTATTCGTTTGGATAAAAGCTTGTCGGAGATCAGCTCATAAAATATATGAGTTGAGATTGGGCATATATTTAAGCTTGTTACCTTATTGAATACGACTCGAATTTGGATTGATTAGCAATAACCAAACTAATATAGTACCAATAATAAAATAAAGTAATAATTAAACCCCCTACTTGTATCCCTGAAGATCAAATTCAAGGCCTTCTATAAGAGCGTTACCACCTGGGAAAAATTAGTTGCATCATCATGAACTGTGACTGAGAGAAAAAGCACAATAAATCTTCTCATCACAATGTACCATTTTTCTGAGTTTATCTTCTGAACTGTACTTTTATTTTATTATACATACTAGAGGGACTCTTCCCAGGACCAACTCATGGGCAAAAGTTTGGCATATTATATGTAGCCTAGAACCCTTGAGGATGGATATTCATACCCAAGAGAGACTATTGTAGTTCAAAGTCATTCAGTAGTGGTACTTTCTGACTCCGGTTCGAACCAATCACCAACAGATGTCCAGGGTGACCTCGAAAACCAGATAAATAAAGGTAATCGGGCGGCCTTTTGTTCGAACATTATGATGGAAGATAAAATGGTTGGATGCAACTTTGGAAAATCATGAATTGGCCCTACTCTCTTTCTTTCATGAGAAGAAGAAGAATATCTTTATGATTGGAAGGGATTTCAAAGTCTGACCAGTTGCAATGATTCAGGGTTTTGATCAGAAGCCTGGAACATATCAGGGTACTCTGCGTGGGGCTCGTTTGCGATTTGTGATCAGCTGTTTGAGCAAAATTCACCTGTGAATTCGGAGTTCAAGCAGGGAAATATAGATAGGAAGAACAATCACTTCATTTTATAAACTGTCTTGGAACATGATACTAGCATTAAGAAAACTTTCATGTCTCTGTATTTTATCAGAATTTACTATAGGGAGGTCTTACAATGCAAGTTAGAGGAGGGATGAGATGGGAAGTGGGATAATGATACTCTAGAATAATAGGCAGTGAGCAAAAGTCACCATCTGCTTTTTTGCTCTTGGCACGGAACTGCGTCTGATGAATATATATCTGATTTCATTTAATTTATATTGTATAAATAGTGTATGATGATAGTTTAGGTAGGTATGGTGTTAATATATAATTATCTGATTCAGTTATATTATGCATGCTATTCGCTAATTTCCGTATAATTCCACTTGGAAGATTCTGTTCTGTATGAAGGTTGAAAGGTCCAGGTTTCAACATGTTTAAAATTTCTTTCTTGAATCACACTCTATACCCCCCCCCCCCCCCCCCCCCCCTCTCACATTCTTTAACTTCATTGATTTAAAGTGGAGGGGGCTAATAATTTGGCGAGGAAGAAACCCAAGCCTATGGGTAAATAGCAAACAAATTATTCTAATACGTAGCAAATTTTAGCTTGTTTTTTGCTAGAGCCTGAACTAACAAAATAGACTTCTGGTTAGCATAAAGCCTGTTGCCTATCATTTTTTAAAACTCTGTTTATTTCTATGTTTGGAGTTCTTACTAGTGTTGTTTGAATATGTATTCAGTTAAGGGTCTATGTTTAATTAATTAATTAAAGCGTCAAACAAAAATGAATCACTTTTTATTTGAACAAGTTTTAATTTTGCAGAATAAAATTAATTTGTCCAAATTCGCATGCAAGTTATTATCAACGGAAAAAGTGGTTACATTCGGATCAATATAAAGGTATGTTGAATTTCATGTTATATTAGTATTTTCCCTTTGTATTGGGTCTTTTGTGTTTTGGGCCTTAATTATGTGTTCTTTGTTTTGTAGTCTCCTGAACATTTTAAAATTGTAATATTTTTAGTATAAATTAAATTATTGGGCTCCCAATTGGGTAAGTCATCACATCACAAATATCTTCTTGGTATTAGAGCCAAAATAAAATCTCTTTCCACATATCTTTTCTCCCAACCCTAACCCTAATTACCGTTCACGCATAATGTTCATAGTTATTGTTGCGAACCCTATATGGATTATGCGTGAATAGTAATGTTCACCCCATTTTGATTTAATTCATTCTAATGTGTGGGAGTCATCCCCTGTTATTGCCTTTTCTGGTCATTGCTATTTTGTGACATTTATTGATTATTCTTGGTGTACTTGGGTTTATCTACTTAAAATAAAATCTAAAGTTTTCCCCTTGTTTCTTCAATTTCTTCAAATGATCAAAACTAAATTTAAGACGGTGTTTCGTAATATCCGGTCCGATAATGGGCGTGAATATGTTTCTAATGAGTTTAGATCTCAACTTGATCAAAAAGGGATCTTGCATAAACTCACTTGCCCATATACCCCAAACAAAATGGGGTGGCATAACGTAAAAATCGTGACCTAATGGGAGTAGTTCGATGCTTGTTGAGTGGTATGAAGGTGCTCAAACCCTATTAGCATCTTGCTATCCTTACCGCTACTTTTATCACAAATTGTACCCCAAGTCGAGTTTTCGGGGGGAATGCACCTCTCCAGTTCCTTTAACCCCCGATAACACTTTATTCCACATTCTTCCTCGTGTGTTTGAGTGTACTTGTTTTGATAGGTGTTGAAATCGTAAATGACCTTAGACCCACATGTGCTCCCCTATGGGCCTTAGGCAAGTAAGAGGTGAGGAATGTGAAATTATGAGACAACTGATTTAAAGTGGTTAGAAGCTCGTATGCGGGTCTTATGTCCACTGTCAAAAGTGTTTCACTGCATATCTGATCATAGAAGAGTTATTACAATCTATAAGACCTCTTGGACTTTGGCAAAGAAAGTTTGAGGTATTGCAGCCTTTGTCAATAATTTAATGGACCTTAGGAAGCAACTGGTGGGCTTATCTAAGGGATCCTGAGTATTTATTTAGGGCTCAACAAGCTATACAAAGTATAAGAGAACTGGAAGTGATCCGAGTTACAAGTTTAATATCTCGGTAGTTGGTTAAGTGTATGGAGCAAAAGAGTAAACACTAACGAATGCTAAAACTCTTAGATTTATGGAGATATGATCTTCTCAATGAGTTATCCTCTTGGATTGCCCCATATTGGTTGCCTTGAACCATTCACCAACCTTCCTTTTATATGCAAACTCTTGGAGAGAGAGTGAGTGGACTATCACAATATGGCTATGGTGCCTCTGAGGTCTGACGGTGTGAGCAAGATTGTGGAGTGTTGACTAAAGGATTTGTAGGTGGTGTAAGGTAGTAGATGGTAGCATTAAATGTAGATGGGAGCTTTTAATGCAAGTGGAGCTGAGTAGTGGCGAAAAGTGGAATAATGTTTTACTTTCCACTTACCCGCCAGACTAATTGTAGAAGCTCTACCGGAGTCCTGGGATCTTGGTAAGTGTCATGAGACTTTCATAGGCTGACCTTAAGGTGTTACGCAATGATATACCTCACTGCTAAGTGTTAGGCGACCTTGGGAGGTCATTTCTCTTCAAACTGAGGTCTATTCTGGGCATCAGACTTAGCGAAACCCTCGTGCTGTGATCTCCGAGCTTGGTTGAGGATACTTATTGGAACGACTAGCCCTTATAGGAGGAAAGAAGGATGACTTTGGTATGCTACAATGATATGCCCTTTTCTGGAGATCAACGGAGGTCTTGGGGGCCAAGCATTAGTCTGTCTGAGGTTAGAGCTTAGCCTTGGGACCTTTGTTCTTGCCCGAAGTAGCCCTTATTGCTTCTTGGGGCAACACTTAACTATTTAAGCAAGTTGGGGGTAAAGTCATAACTAACTACTGAGATTATTGTAATGATTAGATTGCATGGAGAAGGCACTTGCACGTGGATGTGGACAAGTGTTGGAGGCTGAGAGCATTGATGTGATTGAGAGGATTGAGGCTGTAATGCCCCGATCTGAATTGTTGAGTTACTCGTAGTCAACCCGGTTCTACCCGAGCAGTATGTGTGAAGTGCAATGAAACAACCTATATAATGCTGCCAGTCCAGTTTTATTTTAATTAACATTTCACTTGTTTAGCATGTGATTCCAATTTCAAAATAAACTATGCGAGGGACCCATGGGGAGCACCCCGAAGTCCAAGCATACAGAGCCACTAACGTAAAATAAAGAAAATACTTACCTGTATAATGCTCTCAAAATACGAAATCACTCCCAACCTGCCGTAACAAAGCAAGGGTGTGAGCCGATGCTCAGTGGGAACTATACAAATGCAGTATAGAATCCAACGGCAGAAAGGAGACTCAAAACGTTATGCCTACGTGCACATGCAACTACATTGTATATGTGTATATATATATATATATATATATATATATATATATATATATATATATATATATATATATATACCCACACTTAGTGCATGAAACGGTTTTACTTTCGAAAACCTTATTATCAAGATTAATTTACCTTAATCTTATAATAGACTTCCCTTTTACTCATTTAGCATTTCTCGCATCATTTAACACACACGATTCAACACTTGAAACCATTACATTTGATTTTTTCGGAATCATTCCTTTACCGAAATCACCCTTTTTAATTTATCCAACACACTTTAGTATTTCGTTGAAATTCATCATTTCAACACACGCGACATCGTGTTTGAAAATACTCATTTAATTATTGAGAACCTTTTACGAAACATTCTTGTGTTAATTATCGGTTTAACTGCTTAGGTTGCTTAATCACCCATTTACCCACTTACTTTACCCTTTTTCCTTACTTTATGGACATTAATCAATTTCACGTTTACTTGTACATTTTAACCTTAACTGAAACAATTATTAATTCATTCAAGTTAGGTTGTATTGACACATTTTACCACACAACCCATTTCTTGACATGTTCCTTATTCCTTTATCTTTTCTCGGAATCTTCCAATACCGCATACTTTAATGGGCTCCACACCACCGGTTATGCGTACCATATGATCTGGACAGTGATTTTCAACTTTCAACCTAGGGCTCCGGGCCCATCTTGCGTATCCCGGTGTCATCTGAGTTCCTTTTAACGTGTTTTGACATCTTACAAATGTCCACATTACTCCACTTTTCCTTTTTATCCGGCTGAAGTCGAAACTCGGGGTTACACCCCAACTTGTGTTACACTTTGAAATTTTACCATTTCATGTCCTTTACACTTTACACTTTAACCTTGACTTTATTTCAAAAATCATATTCATTTAGGACCACGTTGTGTGACACCTTTTCAACATTTTTATTTCATAAAAATGTTCCACTTTAAGTAAAATTACCATTTTACCCATTTGTTTTCAAAATCACCTTTTACTCCATTTTCACAAGTGTTAATTTTTTACAAAACACTATAAAGTTGCCCATCCTAAGTCCTTAAGTGTTTTAACAGCTTAACACCCTTTTTAACCTTGGATTAATATTCTTCTTAATTGAAAACACTTTTACCTCTTTAATTCCTTTCAATTTAATAAGTGTTAATCTTTTACAACATTACTCGGTTATACACACTAACCTTTTCATATTTACCCACTAACACTTATTGGATAATTTTATCAACAATTTTCCAAACCACACATTTCTTTACTTTCTTTATTCAAGAAATTCATTTACACTAAGACTACTTTTATAAGAAAATACCGTTTCTTTCATTTTACATGTAATCTTACACTTTATCCTTATCACATTTTTTTAACCCTTGTTTCACACTCTTGAAAACTAGAATTTCCACTTTTTATCATTCCATGTTTAAACCCAACTAATTCTTCTTTAAACTTGTTTATACACTTAGTGCCAAATTACTACAAGTCTACATGCAAGAGAAGATGGATTTTAAACCTTAAAATTCTACCAAATGGGTTAAACATATTTTTCATTCTAGGACTTCATCATACTTGCAAAAATATATTTTTGATACATAAAAGACATTTAATTTCTTCAAATTCACAAAATGTCCATTTTCCCTAAAATCTTCATTTTTGCAAGAAGCTTTAAAACATTATTTCACCAATTTTTAACAAGGAAAACCATCGTTTCAAAACATTTTATTTCATAAAATGTTTCACACCAATCTTTATAGAAAATACACCATTTTTATAAAAGACCAACTTTTAATATTTCAAAACCTTGAAATATTTATCATTTCTTTATTTTCAACCACATATCATTTTTCCAACATTTTTATTTCATAAAAATGTTTATTAATTCTACACATTAATTTCATCATTTATTTAAATGCATCCTACTCATGTAATCTAATTACAAGACTAAAAATATGCAAATGTAGTTTTAATACTAAGAGTAAGGTTTTTGCTCCTCTAAGGGATCGAATGATGGTGGAAATGTTGGTGTAGGAGGAGCAACCCCTACCTCCAAAGGTGGCCTCAAGGGGTTACCAAATGCATCCTCAAAAAGTGCTCCAAATGTTCTCCATCCAAGCTTCCAAGCAAGACTCACTTCAGAATCCATGAAAATCCATCTTGATCTTCTCCAAAAATCCCCCAAAAATTCTCCAAAATTCGTAGCTCTTCCTCCACCATGGTGGAAATGGGTGTATATGGTTCAAATATGGTGGAATGTACCATAAAAATGGTATTTTGTGGTTGTAGTATGGTGGAGGAGTGGCGGTTCTTGGTGGGAGGAGATGGAAGACCACCCACCTCTCTCTCTCTCTCTCTCTCTCTCTCCTATTTTTCCTACCAATAACCTCAAATAAACCAAACAATCAATTATTAAATCCTTTTAAAGGCCAAAAATCCCATTTTGCCCCTTTTCGGCTGATCTGAGCTCGACAGCTCAAAGATCCAACGGATAAAATCGTGACAGCGCACAAGGGAAAACTGAAATAAACGATTTCAATTTACTTGGTTCGAATGACAAACCTAAGTCGTTTGAACAACTTCTCCATCTTGTTCGAAGTTTGGATCACGCGACCCTTTGCGCGACCTGCCACTGTAAAGAAGTGGCATGTCGTTTAAACTCCTGCATCTCGCGAGATCCATCTCACTTCTAACGACAATGGGATGTCGTTAGAATGATCACTCATAGTCGTTAGAATGACCCTAATATTTTCCATTCGCTTATTTTTCTTAAATTTTCAATCCACAATTTTCTTATAATTATCATCAATCCTCATTCCATCATAGTTTATACACATTTTAATTGAATTAGTGGGATAAGGTATTACGGAGGCGCCTGATCTTGGAGGCCGAAGGAATTGGAACTCCATGAATTGGGGGCTATAAAGATCCCTATGGGTTGGGTTGAATCCTTCAGCATTTACCTCAACCATCACTCCTATCTCTAGAATTCCTTTGAGCTAACAAACTCTTTCTTCCAATGATGTCTGCCAAAAACATTTTTCCTTCAAAGTACTTGGACCTAAAGCCCTTATCCTCTATGTGTCCTCACGTTTATCTGCCCTCTAATGTGGAGCCAAAGGCTGAGACTTCTGATCATCTCCTCTCTATGTATGTTCCCCCCAGTACAAAGGTGATTACACATGGGGGGTTTACAACCCTGACTTTAATGGTGGGGCTCATACCGCCTCACGAATCACAGATCAGGACTTGATGAATATCCGAAAGAACTACCAAATCTCAGATTCTATCATTTTGAGGGCCGCAAGGCCTGACGAGAGGGCCCGTTCGATGGTTGTCCTACAATTATACTTCAACGAATGCTTTTTCCAATATGGGGAGAGATTCCGACTGCTATTTCCAATAGTGAGGATTGTGAAGGCTATTTGGATAGATCATTCTCAATTGGTAGATAGCTCATGACGACCCCTGATGGCTACGGTCTTGGATTTTAGGGATTCTAACAGAGGTAATCATGACGTTACCTTAACCCAATTCTTTAAGTTGTATAAAGTTTAGTAACAGAAGAAGGTGAATGACAAGGGTGTGAAGTACTTAGCCCCTAAGGCCAATGTGGTGGCCTTTGCAAATGACATACCTAACACGCCTAAAAACTAGAAGGAAAATTCTTCTTTGTTGGGGGAGCTTGGACCACCCAAGAACCTACTGAGTCCATTGTTTGCCCTACCATTTGATGTACTCCTCCGACTATGGGTAAGTTGCAGTTTACCTTTGTTTTAGTACTTGGGATGACCTATGTTCTTGTAAGAACAATCTTTCTGTCATTGTTCCTAGCATAGATTTAGACTAGTTTGGCGTATCCCGTTGCAAATCGTCATGCACCGTCAAGACGAACCGAACTCAAGAATCTCCAAGTTTGAAGACTTCCCGACATCCCAAAAGGTATAAAATGATTTAGAGTTTGAATTAATTCATACAATCATATTTGGGATGTTTAATTATTATCAAAAGACGAACATGACTGTTTTACTTTATGAATATATCTTTTTGGATGACCTGACTTGTGATACTCGTGGGGATTAACTACTGAAGATGAAGGCTGAGGTTAATTCAGAGGACTGTAGTCATGTGATTCTTGTGAGGATCATAGTTGTTCCTTAGATATTTTTAAAGAATAGCGTGTTATGCTTGTGGGGGATCAAGTAGTCTGTAAGTCGACTATTTTGTAAATTTCTAAGTGAATAAAGGTTTTTACTCGGAAGATTTTTTTTTGAATCTTGTCCTTGCCGTATTTGCGTGGTTTGATCTATTCATTTTATCACATCTAGATGCATGCTTAGGATAAACAAGATAAAATAAATTTACAATTCGCTTTCGCATATTTAAAATTGGTATTGCAATTTTTGTTGAAATCAACCTTTGCAATTATTTTTGCATTCTCAAAGTGGTATTAGATAAGGTTGCACTAAATTATTTTGTTTGATCTTGTTTACTTGCTATTTGGGTGGTTGTGTTTTCACCGCTCTTGTGCTTGTTTTTGTCTCTTGATGGATTCTCACTTGAATTTGATGTTTGCCCAAAGAATTGAATTTCTTACAAATTGTTTTAAAAATGTTTTGGAACTTCTGCAAACGGTTCAAAATCAAAAAGATATTTATCGTGAGAAGTTTGGTGTTTTATATGATGACTTTAAATATTTAAAAATGGCCAAAAATGAGAGTGATGAAAAAGTCTTGTTTTTAGAAAAAAGAATTAGAGCACTTTAAAAATTCTAGTGTTTGTGTTTGTGCCAAAGAAGATAGTAATATTTTGATTAGTGATTTTGTGGCACGTGAGAAGAATCTTAGGGAAAAGTTTGCTTTTATTGAGGGTGAGTGTGATAACCTTTTAGGAATTGTTGAAAATTTGAAAAAAGCATGCTTAGAATTGAAAGAGTCTAATTCTTTGCTTGAGTGAAAAATTTTGAGGTTAAAAAATAATTTCAATGACTCGAGTAGTTTGTGTAGTAATGGTAATGGCTCGTCTTCTTCTCATGGTTCGAGTGTCAAAGCCAAGACCATTATTTTTTTATAGGGTCAACTAAAACCAAGGACATTAGAAAATGTCAACCCATAGGTAACATTTATCTTGTTTACACATGTTCACATCGTGGTAGGAAAGGTCACCTTAGGCGTTTTTGTTTTGATCTTGGAAGAGGTCCTAGGAAGTTTAAGGATAGTGTCCCTTTCGTTCCTGAAACCCCTATTCGACGTTTCACATCTATTTGGGTTAGGAAATCACTTTTAGAGGCGCTAGATGGTAAACTAGTTGATTCTCACATGCTTGCACATGATTCTTCTCTTGCCATATCATATGAATGATTGCTTGCATGGTTTATTTTGTCATACGCTAGTTGTGCTTCATGATATATTCTTGCTAGTGTTATGACATGTGTACTTTTTGTATTATATTTTCTTCATTGAGTCATATTTGACTAATACAAAATAATTTTTGGTTTTATATATATTTTTTTGAAAAATAAAAAAAAATTGTTTTTTGAAAAAATATTTTGAAAAATTTCAAAAGATTTTTGATTTTTGTGTGTTTTAGTTTTACACATCTGGTCTGGCATATTGGTGTGTTTGAATCCAATTGACTACGCAATTTCTATGTGATTATGATATTTGGTTATGACTTTAAATGCTTAGATTGTCCTTAACCATGTTTATGGAGTTGTTTCGAACTTGACTTTATTTATGGATTTGACTTTGTTTATGCCACCACACACACACATGCACAAGCTTATTGGATTTTTGATTTCATGATGTACATTTGAGCTTGGTGAGATGTTCTCTTATCAATCTTGTCATCTACATGTTTATTTGACTATAGAGGATTTGTGCATGTAAGAACTATTGCCCGTGAGGATTTGTTTATTATTAAAAAATAATGAGTGAATATGAGGAAGGGTTATGAAAGGAACAAATATCCTTTGTGATTAAGCCATCGTTTGAATTGGACCTAAAAAAGTGTGGCATTGTAAAAAGTAGCCAAGGTCCAAAGAGGTTGAAAAGAGCTTGAAAAAAATTAAGGCAATAAAAAGAATAATATGCCAAATAAGGGCCAAATTTGTTTAGTTTAATATATTCATTCAAAAGTAAAGAAAAGAAAGTTTTGAGGGAGTTTGGATGGAAATATCAACGAGTTTGCACCATGATAATGTATCCTAGTTAAGATTATTTTGTCATAACGCTATTGATTTGTAGAATCATTAATATTCTAGGCTTGTGTGTATTGCGTTTGTTTTGTTTACTAAGTTCAACTTTAATTGTCACTTGAGGCTAAATCTTAGTTTGATAAAGTTTTGCGTCCCATTAGAACTTCTTCAATATATTTGAGTGTTTGGGTTATAATTCTTTTGTTTCTACTTCACACCTATTCATTCCCTTCCACACGTTTGGACACATCGATACTATTCTAGTGTGTAAAGCTTATATGGTTTGTGTCGTGTTTTGTGGTCGTTTATACCTATATATGCGTGCCAAATTTTCTTTGATATATTTTGCACATATCATATATGGTATTGCATGTTGTATTTGTGAAATTTGTTTTTATTTGAAAAAATTCAAAAATTTATAAAATAGTTGGTGTGTTCGCCTTTGAGATGATCATCATGCATGGTTTATTTACATCTTTTGTGCTGATATCTTTTCTTCATCGTGATGCTGTGCACTTAATGTTTATTGTTTCAAATTCTTTGTATATTTATCTATTTCGATAAAAACAAAGGGTGATAGCAAATTAAAATGGAGGTTTTGATGAGTATGAATTATGGGGGAGTATTTATTTATGCTTATTTTGTTTCAAACTCGATGCGTCATGAAGGTATATGTTTGTTGTCTCATGTGTGTAGGTACTTAAAGAGGAATTCAAAGAGACACGGATGAAGACAAAGTTTAAGGGAAGAAGAAGTTTGAATACAAAGAATCTTATGTCGTTCCATTCGAAGGTTGGGAGGGGTGTTAGTATCTTTGTAATAGGAGATTTTGATTTTAATTTGGGGCTCGGTCATTTTGTTTATTTTGTACTGGAATAGCCAAAAAGGGAAATTTTTAAGAACAATCTTTCTGTCATTGTTCATAGCATAACTTTAGGTTAGTTTGGCATATCTCGTTACAAATCGTCATGCACCGTCAAGACGAACCGAACTCAAGCATCTCAAAGTTTGAAGACTTCCAGACATCCCAAATGGTATAAAATTATTTAGAGATTGAATTAATTCATAAAATAATATTTGAGATGTTTAATTTTTATCAAAAAAAAAACAGGACCATTTTACTTTGCAAAAATATGTTTTTGAAAGACCTGTAGGCGGAGTTTAATGAAAAAAGTGTTTTGACGTTTCAGTTGTTCAAACGACATTTGATGTCGTTTAAACGACATAGCACAGTCGTTCAAACGACATGCATAAGTTGTTCGAATGACCCGCCTACTTAAGGTTTGTTATAAATATCTATTTCATGGATCGATTTGTTTAAGAATTTTGCCAACACGTTTCTGCATATCAAAAGCAAAAATTCTTCAAAGTTTTGTGTTCTTGAACATTGTTTTCATTCACAAAAAGAATCCTTGAATATTATTCTTGTGAGTTAGTTTAGAACCCTAGAAAGTTTTTATGGGAGCCCACTTTTTACAAGCCCATGAAAGTAGCCGGCCAAGATAACCTCAGTTATTAGATCCGGCCCAAATCATAGCTTAATTCCTGCACGGGTAGTTTAGTTAGGGAAGGATACTTGCAGATATGGTCAAATCAGGTGCTAAGAATCTCGATCGAGATATTCAAGCACCTCATGGCCAGTCCACTTACGATGATGGAGTTCCTTAAATAACTCAAACGTCGCAACAAACATATGTATAAATTGTACTCCCTGACCCAGGGCCAAGGGACGAAAAATTGTAATCGCTGAGAGACACTTAATAGAAAACAAGTAACCTCTCCGTGGACGTATGCAAGTTGTCGAACCACGTATATCGTTATTGTGAGTGATTTCATTTACTTCCTGCTTTTTGTGATTGCTTTCATGAATCTTGTTATTGTGAATTTTTCTTCACTCACAATTGGCGCCGTAAGTGAGAATCGACTTGTGTTCCTACGAAATCATTCATTACCAGAAAGCCATCAATGTCTCACCACAACAACAACATTCCACAAGTCAGTGATGTTCAGGAAAAGCCTACCCCTCCTAGGGTCAGGTTTGAAGTTCGTCAACATTCAAACCACTACACCAAAAATAATAATCTGGTACAGTTTAAAACTGTGCCAGATCAAATCTGGCACGGTTTTGAACTGTGCCAGAATCAGGTGTTCCAAAATGGTCATTTTTTTCTGGCACGATTTAAAAGTGTGCCAGATTTGGTCAAAGGGGAATACTTCTGGCACACTTTTAAACCGTGCTAGAATTTGATATTTTTGGCACACTTTTGGCACAGTTTATAACTACGCCAGATTGAGTACATTTTGGTACACTTTTGACACAATTCAAAATCGTGCCAAAATTTGATACACTTTTGACACGTTTTTGAACTGTGCCAAATTTTTGGATCAAAGAAAAAAAAATTATTATTTAAAAATAAGAAAATTCACAAATTGCGAATCTCCCACGTTGTTGATAAACTAATGTACATACAAACTTCAAAATATTACAAGTCTTAATGGTTCACAGATAAAAAAAATGGGCAGAGTTTCCTCTGTTTTCTAGACATTCTAAAACCTGCTAATATAAAACCTGCGTAATGTACAACCCGCACGCCCATAAAATATAATAATAAAATTACAAAACCCGCACGGCCATAAAAGTTAACAATAAAACTACAAAAACCCGCACGACCATAACACACAAAAAAATAGTATCCTGAACATTTAACGACACTAAATAAACAACCCCCTTTTTGTAAGCTATTGACTTCTTTATGTGTTCCACGCGGATAAAAGCTAACGATAAAATGTTATCCTTAAAAAAAATAAGATAAAAAAAGAGATGATCTCAGTAACCAAGTAATTTTAAAAAAATCGTATTTAAAATGAAAAATTGCATATACGAGTTATAATTATCATCATAGTTTCAAACCGTGAATCTCGTGACCACACGATCAGTTCCTACGAGTTACATTGGTCCCGTGCGAGGTGTTCGTGCCTCTCACGGGACCGTTTGCGGTTATTTTGAATTTTCACCCACTAACGACATGTTTTTAAGCCTAAGTCTAGATATTTTTAAATAATCGTCATATTCTCAAATCGAGAGTCCCGTGATCACGCGATCAGTTTCTACGATTTACATTGGTTCCGTGCGAGGTGTTCGTGCCTCTCACGGGACCATTTGGGGGCTATTTTGTTTTTTCGCCCTCTAACGACATATTTTTAAGCCTAAGTCTAGATATTTTAAAATCATCGTCATATTCTCAAACTAGGAATCTCATGATCATGCAATCAGTTTCTACGAGTTACATTGGTCCAAAGCGAGGTGTTCATGCTTCTCACGGGACCGTTTGGGGGCTATTTTGCGTTTTCGCCCTCTAACGGCATGTTTTAAGCCAAATCAAGATATTTTCAAATTAATGATATATTCTCAAACCGGATGTCCCGTGACCACGCGATCAGTTCCTATGAGTTACATTAGTCCCGTGCGAGGTGTTTGTGCTTCTCACGGGGCGTTTGGGGGTTGTTTTGCGTTTTCACCCTCTAACGGCATGTTTTTAAGTCTAAGTCTAGATATTTTCAAATTATTGTCATATTCTCAAACCGAGAGTCCCGTGACTATGCGATTAGTTCCTACAAGTTACATTGGTCCTGTGCGAGGTGTTAGTACCTCCTATAGGGCCGTTTGGGGATTTTTTTGGATTTTCACCCTTTGATGGCATGTTTTTAAGCCAAAGTCTTGATATTTTCAAATTATCGTCATATTCTCAAATAAAAAATCCCGTAACTACGCGGTCTGTTCCTACGAGTTACATTGGACCCGTGCGAGGTGTTTGTGACTCTTATTGAGGCGTTTTAGGGTTGGTTTGGGTTTTCACCCTCTAACGGCATGCTTTTAAGCATACTCTAGATATTTTCAAATTATCGTCATATTCTCAAATCGGGAGTCCTGTGACCACGCAATCAGTTCCTACGAGTTACATTGGTCCCGTGCGAGGTGTTCGTGTTTCTCACGGGACCGTTTGGGGGCTATTTTGGATTTTCACCCTCTAACGACGTGTTTTTAAGCCTAAGTCTTGACATTTGCAAATTATCGTCATATTATTAAATCGGGAGTCTTGTGACAACGCGATTAGTTCCTACGAGTTACATTGGTCTCGTTCAAGGTGTTGGTGTCTCTTTTTAGGTTGTTCGCTGGTTGTTTGGTTGTTGTTTTGATAATTCATCCCTTCAACCACCCCATTTTAACCTTAGGATTGCGTATACATGTCATTGATGAGCCGAGGGTCGATAAAACATGGTCAGTTCACACACGTTGTAATGGTCCATATTGAGGTGCTCGTGCCTCTTTTCGGGCCATTTGGTTGTCGTTTTACATTTTCACCCCACCAAACCCCATTTTTTAACATAAAACTTATATATAATCGTCATTTTATACAACCAAGAGTCTGATAAGGACATGACTAGTTCGATCACGTTATATTCTTCCATATCGAGGTGTTCGTACCTCTTTTCGAGCCTTTTGGTTGATGTTATGATATTTCACCCCTAAAGCCCCATTTCAACCTTACAATTAATTATACTTTTCATTTTGATAAACCTAGGGTCTGATGAGGGCATGGTCAGTTCACACACATTGCGATGGTCCATATTGAGATGCTCGTACCTCTTTTCGAGCCATTTGGTTGATATTTTAAAATTTCACCCCCCCAAAACCCCATTTTTTGGACCTAAAACTTATGTATATTTGTCATTTGTGAAACCGGGAGTCTGATAAGGACACGACTATTTTCTTATGCTCATATGTTATTATTATAGAGATGTTTTTGTGCCATTTTAACCTAAAACTAGAGTATACTTGTCAATTTTAATGTCAATGATCATAGTATAAAGAGGGAACTAACATATATATTGAGCATCAAATAAATAGGGGATGATAATAGAGAATGATAAGTTGTGCTCCAAGATTGTCATAATTGTTATCTATAAAGAGAGATGGACGTGATTTTACCTTAACAACCAATAATGGGTATGTTGCGAGAGTGGCACCATATTTTGCAATGGCTCCTATTAAAAAAAAAACTATTCACAAGGAAGAAGGAATAAAATTAGAATGAAACTTAATGAAACGTCACTTCTACGTTTTCTTTAAGCAAACAAATTGAACATATGTATGGTGTTTAGGTCTAGATTGTGTATACCAATAAAGAGATATGAAATGCGTGAAATCTACACCTCTAATCCCACTGCAAATAATGAATGAAATATTTAAAGAGAAATTCAACTTATTGTTCAATATTAAAAAAGTAGATGATGGTAAAGTCTTACTAGAAATTGGATGAGTGTTGGACAACCAGGTCTGATTCAGGAGGTGGAGATGATGTTGTTGTTGATAGTGATGAACTCTTCACTGCGTTCATAAGATGCTGCACTATAGACTTGCAAACTGAGATAGCCTTTTCACAATACGGAATCATTTCTTGAACCTTTAAACCAATTTCTAAGCATAAACATATCCTAAAATTTAGTTCAGTTATATGTTGATTGTATTGTTCCACAGATCATTCCAAAATGGACAATGCTTTCAGATAATCACTGAGAGAATTTTCAACATCCTCTCTTTCCAAAGCAACTTCTGCCAAAGATGATAGTATTTTTACTTTCTCTATTGTTTTGTCTTAGGTGTTTTTGACAATCTTCCTTGCAACATCAAGCATTTTCCAAGCCAAATACAAGACAAATTCATCCCCGTTTACTTCATCCAGGTCCTCAGTGTCACTTTCCTCATCCTCATCCGAATCTTTCTCCCAATCATCATTGGGATTTCCTTCCTAGTGACTTGAACTTCCATCTTCAACATTAGTTAAAACATAAGAAGAAGAAGATTTAACACTGATGGTACTCTTAACAGATCCATCTTTTTCAGGATCTTCTTGAAATTTGAGTTATTTCTTTAGCACAACACCCAACGGATCAAACTTGTCTTGCATTAGCTTTGTACAGAAGTGCACGTCCATATTTATAATATGCATTGACAAATTCAAGAGTGAGTTCACCATAGTTTGCTACCCTGATTTCTAGGGCACGACTGGAGTAGTCAGTTCAGCATAATCGTTTCCTTTGACCCTCTATCCATCAGCTCTTGGGCATACTAAAATGAATTCTCATCCAATGAGGTTTCAATTTCAACATTGATACTAAAACAATAGGTTATGCCTCCCTGAGCACTCCATCCAATGGTTGTTTCTACCGAAGTAGTCGTCTGTTCAACATTCAGCCTTGCCCTTTTTGTATTCTTAGCTTCGTCCAACATAAAAATTAAGACATACATCCCTTGAATATATATAGTACCTTGAATAGTTGCATTTGGTTCACGGTGAAAGTAGAAACTACGAGAAATACCTTGAATAGTTGCATCCCATCATCTTTTGTATCCAAAACCTGCATAAATGTATAATAATCATGATAACAATAATGTAGAAAATGGACAATACATAATTAATGCACAATTAAGTTTTGTAGAAGCTTTTCTAAGATTATCTCCAATGTATGATGATTCACAAGCAAATGAGATGTGAGAATGATTTCGGCTTCAGTCAAAGAGACTTCTTATCATGGGGATAAAGTTATGAGGGAAATTTGTGAATCCAATTACAAAACCACTAAAAAAGGTAGCCATGTTATGAATATAATTTCCAACCTATTATTTCAAAGGTCCATTAACAATTAAAACAAGACATTTTCAGGGAGAAAATCAACTAACTATTTAAGAAGGTAATATTACAGAGCCACGAATGTTATTTTTTCACTAAGAGTAAACTGGATGCGCAACACATCACTTAACACTTGAGAATATGCATTGCTTAAGAATATGCATTACTTGCCTTCAACTCTACATTGCTTGAGAATATGCATTTTTATGTGATGGCGCTTCCCTGATCTAACAGCCATCCCACCTCACAATAAGTCTCGCTATTTTCTAGTTCATTCAAAGAGCACCATAATCTCTTTGGGAGTAATATGAGACTCTATTAATCTCTTACTGAATTCTGCATACTATCATCTAGCAGTTGTTGAAGAGTGCTCTGATATAATCAAATTAGTTCAAATGAATCATAGATTAGACAATTGACTCATAAATAAGCAGTTTACTATGGAAAAGTTCAAATCATAAGACATACAAATGCAACAACAAAAATAGATTAAACTAAAACATGGACATGGTGCAAGGAAAACATTTCACGGACCTAAAAATGACCAAACCTAAATATTTTCCATATATAAGAAAAAGAGAAATCATAAGAACCATTGCCTGACTCATGCTTTAGAAAAATTGAACTTCTCTATAGCTATTTTATAGGGAATGAAAGCAAACGGGTTTCAAATCTCAATTATCCATTATTCACTGTGATATCGAAAGGGGTAGTGATAATTTTTTTGAATCACCCATTCTATGATATCTACTTAAAATAACAATTACTACTATAAAAGGTCAAGTGTGATAAGACCTTCTTCTACCAGATCCAATATTCCTAGCTTGACCATCGAACAACACCGGAAATTGCACAAAATGTTATAGGAAAAACATTATAGATAACAATATAGCAGTATACCCATGACTTTAAAGGGTTCAGATTCGCATAGCACAACATTGATCCAAAAGAAAAGAAAATGGTGCAAAGAAAGAGGTATTATGTTTTTAGAATTATGGAAGGTGGCAACAGCGTTACGACCTTGCCAAATTTTGAAATTCACCATACAAAGGCCCCATTTGAAGAAGATTGGTAGTCCATTGATAGATAAAGAAGATATATAGGAGCATTGAGAATATGATAACTTTGAAAAGCTCCATTATGCCAGCAGTAGATAACATCTTACCTTGCCATCCTCAAGCTTGGATCTAGCTTTGTCAAGAAGGGGTTGGAAATATATGTATTTAGGATTTTCCTTTAAAAACTGGCACTCCCAAAAAACAAAGTTATGATATATATGTTCATGTATAAAATGTGTTTATATAATATAGTTGTCCCGAATAACAACATTGCCATTAGGAACCAACAATTGAAAGCAACAATAATAATTACAGTAGATATAAATCTTACTGTAAAATCAGGACATCCTAAGTCTGTTTACTTGAAATTATGTTATATTTGCAAAGTTTAATTAATATATTAATGATTTTGACTGAAAAAACCTACGGAATCTTATATGAGAGATTAGGTACTTTAATTAGGTACTCATAGTAGCTGTCGCCATAAGATCCTAGTCTAATGTTATCTCCAATAAATTCATGAGAATCTGAGCTACAATCATAATAAGAACACTAACCCACGTGCTACTCTACCATGGTCATCATTGTGACATGATAAAGAAATCTCAATGACAATAATCTGACTTGGGTAGTAACAACTTATCCACAGGTCACAATTCAAAAAGTATACCCCCTTCACACACACACACACACACACAGATATATATATATACATGTATAAAATATGTATATAATATAACAGTCCCGAATAACAACAATGACATTATGAACTAAAAAATGAAAGCAACAACAAGAATCATAGTAGATATAAATCTTACTGTAAAATCAAGACAACTTATGTATAAATGTCTACTATTATTCTTGTTGTTGCTTTCATTTTTTAGTTCATAATGTCATTGTTGTTATTCGGGACTGTTATATTATATAGACATATTTTATACATGTACACACACACACACACACACACACACACACACACACACACACACATATATATATATATATATATATATATATAGGTTTAATCAATTGTCACTACCAAGTTAATATATATGTAGAAATTCCAGTAAGTAACACCCTAAAATTTACTAAATTAATTCATTAAATCAGCAGATAGTTGGTGCTTGGTGAGATGAATTTGAGTTAATGCTCGGTGAGGCGAGGAATACACGTAGGGTCAAATCAAGGCGTTAGCCTCAATTTGAAAAAACAACAAAAATATTAAAAGGAGACAAATGAAAGCACAAAATATTGTATCATGACTATCATCACATAAAAATATTCAGAATCAATATTACTAACACAATAAATAGTATAGCATCATTATGTCGTCACCAATAAAAAATGCACAATATAGTTTCAATGCTTATACATTACCTTAAAAATAATTAATATTACAAATAAAAAAAAATATATAGCATATACGGGATTCACAACTAAGTGAAAACAACGCAAACCCAAAAGCATTGCAATTCTTAAACTCCAAAACTTTCCCTCAAATCACAAAAAGTGAAAACAATGCAAACCCAAAAGAATTTAAATCTCAAAATCTAATAGCCTAAAATTCTATATCCTAAAGAATTTTTTCTTTACAAATCCCCCTACTGTATTTTCCTTGGTCATCAACTGAAAGACTAAAATCGAATGTTTTCCAAGTAGAAGCCAAAAAAACCTTGAATAAGTTAGAAGCTTATGATGGAAAACCTAAACCAACAATTTTATCTATGATTCTCTTTTATAAGTAGTACTTTTCCAATTAAAATGGATTTTTCCTTGTTGAAAGTGGCACCAAGGTTTTCATACGCTAGTTCTAGCTTCTTACAGTGCCCGCACATACCACACAACAATAAAAAAATATGTAAAATGCTATTTTCTCCTTACTCATATCTAGATTGAGCAGGTGGATCCAAGCACAATTAAGCGTGAGAGATCTAAAGTACAAAATTAAAATATAGTAATTGATGTTGATGGATACCAAGGAACGTAGAACTCAACAAGGGCATCGCGATCTTGGCCGACCTCCTTATCGAAGTTGTCCTGAGTCAACACAACCACATAGGCCAATATGTCGTAGCTTTGCCCAATATGTCATAAGTTTATTGATGAATTTGCTTGAGCGTGAGAGAGAAAGAGAGAGAGAGCGGGAACCTGATACTGAGAGAGGGAACAGAGCGGGAGCCTAAAAAACATTAAGGGGTTAATTTTTTTTAAGGTATTTATATTTTAATGAAGTGTTCTTAATTTTGGCACACTTTTAAACAGTGCCAAATTTTGGCACGATTCTAAAGTGTGCCAAATTGTCATTAAACCGTGCAATAATTTGGCACAATTTTAAGCTGTGCCAGATTTTTAATATCAAGGTGTGCCAAATTGCTATTTTTGGTGTAGTGAACCCAAGGTTTCGCCAGGAAAGGAAACCCTCAGAAGAGAGTCATGGACCACCAAGGTCCACTCAGATTTTCAGGCTGCTCGATGCCTATGAAGCCAAACTTTGAGAACAGGAAGATGCGATGCACTGTCAAGAAGAAGAGAATGCTCACCTCAAGAGGCGACTAGAAAGAATGGAGATAGATCTCTCCAGAAACACAAGGTAGCATCATGACAGGACTCCTACTCCTTAAGGGGAAATTATCCCAACTGAGGAAGGAACCTAGGTGTTACCAGGAGAGAACTAAGCGTGATAGATTAGAGCTAGCGCGATCAGAGCATGGACACCAGGAGAGGTGCCACAGGAACAATGACCGACCAAGTGAAGACTTGAGGATTCTGCTCCTTAGGGAGATGGACCAACATCCAGTGCACCGAGGATCCAAATCGACCATAGAGCTTGCTAGAAGAGACCTAAATTCTCAGATGAAGACTCCTTTCTCAAGGGTAATCGAATGCGATGATCCCCCAAGAAATTCGTGGTCCCCATTTCATGATCTATGATGGGAAGACATATCCCATAGATCACGTTAGGCAATATCAGCAGGCAATAGCCTTATGGAGCCACAATTGCGCACTGATGTGTAAAATATTCCCTTATAGCCTACACGATGTAGCACATAAGTGGTTTGGTAGGCTCCCGTATAGGTCAATCAAGAACTTCATATCATTAGCAGAGGCTTTCACAGAATGGTTCATAACGAGCAGCTCCCATCCTAAGCGGATGGATGCCTGCTCACTATGAAGAAAAAGCCTAATGGATTACGTTAAGAGATACTGGGAGATATTTAATGAGATTGAGGACTGCTCGGAGCAAGTTGCCGTAGCATCCTTTAAAATTGGCTTACCGAACACCTCCCTGTTATACCAATCTCTCACCAAGAAGGAAGTCGTAAATATTGATGATTTTATGGCCCGTATTGAGAATTACTCTAAGGTCGAGGACGTGGTCGATCCTAATGTGGGAGATAATGGTCGAGGAAAGGCGAACAAGGGGACAGAGAAGAATAACACCCAAAAAAGGGAAGCAAGAACGGAGGCAAGAATGGATCTAAAGGTGGAGGTAAGAATGACCCCTCCAAGGGTTCCAAGTTGTTAACACAGTCTTTAAGGAACCCATTTACAAGATTCTCAGCAAGATCAAGGACGAGCCCTTCGTCAAATGGCCCCGGAAGATGGGTGGAGATCCAACTAAGATAAATAATGCACTAAGGTGAACATTCCATAAGTAGGGTGGTCATCGAACTGAAAACTGCAAAGCTTTGAAGTCACATCTGGAAAAGCTAATTCAGGCAGGGCACCTTAGCGAGTACATTAACAAGAAAATAGAGAAGGTCCCAACCAATGATGACCAAAATCCAGACAATGTCCTCGATGATGACATAGGGCACTAGTTTGCAGTCATTCATGGGGCGTCAGACCTCAAAAAGATTCAGGGAAATTTTGTTAGAATGAAACTCAAGAAGGTGACTACCGTGATGGAAGCTTTTTAGATCGACCCAGCTAAGACTCAAGCCGGAAAACATTGGTAACCATAAGATGTTGATTACACGAAGCACATCATGTTCACCGAAGAGGATTTGGCCGGGGTAAGGACCCTACATCATGATGCATTAGTAATCACACTCAGGATTGCTAACTGGGATGTCAACAAGATACTGGTGGACCATGGGAGTTCATCCGAAGTGATGTATCTGGACCTTTTTTATAAGCTAATATTGAATACCGCTGACCTTAAAGAAGCCACTATACTATTGTTTTGCTTCGCAGGAAGGATTACCATGCCATTGGGAAAGATCACCTTGCCAGTTAGGGCAGGGAACATCTCGAAGTTAATCGAGTTCTTAGTTGTGGATATTGAGTCCCCATATCATGATGTTTTAGGCAGAGGTTGGCTCCACGCCATGAAGGCTGTACCATCCACTTATTATCAAAAGTTAAAATGCATCACGAATTATGGAGTGGTCGAGATCTGCAGTGAACTGGCTTCAGCCCGAAGGTGCTTTATTGCAGCCATCCGCTAGAAGAAACAGAAAAAGAAAGAGGCAAAAAATGCCCAAGAGAAAGCCCAGAGGGGGCCGTCCTCTCCAAATAATAACTACGATATGGTCTAATAGGGGTGGAAGAGACTAGAGTCCACCCCACAGACAGGGTCGTTAAAAGCCTGAAAGAAGTTGTAGCCGATGACAACTTGATAAAATGAAAGTTGTTGAATTGATATGCTCTCACCGATTAAGAAAAAAGGGAACTGGTTTCACTTCTTAAAATTAACATAAATGTTTTTGCATGGGAGCCTTACGAGTTACCTGGTATTGACCCCGACTTGGCATGTCACTATCTACACGTCGATATTACCTTCAAACCCATTACTTAAAAAGGTCATCAAACATCACCCGAGAAAGCTAAGGTAGTTGAGAAAGAGGCAGGGAAGTTAGTGGATGCCGGATCCATCAGGGAAGTTCAGTTCCCTATATGGTTATCCAAACCAGTGTTAGTGCCCAAAAGTAATGGCAGTTGGAGTGTGTGCATCGATTTTACCAAGCTCAACTGGGCATGTCCTAAACATAACTTTCCTCTCCCAAAGAAAGATTAACTATTCGACGTCACATTGACTCACGAAATGATAAGCTTCCTTGATGCTTACTCAGGATATCATCAAATCCCTCTATACGGGACCGACCAGGATAAAACTTCCTTTATAACCTCAGTTGGTTTGGACTTCTATAAGGTCATCCCTTTTAGAATCAAGAATGCAGGGGAAATTTACGAAGGATTGGTATCTAAGATGTTTAGCAAACAAATGGGAGAGACGATTGAAGTGTACATCGACGACATGCTCATCAAAATCAAGAACAAGGTCGATCACCTATCAGACCTAGTAGAAACCTTTAAAATCCTCAGAAAGTATCGAATGAAGCTTAATGCAAGTAAGTGTTCATTAGGGGTCCAATCAGGGAAATTCTTAGGCTACTTAGTAAGTAAAAGGGGAATTGAGGCCAACCCAAACCAAATCGATGCTATCACCAAGGTCTAGCCTCTTCAAACATTGAGAAATGTTTGGAATCTTAGTGGAATGCTCGATGTGCTTAACTAATTCATCTTTAAGTCTTCGGAGCACTGCAAACCATTCTTCCATCTCTTAAAGAAAGACAAAGTCCCAATATGGAATGAAGACTCCTCGCAATCTTTGAAAGAGATTAAGTATTACCTTAGTAAGCCCCCAATATTGGTAATTCTAGACGATAGAGAATAACGTGTACCTTTACCTGGAAGTATCAGACTATGCTATGAGCTCCGCCTTAGTTTGTGAAAAAAAAGGAGAACAACATCCAGTTTACTATTTCAGCAAGACGTTACTGGATGCTGAACAACGGTACTTGCCTCTAAAAAGCTCGCCTATGCCCTAGTGATCACTTTAAGGAAGTTGAAGCACTACTTAGAATCTCATTCCATTAATGTAATCACCTCTCACCCACTCAAGCCCGTTATACAAAATGCTGACCTCTCTAGGCATCTTTTGAAGTGGTCGATCGAGCTCGAAAGATTCAACATCCACTTCCTTCCCTGAATGACGATCAAAGGACATATATTAGCAGATTTTACTGCTGAGTTCATAGGAGATTCACCAACATATCGGCTGAATAAAGAGCAATTAGTCACATGTGATACAATATCCAAGGACTGGATACTATATGTCGATGTAGCCTCAAATTCCAAGGGGACAGGAGTGGGGATTGTTCTCGTTACCCCCAAAGACATAATAATCGAACAAGGAATTAGGCTGGGCTTTGAAGCCTCCAACAATGAAGCCAAGTATGAGGCATTGATCACCGGTTTGCAAAAGGCCAAACTACTAGGGGTATGGCACCTCAACATATTTAGTGATTCCAATCTGGTCTCCAAACAGGTAAATAGAGATTTCAATGTCAAAGACGATCGAATGGAAGCATACCTCGACGTAGTAAGAGGAATCATGAGAGACTTTGAGTAGGTGGAAATTCAATAGTTCCCGCGAGGAAAAAACATTCACGCCGATGCCTTAGTAACACTAAGCTCATTAATTGACTCTGACCTAAAATGGACAATACAAATTGAGTTCCTCGCACAACCTGGTATCAATCATACAGTCGTAACCGAGCAAGTCCTCCTCATAGATAAAGCCCTAAGTTGGATGGATCCCGTCATAAATTATCTACGAAGAGATATACTACGAGATGATAAGAGGTTAGCACACCAAATCAATGTTAAGTCTGCTCGTTTATACCTTAGCCCTGATGGTAAACTCTATAATAAGTCATTCACATGACCCTACCTCTAGTGCGTCCACCCACAAGATGAAAATTAAGTACTTAGTGAACTTCACGAAGGCATATGTGGGAGTCATGCAGGGGGAAGATCACTAGCCTTTCTAGTGATCAAAGAAGGATATTTGTGGCCTTACATGCGAAAAGACACTGACACATATGGTCGCAAATGTGAAAAGTGCCAAAAGCACTCGCCCATGGTTCACCAGCCATCCAACGACCTAAAATATCTTACTAGTCCATAGCCTTTCACGCAATGGGGATTAGACATTATGGGACCACGACCTACTGCTTCTGGAAATCACAAGTACCTGCTGGTTAACACTGATTATCTCACTAAATGTGTTGAGGCCGAACTATAGACAAACATCTCAGACTTTGACATGATCAGGTTCATATGGAGAAACATCATAACTCGCTTTGGGATATTAAAAACCATCATTATCGACAATGGTACATAATTCGAAAGTGTTTTTTCCTAAGTTTTCTGCGATGAGCATGACATCAAGCACCATTTCAGTTCTGTGGTGTATCCCCAAAGCAATGGGCAAGTGGAGGCTTCCAATAAAACCATGATCGATGGGATGAAAAAACGATTGGAAAAAGCTAAGGGCGCTTGGGTGGATGAACTCCCTCATGGTCTATGGGCCTATCGCACGATGCCTAGGAAACTAATTAGGGAAACACTATTTTCCCTTGCTTATGTCATGGAGGTTGTTATCCCCTGGAAGCAGGCCTCCCTACTATGAGAACCACACTGGTCGACCAAGGCCTTAATGATGAAGCTTTACGCACTGAGCTCGACCTTGAAGATGAGCGACGAGAGCCAGTCTTGATCAAGTTATCTTCCTACCAACAACAACTAGCCCAAAAGTATAACAAAAGGGTCAACCCGATGAAGTTTCAATCAGAGACTATGTCCTGTGAAAAGTCCTCGGCAGTGCTGTAAAACCATCAGATGGCAAGATGGGACCAAACTGTGAAGGACCATTCAGAGTAATCAGAGATGATCTCCAAGGAGCATATCATCTGGAAATGCTAGAGGGCAGGGAGGTACCAAGAGCATGGAACGCAACCAATCTTAAGAAGTTCTACTTTTAGATCTTCTTCGTTATCTTTTTAATTAGCAAAAGTTTTAGTTTTTTGCAGCGTTTGTTACTAGATAAGACAATTTGTAGTAAATAAAGGCCGAACTAGCCCATTTATTCTCAAAGTTTACATTGGCTGCTTAACTCATCTCATTTAATTAATTTGCACCTCTTCCAATGGTATCTCCTATGCGCATACATTGAATGTTTAATGAACAGGGTTAGCAAGTGAAATACTAACACTTAGAATTACCCTCAGACTCTTGTTGTTAACATAAGAAGCCTCATGAGTTACCCCATCAATAACAAAAGCCCTACTGGGGATCCTTAGGCAATAAAGCTAACTGTGGTTGGTCGCCAACATCTGTTGGTCACAAAAAACCTGTTCAGTTGGATTTCCTAATAACCAAGTACATTTTCGCCATCATTTCACTTAGTCCTAAGAAAGTGTGACGACACGACCTAAAAGGTAAAGTGAATGGAATTATACTTCTTAGGCATATTGGACTGGAAGAATGTTCAAACATATGAAAGGCAGAATGCTAACACTTAAACATCATTTAGTCGGTTTCCAAAGCCCAAAATGATTTAAACTAAGTATGAGCCTACCTAAAGCCTACGATTGGTCAATAAATATCATTTTTGCCAAAAGTACTACGTAACCTACGAACATGTAAAATCAAAATATGTTTAGTCAGCTAACGCTCAAAACATAAGAAAGTTCTTTATTAAGAATACAAGGTTACAATTATAAAACCAAAAATAGATACACAAAAGCCTAAGAGGGTCTAGGATGTTGAGAAAGATATTCTGCTACAGCTGCCCTCCGATCATCGTTCGGCTTCGGAGAAAATTCTTCGACATCTTCATCGAGATCCTGATCCAAGAGTTTGGGAGGAATAACATCGGCCAGAATCCATTCATCATCTTTTAAAAAGGGATTTTGGCTATATGCAGGACATTCGACTTGGTACTTGTACTAAAACTTGGATTCGTTTGGGGTTCTCGCTTCTGTAAGAGAGCTCAGCCATCCTCGAGAAAAAGCAATGCTTTCAACCTCCTAAAGTTTTGTTGGGGCATCTTCCTAACCAGCATTATAATCTTCCCCCCATACCTGTGTGGGTCCTACCTTGAAGGAGTATCTCAGCTTCTTGACATTATATTTTAGTACTCCTATAAAAGACTTCAATCTAGCCACCTCCTTTCGCAGACGATCATTTTTAGACTGCAGGACCTCACCCACTTGGTAGACCTCAGTCCTCGCCAGAAGATATGCCCTTAGGGAATTAACTTCCTCTTGAACGGAGGACCCTATCTCCTCCATCTCCTGGAGGCTATCCTTCATCTTTACAATCACTTCAGTCTTGTTTTTGTATTATTTGTTTCGAACTCTTAGTTACTTGCAGATTTCACAAAGGCTTTGTGAATTTGTAAGCTGATATTAGGTCTAAGAATTATCCCCAATTTAGAATTGGGGGAAATGTAGCAATCTAAATCATAAGACTACAAATAATACATATACAACTAGAAGCAAGCATTAGCATAAACGCAAATAGAGGAACACATGAACCAGGGGTAAATTTCATTATCACATAAAAGGAAAAGAAGACCATTGGCCAGTACATGAAGTTTACAAAATAAGGTTACAAACCAACAAAAACTAAAAATTATACAAGGAAAACATGAACTTGGAGTCTACAGGAGCCCTAATCTTTCACCTGCTCTTCCCCAACTTTGGTCTTGACCTTGTTGACCACCTGCTATTCTTAGCTAGCACCAGCAGTCCCTCCAACCATAGCAAGAACAATCTTAGTGTTTCCAGCAGCTTGGTTGCCGCCCTCTTCTTCTTCTTCTTCTTCTTCTTCTTCTTCTTCTTCTTCTTCTTCAATATAAAGGTCAGGACGAGGAGAATGAAGGCCGAAGAGTTTAGAACTCGCAGGAGTTCCAGCAGCCTTCAAAGCCTTATCTCATCCTTTCTTAAAGGAGACCTTGCAAGCATAAACCATTTGGCGTTCATCATAATCATAAGCTTTGTAAAAACCTTCACGATAGCTGTTAATTTTAGCTGGAGAGAGTTCGCCCTCTAACATGGCCACCTTGCCAATCAGCTCTTTGCAGGCCTCCACTAGCTCGAACTTCTAAAAAATAATCACCTTTTGAAAAGCCCCCAAAGCATCATAGGCCTTAGACATGTCACTCTTTTCATGCTCCCATGATTTGCGAGCATTATCAAAGGCCAACTTCTCAGCTTCCAAGGCCACCTTCTCAGCCTCTAGGGCCTTCTTCAGGTATTCCTCCCTTCTGAAGCTATTAGAATAATTATCCATAAGGGTGGTGGTATTAGACAACATCTGTAGAGAAAACAAAACATTAGGGAATCAGAACAAAAAATGAGAAATATTAAAGAAAAGAAACAAGTAAGATAGATTTACTAGAGCCATCCCCTGTGCGGTCTTGAGGGCGAGTTGAGCTGGCCCCAGCCTTAAAGACCTCTCGCGATCAGCGGAGAACACTGATCCCTTCAGCAGGTTTGGAGCTAAAAAAGGGACTCACCCACACAATCCCCCTTAAGACTAGGGACGGTGGGCTCACCAGTACACTGCAAGGCTAACCTCTTAGCCTCTACTCTCTCTTTCTCTCTCTCTCTCTCTCTCTCTCTCTCTCTTCTTTTTTTCTCCTTCTCTCGCTCTCTCCCTTTATCGAATGGTCCAGTACCACTGCCCTTGGGATAATTTTCCGTAAAAATATTTAAAGCAGGGATCCTATCGGACAGAACTGCATGGTTATCATTGTCATCAGGAAGCCTCAACCTCCTCTTCTTAACTAGAGGAGCCATGTCTTCTTCTTCCTCTATTTCTAATCTTCCTCTAACATCTACTCCTCTTCTTTTTCAGAATTTTCCTCCTCAAAAGGTCCTACCTCTGGAGACCTTAAAATTGGGACCTAATCGACTGGTCGAGCAATAAAGCTTGTGCTTGTGTTCTTGTATTCCAAGAGAAAGGTCGCCAACCTAGTATTCTCACCTTCTGTTAATCTTTCCTTTATGCTTCAGGCCTTCGTGAGCTCTTCAGTATTGATCTCGATAATGTCAGGCTCTTGGTTTCTGGCACGATCTGAGATAATAAAGAAGAGGAAAATCAACCACAAACATGAGAAGAATCTATAAGAAGTCAGGAGAAAGGAAAAAAAAGTAAATGACCTATTTCCGCCTCCCCATAGTAAAAATAGGAAGGTCACGTGGTCTTTCCCCTTCCAACAGTAGAGCGTGCTGCTAGTTCTTTTAAATAAACCCACTTTCCTAGTAGTCCTTGTGGGAATCCAAGAGATTTATCACTAGAACTCGCTCAACTTTTCTGGTTTTCAGATAAAATAACCCCTATCTAGTTTTAAGAGAATACATAACAGTAACATATCTTGGCCAACTCCAGTCTTATTCCATAAAGAGTATTTATCCTATGAACACCGTTTAATATCTTCCATATATTGGGGGCACACTAAGAAAGAACAATGGCGAAGTACCTAAAAAATCTAAGAAATAACTCATTTGGGGGAAAAGTCAGACCTCTTTGAGTTATTAACATTCTATGAATCCAGTTTCCCGGTCCACTCTGTGAACATTACGGGGAAGGGGGCATAGTCGATAATTACCCACTCAGGAATGTTATACTTACGCGTAAATTCTTCTATAGATTTACCATCTAACATCACCATTACTGAATAAGAAAAGAAGAAACCCTAACTATAGTAACTAGCTAATACAAAGAAGAAGAACCAAAGAAGAGGCATAGACTATAACTTACAGGCGGTAACGGAGCTTTGAGAAAGCACATAAATAAACAAACTTTAACTTTTAAAGCAAGAGAAGATCTTAAGAACAGATTATGCACAAGAATGACTAAATGCAATGAATAAATGCTTGAGTAAGACTCAACTGATCACCAGAACACTCAAATGATGAGTTTCGATTTCCTAAAAATATTTTAGCGCTTCATTTCCCTTCTTAAGACAAGCGTGCCCTTGTTGTAAGTTTTATTTTTACAATGGTTCCATCACGGAGCCTATGACGAGGACCTCGACCTCCGACCCAGTTGAAATCTGTTGGCCCATGGTTATTAGCCCAAAGATTTTAGGGGCAATTATAGGAGCCCACTTTTTACAAGCCCATGAAAGTAGCTGACCAAGATAACTTGAGTTATTTGGTCCGGCCTAAATCATAGCTTAACTCCTACATGGGCAGTTTAGTTAGAGAAGGATACTTGCAGATATGGTCAAATAAGGTGCCAAGAATCTCGATCGAGATATTCAAGAACCTCATGGATAATCCACTTACGATGATGGAGTTCCTTAAACAACTCAAACTGTGTAACAAACATATTTATAAATTGTACCCCCTGACCTGGGGCAATGGGACGAAAAAGTTATAATCGTTGAGAGACACTTAATAGAAAACAAGTAACCTCTCCTTGGACATAGGCAAGTTGCTGAACCACGTACATCGTTGTTGTGTGTGATTTTATTTACTTTCTGCTTTTTGTGATTACTTTAGTGAATCTTGTGAATTTTTCTACACTCATA
Organism: Sambucus nigra; assembly: GCA_949130495.1. Classification (NCBI taxonomy): domain Eukaryota; kingdom Viridiplantae; phylum Streptophyta; class Magnoliopsida; order Dipsacales; family Adoxaceae; genus Sambucus; species Sambucus nigra. Next base: position 536,891,499 of record OX422209.1, read on the forward strand.
GTTTTATATTTTTGCATACACCTTTTGTGGAGAGGCACTCCATTACTGACTTGTGATACCTGTGGGGATTCACTACTGAAGGCGAAGGCTGAGGCTAATTCTGAGGACTGCAGTCATGTGATTCTTGTGAGGATCATAGTTGTTCCTTAGAGATTTTTGAAGAATATCACATTATGCTTGTGGGGGATCAAGTAGTCCGTAATTCGTCTTTCTTATAAATTTCTAAGTGAATAAAGATTTTACCTGAAAGGGTTTTTTCCCCTAAATCTTGGCCTTGTCATATTTGTGTGGTTTGATTTATCTATTTTTATCACATCTTGATGCTTGTGTAGGATAAACAAGATAAAATCAATTTAAAATTCGCTTCCGCATATTTAAAATTGGTATTGCAATTTTTGTTGGAATCACCCTTTCCAATTACTTTTTCATTCTCAAATTAGTATCGGAGCTTTAGCTCAGGATTTTTTCCAACATTCATAATTCTAAGTCTTGACACTTTGTCCATCTTTTGCAGTGGTTACTGAGCCTTCTCAACGGGAATCGAATAGGATTGCTGAGCCTAGAAGTTTGCCTCTACTCCTTTTGAGATACTTGCCACTACTAAGCATCTTTTTAACTATAGGTTAAGAGCTGAGCCAAACAAATACCTAACCCAAGATCATGGTTGGGGAGATGCTGGGGTCTGAGGCCTTTATTTTGGTTCCCTAAAAAAGGAAAGCTACTGCTGAAGTGTTCACTGAGGTTCCTGTGGCCTCTAGGGGTGAAGACGACCTACCTAAGGGTAAGGCTGACCCTCTTAGGACTGAAGGGGTTCCCACTTCGACTAATGAGCCTATCCTTCTTGTGCCTGACTGTTCCTTAGTAAGTATCTTTTATATTTATTTTTCTATTTTTTCCTTCATTCCTAGCTCCTTGATAGCTAACTATGATTTTTTTACTGATATAGTAAATGAACGGGAAGAGAGGAGGATATCTAGGCGGCTTGGAAAAGAGGATCATGAGGCTGTAGCTAATAAGAAGGAAAGGTCCAAAACTACCAAACATCTGAAGTTCAGCACCTTAGTGAATATTCTAATTCTCGGGTCAAGCCGGTGGAGGAGGTAATCCTAAGGCCGAGTTTTTTACCGATGGCTCAATGCCGGAGCCTATTAAAACCCTGACATTATTGCAAGAAGATTCAGGGGTAGGTGGGACCTCTAGGGAGACCCAAGGAGATCTTTCTATTCGAAGGGATTTGCATCCATTAGTCTCACAAAAGGAATCTACTGTGAAGGTGGTACCCCTTATGAGGAGGAGGTCTGAAGAAGGCATTGGGGTGCCTATCAAGTCATAGGGGCCAACTATTGCTGAGGGGAAGAACTTTTGCCCATTGTGGTGGCCATCTATTTGAAGCGTCCCTCAGTTGAGGAGATAAACTCTTACACCTTGACCCTGGACATCCTTAATGACGCGGCTAAGAATGTGTCTCAGAAGTGCATACTCTTTAGGCTCAAGTGCAAACCTGTCGCTCAAGTAATAATCCGATAAGTCGGGTATCGATCCTCAGGGAAATAGGATAATGGAATTGTAACGACGTTGGATAGATGAAGAAATCCTAAATCTGACTCTAAAAAGAAAGGAAAAGATGATTTGGTTTGAGAATTGGCTACAACTAAATCCAATTTTGAAATAATTAACTAATGAACTAATGAATGAGTGGCATGCAATTACTCTAAATTACCTAAATTACTGATGATACTTGACTTGAAAATGTAAACTATATGGTGAAAGAACAGGACGGGAATACAATCCCCCAACCCTAGTGTATTGATGATATAAAACTAATAGTAAGTTTAAATGATTAATTAGACCCAGAATTTAGTATTCCCAAGCATTACGTATATGAGGTTCAAGTCCGCATCATACTTAATCTGAGGACGAGTAAATTGGTATTTCAATAGTTACACTCGAATTGTATTCTAAAGCATCCCAGTTACTCGGAAGCAAACGAAATCTAAAGATCTACAATTATCGTGTTTCTATGCAATACGGTCATAATCAAACCATTAAATTTAGAGGATTAATTTTATGTACATACAACTACCACATCAGGCTGGGTTCATGCATCCCGACCTTAAAAAGTCTAGCATACCATAATGAAAGTAATGAAAACGATTTTGGATTTGCAGGAAGTCATGATTAAACTAAAGAAAATTCCTAGAATGATGTAAGCGGGAAATTAAACAGAGGAAATTACTCACTAATCTTACCAAAGCACTCAAAGCATTAACTACAATTATTGGTAATCATTGAATTCTGAACAATCTTCACTCTTGAAATTAAAATTGTAATCTACCTTCAAAAACTAGGGTTTTACAGAAAGAATGGAAAATTATATTAATTCTCTGTCCTAAAAACGATAATAACTCGGGTTTAAATACCATACAAAACTCCAAGATTTTTAGCTGCACTAGGACTCTACATTAGAGAAAGATAAAAAATTTAAATCTCGACAGTCGGATCGGTCCGGTCCTCCTGCGGATCGGTCTGCCTGGAATCCGGACCGGTTCTTTTATTTCTTGGGCGAATCGGTTCTTTTATTTTTCTTCAGTTTCGATCCGTCTTCGGTCCGGGGTTCTCTAGAATGTGACATTGCGGACCGGTCCGGTCCTCCTGCGGATCTGTCTGCCTTTGACTTTTTTCTCCAACTTTGACTGCTCATAACTTTCACACCAGAACTCCGATTGAGGTGCGGTTTCTTCCTTTGTACTCATAATTGAAGGCTCTTTAACTTTTCTTTAGATGCCTCATCCAAATTCCGAGTAAAAATTACACTTTTGCCCTTTTGACTTATCCTTCTTTTCTTTATTGATTCTTCCGGTTTCTTTCTTTCGTTATTGACATTAAATACTTGCAAAATTAGTACGAAATACTCTAAACTTGGTGTACTTGTTAGGATAAGTCAGTAGCAAGATTATGAGATAAATTCAAATTGATTACGTTGTTCGAGGTGCTAAAAGCAACTAAATTAAAGTGATAAATTTGGAAGAATTTATGCCTAATCAAATCCCCCTAACTTAGAACTTTGCGTGTCCCGAGCAATGTAAAAGAATCCTAGCAAGGCTCAACTCTTGAAAAACATTTTATTGGGATAGAATACCTTTTTCGCGGGCAAGCGATTGCATTTAGCATATGCAACAAGCCTTTAAACCCCTAGGTTGCCCTAGTAGGACGAGTTGTGTCTCGTAAGGGTTTGCAGATAATATACCCACAAAATTTGACTCAAGGAAAAATCAAAATACGTAAAAATTGTATAACTCAAGGTTTCCCAGAAAATAGTCATCATCAAGTCATATTTACAAGTTTCAAACCGTAGTGCGTGTGTGCGAAGCCAAAAATTTAACCGTGGATTTCCATCGATTGACCATTTCGTTACTTATCCGAAAATTCATTTTGAATTCAAATTCTCATGGAATGCTCTCTCAAACGAATCACTCAGAATGTGGCTATTCTCTCGGTATGCGTGATATAAAGAGTAAATATAATGGACTCAAAATCATGCACACAAGTAGAAAGACTGAAATTTCATAGTGATAGGATCTCATCAACGGATTATGGTTTTTAAAACGGGAACATTACCTCTTATTCGTGCATTCAATCTCTTTTATTATCTTTTGGTGTATTAACTTTCCACGCGGTAACCAATTTTTGCAATTTGGACTCGGTTAGGACTTTTTCGGGTTTTAAGGTATATTGGGTAAAATAAAAATGGTAGGGAAGGTTGAAATTGGAAAAGTCATTTATGATATCCATTTGTGCTTTTTCCGGGCTATTGCTCATTTTTTTCTTCTTTTTCTCTATTTTTATGCTTTTCTTTTCTTGTTATTTTTGTTGATCATATCTATTTTTTTCTTGCCCCTTTTTATGCACTTTTTGAACTTTATTGAATATTCTATTTTCTCAATTCCGGGCTACTTGGGTTTTTCGGGTTGTCAAACGACAGGATAAATTTTATTCGACTCAATTGGGTTATCAAAGGGATAATTTTTCACATCTTTTTATGGCTAATATTTTTGGGTGACAAACGAGGATCTACTTTATTGTCTAAAATACTAATTTCATTACCATATGCATCTTGAGATTAATTTAATTTAGAGATTTATAGCGCGCTTTGTACGATAATATCACACACATTTATCAAAATCGATCAAAATGAAAGGATTGAGATCCTCGATGACTTTTTAGACGCTGAAAAGAACTCTGAGTTAACAATTAACTCGGATTGATTTATAATTTTCACAAAGATGAAAGGCTCGAATCTCACCGGGTTTGTTAATCTCCACACTTATTCGTTAAGTCGTCAATTTTCGCACAATTTCCATCTTTGGTCAATTTCGGCTTTATGTGTTTGAATTTTACAACTTGAGACTTTACACCGGCTTTTAATGATATTTTTGTAAAATTAGAATTCCAATTTTTATTTATTTTGAACAAAAATATTTTTGGATTTTTCAAAATTTTATGATTTTTTTTTTGAAATTTTTGGGCATTTTTGAAAATTTGTGAAGTTTTAGAAATACGCACTTGTGAGCCCCCTAACTTAGACTTTGGCATTATCCTCAAGCAAAAAGGACTAAAATCTAAACAAGGCAAAATAAGAAGTGCGATAAATAAAACAAACAAATGGAGAAAATGCATAAAGACACTAAATGACCCGAACACATGACTCAATAATACAATAAAAATCACCCCATACGCGTCGGGGGTGCAACGACCTCTCATCTCTCCACAAACTCACCCGACCCCACTCACAGGGTTCAATGCTCTCCTCGTCTCTCCCGTCTTCATATCATAAACCAATAATCGGAACAAGTTGGGACCTCGCCCATAGATAAGGGAAAGACCGAGAGACGCATCGTGACTACTTGGAAAGGGATCCCTGTGATGCTTACTCAAAGCATGACCTGTGTACACCGATTCAGAGGGAACACCTAAGTTTCTTTTAATTTTTGGAACGCATGGGTCGGGCTCTAAGTCGGATGAAACACAACTTTTCTCCTCAATAGCCTTCGGGACTTCTAGTGGTATGGGTGTATGATCACAAAGAAGGAATTCCTCGATTTTATCTTTCCATTCGCTTTCTTCTAAGTGACTACATAAATCCAATAGAGTTTGGACTTCGTCGTTAAGGCTCTCATCCACTAAACCGAATTCTTTTTCAAATTCTTCCATGCTCATGTCCCCTAGCTCTCTCTCTCGAGTAGTGCCTACGTCCTTCCTTATTTGCTCGATCTCTAACTCCACCATTTTTCTCTCTTCTAACCCATTTCCCTCTCTCTCATTCTCGGTCACTACACACATCTCCCATGCTTTTCTCTCACCATCACAACTACCGCTATTGCTCGATGACATGAGGCACACCCCTAACGGCTCTCTCTTGTGGGACCCCTCATTCTCATGGTTGGATACTAAACAGGACCCTAGGGCATCTCCATAATAATTTTCCTCGAAATACTCCTTTACGATCTCGTCTATTAGGTTCACCGCGTGAAGATCATCTTCTTCCCCCGTTTGTTGGGCGATATAGAAGATGTTAGTCTCTAAAGTCATGTTCCCAAACGTGAGTTGCATTTTTCCATTCCGAGTATTGATGATTGCGTTAGTCGTAGCTAAGGACGGGCGCCCAAGAATGATGGGAACATGGTTGCTCGAGGTGAAGGAGGGCTCCGTGTCCCAAATGAAAAAGTCTACCGGGAAGTAAAAAGTGTCAACTTGGATGATCACGTCCTCAACTATGCCTCGTGGGATCTTCACGGTTCAATCCGATAATTGGAGAGTGACCTTTGTGGGCTTGAGGTCGCCCAAATCAAGTTGCCTATAGATGGCGTAAGGGAGAATATTGACACTTGCTCCCAAATCAAGTAAGGCTTTCTCAATTTTATTTTCTCCAATGATACAGGAAATGGAGGGTGCACCGGGATCTTTGAACTTGGGCGGGAGATCATTAAGTAGGATGGAGCTCACGTTCTGTGCTAGGAAGACATTTTTCTTTACCTTCATCCTCCTCTTTACTGTCAACAGGTCTTTGATGACCTTTGCATAGGCTAGAATTTTCTTAATGGCATCGAGGAACGGTAAATTCAGCTTTACTTACTTTAGCACGTATAGCACTTCATCACGGAGGTTTCCTTTATGGGAATGAATCAACCTTTGAGAAAACGGTGCCGCGGTGGGTGGTTTCACTACTACCTCGGGCTCACTAGTGTCCTCTTTCTCACTCTCATTCAAGGGGACATCTTCGGCCTCTTTCGTGCCGGGCGAAATCTCCTTGTCTTTGGTTACATCGTGTGGGGGAGGTGATAAATCAATGACTCTCCCACTACGAAGAGTGGTCACATCTTGACATTGCTCCTGATGTTCTGTCGATATGGAGCTAACACTAGTTTGACCTTGGGGCGGTCTTTGGCCCTGGGCAGGAAACTTTTCCTTATCTTGGATACTCAACGATGATTGCAACTGTGAGATGTTTGCATTCATGTCGTTCATCATGCGCTCATACCTAGCATTAGTTGCAGTCTGGGTATTGGTAAAGTGGTTGATCGTATCTTAGATACTTCTCCGCGATGGAGGGATGTATGCTCCTTGAGGTGGTGGTGCCTGCACATGTCCTTGCATGTGTGGAGCTTGTTGAAAGTGCGGTGGTGGAGGAGGGGCAACATGTGAATTAGGATTCATCGCAGCATGTTGTTTCCCATAGCTAAAACCAGGGTGGTTTTTCCATAAAGGGTTGTAGGAATTCTCGTGCGGGGCACCGAAATTACCCTTAAATCCTCCTATGCCACTGACTTGCTCTTGAAGCATCACTTTGTATGTGGGTATAGTCGGGCATTCTTCAGTTGAATGACCCACCTCACAAATCACACACACCTTCTCAATAGGGTTAGGGATGGATCCAGTCGGTCCTCTTCCCAATACCTCACCTACGTCTCGCAGTCCTTTCTCAAGCATATCGAGTTGACTGTCTGCTATAGAATTATTTTCTACATAAAATAGGCCGAATGCCGATGGAGTGGTGGTCACTTGACGATTTCGATTCTGAGCGTTAGGGTCAGATGTATCCCAAGATTGGGTAGTCTCGGCGACATACCTCAGGTGAAGCTCAGCATCATGGGCGTCTAAGTCGATAAACGGACCACTACCCATGTTCTCGATGAGTTGCTTGGAGTTAATGTTCAGCCCATTATGGATAAAGGAAATGATTTGCGTTTTATCAAAACCATGATGGGGACACGAGGCAATTAAATCGTTGAAACGCTCATAGCATCGTTCGAATGACTCATTTTCTAATTGTCAAAATGTTTGAATTTGAGCCTTGATGGAATTCGTTCGATGTGGAGGAAACAACTTCTTGATAAATTTGGATTGTAGCTCGTTCCATGATGAAATCGAGTTTGGAGGTAAAGACCATAGCCATGATTTAGCCTTATCCTTTAGCGAGAATGGGAAGAGTTTGAGGTGGAGCACATCTTTTGTGCAAGTTTGATCACTAAGCGTCTCGCATGCCTCCTCAAATTCCATAATGTGGGCATATGGCTTTTCTGAATCCAGCCCATGGTAAGTGGGAAGTATTTGGATCGTCCCATTTCTAAAGCGAAATTGCCCAGACTTGTATGGGAGTAAAACGCATCCCGGAGTGACAGTGCACTCGGGATATAAGACGTCTCTCAAAGGGCCTCTCCCTCGTCGACAGTTGCACTACTATGTTGTGACATCTCTCTCTCTCTCTCAAAGATTCGGTATCCTCACTTGGTATACTTGGAGTGTGCTATGAAGTGTGTCCTAAGAAGGAAAACAACGTGTTATTTGAGATTGAGTGTGACGGTGTGGGAGGTGGAACCCAGAATTGTGGAGCGTTAGTAGTGTGAGGGCTATCAGGATCGTACTTAACAATCGGGTTTTCGTGAATGTGGGTTGGAGTATTATGGGGAGTTGGAGTGAGTTCAAAATTTTGCATTAACATCTTATGAGAGATGATGATGAATCTTTTTGTGCTTTTTGAATTTTTTATATGTTTTTGGATTTTTTGAAATTTTTGGTCAAAGTTTTAAATTGACTCGATCTAATCCTAAGTTTAACTATTTCCTCAGCAACGGCGCCAAAAACTTGACGCGACTAAGAATGTGTCTCAGAAGTGCGTACTCTTTAGGATCAAGTGCAAGCCTGTCGCTCAAGTAATAATCCGATAAGTCGGGTATCGATCCTCAGGAAAATAGGACAATAGAATTGTAACGACATTGGATAGACGAAGAAATCCTAACTCTGACTCTAAAAAGAAAGGAAAAATGATTTGGTTTGAGAAATGGCTACAATTAAATGCAATTTTGAAATAATTAACTAATGAACTAATGAATGAATGGCATGCAATTACTCTAAATTACATAAATTACTGATGATACTTGACTTGAAACTGTAAACTAAAACTAATCGTAAATTTAATTGATTAATTAGACCCATAATTTAGTACTCCCAAGCATTACATATATGAGGTTCAAGCCCGCATCATACTTAATCTGAGGACGAGTAAATCGGTATTTCAATAGTTACACTCGAATTGTATTCTAAAGCATCCCGATTACTCAGAAGCAAACGAAATCTAAAGGTCTACAATTGTCGTGTTTCTATGCAATACGGTCATAATCAAACCATTAAATTTAGAGGATTAATTTTATGTACATACAACTACCACATCAGGTTGGGTTTATGCATCTCGACCTTGAAAAGTCTAGCCTACCATGATGAAAGTAATGAAAATGATTTTGGATTTGCAAGAAGTCATGATTAAACTAAAGAAAATTTGTAGAATGATGTAAATGGGAAATTAAACAGAGGAAATTACTCACTAATCTTACCAAAGCACTCAAAGCATTAACTACAATTATTAGTAATCACTGAATTCTGAACAACCTTCACTCTTGAAATTAAAATTGTAATCTACCTTCAAAAACTAGGGTTTTACAGAAAGAATGGAAAATTATATTAATTCTCCATCCTAAAAACGATAATAACTCAGGTTTAAATACCCTACAAAACTCCAAGAGTTTTAGTTGCACTAGGACTCTCCATTAGAGAAAGATAAAAAATTCAAATCTCGACAGTGGGACCGGTCCGGTCCTCCTGTGGATCTGTCTACCTGGAATCCGGACCGGTTCTTTTATTTCTTGGGCGGATCGGTCCGGGGCGGATCAGTTCTTTTATTTTTCTTTAGTCTCGATCCATCTTCGGTCCGGGGTTCTCTGGAATGTGACATTGCGGACCGGTCCGGTCCTCCTGTGGATCGGTTTGTCTTTGACTTTTTTCTCCAACTTTGACTGCTCATAACTTTCACACCGGAACTCCGATTGAGGTGCCGTTTCTTCCTTTGTACTCGTAATTGAAGGCTCTTTAACTTTTCTTAGATGCCTCATCCGAATTTCGGGTAAAAATTACACTTTTGCCCTTTTGACTTTTCCTTCTTTTCTTTCTTGATTCTTCCGGTTTCTTTCTTTCGTTATTGACATTAAATACCTGCAAAATTAGTACGAAATACTCGAAAATCGGTGTACTTGTTAGGATAAGTCAATATCAAGATTATGAGATAAAATCAAATCGATTACGTTGTTCGAGGTGCTAAAAGCAACTAAATTGAAGGGATAAATTTGGAAGAATTTATGCCTAATCACTTCGCTCGCTGGCCAAAATGAAATTCTCTGACATTGTGTCTACCTTGAGATTTTGATGAACTTTGCAATGCTGGGGAGTTGGTTTACTTGATGGGCAAGGTGTTATCATACTTAATTGAACTTTTCCTTTGCTTTTTTATTTATTTATTTTATGTTCCTAATTCTCATATCACTTTTCTCTTATAGGATCAACATTTGATAGAGGCCCTTTTGGCGAATGCTCTTGATGAAATATAATATGGAAAAAAGTTATGGAGATGGCAGGTAGAAGCTGTAAGTGGAGGCTCTCAATAAAGAGGGGGTTGTCTTGAAGGCACGCCATTTCTTTAGAGAAGGAGGAGCTTTTGAACAAAAAAAAATCTTAGATATAGTGCATCTTTATTAGTTTCTACACGAGATTCTTTGGTCAAGGTTAAAGAGCTACATGACCTTTGTTAAATTGAGCTCAAGGTGCGAGTGGAGTCTCTCTGAGACCGGAATATTGAGATCCATAGATTTCAAGAGAAACTTCTTTCAGTGACAATGATGTGGAGTTTTTGAAGTAATATGTCAAAGGCCTAACTGTCGCGACAGACCAGTTGATCTCCAAAGGATAGGGAATGTAAAAGGACTATGTTGAGGCCCGGGTGAAGCATAAAGAGCTCAGGGGAAGATCCACACTAGAGTGCAGAACTAATTCAATGACGATCTTAAGTCTTAGGACTTTTTATTTTCTAGAATTTTAGTTCTGGTTTTGAAGTTTGCAAGGCTAAGGTCCAGACATTTATTTCCTAACATGGACATGTACGACCTATTTATTAAAGCCCCTCAAACTGGTGAAGAGAGCACATGTGATGAAAGAAGAACTAATGACGACACTGATGAAGCCATTTCTCCCAAGTCCCAAGAAGAAGGAACCAAGAAATGATCCGCTGCCTCTTTTCCCTCAGCCCCTCCAAAAGTAAAGCTGTTGTGGATCCCAATAACCTCAAGACTTGAAAGTTTTTTCTGTAAGTTTTATTTTTTTGAACTACTTGTTGGTTGTGGGACATTCTTTGTCATCTCATCCTCCCATTTTTAATGAAAGAGTAGTTCTGGAACCATGAGACGTTACTTTTTTGTACTTCTCTACTTTACTTTAGTCTTTCCTTCATACATGCTTTACTTTTGGCTATGCTATACAATTTTTGCATTTTCTGAGGTTTGTCTGAGGTCTACCACCAGGTACCATGCTATTAGTCCCCTAGAATACCTGAGTAAAAAAAGCAACTTGAGTTGTAAATTTTCTGAAGTAGATATGAGGGTCCTAAGACATGTCGTGAAGTTTCTGAAGTTAAGACTGAGGTTATGTAATGGGTCATTATACATTAAAAGTATTGAACATCTCATACTTATGCCTTTTAGGATTAAAAGTCTACAAATTTTTTGTTCGAATACTTATCCCCTTAAATTTATTTTCCTATAAAGGTCAAAAGATAAATCTATAAAGGGTTATATGACCTTAGATTTAGATTTCTCACTTGAAATTTGTTTCACAAACCTTAAAATGGAAAAGATAGTTTTGCTGAGGATCCTAAGACCTTAGAACTTAGATTTCTTTTCAACCTTACACCCCCAAATGGATATTGAGATCCCAGGGCTTACACTACGCCATATACCAAGAATAGTCACAATCACTTAGTCACTGTCAAAATCCGTGACCACCACAAAAAATCCTTGACCAAAGCTGTGACCAATAGAAGGGGTGACTTAGACAAGGGATTGGTCATGGATCCAGACCATGACCCAACCATAACCATTTAGGCTGGAAAGTTGGCGCTATTTTTGTTAAGTGGATTGTCACGATTTTAGACCGTGACCCAACTGTGACCAATCTTAGTGTACTGTAGTCACTATTTTGAACCGCGACTCCTAAGAGTGACGACACTTCAATTTGAATTGGTCACGATCCAATGGTCAAAGTTTGGGACATGACTAAGTTTGGTGACTAAATGGGTCATGGTTAGGGACCGTGACCATTTATGGGGACTCGTGATAATTTGATTGGTCATAAGAGGGTCACAGCTCTATATTGAGACCATTTATTATCTATAAATAAACCACCGAAGTTTTTTTCATTTCACCCGACATTTCTCTCTTTCTCTCTCTCTCTCTTTGTCACCCTGCTCGCTGACGACTCCACCAACGCTCGTCTCTCACCCACTGGTGGTCATTCTCTCTCCCTCATCGGTAATACGCTCTATCTAACTATGTATTTGAGTGTGTGTGTGGGGGTGTGTGGGTGTCTCTCTCTCTCTCTCTCTCTCTCTCTCTCTCTCTCTCTCTCTCTCTCTCTCTCTTTATATATATATATATATATATATATATATATATATATATATATATATATATTGTATGGTTATTTACTGCAGTAAAGTATTAAGTTTATATTCACTCTGACTTTATATGGTTAGATCTCACTAAGGTTTAAGGAGGACCAGTTGGAAATAGGCATGTTAAGATGACACAACCTAAAAGGTAAGATAAGACAATAAACACTTGTTCGACATAATGGAATGAAAAAATGAAAAAGGTTGATATTAAATAGGTAAGTTGTCACAATAAAAGTTCGATTTCTGCTGTGTGTGTGTGTGTGTGAAATTAAAATTGGATATATGAATGTGAAATTAAATTGAAATTGAGTGTGAATGTGAAATTGAAATTAAGTTAGATTAAGTTAGACCCATTTAGTTGTGTAAAAGTGAAATTATAATTGAAATTGAGTATTTACATGAAATTGGACCCATTTTGTTGTGTAAATGTGAAATTGATATTGAAATTAGGTATATACATGAAATTGGACCCATTTTGTCTTGTAAATGTGAAATTATAATTGAAATTGGGTATATACATGAAATTGGAACCATTTTGTTGCGTAAATGTGAAAATGATATTGAAATTGGGTATATACATGAAATTGAACCCATTTTGGTATGTAAATGTCAAATTGATATTGATATATACATGAAATTGATATTGTTAGAGGTATATAAATGTAAAATTAAAATTGATATTTTTCTGGGTATATAAACATGAAATTGAAATTGATATTGAAATTGGTTATATACACATTAGAATTGTAACTTTGTAATTAATTACACCCTTGATTACTCACACACGCACCCCCCCCCCCCCACACATATATACACACACACACACACACACACACACACACACACCTTTTGCACAATCGCACATATATACACACCCAATTTCACACATATACATATATAAATATAATTTCACACATTCATACATCTATACACACTCTTATCGACATATATACACATATACTCACATGCACACACACACACACACACACACACACACACACACACACACACACATATATATATATATATAGACACACACACACACACACACACACACATACGAGAACACGTATAACACAGACGTGTATATATAATCAATACACTTTCTACCTAAATGAAAGTTTTGAGCAACATGAGATATATAAACTACATGTTTAAAATAGAGTAATTTAGTAATATTTTAGATTAAATAATATGTTAACACGCTTTCTTCTCATTCCACGCGCGCATGCAATTGGAGAACAATTGTTGAAGCTTAACTGATTCTAGCGGAATTCTTTATTCATGTAATTCTACTTATCTTATCTTTTATGTAACATAGTCTTATATATAGTTATAACATCTTAGTTAACTTTTGTGGTCGTGCTCACCCCTTCCCTAAGTGGTTGTTGTTTGGGTGAATGGAAATTGGTGGAAGGGCTTGCACATTTGGTGGACACATAGTAATTTTAGAATTAATTTAATTAAAATGAACTTAAAATGGACTTGTTGATAATATGCGGATTAATTTTGATGCATATACTTGTTCGGTTAACTGTTGTGGTCGTGTTTACTCCTTCCTTAAGTGGTTTCTGTTTGGGTGAACAAAAATTAGTGGAAGGACTTGCATATTTGGTGGCACACAGTAATTTTAGGATTAATTTAATTAAAATGAACTTAAATTGGACTTGTTGTGTATGATTGAGAGGTTGAAAAAAACAATTAGTTTAGGATTAATTAAAGCCATTACATCTAGGACTCATATTCACACTCTCCTTCTATATATTTTCTTAGGAAAAAGGAGTCATGGTAATAATTACTTTCAACAAGAGTACGAGATTTTGCAATTAGACCGCACTAAAACATCTTTTATTAGTGCACGTCATATAGAGGGAACTCATATTTATAAGTATGGGAATATGAAAATTGAATAGTTTAATTATCTTACTAATCATGGAGTTGATCTCTCGCAAGCGTACTTTTTCTGACGTATTATGTTTTCCTTGCTAGAATGTTGGGATGAGGAAGTAGAGAATATATTTTGTAATACCCTGATATTTATTTTAAATTAAATTGAATTATTTATGTGTCAAAATGATATTTTACGGAACATTAATAGTTTTCACAACGCTTGTAACCCGTATGTATGTCCCATAACATGAAAATAGGATCGCCATATTTATTTGCATGTTCAAAATAAATATTTTTCATACAAACGGATAGTAGCACGAGATTAAAACCGATTATTTTAAATTTTTATTCGAATTAAAGTGTGTATAAATTAGTGTAATTCGAAAGTAATTTTAATATAAAAATACTGCATTAATGTGTCCTACACATCCCAACACTAATTTAAAGTTGGTTGAAATTTCAAGAAATATAATAATTAATACCCGCTAAAAATTATATTTGAAGACCATATACGCCAAGTTGCGTAATTATCCTATGCTAACTATACCTAAACTAAACTCTAAAAGGGGATCAACCCTTTTGTTTTCAAACTCACAATTCTATTTCTCTCTTTCTCTCCAAAACCTCTGCCCGGAATCCCTTTTCTCCGAAACCAACCTCGACCGTTCCTTTTCCCTCCTCCTCACCCCCGACAGACGACCTCCTTATTTTTCATCTTAATACATTTTTTATTTTATTTCGGCCATAGATCATGGTTTTCGAAGCTTATATGTATATATATGTATATGGATGTATGTAAATGACTGTGTGTGTGTGTGAGAGAGAGAGAGAGAGAGAATGGTTTGAAGCTCCGACCACTAACTATTTCCATGGTAGTGGCTAGTAGTGACAAACCCCATTTGGATTTAGATTTTATTGATTTTTGCTGCTAATGGATGTATATATGTGTGTGCCCGATTTGGAGCCCTGACCGCCACCCATTTCCATGATGGTGGCCGGCAGCAACAACCCAAACGGGTGGTTGTTTGATTTACTTTTGTTACTGATTTCTTCCTTCGATATATATATATATATATATATATATATATATAATTTCATAAGAGCTAAACTAACTCAGTTCCCATTTGATTATTGGAACTGTTTTGATTCAATTTCTATCAAGATATGGAAAATCAATATCCGGGTATGGTAAGCCACGGTTAGTATAATTAGTATTAGTTTAAATTATTTTTATATTTATAGACATAAATATACTCCTTAAAATTGTCGCAAACACGAATCCCTACACGTACAACTAAATCATACATTTTTTGGAAATAATTGGACTCGTTGTCATTTTTCTAATAAAATTGTCACATTTCTTTTAAAGGTACGTTTAAAATGAGTTACGACACCAAATGACTCGAAGTTATGTCGTTATAATCTGAGTTGCTATTACGGGCCATTTTATTAAAAATATGATTATAAAGGTGTTGGATAATTTATTGTGTTGTGTTGACTAATATTGGAAGTGAAATGACCACTGGTTTATTATCCAAATAAGGAAGGAGTTTTTGAGTTTATTTTAATATTATCGTGTTATGAACATGAATTTTATACTCATTATAACGATATTGACAGTCGGATAATATAATATATGATAAACAACAAATAGTAAACCCCAACACGATATCAGATTAGAATTAATATTTTTATCAATTTAGTTAAACAGTTAATCTGGGATCAACTTTAGAAATTAACATTTTTTGAATATCATATATCGGAACAATACCTAGAAACATGTCTTTACGTTCATATAAATTGGAGATTTTGTTAAAATAGTTAAATCGAATATTTGACCAGATTAATATTTTAATAAAATATTAAATTGTTGTTTATTCAATTTATTTAGACAAATTGAATCCCTTGATTCCATATAAAGAATACGTTTTATTCGTATCACCCTCATGATGTAACATATCCTAAACCCAAACCATCCTCCCCAAACACCGATATACTCACTCTCAATTAAACCTTCGAGCCAAATAACTACGGGAACTGGAACGCAATAATGAAAGATCCGCGAATAACAACGAAAAGCTCATAAACACCGGTAGGTGATTCTATTTCACTCTTATACCTTGAACTTATGTCTTTGACATTACTGCTTGTTATATCACTATGTGATAGCCTTGAACTCGTATGCTCATTTATGAACTCTTTGATACTTCAACTATACCATGAATATTGATTAGATCTTTTATCTGATTAAACTCAAGCCAACCTAACTATGATAACCTATTTGATTTTAGAATATTATTCAGATTGCAGTACACCACCATATCCTGTTGAACAATGATTTAAATTGTTTTACCATATTGCAGTATATTGTGCATGTTATTAAGCTTTGATTTTAATTATCTGATTTGCAGCATAGCCCGCCATTTTATAACTATTATCGGTGAAACCTTTAGTAGCATACCTTATGACCCAGGGATGAGACCCAATAAACCTCGATAACTCTAATTGGCCTGAGGACTCAGATGTTGAGTGTCTTGTTGTTATATTTTCTCTACATATGCGTACCGCTCTAGCTAAATGTGCCAAGCTATTGGTTATTCTCCAATTATTTGGGATTACCTGTTCAAGTGCATTTTATGCCTTAAGCGATATTATAACGATTCATCTGCGCATTTGTAGCCCCTTTAAATGAAAATTTATGGTTATCATATTATATTTTGAACCTTATTTATAACTCGATAAACACCATATCCGATTATAATCACCATACAATTCTTTCATATATCACAGACTTTAATATACCCCTGCTTAGTTCTGTTGATATTTCCTTTTTCTATAAATTATCATACACTATTTTATATTTCGAACATTTCAAACCAAGATAAGAATTTTTAAACAAATTTCCATATTTACATTGTTATAGAACTAGAATTATCTACTGGGCAAAGTTTTGCTTATTCCTTATTTTTTTAGTTATTTTACATATGTACCAATTGTCCATGATGAATAGTTCAGAGATCAGTTGATACATAGAGACAAAGAAAGGTCATATTAGAAGAAAAAGGAGCATAGATAGTAGGATAAATACTTTTGTATTGTTCCTAGATTTTAGTTGTAACACATTTGAAAATTAATAAATGCCTCAGTTATTTCAGTATTCAGATTTATTTATGATTTAGTAATTATCAGATTAACCCACACCCTCGGCAAAATTGAGATGTGACAAGTTGGTATCAGAGCTCAACCAAGTTAAGTAGCCAATGTGAGATGTAAGTTGAGCATTAGTATCAAGTGAGTAATTTAGACCGTAAAGATTGTGAGAAGAAGATGCTTAGACTTGAGTAAAGAAATCGATCTCAACAGTATATGTGAAATACTAGGATCTTGGTTAGGAAAAGGTTTTGGAGGATATAAAGAATAATGGATATTCATACGCTATATATTTAGGGATTATGAAGAGAAGTTCTTGAACTACGATTTGGAGTTATGTGACGAATCATTAAGAATTTTGGGATTGTCAACGATGTGATTGAGGATTTAGAAATATACTAAGAAAATTATCTTAGTACGAGATTATATACACTATACTCCATAAGTATATATGTACAGTATTGATCTTTTGTCTACATTATTCAGTTGATACTCCCCTTGAAAATGATTTACTTAATTTGGAATTACAAAAACTTTCATTCTTGGAAGTTCTTTCACTTCTATATTGAACTTTTATTATCAGCTTCCCCATTGTACTCTTGTTATACTGCATACTATTCCCATTAGATTACGAGAATAATTACTCATGTTAGAATGGTACTTGTCCAGGATTCGATAAGAAACTAGTCAATGAGATTGTTAATGGATATTAGAAGTTTTCTAGAAGAAAGTTGAAGGGATTAGAAATATTACGATTGACCGTTCTATTCTTTAGAATGTAACGGTATTACTTACTAGATCCTACCCTATGATTATGATTTTCCCGAATTTTACATGAACTTGGTTACGAATTTTGATTATTTAACCAATACCATATGTCTTGTAACCAACGTTAAATTATTTCCCCAACTTACTGTGACTTAAAATGTTATTGAAAATCTTCTCACCATAAACACTATGGAATCCGTAGAAAAATATAATTCTTATCCTAAACATTGAGCTTAGTTATAATTACATGTAACCTTACCTCACACCTCAACGTGACCTGGATGCTCCAGATGTATCTCCCTTATAAAACCATGTTATCCTAAAGGTGTCATAATATGGAACCAGATAATTTGGTTATTTGATTATGACTTTCCATTCCGATAGGTAAATGATAAAACAAATAGTTTCCCTTATCGTTTTACGTGGGAAGAAATATGAATAAACCATGTGGATGTTAACCATCTGTGTTAATGACTTTGGCATACATTACCAAAATGACCTAAGCTTTATGTGAATTAGTAGTTGTTTACTTTAATCGACCAGAGTTTTGCAGTATCTAAAAATCCTTAGTCCCAAATTACGTGTTCCTTTTCTTTTTAAGTTACTATGAATTATCAGAAATAATTACCCATGAACAATAAACCAATTTATAGACATGTACCCTAACCTTATGCTTTAATTATAAAGATCCCATGACCACATCCAATAGGTTACGTTTGACAACATGTATTCCTATTACGTTACGATAAACTTTTGATTAACTGACTCCTTATTCAGTATAGTTCAATTACTTGCAACATATGTAAGATCCTTTAGTGACCCCTTTAATTTTAAAATTATTTCCTACGACCATTTACCAGGCATCCCAGAGTGATTACTCAATATAGTACCCTTATAACCTTTTAGAATTCGAAATCACTGGCGAATTAGGAATAAACATTAATGGAACCCTTTAGCATATGAAATTATTACACGTTTCATTATCATTTATATACCGTAACCGCCCAAATTAAGAGAATCATCATTTCAGGCCCCATTACATCTATTTACGTTCATCCTATTAATAGTGCTTCAGAAATCTAGTTAGCCTCATCAAAGAGTACTTTCTAACTCGTATATTGGTGTTACATTTTGGATAAATATAGGAGACCTTAATCGTTTAGTGGACGATAATAAATTCCAAGTAACTTCAGGATACTTAGGTTTGATCTTCACCCGATAAAACTTGAATTAGAAGTAGAAGCACCAAATGGACTTTAGAAAGGATATAATCAAAGTTAGACTATCATCTAGAAATATAAACGTTGTATACGACTCTTAATATAGTGACCTTACTAGGAAACTTAACCATGTGAAGGATGTTGATACCAACAAACCATGTGAACTTTAGCTAAACTACCACTTTTCCAAATTTTACCAATACTATTGTCTATCCGAACCTGAGAAAGAAAACCTTAAAACAACAGTCTCTAATATCCCTTTGTGATGAAACACAAACCAAAATGAGAACCACGAGTTATCTTACGATAGAAAAATCAAACTATAATTTAGAAATAAATTATATGACTTTGTGAATCACTACGTTGGGAGATATCACCAGAAGCTCCTCGCTCTAGACTCAAGATACACCCCAGAAACTTAAGAACGTATCAAGAAGAGAAGGAATACCAGTAGTGACCGATATAGAATGATGTTAAGATCTTTTAAGGAATTATTATACTTATTACCAACTCTAGATAAGACACCCGTATTCTCGTGAATTCTTTTTAACTTCTTCCGATCTAAGAACATAAATGGATCGCATCACAATGAATTTTATTATTGGAATGTTTCATATGTCTGAAGGATGCACATCATGATGAATGATAGTTGATCGAATTGAAAAATTTTCTCTTTCATCCCAATAAAGACTATTGATTATTTCAATTTTTTGGTTGAAGAATTTATAATAATAAGATTAACGTGAACAAGCCTATAGTCATTACATAGAAGAATCAGATGTACCTAGAAAGCTAGATAATCCTGAATACTGGGACAAAATATGTTCTTTTAGATTATACCTACCACATAAATGAATGATCTTAGATGAAACCTCATCATGATTTAATACTATCTTACCTTGACTATACGACTCAATGCTAATATGCCCAAGTATTAGAACCTACGAGTTCAAATGCATATGTATATATAACAGTTAAGAGTAATACACCCTTATAAACATATTCCCCTTAGTAATATCTTTATAATGAATGGTATAAATGTTAGTAACTTCATGTTCATTGTTATACGAACTATGTTTGAGGAAACCTTTTGTCACATCCTTAAATTGTGGATGATAAAATACGTAACACTAATACAATTAAGATTATCATTAAGATAATGAGAATAACATAAAGCTTTTATTTAAGAGATGTATGACATCTTATTACATATTAAAATCTGGAGAAAACAAAATTTACATCATATAGGTCTGACGTACATAAATATGAAACAATAAGGGACAATAGTAATTCATAAGAGCCGGTAGGTTACGGTATAGATGTTTCAACGAGGCTTGCCATCCTTGTCCGTTATTGCCCATACGTAGGTAACCGCGAATATCGACGGAGGTAAAAGTGAATAGAAGTTCAAGTGGGCGGGAGGTAATTGATCGTCTTCAAGCTCGTTGTTCATCTAGAAGGAAAATAATTAAGCAAACATGCAAAGTAGATAATTTTTATTTCTATACAAAATAGTAATGAGAATGAGAATGTGTGAGGGTTAATAATAATTTGATTCTTCTATCTATGGAAACAATATGAGATATCATAACACGTTTCAGGGGCATACTGACGCTTAGGATATGTAAATAAACAATATGGTGAGCATAAAAATTATCCGGTCAAGATGATTTGGTTCAACAATAACTCGATAACCCATAAATTATCGGATATTAAGTTTCAATTGCGCAGACATACCATGATAATATCGTTCAAGACATAAACTTCTTAAAAAGGTAATCCCAATAATTGGGGAATAACCCGATAACTCGGCACACTTAGCTAGAGCGGCACTCATACGTAGAGTAAAATATAACAACAAGGCACTCAACCTCTGAGTCCTTCAGGCCAATTAGATTTACTGGGGGTTTACGGGGTCTTATACCTGGATTATATGGTATGCTAATAAAGATGAAAAAAAAGAATTACAAGGTTTAATGCAATTTACAACCTTTTGTCGAGTGGTCCGAATTTAGGGCTTAGTAGTAATTGACTTGATAGACATAGAAAGGGTCAATAATACGGGAAGTTTGAACTACTCGAAGGAGTTAAGTATAAAATTTAGAGTTCAATAATATCACAAGGTGATATAATAATCAACATATTTGAAGGACAATAGCTCAATTGATTAATATTAAAATATAAATCACCTACTTTGGGTATTTTGATTTCCGGTTGGAGTCTGGCTATTTTGCGAGTAGACTGGGTAGTCTGAAAGCATAACAATTGTAAGTATGTGATATAGGTCTTGAAATAATACAATTAAAAGGTATTGAAAGGAAATTTAAGTAATCATTCAGTGTATGAGAAAAAAAAAGTTTAAGTATAATTTCAGAATTTTTTAAACGAAATTTTATTTAGCTTTATTTGTTGAGAATCTGGGGTGGTGTTAAGAGGCGATTTAGGTCTAATTATACTTATGTACCTGTGGAAAAAAGTTTGGGTTTGATTTGAAATACTTAAAATCTTTACAAGGGTTTATGTGTAATTTAGAAACTTTAATTCACCCCTTAAAACTGATTTTTCGTGGAAATTGCTTTCCTGTGATCCAAACAGGGTGTTATTATATATCATATTTTTCAGAAAAAAATAAAAAAATTGGAAAAAAATAAATTTTTTTTGATTGGAGACGCGCTCTCACGCGCGGAGTCAAATTTTGGACACGCCTGGTTTGACCACCACTCTCGCGCGTGAGCTTCACTCGCTTTCAACCTTCGAAGTTTGAATGTCTTGGAGGCTTAATTGGGTATTACTTTTAAGGCACATGGTACAAGCCATGCTGTCCATCCACCTGGTGCCAGGTCACAAGGGTAGAAAATGTGAATAAGTTCTAAATTTAGGTTTGGTCATTGAAGAGTTTTTTGGTATAATTTGAGGACTAATAGGTATTTAATTAAAGTTTTGGGTCTTTTATGTAATTATCCAAACCTAAGAGGTTAGCTTGGATAATTTTTATGAAATGTGGATCCTTAGGTACAATTGTAGGATTTTTTTTGAATGAAATAGGCATAAGGGTTAGTCCAAATTAATGATTTTATGTATAAGGGTATTTTGGTAATTTAAGAAAATATAGGATTATTTATGGGAATTTATTGTAATACCTCGGGCCATTGACTAATAAAGAGTTGTTTGTTACATTCTTCCTACCAAAAGAAATTTTCATCCTCGAAATTACCTGCAAATAGTGCGGGGTATTGGTGTCTCATTGTAGTTTCTGATTCCCAAGTTGCTTCTTTAGTTCCATGATGTTGCCAAAGAAGTTTGACTAAGGGTATGATTTTACGTCGGAGGACTCTCTCTTGCCGATCCAAAAATTGAATAGGAACTTCTTCGACCTCATGGTTAGGTTTAACTTTGATATGTTTCTAGGTAATGATGTGTTCGGCATTGGGAATGTATTTTCGTAGTTGTGATATGTGAAACACATCGTGAAGATGAGAGAGCTTATAAGTTAAGTCCAGACGATAAGCTACTAAACTAATACGTTCCAAAATTTTGAAGGGTCCGATATAGCGAGGTGACAATTTTCATTTGATTCCAAAATGTGTTATTCCTTTACGTGGGGATACATGTAAGAATACTTGGTCGTTAGTTTGGAATTTCAAGGGTGTTCGTCGGGTGTCGGCGTAACTCTTCTATCGGCTCTGAGCTGCGTGTAGTCTTTCTCGAATAAGGTGTATCTTTTTTGTGGTTTCGGTGATAATTTTGGGTCCAAGAAAATGATTTTCACCAGATTCGTTCCATCATAGGGGCGAACGACAAGGGCGACCATATAATGCTTCATAGGGTGTAGTTTGAATGCTAGTTTGATAACTGTTGTTATAGGAGAATTCAATTAAGGCAAGGTGTTGGTTCCATGAGCCTGAAAAATCTAGCGTACATGCTCGCAACATATCCTCTAGGATTTGAATTACTCATTCGGATTGACCATCGGTTTGTGTATGAAAGGATGTACTTAAGTGGTGCTTGGTTCCTAAAGCAGTTTGTAATGCTTGCCAAAATTTTCCTATAAATCTAGGGTCTCGGTCTGATACAAGAGAAATAGGGACACCATGTAATCATATGATTTCTTGGATGTAGAGTTTGCTCAATTGTTGGAAGGAGAATGTGGACTTGACTGGTAGAAAATGAGCAGATTTTGTAAGACGGTCAATGATAACCCATATTGAATTAAAACCTTGAGTTGTTCGGGGTAATCCGTTGACAAAATCCATAGTGATATGGTCCCACTTCCATTCGGTAATAGAGAGTGGTTGGAGTAGACCGCTAGGATGTTGGTGTTTAATTTTCACTTGCTTACATGTTAGACACTTGGCTACGAAGTGTGCAATATCCTTTTTTATGCTAGGCCACCAATACTGTTGTTTAAGATTTTGGTACATTTTTGTGCTACCGGTGTGAATTATAATTTGGAATGATGAGCTTCTTATAAAATCTCTTCTCGAAGTGTTGGGACAAAAGGAGCACATACCCGATTTTTGAACTTTATTCCACGTACTGAATCAAGGGTCCAATCTTGTTCAAAGATGTTGTCCTGAAGTTTCTTTTTCTGAGAAAGTAAAAATTCATCTTGATCTTGAAGATCTTTGATTTTATGGTGAAGAAGGGGGCGAACAACGATATTATGTAACGAAATTTGGGTATTTGAAGGATTTTGTTATAAATTGTAGTCTCCAATAGTTTCCAGAAATATGAACATACTATAAAGACTTCCTCGGCTTTTACGGCTTAAAGCATCAGCAACTACATTACCTTTACCTAGATGGTATAGTAAGTTAAATTTATAATCTTCTAAGAATTCTATCCATCCTCGTTGGCGAAGATTAAGATCCTTCTGGGTAAATACATACTTAAGGCTTTCGTGATCAGAGAAAACTCAAAATTCTTCTCCGTATAGGTGGCATCTCTAAATTTTTAGAGCAAAAACAACGGCTGCTAATTCCAAGTCGTGTACTGGGTAATTACGTTCATGAGTCTTTAGTTGTCGAGACCCATATTCTATTACTTTCCCTTGATACATTAGGACACATCTGAGTCCTTGTAGAGAGGCATCAATGTAAACATCGTAAATGATATTACTTGAAGGACTGAGGCTATGGTTAATTTTTCTTTCAAAATGCGGAAAGCTTGTTCACAATCTTGATTCCATATGAAACGAATATTCTTTCTAGTTAATTTGAGTAAGGGTAAGTCTATTCGAGAAAATCCTTCGACAAAACATCGATAATATCCGGCAAGTCCTAAAAAACTTCGTAGTTCGGTAATAGTAGTGGGTTGAGGCCATTTTCTTACATCAGTTGTTTTTGTTGGATCTACTTGTATTCATGTGGCTGTAACTACGTGTCCTAAAAATTTCATTTCTTTCATAATGAAATCGTACTTGCTGTGCTTTGCGTAAAGTTGATGCTTTCGAAGTGTCTCTAATATAATACGTAGGTGATTCTCATGCTCAACTTGGGTCTTGGAGTATATTAGAATATCATCGATAAATATGATTACGAATTGATCTAGAAAGGGTCGAAATATTCTGTGCATAAGGTCCATAAAAGTGGCAGGGGCATTGGTTAAACCAAAAGAGATAAGTAGAAATTCCAAATGACCATAACGGGTTCGAAAATCCGTTTTTGGTATATCCTCCTCCCTTACGCGTAATTGGTGATATCCTGATCGTAAATCAATCTTGGAAAATGTTTTCGCTCCTCTCAGTTGATCAAATAAATCACCTATTAGTGGCAAAGGGTATTTATTCTTTATAGTCACCTGGTTTAATTTTTGGTAGTCGATGCACAACCTAAATGATCCATCTTTCTTTTGCACAAATAACACCGGGGATGCCCAAGGAGATGTACTAGGTCGTATAAATCCTTTATTAAGTAAGTCATCCAATTGCACCCGAATTTCCTGTAGTTCTAGAGGAGCCATACGATAAGGTGGTATTGAGATAGGAAAAGTGTTTGGTACCAAATTGATAAAAAAAACTCAATTTCTCAGGGTGGAGGCAGTCCAAGTAAATCTTCTGGAACACATCTTGATATTGATTCAAAATACAAGAGAGAGAAGAATTGGATTTATCCTTTATATGGAAGAGTAGAGATTTGTGAGGGTTTCTTCCTTGAAAACAAAATGTTTTTTTTTTTTTTTTTTTGGGGGGGGGGGAGGGGGGGGGGGGGGGGAAGGTGGAAAGTTACTATTTTTGTGTGACAGTCAATATGGGAATGATTTTGGGATAAGACATCCATTCCTATTATTATGTCGAATTCGGTTGGGTCAAGGATAACTAAATCTAGAATTAATGTCCTAGGTCCAAAATGTAAAACATATGAGGTACATATTTTATTTGTAGTAGCGATCCTTCCTTTTGCCATACTGATAGACAAAGTGTCTCTTAATATCTTATAAGGTAGTTGCAATATAATTAGGCATTTTTGACTAATGAAGGAGTGCGTAGATCCAGAATCAATTAGTACCTGTATGGAAATATTAGAAAATGAAAGATTACCTTCAATCACATGGTGGGGGTCTGGATTTTTCGCAGGAAGATGTGGAAGGTTTGGAGTGGGATTTTTAATAGCGGATTCCTGCTTAACATGTTGAGAGTTGAATTGTGACGGATGGGGAAAAGTATTGGTAGGATGTTTGAAAGAAGGTTTCCTAAATTTAGGGGAAGTAGTTGGAGGAGGTGCTTGAAGTTTTGGACTTTGGGGTCTTATATGTCCCACTTGATTACATTCATGATAACGCATGAGAGGCCTGCTGGTGTTATGTTGAATTTGACTAAAGGTTCTGCCGTCTGGATTCTTATTATAATGGTGATTCCTTTGGTTTGATTGGTTTCTTATTGTATAAGAACTGCGGGGAGAGTTAAGGATACGAATTGGAGTATTACTTGTGTGATTCTTCTCTATGAGTGAGGATGTTTCGACCATACGGTTGAATTCTCGAATTTTCAAAGGAGTGATAAAGGATTTTATAGTTTGGCGACGACCTCCTTCGAAATGCTTGCATTGTTTTGCTTAAGTATCCATGTATTCTTGAGCATAGCGAGATAGTTAGGTAAACTTGGCTTCATATTTGTCCACAGTCAATTGTTGTTGTTGTAGACTCAGAAAATCTACGATCATCTGGTCCCTCACTGTTTCGGAGAAATACTTATTATAAAAGATTTCTTTAAATTGTGCCCACGTTAGTTCAGTTACATTTCTGGACCGTGAAATGGATTGCCACCAAAAGTCGGCTTCTCCTTCGAAAATATAAGAGGCTAATTTAAACCTTAGTTCGGGAATAATTTCGACTCCGTCCAGTACTTTGAGGGTTTGACAAATCCATCTTTCAGCTTCCACTGCACCCGATTTTCCAAAAAATGAGGGGGGCTTTTGTCGTAAAAATTCTTTGAGAGCAGTCATTCTTCGAGTTTCCTCGAAGATAGGACGTAAAGGTATGGGAAGTTGTTGTTGAGTTAAGGTAATCATTTCTCTAAGACAACGTAAAATTTCTTCTGAAGTAATTGGAGTTGTCATTTAAGGATTAAACGGTTCCTCTTGACTTCCACTAGTAGTTGCACGGGTAATAACCATCCTATAAATGATAATGCAATAAATGAATCAAACATAAGAAAACAAAACACTCACCATATATTAATACATTCAAGTTCATTGTTACATAGCGAACAATAAAACAAAACAATAGTAAAAAAGGTACATAGGGGTTAGTCCTATTTTACACCTACAAAACATATATATATATTGTTTTCTTTTCCTAGGTCATCCGGGGATGTGGGATTCTTGATGGGCACACCACTTTTATTTATATACATAATCCCTTGGTGATTAACTTAATCCATCTGGGGAACTACTGGCTCATAGGTGGGGTCATCATCTTCGGAGGGATCAAAATCATCGGATGAGTCGGGAGATGTGGTAGTGTTAGTGGGGGTGAACATTGTCGTAGCCGGAGAGAGTGATCCATAATCGATGGGAGAATCAAGGGGAGTTACAGTGACTTCATTTGGTGGAACCACGTTCTAGGCGAGGTGAATTGCTTCCTGAAGGACTTCGAGGTCTTCTGAGAATCTCTTGGCCTGTCGAGATGCTTGTGCTTTTCCCATCAAGTGACCAATAAGTAGACTATGTTTGATTTCTGGGGTTGCAATTGCCCAATCCCTATCAATACTTCTGATATGTTGGCATAATTTGGCATAACCCACATCTTTGATAGCTCTTTCAAAGCACTCGTTAATGGACTCACGAATATCCAAATGTTTATCGTCCCAGATATTCATGACTGCAAAACAGTATAATAATAAAATAAGAATATATTAAAATACAAATGTTGAGTAAAGGTGGAGATGAAAATTTCCCATATCGTCCCGCATAGGCGTATAACCTAGTTAAGCTCTGATACCATGCTGTCACATCCTTAAATTGTGGATGATAAAATACGTAACACTAATACAATTAAGATTATCATTAAGATAATGAGAATAACATAAAGCTTTTATTTAAGAGATGTCTGACATCTTATTACATATTAAAGTCTGGAGAAAACAAAATTTACATCATATAGGTTTGACGTATATAAACATGAAATATAAAGGGACAATAGTAATTCATAAGAACCGATAGGTTGCGGTATAGATGTTCCAACGAGGCTTTCCATCCTTGTCCGTTATTTCCCATACGTAAGTAATCGCGAATATCGACGGAGGTAAAAGTGAACAGAAGTTCAAGTGGGCGGGCGGTAATTGATCGTCTTCAAGCTCGTTGTCCATCTAGAAGGAAAACAATTAAGCAAACATGCAAAGTAGATAATTTTTATTTCTATACAAAATAGTAATGAGAATGATAATGTGTGAGGGTTAATAATAATTTGATTCTTCTATCTATGGAAACAATATGAGATATCATAAGACGTTTCAGGGGCATACTGACGCTTAGGATATGTAAATAAACAATATGGTGAGCATAAAAATTATCCGGTCAAGATGATTTGGTTCAACAATAACTCGATAACCCATAAATTATCGGATATTAAGTTTTAATTGCGCAGACATACCATGATAATATCGTTCAAGACATAAACTTCTTAAAAAGGTAATCCCAATAATTGGGGAATAACCCGATAACTCGGCACACTTAGCTAGAGCGGCACTCATACGTAGAGTAAAATATAACAACAAGGCACTCAACCTCTGAGTCCTTCAGGCCAATTAGATTTACTGGGGGTTTACGGGGTCTTATACCTGGATTATATGGTATGCTAATAAAGATGAAAAAAAAAGAATTACAAGGTTTAATGCAATTTACAACCTTTTGTCGAGTGGTCCGAATTTAGGGCTTAGTAGTAATTGACTTAATAGACATAGAAAGGGTCAATAATACGGGAAGTTTGAACTACTCGAAGGAGTTAAGTATAAAATTTAGAGTTCAATAATATCACAAGGTGATATAATAATCAACATATTTGAAGGACAATAGCTCAATTGATTAATATTAAAATATAAATCACCTACTTTGGGTATTTTGATTTCCGGTTGGAGTCTGGCTATTTTGCGGGTAGACTGGGTAGTCTGAAAGCATAACAATTGTAAGTATGTGATATAGGTATTGAAATAATACAATTAAAAGGTATTGAAAGGAAATTTAAGTAATCATTCAGTGTATGAGAAAAAAAAAGTTTAAAGTATAATTTCAGAATTTTTTAAAAGAAATTTTATTTAGCTTTATTTGTTGAGAATCTGGGGTGGTGTTAAGAGACAATTTAGGTCTAATTATACTTAGGTACATGTGGAAAAAAGTTTGGGTTTGATTTGAAATACTTAAAATCTTTACAGGGGTTTATGTGTAATTTAGAAACTTTAATTCACCCCTTAAAACTGATTTTTCATGGAAATTGCTTTCCTGTAATCCAAATAGGGTGTCATTATATATCATATTTTTCAGAAAAAAAATATTGGAAAAAAAACATAAATTTTTTATTGGAGACGCGCTCTCAGGCGCGGAGTCAAATTTTGGACGCGCCTGTTTGACCACCACTCTCGCGCGTGTGCTTCACTCGCCTTCAACCTTCGAATTTTGACTTTAGGCTTTGAAAATATTTGACCTTGATTTCCAAACATTTTAGGATTCATCTTAACATGGTTTCTAAATGAAAGTTGCTCAGAATTCAAATACGAATCTAGCCATACAAATTTCAAGAATTATGATGGTGTAAATCCAGCTATTGGGTTTACTAAAAATTCATGAAATTTTGACCCTTTTGAATTCACTTAAACTTTATGATTTTTATTCCGGCATGGCAATGGTGTTATTCCTCATTGAAAATGAAAGAGATTAAACGTGTTTTGAAGAATTTTGGTGGAGTGAATTATGAGAATTTCTTCTCTGAAATTTTGGGCCGAAAACTTCATAGTTAAATTTAATGTATCAAACGTACTTCCTTTTTCAATTAAACATACGTACAAGATCCTAAGAACTTAAGCTTCACCTTCCCTGCTTTAAAACTAGTTCAAAGTCAGGGAATGAAAATCCACCATTGAAGCTCCAAGCTTTGATGGAGTTTTATGAGTTTAAGTTGTTATGCATTATATACACGTTCAATAACTCATGTAAACACATTTATATAATCTAAGAACATGAAGAAAAATAACCAAACTGGAAAATTAAACAATCACACATAAAGTCATTGGAATGCCAAAAACTTTCAAACTTTACATTTGGATTTCTCTCAATTGGTGTGGTTTCGACTGAGGGAGGAAGAGGGCATTTATAGGGTATGTCCAGAGGAGTAGATTGGTGGGATTTTTGGTGAGTTTTGACTGAAGTTTACACAAGTTCCAAGTTTGGATGTCTTGGAGGCTTAAATGGGTATTAATCTTAAGGCACATGGGACAAGCCATGCTTTCCAGCCACCTGGTTCTAGGTCACTAGGATAGAAAATGTGAATAAGTTCTAAATTTAGGTTTGGTCCTTGAAGAGTTTTTTGGTATAATTTAAGTACTAATAGGTATTTAATTAAAGTTCCGGGGCTTTTATGTAATTATCCAAACCTAAGAGGTTAGCTTGGATAATTTTTATGAAATGTGAATCCTTAGGTACAATTGTAAGAATTTTTTTAAATGAAATAGGCATAGGGATTGGTCCAAATTGATGATTTTAAGTATAAGGGTATTTTGGCAATTTAAGAAAATATAGGGTTATTTGTGGGAATTTATTGTAGTACCTCAGGCCATTGACTAATAAAGAGTAGTTTGTTACACCTTTTTCATTATCAATATTACACCTTGGATTACGTAAACCCCATTCATCCAAGAAATCTAAATGTTCCAAATTTATAGGATATATCTAGCATAGCCTTGAGATACCTTTAAGAATCCTTTTGTCTGGTATGAGTACGAAAAATCTCCGGAGGATAATTCCACGCTATTAGATATCATACTTGTAGTAACTTTTAGTAAATTCATGTAAACCCCAGAACCAGTCAATTCAATGGACCTACTTAAGATACCCAACCCTTAGTAGGCGCTGCCTTATATCTAAATTAGTGGTTTGATAGGAATCAAACTTTACAGATAATTTAATTTGATGTTAAGAAAGTTAAGTACACCTTACATTAAGATCCCAGATATGTTTGTCCTTAGTATGAGAAATTTTAAATAAACCGCTCTCGAAATTATAAAGCACAATAAGTAAACGATGTATTTTTCCAAAAGAATAGAAAAGTGATCGTATAAACATAGTAAAATAGTTTAGTTTTCGCTAACACATGCTCTATCAATAGAAACACTTGTAGAATAAATAAACGTAAATACGACATCACCAGAATATGGATTAAAATTGTTATAATAGCCTTGGTATTTAGATGAAACAAGATATTCGATCTAGTAATCGTAATCAACATTTTATCCTCAAACTTTGCTTACCTTTACCATAATTTGAAAGTCATTAGAAGTTTTAAGTCATTTTTAGCATAATTCTAAATTAACATTTCTCAACCTCAAGGATGATTGCCCTTATTATCTATTACTTTTATGGCATGGTACCTTGGAATTAATAAACCTTGAATAAAACATGATGAATTAGTCGAGAAAGTCTTTATTTAACCTTAAAGATCACCAGTTTTGATTGTGAAAATGAAGATGAGAACATTTCAATTATATATCAACCGTAAAAAAGTTGATCAAGTGACTATTATGAATACATATCCTTAGCCTAGAATGCGAAATTTCTTTCGATCAAATATGAGAATCCTAAAAACGTGATTTACAATTTAGTTAACATCAACTTCGCGTGGATCCAATTTGGGAAACCAACCACTAAACCTTCGAGTATAAACTGCCGATTCTCAACCTTAACGTGAAAATACCTATTGTGCAAACAACTATACTATGCTATTATTGTGAAACCCATGATTTAACCTATAATATTCTCTTACCCGTACCCATTGGTATAGCATGACGAAATGCATTGTATGAACGAACCTCAAACCATGAGATCATATATAAAACATGTTACCAAAACCCCTGTTTTGATACACAATACATGCAAAAGCTTGTAAAAATTCCTATTAATTATCTGAAAACCATTTTCGGTTAATGTTATCTCTAGTTATTTGGATTGAATGTCTCCAATTTTGTTGGATTGACATTGTTGTATGTATTTACTCTTGCCCCAAAGCCTCTAAATAGATAGTATGGGTAATTTATTTAGAAACCATCTGCAACCTTTAAACCTGATCTAGTCCCTGATATTTCTACTTGTTTAGCAGTATCATCATATATTATTATGCTTATTTCACCTCAACTGTTGAATCAAATTTCTTAGTATATTGTTGATTATGTTGTTATTTTTTATATGGTTGTAATATCTCACTAGTCCCAAGAAGACCGACCTTGGTCAATAGTGAACTATCCTTCCACATATGCTACATTCCTTAGACAATATACGCACTGTAAGATTTTGAAACTTCAGGATATCAAAATTTCGAGGATGATTTTTTAAGGTGGGTATAATGTAACACCCTGATCTTTATTTTAAATTAAATTGAATTATTTATATGTAAAAATGACCTTTTACGGACCATTAATAGTTTTCGCAATGCTTGTAACCCGTACGTATGTCATGTAACATGAAAATAGGATTGTCATATTTATTTGCATATTTGAAATAAATATTTTTCATACAAACGGATATTAGAACGAGATTAAAACGGATTATTTTAAATTTTTATTCTAATGAAAGTGTGTATAAATTAGTGTAATTCGAAAGTACTGTTAATATAAAAATACCGCATTAACGTGTCCTACACGCCGCAATATTAATTTAAAGTTGGTTGAAATTTCAAGAAATATAAAAATTAATACCTGCTAAAAATTATAATTGAGTACCAAATACATCCAGTTGCGTAATTATACTATGTTGATTGTACCCAAACTAAAGCCTATAAAATGGGATTGAACCCTTTGTTTTCAAACTCACAATACGATTTCTTTCTCTCTCTCTCTCTCCAAAATCTTTGCCCTGAATCCCTTTTCCCCGAAACCAACCTCGGCCACTCCTTTTCCCTCCTCCTCACCGCCAGTAGCCAACCTCCTTCTTCTTTATCTAAATTCATTTTTTGATATTTTATTTTATTTTGGCCATGGATTATGGATTTTGAAGCTTATATGTATATGAATGTATGTATATGATTGTGAGTGTGTATGTGTGAGGGAACAGTTTGAAGCTTCACCCACTACCCATTTCCATGGCAGTGGTCGGCAGTGAGAAAACCCATTTGGAGTTAGATTTTGTTGATTTTTTACTGCTGACGGATGTATATATGTGTGTGTGCCCGATTTGGAGCCCTGACCACTACCCATTTCCATGATGGTAGCCGACGGTAACAACCCAAATGGATGGTTGTTTGATTGACTTTTGTTATTGATTTCTTCCTTCGATATATATATATATATATATATATATAACTTCATAAGAACTAAACTAACATAGTTCCTATTTGATTCTTGGAACTGTTTTGATTCAATTTCTATCAAGATATGGAAAATCAATATCCAGGTATGGTAAACCACAATTAGTATAATTAGTATCAGTTTTAGTTTAAATTAATATTATATTACTAGACATAAATATACACCATAAAATTGTCGCAAACACGAATCCCGACACGTATGAGTAAATCATAGATCTTTCTGAATATAATTGGACTCGTTGTCATTTTTCTAATAAAATTATCACTTGTCTTTTAATGGTACGTTTGAAACGAGTTACGATACCAAACGACTCGAAGTTATGTCGTTATAATCTGAGTCGCTTTTACGAGCCATTTTTATTAAAAATATGATTATGCAGGTGTTGGAAAATTTATTGTGTTGTGTTGACTAATATTGAAAGTGGCATGACCACTGATTTATTGTCCAAATAAGGAAGGGAGTTTTCGACTTTTTTTAATATTATTGTGTCACGAACATGAATTTTATACTCATCATAACTCTATTGACACTCGAAAAATATAAAATATGACAGACGGGGAATAGTAAACACCAACACGATATCATATTAGAAATAATATTATTAATTAATTTAATTAAATAATTAATCTTGGATTAACTTTGGAAATTAAAATTTTCAAAATATCATATATCGGAACAATACCGAGAAATAGGTCTTTACGTTCCTATAAAGTGGATATTTTGTTAAAATAGTTAAATCGAATATTTGACCAAATTAATATTTTAATAAAATATTATATTGTTGTTTATTCAATTTATTTAAACAAATTGAATCCCTTGATTCCCTTTAAGGAATAATTTTTATTCATATCACCCACAGAATGTAAGATATCCTAAACCCAAACCATCCTACCCAAACACCGATATAGCCACTCTCATTTAAACCCTGAGAGGCAAATAACTATGAGAACTGGAACTCAACCATTAAAGATCCATGAATAACAACGAAAAAGCTCGTAAACACCGGTAGGTGATTCTATTTAACTATTTTACCTTGAAATTATATCTTTGACATTACTGCTTGTTATATCACTATGTGATAGTCTTGAACCCGTATTCTTATTTATGAACTGTTATATAGTTCAACTGTACCTTGAATATTGATTCAATCTTTTATCTGATTAAACTAAAGCCAACCCAACCATGCTAACCTATTTGATTTCAGTAAATTATTCGAATTGCAGTACACCATTGTATCCCGTTGAACAATGATATAAACTGTTTTACCATATTCCAGTATACCTTGCATGTTATTAAACTTTGGTTTGAATTATCTGATATGTAACATAGCTTGCTATTTTATAACTATTATCAGTGAAATCTTGAGTATCATACCTTATGATCCTAGGATTAGACCCGGTAAACCCCTGATAACTCTAATTGTCCCGAAGGACTCCGATGTTGAGTGCCTTGTGTTATATTTTCTCTATGTATGAGTGCCGCTCTAGATAAGTGTGCCAAACTATTTATTATTCCCCAATTATTTAGGATTACGCCCGAGCTTTTACCTTATGCCTCAATTGAATATGTCTCTGACATGCCCATATCTTTTAGGTTAGCTCCGGCTACGATTGCTCACCAATGGCCTGAGATAGCTTTAGAGATAGTTTCTACCTCTCCGGATATGGATCATGTTCCACCATGATTGGCTCATCTTGAGCCCATTATTTATAGTGATTCCTCTATCTCTGATCTTGGTTCCTCGTCTTACCCACCCACCACATTCACCGATGATACTTGTTTGGAGAAGTTGACCACTCCATATTTAGAAACCACACTCCCTTGTGAGTATTCCTTTACTCCTCCCAATGAGTGTGTGTCTCCCATGCTTGAGTTTGATCATCTTCCTCCACCATTTATCCCACTCGATCCACCATTTATCCCACCCATTGTCCTGTCCACCCCACCACCTGGTTTGGATATTTCTTTTACACATTTCATGTATCCATCCACATTTTTAGATCCTCACCTAAAACCATCCTCTACCTTTTACGAGAGTATTTATGGTGCTACTCTCCACCGTGACACCGAGCTTGTTACCCTATGCCCGCCACTCTCTCATGGTGTTGAATTTTTCCCTCGACAACTCCCTGGCGTGTCACGGCACGACCATTATCATCATCCATTTATAGAATGGTAGTGTGCATTCTATGAGACCCGCCCCATTCCACTTTCTACATCATTTCTCCTTCCTCACCAACTAGAGAACCATTCTTATCGGGCCCTTGTTGCCCTTACCTTCTGGCTCAATAAGGCCCGTGATCAATGCTTATTCTCACCAGCCTTTCTTATCCTTACCTTAATACCCACCCACCCATGGTCCACCGATGCTTTGCATCGCGTGATGCACTTTTCCATACAAGTGCATTGACCCGTTTTAGCCTCTATCCAACAAGACTGACACTTCAGTCTTGTTTGGGGGTGATTCTCATCACCCAATTTTTCTATCATCCCGCGCTTTCATAGATCTTATATTTAGGGTGAGACTGGATCTGTCTGGCTGAAGACATTAAACTTAGTGCTATCGGGAGGCAACCCGTTGTTTCTTGTACTAGTCTCATCTTGTTTGGGGGTGGTGTTTCACACCACCCAATGCTCTAGCTTAATTTTGTGCAGTTTCTTTCATCTCAATCAATGATGTGAATTTTCTATCATCCATCTTTTTAAGTCTAGGAATCAAGCTAGAGAATATTTTTTTCTAAATAGCTTATGTAATACATAACAAGGTATTTTGCACCATGAATTTCTAAACTCAACAAAATTTGCGTACTTATTATGTCACTACGATTTAGAGTTGAGGAGTACTACAATTCCTAAGAGAACCTTAAGGATCACTAGTAGAGACTTTAGCTTGTGCGATTTGTACCTTTCACCCTTTCAGAGTGTCTTACGCAATCTCCGAGTCACAAGTTGATTCAACTTCGTTTGGGTCCGCACTAAATCGTTGTATGATCACATTATTCTTCATAAAATTTTGGCTTGATCACTGAGAACGACATCACTTTCGAGTTGTAAGAAACGCGTGTCTTTAAATTTGTCCCGATCACTAGGTTTTCATCCATAATCCTACCACTTTTCCATATCACATTTCCATTCACTCACCCATTACCTTTCCATATTCTCCCCATCCATATACATACCCCACCACATCCATATATCATCCATCATATTGAGAAAAAGAGTGTTCATTTCAAATGTAAATGTCTTCATTGTTGGTTTGAAAAGAGAAAAACAAAAAAAAGGGCAAAAATAGCAAAATGAGAAAAAAAAGAGAAAAAGAAAAAAGAAAAAAAAATCGAAAAAAAAGAAGAGAAAAAACAAGAAAAGAGAGAAAAGAAAAGAAAAAGAGAGTTTGTAGTTTGTGTGTTGTGTATTAAAGACATGTGTTCCTTATGTGTACACTCTTCTCACACATCCATCACTCATCCATCATCCATCCTATCCTACCTACCTCACCCCATCCTTCTCATTTCCCCCCACCCATAAACATCCATATTTCCCCTAGGTGTTCGGGCAAATGAAAGTCAACGTGGTGAATAACTCGACGTTCTCACTATAGTGATTAGCATTCTATCACGAGATCACTTTTTCTTTCTAAATGTACGTTCTTTCTTATGTGTGTGTGAGACGTTTGAACTTGCTTACATTTACTCACCTCCTCACACACAAGAGCGATACAACCCATATCTCGAGAGTTTGTTTGAGAGAGATATATCTAGTGAGATTTTAAAGTTGAAGCGTTGATCCCGAAATGGCAATCTAGGAATTACTCATGTGATACTCGACCCGTTTTGACTGATTCGCAACACACATGTTGAGTTCTAGGGAGGATGTGCCTTGAGTATTTACTTAGCTAAATCTTTTTACGCATTCTAGCTTGTATTTCTGAAATTATTTCATTCATTATGGATTATGTGATTATTCTGCGTCTAATAAGAGATTGATTGCCTTTCAATAAATCATTTTTCAAATAAATAATTTTGTGGGTATATTCCCTGCAAGCCATCACGAGACACAACTCGTCCTGTAGGGCAACCTATAGGTTTAAAGGCTTGTTGCACATGCTAAGTGCAATCGCAAGTGCCCGCGAAAGTGGTACACTTTTGGTTACTTATCTTTATCTTTCTCTCTATCTTTTTGCTCGAGGACTAGCAACGCTCTGTTTGGGGGTGGTGTGATAAGCACCCAAAAGTTTTCATTTTATACCCCGAATAGATGCATTTTAGTCGCTCGTTTGTAATAAAAAAATGGTCTTATGTGCTTTATTGTATATTGTGCAAGCTTGAATGTATGTTGCGGTGTTCAAACGCGTAATTTCGAGGCAACTGTGCCATTTCAGGAGCTAATTTCCCATTCCCGTAACCTTACCCTAGCGTACACCTAGCCTAAACCTACCCCACACCCCATGTGGGGTTAGTTTGTGCCTTTTTATATTTTTTTACATTTTTAGTTAGAGTCGTTTTTATTTTTAAAGTTTATTTTAGATTTATTTAGGATTTCTTGGTTTTATTTTATATTTTATTTTTTATTATTATAATTTTATTTGATTTTGATTTTGATTAGTTTTTAGTTTTTTATTAGGATTAGATTTTTTAGGATTTATTTATTTTTAGTTTTATTAGTTTTTAGGATTTTAGTTTTTAGTTCAATATATATTTTTTTTATTTTTAGTTTCATTTTTTTAATTGAGTCTTTATTTCATTTTTAGAGTAGGAATTGAATTTTTAGTTTTAATAGTTTTATTTTTATTAGTTAATTTTATTTTGTTAGGATTCTAATTAAACACACACACACATCCTACACACATAAACTCACTCACACCTTTAAACCCTACACACTAATACACCGAAACACCTCCCCTCGGCCACATCATAAAGCCTACACATCACCACACTCTATCTTACGCCACTTCTTCTTCCTCACCACACCCATACTCTCTCTCCTAGTCCATTAACACATCCAAAACTTACCTTCCACACCTCACACTCACCAAAAATCACCACCACACAAACCCCCTTCTACCTCATGACCCGAGATCGGATACCCGGAACCAAAACCCAGCAGCCCCCTGTCCAGAATCGACCCAATCTCGTCCCCCTTCTGTCAATTTTTGGCGACTCCACTGCCATCTCCGGTCGGAGCCAAAAACCATACCCGAAACCCCACTACGGGTGGCCTCACCACCTATCCTACCTCCGACAACCCAACACGCCGGCGGACACCTACCCAGCACCTCCAAACCCGCGCCGGCGTTCCCTCCAAGCAACCAACTGCGTCGAACTCCCCCCTCGTCGACCAATAAAATCGCAGGAACCCCTCTGTCCGCCATCACCAAATCCTCCGGCCAATCCAATTCAACCCGCCAACCAAAACCAACCTTACCCGAGTCCTACCCCTTCCCCACTTGAACCCCTTTCAAACCCTTAAGCCAAAATCGATTTTATCTCCCACCTGTTAATAAAACCAAGCCAAAACCAAAGAATAAACCAATTAATCCCACATGTGCCTAATAAACCATTTACCTTAATATCACTATCACTATCACTACTATTAAAAAAGAGGGAACTTCTTCTTCACTTGTCAAAAGACCAAAATATCCTCATTAAATATTGTATTCCTAAAATAACCTTACTAATACATTCATCCCCCATCACACACGATGAAAGAGACATCCCCCATCTCCATCTCAAGACATTCTTTTTCCAACCAACAAATCAAGAGTCCCATCTCCATCCTAAGATTCATTAATCTTCTCATCTTTGAAGTTACATGAAGAAGATTCATTAATCTTCTCATCTTTCAAGAGAACACGAAAACTTAAAGGTTTGTTGATAACATTCATTCACCTTAACTCAGCTTTCAAGAAAGTTTATGTACAAATTCATCTTTCTCTCAACTTTAACGAAAATTTACATACGCATTCATTGAGATTCAGATGGAAGATAAACAAAATTATGTAAGCTTATGTTGGTTATTTGTATATGTCTATTTATTTCAAATTGCATCCTTTGTTCTTATTGTTTCTTCTTCAAAAATTAAGGTAAATAATCCTACTTGCGTATATAATTTTTCCTTAGTTCTGTTATGATTTTTTTTATAGTATGCCTACTCATATAAAATTAATTCTTACTACAGATTTCAAAATTTGAAAATCTCTTAACTTTCCTAATGAACTCTTAATTGAAATCATATAGGTTATTATCATTATTGGTTGTACAAGCTCGGGTTTTGAATCAGAGACGACCGAAGGAATTCCACATTTGTTAAGGAGGTATGTGAAATCATATGTTCTACAATTTTTAGTTTGGGAATTTTTTTTAGTAATAATGTTCGTTTTTGGGTTATGTTAATGTGAAATCATACGTTCTACAATTTTAGTTTGGAGAATTTTTTTAGTAATAATATTCGTTTTTTGGTTCTGTTAAACTGTTATAGTAAGTTGTTCAATAATTTTTTCCAAAGTTATGTTTTTCAACAACATCCGATATCCAAAATGTATCCTCAACATCTCTTATCATGATACATATATTTGAATTAGTGTAGGCAGGGTGGCCATTTCATGTTTCACATATCGGATGCCTGTTAAGTACGATGCATCTTCCATAGAGAAGAGCCTAGATATTTGGAAGGCATATACATTTAAATCTTCAATCTTGATATGAGAAAAGAAGAAAACGATGTCTTTCTTACATGTAATTTAAGCAGCAGATTTAACAAGACAATGTCTATTTAGAGCTTTAGGGCCTCTCAAATCAAGTCCCCCTCAAAAATAGGTAGACACGTGGAAGCGCACTATAGAGTAATGAGCTTCTTATCAATGAAGGAACAAATTCAATTTAGCATAACTGCAGCCTCCCTCTTTTAAGTCCCAACATAACTCACCATTTTAGTACCATTTTTTAATTTGACCATCCTGAGTTTAACATAAGTCACAACTGCAGCTAACCACTAGAATAGTTTTTGTACTTAGATGACTGTATCTTTCCCATCCTTAAATTCATACTATTCATATCACCAAACTATTAGCCAATTGAGTCGGTAAAAAATTACTTGCAACCACAATTGGTACTTTAAAACTGAACCTGTATGCAATATGGGAATAGATATAAATTAAAAAACACAACAATAGATTAGGCATGATGAGTCAGTAGCATAGCTTTTCTATTATTTAGGACTTTAACCTCAAATTATTTTGCCTCGAATTCGATTTAAAGTACCACTTATTTCTTCAAGCTCAACTAATCTACTTGACACTCATTATCAAAGAGAAATCGTGATCCATACTTTGTCATCGATCCAATTCCTACCTCTCTTTAATAGGAACTAAAATTAGCAGCATAGCTTTTCTATTATCTTGGACTTTAACCTCAAATTATTTTGTCTCGAATTCCATTTTAAGTACCAGTTATTTCTTGAAGCTTAATTAATCTACTAGCCATTGATTATCAAAGAACAATCGCGATCCGTACTTTGTCATCGATCCAATTCCTACCTATCTTTCATAGGAACTGAAATAACATCCCTCTAGCTAAGATGGTGGTCTACGATCATAGGGCTAGGTCGATTATCCCTTCGTTCACAACGGGTACTGTCTGATGCTGGAGTTGATTCGAGTATTATTGCTAAAGCTTCTCTCTGTTATGTGACTGTTATCTACACTTTTAGACCTCTAAAACCATTTTTGAATTTGACGAAAATCGTGAGTTTAACATAAGTCACAACTGCAGCTAACAGCTAGAATAGTTTATGTTCTAAGATGCACTGAATTAGAGCATATGTAGAAGATTTGTCAAATTAAAATTAGGCAAAGAGGGACAGGAACCATATGATTTTTGACAAACCTCTTAAATTCTAACTTCACTAAGATAAAATTAAATAAGCCATCATAACTAAGAGACCAAATCATAACCCCCTCAATAAAAATAACATGGTTATTAACAGTATCCACCCCTGTGAAAATGACTTTAATGTGGGGGACATTTTATTATATTTGACTTTCATGAAATCCGTCCAAAGACTTTTTTCAAAATAGGAAGCTTTATTAATATCAGTCATACTTCTGAAGCCCAAATCTCCCTCTTCAAATGTAAAGTATAAATGATACCGCTTAATACATTAATGTTTTTTTATCATCCTCTTTGTTAGAACCTCAGAATAATTTACTGAAATATTCTGACAACTTTCTTAAGAATGACCTTGGGAGGAAATAGAGGTACCAAAGTGTAAAGAGGTATAGAATACAACACACTTTTAATTAAAATTTGTCTTCCTCCATAAAAAGAAATTAGGAATTCCAACCTTAGGTTTTGTTTTGAACCTTAAGTTGGAGCTATTCAAAGTAAATAATCTTCTTTTTGCCTTTGAACAAAGGGTAACTAAGTTAGGAAATAGGGAGAGCTTAAAAGAGATGCAAGTAGAATCTTTAATTAAGCTTCTTCTTCTTCTCGCTAAATTTTAGCTAACAGAAAAACTACTTTTGGAAAAATTAATGTGCTGACCAAGAGAATACTCATACCCTTTAAGAAAGGACATTAAATTTTTTAAGCTTCCACTAGATCCATTGGTGAAATTAATGACATCAACCACTAACCTATGGTGGTTGATTATTTTATAGCAGGCTCAGAGTATCAATTAATTTCACTGTCATATGCCAATCCAAGATAAGAGATTAAATCATTAAATACCCACACTAAAACTGGATCTTTTCTGCCACAGTATTCACTATGTCCTCCAAGTATCTTCACTATTCAGTTCAGTAGTGCACTGTTAGAAGTCTCCTCCACCCAGCTTGGATTGCCTTCACCTACTGTCACCACATCCACCAATGTCACCAGAGTCCCCCCATGAACCCTTTAATTTCCCTACTAAACCTCCCCACATTAAATATATCTCTAAGTTATCTTACATTAACTACCCATATATCGTTTAATATTCCATCTTCTCCTACCCCACTTAATCCCCACTCTATGGTAACTACAGCGAACGATGGTATTCAGGTGCCAAATACTAAATGTAGCTTACCCATGTTCTATGTTTCCAATTTAAGCTAACGTGTTTCAGTCAAGCTACAAAACAGCCTGAATGGGGCACTACTATGATTACCGAGTCTAATACATTACAAAAAATAGGTTCCAGGTCAGATGATTATTTTACCTCGTAACTAGGTATTTTAAATAAAATTTCCCCCAATGAGTATATTAAATATTATAAAGCTCGGTTAGTGGAAAATGGATTTCACAAAAAGGAAGTGCTTGACTTCACTGAGACATATATCCCAGTTGTAATTCGTGCTACCTTTCTTTCTGTGCTTCCTTTGGAGGTTCATTATAAATGGAATGTTCATCAGTTAAATGTTTAAAATTCTTTCTCACATGGTAGTTTTCTGAAAAAGTTTATAGTGACAACAATATTAATTCATTAATCCCAATCATCAACATCATATATGCCGTTTCATAAGTTGCTCTATGGTTTATAACAGTCTCCACAACTTATCTGATTATCTTATTGGACTTGGGTTTTAAGACTCTAAGGCTGATAATAAATTTTTAAACTAAATTAAGGTGACTTAATTATATTCTACTTATTTATGGGGATGATATTTTAATAACTGACAACTATTCTTCTCATATCACCCACTTAATTCAAAAATTGGCTAGGCTGCACTCTACGAAAGATTTGGGTCTGTGGGATTAATTTCTTATTCTGGAAGAAGTATTTAATTCGCAAGGAATTCACTTAACATAATCCAAGTACATTTTCGACTTTCTCCATCAAACCAAATTTTTTTATGCCAAACCTTCTTCATGTCCTACTATGATTGGTAAATGACTTACTCTAATGGTTATCCCTTATCTGACTACTACCAAGAATGACTCTGTACCGCGGTTATGTAACAAACCGTGTCTGTTTGCCCTAAATTGGCTAGTCTACTCTATACGAAAGACTTGGGTCCGTCGGATTATTTTCTTATTCTCGAAGAAGTATTTAATTCTCAAGGAATTCACTTGACATTATCCAATACATTTTCGAGTTTCTCTATCGGACCAAACTTTTTGATGCCAAACCTTCTTCATGTCCTACTATGATTGGTAAATGACTTACTCTAATGGTTAACCCTTATCTGACTACTACCAAGAATGACTCTGTACCATGGTTATGTAACAAACTGTGTATGTTTTCCCCAAGTTTTATTACATACAAATGAACTCTTTAGACAACATAAGCATAGTAACATGGGATATGAAGTTGGTATGATAGAACACATGCATATATGCTCTTTCTTATCATTGCATAGTTCCACATAAAGGCTAAAGTGCAGATGATAATCAAGTGGAATCTTCCTAGAACAGGTGCTTTAAAGATTAATGTTGATGGCAGTTCCATTGGTAATCCAGGTAATGGAGGGGGCGGCGGAATTCTTAGGAATCACTCAGGGGACATGCTTTGGGCTTTTCATGCTCATTTTGGAGTAGTGTCTAATATGGAAGCAGAGGCTTTGGCTTTACTTAAAGGTCTGGAATTTTCAATGGACTTCATTGGCTATGATCTAACTATAGAGAGTGACTCTAAAGTTTTAGTGGATTTCATTCAAAATAAAGGTTCTTCCCCTTGGAAAATTCAGTGGCATATGTTCAAAATCAGAAGTTTAATGTCGAG
Source organism: Sambucus nigra (assembly GCA_949130495.1). Taxonomy (NCBI): domain Eukaryota; kingdom Viridiplantae; phylum Streptophyta; class Magnoliopsida; order Dipsacales; family Adoxaceae; genus Sambucus; species Sambucus nigra. The sequence continues at coordinate 536,935,276 of OX422209.1, forward strand.
GATAAAGGTCAGACTTGTTCATATTCATAGAGAGGCAAATCAAGTAGCAGATTTCCTTGCAAAGTTAGGCAGCTCTCAACATACAGATTGCTTTTCTCATAGTACAGATGACTTCCCAAAGCAGCTGAAAGGTTTTATCAGAGTAGATAGATGGGGTTTACCTTCATTCCGAAATGTCTAAGGGTCATTGGTGTTTAGTTTATTCCTCTGGTTTCTTAAAGTTGGCTTTAATCAGTTCTTTTCTATTTGATTCTGTAAGGGTTCTTATTTATAAAGAACCTCGTTTATGTTTCTTATTTCCTTCTTTCTTGTATTTTCTCAATGATGTAAGCTATTTAGAAGAGGCTAGTTCTTCTATCATTTGAGAATAAAAGGATGCTTTCTCCAAAAAAAAAAAAAAAAAAAAAAAAAAAAAAAAAAAAAAAAAAAAAAAAAAAAAAAGATGAAGTAATTTTATGCTCTACATAATTAATAGATAGCTGCTTAAGAAAACTTTCGTCGGCGACACATAGAAATAGTGTGAGCACATTTAAAGTGTAAAGAACATGCATTTTTCATTAAAAATATCTATTAAAGCTACGGAGTATTGCACCGAGGCTGAATATCGACAATTTTCTCATATAATGAATGGAATTTAATGCCGTAGATATATATAATTCATTTTACTCTTTATAAATAACAACTTAATACAGCAGAAAATATATATAGTTCATCATTATACCATCTTCTTTTTTGTCTTCTGTTTAAGTGCTGATAAATTTGTTTATAATTTGTGTCAAATAGATGGAATATAGACTAAGTCTTCCGTTTCAAAATAATTATGGATCAAGGCCGCTTGATTAAAACATGTTTTTGAATCAAACATTATAGAAGGGATATTTATGAGTCATTATATAAGAGTCATGTCATTTATATTCTATTCTAAAACACTATACACACATTTACTACTCCTAATCACCCACCCTACCCATGTGGGATATATATACTCTGCCCCCTCTCTCCAATCCCATGCTTAAATTGTGGTTCCTCAAATGGAAATTACACAACAAGGTAAAAAAAAAGTCATAATCTATGAATTTTTTTTAAATAACTCATCATACATAAAGCTTTACTTACACATTATTGAAATAAACGTAAGGTACTTACTTCAACTTGTGGTTCAAGACGACGACGAAAAAGCATCAGTCACACTGTTCGATGAAGCAGAATATTTCATTGGGTGCAACATTCCGACTTTCATTGCTTCTAAAGATAAGGTAATATAATTTCTTTACAAATTCAAACTCATATGTAAATTCAATACGCTCAATACTAATAACATATACTTAATATTCATATCTATTATTTTACTCCACAGGGAATTTTGTACTCAAAATATATTCGAAAGGTATATACATGCATTGGAAAAATCTACAAATTTTACATTAAAGGGAAATCACTTAAAGAATCAGATCGAAAGCTTGCACGTTTTGTCGCTCATAAAGTTGAAGAGGAAGAAGAACCTTCGTATTCAAACAAACGTCAAAAGCAACATATCTGAGGAATACATTTTCTTTATCTTTTGGATTAAAAATTGTAGTTATCCAGTATTGATAAATACATTTTCGCTTTCTTTCGATTAAACATAATTATTATCCAACGTCTTCCAAAAACATATTTTGTAATGGTTTGGATTTTTAATTTTACATAATTCATATTCATTCAAAGTAAAGAGGAATATCTGGACTCGCAAACACGTGCAACGTACGTGGGCACAACTAGTACCCTTAAACCCCAACTTTCCACATGTCTTCTACCAAAGTCCAAAATACCCTCATTCTCCCCACTATCATGACCTCACACCCAAACCACATGCACCCTCTATTAATTCCTAAATTAACCATTACCCACACCTTATACAAACCTCTTGCACCTTTATCCTCCCATTTTTACCCATTTGCTCCATGTGCATATATAAGATGGAAGACCCCATTTGAAGACTCATCATCAAAATAGCAAATGACAGTTTTAGAGAGTTAGAGAGAAACACTTTATATTTTTAATTTTTTTTAGGTAGGTTTTTATTTTTATTTTATTTTTCTTAGAGAATTGTGAGAAATTAATTGTTGAGTGATTCAAATGAGTATTTGCATGTAATTGAATATTGTGGAATTCTCAATTTGAATGGATGTTGCCTAATTTCAATGGAGGATTAGAGTCCAATTTTGCAAATCAAGGATACTTGTTTGAAGATTTGTCCTCTTACCCTTCTATTTTATTTGTTTATAGCCTTGATTATTTGTTCATCATGTTTAAAATCATGTTAGGCTAGATACCCTTTTAAGGGTTGGGGTGACCATTATTTGATGTTAAACTTACTTTAATTAGCTTATTTAAATTAAATATCTCTTTGATAACTAATTTTTCACTCTTACTTTTGTATTTACGCCTCGAGAGAGGGTAAATGATTTTCGAGAGAAAATCGGAATTCTAATTATAATACCCATTTTAGATTCGAACTGGAGATAGGGGTCTCTCAAGTGCGGTATTATGACTTAAATTTCAACTCTAATTCCAATTTCTATTATTTATACAAATTTTAATAGATCGATCTTAGAGGGTGATCTATTAAATGATGTTTAGATCTACTTTTCAAGAGTTGTAGGGGTGTTAAATTTAATTAACTAAAATGTTATTATTAAAATTACATTTGTAACGAGAGTTGATTTGTGATTTTGATACTAACTTGGGATAATTAATTTTAATGAACTAATTAATTTTGATTAACTAAAATATTTTGAGTCATCATATCCCTTGATTGTTCTCACTTTTATTTTCTCACTAGTCGCATATTTTAGATTTTTTTATTTAGTTAGATTTACTTAGTTTCATTATTATCTCAATTTTGTTAGTTAGTTGTTTTCATCTCTCATTTAGTTTAGTCTTATTTCACATCCTCACCCTTGAAAATTGTTATAATATTTGAAAAGTAAAAAAAAAAGAAAAAGTAAAAAGCCCAAAAATAAAATAAAATGGAATTACAATTGAGTTTGTCTCTAGCTTACCCCCTTAATGTGGATTGACATACTTACTTACCGCTCTACACTTGAGTTTAATATTATTTTGTAAGTATTTTTGATGATTTTGATTAGAGGAGCTTTTCAAGCAACGACGAAAAATATACCGAAAAGTTCTTTCTATCAGTAGCCCCTATAAACGATAATTTATAGGTTATCATATTATAGTCCGAAGCTTATTTATAACTTGATAAACACCATATTCGGTTATAATCACCATACAATCCTTTCATATATCACAGACTTCGATATACCCCTGTTTAGTTCTGTTGATATTTCCCGTTGCTGCAAATTTCCATACACTGTTTTATATTTCGAGCATTTCAAACCCAAATATGCTATTTAAACACATTTCAATATTTACATTGTTATAGAGCTAGAATTATTTACTGGGAAATATTTTGCTTATTCCTTCTTTTTTTAGTTACTTTACACTGGTACCAATAGGCCATGATGAATAGTTCAGAGATCAACTAATTCATAGAGGCAAAGAAAGGTCATATTAGAAGAAAAGGAGCATAGTTATGTAGTAACTCATGATTTTTAAACCGGTTTTCATTAAATTAACTCGAATTTTAAAAAAATAAATTTTGGAATCTATTTTATTTTGTTATGCAAAAAATGTTGGTTTTTAGATATAAAAATAAGGTTTTGAGTGGAATTTAAATCGGGATTAAAATTTGGAAATTATAACTTTTTGTATAAAAATAGGGGAAGGATCCGACCTAAGGAAAAAAAATATATATTTGATCGTCCGATTGAGCTAAATTTTTTTATGATTCTTCATCTCTCCTTCATCTACTACGCCTCCAAATTTGAGTCAATTCCAACGACCCGATCATCCGGAATGTTTTTTTTAGTGTTTGTATCTGGTTAGGACACTAATTATTTTTGGTATATAAATATAAAATGACGAGTTTAGGACTTTTAAGACACATTTTATCTTTCTAAAAAATCACTAGCCTCCTCTATTTTCATCTCCCTCTATCTATATACCCTAGCCCTAATTTTATTCAGTATTTAACCTATGATTTGAAGGCTTATTTGGTGTTTTCTCGAGTTTGAGCTAGAAAGAGTTTTTATTGCTTTCACGAGAGGAACACAATGGTATGATCAGAATTTTAAGGCCGAATCTTATGAATTTATTATGATGATTTTAAGGTACGGGGTTTTCGCAATATGCTCCTTAAATCTCTCGAGAGTAGTCGTTTGTTCCTCATTTATTTTACTCATATTGTTGATATCATGATGTTTATTGGAATCTAAAATATTGATTCAATTGAGATATTTTATTTATTGATGGGCGTGGTGTTATGAAATTTTTATATGGCACGGAGAATGGTCACCCACCAATAGTCCAGTAGCCAGGATGAGGCTTTACGAAGCTTAGGTGAGGTGAGGCTTGGTGACCTATTGACGTGTTCTTGAAAATTTAAATTGGTATAAGGCTTGGATGTTGCATTGAACTTGAATTCAAATTCGTATTGTTGCATTTATTTGCCTTTACTATTTTGAGCATCTATTATTGTCTTATTGTGTACTTCCCCATAATTTTCTTTTAGTGGTAGGTTAGCGTGGATTTGTCGCTATTGAATTTTCGAGGATTTCATAGCACGATGTTTGGAGGATTTTATTTTTGTATAGCTTGGTAGTGTAATTTATTTGGGAGAGCTTAGTATTATTTTTGAGTGAAATTTAATTGTAATTATTTTGGAAGTATAAATTTTGGATTCATTATATTTATTTTGTGGAATATAGATGCTCTATACTAACTGTTGATGATTTAGTTTAGTTTTAATCGTAGTAGCGCCTTGTTTTTATGCGGGGTGTTACAAGTTAGTAGGAGAAATACTTTTGTATTGTTCCTATATTTCAGTTGTAACACATTTGAGAACCAATAAATGCCTCAGTTATTTCAGTATTCAAATTTATTTATGATTTAGTATTTATCAAATTAACCCTCACCCTCAGCAAAACCGGGATGTGACATATTTTGCCTTCATAATCCCGACAGGACACTGACATTGGTGACATTATTAGAAAAGGCATAAATAATATTCATCCATTGTTGATATAACTACATAAAGAGAGAATTCGCCCAAATTGTGACGTCTCGCAATATGGACATTAAAAGTGGAATTGCAAATAAGTTGAAGAAGAAAGGATTTCGAGTTCATGTCACAGACCTTTATATGTCAGTCATAGATTCACTTTCGTTCAGTTATCTACATGCAAAATTTCATAAATTTTTAAAAACTAATACCTATTGAATGGAAATCAGACACATCGAACATGTTTTAAAATCTATTGAAAAGGTATATACATATATATATATAGTCGTAAAAATGTCTATCATACATTCTTCGCTATTTTTAAAATAATTGTAGGTAATGTCGAACGAGAAGGGAGATAATCGACCAAATAATGGAACACTTCCAACTCGATCCTCTCCTACACCCCAACCTCAATTCTCATCACTTACGGGTTGGCGATACTCTAGTTGGCCAATGTTTCAGTCTACCACTCCATCTATGAGTCATCAAACTCAACAAACCCTTGTTGATCCAACACCCCTACTAGTAAAAAACTGATATCCAGATTTTTAAAGACCGTTGTTTATCTCTTGGAAAGATGACTGTGGATGTTATGTGCTCAGAGAACTAGAAGATGGTTGATCCTACCATCAATGATGATGTATGGGAACAACTTTGTAAGAGTTTTACATTCCTACTTGATTCAAAGTTAAAGGTTCTTTCTCGAGTAAGTGAACATATGAAAACCTACTGGAAGAGCCTTCAGAAGATTTTTTTTGGGGAGGGGGCATCAAGTTATGATATTTTGGGGTTGAAAGACAGAGTTCCCCGAAATATTCAAATGCCCATTGACCAATGGAACAACTTCCGAGAGAATAAGGCTCACGAGAAAAAACTGACTGAGAGGGAGATAAATAAGTAGAATAGGGAAAAAAAGTTAATGTCCACAAACTTGGGAAAAAATCATATGATGATCTTAATGGTGAATAAGTGGATAGGGCCAAGGGTACTCTAGAAGAAGATAAAACCCCTAATCGGGTGAACTTGTACTTGCATGCCCAATGGGATAAAGCGACCAATAATTTTTCAGACAAATTTTCTCCGACTCTAGTGAGTTTGAATTTAGTTATCATATATATACACGTTATAATAAAATAATTCTAAAAATATAGACCTAAATATAATATTATGCTACATGAAACGATCGAAGGCATTGCGAACAGTCAATTCGAGTGCAACCCCTATGACATTAAATCAGATGCCTTATCCAAGACACTTGGGAAGGACAAAAGTGGGAGGACAAGAGGTTGGGGCTCCCATATTCCAAGTAGAAAATTATAGCACATTACACCTCTATTGGACGAGATCTCTTCAGTGAAAAGTTACATGTGGAGCCAGTGGAAGAATAGACCATGATAAAAGGGAAAGTGTCTAAGCTTAGGAGGGACCTGGGAAATGTTAGAAACAACCTGGGAATACTGATGAATGAAATCAAGGGATTGGTCTAATTTTTTATTCAACAACATGGTTTTCCCTCCCAGATACCTCTTCAAACATTCTCCTATCCTACGCCTCATGGTTTCCCCTCCTAAGTTCCTCCTCCTTCAACATTCCCCTCCCAAGTGCGTCCTCATGCAACATTTTATGGATCATCGTCGTCTATCCACAGTGACTATGGAGAGGAGTATTATTTAAGGGACCTGTATAATAGTTGGGTCATTGACACGTGCATGCTTGTTTCCATGAATGCCACACCTATCCACAATCGCCTTTTGGCGGTGGATGTGGCTCAAATATTAGTTGATAAAGTATATTATGATTTCGAAGATGATAAAGTATATGATGGTTTCAGAGATGAGCCTATTCACGTCGGTGATGGGACTTTGTTAAAATATTTTAAAATTTATTATATTGCCTGGCAAACTTATATGTTGATCAAGATTAGGCGTTGAAAAATGTTATATCCGGGAACAAGTTTGTAATGTTCTAACTATGCGGGACATCTATTGACATCATAAGTTATTTTATTTTAATTTTATTGGGTTTAATGACATATTAATTTTTTTTTGTTTTATTTCATATTTATTGAATGCTCGAGTTAATTGAATTTTCCCGAATTTGCTTAAGTTGGATGAATTTGCTTGAATTATAAACTGAGAATTCTTGTATCCAACATGACCTTCGTTTCAACCTATTTATATAGGTGACTTGAATTTTAAATACTATTTAATGGGTTTTCCACAATACAAAGAGTTGATGTGAGAGAGTAATATAGCCTCTGATAATCATGTAAAGGGAGTTTGTGAATTTTTTAAATATGCATTTAGAAATCTTAATAGTGATAGGATTTCATGTCCATGCAATCATTGTATGAACGTCAAATTTAAGTCTTTGGAAGACATTGAATTGTATGTACTAATGTGGGGTACGTCGTAAGGCTATAATATATGGACATTTCATGGGGAAAAGAATGTACTATATGTTTCGAAAGAATTACCGGTAGCTGACTTCGTAACGGAGCCCCACGGGGTAAAAGTGGTGAATGATTCTCCATCACATCGTACTTTGACCGACATAATTGATGATGCGTACGGAGTCCACCGCCATCAAAACTACAAGCCTATGGATATGGATAGTGTTCATTATGACCAAGTTAATGAATAAGTTGATGTTAAATTACCCGAAAATCAGGAATACATACGTTTGAAGCCGATGTAGCTAGATCTTTATATAAAAAGTGCACAGAAGATCACTCGATATTGTACGCAATGATCGATTTGCATAATTTGAAGAGTTAATTTAGTTTATTGGGTAACAACGTAATTAGAATTCTTAAGTGGACAAAAGATATTCTCCTAAAAGAGAACACGTTACCAGATAGTTATCCGAGCATAAAGATGAGCTTGTTGGGTTTGAAGTACAAATATATTCATGCATTCAAGTATGATTGCATATTTTACCACAAAGAACGCAAAGTTAAGGATGAGTGTCCTACATACAATGAGCTAATATATATGGTTTATGATAGTGGAAAAGACAAACCTGCAAAATTTATCAAGTGCTCGCAAGTTCTACATAAGGTATTGGAGTATTTTCCCCTCAGGCTATGATTAAAAAGTTTTTCACTGTACGGTGGATAGTAGAGGCGATGACATAGCACCCTCGAGCCGAGATGGGTGGGAATCTCATGCGTCATTCGGTTGCTTCACTCATCTGGTAGATTTCAAACGTACGAGATTGTGAATTCGCAAAGGAACCTCCCATTGTCTGTATTGCATTATCAACCAAAAGGTTTAACCCTTTCGATAATTTAAGCACTAACCAGAGTTATTAGACAGTTCTCATGGCGCCTTTAATTCTCTCTCCAACACTGTGAATGAGAAAAGAGTTCACATTATTATCGTTGTTGATATTCAACGACGATATTGATATTTTCTTATCCCCGTTAATCGAAGAACTTACAGAGTTATGGGATGAAGGCGTGAGAACGTTTGACGCTAGGAAGGGTGATGAGTTCACACTTAATTCAATGGTGTTTTAGGTGATCCACAACTTTCCTACCTATGTGACATTGTTCGGTTGCAATGTTGATAGTTATTATGGTTTTCCCATTTGTAAAGAGGAAACTGAATCCGCTTGACTACATCATAGTGGTAAGATGATTTATGCCGGTCATCATAGATTTCATCCAAATAATCGTCATTTTAGGAATGGCAATTATAACTTTTCACCTGTCGGTCATGAGCATGTGATGGAATTTTCTCAGATTTTTTATTATCAAATCGAGGAGAAATCTAAGGCTACGACTTTTGGGAATAAGTTTATAGGCAAACACCCTTAGTTTATAGGCCAAAAGTGTAAAGCTTGGGAGGATTTAAAAGATCCTAGTAAAATGAAGGCATGGTTCAGAGAGTCAATCTTATTTAAATTTACGTATTAGAAAGAGCATCGTGTAAGGCATGTGATATATGTGATGCACACAAAGAAGAATTTTGTAAAACATCTGATTGAAACATGTTTGGGGGTTCTCATTCGAAATATTGAGAGTGGCCGCGTCACGATCTAAAGGAGATGAAAAAATAATATTATGGTTAACAACTTATCCTGCAATAAGATGAAATTTGATTCCCGCGAGTGATTTTATTTTGACTACTGGTGAAAAAAATATCCTCCTAGACACGTTCAACTTGAAGACTCCGACTTGTTATTCTGATAAATTGTCAAGGGTTGTAAGCTACAAAAAACATGACCTGAAATAGTGAAAGTCTCACGACTGACTCGTCATCATTAAGTTAATCCCCATATTATTTTAGCATTGCTTTTCTGAGCACAAAGGTCTCTGCACATAAATTATGAAGATTAGTTTGTGCTTCACCTTAGTGTGTGCAAAAGGGGTAAACATGAAGCACATTAAGGCTGCGATGACCACTTTAGCCAAGACGACATATGTCTTAGAGAAATATTTTCCTCCTTCGTTCTTTGGCATCAACATTCACCTTCTTGTGCATCAATGTAATGAGGCTTTATTCCATGTATCCATCAGGTATCACTGCATGTATCAATTCGAGCGCTTAATGAAAACCTCCAAAGATTACGTTAAGAATACAAGGTATATTTACGGGTCAATAACGATAGAATAAATAACAAAAGAATCATTATATTCTCCGGAACATATACCAAAATAAGCGCTTCGGAGGTTCAATCCTATCAGAGAACGAGTGATCAAGGAACCTAGTTAATTTGAGGTTGAATTGCCTTTTGAGAGCCCTAAAGAGGCGAGACTCACTGTTGGATATCAAATTAGTACTATAGTATTTTATTATTAGGGCCACTTGTTTTGGGCCTTAGTTATTAGACTTACTTTATTTTTTACCATATACTTCTAGACCCTTCCATTTGAGTAATATATATTCCATAATGTGGCACCATTATTGGTAAGCCATTACATCACAAAAATCTACTTGGTATCAGAGCCAAATCAAACACTAAACTCATCCCTACTAAACAAACCCTAAAAGTTATTGTTTATTTTGTCTCTAGGGTATTACCCTAGAACTGGTTTGGTTGTTGGTTGTTAGTTCTTTATTTTGTGTTCTTTTCTTCTCACGGTGGTTTCTAGCCTCATGTTGTGCTCTTTTCTCCTTCAAGTTATATTACTCATGGTGGGGTCCATTATGTTCAGGTCTTGAATTAGATGACGCCTTTATACCTTGCCTTCTCTTTTTAACAAGGAGTAATTTATACAATGCCACGACTATCGAAGTGGGTCCCGTTTTAGGGGTGGAGATAATGATTACTATTCAAGCCCGTATCCTGATTCAGCCTCTGTTGTTGGTGATCCCTATTGTGCTACTCCGAGTGATTTTACTACCGATTTTTCTACTGTTGCTGGTGGCTCACATGAATATGGGTTTGGTCTTGGATCCATTGTTGTTGGTTGGTTAATTAACTTGTTCATTGGATATTATCGGTAGTTCATGGTTGCCATCTTCACTTTTCTCGATCTAAGAAAAATTCTACTGGACTCTCCTAGGTCGTTTGGTGGTGTCCGGTAGCAGTTCGGGCTGGGTTTTTTTGAGTCGTTTTTCCTGGGTGGTCTGATTGGGTAAGTTAACCTTGTTTATCTTAATCTAGGGTTTATACCCTCTTGTTAATTTGGGGGTTTTATTCCTTCATGTTATTGGGTTTTATTCCCATGAAGTAGGCTATAAATTTGCCTCTATTTGAAGATTTTTGAGGGTTTATACCCTTCTATGTTACTGAGTTAGATTGATTCACTCATTGCCAATTTTTTTGGCCTTATTTGTGTGGGTTTTATTCCCCTCTTTGTTGCTGAATTTTTGGATTACCCTATTGCCAATGTTTTGTCCTTTCTTATGTATTTGTTGGGGTATATTTGGGTATTTTTAAGTTATGGTTGATTTCAATGGTCCTAAAGAGGTTGCTCCTACTCCACATACCTACTCTCTTGGACACTCTACTTCTACTACTACTACTACTACTATTACTTCAGGTACTTCATCTATTTTCATGTTAAGGCTGTTAAGCCTAATTGGATTTTGGATTCTGGAGCTTCTGATCATATAACTGGTGAGCTATCTTTTTTACTTCTCCCATTACCCTTGTGTGTCGTAGTGGTCATCTTGCGAATGGTTCACATGCTCTTATTCGTAGCAAGGAAAATATACGTCTTTCACCTTCTCCCACTTTATCTTCGGTATTGCATGTTCCGGACCTCTCTTTTAATCTCATCTCTGTTCGTCAACTCTGCAAAGATCTCAATTGTGCCGTCATATTCTTAACCTCGCATTGCTAATTGCAGGACCTAAGTTCGCAGGGGATTTTTAGCAGGGGATATGAGCGCGATGGCCTATACCACTTTGAGGATCCTCCTACCCCTACTACTTTTATTTCTGGACTCAGTTCCTCTACTTCCACTGAGACCATTATTTTTTATGTTTCCTTATAAACTTTGCACTTGTGGCATGCCCATTTAGGACACGTCAATTTTCGGTACTTATGCTTACTTTTTCCCTCTTTATCTAAGACTTGTAAAGACAAAAGGCTTACTTGTGAGACATGTGAGTTGTCTAAACATATTCGTACTAGTTATATTTCTGATATGAGTCATGCACCTAGTATGTTTGATGTTATTCACTCTGATGTTTGGAGACCCTCACCTGTCACTGCTTTATCAGGTCATAAGTACTATGTCACTTTTATTGATGATTTCTCTAGATTTACGTGGGTATATTTACTAAAACATAAATCTGAGGTGTTACCTTTATTTGTCTAATTCCTCCAAATGATTAAAACACAATTGAACACCACTATTCATAACATTCGGTCTAAACATTCTTTACCTTCTTTACTTTACACATCTATTGGCAAGCTGGGCTTGGTAGATATCTTCGCTCCATCTTGAGGGGGGAGTGTTGGATATCATATTAGTACTATAGTATCTTATTATTAGGCCACCTTTTTTGGGCCTTAGTTATTAGACTTACTTTATTTTTTACCATATACTTCTATACCCTTCCATTTGAGTAATATATATTCCATAATGTGGAACCATTATTCGTAAGCCATTACATCATAAAAATCTACTCTGACCAATATGTAATACGAGCAAGTAGCTCGTTATGTTTTCAAATCGCAAGATGAAGTTGAATATTAAAGAGAGTAAGTTGCTACAAATAACTTATTTTTATTTGATTACGTGTATTCTCTATATTACCATCTAAACTCTACAATTTCATGAATGCGTTTGGGAAGTGTGAGAGAGAAATTACCAAAATCAAAAGATAAATTGCAATATAAATGACTTTAGGGCATGTGTCTCAAAGTGGGTAATTTTTACCTCTTTTGTTGTGGTTATTTATATATGTGTTATAAAATATGACCTAATACAAATCCATTAATAAATGCATCTTTTAAAAATAGACGATGTCTCTTAAAGGCTTCTAGACCTAACCAAAGGTCCGAATTTCCATGCAAGTGATTTTAAAAAAATTCGCGTTAACGGTTTCGATTTCGTCTCATACCCATGCGAGGAAAAAATGTTGACGCAAAATAGCGAAATTTCAGTTTCTACATTGACTTCTTATGTGGCTAGAAAAAGCTATAAAAATCCAAAGGATACAATACTTACCTATTATGATATTGTGTAACAAACCCTGGAACTAGATTACTTAGATTTCAAAGAAGTTGTCTTCTATTATGACTGGGTGAAGGTCGAGGACACTACGAACGGTTGTAAAGTTGATCTTGCCTCAAAATTTGTCATGGTGAATATATCTAAGATGAAGATTAAAGATCGCATGATCGACAAGCCTTTTATTTGGGCCTTTTAAAACATGAAGAAGGTTTTCTACTAAGAGTAAATAAACGATGACAATTGGTATATTTTTATGCATGGACCAAATGATTTGACTATTCAAGAAGACGCATTAAAAAAACCTACAGAGTTCCCAGTTTGTTCTTGAAGACAACCCTAATTCGAAGAATCTCTTAGTTGATTTAGAAGAAAATTGAGTTTTGAAATATTATTTTATTATTATTTAGTTAACCCTTGTATGACAACCCTATTTGTATCATATGTATTGGAACAACCCCTGTATTTATTTACATTTGTGCATCTTCTACTCATATTTTTAGTTCTCTTGCACTTGCTTCCTCATCGCTCACATTTTACAATTTTTCTGTAGATCTTATTAGTGTTGAATGTGACACTGATAACAAACTGCCATTCTTAGGTAACCACATGAATGGTCATGTTTTTTTTATGTTCACTATCTGTGTGGTTACATCAATTGATGGTTTTTGTTATCTGATCTTTACTGAGACACAAGGCATAAAAGTCTCTTATTGGTAATACTAATCCCATTTTATAAAATCCATTTGTTGCTTGTTTATATTACTTCTACCACCAATCCTACTCTTTTTTTTATTATCGTATGTACATTCAAATCTATTTTCATAAATTGAAAACCGAAAAAAGGGAGCTTATACCACAATTTTTAATTTAGAGAGTTCACATAATTTTTTAGATATCCCAACACATTTGACATCTATTTTCATATATCAAAAGTGCCACCCTAGATTCATATTATGGATTAGACCCAACCTTCCTCATTGCATGAAATACGTGGACTTTGAGGCCATTTTTGTCTACGTAGGCATCCTAAGGTCATTTTGGGATTCAAGTACTTTCTTACCATTTGAAACATTTGAAATATTTGTCGGCGTAGTTGGAGAAGGAAAACTTTGAATATATCGCATATGCTTCGTGAAAGGAACACATTGAATATGTTGTATATGTTTCATTGAAGGAACACATTTAATATTTAAATATTTTATTTACAGAAATTTATAGAGTTTGTGTTATATTATTATTTGTGGAAATGTATACAAATTGCGTCATATTATTATTTGTGTTGAATAATTTGATGTCTTAATAATTAATTAATTTGTGTTGTATTATAATTATTTGATTTATGGACTAGACTGTGGCCTAATAGTTAGTTAATTTTTATCGGACAATTTGATGTCTTAATTGTTATTTGTGGATATGTATACAGGTTTGAAAACATGTACAAGTTTTTTGGGGATGTAAAAAAATTAAAATTTATTTATTTTAATTAATTTATGATGACCATATATTAACGCAATTTTAAATTGTCACGGTTTTGGTCATGAATTAGAAGCGTGACTAATTTGGTCATAACTTAGAGTCATGGTTTTAAATTGTGACCAACATCAAAATTCCACTATTGATGGTCACGGTTGGGGACCATGACCATGAAAACAACATGGTTTGGGATCACGGGAAATGTCACGATTCTTAGCCGTGACCATGTGGTGACAATCCTTAGCCGTGATGAAGCCCTAATGTTGACGTCACCCCAAAAAATGTGACGCCATATTATGGTCAAAGTTCTGGACTGTGACCCCAAATATTGTCATGGACCAAAATTGTGACCTAAGCTTTTGTGATGGCCCAAAACCTTGACTATTCTCGGTATATGACATAGTGTTAGAAAATTTGAATTTTGGAATACTTGTAAGGGTCGTATGACCTCTGTGCTTAAATATTCTGAAACCTGAATTCCCACAAAGGTTCATAGACCTCTGAACTTAGGTAAATCTAAAATCTAAAATCCTTCTAAAGATCATCAGACCTTCAGATTTGAAAGTTTGAAACCCGAAGTCCTTGTAAGGGTCCCAAGATCTACGAGCTTGGAAATTCTTAAACCTTAAACTTAAAGTCCTAAAAAGGATAATAAACCTCTGAACTTAGTAAATCTGAAATCTAAAATCATTTTAAGGGTCATAAGACCTCCGAATTTAGAAATTTTTTGGTCTATATTGGGCTGAGAGCCACAGGACCTTAGCCCCCTATGGAGGCTAATTTTAAGGTTCATGAATCTTCAGGCTTTGCACATTTGCTTGTAAAACATGAAGTTTTTTGGAAAAAAAATTTGCATTCAAACACTTAGCTCCCGATAAAAATTTAAAAAATGGAAGTTTTACTTAAGATTTGTTTTAAAAGGGATACTTGGATTTTCCCAAAGAATGAGGTTTAAAAAAATATTTGGCTAAGGTTATCTTGGGAAACATAATATAGTTGCTTACAAAGCCTCTGGGTTGGCTGTCTATAGGTATTTGGACCTCAGTCAATTTGAATGAGATTAAAGGTGAAAACCTTGATGATTCCCATAAAATTTTAAGAATACGAAGAATGTGGAGGTTGATATTTATTTTATCTAGGAAAAAGGTGAGTCCTGACACCACCCGTCTAGCTTTTCTCCCTTCTTTGGATCAAATAACGATTTTTTTCACCAAATAAGTTGGGTTGTCTCTTCTTCGATCTTCCATTATCAAGTTAGGCTTGATTGATATCTTTGCTCCAAATTTAGGAGGAGTGTTGTGATTCTCCATGTAGTTAGAAACTTAGGTTGATAAAGTCTAAATATAAAATCATATAATATATTAAAACAATATAATAACATTTTAGCATGGAGAGTACAAATGAAAGAAGAAACAAATAATGTGAACACGATATGAAAATCCACAAATTTAAACTCATATATAAAGTCCATAGTCTCTCAATACAATACTTATAATCTATAAATAATACAAGTTCGAGTGTCTCAAAATAAACTAAGTAGAAATGTAAAATGCTAATTAACTATGATAAAAGGATATAGACTTACAATGTCTCCAATATCCTAGGAAGAGAGAGGATTGAAAAAGGCTGACTAGAATGGGAAAGTTACGCAGGAGGTTCAATCCAAGAACCTGAGATCCACGTAAAAAAAAGGTTCAAAACCCTAGCAAGTAACTTAGCTACGCAACTCAAAGTAGTCATATGGGTAGATGATAAAATCATCATTTATATAGTTCAATGCGGAAAATCTTTTATACTTTGATTTCATTTGAGGAACTCCTCTTTTAAAGTAAAAGATTGCTTTTTCTTTTTTGTGTCGTAAAACCCCTTTAATTTAATTAACGAAATTTTGTTCAGCTTATGAAATTTTTAAGAACACCTGAAATGAAAGAGTTTTGCCAACTTCAAAGAATAAATAACAATTTAAGAAAGTCACATCATCCTGTCTTATTACAAACCAAATTTAAAATGCTTCAAAATAGCTCCAAATAGTGTAGTCAAAGTTCCATTTGAATGACATAATTAAATTAAATAGTAAACGGATCTCTACTGACACATAACTCCTTCCTTTCCTCTCACGGTTTCCTTTCCTTTATCTTTTCCCAAAGCACCTGGGGGGAGGTTGGAAAATAGTGGGGTATGAGCGTGCGACTAGTGGGACAAACACTAGAAGAGTAATACACACAAAGAATATCTATACATATAAAGTATATTTTATCAATTATTAAATCATCCTTCATTTAATGAAGTGTTCTCACACAAAATGTATTGCAACCATGAAGTGTGTTTTATGACCATGAAAATCGGGCGATGAGCCCATTCACACTTAGCCTCTTTTTAATACCACCCGTATCTCGTTAATTTAACCATTTATGTACTTTCACATTTTCCAAGTTATTTCATAAACTTGCCTTTACATTAATGAGCGCAGTGCAAAAAATCATCTTTTCACTTGATTAATTGGGATACCAACCTATGAGTGTTATACGACCTTTCACCGACTCTCGCCATGACAGAATATGCTACTGATAAGTTGTTTGGGGTTTAAGAATTAAGCCACACCCTAGAAATTAAGACCTTCTTAAATTTACCGATTACCTTCGAGTGCCTTTTATTTGTTACATCTTTGTAACCCTTTCTCCTTTATTTTTTCCTTATTCAATTTTGAGCCTTTTTCCTTCATTTTCTTTTTACCGACCAATGAGGCCAAATACCCGGGATGAGACAAGTGACAACACCTTTATTTTCAAGTATCACACTTTATAAAAAGTACGTTTTCATGTTACCTTAGACTCGATATTTCATCTTTTGAAAGAAATAATAATTACTATTTCTTGTGAAATATAACCTTTGCATTCAAATACTCAGTTGTACACTTTAATATGCTTTTCACTATTCACGCACATTTGTAAAATTTGCATTTTAAATATTTTGTCAAAAATGTTTCTTTTCATCTTTACTGTACAAAACATGAGTTTTCACAACATAAAATCCAACTTTGTAACTAGAGTCCTCTTGGTTTGGTAAATTATTCGTAAGTCTATATTTCACATAAAATGACACTTTTATGCTAAAACATTTCTTTTGTTATTTCAAGACTTTACCGTTCAAAACATTTAATTTTGATTATCTACCTTGTTTCTCATAATTTTACCTTGTCATTTTCTTTCTTTAAAATCAACTTTCCAAGATAATTTTCATTCTTTGCAAATGTTACTACTTAATCCTAACTTTTCGTAAAATCATACTTTTTGGCCTAAAAACTACACTTTTGATATTTCAAGTCATATTTTTACATATTTAGAACATTTCAATTTAGATTTCATATCTTCGTCATTTTATGTGTAAATATTACTATATTTACTACTTTAACCTCAACACTTTACTATTTTTACTTTTAGTCTCTTTAACTTTAAACCTCTTAAACTTTCTTCACATAAAGTAGCATAATTTTATATGAATAATATGATGTTTTTTCTAAATTATTAATTCACATTACAAGGCTCGTTTACATTTATTTTCACCATACTAAACCCATTTCCTATAACCACATATGGTTTTATACATGAATGAAGGGATTTACACCAATAAAACCCATCCTAACATTTCTTCATCAAGTTCAACTTAACATTTGACATGAAATAACTAGTTTAAATATGATTTTCATAAAGAATACCTTACTTAAACATTCCGAAATTTTAACTTACAACTTCATGCTTTAACCATTTTTACCACATATTTCTCATATATATATATATATATATATATATATATATATATATATATATATATATATATATATATTATAAATAGCATGCTTGATTTTAAACTTGAAAATAGTTTAGAACTCTACCTCTTGAAGATAATACCTTGACGAAGATGTTGAAAAGAATACCTAATAAGATCTAAATTTTTTGAATTTTAGTTCTTCTAGAAATCGTCTTTTACACGAAAGATAACACCTTTATAACACTTGAAAACCCTCTATTATGGAAGGATAATTATGTTGTATGTATGAGTGAACTATATAGAGAATGAGAAAGATCTTGCTGAGTTCAAATGGTGGAGGTAATGTGTATTTTACTAAATGTAGATTTTCACTTAGCATATAAGGGAGGAATTGGGGTAATTAACCTCTACAAGCCACCGTACATGACCCCTAGTCATCTCACGTATCCCCTAACCATTAGAAGTTTCTAGCCTACGACCTAAAGGGTCCAAAGATAGATAGAAGGTGGTCAATACCCAATGATAGCCTAAAAAACCCCACAAAGTTGCACAAGTTGACAAGAAAAAGGGAGGAGGAATCTGCTAGTTGAGAGTTTCTTCTCTCTTACTGAGAATCGATTCTCACCTGACATGTGAGAATTATTTGGCCTCATTTTTTTTGAATTGCTTATTTATTAATGATATTAATACTTAATTATATGTTTGGTTATATAATTTATTTCGTGCAATCATTTTTAATTATATTTAAAAAGTGTAGCTCAATTTAACACGCGTAATACGGTGCGGGACATTTTTGGATTTTTCTTCTTAATTTTTAATCACAAGATTATTCTAATAAAATTAATCCCATAATTTCTTATAATACAAGTTTTTATTAATTTACAAAAATTCACGCATTATAACCTTCCCACCTTAAGAATTTTTGCCCCCAAAATCAAAACATTAAACATTTTTTAGTACACAATTTTGGATATGATTTTCCAATCATCGATTATAATTCTGAAGTTGTTCCATCAACACCATTGTTATCCCAAATAACCTTGACGAGGGAAATTATCTTCTTATGACGCATCATTTGCTCGTGGTCTACTATTTCCATTGTCTTAGTCTCATAGGAAACATCTTTGTGGAGATCTAACTATCCCTAATTGATCATATGAGATGAATCCGGAATATACTTTCATAACATCGATACGTGGAAAACGTTATGAACACTAGCAAGCTGAGGTGGTAAGGTCAAATAGTATATTACTAGACCAATCCTATTCAAGATATCAAATGGTCATGTGTACCTTGCTGCTAACTGTCCCTTCTTATAAAACTGCATAAGAATTGGTCTGGCCTTGATCTTTAGAAATACGTGATCACCCACACTAAATGTAAATCAAAACAACGAACATCAACACAGTTCTTCTGATAGCTTTGAGTAGTTGAAAGTAAAGCCCTATTGACATAACCCTTTTTAGTGGCCTCTTCAATCATCTCTCACTTCGAGATGTGCATATCACTGACCTCCGTACAATAAATTGGTGAACAAAAAGTTCCCCTGTATAAATTCGCAACATATCTTTGAGTATTTGAATCATTCTCTCAGATTGTCCATTCGTCTGCGGATGATAGATCCCACCTCCTTGCAAAATAGCTCGAGTTGTGAAAATATTTTGCAAGTGCATAAATGCTTTATTTTTAAAATATGATTTCTCTCATATTTAAATTGGTATCGCACTCCCATGAGATACCCCTCACCCCTCTTCTAATAGTGCACATCTATCGCATCCCTGAAGACAACCTACTTAAGCTACCCTACCTAATTCAACTTGTTCCACCTATTCTAAAAATCCTAATTAACTCGAGTACTAAGGGCTAAACTTCTCCCCAGTCCCAACACTGTGCTACGTTCGTGTGTGGGGTGTCTTGCGAAGCGAAATCCAAATAGGGAACCCCCCCGATACACTACTATCTGGCAATGTCAATCGTCGATATCCATTAGGACCTCCGTACATAACGTATATCTATACTCATATAAATATATACATATAATACTTACTTAAATATACAAATCACAATTTAAGTCCGGATAAAATCTCCCAGAATGAGAATAAATCCTTATTCATATATCTCTGTACACTAGATAAAGATATATGATATCTTGTCCTCATATATAGATAATATACTATACACAACAAGTATAATAACCATCCAACCAAACTATAACTCGAGGATGCAGTCTATCAATGCTATCATCTTCCAGGGAATCACTCACATACCATACTGGGGACCAGCGGTCGGATTCTCACACCGACTTGGTAAAAACCAAATCACAACATATGGGAGGCGGTCATAGTTCTGTGACACCCCGACTAATTAAATACCGGGTAGCTACTCCTTTATTCAAATTAATACAAAATGCCAAAGTTGGTTCAGTTCATAGCATCAGTGTCGAAAACATTTTTATAATTACTAGCCACCTAATATTTAGAAAGTGAGTTGTCAATTTTAATTGAATCCAATTATCATGCAATAAGTAGATTATGAAATACCAATGTAAAAACCACAACATGGTCACAAAAGAATAACCATAGAATAATAATGAATCTGGAGGAATACTCCTCACAACAATCCGAATACTGAAATAAACAAATACCAAGTCCGCATCACTACATTAATTACAACCCAAAATCTGAAATAACTGAATAGATAAAGTATCTCTAAAAGGAAATAGGGCGACATGACCAACAGATGAGAGAATCTGATAATATAGAGTCAAGATCGAAAATGGAGGCGTCTACTGTCAAGGTCCTGTAACTTCCACAGCAGCTACAGTACGTCACCTGAATGGAACTCCTATGCTTGGTGTCCTTGTGGCTGGGCACCTAAAAGGGTTTTACAAGAAAATATATTTGGAAGCAAACGGGTCAGAGCCCGATTGTGAAAACAGTTTAAAATATAGCAAGTGTTTAATATCATTAAACAGTGAATATAAAGTACATGATAGTGTGTGCACTCACATGAGTTCCTCACCTCTCAACTAATTGTGCACTCCTATCGTACCCGTACCCATTCTAGTTATTCCCATACTTAACTAGTCTAATATGAAATCTAACGTTACTATACGATTCACGATTTAATTTCGGCATCTTCATTTAAACAGAGTGTCTTACATTTCTTCTCGGTTTCCCATATTAGTAATACTGCTTACTAGAGGATTTCCATTTTTATATTTACGAAAATGTTGCTATTATTTATACACACATTTATACATGACAGTGCATTTTAATTTACAGTATATTATTCTCATTAATAATATACAATAATAGCACCCCGAGGCTAAGCTGCGGTGCACACACACTCTGCTATCCAATCCAGGTACATCACGTACATTAGGACCACGCATTCTGAATCTCTCAGGGATCGTTCTCAAATGACAATAATTACACATAATGGAGGCGAACATAGTTCACATCACATGGGTCATGCACATACCTATGCTCCCATGATCAGCAGACTTATTAGCTTCTCAATAAGTCCTTCTCTGACCTATGTCCTCGAGGTACCAATCTAAATCCCCCGTAGGCACACAAAGATTTTATGGCCCTGATTGAACGCCGACCTCCCATGATAGCATGTACGGTAGGTATGTTATACAGATATAACTACATATACTAAGCATCCACACATCTTAGATATCTCAACATATTAATAGATGTATACTTCTCGTTCTTGTATCATCATTTAATATCATACGCTTATAAGTCCCCGATTTATATACATTAAGGTTGTCAACTCTTCTCACGTCGTAATTAGGTACTCGTTTCCTATTTCATAAAGGTCATTCGATTTACTACAAGATTTTAAGTTTTACTCCTCAACGTACTCTAATATCCCAAATACACCCACTGGTCAATAAGGGAAGGTTATTACTCCATTAAATAAGTCTATGGGACATTTGAAATAAAATCAGGCCTAAAAGGCCATTCTGCCAACTCGTTAGAAGTCTCGTTCGAACGAGGTCGTTCGAACGAGTTCGTTCGAATGAAAGGCTTCTAATGAACTACCAGCTCGTTAGAAGGGATACTGTCATCTCGTTAGAAGCTCGTTCGAACGACCTGGGCAGGTCTTCTAACGAGATGGCAGACTACGCCCAGAAATCCCAAAACCCGTTTTTCTTCTTTCTCCTCTTCTCTAAATCCACCCTAAGACTATCCAAATACGTTTTCAATGTCTGTAAACTATTTTTTTAGTCACCCTAGATCATTCCTTAACATGCTTTTGGGTCAAATCTTACAAATTAACATGCCAAAATCATAAATCCCTAATTTTTATTCCAAACCCTATGAACTTGAACCCATAATTTAATTTCATAAAAAGACTCCTTATTAATCCGATTTCAGGTCATCAAAAGTTATGTTTTTTATATTGAATTCGTCCATAATCATTCTACATGCAAATTTTCTACCCAAAACCACAAATTCCATAATAATTCCATTGGGTATTCTTCATCAAAATTTCCTAGACATAAACAGTTTTCTACACTACGCATGGAGGAAATATTCAAGGCAAATAACGACATCAAAACACTTGCCTTAGATTTGTTCTTCAGATGTGTTGCCGATGGTTCAAGGTTGATTTTCTCCTCTTTTCCGATCACGAATCCTTTCCAAAACTGATGGTGTGGAGATGGTTTGGCTTAGGAACCCTTTACCCTCTTTCTAACTTTTCTCAAAAACTACCGTAGCCCACTCTCTGCCTTTTTGGCTGATAATGGACTTAGTGGTTCTTTTAAAATATCTTAATTAACACTTAAATTCGTGGGTCTAAATTCTCTAATTTTTAAAATTACCAAAATACCCTTCTAGGTTGCCGGTTTGGCCTAAAAGAGCCCCGGAACCCAAACTAAACTCCTGGCTAGTGTTTTCTGACTATTTCGACCCTTCCGGACACGTTGGCGCACTCAAAATGACCATTAGGTTGATAAAAATATAATTCACTTTTTAATTTAAATAATTTCGTTCCTGACGCGACTAACACGCGCGTCCCAACTAAATTTCCAAATTGTCATATTTCAGTCTCGCGACAACTTTAATATTTTCAATACTGATGTATTACCATACATACTTAGAAATATTAAATTTTAACATCATAATCAAATACCAACTCACATCTCGCTAGTATTTATACTCGGATTAATTTCCAATTAATTCTCATTTAATTCATCTAATCCCTTAAATAAATTCAATAAAATTACGGGGTATTACATACTTCCCCCCTAATAACAGAATTTCGTCCCGAAATTCATAACTAAAGAGTACCTGATAAAAATAACTTCGGATAGCGCTAGCGCATCTCATCCTCGCCCTCCCATGTGGACTCCTCGGCATTATGATGCCGCCACTGAACACGTACTAAGGGTACTATCTTCGACCTCAGTTTTCGCTCGCTTCGGTCTAAAATAGCAATCGACCCCTCCTCGTAGGAACTATCGGGCTGAAGATCGATGTCCTCTAAAGCAATGTGAGTATGGGCCAAATCATCCCTAAGATATTTCCTTAGCGAGGAAATATGGAACACATCATGAATCCTGTGCAAGTGCTCCGGTAACCCAAGTCTGTATGCAACTGGCCCAATCCTCTCGATGATAGGAAATGGCCCCACGTATCTTGGTGCCAGTTTCCCCTTCTTCCCAAAATGCATGATCCCCTTCATCGGAGATACTCTGAGTAACACCTGGTCCCCCACCTTGAATTCTCTAAAGAACCTCTTGGCATCAGCATAGCTCTTCTGCCGGTCCTGAGCTACCCGAATACGGCTCCGTATCATCTCTATCCTTGCCGAAGTGTCCTGAATCACTTCCGGCCCAAGGAGTTTGTTATCCCCCACCTCTAACTAACATGCTGGGGAACGACAAGGTCTACCGTACAACGCCTCAAATGGAGCCATGCCAATGGTGAATTGATAGGAGTTATTATAAGCAAACTCCACTAGTGGAAGGTACTACTCCCAACCACCTCCAAAGTCTAGGATGCACATACGCAACATGTCGTCCAACATCTGATTTGTCCGCTCTATTTTTCCATCAGTCTGCGGGTGATATGCCGTACTCAGCCGCAACTCTGTACCCATGGCCTCCTGGAAACTCTCCCAAAATCGTGAAACAAATATCTTGTCTCTATCAGACACGATATTTAGAGGCACCCCTTGAAGTCTCACTATCTCTGCAATGAAAAGCTGGGCATACTGTCCCGTAGTGTAATCTGTCCTTACGGGTAGGAAATGAGTAACTTTGGTCAACCGGTCCATAATTACCCATATGGAGTCATGACCCCTCTGTGATGTAGGTAACCCCGTGATAAAGTCCATGGATATGCTCTCCAATATCCACGCCGGAACCTCTAATGGCTGTAGAAGTCCTACCGATTTCTGATGGTCCACCTTTACTAGCTAACAAGTGGCACATTTAGAAACGAACACGGCGATATCTCTATTCATCCCGCTCCACCAGTACTGTCGTCTCATGTCTTGGTACATCTTATCCCCACCAGGGTGTACCACGAACCGTGAGCCGTGCGACTCTGCCATTACCTCGTGTCGCAAGTCTTCCCCTTTCGGAATAACCAGTCTTCCATTGAAGCGTAATCCCCCGTCTGAACTAATGGTATAGGACTTGGCTCCCTATGCTAGTAATCGAACTATCTGCTCCTGACATAATGAGTCATTTGCCTGGGCCTTTATCACTCTCGTAACAATCTACGGTGTAACAGTCATCACAGACATGAACGATCGGGCCACTGCATCCCGGTGTCCCAACTCCTTCCACTTAGCTTTCCACACCTCGGCCACCTCATCTACTGGCCTACGGCTCAACATGTTTCCTACCACGTTAGCCTTCCCTGGGTAATACTGGATATCGAACTGATAATCCTTCACAAACTCAAGCCACCGACATTGACGCATATTCAGCTCCTTCTGCGTGAAGAGGTATTGTAGAGACTTGTGGTCTGTGAACAACCAAAATCTCTCCCCCAGGAGATAGTGTCTCTAAATCCGAAGAGCGAATACGACTGCCGCTAACTCCAAGTCGTGGGTGGTGTAATTCCTCTCGTGAGGATTAAGCTTACGGGAAGCATAAGCTATGGCCTGACTCTCCTGTTGCAGCACACCTCCAAGTCCTTGCAAGGACGCATCAGTGTAAACTAAATACTCAACTCTCGGTCTGGGTAATGCTAACACAGGCGCTGAGGTCAACTTGTCCTTTAACTCATAAAATGCCAACTGACAGGTATCGCTCCAGATGAATGGCACACCTTTTCAAGTCAGATGTGTCAAAGGACCCTCTATCTTTGAGAAACCCCAAATAAACCTCCTGTAGTATCCTTCTAGGCCCAAGAAACTACGGATCTCAATCGGTGTCATGGGATGTCCCCACTCTCTCACCGCGGATACCTTCCCCAGATCAACAGATATCCCCCAGTTTGAAATGATATGCCCCAAAAACTGAACCTCCTTCAGCCAAAATCCATATTTCTCATACTTTGCATAAATCTCGTTCTGACGTAGCGTCTGCAAAACCGGCCTCAAATGCTCAGCGTGATCCTCTTCTGTCTGGGAGTAAACCAGGATGTCATCAATAAAGACGATGACGAACTGGTCTAGGAACTCTCTGAACACCCTATTCATCAAGTCCATAAACACGACTGGAGCGTTGGTCAAGCCAAAAGGCATAACCCGAAACTCATAGGAACCATATCTCGTCAAGAAAGCAGTCTTCGAGATGTCATGTTCCCTGATACGCAACTGATGGTATCCCGATCGCAAATCAATATTTGAGAAGAAGCAAGCCCCTCTCAACTGGTCAAATAAGTCATCGATTCGGGGCAACAAATACTTATTCCGTATCGTGAATTTATTCAACTCCCGGTAATCTACACACAATCTCAACGATTCATCCCTCTTCTTTACGAACAACACAGGGGCACCCCACGGTGAAGTACTCCTCCGGATAAACCCCTGACCCAATAACTGCTCTATCTGATCCCTTAGCTCTCTCATCTCTGCTGGAGCCATACGATAAGGTGCGCGGGTAATGGGTCGAGTGCCCGGCGTCAAATCAATAACAAAATCTATCTCTCTACTAGGAGGTAATCCAGGTATATTTTGAAATACACCAGCGAACTCACTAACAACGGGAATCGAATCAAGTGTTATTACCACTTCCCTAGAGGTCTCCTCCTCTATGTAATACAAGTGTGTGGACGATCCTCCCTCGGGGCGAGGCATCGCCACTAAAAACATCTCCTGCCCGGGAATGGAAAAAATAATACTCCTACTGAAACAATCAATCATGGCTCGGTACGCAACAAACCGATCCATACCAACAATCGCATCGTACTCTGTCATCTCTAATACTAACATATCAGCGGGTAAAGTAAATCTCCCTATCTCTATATCCACACCTCTACAAATAAGGGAAATCACGGAACCCCTACTCAACGGTGAATCTACGCAAGTAATCGTGCTCTCTGCAATGTCTAACAACCCCAAAGTGCGTGAAAATCTCATGGCAATGAAACAATGTGTGGCCCCCGTATCAAATAAAATACGCCCCATAGTCCCCTGAATAGAGAACATACCCTCAATAGCAGGTGGATCCTGTGGGACTGCGGCATGCTGGAGCTGATACACTCTCCCATACTGAAGCTGTCCCTGCTGGACTAGGACCGCTGGGATGGGTGGTAATGCTGCCATCTGTGGTGGTGCCGGGAGGGCGGCGGGAAACATAGGCCTTTGTAGCTCGTGTCGAGCACCCTGCTGCTGCTGCGGTGGGGCCTTGCCCCTATCAGGACAATCCTGGCGTTTGTGACCAATCTTGCCACAAACGAAGCATTTCCCCGAGAAGTTTCCTCCTCGCTGTCCCTGCTGCCCACTGGCCGATACCATTCCTACCTTAGCCGTTACCATTCCTACCTTAACCATACTGGCCCTGCTGAAACTGTTGCTGCTGACCATTCTGGCCCTGCTGGCCCTGATTGCCGTTTTAACCCTGATGGCCATGTCTGAAACCTCCCTGACCATTCCTGAAACCCCCAGATCTGAATCTCTTAGGATCCCCCTGTTGGGAACCTTGATCACCCTGCCTGTGCTGACCCTGAGCAGATTGTGCCCCGCTGGCACCATTTCCCCCTGTCCTGCCCTGATGGATGGACTCTCCTGATCTCTTACTCTCAGACATGTGGAAGCGGTGGTCCTGGCAGTGAAGCAGTACTGCATTAACCACATCAGAATAAGTGGCCATTGAGATATTTCCCAACAAGTGATGACGGATCCTCCAAGTCAATCCATCCATGAACTTTTGAATCTTCTTCTCCTCAGTCGGAATCTCATCGGGAACAATATTCAAGAGATTAGTGAATTCGGCCTCATACTCGGCCACGGTCTTCCCCTCCTGCTTGAGGTTCATTAACTTCCTCCTCATTTAAGTGTGAACAGCTGATGGAAAATATATGCGGTCGAACCGCACCCAGAACTCCTGAATAGAACGTGCGTCTCTCTCCTCCGTGGTGGTAATGGAATCCAACCACTGCAACGCTGATCCTACTAGCTTGAAAGTAGCCAGTATCTTCTTCTGAACATCCGTTCACTCGTACATCCTTAAGTACCTTTGAATGTCCTTCCTCCACTGACTGGACACAACAACGTCGGAGTTACCTACAAACTCCGGAGGGTGTGCCTTCTGAAAAGCATCCCGAACGCATTCCCAAGCAGATGGGAATGCATGAGCTTGAACTGGCATGGCTATCGGCGCCTGAGGTGGTGCCTGCTGCACAACTGCGAGGGCGGCATTTACCGCTTGGGCTACAATAGCTGCAACCTCTGCGGCATTCATGGTGCCCTAAACTGGTGCAGGCTGTGGCTCGGGCTGAGCATCCCTAGGAACTCGCTGTGCACGTCGTGGAGGCATCTGAAATGAGTGTAAAGTCTTATAAGTTCGCAGTTATTATCTCAAAGTAGCTGAAGAGCGAAACATACATAAAAGAATACAACAGTCCTAAAAAATAGGGCTCTACATCAAAGAAAGCTCAGCGGAAACATAATAAGCCGTACAGATCCTAAGGACACTAGAACCTGATGCTCTGATACCACCTATGACACCCCGACTAATTAAATACCGGGTAGATACTCCTTTATTCAAATTAATACAAAATGCCAAGTTGGTTCAGTTCATAGCATCAGTGTCGAAAACATTTTTATAATTACTAGCCACCTAATATTTAGAAAGTGAGTTGTCAATTTTAATTGAATCCAATTATCATGCAATAAGTAGATTATGAAATACCAATGTAAAAACCACAACATGGTCACAAAAGAATAACCATAGAATAATAATGAATCTGGAGGAATACTCCTCACAACAATCCGAATACTGAAATAAACAAATACCAAGTCCGCATCACTACATTAATTACAACCCAAAATCTGAAATAACTGAATAAATAAAGTATCTCTAAAAGGAAATAGGGCGACATGACCAACAGATGAGAGAATCTGATAATATAGAGTCAAGATCGAAAATGGAGGCGTCTACTGTCAAGGTCCTGTAACTTCCACAGCAGCTACAGTACGTCACCTGAATGGAACTCCTATGCTTGGTGTCCTTGTGGATGGGCACCTAAAAGGGTTTTACAAGAAAATATATTTGGAAGCAAACGGGTCAGAGCCCGATTGTGAAAACAGTTTAAAATATAGCAAGTGTTTAATATCATTAAACAGTGAATATAAAGTACATGATAGTGTGTGCACTCACATGAGTTCCTCACCTCTCAACTAATTGTGCACTCCTATCGTACCCGTACCCATTCTAGTTATTCCCATACTTAACTAGTCTAATATGAAATCTAACGTTACTATACGATTCACGATTTAATTTCGGCATCTTCATTTAAACAGAGTGTCTTACATTTCTTCTCGGTTTCCCATATTAGTAATACTGCTTACTAGAGGATTTCCATTTTTATCTTTACGAAAACGTTGCTATTATTTATACACACATTTATACATGACAGTGCATTTTAATTTACAGTATATTATTCTCATCAATAATATACAATAATAGCACCCTGAGGCTAAGCTGCGGTGCACACACACTCTGCTATCCAATCCAGGTACATCACGTACATTAGGACCACGCATTCTGAATCTCTCAGGAATCGTTCTCAAATGACAATAATCACACATAATGGAGGCGAACATAGTTCACATCACATGGGTCATGCACATACCTATGCTCCCATGATCAGCACACTTATTAGCTTCTCAATAAGTCCTTCTCTGACCTATGTCCTCGAGATACCAATCTAAATCCCCCGTAGGCTGACAAAGATTTGATGGCCCTGATCGAACGCCGACCTCCCATGATAGCAAGTACGGTAGGTATGTTATACACAGATAACTACATATACTAAGCATCCGCACATCTTAGATATCTCGACATATTAATAGAGGTATACTTCTCGTTCTTGTATCATCATTTAATATCATACGCTTATAAGTCCCCGATTTATATACATTAAGGTTGTCAACTCTTCTCACGTCGTAATTAGGTACTCGTTTCCTATTTCATAAAGGTCATTCGATTTATTACAAGATTTTAAGTTTTACTCATCAACGTACTCCAATCTACCAAATATACCCACTAGTCAATAAGGGAATTACTCCATTAAATAAGTCTACGGGACATTTGAAATAAAATCAGGCCTAAAAGGCCATTCTGTCAACTCGTTAGAAGTATCGTTCGAGTGAGGTCGTTTGAACGAGTTCGTTCGAAAGAAAGGCTTCGAACTAACTACCAACTCGTTAGAAGGGATACTGTCATCTCGTTAGAAGCCCGATCGAACGAGGTCGTTCGAACGACCTGGGCAGGTCTTCTAACGAGATGGCAGACTACGCCCAGAAATCCCAAAATCCGTTTTTCTTCTTTCTCCTCTTCTCTAAATCCACCCTAAGACTATCCAAATACGTTTTCAATGTTTGTAAACTATTTTTTAATCACCCTAGATCATTCCTTAACATGCTTTTGGGTCAAATCTTACAAATTAACATGCCAAAATCATAAATCCCCAATTTTTATTCCAAACCCTATGAACTTGAACCCATAATTTAATTTCATAAAAAAACTCCTTATTAATCCGATTTTAGGTCATCAAAAGTTATGTTTTGTATATTTAATTCGTCCATAATCATTCTACATGCAAATTTCCTACCCAAAACCACAAATTCCATAATAATTCCCTTGGGTATTCTTCATCAAAATTTCCTAGACATAAACAGTTTTCTACACTACGCATGGAGAAAATATTCAATGCAAATAACGACATCAAAACACTTGCCTTAGATTCATTCTTCAGATGTGTTGCCGATGGTTCGAGGTTGATTTTCTCCTCTTTTCCGATCACGAATCCTTTCCAAAACTGATGGTGTGGAGATGGTTTGGCTTGGGAACCCTTTACCCTCTTTCTAACTTTTCTCAAAAACTACCGTAGCCCACTCTCTCCCTTTTTGGATGATAATGGCCTTAGTGGTTCTTTTAAAATATCTTAATTAACACTTAAATTCGTGGGTCTAAATTCCTTAATTTTTAAAATTACCAAAATACCCTTCTAGGTTGCCGGTTTGGCCTAAAAGAGCCCCGGGACCCAAACTAAACCCCCGGCTAGTGTTTTCTGACTATTTCGACCCTTCCAGACACGTTGGCGCACTCAAAATGACCATTAGGTTGATAAAAATATAATTCACTTTTTAATTTAAATAATTTCGTTCCTGACGCGACTGACACGCGCGTCCCAGCTAAATTTTCAAATTGTCGTATTTCAGTCTCGCAAAAACTTTAATATTTTCAATACTCATGTATTACCAAACATCTCAGGAATATTAAATTTTAACATCATAATCAAATACCAACTCACATCTCGCTAGTATTTATATCCGGATTAATTCCCAATTAATTCTCATTTAATTCAATTAATCCCTTGAAATAAAATCAATAAAATTACGGGGTATTACAAGTTCCTCCCTGGAAATGAGACGAAACATACCCACCACGTCTCACCCCTAATAAAAATCACACAATATAAAATGGACACTATGACCTAGGGACTATACGCTCCCTGCTCCTCAAACCAGGGCCATCACCCACATCGCGCAACTTCCCATGATAGCATTAGAGGGGGTATGCTTCTCATAAATATATTATTCACACACAGATATATATATATATATATATATAATATATATATTCTACATCACATTTCTAATATATATACATAGCTATAATTGCCAATCTCATATATGGCAGTAGTCAATAACCCCAAATGTTCCTATTCGTAATAATATCTACGCAATCACACACTTACGATACTAAACCCAACAGTATTCTCTCACTTGATATATAACTTGTACCTTAATTGCTCTTAAGGATTTATGTACTCTCTGAATATACCAATTCATATTAATTAAATAAGTATGCCCTAAACTTATTTAAGTCCCATAGGTATCGCGCCTCTTATAATAACCGTCGTCAATAGATGTAACAGGTAATCGCTAAAGCATCTTAACCCCTATCCTCAATTTCCATCATATTCACATCCTAGGATTTATTCCGAACATGTAGGCGACACATAAAAGTATTTCCACGCGCACAATTATCTGTATATAATCACCCGCCAAAATATTCCCTTAGGTGTTGCTCGTTCCGAACACCCAATAATTAACTAAGTCATGGATTCTATTTTCCGTGAAACCAAAATTCACATTCCGTTGAAAAATTAATTTGAAGG
Organism: Sambucus nigra; assembly: GCA_949130495.1. Lineage (NCBI taxonomy): Eukaryota > Viridiplantae > Streptophyta > Magnoliopsida > Dipsacales > Adoxaceae > Sambucus > Sambucus nigra. Next base: position 536,967,089 of record OX422209.1, read on the forward strand.
TCCCCACTCTATTTTAGGAACCCGAAATATTAAATTCCCCAATTTATTTTCCTCAAAACCATTCCTTTTTGCGACACACATTTTTGCACTCTCAAAGTCCCAAATGTAACTCCCTCAATTGACTAGGAATAAATTCTCCTATGTAGATATTTATATCCTCCAATAAACAAGATAAAAACCATAAACGTGGGAATTTATCCCATTTAAATTAACTAAACCGAAATTGCCAAAATAATTGTAGGATCGATCGATCGACCCTTGGCCATCGATCGATCGATCAAACAGGGCAGCTTCTTCTCCGGCCCCTGTTTCGGCCATTAACAAACCTCCAACCCTTTTATCTCTACTCACAACCATAAATAATCCCAACCAACTACATTTATTCAAAGAAAATAGGTTGTAATTATCCTATAACCAAGAATCAACAACTAATTTCCATAAATTTCTAAATTTCTCAAATTGAATATTAACCGAGTTTTATCCGTTTAATCTTCTGAAACACCCGTTTGATTCACGAAATCCTAATCCCAAAATCATATAGTTTGTTATTACCAAATATGGTATGAGATTTATGCTCAAAATTAATAAAGCAAGTAAACACTTGCCTAGTGGATAAAATCCGACGATCTCGAGTCGTATCCCGCGTAGTTTGGCCGAAAATCCTCTCTTCTTCTCTCTTCCTTTCTTCCCCTCTTCTTTTCTATCTTTTCTCCCAATATCTCATGTCTTATAGGGCAATAAAAGAGGGTTTATCCCTATTAAACCCAAAAATGACTCGTTTACTCAATTACGAGTCCCTACTAGTCCAAAAATTCTTGAAATCCAAACACTACTCCTGGATACTCTATTTTGACTATCTCGGCTGATATGCCCAAGTATAACCTCGGCCCAGGGATACCTACCTCGGCCGAGATGATGGCCGAGACATTGATCGTCCCAATGCGGGGTAAGGGTCCACGATATCATCCCTCGGCCAGGACTACCTCGGCCGCGGCCGACACTACCACATGCACCTCCCCAAGGGCACTGCGCCCGTCGCTGACATCAACAGCATCCTCAAGTACCCAGGAATAGCAACCTCGGCCATCATTAGGCCGAGATGACAAGGAGCCACTGCTCATCTTCAACATGGATCCTAACTCGGCTTGGGCCGAGGTAACCAGAGGTATTAATAACCATTAGCATGCTTCACACCCACCCTCGGCTCGGGCCGACACAAGCATATGTCTCGGCTGATATCAGTCCGAGACTCCTCATGACACTGCAGATTGACCGGACATCCAACCTCTACAGCTTGGCCTTTCTTAGGCCGAGGCCACTCACCAACACGACCGACGAGCATCTGTTGATGTTTGGATAAGGACACCTGGGCACAAATCAGTTATAACAAGATTATTCTCCACATGTGGGGGAATATTTCACCATCATTGCTTACATGTGACAAGGACATGTGGCATTCCCACATTGGTGAGGATACCACACACATGCTCACTGCATGCATGGGGGGTACATTACACCCCCTAGACACTATATATAGGGGTCATCCCCTACCTTGCAAAGGGATCCAGATTGTTAAACCCTAGCCAAAACTCTGTCTAAATACATATACAGTAGAGAGAGAGAGAGCTGGAGTGAATTGTATCCATGGCCATTAGTGCCTACAGTCATTGATATTACTCACACACCCGCTGTGGACGTAGGCCAGATTGGTTGAACCACCTATATTCCTGTGTTCATTCCTCATATCCTCACCTCCTTCTCTTGTCCCCTTATACAGCTGTGCTACCATTGTTATACTTGTATTGAGCTTGGAAACACCTCACCTGGTGGTGCTGATTCTCAGCATCATCATTTTGGCGCCGTTTGTGGGAAGAGAGAGGCTATCTCTTCCTCCTTTTCTGCTTTACCTCACCGGAGACTCTGGTGGTGAACCAGGAACCACCCCTTGTGTGGAGCTGTTTCACCATTGAAAGAGGTCATTTAAGGTATTAAGCTCACCTGCTACTAAAGCTCTATACAGTTAACGTATGGCACCAGACTTGCCACCGCCTCTTCCGCCGCCCGGAGGTGGAGGAGCTAGCTCCAGTCAGGCTCCTCCCCAGTCCGAAATGGCGGAGGTGGCAGCTGCCTTGAAATCTTTGGCTGCAACACAACAAGCGATGAAGGAGCAATTTGTACAGCTCAGCCAAACCATGATGATGAGACCACCTGGGGTCTCACCCGATATGATCACTCCGACGACGGTTCATCCGCAACCAGACGCCAGGGGACCACCCCAGGCACCGATGAAGGACCAACCTGCGCCTCAGCGGAGGAGGGACGTTGCTGACCCTAGGCGCTTGCGCCTGGGGAGGCAAGGAAACCCTTGCCCAGAGGACAGGTATGATGACCTAGGAGCTGAAGAGGCCCCAGAAGACTGCTGGGAGCCATATGAGGTGTCAGATAACACCGTACGACCTCTTAGGAAAAGCCAAGGATGTGTCGACCGAAGAAGAGACGAGGCCCAACAAAGAGGGTCGGCCTTTGATAGGCAGAGCCAAGGATGTGTCGGCCGAAGAAGATATGAGGCCCAGCAGAGGGGGTCGGCCTTCAACAGGTTGAGCAGAGGCTCGGCCTTCGAGAGGCTGGGTCCAGTTAATGACCTAAGACAAAGGCTATCAAGGTCAAGGAGTGCAGCAGGCTCCCAAAGAGGGGATAGGCAGGCTCGGCCAGATCAAGGACGACCCATGGAGAGAAGAGCCAGGGAGCAGGAAGAGGTCAACAGTCAGCGGGTCGTGGCTGGGGAACCCTCTGTCCATCGCAGAGAGGTGGCAGGGGATAACCTCGGCCAAGTTGATGTGAGAAGACCCTGGAATGACTCAATCCAACGTCTCGAGGAGAAGATAGGGGACCTCATGAAGAGCAGGGACCCATTACAGAGGGGCTACTCGGAGGGCTCCCCGTTTGTAGCTAGGATAGTGGGGTTCCCAATCCCAGCTAAGTTCAAGCCTCCTACGGTGACTCCTAAGTATGATGGCAGCACTAACCCAGTGCACCATATCGAGATGTATCAGTCAGCCGCAGATATTTACTCGATACCTGATGAGATGAAGTGCAGGGCCTTCTCAGGAACCTTGACAGAGGCCGCGCATAGCTGGTTCACCTCTCTTCCAAAGAATTCAATCGAAAACTTCAAGGGGTTGGCCGATCAGTTCATCCACAACTTCTGCTTTGGGGTAAGACCTCAAAAGAAGACTACCCACCTCCTATATGTCAAACAGGCTAAGGGTGAAAGCCTAAGAGACTACATAGCAAGATTCAACAAGGAGAAGTTGGAGGTGGAGGACTACAAAGAGAGCATAGCCATGACCGCCCTTATAGGAGGCCTCCAGAAGGGAAAGCTACTATGGAAGCTGGCGGAAGACCCCCCAAGTCTATGGCAGAGCTGTTGTCCACCGCAGGGAAAGTGATGAATGCGGAAGAGGCGATGGCCGCCAAATATGAGGAGGAGAACCGTGGTAGCACTGGGAGGTCCCAGGGCAAGAAAGAGGGGAAGAAAAGGTCAGCAGATGACAAGTTCGCTCACTACACTCCTCTGACTGTGCGCTGTGAGCACATTCTTAATGAGATCAAGACTGACCGGGCTCTGAGGTGGCCAGAGAAATTGAAGGCCCCACCGCATAAGAGGAATAAAAACCTCTGGTGTGAGTTCCATCAGGATCACGGCCATGTCACAGACAGATGCTTTTCCCTGAAGGATGAGATTGAGAAGATGCTGAAATCCGGGAAGCTAAGAAAGTATGTGGATGGCAAGGCACCAAAGGGTGGAAGAGAAGACCCCAGGAAGAGAAGAGACGACAGGTGCCGTGGCGATGTCCCGACTAGAAGGCATGATGATTCAGAGGGTGATGATGGAGATGACCCGGATCTCCCACCTAGGGATGACAACACCCCAGTGAAGAGGGTAGGAATGATCTCCTTTGGTGTTAGCACCATATGTGGGGGATTCGCAGGAGGTGGCTCTGAGGTAGCTGATAGGAAGGCTCATGTTGCAGAGGCCAAGTCAGTGGCCAAGCCTGAGGTTGTGAATCTAGCATCTTCTAACGCTGTGCAGAAGAGGACGAAGGTGGATATGGACACCCTCGTGGTGGGGTTCTCCCGACTCGACTTCAAGGGAATCTTAGCTCCCCATGATGACCCTTTGGTCATAACGACAAGAGTGCATGAGTGCGATGTAGGGAGAATCCTCATAGATGGGGGAAGCTCAGCAGATGTGATGTTCTGGACCTGTTTCAAGAGCTTGGGTCTTAGCAGATCAAGGCTAGTACCCTACCACCACCCCTTGATAGGCTTCAGTGGTGAGAAAGTGCACCCATTGGGCATGTATGAGATGGATGTGCGCATGGGGGATGAGTGGCCTAAGAGGCTGACTAAGAAGATAAACTTTTTTGTTATGGACGAAAATGTCTTCTCGGCCTCCAACCTCATCGTCGGAAGAGTGGCCCTCAAGGAGTTTGAAGCCGTGCCGTCAACGGTCCATCAAATGCTAAAATTCTCGACTCCTTATGGGGTAGGGGAAGTGCAGGGGGACCAGACCACAGAACGGGAGTGCTACTTCAACTCAGCTGAAGAGAGGGAGGCCCATAAGAGAGCAACCGCCACTTACAGCATTGACACTCTTGATCCCAGAGACGACACAAAACTAAAAAAGGGCGAAGCTGCGGAAGAGGTAGAATCCATCGTCCTCAATGAGGACGAGCCAGAAAAAACCGTCCAGGTCGGCAAGGCCCTGGGGCAAGGGATCAAGGAGGAGCTGATAAACTTCCTTAGGAAGAGGCAGAGCGTCTTCGCTTGGAGTCATGCAGATATGCCTGGTATCGACCCTGAGATCATGACCCACAAGCTCAACGTAGACAGAGATGCTAGGCCTATTAAACAAAGGCGAAGGATCTACTCCAGGGAGAAGTATGAGGTCATCCGGGAAGAAGTGAAGAAGTTGGAAGAGGCCGAGTTCATAAGAGAGGTTACTTATCCAGAGTGGCTCTCAAATGCAGTCATCGTGCCTAAGGCCAATGGAAAGTGGCGGATGTGTGTAGATTTCACAGACCTGAACAGGTCTTGCCCGAAAGACAGCTATCCCTTGCCTGGGATAGACCAGATGGTGGATGCAACAGCAGGGCACGAGCATATGAGTTTCATGGATGCTTATTCAGGTTATAACCAAATCTTCATGGATGCCGAGGACTCTGAGAAGACAGCCTTCATCACCGACAAGGGGACGTACTGTTACAAGGTGATGCCCTTTGGTTTGAAAAATGCGGGTGCGACCTATCAATGTCTTGCCAATAAGATGTTCGAGGAGCAGATAGGTAAGACCATGGAGGTATACGTGGATGATATGCTAACGAAGAGCGTGAAAGCATGTACTCACGTAGTGGACCCGGAGAAGACTTTTGATATCATGGACTCCTACAGAATGAAGCTCAACCCAGCTAAATGTGTCTTCAGGGTAGGAGCCGGGAAGTTCCTGGGGTTCATCGTTAATCAAAGGGGGATTGAAGAAAACCCGGAAAAAATCAAGGCATTACTCGACATGAAGACTCCTAGGAGTATCAAGGATGTTCAGAGACTCACTGGAAGGGTGGCGGCCCTCAACAGGTTTGTTTCTAGAGCCACGGACAAGTGTCTTCCGTTCTTTAAGGTTCTGAGAAAGGCCTTCCAGTGGGACGAAGAGTGTGAAAAAGCCTTTGATCAATTGAAGTCCTACTTGGGGTCTCCCTTGCTTCTGTCCCGGCCCATCGCGGGGGAGAGGTTGTTTGTGTACCTGGCTGTCTCTGAGTCAGCCATTAGCGCGGCCATCATACGAGAAGAGGATGGGGTTCAGAGACCTGTGTACTTCAATAGTAAGGCCCTTCAAGGGTCTGAACAAAACTATCCACGGATGGAGAAGCTGGCTTATGCCCTGATACATGCCTCAAGGAAAATAAAGCCTTACTTTCAAGCTCACTCCATGATATTCCTCACCGACTCACCACTGCGGCAGGTTTTGCACAAGCTTGAGAAGTCCAGAAGATTGATGACCTCGGCCATCGAGCTAGGAGAGTATGATCTTACCTACCAGCCCAGGATAGCCATCAAAGGGCAGGCCCTCGCAGACTTTGTCGCAGAGTTCACCTGGAAAGAGGCCGATAGAGGTTCGGATGAGGCCGAGACAGAGAAAGGTTCAGAGGGCGGAGATGAGACGAACCGTAGTGTCTTCCGAAATTTGGAAGAGACTGCCCCTAACGTCTTCCAAGGCCGAGAAGAGGTTGTACCAGGAAAAACCCGGAGCAGAGTGGAAGAGAACGAAGAGGATCGGTACCTCTTCAAGAAGGGGGTTATGAGAGAAGGGACCTTCTCATCCGATGCGTACGTATGGAGACTCTTCGTTGATGGCTCTTCTTATGACAATGGAAGCGGCGCGGGGCTAGTACTCTCGGCTCCAGATGGCACCAACATTTAGTACGCATTGAGATTCAACTTCAAGGCCTCCAACAACGAGTCAGAGTATGAGGCCATGATAGCAGGTCTCTTGTTGGCAACAACCCTTCGAGTAAAGCGACTCCTACTCCATAGCGACTCAAGGTTGGTTGTCAATCAAGTGCTTGGGGCATACGAGGCCAAGGATGAAAGGATGGCCAAATACCTAAAGAAAGTAAGAAGGTTGCTAGAGTACTTTGAAGAGGCCAAACTGAAGAGAGTGCCTAGGCTGAGCAATAATCACGCTGATGCATTGGCAAGGCTGGCCTCAGCAATGAAGACAGATTTGGGAAGAACCATCCCAATTGAAGTCTTAGGAAAGGCAAGTATCGAGGAGGACGAGGTATGTAACCCTTGTCACAATGTAAACCTGGGAGACTCGTGGATTGACCCGATTGTCAGATACCTAGGAGAGGGGGAGCTACCTGAGCCCAAGATAGAAAGAAGAAAGTTGAGATACAGGGCTGCAAAGTTCTCATTGGTAGGAGACGTCTTGTACAAAAAGGGGTTTCTCTTGCCCCTCCTCAGATGTGTGCACCCCATGGAGGTACCCCGGATCTTACAGGAGGTTCATGAAGGCTCTTGCTCTAGCCATATAGGGGGAAGGCCCTTAGCCAAAAGGATCATCACTCAGGGATACTGGTGGCCCACCTTGTCTAGGGATGCTGCTGACTATGTGAAGAGGTGCGATAAATGTCAGAGGTTCGCCACTATCCCTCATCTACCCCATCAGCCTATGACGTCAATCTCTTCTCCATGGCCGTTTACGGTATGGGGAATTGACCTAGTAGGACCTTTGCCAAGAGCAGTCAACAACTATAGATTCTTGATAGTTGCCATTGACTACTTTTCAAAGTGGGTAGAGGCGGAATTAATGATAACAATTACGGAGCAGAAGACCTTTTAGTTCATCTGAAAGAACATCATATATAGGTATGGCCTCCCAAACACGCTCATCTCGGATAATGGGACCCATTTCAAGAATGCCTCCTTGGAGAAGTATTGCCAAAGTGTGGGGATCAGACAGTTCTTCTCATCCTCCGGTCGACCTCAAGAAAACGGCCAGACCGAGGTCACGAACAGAACCATCTTGGATGGAATCAAGAAGAGGTTAGAAGACGCGAAGGGGAGATGGATAGAAGAGGTCTACGCTGTGCTGTGGGCTTACAGAACTACGATAAGGACACCTACAGGAGAAACCCCATTCATGCTGGCACATGGCTCAGAGGCAGTCATACCAACGGAGGTAGGACTACCAACTCATCGGATTCAGACCTACGACCCTGACAGCAATGGGGAGAAGAGAAGGCTAGACCTGGATCTCATTGAAGAAAGAAGAGAAGACGCAGAGGTCAGGAAAGTAGCCTATCAGCAGAGGGCAGCAAGATTCTACAATCAAAGGGTGAAGTCAAGGCCCATTGCGGTGGGAGACCTAGTGCTTAAGAAGACCCTACAAAAGGCAAACAAGCTACACCCGAATTGGTATGGCCCCTACAGAGTAATGGAAGAGGTTGTGCCTGGCACGTATAAGCTAGAGAACCTAGAGGGAGAACCTTTCACCAACCCGTGGAATGCTGACCACTTGAAGAGATATTTTATATGATGTTGCATAAGATTTGTAATTTGTAAATGTACCATCTTATCGAGAAGAGGTTGTTAATAAAGATCAGTTCCCGCGATAAATTCTTATTCCATTCTTAGATCAAAGGCATTATATGAAAATAACATCATTAATTTGGTGATATTCATTATGAGGCTAACCTCTTAGGGGATGACCTCAGACCCTCATAACATCACTCGGTGGTGACGAGGTCTGAGCTCAGACACCTGGGTTAGATCACCTCAGACCCTTAACATCATTAATTTGGTGATATTCATTATGAGGCTAACCTCTTAGGTGATGACCTCAGACCCTCATAACATCACTCGGTGGTGACGAGGTCTGAGCTCAAACACCTGGGTTTGATCACCTCAGACCCTTAACATCATTAATTTGGTGATATTCATTATGAGGCTAACCTCTTAGGTGATGACCTCAGACCCTCATAACATCACTCGGTGGTGACGAGGTCTGAGCTCAGACACCTGGGTTCAGACCCTTAACATCATTAATTTGGTGATATTCATTATGAGGCTAACCTCTTAGGTGATGACCTCAGACCCTCTTAACATCACTCGGTGGTGACGAGGTCTGAGCTCAGACACCTGGGTTCAGACCCTTAACATCATTAATTTGGTGATATTCATTATGAGGCTAACCTCTTAGGTGATGACCTCAGACCCTCTTAACATCACTCGGTGGTGACGAGGTCTGAGCTCAGACACCTGGGTTAGATCACCTCAGACCCTTAACATCATTAATTTGGTGATATTCATTATGAGGCTAACCTCTTAGGTGATGACCTCAGACCCTCATAACATCACTCGGTGGTGACGAGGTCTGAGCTCAGACACCTGGGTTCAGACCCTTAACATCATTAATTTGGTGATATTCATTATGAGGCTAACCTCTTAGGTGATGACCTCAGACCCTCATAACATCACTCGGTGGTGACGAGGTCTGAGCTCAGACACCTGGGTTAAATCACCTCAGACCCTTAACATCATTAATTTGGTGATATTCATTATAAGGCTAACCTCTTAGGTGATGACCTCAGACCCTCATAACATCACTCGGTGGTGACGAGGTCTGAGCTCAGACACCTAGGTTCAGACCCTTAACATCATTAATTTGGTGATATTCATTATGAGGCTAACCTCTTAGGTGATGACCTCAGACCCTCATAACATCACTCGGTGGTGACGAGGTCTGAGCTCAGACACCTGGGTTCAGACCCTTAACATCATTAATTTGGTGATATTCATTATGAGGCTAACCTCTTAGGTGATGACCTCAGACCCTCATAACATCACTCGGTGGTGACGAGGTCTGAGCTCAGACACCTGGGTTAGGACCCTTAACATCATTAATTTGGTGATATGGTTACGACAGACATCATATTAAGTAATGACTTCAGAGATTGCATAACATTCAAATACATTCAGAGATCAAGATGAAGGAAGACATTGGCATTCAATAAAATGAAGAAATTACATAGCATTTAGGTGTCAGTAATTACAAAGTGCAAGATTACAAGTCAAAAAATACATCTGTTACGGCCAAGTCAAACATCTAAGGGAGGAACATTCGATGTCTCGTCTGGGTTGTCCTGTTCAGCGTTGGTCACCTCAGCTACTTCATCAGCAGGGTTAGTCCCTCCGAGATCAGTCCCTTCCAGAGTAACAGTCTGACCAGGGGCAGCAGCCTCGTCCTCTATCTCTTGCAAGGCCTGGGAAAACTGAGGGTCGGCTAGGCCGAGGCCCACAAAGTCGGAGGCCTTTATAGGGACGACCTCCTTCTCCCTGACCTCGGCCCATTTGGTGGTGGCTTTGATACCTCTTTCGAGGTATTCAAGACCAAAACCTACAAACTCCTCAGAGACCTTGTAATCAGCAATTATTTTCTCTGAGGCATCTGCAAGAGAGGCCTTCACAGCAGCATTGACCTTCCTCTGCAGGGCATCGTCCTTGTCCTTCAGGGCCTGGGCGTGGCTCTGGACGAGTGCAGAGATATTTTTTTCTAGACCTTGGGCCTTATTTTTAGAGTTCTGGGCCTTGGTCTCAGCATTCAGTAACTCTGACCTCAGACGGGCAACCTCGGCCTTCAGGGTGGTCTCAACCTTCTCAGCATCTTGCCCCTTCTGAATGAGAGGCAATTTCCTCATGGCCCAGTTAGATAGCTGGTACATGGCAGTCGCACTCTGCGCAGATAATGAAGAAGTTAGATGGGGGTAGTATCAGACGTTGCACTTGAAAAATTGACAAGGAACAAGTCATACCTGGGCGACCCTGTGGAGGCCGAACTCAACAAGCAGGGAAGTGTCCATGGCCCTGTAAAAACGCCTGTCGGCGTCGGTCATCATATTGGCAAGAGCATCCATGGCTTGTCGGCTGTGGCCGACCACGCTGTCGGTAAGTTTCAGCTGGTCCAGACGAGCCGATAGGGTGTCGGCTGTGATAGGGATCGCAGCGTCTGAAGTCTTCTTTTGCCGGGAGGTCGGCCTCTGATCTTCAGGGGGATGGACCTCAGGGGCCCTCTTCTTCGATTTGGATGTTGAGGGAGCAGGTGGAGGAGCATTCATGCCAGTCTTCTTGACAAGTCTAGACAAACTCGGAGCTGCCATCTCCCACAACTCGTCCGGAACGCCTGGTGGTCTTTCTGCAAAAGTGAAAAGATAAGAGTCATAAATCAAATATGAATGATCAGAGGTTAGACTTGAAATAAAAAGAAGAAATCCTTACCAAAGTCATCAAGGGGACTTCCACCTAAGCTCGTCCCCGAGAGATACTGTGGGGTCAGCAGGTGTTCGAACTTTACGAACAGACCATGTGCCCCTTGGTCTTGTAGGGCCTTAACCTTTTTGCCATTCTGAAGACTTAGGCCAGGATCGGCCCTGGCAGACATGGAGACATTACCCCATCTGAGGGGTACCCTCGGCTCAAAGATGGAAGAAGGAACAGATGAGCTAAATTCCCATGGCCCTGAAGTAAAAAAATATCGGGGTTTCCAATTGTGGTTTGAGGTCTGAGTGACCAGGAGCATCTTCTTTTTAGGCCTCCGAGCCACGAACTGATAGTAGCTCGGATGATTTTTGGCCGAGGTAGGGATGTAACAACCGGTAAATACCTGAACCGGGAGATCAGAATGGTGGACTGCCCTCCACAAGACGATGGCCCCTATAATAACTCTCCAAGCATTGGGAGAGAGCTGTGAAGGGGACAAGTTGATGAAGGAAAGAATGGACCTAATGACAGGGTGAAGGGGTAGACGAAACCCTAACTTAAACATCTGCTCATACAATCAGATCTCTCCATCTTGGCCGTGGTAGGCCCTCTCTTCCCTCAGAGGTATCCTCAAGTTGATGGAGGGACTGATGGAGTATAAGTATCTGAAGTGCAATAGATCCACCTCAGTGACTGTGCTCTCGTACTCATCCGCCTCAGAGGTATCAACTTCACTTTCATCATCATCATCATCATCATCGTCATCAACCTTAACGTCGGCCGGAGCAGACGTGGACGTGTGACCAGGGAACCTCTGAGCAAACTCGGCCTCGGTAACGGCCGACAGAGGGATAGCGTCTAGAATGGGAGGCACAGCCACATTTGGCTCAAGAATTTCAACCTCTGAAGAAGAGGTTGAGGTGCTTGTGCCATTTTAGGACGAGGCGCGGTTAGAGACCTCGGCCTGGTCATGGCCCTGACAAGTCTGAGGTGTGAAGTCCATAGCTTCTTGGAAAGAATCCACAGACATTGGGTCGGAGGTAGAAGACTCAGACTCAGACATCGGCAAGTTATTGGCAGAGACGTCTGTCTGATAGAAATTCTCAGGTGGACGAGGGAATACCACCTTGAGAGGTGGAGGAAAGAGGGGTCTGACAGGGAACTCCTGTGACCTACGAGTGATGTTATGAGGGTCTGAGGTCAGAGTTACTTAACTACAATTCACTAATTAACCCAATACATTTCGATACGGGTTTTCCAGTTAAAATATTATCCTTTGTCGCTTTGTCCAATTACGACATATAATTAAGATAGTCTAACTCATTTACTTACTCCCAAAAGTAAATGTAGCACACATTGAAAATCATCTAACCCTCATAACTCCAAAAAAAATTATTTACAAAAATTCCTCAAATCTCAAAATTATACCCATTTATGTAAATTAAATATCCCTAAAATTGGCGGGGTATTACAATAGACTGTGCTAAGGTTTAAATTAATTCCTAACTCCTATTGCATTTTATTCCAAGACATGGACACAAACCTCGGATCCCTACCTGAAACAATGGATAAAGGTTTTCTATAAAACCTTATGATTTTACATATGTAGAGTTTGGATAAAGGTGTGCCATGAAACCTTATGATTTCATGAATATAGAGTCCAGCAAGTTTGGACACATTATCCATAGCTTTGATAGGAAGGAAATAAACCAACTTACTACATCGATCAACCACGACCCATACTATATCGTGCCCAACTTGAGTCCTAGGACTAGCTGTGAAGAAGTCCATTTTTATATGTTCCCACTTCCAATGTACTACCGGTAGGGGTTAAAACAACCCTGCTAGCTTTTGGTGCTTGACCTTTACTTGCTAACAAGTGAGACACTTTTCCACGAAAAGTGCGACATCCCTTTTCATTCCTGACCATCAGTAGTCTCTGCACAAATCCCTATACATCTTTGTACTGTTAGGGTGAATGCTAAAATAAGAATGGTGATCTTCTGTTATTACTTCTTCCCAGAGATCCTCAATACTCGGGACTACCAACCACCCTTGGGACCTAAAATCGTTGTCTTTATCAAGCAATAAGTCCTTAATTGGTCCTCCTTCCAAATCTGGTTCCAAAATTTCATCAAATTGTCATCACAAGCTTGTGTATTAAGTACCTTCTATAGTATGACTGGTCTTGCCACCATCCTATAGATGTAGGCGTGATGCTCTCCCCATTTAACCCTCAATTCATATCTCTGAAGGTCTTGTGTTGTCTTATTAAACTTTCATTATTACCAACAATACTCCTTGTTTCCTACTCAATGCATCGACTACAACAATTGGTTTACCAGGGTGGCAATGGAGACCAAAGTTGTAATCTTCTATGATCTCCATTTGTTGTCACTGCCTGGGATTCAGATATTTTTTAGTGAAAATATGTTGGAGACTTTTTTTATCCGAGTATACTTGAACCGTTTCCCATACAGGTAATATCTCTAAATCTTAAGAGCAAATACAACTGCTCCAAAATCAAGGTCATTCATTATTTTGTTATTATCGTGAATTTTGATTGAATAGACACATAAGATACTACATTATTCCCTTGCATAAATAATGCTCTTAAACCTTCCCTTGATGCATCAAAATACAAGGCATAAACCTTTCCTCATTCTGGGAAGACAAGCATCGAAGCTAAAGTCAATCTAGTTTTTAACTCGCAAAAGGCTACCTCATAGTCATATGTCCACTCAAAGCGAACATCCTTCTGCGTTAACTAAGTGAGGTGTGAAGAAATTTATGAGAATACTTGGGTTAAATTCCTATAGTACTCGACGAGTCCCAAGAAACTTCTTATCTTAGTGACTGTATTCAGTTGCTCCCAATTTAGCATTGATTCAACTTTAGCTGAATCCATTGAAATTCCTTATTCTGAAATGACATCGCCAAAAAAATTTGACCTCAATCTTCAAGAACTCGTATTTACTGATCCTTTCATACAACCTATTCTCCTAGAGTACTTTCAAAGTTATGCGTAGATGCTCCTCGTGGTCCACTTCTGATGCTGAGTAAATCTACATATCGAATAAACCGATCTAGGTTCGGGTGGTAAATCTTATTCATTAGGTCCATAACTACTGCAAGTGAATTCATTAGCTCGAACGACATAACTTAGAACTCATAATGCCCATATCTTGTTTGGAATGTCGTCTTCTAAATGTCCTGAGTTCTGAATAGCAACTGATGGTTACCAAATCGAAGGTCTATCTTTGAAAATGTACTAGCATGTCGTATCTAATCGAATAGATCATCAATTCTGGGCATTAGATATCTATTATTAATTGCGATTATATTCAACTACATGTAGTCAATGTAGAGCCTGAGTGAATTGTCCCTCTTAATGGAAAAAAGAATTGGTGCACCCCATGGTGACACACTTGGCCTAATGAAGCCCTTGGATAATAAATCGCTTAACTTTATCTTTAGTTCTTTAAGTTCACCCGGGGCCAAACGATGTGGAGGAATCAAAATGTGTGAGAGATCTGAATGTATCTCTACTGAAAAGTGGATCTCCATTTGCGATGTTAACCATGGAAGATCCTCTGAAAACACACCCGAGAATTACCTCACAAGTAGATAGTCTAAGACCATACGGTCAGGGGTATCTTGTGCCACAAGGCTCGAAATCCATCTGAAGTAATTTATGTTGTTTCTTAGTGTTAATGTATTTGCAAAGATGATCTGTGAATTTTTCACTATTAATTCTATGGTTAGACCCATTCGACAATTATATCAAAACACTATGACGATGACATTCTATCATGGCATTGAAATAGGATAGCCAGTCCATCCCGAGTATTACATCAAAACTTTCCATGTCCATAACAATTAATTCATACTCAAGATCATACTGCACCACAATGATAACGCAATTTTGGTACATAACGGTTTAGAGAAATACCTCCGCTAATAAGAATTCCCTTAATAATAGGGAGATAAAAACCATCAACCTTAAGACCCAAACTATAAACTAAAAAAAGGGATATGAATGAATGTTATTCACTAGAATAAAATAATGCTCGAATGCACGTATGGTAAATTTAGATCATTCTTTCCATAACTGTGGTGTTTGGTCGAGTTGTTGATTGTGTGAGGGAATAAGCACACCATTGGATAAACTTGTTGTTCTAATTACACTGTTGAATTGATTAACCTTGTACACCGTACCAATGAATGGGATGTGAACCATTGTTGTTGTACCTACCCTGTGGAATCCACTAGACTACTGTGGATGCTGGGTGGGTGTACTAAATCTTGAGTTCCTCATTGGCTGAAAATTGGAAACCTGATTACTAGGTTAAGGACCATTATATTTTTCGGGGCATTCCATCTTCCAATGATTAGGTTCCCCACATATGAAACACCCTTTGTCTATCTGTGCTGACCACGCACCTTGACTCTAGGAGGAATCGTTGCCAATTGTTGCCTTTTCGAGAACTGTTTTGCCCTCTATCGGACCTTATTACCTTATCTTTGATTAGTTTAGCATGCTCGAGCTACATTTCTAACTTGATGGATTTGGTCACTGTATTCCTAAACCACGAATGTCTTGTAGATTAAGACCCTCTATGAACAAACGAGTATTTTCTTTCTCATCACCCACTACATATTTTTCATAATGTGATAAGCTTTAAAACATCACCTCATATTCACTGAGGGACATCTTCCTTTGGAATAAGGTATGTAACTCGTCCCTCTTTCCATCACGGTAAGCTTCTGGGAAGTATCGGTCTAGAAATGCCGCCTTGAAATATTTCCAAAGGACTGTCCCATTCAAATTGGCCTTATAGGACGTCCACCATTTTTGGCACTCGTTTATGAATTTAAACATAGCCACACAAACCCGATAAGCAGGTGACACTTCAAGAACTTCAAAGATACGAGTGAGGTGCTATATCCACTCCTTGGGCTCTTCAGGTCGTGCAGTATCATTAAATGTAGGGGGTTGCATTTCCTAAACTCTTTCAGTGCATGGGCCTCCCTTATACTCTTTGTTGTGCTACTGTTGACTTGGTTCTATTGAGAGAGAAAATCAACCAGCTGCTTGAGTGTTTTGGCACAATTAATTGGTGTTTCCACCAGTACGTCCGCCACCTATACGTGTAAGAATTCTAAAGAGGGTATGGTAGTTTAGAACATGATAGAGTATAGATAAATAATATTTAAAAGAAAATGAAACGTAAGCACTATCTCTGACACACACGTAACCTATGCTATGCTCTGATACCAAGTTGTGATGCCCCGATTTATGAGAATTACTGTGAAAAACCTTTTATACTTTGATTTCATTTGAGAAACTCTTCTTTTAAAGTAAAATCTTTCATTTATATTTTTTGTTGTAAAATCCCTTTAACTTAATTAACGAAATGTTGTCCATCTTATGAAATTTATAAGAACACTTGAAATAAAAGATTTTTGCCAACTTCATAGAATAAATAACAACTTAAGAAAGTCCACATCTTCCCGTCTTATTACCAACTAGAATTAAAATGCTTCAAAACATTTCCAAATAATGTAGTCAAAGTTCCATTTGAATAACACATTTAAGTAAATAGTAAACAGAGCTCTACGGATGTGTAAATCCTTCCTTGCCTCTAATGGTTTCCTTGCCTTTGCCTTTTCCCGAAGTAATTGGGGGGGGGGGGGGGAGTGAGCAAATGGTAGGGCATAAACATCGACCAGTAAGAGAAATACTAGAAGTTTAATATGTACAAAGAATATCTATACATTTAAAGTATAAATGATCAATAGATTTTCTACATACTAAACCCATTTTCCATAATCACATATGTTTTTTTTCCATGAACGAAGGGATTTACACCAATAAAAACCCTATATACATCCTAAAATTTCTTCATCAAGTTTAACTTAACATTTGACATGAGACAACTAGTTTAAACATGATTTTCATACAAAATACTTTACTTAAACATTATAAAATTTTAACTTAATTCCGACTTCATCCTTTTAACTATTTTTATCATATCTTTCTCAATATAGTGATAATATGCATAATAGTCATGTAAATCATACATAAGTATACATGTAGCTAGAATGCTTGATTTTAACATTGAAAATACTGTAAAACCCTAGCTTTTGAACACAATAACTTTCATGAAGATGGTGAAAAAAAGTACGCAATAAGATCCAAACCTTTTGAATTTCAATTCTTCTAGCAATCCTATTTTACACCCAAGATGCCACCTCTATACACTTGGGAACTCTTTACTATGGAAGGATAATTGAGTGGGACAGTATGAGTGAATTATAGAGAGAATAAAAAGATCTTGCTAAGTAATTTTTTTGGAGAGAATGTGTATTTTCAGATTGGATTAAATGCATATTTTCACTCAGCATATAAGGAAGGAATTGGGGTAAGTAGCCCCTTATAAGCCACTCTACATGAAGCCTAGTCTTCTCACATGGTCCCTTCTCATTAAGAGTTGCTAGCCTACTGCCTAAAGGATCCAAAGAATCGATTCTCTCTAAGTGAGAATCGATTCTCACCTAACATTTGCGAATTCTTTGCCCTAGTTTTTTTAATCTCTTATTTATTAATGATTGTATCAATTAATTATGAGTGTGATTATATAATTTATTTTGTATAATAATTTTTAATTTTATTCAAAAAGCGTAGCTCAATCTAACATGCATAACGCGGTACGCGACATTTTTGGATATTTCTTCTCAATTTAAATCACAAGATTATTATAATTAAATTAATACCATAATTTCTCATAACTCGATTTTTTTTATTAATTTATAAAAATTCGGGCGTTACATTTAATGAATGACCCAACCCATAAACGTAACCTCACAGTGTATTAGAATCATCCCAATACATTTAATTAATTTTTGAATTTCAATAATTAAACAACACGTAACCGACATGTTCCCATTCGTCTCGGCCAACATGAGAACATGCGGTACATCAAATTTAGATAGTCACATAAACCTCGATCGCCCATTACATAGTGCCGGATAGCACATCACATACAATTCATAAACATCACGTTTACATCTCGATGCCTCCTGGTATTTGCATGGCCAAAATTTCACATTTCCTAACATATGGGTGTCCATTATCAGTTCCCACCCAATAATTTCCATTTAACACATTTATTTATTAACGACATTACTATTTAACACATTTTATTCACGTTGTGATATAACCTCAATACGAAATTACCCCACCCACGGGTCAGTATCGTTTAGAGCCATTAATGTGTTTTAGTGTGTTTAATGTGGAGCTAAGGGGCTACTATCATGTCATATGACTTATCGTAAAGTAAGTTATTTAAATAAAGGTATATGAGAGTGTGTAATGTGTTCCAAAATGGAGACCCACTGAAATTTTTTTTTGCACACCTAAAATATTATGTTAAAAAATTCACCCCAATTTTAATCAACCACTATCAAGTTTTATCGTGTTTAAAAATGTGGATGACAGAAGATACATAATAGGTAAATGAGATCACAATAATAGATGTAAGAGGACAAAAACCCACTAGTGGGAAAAACCTTGGGCCAATGCAACAATCTCACTAAACTTGGTAAAGACTTACAGAGGGGACTAATAACTTACACTCCTATCTGCGCTGACTCACACTTTCACATTTTTTTCACCAAATTTTAACAAGACGAAGATTCCTATTCATCGATGGACAATCTCAACATCGCAGTGTCATGACACACCTTAACAATGTTGCATAATCCTTTGTCTTTAAATTTTAGAGATCACATACAATGTGAACCCCAAAAGAGAACCTCAAATATCACAATACTTAATGGGAGAAAGGCCCAAAGTTTATAGAAAGTATATTTTATAAAAACCAATTCTTGATAAAAAGCTTCGTCTTCTTTGATATTAATTAACCTATAAAAAGAGAGGCGATTAAATGCAAAGAAGAAAAGGTGAAAAAGATGAACTAGGTTTTGAAAATAGGTTCACTCTTTTTCACAAATGTGTTCTTATCTCCTTTAGAAAGAAGGGAGATAATAATACACACTAAAAGACTCTCTTAGTATTTTGCTTTTGGAAGATATGAGAGTTGTTTTTAAAATGAAGAGCATTAATAGTTTAAATAAGGAAAACCACACAAATGGGTTTCCCAAATACCAAGAAAATCCAAAGGACATATATCTTACACAAATCATGTGTAAGAGAGTGGCTAGTGTCTACTAAGTCTAACCAGTGGCCAAAAAGATGCTTTGCACCCAAAAATATATAAGATACTCAAAGATCTTTATGAAAGATTCGCAGATCTGTATGTGTCACCATTGTTTACAACCCAAAAACTACAAGATGCTTCTTCTAATAACTTGGAGCAAGATTTCCTGAAACACACTAGCAAACTCTATCATAATAACAATGTGTGAGGAAATCCACAATATACAAAAGATATTCATAATAGATATAATATGAATTCTATACTAACTTACATCTGAAACAAAATTCGAATCTCCCATCAAATATGAAAACTCCCCCTTTGTATAAAAAATTCGAGTCTCCCATCAAATATGAAAACTCCCATCAAGGAAGTAGGCAATGAAAAGCAATTAAGAAAAGAGAATCAATTAAAGCATAATGAGTCCATGATTTTGATAAAATAGAGTTAAGGTAGTTTATTCTATAAGAAGATTTTGTTGTTCACAATTTTAATATATTCAATACATAGTGAACAAAAAACTTTAAAACCTTTATTTGGATAAGGAAATATATCGATTAAAGTTTCCATCTTACCAAATGTTGTTAGATCTATGACAAGTGATCATAACCATGGAAATATTATCTAAAAGGCTAATAACATGATGGGGTTTATCAATCAAGAACATAATATCACATCTCACATGGAAAAATTAAAGAACACTATTAAAAGAGTAAACTAAGCTTGAGTTCAATTAATAATGACAATTTAAGAATTAATGACTCAAAGCTTCAATAGAAGTGAAAATTTCCAACACATTTTGAGATATTTTTAACTAACATTTTTTCTTCAATGAGCGATTTGGTTAAAACCTTTCGTTTCACATTCTTGATTCTACTCAATTTTGGATGGATATATATGTTTGAAACATCACTTTGTTCAAAATGTTTTTGCATATGGCGCCTTTCACACATTCATTACTAAGATGGGATACTATTTATAATTATTCAAAGGTAGAATTATCCAATCAAAGTTGTAGCCCTAATCACATCATCATATCTCATGATTTTGACATATAGTAGCTCGATTTTCAACTCCTTCAAATCATGATAAAAATTCACATATGCAAATTTGACGATAATGGACTCTCTGTCACAAATATTCGAAGCTTTGAACTATTTGTAAAATATCGTACAACTTTATCATTCCTCATAAAATGGCATCAATACATTGTGTAGTCAGTGAAAATTGCAAATGGACATGATCATGTGTTCCCAATAAGAAGTTTCTCAAAGCTTATAAGTCTTCAAAAGAAAATAAAAACTTGTCATATGACGCACAAAATCACTTTTATCCAAACAAAAGGAAAAAATTATTCAAAAGTAACCATTTGATATACAAAGATATGGAAAGGAGTATACCATATAAAGAGAAATATATATAATTGTATTTTTAACAATTATTTTTATGGAAAAGAATACAACCAACTCTTAAAATAACATGGCATAAGATAAAAAAATGCAACAAAGCAATGAAGCAAAAATCCTAGACATATTACCAAATCATTCAATCAATGATGCAAATACCTAATGATGACCTAAGAAACTCAAAGCAAGTCCAGTGGAGAGGTTTAGTTAAAATATCCGCTAATTGAAGATCGGTAGTAACATAACTTAAAGACACGACTTTTTCGTCCACAAGATCTATAGTAAAATGATTTCGAATGTCTATATGCTTTGTTCTAGAATGTTGGAAGGTATTTTTGGACATATCAATAGAATTAGTATTGCCACAATATATAACCATGCAATCTTGACCAATACTATAATCCTCTAACATTTGTTTCATCCAAAGGAGTTGAGCACAACACTTTTCGCCATAATATATTTCGCTTCGACCGTGGAAAGTGAAATACAATTTTGTTTCTTGGCATTCCAAGAGACTAACTGTAACGCCTCAACCCAGATTTGGGTTACCGTTGGTCAACTCGCACCCGAGTCAAGGTATTAAGGGGGAGGGGAAGTCCAATTTTTATTATTTAAGAAAATCCTTTAAATTGCAACATTTTGTAAGGAACATAATGTAATTAAACAAGTTTTGATTTAAGAAATAGGTTGCCGCTTTAAGTAATAAAGTTAATTACCAAGATTTATTTATGGAAATTTCGTTAAATCCAACAATGCTAATAATAAGGGAAGTAAACCATAAACTCTTGTATTATTACAACAAATGGCCCGAGGTCCGAATAAAATATTATTTAAGGTACATGAATTCAAATGCCTCGAAACACATTTTTTTGAAAATGCCATGGTAGATCTTTCACGAGGACTATTACCCTTTGGAGCTTTACCAATGTCCCTACCGGAGGTACCTGGGGGTGGGGTTTTTAACATAAAAAATAAGGGTGAACGAACGCTCAGTAGGTTGGTAAATACTAAGCTATATATTTTTTACAAAAGTACTATACATATAATGTGTATTTTAGCGTTTTCGAAAAATGTTTATCAATTTAGCAAGTTTTAATGCAACTACCATGCAATGAAACCGATTAATGTTCTCATACCCATAATTGTCCATTTTACAACAACCTTCACATAATAAGAGACCATTTAATCATATTAATCTATTAGTCTCCATTTTACTATTTCCATTAGATTGTATTTCTTACATTTCCTAAGTACAACCTTATTTATTTCCATTTCCATCATTCCATTATCAACATTATCTTTTTCTTAGAATTTACCCAATAACCACATACCTAGCGAGCTCCACACTACCGACTACACTACCATATGCTCTGACCAGTGATTTTAGATCTTTTACCCCAGGGTTTCGAGCCCTTCTTAATTCTTTTTTGATTGTATCTGAGTCCATATTACTGTGTTTTAACATTTTATCACCGTTCTTATCATTCTCACAACTCATATTTACGTTTCACACTATTTTCATACCACTTCATTCATTTTTCATAAAATTGATTGACAAGATCAAATGAGGAAGTTCAACCACTAGGGCCCTTTGGTCGGCCAAAATTACTGTTTTTCCCTTCATTTTGTCAATACTTAAAACACATTTTCATCATTATGACATCAAAATCTCATTTTATGTCTAAAAACCATACTTCATCATTCTGCTTCAAGAAAACCCCTTTTCTACATATTTCTTTAACAAGAAATACATTTAATATTTTGAAGATCATTTTACCAAATGTCCATTTTACCCTTATACTCAATAGTAGTCTTGAATTTCATTATTATTCATTTTATCGACATTTTACAACATATTTAGGGGACGAATTTACAAACTTTCATATTTCATCCTTAAAACTCATTTTAATCTTTATTTATCATATTTATATGTACTCTACTAACATAATACAAGATTCTACATATATGAGAATGGATTTTAACCTAGAAATCCAATAATATGAGTTCTAGACATGATATTAGCATGAAATCATACTTTATATCCATATTCATCTTATTCCAAGATTAAAATGATGTTTGTTCATCTAAAATCCATTCAAGTTTAGTTTTCTTTAAAACTCACATTTTTCATAAGAAAATTTTAAATAAACATACTAGAAAGTAACTTTACAAGATTATCTACATTATAGCATGCACCTAACATGTAGCTTAGATTATAAACTTAAAAACATAGTGAGTAAAAACCTACCTTGGGTTTGAAGAGAAGAAGCTAAGAAGAATGAGAATAAGGAAAGAATAATTTAAGAGATCCTCAAGAAAGCTTCTAGAACCTCCAAAAGCTCCAAGAAATACACCAACTCCTGTTGAAAGATCCAAAAACAATTCTTCAACCCTACTTTTTCCTTAAACAAGGCTTGAAATGGGCTAAATAAGGTTTGAATGGAGGTATAAGCCTTGGAAATGGTTGGAATGCGGTTGGAAATTGAGGGAGGAACCTTGAAGGAGAGAGAGAATGTTTGAAAATCTAATGGAGGAGTGTTGGAATGACCCCCAACACTCTTCTCTCTCTTATTTATACCCCAAAACCTCCTAAGATTTTACCTTTTGGTCCACTAAAACTCTTAGACCCATTTTATCTGCGTTATTGGGAGCTTAACAGATCAAAAGACTAACAGTTCTCATTGTGATGGCACATTTGAATATGTAAAAATATGACTTTTTGTAGTCTCGTTTGAGAGAGACTAGACCTCATTTGAAGGAATATACCTTCTCGTTCAAATGGTATTCCAATGAGGATCTAACGACACTAGTCAAAAGTGGACAGAACATGTCGTTTGAAGTAGATATTCGAATGAGATTTGAA
The DNA here is from genome assembly GCA_949130495.1 of Sambucus nigra. NCBI lineage: Eukaryota > Viridiplantae > Streptophyta > Magnoliopsida > Dipsacales > Adoxaceae > Sambucus > Sambucus nigra. Next base: position 536,990,398 of record OX422209.1, read on the forward strand.
TCTAGTTCAAACGACTTAGAATTTCATTCGAATGAGCCCAAATGTTTCTTATTTAAATTTTAGGCCATTTAATCCCATTTTAATTGCACAAAGGCCACAAGAACATTTCAAAATAGACAACCATCCATTATATTAAGTCCACTACCAATAGACATGCAAATTATAAGAGAATGATGTACAATCTCAAGAATAGGCATCACACTAATGATCTTCCAAGATGAAAGCATCTACCTATCGTACTCCTTTTCCCATCAACATATCCCACCCAATCGTCATCTGAGTAAGACGAGAAAGATGTATTGGTATTCCTAGGATACCAGATATCAAATCCCATGGTCCCATATACATACGTGATAATCCATTTAACGACTTTCAAGTGGGAATCCGAAGGGCAAAATTAGCAGTGAGCACACACTCCTACACTAAAAGATATGTTGGGGGACTAGTTGTGAGGTACAATAAACTACCTATCAAGATACAATAAAGCGTCTCATCGACGTTCTTCCCATCGACATCCTTTTCAAGTTTAATAGAATCACTCACGGGGGTATATTTAGGCTTAGAAAAGTTGAGGTCAAATGTATTTACAAAGTCCTTTGTATATTTTGATTGCGAAATAAAAATTCTAATATCCATTGTCTCACTTGGAGACCAAGAAAGATAGTGAGTTCCCTAACCATGATCATCTCAAATTCCTTTCTCATTATCAAGGTAAATTATGATCTTCATATATGGAGGCAAAAATAATATCATCAATGTATACTTAGGCAACCACAATATCTTTCCCCCAAGGTCTCAAAAATAAGGTATTGTCCACATTTCCTCTTTTGAAGGATTTCCACATGAGATGTGAGATATATCTTTCATACCAAGAACTAGGTTCTCGTCTAAGGCCATATAAAACCTTTTTGATATGATAAACATGTGTTGGGAATTTAGGATCCTTAAAGCCCTTTGGTTCCGATACATTGACTTACTCTTGAGGATTTCCATTAAGAAAGGATCTCTTCACATTCATTGTATGTATCTTGAAGCTTAAGGCACATGCTATGAGTAAGATTTAACGAACCGAATCTAGCCTATAAACGAAGGAAAAAGACTCATCAAAGTTAAAACTTTAAACTTGTGTATAACCTTGAGCCATTAGCCTTGAGTTGTTCCTCAAAATGGCACCATCTTCATCACACTTATTTTTGAATACCCACTTAATACAGATAACGTGAACATCCTTAGGCAAGGGGAAAAGAGTCTAAACTTCTCAGTTAGAGAGTTGATCTAATTCATCTTGCATACTATTGATATAATATTAGTCTAAAAAGGAATCCTTCACATTCTTGGGTTCGATTGTGGAAGCATACCAAAGAAGGTTAACTTCCTTTTGTATTTGAGATATTGTCTTTACTTTAGTTGTAGGACTACTAATGATCTTGGAAACATCACAATCTTTCCTAACCCAAGTAGTGCATCTCCCACATTCACAATCTTATTAGGTGGTGAGTCGACCTCGTCACACTCATCCGTTTCATCTTCTTCATTTTCTTCAACATATGGAAAAATAGAAGATGTATCTTCACAACTATTCTCTTTGAAGTCAAAAGAATCATTATCATCAATGACGATGTAAATGGTTTCCATAATGTTTTAAGAAAAACAATTAAAAACACGATAGGCACGACTATAAGTGGAATAGACACAAAAAATGCCTAACTCACTCATAGAGTCAAGCTTTGTTAGATATTGTCTATCCTTGAGTATGTAACACTTTGTTTACTCTAAAATGTTTGAGTGTGGGTTTATTTCCTTTCCAAATCTCATAGGGGGTTCGGTTGTTATTGTACCTCCTATAGACTCGATTGGTGGTGCATAAGATATCTGAAAAAGGTTCTGCCAAAAATATTTTCGAAACATTCTTACCAATCAATATGGACCCAACCATCTCTTGGATAGTTCAATTTTTCCTTTCTACTATTCCATTTTATGAAGGAATTTTGGGGGCCAAAAATTCATGGTTTATTCCAACTTCACTACACCATTCCGGTATACTCGTTCTTTTATATTCCCTTCCATGATAACTACGACTACTAGTGATAGTGCATTACTTTTTTTTTTTGAAGTTATTTGCACTTAGGAATAAAAACGACATTAGCATTGTGTTGGACCGACAGGCCCAGGGTTTGTTGAATATGCATATAAATCAAACTATAAAAAAGTACATACATGAAACCCTATAATAAGGAATCAGGGTTTGCCTTTGAGATCTTTCTGGTTTGATCTTATCTTAGCACGATTAGTATGTGATGACGATTGGTCTAGAACGCAGGCTCGATGAACCTCACAATCTTCTACCCTATTCCCCATATGAACAGTCATGAGCAGAGTGTGATCTCTTCATTCATAACCACATTCTTTTTTTCTCTCCGTTACCTTTCTTTCTCACAAATCCGAATTAGGATTTTTTGAGTCTCAAGAGTGATGGATTGCTTCAAGAAAAAGGAGCCTTAGGTGCTGTGGTGACAATAAATCTCAACACAAATGATAAGAAAATGCGATCATCAGAATAAATAAAGAACACAAAATAACTGCAATCACACATAACACAAGATATACGTGGTTTGGCAAGAAGGCCTACATCCACGGTGATGCTCTCTGTATTATATTTCACTTTACTCTGAGGGAATGTTTATAATTGCGTGCCCTTTGCCCCGAGCTGAGGTTTAATATATACATGTCATTTTTCGGAGAGTGGGGATGTTGGACTCCTCCACGTTAGACCATAATCTCTAGAATATCTCTTAAGAGATTTTAGGGGTTGAATATGTCATAACTGAATTAGTTATGCACAACGCCTTTAGAATTTGGTCTGGACTTAATCGGGCTACTCATCTGGGCCGGAATAGTTAATTGAGGTACCCACAATTGCCCTTAAAATTTTTGGGTCACAATTTGGGCTCAATAATTTTAAATAATAGCCTTAATGGCATTTTTGTGAATCGCGTAGCACTTTGGGATCGAAGCATCTTTCTTGAGTAGATTCAGGCGGCAGATTTTCTTTGTTTCATATGCATCATGATTGAGAGGGTTTAAACTTATTTTGAAGAAGTCACTTCTGGTGTCGTTTCACAAACCTTCGAATTCTCAAGATACCTCTTGCTTCTTACTGCATTTGCTCATCTCCAGGTCTCTTTCTTCGTCTTCGTGTTCTCCCTTATCTTCCCATTTCCTATGCGTGTGGCTTTGCATCGTCTCAAGCTGACTCTTACTTCGTAAGTTCTTCAAACTCCCTCTCCTTTATTTTTTGTTGGAATTTCTTCATTATCGCAGCTAGGGTTTCTCTTTTTTTATGGCGAAAATAAGTAATATGTCGATAGCTGAGTTTAGGAAGTTCTATAATATTCCAAACTCAGTAGACATTGAATGTGCCCCTGTTACTCGTAATGTTAGAGACATTGAGGACGGTCATTGGATACATGTTCTTTTGTTGTCCCGGGGGTCTTACTTTTCCCCCAAATTGCTTATTTTTGCACTTCTTTTAGTTATTTCTATATAGTTCCTGCACAGTTCTCTCCAAATGTTTGGAAGATATTCAATGGTGTACATAGAATCAATCAGCTCTATAGCACCAATCTAGGTCTTACTGAAATTTGTTATTTTTACTCTTTCTCTCGAATGAGCTCTGGTCTCCTTTATCTCAAAGCCAGGAGTCTTGATAGGGTATTAGTAGTCAATCTACCCGATTCCCATAAGGACTACTGGTAAGAGGGGTTTATTGCCAGGAACTGGCAGTTCCCTCCCCAAACTGAAGGGGAGAGGTACAAGGGACTTGTGATTCCCTTTTATGAGGAGGAGTATATAGGTAGGCACAACTTATGTTCTGATCATTGATTTTATGTTAATGTACTGCCTTTCTTATATTTTCATCTTCTTTTTTTTAGCGAAGACAAAGAACTCAGAACCTGCTCTTCATAAGATTCAAGCTGATGAGTTGGTCAAGGCTTGGAAGATCAGGGAATACTTGGCTGATGGTGAGCATCTGCGATCAGCCGCATTCCTATTGGAGTATAAGAACATCGGGTCTAGATTCATCGCCTGACCCGTGGATAGTATCCCTTAGCTAGATATCATAGAAGAGGTTGTTGCTGACCCATTTCAATTAGACGAGGAGGAAAGCAGCTCTGGTGAAGAGGGTAAGGGGCTTGACAAGGGTGGAGCTGAAGGTGATTATAGTGAGGAGAGCTCAAGCGACGAAGAATCTTCCAGTTCGAAGGAGGGTTCAGAGGTTCCATAGGACTCAGAGTATTCGAATAGCTCCAATGAGGAAACTATGGCTCCACCTAGGAAAAATATGATCTAGGATGATATTGAAGATAATGTGTTGCTGGCTCGCAGGTTGAAGAAGTAGAAATATGGGAGTGGGGATACTACCACTGGCTCCCAGACTGTGGCTCATGAGCTGGAGAGGAAGAAGAAAGAGGCAGCATTGGTGAAAGAGAGAGAGAAAAAAAAGAATAAGAGAGGAAGAAGAAGGAGAGAGAGGAAGAGATAAGGAGAAAAGAGGTGAGGACCAAGATAGGGTAGTCTTTGGTGCCCGTGTCTGCCCTGGCTGAGGGGGCTTCTGTCGCCCTTTCCCCTCAGTTGGCTCCGACGGTGCTCGAGAGAGAAATTTTTCCCGCTGATCGCTATAGGTCGTCTAGCATAGGGACTGACCAGTTATACCTGAAGGCAAGTCAAGGGCTAGCCTTGGTAAGTTTCTTCTAACTCGTCTATTTTCTCAATTATCCTTTCAATATCTCTCTTAGCCAACGTTCTTTTTCTTTCTGTAGTTTGTTTCTGACTTTACCGTCTAAATCGCAGCCGCTATGAGTTGGCGAGGAAGAATGATGAGTTGGAGGCAAACCTAAAGGCTGCCACTGCTGCTCAGAAGTCTTTCGACCTTTCCTTAGCAAAGGCTAATAAGGAAAAAGAGGAAAAGACCAAGGAGCTCGAGGAGCTGAGGCAGTCTTATGACTTAGTCTGCAAAAGCAAATTGGTTATGGTTAAGGAGAACAAGGTTCTCGCTGGGAAGGTGAGGAAGGTGGAGTATGAGGTTTCCTCTCTCAAGGAGAGTTCGTACAATGCTGGATGCATTACAGCGTATGAGGATGTTGAGGGCCAGATTGACTATATTAGCAGTCTCAACTTAAGAAGGGTTGGGATAAGGCCTTTCTCGCTGCTGAGGTGGATGTTGATTCCCCTATTTTTTATGAGAACGACCCTAGACCAAAGCCTGTTGTGGATGAGGTTCCCCTTCCTACTACCAATGAAGGTGCTCCAACTGTTCAGACCACTTCTCCTAATGCTCCCCTTGATCAGGGGACGGTGACTGCTCCATCTTGGGGAGGCATTCTTGGGACTGCCGTAGATAAGGGGAGGCAACCATCATCCTCAGAGCAAACTGGGGTTGCTAGTTAGTCTTCTTTAGGGAGATTTTTGTATTTTCGTATTTCTTTCTTTTTACTGATGTACTTTGAATGTTATTTTAATGAAATGAAATTTTGTTCCTTTCTGCGTACTGATTTATTTGTTCTTTACTGCTTATATGGTTTGTAGCTCATTGATGTTAAGGAATATATTCCTACTTCCTCTCAACTAGGAAAAATTCTTGGTCCTGATGCGAGAAATTGAGTTCGCCATGCCTTTGTAAGAATTTGCAAGTCTCTTAGGTCGAGGAACAAAGAGTATAAGGACCAGTCAGAGCTCGTTGCCAAGTTAAAGGATAGGCTCCAAGAGATGGAGGAGGTCGACGCTTCTGTTAAAGAAGAAGTGGATGATCTGAAGGCCAAGCTTCTTGATGCCTCCGAAGTTAATCAAGTTGGAGAGGTACTTCAATAAGAGAATGATGCTTTAAAAAGAGAAGTCTCACGACTTAGGGAGAATGCACCGAGCATTGCCCCCCGAGTTCTGCGTGGTTACTCTTCATTAGATGGTTCGCGAACTGGTACTAATGACAATGGCTCAGCTAGGGAGATTACCGAGCTTCGGGGTGATGTTCGGAGGGCATATATGATAGCTGTAGGTCTTCAAAGAGATGTTACCTCGCTGAGGCACCTATTTAAGAAAGGTCCTCGGTAGGTGTGGGCTGATGGTTATGATCAAGGTTGGACCGATGCTCCGATGAAGTTAAGGGAGGTTGAGGAGCTATCTTTGATTAGAGGATGGTTGAGTGCTCTTAGGGAGTTGCAGATCCCTAGGAACTCTATCCTCTGGTATCGTCATGAGATATCCCCCTCAATTTTAATGCCAAACCCATTCAGGAAGGATGATCGATGGGTTCCTATAGATGCCATCCCAAGGCAGCTCGTGGAACCAGATTCAGATGAAGTCAAGGAGGAATTAACTCCTCACCCAGATTATGATCGAAGAGCACAAGTGGCTGACTATCTTGCTCAACGACCTAATCCTCATTAGGATTTATTTTACTCAGCATATGTAACTCTTTGTATATGTAATGATGTAATAAAATAATTATGATTTGGGAAATTTGTCGACTAAACATGTGTTGTGTATTTTTTACTTCATTGATTTCTTGGTCAACTATCTTGGGCTTTTTTAGCGGACTAGACTTGACATAGGCAGAGTTGATTTGTTGAGTGAGTATCCCCCTAGTCCAGTATTCTTTTAGTATACCATTCTGCCTTACTTTACCCTTTAGGTTGTGTCGTCACACTTCCTTAGGCCTAAGTGTGGCAATGGTGAGGATACACCTGGTGTTGGATGTTCGAACCGAGCAGGATTTTTGAGCTAAATAATGTTGGCGACCAACCTGGGTTGGTCATGTTGCCTAAGGGTCCCCTGTAGGGCTTCATATATTTCTAGGGGCAATGCTAGGAGGTCATTCGTGTTTGATGACGAAGGCCTGAGGAGGGTCATTGCATACTGACCCTACTTTAATATGTATCTCGTGATCTTAGTTTTGTGCATTGAGTGGGGAGCCTATAACTTGGAAAAGGTGCATGAATCATAATGTATTTCAACACTTCATAGAATGCCACTGCCAAACACTTTTTTATTAATCAGAAATGAATTGAAAATTTCAACATTGAAGTAAAAAATTAAAGAAGAAAAACTAAAAGTATAATTTCTTCAAATTGGCTGCATTCCAAGCTCGAGGTATCTCCCTTGAAGTAAAAAATTAAAGAAGAAAAAGTAGAAGTAGAATTTCTTCAAATTGTCTGCATTCCAAGCTCGAGGTATCTCCTTGCCCTCCAGCGTTTCTAAGTGATAGTCTCTTTATAGGTCGGCTCTTATCACCTTGAATGGCCCCTCCCAGTTTGACCCTAGCTTGCCATCCGATGGATTCACAGCGCTGCCAAGGACTTTCCTAAGGACATAGTCCCCAACCTAGAGTGCTCTTGGATTGATCTTTTTGTTATATTGTCTTGCTAGCTGTTACTGATAAGCTTATAGTTTCACTAGAGCCATCTCTCTCCGTTCTTCCTCTAGGTCAAGTTCAGCGAGAAAAGATGCATCGTTCTGGCCTTGGTCCACCAAAGTGGACCTCATGGTGGGGAGGCCAACTTCCAGGGGGATAATTGCCTCCATCCTATACATTAGTGCGAATAGTGTTTCTCCAGTTGCTCGCCGTGGGGTAGTGCGGTAGGCCCATAGGACGTGGGGTAATTCATTTACCCATGACCCTTTGGCTCTCTCCAAGTGCTTCTTCAATCCATTGATCACTGCTTTGTTGGAAGCTTTAGCCTGTCCGTTACTCTGAGGATATTCCACAAAGCTGAAGTGGTGCCTAATTCCATGGTCACTGCAGAAGCGCTGGAAGAGGCCACTTTCAAACTGGGTTTCGTTGTCAGTGATGATGGTATTGGGGAGCCCAAAATGAGTGACAACATTCCTTCATATGAATCTTATCATGTACGCATCTCTAATGTTTTCCAGCAGCTCTGCCTCTATCCATTTGGTGAAGTAGTCTGTTGCGACCAACAGATACTTGCGATTACCGACTGCAGTGGGAAGAGGGCCTACGATGTCCATTCCCCATTGGGCGAAAGGCCATGGGCTGGTAAGTGACTTTAGGTCGTTGGATGGCTGGTGAACCATAGGAGTGTGAAGTTGGCATTTTTTGCATTTGTGAGCATATATTCCAGCATCCCTCTGCATGTATGGCCACTAATAGCCTTCTTTCATTGCTCGTAAAGCTAGCGACATGACCCCAATGTGACTCCCACATATTCCCTCATGGAGTTTGTGCAGAACTTGCTCGACATCTTTTGGATGAACGCATTGGAGGTAAGGGATAGTGAAAGATCTCTTGTACAGCTTGCCCTCAGCAGATAAGTGAAAGTGAGAAGCTTTGACTCTTATCTGATGAGCGATCTTCTTAACGTCTAGTAGTGCACCATTATTCAAATAATCCCTTAAAGGGTCCATCCAGCTGGGGGCTATTTCAATCTAGAGAATATGCCCCATGTTTGGCATCTTGTCGATCTGGTTGATGGTTGGCTGGGCGAGGAAATCAATCGGAATTGTTCTCTTTAAGTCAGAATCGATCGCTGAGCTTAAGGCTGCTAGGGCGTCAGCATGGCTCTTCTATCCTCTAGGAAACTGTTAGACGCTGACTTTCTCAAAGTTGGCCATTAATTTTTTTATTGTGGTGAGGTAGGCTGCCATCCTCTCATCCCTAGCGTTAAAGTCACTACTTATCTGGTTAGAGACTAATTGTGGGTCACCGAACACTTGGAGTTGCTTTGCTCCCAACGTGTGTGCCTTCTTTAGGCCTGCTATCAGTGATTCATATTCTGTTTCATTACAAGCGGCTTCACATCCAATCCTGATCCCTTGCTCGAGGATTACATCTTCTGGGGTAATCAGCATGATGCCTACTTCTGCCCCCTTGGAATTGGAGGCACTATTAACGAACAGTCTCCAGATGCCTGATGCCAAGGGAACTTCCTTCTGATGAATAGTTTGAGGTTGGTCGCAAGGATGTTCTCCTATAAATTTTGCGATGAAGTCGGTAAGGACCTATCCCTTGATGGCATTTCTTGGCTAAAACTGGATGTCAAATCACCCGAGCTCGACTAACCACTTTCATAGTCTACCTAACAGGTCTTCTTTTCTCAAGACTGCTTTAAGAGGGTGGGATGTTAACACGATGATGGAGTGGGCTTAAAAGTAATGTTTCAATTTTCTTGAGGCTACCACTAGCGCAAAAGAAAGCTTTTTTAGTGGTAGGTATCACTGTTCGGCGTCCAAAAGAGTCTTGCTCGAGTAATAGACCGGGTGCTGGATCCTCGTTCTTTCGTATACCGGTGCAGAACTTATAACATGACTGGAAACTGCGAGGTGTAGGTATAGAGAGTCATTCTCTTGAGGGATTATGAGCAAGGGTGGTGTGCTGAGGTAATCTTTGAGTACCTATAGAGCCTTCGAGCAATCCTCATTCCACTCCACATCTTTGCTTTTCTTCAATAGTTAGAAGAATGACTGGCACCTTTCGGATTACTTTGAGATGAATCGATTCAGGGCGAAGAGCATCCCTATGAGCTTCTGCACATCTCTTATCGTATGGAAGGGATGCATCCTATTGATGGCGTTAATTTGATCTGGGTTGGTTTCGATACCTCTCTTGCTAACCAAGCACCCAAGGAATTTTCCTAACTGGACACCAAAGGAGTACTTGCTTGCATTGGGCTTCATTCGGTACTTCCTGAGGATTTCAAAGGTTCTTGACAAGTCAGAGAGGTGGTCTTCCCCCAGCTTTCTCTTGACGAGCATATCATCGATGTAGACTTCCATGGTGCTTCCCATTTGATTTTTGAACATCTTGGTGACCAGCCGCTGGTAGGTGGCTCCTGTATTTTTTAGCCCAAAGGGCATAACCTTATAGCAATATAACCCAATTGTGGTTATGAATGCTATTTTGTCTTGATCTGGATCGTATAGAGGTATATGGTGATATCTGGAGTATGCATCTAGGAAGCTCATCCTTTCATGTGTTGTAGTGGTATCCACCAACTGATCAATCTTTGGGAGAGGGAAGATGTCCTTAGGGCATGCCTTGTTGAGATTGGTGAAATCGATGCAGACTCTCCACTTTTCATTTCTCTTAGGGACAACCACTGGGTTGTATAACCATTTTGGGAACTGGACTTCCCGTATGGATCCTGCGTCCATTATTTTTTCAACTTCCTTCTCTATTACGTTAGCTTTTTTCGGAGCAGTACGACGATCTTTCTGTGTAATTGGCTTGAATACTGGGTCGACGTGCAGTCGATGACAGGTGACGCTTGGGTCTATCCCAAGTAGCTCATAAGGCTCCCATGCAAAGACATCTAGGTTACCTCGGAGTAGGGTGACCAATTCCTTTTTTTTATTGTCGACGAGTGAGGTTCCAATCAAGAAATTTCTTTCAGTTGAACTGCTACTGGTTGGCACTTCCTCCAGGTCCTCAACGACTCTTTCAGAGGGGAGGAGCCTGGTCTCCTCCACTCCTGGTCCTCCATATCTTAGTTGCTATTTGGAGGTCATTAGCCTCTCCTTCTCTTCTTCTTTTCTTGTAACTTTTTTGACCTTCTTCTCTGGCTTGGGACGGATGGCTACTATGAATAACTTTCTCACCATCGCCTGATCTCCATGGATCTCCATCACTCCTTGGTCAGTCACATATTTGAGTTTTCGATGGTAGGTAGAGGGGACGACCTTCATCGCGTGTAGCCACCTTCTGCCAAGGATCGCCTAGTAGGGTGAGTCAATATCGACCACCAGAAATTTGATCATTTTGGAGATGTTTCCTGCTCTTACTAGCAGTACAATCTTTCCCAAAGGGATGGTTATTTTTCCAACGAAGCCAACCAAAGGGACGGTGGCTTCCTTTAAGTGGGCGACACTTAACTTCAATTTTCTGAATAGGTCGAGATACATTACTTCGAATGAGCTACCTTGGTCGACGAGCAACTTGTCGATATCATAGTTAGTTATCCTAAGTGTAATGATCAAGGCATCGTGATGTGGGTTCCTTACTCTCACTAGGTCTTCATCCGTGAACACAATATGCTTGCTGTAGTCGACGTCCTCTGCTCAGCGATGCTTTCCTACTTGCATTTTAGCTGGATCAATTTGGAAAGCTTGCATTACTACCGTAAGCTTTTTGACTTCCATCCGAGCTGTGTTCCCTTGAATCTGCTTTAGGTCAAATGCCCCATGAGTCACTGCGAACTCATGGCCTACGTCTTCATCAAGCACGTTGTCAGGTCTTTGATCTCCACTGACAGCGACCTTCTCTGCCTTCTTTTCCACAAATTCGCTCAAGTGTCTGTTTTGAGCTAACTATTCATGGTGAGACTTGAGGGCTTTGCAGTGCTCAGTTTTGTGCCTGCCCTCTTTGTGGAAATTACATCTCAGTGCGTTATTCCTCTTTGAGGGGTGTCCACACATCTTCCTAGGCCACTTAACGAACGACTCGTCCTTGATTTTTTCTAGAATTGTGTAGATTGGTTCTTTAAAAACTATGTTCGCTGCCTGAAATGCTTTTGAGGCATCACTCTTGTTCCCATTCTTGGGGTTGCTCTTGCCCCCATTTTTACTTACTCTCTTCTGATTCTCAGTTTTATCGTTGCCCTTGCTGGCGAACACGGCGTGACCATTTTCCCTTATACTGAGATGAGTCACGTATTTAATTTTGGCATATTTTTCAATATGAGCCATTAAGTCGTTAATGGTCATGGCCTCCTTCTTGGTGAGGGACTGGTGTAAGATGCAAGAACTGGGTAAGACAATTTTAAAGGAATCGACGACGACCTGCTCCGATTAGTCCTCAACCTCGTTGAACAGTTCCCAATACCTCTTTGTGTAGTCTCTCCTGAGGCTTTTTCTTCATGGTCAATAAAGCATCCATCCTCTTCGGGTGGGAGCTGCTGATAATGAAGCGAGTTGTGAAGAGCTTTTCCAGGGACTTGAAGCTCCTGATAGATCTATGAGGCAGTCTCTCGAACCACTTCTGAGCCACATCATTTAAGCTCGACGAAAATATCCTGCACATCAATGTGTCTCTGTGATTCCAAAGAGTCACAGTCTGCCTATACTGCCTGACATGGGTGATAGGATTGGTATTTCCATCGTAGATCTTGAATTTGGGCATTACAAATTTCTTGGGGGCTTCTTCTTCCTCTATCTCCCTTGAGAAAGGGGATTTCATCTGGTCCTGAGAGCTCGCCTGGCTAGCTCTCTGGTCGACATGGCACCCCGATGTGTTGGGTGTTAGTCCATTTCTCTTCGAACCAAATTTCGTATGTCTTCGTTTCCTCGTCCTGGGCTCCTATAATGGCGAGCTGATTATTATTTCTTGGATAAGTCGTCTTCTGACCTGTGTTCCTCAATTTTTGAGGTCCACATCTCGGGCTCCTTCCTCGGCTATGATATTTGCTCGCTTGAGGCCTAAGAGTGCGATAGTGACGTTGCCTTGTTCTGCGATGGAGTTCTCTCCCCATCTTCTCCAGTCTTCTCTTGAGGCGAGCATTCTCAGCTTCCTTCTTACGAGTAGCTTCCTCTTGCTCTTGGAGACTGGCCTCGTAGGCGTCGATCTTCTTGGAAACTTGCGTGGACTTGGCTGGTCCCTGAATTTCTTCTGAAGCTTGTCGTTCTGGGCGAGGCCTAGGATTTGATAGTCAAACTTCAGATCTAACCCTGTGAGGGATAGGTTGCTCTTAAATATCCCCGCTTGAGGGGCATTGCTGCTGTGACCAGACATTCTAGGTTCTTGTTGGTGAAGGCTTTCTTAAAGGAATGCAATCACTTCCCACAAACGGTGCCAATTATGGTGACAATAAATCTCAACACAAATGATAAGCAAATGTGATCACCAGAATAAATAAAGAACACAAAATAAATGTAATCACACAAAACACAAGATATACGTGGTTCGACAAGAAGGCCTACGTCCACGGTGGTGCTCTCTGTATTATTTCTCTTTACTCCGAGGGAGTGTTTACAATTGCGTGTCCTTTACCCCGGGCTGAGGGTTTAATATATACATGTCATTTTTCGGAGAGTGTAGGTGTTAGACTCCTCCACGTTAGCCCATAATTCCTAGAATATCTCTTGAGAGATTTTAGGGGTTGAATGGGTCATAACAGAATCAGTTATGCATGAGGTCTTTAGACTTTGGGTCGAACTTAACCGGGCTACTCATTTGGGACAGAATAGTTAATCTAGGTACCCACGGGTGCATATATACAGTCTACGATAGGGACCCTAACGAGAGATAAGGATGTGTCTCCTAATGGGCCTGAGAAAATCTAATCTAACCCAGATTATAATCCCAATCCATTAATTATAATTAATACCACTACATAATTACAATTGTAACTCTACTCCTTAAATTAAAATTACATTTCAAGCTCCTTATTATTAATAACTTAATTCTCACCACGTTAAGGTTACACATACCCGTTAATAAAATAAATTATTGATTATTTATTCGATTAACTTCTTTAAGTCCTTGAGAGATCCTACTTAACTTATTTATAGTACCGGATTAACATAATCCACCTACACGGTTTGACACATTCAAAACTCATAAGCTTCTCAAGGATGTCTCACTAGTCTTTTATACCAAGACTGGATTTCATCCATAAAAGACTTTTACCATACATTAATCACCATTAGACAATCTATCAAGATTATTGATTTAATAATAAATCTCACCAGATTGGTCAAATTAATAAATAACTAGTGCATGCATCCATCAATCATATTCAGATTAAGATCCTTGAGTAAACCTAATAATCATGAGGTGTACATTGTCTTATAAAATCAGTATAAAGACAATGACCTCAAAGTGGTCCCATATAATACACACAAAGTGTACTAGCACAATAAATTGAAACTGTACTATTTTCCATAATCAATATAGACACACTAAAATATTGTGCTATAGCCCTACTGATGGTGTGTCCAGTTCCGTCTAAGACTATGAACAATAAAACTTATATTCCACAAGAAGTAATGGTTTACTACTCTAACAATCTCCCACTTAGACTCAAATCCATGTTGCAATGCATCTCACTCCCATCCTATCTACGTGACTATCAAAAGTCTTGGTTGGTAAGCTCTCCGTGAAAGGGTCGGTCGGGTTGTTCTCTGATGCAATCTTGGTAACTATGACATCTCCCAGCTGCACAAATTCTCGAATAAGATGATACTTACGCTCAATGTGTTTACCTCTCGTATGGTTCCTATGTACCGTTGAGTTAGCTCTTACAACGCTATTTTCACAATTAAGTGTAACAACCGATTGAACTAAATGTACCACTCCTAGATCCATTAGGAAGTTTCTCAAACATAGTGCTTCCTTGGCTTCCTCAGAGGCTGCTAGATATTCAGCTTCCCTGGTTAAATCAATAATGCATGATTTCTTGATGAAACTAAGGGATATACCTCCTAAAGTAAACATATATCCTAAGGTAGACTTTATGGGATCTCTATCAAACTAAAAATTTGAGTCGACGTACCCAATAGGTACTGGACTCTCTACCTAGTAAACTAATGTATAATCTAATGTCCTTTTCAAGTACTTAAGTATATTCTTTACCACAATTAAGTGTTCTTACCTAGGGTTAGATTGATATCTATTAACTATGCCAATAACAAAGCATATTTTGAGTTTAGTACATAGTATAGCATACATAAGGCTCCCAACTTCTGAAGCATAAGGGATTCCTTTCATCTTCTTTATCTCATCAGGTGTCTAAGGACACTAATCTTTAGATATAGATATACCATGTTTAAAAGGGAGGAACCCATTTTTAGAATCTTTCATGGTAAACCTATAAAGAATGGAATTGATATAAGTCGCTTGTGATAAGCCCAATATCATATTCTTGCTATTTCGCATAAGCTTGATCCCAAGGATGTGATAAGATTTTACAAGTTCCTTCATATCGAACTAGATGGACAAATACACTCTAACCGAAGACAACACTCTAACATCATTTTCAATGATAAGAATTCCATCCACATGGAGTACTAAAAACACCACTATGTTTATGTTGCATTTCTTGTGCACACATTTATCGAATTTCGTAATCGAAATGAGCCTTAGTGGATAAGATAATCCGGATGGACTTCAACATAGTTACTGGTTATAAGGTTCCCTCATAATTGATGCCCTCTTTGTGAGTATATCCTTTTGTAACAAGCCCTGCCTTAAAGGTCTCAACCTTCCTGTCCACCCCTCTCTTCCTCTTATAAACTCATTTGCATCCTATGGATTTTATGTCTTCAATTTCATTTATAAGGGTCCAAACTTGATTGGAATACATAGATTCCATCTCAAAATTCATTTATGTAAGCTAAAGTTCTGATATTTGTCTTGGATGAACTCTTCATAGTTATAGGGATTGAAAGTTCATCAGGGACCTTAACATAAGTCTCTTCCAAGAACATAAACCGTTCAGGTTGACGTACAGACGAAGTAGTCCCTGTGTTAGTTCACTAGTGTCAACACGTTATGTTGTTTCATCCTGTACTAGTGGTGTTGAATAATCTTATTGGTTCCCTCACAAGTCTTCAAAAACAACTTTACTTCTGGGATTACGATCCATCGTATAATCTACTTCCAAGAATTAGGGAGTAGGACTAACAATCACCTTCTGATCCTCAAGATCATAAAATTAGTAACCCTTAGTTTTCTTAGGATATGCAATAAAGAAACACACTTTTGATCCTGATTCCAACTTACTGGAATCTCTCATGAGCATATGTGCCGGACTAGACCAAATCTGAATACGTTTCATATTGGGCTTGTGCCAATCCACAATTCCTTGGGTATAGTAGAGACTGCCTTTGAAGGTACCGAGTTTTATAAATAAGTGGTCATTTTAAGGAATGTCCTCAAAAGGAGTCTTGAAGATTTGTATAACTCATCATGGACCTAATCATATCCCAAAAAGTCCTATTCCTCCTTTCTGCTACACCATTTTGGTGAGACATTCTAGGTGCAGACAATTAGGATGTGATCTCTTAATCTTCAAGATACTGCCTAAACTCCCATAAGAGGTACTCACCACCATGATCATATCGTGGTGTCTTGGTACTTTTACCTTGATCCTTATCCACTTATGCCCTATAAATTTGAATTTATCGAAGGCTTTGGACTTATAGTGCATTAGGGAAATGCAACAAAACCTTGAGTAGTCATATATGAAAGTCATAAAATACTCAAAGCCCCCTCTTTCTCGGGTTATCGTCATCCACATATATCAAAATAAACCAATTCCAACGATTTTTTTGCCTCCATATACCTTGGATGATAAAATCCCCTTGGTCATCTTACCTTTTAAATAGGATTCATAAAGGCAGTGCCTCCACTTCTAGTGAGCTCAATTGCCCACTTTCTACCAGTCTAAAATCCTTTTAAGATTAATATGACCTAGGCGTAAGTGCCAAAGATACGTTTATTTCACTAAGGAGGGTTAGTATTAATTTATTGTGTGGGATAGATAGGATTTATAATATAGATATTATCAATTAACGTACCTGAACAAATAAAAAATTTATTTTTCTTAATAACCACGAGTTTATTAAAAAAACTGAATTTTAAGTCTAAGCAAGAAACTGAAATCAAATTCCTTATATTGGAATGTACATAAAGACAATCTTTTAAAGCAAACTCCTATCACTACTAAATCTTAAATGAACATCTCCCACAACAACTACCGATACTCTTGTAGCACCTTTTACAGCAAGATAAATCTCCCCATCACTAAGTCACTTAGTTTCCTGAAACCCCTACAAAGAATTGTATACATGATTAGTGGCTCCTATATCTACACACAAGGTACTGGTAGTACAAACCAAAAAAAACATGATTCAATGACAAGTGAATGGAATTTGCCTGGGTTATTTTGTTTGGTGTGGAAAGACAAATAATTTTTCTTTCAGTGTCCTGATTGCTAATAGTGGAAACACTTTCCCTTGGGATTTTTTCATACCTCCCTAAGGCCCATGAGCTGCTTGATGGACCATAACCAGTTTCAGAGCCTTCTTCTTCTTCTTCTTTTTTTTGCCCATAGGCTTAGAAGTAGAGCCTTTCTTAGCAACAAATGAACTTTGTGACTTCTTGATGAGACCCTCAGCTTCTAGTAGTTCTTTAAGTAGTTCTGCCAAAAAGTAAGAAATCTTATTCATGTTGTAATTTAGACAGAAGTTCTTAAAAGACTTAGGCAGAAACTAGGGAACACTATCAACCTAGGTTTCCCCATAGATTTCTTCTCCAAAGCTTTTAAGCTCATTGCAAAAAGACATTATCCTTAAAATATGCTCCCTTATTGGGGTCCCTTCAACCATTTTTGTGATCATGAGTTCTTTCATGACAACCTAACTTGCAGCACAATTCTGATCCCCAAACATATATTTGACATAGATGCCAAAATATAACACCACGCCATCTAATTGACGTTGATCCATATCTGGTAAGCCTGGGTTTCCTTTTTGATCACCCCTCACCATCTTGCTCAGGAAAAATCTCATTGAGCATCAACTTGTACTCTTCAGTAGTCAACAATATATCCAAATTCTTTTCCTACTCAATGTAATTAGGTTTAGTTAATTTATTTTCCTTGAGAATGACAGCAGCTGGATTAAAAGATCTTTCCATCTTAAGAGTGATAATCAAATAATAAAATGAATTATTATGGGGCATACAACTATTTGCAATCTAGATTAAAATTAAGATTTGCTCTACTAATTTTAAAAGAATTCGTTGACATCCCAATTACCATTTGAATAGTATTCCTCTTTGGAGAAGCTTGATTCGCATCATTATGCTCGATAAAAGGAATAAGTGAAGCTCCAATATAAAAGTATTATAAGTAAAAAAAAGATGAACCTTCTCCCAGGCAATAGTTAGGAATTCTTGACGGTATCGATCTGGAACAACTTGTTATTCCTGAATGCCCTAATTCAAGACCAAAAAATTTTCCGCTGCTACCATATAGTATTCATCTTGACCTCTACTTTCCAAAATAAATTAGGCAAGCTAATTCCTTTTAATTTTATTATATAGACAAAGATTATGTCAAATAAAATTATATAGCCAACACTTGGGCCCTAGAAAATAATAACATTCCTCTTTGGAGAACCTACCATTATTTTATGTCTAAGTGTATACCACCAACTAATTTTAGATTATCCCATATCACATAGATTCCTACTTTTAGGATCGCCTATATGAATAATGAATCCAAAATTACCCTTAAGGAAACCTTTGTCGACCACCACAATAATTAACATTCCTTGTTGGAGGACCTACTTATTATTAAAAGTCTACAAATCGTTGATGGAGATCGTGGGATTTGCTCTTGGGAAATTTCCTCTCCCACTTAGTAATTTAAAAAACTTTGTGAGATTTTTAAAAAAAATGTGTGTTCAATTTTTGATTAATTTAAAAAGTCTAGGACATTTGATATATTTCCAAAAATACCGAGAGACCCCAATTTTAATATATCAAGAAATTCTTTAATAAATAAAATTTTGAAATACCCTAGATCATTATTTTAAAAAATGGATACTCAATTTTTATTTTCTAACTACACATATTAATTTTCACAATTCAAAATAATTATAAATTATTCATACTAGCATCTACATTATATAAGTTCGGTCAATATTTCATGTTGTCCATAATTTTATAGGAACCGTTAACACATACTAATAATCCAATAATTAAAACATGAATAATAAAGACATAAATCAACATAAATAAATAAATCCAGATAAAAAAGGATTCCTGACTATTATAGTCAATATGCAACTCTATTGTAGACAGGAGTCCTCAATATTCCTCCTTGAACCCAAACACTTGAAACTGATTTCTGTGTCAAAAATAGCCTTCGACCGCCGATCTGGTTTCCCAATCCTCTATTAAAAATAATGATCAAAATAGTAACAGTTTATACATGTCCTATGCCTCCATGAAGGGGTTTACATTTTATATCAATATTATATTCATCCAGCGTAATAAAAAAAATTAACCACAAATAAACCATCGTGGGATTCAATCACATAAAATATAAACATAAATACGTTACCATAATAGTACGATTAAATTGCTACGAAATAGAAGTTAACAGCAATCTATATTTTACCCAACATCCACACACATATATGATTATTTTAATTGGACAACAAAGTTAAGTTCAACCTATACACGGTATCAATAAGGCTCTGATACAAATTGTTGGAGCGAAAGCCCCAGGGTTTATTGAATACGCGTATAAATCAAACTACAAAAAAACTACATATACGTGAAACCCTACAAGGGGGATTTCGAGTTTACCTTGAGATATCCCTAGTTTGATCTCGTCTTAGCACGGATAATATGTGATGATAATTGATCTAGAACGCAGGCTCGATTTATGTCACGATCTTCTACAGTATTTTTGACATAAGTCATGAGCAGAGTGTGGGCTCTTCCTTCGTAACCACCTTCTTTTCTTTCTTTTTCTCTTTGCTGCCTCTCTTTTTCACAAATTTGAATTACGATTTTTTGAGTCTCAAGAGTGACGGCTTACTTCTTGAAAAAAGATCCTTATGTGTATATATAGGCTACGGTAGGGACCCTAAGGAGAGATAAGGATGTGGCTCCTAATGGGCTTGAGAAAACCTCATCCAACCCAGTTTCTAATCCTAGTCCATTAATTATAATTAATACCACTACATAATTATAATGGCAAATCCACTCCTTAACTCAAAATTACATTTAGATCTCCTTATTATTAATTACTTAATTTTTCTCACATCAAGGTTACACATACCTGTTAATAAAATAAACTACTGATAATTTATTTGAATAGGTTCTTTAAGTCCTTGAACGGTCTAACATAACTTATTTGTTGTGTCAGATTGAAATAATCCACCTGCAGGATTTGACACATTTAAAAATTATAAGAATCTCAAGGAGGTATCACCAGTCTCTATACCGAGACATGGATTCCATCTATAAAATACTTTCATTATACATTAATCACCATTACCCAATCTATCAAGATTATTAATCTAATGATGAATCTCACCCGATAGGTCAAAGAAATAAATAACTAGTCTATGTGTCCATAAATCATATTAGAATTAAGAGCCTTAAGTAAACCTAATAATAATGTGACTTACATTGTCTTATAAAATTAGTATAAAGATAATGACCTGAAAGTGGTCCCGTTCAATTCGAACAAAGTGTACTAGCACAATAAGTAAAAACTACACTATTTCCCGTAATCAAGATAGATCCACTAAAATATTATGCTACAACCCTACTGATGGTGTGTCTGGTTCCATTTAAGACTGTGAACAATAAAACTTATATTCCACAAGAACTGGAGATCTGATCCTCTGTATGTAAGTCGTACTTTACACACGAGAACACCTATTAAGCAGAATAAAAGATACCACCAATATATAAAATGTTGCCAACAATATGTATATACATGATTCTCATTAAAATATGAAAAACTTATTTTACTTTAACAATATATCCAAAACTAAAACTATTGCATAAATTGTGGTTTTAGTCTACTGATCTAACACATCGGACTTGCTATGAAAAAATTCTACAAAAGTGAATCTACAGAAGTTATCTAGAATCATAAGAACGTAATGCCTACCACCTATGATTTCTGTACGCATTAGGCCCATAAGATTTATATGTACATTCGAGTACATGCAAGGTATTCATAACATTCAACTTCTATGTGGACTATAAATTTGTTTTTCCATTTGATAAATAACACACACACGAGAAGAAATTGACTCTTACGGAGGTAAATCATAAACAAGTGCATTCCTAGAAAGTTTACTAAGATCTCTATAGTTCACATGACCTAACCTCTCATGCAAAGATCCACCACTTCTTTATTAGAACTATTACAAATCATACTCGGAGATACATTGATTATGTAACAATTCTCCGTGATTTTAGTACCCTTCAAAATGCATTTACCCTTAGAATCAAGCACTTGACATTCATTTTTGGTAAAAAGCACATTGTAATGATCGTCGCACAATTGACTTATGCTAATCAAATTTGTATTTAAGCCATTCACCAAAATAACCTTATCTAACTTAGGAAAGCCATTAATTTCTATAGTACCCTTTCCAACGATATCAGATTTGTTCCCATCTCCAAAAGTAATCGACTCAAATTCTTTCCTAAGAAGTTTGGAAAACAAAGCTTGGTTTCGGGTCATATGCCTAGAGCACCCACTATCAAAATACCATTGTGAATCATTTTTGGAAACTAAGGCGATGTGAATAGTAAGAAATTTTTCTTTCTTATTCCATATAACTTGGTCTTTTTATCCTTCCCTAAATCCTTCAAACTATTGTCGATGTGTTTAAATTTTTAAATTTTCTCAAATTTTGACAAAATAGCTCGAGACTTAACAAAAAGGGAAACAAACTCACATTTTAATTTGTAAACTTCATCCAAGTGTGGTTTCTTATTCATCTTGGCGTTTTTCAAAAACCTATAGCAATAATTTCTCAAATGACCATCACATTTGCAAAAAGTGTAATGATACATAAAATGCTAATTGGTTTTCTTCAAAGGTCTTGAAACAAGTTTCGTCTCAAGCGATGATGAAGAATTTTTAAGCACATGTGTCTTTTGTGAAACTTTCACAAAAATAGTTTTGAACTCAGATTTAGATTTACCACGAGGATTTTCAAAACCAATTTCACGTTTACCAATCGAAGATGTAGTATGGAATAAAAGAAATTTTCCCATCCTCTTCATTATATCTTTCATGGTAACCTTGACAACCTTAGCCGAGACTAAATCATTTTTAAGAGAGGTTATTTTCGTTTTTAAATAGTCATTAGAATTTTTACATTCTTCAATCTCACATTGTAAAATTTTTAACTTTTCTTTGAAATATTTATTCTCACTCTCCATCAGAAGGAGACTCAAACTAAGAGATGCACATTGAAATTTAATATTGACCATAAGTGACTCTTCCATTTTTAGAGTAGCATTTTTCTTTTCTTATTTTTTCATCTTAAGGGGAGTTTTGAACAAGTTCTTCTTAAGTCTGACATTTTTGGAAAAAAAATGTTTAGCATAGGCTTGTTAATGGTCATTATCTTCTTCATCTAAAGAATCATCACTAGAATAGCCAAAAGAAGATAAAATTTCAATCTTAGAAGAAAATTTATCATTAGTAGAAGATGATTGTCACAACTCTTTATCATTTCATGAAACACCATGTAAAGACCTAAAATTATTGGCAGGTTAAACAATGTCCTCAAACAAATTTACATCTAAGTACATAATGTTATCCTCGATATTAATATAAAAATGCATAATCTACCCCTAGGTTTTTCAATCTAAACAAAAGAGGAGCAAGATATGATACCAGTTGAGAGTGCGTACTAAGTACCGAAATGGAGACCCATTAAAAATTTCTTTTGCACACTTCAAATATTATGATAAAAAATTTATCCAAATTTTAAACAACCAATCTCAAGTTTTATCTTGTTTAAGCATGTGGATGAAAAAAGATATGAAAGGGGTAAATGAGATCACAACAACCGATATAAGAGGATAAGAAATCCATTAACGAGAAAAACCTCGGGAAAACATAACAATCTTACTAAACTTGGTAAAGACGTGCTGAGGGGACTAATGACTTACACTCCTATCCTCACTAACTCCCACCTTCATA
This sequence comes from Sambucus nigra, assembly GCA_949130495.1. Taxonomy (NCBI): domain Eukaryota; kingdom Viridiplantae; phylum Streptophyta; class Magnoliopsida; order Dipsacales; family Adoxaceae; genus Sambucus; species Sambucus nigra. The sequence continues at coordinate 537,013,101 of OX422209.1, forward strand.
GTTTTTCCACAAATTGTAGCAAGACAGAGATTCCTATCCGTTGATGGACAATATCAACATTGCAATTTCGTGACACACATCAACAATATTGCACAAGCCTTTGTCTTACAATTTTGGAGATCACACACGATATGAACCCCAAAAGAGAACCTCAAATATAAAAATAGTTATTGTTGGGAGAAAGACACAATGTTTATAGAAGTTTGTTTTACAAAAATGATTTCTTGATAAGAATTTACGTCTTTTGTTATATTAATCAACTTATAAAATGATAGGTGATTAAATGTAAATTAGAGAAGGTGAAAAGGATGAAATAGGTTTTGAAAATAGGTTCACTCTTTTTTACAAATGTGTTATTATCTATTTTAGAAGGAAGGGACAGAATAATATACACTAAAAGACTCTCTTGGTATTTTTCTATTGAAATATATGAGAGTTGTTTTTGAAATTAAGAGAATTGATGGTTTATATAAGTAGAACCACACAAATGGGTTTCTCAAATACTAAGACAAGACACAGTACACATCTCTTACATAAAGCA